>CM022303.1:528179903-529551523 GCA_011799875.1 Thinopyrum elongatum | reverse complement strand
GGGCGTCATGGTTCTACCGAACGCGGCTCCCTTTCCTTCTCGCGGAAGAAGCGGCAAGCGGAAATTTTGTACAGTGGATTTGAGGCAACCATGACTCAACGCTGCGTTTGGATGTCTGTATTGAACCCACTGGATTGGATTTGGTATTTGCTGGGTTTATAAGTGACTCCCTCTGTTCCTAAATATTTGTCTTTTTAGAAATTTCAAATGGACTATACCATATACGGATGTATATAGACATATTTAGAGCGTAGATTCACTCATTTTGCTTCGTATGTAGTCACTCATTGAAATCTCTAGAAAGACAAAATTTTAGGAACGAAGGGAGTATAATCTTACACTGGTTTCCATCTAGGGCTAGTAATTTACAACCGAAAATGATGACGGGTGTAAAAGTTTTCTGGGTTGCGAACCAGGGCCTAAGCAATTAACAACATGGTTCATGAATGTTCACTAGTTAGCGTGCACGTGCAACGCACGTCCAAGGAGCAACTATTCATTATCATCAATAGAAAACAAAGGAAAAATATCATAAGCTCTGTTTGTTCCGAAAAACAAGGAACTACGAGTTGCAAAAATATTTGTCCTTATACTGGCAGAAAAAGCATACTTGCAGAGCTGCACAAAAGCAATAAAGCCAAAAAATACCCACACTCTCCGTTGCCAGGCAAGTCTTAAACTAAGATTATCAAAAATTTCTCAAGCTTATTATTCTTCACCTCCAAGGTACACCAGCTTCGTTTGCACTCCAAAGAAGTAATCCAGCATAAGAATACTCCCGATGCATGCTAAAAGCAAGTATAGCATTAGTAGCAGAATTGTAATACTGACATGAGAAATCAGAGATAACATTAGTTTGACTATATATGGTGATAGGACTGGCTCTAACATAAATGAGTAATGACTGATCGTCAGCATGTTAGTAATATTGAGAAATAAATCATAGATAACATTAGATTGGGCTTTTTTTTTAGAAAAGGAGGAGGACCTCCGGCCTCTACATCTGGACGATGCATGCAGCCACTTTAATATAATTGAGGAATGGATGTATACATAGATGACTAATCAGAAAAGGTGCTAGCCTCTCTCTCTCTCTCAACCTCAGTGGCATACTTAAATCCAGACTCAGATAAGCGTGGAGTATTACAGTGATATTAATATTAATAAACTAAATGGCATTAAACCATTTTGTGCACACTTCATAACTTAAAAGACAAAAGTTGTATTATTATGAGCAAATGCACGACATATATTTGAATAACCTGATATAATGTTCTGCCTCTATGAAAACGTAGACTATGTCGCGTGCGCACACAACGCAACGCCAACACGGAGGTTGCGGTCGTCCTTGGTGCCACCAATGCCGGTGAATTGAATGACGCCGGGCGAGTGCATTGCTCCCGGCGGCCACCCACCACCGTGGTGACCATCAGCATTGCTCCCGCCTCCAGGCTCCCCGGGCTATACAACTGGACCTATTGACCACACAAAAACATTAGAAAGTTCAATCAGTTACATTCGCTAAGCACAAAGGAAAGAAAAGGACGCGAAGCGAAGCGAATATGCATGATGTAGTAAAACTACCTAAATTATCCTAAGAGGAGAGAGAACTGGAAAATGCTCAATGCAAACTTGAACTCACTTAGATTTTGCTGGACTGAAAATGACACAGATTCATATAAACATCTGACAGTAAAAAATTACATGCAAACTGTACTTCCTTCATCTAGGGAAAACAGTTTAAACAATACATTCAGCTTTCAACGAAGAACTACATAATAGGTAAATGTTTTCTGCCCCAGTACTGAAATAGATTAAGAAACAATAGTAAAAATAGAGTAACCACAACCTTGAATTGAACTTGTGAGAAGCATGGGCTTGCATCAACCATCCTCGTAGGGTATACTCACAGTACATCGTTGCTATAAATCTGACAGTACCATATCCGAGCCCGAGTATTCAAAGACAAGAGTAAAAGCGTACCAGTAACAGCAGCAAACCACCAAACACTTTGTTCCGAAGCAAACAACAGCATCCTCCATCCCTATTCTACTTCCACTTGACATCTCCTCTTCTTCTTGAAGGCGACAAGAGAGGAAAAGAAAATTTGTAACACCCCGGTGATTGCAACAGTAATCACTTTTAATAATGACATGTTAGCATGATTAACAGTGCATAGTCATCATTGCATCATATTGCATTTCAACTCCTAAGTCAAATTCAAATTTAAATGAAGTGAAATATAAAAGTTGTCCAACATAAAAACTAAAAGTTCAGTAAATAACAAATATTACAGAGACCATTCTAAAATTGTAATCAACATTAATAAATTAATTAGGTGACCCAAACCTCTTTTAACAGTGGCTGAAAATAATATTTACAAGCCTTTTAATTAATCTAGATCGAATATGAAATGGGTTTTGCCAAACTAGTTTTGGTGTGTAGGGTATAGTGCACTGGTATTTAAGGACTGCTCACACTTTTTACAAAATACATTGGGGCCAACAATTAACAGAACAGAAAAGAAAAAGAAACAGAAAAGAGAAAAAGGAAAGGCCTAAATGATCTACTGTACACTCGGCCTGCTTGCTACAGCGCCGGCCCAGCCCGTCCTCGCACCGTCCCCCACCTCTCGCACTGCTCCTCGCCTCGCTGTCGAACACCCGCGCGCGCCGCACGCACGCACCCGCCCCCCCCCCCCCCCTCTCCCCCTGCTCGACAACGCGCCGCGCCGCCGCGAGGATAAGGGCAAGCCCCGCAGCCCTCTGGTGCCTCCCTCGCCCCACTCTTTCCCTCCCTCGCTCGCTGTGCCGCCATGGCCGACGCAGCCATCGCCATTGCTCCATCGCCCGCGTAGCCACCGCCTCTGCCTCGCACTGCGACGTGCCCACGAGCTCCGCCGTGCTCCTCTACGCCTCCTGCGCTGACGAACCGAAGCCGAGGCCCTGCATCGCCCCCACGTCGCCGTCTTCTTCCTCGGATCCGCCACGTTGCGTCGATCCGGCTACTCCAGGCCTTCCCGAGCCCACTTTGAATGGCTACGCCCCACTGTGAGCTCCTGCTCCTCCTTCCCCTCTCCATTAGCTCGCTAGCGTATCGTAGCCGCCGCTCCGCGTTAGGCCGCACCCACCGCCGCGGACCTCGTCGCCGGCGACCATCGCGCGACCATTTGGTCATGTGCTGCTGCCCATCTGCTTCGCCGCGTCGCATAGACCCCGCCTAGCTCCTCACAACGTTGGACGGCGCGTTTGGTGATCCCGTAGCTCGCCCGAGAACCTCGCGCCGACGAGCTCTGCGCTAGCTCCGGCCTCCCCAGCACCCCGCACCCCGCCATTCGACGCGCGAGTGTCGAGCCGTCGAACGCAACCTACCCAGCCCCTGAGACCCACCGTAGGCGAAACCGAGCCAGGCGACTCGCGCCGCGCGTTTCGGCTGCCGGAGCTACTCCGGCGCGTCGCCGGCCACGCCGACGTGGCACTGGGGGTCCCGCCCTGTGCCACTGACTGTGGGGCCCTGCGGGCCCGTTGACCCCGCTGACCGGGTCAACGCTGACGTGGCCGCCCTGTCTCACTGACATGTGGCGGTCGCTTAATTAATTTAAATAATAGAAAATCTGTTAAAGTTATTTAAACACTAATCAGTCATGAGCTGGGGCCCACCTGTTAATTAACTAAATGATTAAATTAACTCTCTGATTAGGCCACAGTGTATGACATGTGGGTCCCACCTGTCAGTTTGACTCTGGTCAGCCAGAGTTGACCGCTGACGTCATGCTTAGGTCATGCTGATGTCATCGCACACTGTTTCGGATAATGTTGATTTAAATAATTAAATAAATTCCAGAAATTAATAAAAACTTTAGAAAATCATATTAAATAAACGTAACTCCGATGAAAATAATTTATATAGAAACTTGCTCAGAATTTCGATACGAACCCGAATACGTCCTCCATATTCCCGTCAGACGCCCGCAGCTATAAGAACATTGAACTTTTAGACCGATTTCAGTAAATGAATAGTGTCCAACTTTAATTAAATAAATCAAATAAATTCCTAAATTAACTAAATCATTTAGTTAGACAGTAGAACACCCCGGCATTTCATTTAGGCATGTCATACATATTGTTTGCATTATTGCCGTGAATTATTGTTTCTCTCCCCTCCTTCTCTTCTCTCGATAGACGCCGAGACCGACGACGCTGCACCAGGACGAACTACTCTACCGACGAGCAGCCCGTTGACGACTTTCCTTCTGCCAGAGCAACCAGAAGCCCCCCCCCCCCCCTTGAGCATTCCAGACATCGCCCATTCTATTCTCCTGTTGCATTAGATTTTGCTACTGTTAATGTATGCTCCTATTCTGATGCATAGCTGCTGTTGTAACCTGTTCATTGCTACCTTACCTGCTATGATAAACTGTTTAGTTTAGGTTGGAATGAACCATCAGTGACCCCACCACCTTTCCTTTGTTGCCCCGCTGATCATCGAGACTCGATCAACGTGATCGTCGGCCAGAGACCGACACCTCACTTCACACCCCTTAGTTGTACGACTCTGCGTAGTAACTCGAGTGTCGAGGGTGATACCTCGTAACGCACTCCGGATGAATACTCCGCAGTGTAGCTGTTCGGTCGTGGTCATCGAGGGTGATTTTCCTCCTTTCCACTTCCGATACGACTCTGTCGTGCGACCCCTCAGTGGTGAACCTCGAGGGTGATACCTCATACGTTCGCCCTGATGATTTCGTCGAGTGGAATCCGCCGAGGGTGATTCCTGGGTTTCCCCCTTGATGTTATGACCACACGATTACTTGACCTCTGTTACAGGCGGGTCCACCCTGGTGGGTACCGCCTGGGGATCTATGATTTTCGGGTGTGCCGGAAGGGCACTCAAGTGTGACATTGTGGCGGAGCATCAGAGACTCTGATTGTCTCCGCGTGATACTAATTGAGCCTATTGGATTTGGTGTGTGTGATCTGAGTGGGTCGACGTGCCCTATACGCACTACCACCACGCGGGATAATGGTTATGGGACCCTCTGCGAAGTACGTTTCTCCGAAAGAGCGTCTGACGTCACGATTCACGTGCGGGCGATGTCGGGATTGGGCTGGATATTCACTGAGAGTTCAGTGTCGCGCCTGCAACCCGGGGGGGGGCTTGCCTGGTTGCTCTGGCAAGAAGGGAAAGTCGTCAACGGGCTGCTCGTCGGTAGAGTAGTCGTATCCTGGTGCAGCGTCGTCGGTCTCGGCGTCTATCGAGAGAGAGAGAAGGAGGGGGAGAGAAACAATAAATTCACGGCAATAATGCAAACAATATGTATGACATGCCTAAATGATATGCCGGGGTGTTCTACTGTCTAACTAAATGATTTAGTTAATTTAGGAATTTATTTGGATTTATTTAATTAAAGTTGGACACTATTCATTTACTGAAATCGGTCTAAAAGTTCAATGTTCTTATAGCTGCGGGCGTCTGACGGGAATATGGAGGACGTATTCGGGTTCGTATCGAAATTCTGAGCAAGTTTCATATATAAATTATTTTCATCGGAGTTACGGTTTATTTAATATGATTTTCTAAAGTTTTTATTAATTTCTGGAATTTATTTAATTATTTAAATCAACATTATCCGAAACAGTGTTGCGATGACATCAGCATGACCTAAGCATGACGTCAGCGGTCAACTCTGGCTGACCAGAGTCAAACTGACAGGTGGGACCCACATGTCATACACTGTGGCCTAATCAGAGAGGTTAATTTAATCATTTGAGTTAATTAACAGGTGGGGCCCAGCAGTCAGTGACTGATTAGTGTTTAAATAACTTATTAACAGATTTTCTATTTATTTAAATTAATTAAGCGACCGGGCCCCACATGTCAGTGAGACAGGGCGGCCACGTCAGCGTTGACCCCGGTCAGCGGGGTCAACGGGGCCCGCAGGGCCCCACAGTCAGTGGCACAGGGCGGGACCCGCCAGTGCCACGTCGGCGGTGGCCGGCGACGCGCCGGAGTAGCTCCGGCGAGCCGAAACGCGGCGGCGCGAGTCGGGCCTGGCTCGGGTTTCGCCTACGGTGGGTCTCAGGGGCTGGGGTAGGTTGCGTTCGACGCGGCTCGACGTCGCGCGTCGAATGGCGGCGGTGCGGGGTGCTGGGGAGGCCGGAGCTGAGCGCCAGGAGCTCGTCGGCGGCGAGGTTCTCGGGCGAGCTACGGGATCGACCAAACGGCGCGCGTCCAAGCGTTGTGAGGAGCTAGGCGGGGTCTATGCGACGCGGCGAAGCAGATGGGCAGCAGCACATGACCAAATGGTCGCCGGATGGTCGCCGGCGACGAGGTCCGCGGCGGTGGGTGCGGCCTAACGCGGAGCGGCGGCTACGATACGCTAGCGAGCTAATGGAGAGGGGAAGGAGGAGCAGGAGCTCACAGTGGGGCGTAGCCATTCAAAGTGGGCTCGGGGAAGGCCTGGAGTAGCCGGAATCGACGGCGAACGGTGGCGGGGATCCGAGGAAGAAGACGGCGACGTGGGGGCGATGCAGGGCGCTCGGCTTCGGTTCGTCAGCGCAGGAGGCGTAGAGGAGCACGGCGGAGCTCGTGGGCACGTCGCAGTGGCGAGGCAGAGGCGGTGGCTACGCGGGCGATGGAGCAATGGCGATGGCTGCGTCGGCCATGGCGGCAAGCGAGCGAGGGAGGGGAAAGAGTGGGGCGAGGGAGGCACCAGAGGGCTGCGGGGCTTGCCCTTATCCTCGCGGCGGGCGCGGCGCGTTGTCGAGCAGGGGGAGAGGGGGGGGGGGGGGGGGGGGGTGGGGGGCGGGTGCGTGAGTGCGGCGCGCGCGGGGTGTTCGACAGCGAGGCGAGGAGCAGTGCGAGAGGTGGGGGACGGTGCGAGGACGGGCTGGGCCGGCGCTGTAGCAAGCAGGCCGAGTGTACAGTAGATCATTTAGGCCTTTTCCTTTTTCTCTTTTCTGTTTCTTTTTCTTTTCTGTTCTGTTAATTGTTTAGGCCCCAAATGTATTTTGTAAAAAGTGTGAGCTAGTCCTTAAATACCAGTGCACTATACCCTAACACCAAAAACTAGTTTGGGCAAAACACCATTTCATATTCGATCTAGATTAATTAAAAGGCTTGTAAATATTATTTTCAGCCACTGTTAAAAGAGGTTTGGGTCACCTAATTAATTTATTAAATGTTGATTACAATTTTAGAATGGTCTCTGTAATATTTGTTATTTACTGAACATTTTAGTTTTTATGTTGGACAACTTTTATATTTCACTTTCATTTAAATTTGAATTTGACTTAGGAGTTGAAATGCAATATGATGCAAATGATGACTATGCACTGTTAATCATGCTAACATGTCATTATTAAAAGTGATTACTGTTGCTAATCACCGGGGGTGTTACAAATTTTCTTTTCCTCTCTTGTCGCCTTCAAGAAGAAGAGGAGATGTCAAGTGGAAGTAGAATAGGGATGGAGGATGCTGTTGATTTGCTTCGGAACAAAGTGTTTGGTGGTTTGGCTGCTGTTACTGGTACGCTTTTTACTCTTGTCTTTGAATTACTCGGGCTCGGATATGGTACTGTCAGATTTATAAGCAACGATGTACTGTGAGTATACCCTACGAGGATGGTTGATGCAAGCCCATGCTTCTCACAAGTTCAATTCAAGGTTGGTGTTACTCTATTTTTACTATTGTTTCTTTATCTATATTTCAGTACTGGGGCAGAAAACATTTACCTATTATGTAGTTCTTCGTTGAAAGCTGAATGTATTGTTTAAACTGTTTTCCCTAGATGAAGGAAGTACAGTTTGCATGTAATTTTTTACTGTCAGATGTTTATATGAATCTGTGTCATTTTCAGTCCAGCAAAATCTAAGTGAGTTCAAGTTTGCATTGAGCATTTTCCAGTTCTCTCTCCTCTTAGGATAATTTAGGTAGTTTTACTACATCATGCATATTCGCTTCGCTTCGCGTCCTTTTCTTTCCTTTGTGCTTAGCGAATGTAACTGATTGAACTTTCTAATGTTTTTGGTGTGTCAATAGGTCCAGTTGTATAGCCCGGGGAGCCTGGAGGCGGGAGCAATGCTGATGGTCACCACGGTGGTGGGTGGCCGCCGGGAGGCAATGCACTCGCCCGGCGTCATTCAATTCACCGGCATTGGTGGCACCAAGGACGACCGCAACCTCCGTGTTGGCGTTGCGTTGTGTGCGCACGCGACATAGTCTACGTTTTCATAGAGGCAGAACATTATATCAGGTTATTCAAATATATGTCGTGCATTTGCTCATAATAATACAACTTTTGTCTTTATAAGTTATGAAGTGTGCACAAAATGGTTTAATGCCATTTAGTTTATTAATATTAATATCACTGTAATATCTCACGCTTATCTGAGGTCTGGATTTAAGTATGCCACTGAGGTTGAGAGAGAGAGAGAGGCTAGCACCTTTTCTGATTAGTCATCTATGTATACATCCATTCCTAACAATTATATAAAGTGGCTGCATGCATCGTCCAGATGTAGAGGCCGGAGGTCCTCCTCCTTTTCTAAAAAAAAAGCCCAATCTAATGTTATCTATGATTTATTTTCTCAATATTACTAATCATGCTGACTGATCAGTCATTTACTCATTTATGTATAGAGCCAGTCCTATCAACCATATATAGTCAAACTAATGTTATCTCTGATTTCTCATGTCAGTATTACAATTCATGCTTACTAATGCTATACTTGCTTTATTAGCATGCATCGGGAGTATTCTTATGCTGGATTACTTCTTTGGAGTGCAAACGAAGCTGGTGTACCTTGGGAGGTGAAGAATAATAAGCTTGAGAAATTTTTGATAATCTTAGTTTAAGACTTGCTCTGCAACGGAGAGTGTGGGTATTTTTTGGCTTTATTGCTTTTGTGCAGCTCTGCAAGTATGCTTTTTCTGCCAGTATAAGGACAAATATTTTTGCAACTCGTAGTTCCTTGTTTTTCGGAACAAACAGAGCTTATGATATTTTTCCTTTGTTTTCTTATTGATGATAATGAATAGTTTGCTCCTTGAGACGTGCGTTGCACGTGCACGCTAACTAGTGAACATTCATGAACCATGTTTGTTAATTGCTTAGGCCCTGGTTCGCAACCCAGAAAACTTTTACACCCGTCATCATTTTCCGGTTGTAAATTACTAGCCCTAGATGGAAACCAGTGTAAGATTATACTCCCTTCGTTCCTAAATATTTGTCTTTCTAGAGATTTCAATGAGTGACTACATACGAAGCAAAATGAGTGAATCTACGCTCTAAAATATGTCTATATACATCCGTATATGGTAGTCCATTTGAAATTTCTAAAAAGACAAATATTTAGGAACAGAGGGAGTACACTTATAAACCCAGCAAATACCAAATCCAATCCAGTGGGTTCAATACAGACATCCAAACGCAGCGTTGAGTCATGGTTGCCTCAAATCCACTGTACAAAATTTGCCGCTTGCCGCTGTCTTCCGCGAGAAGGAAAGGGAGCCGCGTTCGGTAGAACCATGACGCCCAATTATAAAAGTTTGGCGCCTTCGCCTTCTGTTTCAACCCAAAAACTCGCCTCCTCTGCTCAGAAGAGAGAGAGAGAAGCCTCACATCCTCGGCATCTCTCTGTCTCTGCGAGTGGTGGGCCCCATGACGTCGTCGGCGGCGCACCAGAAGGCGGCCGCGGCGGCTCCCGTCGAGGAGGAGGAGGCCGGGGAGCACGGGCCTTTCCCCATCGAGCACCTCCAGGTGCGCTCCGCTCAACACCCATCCCGCCTCCCTCCCCCTCAATCGATCCGCTCATTCTCCGCAGCGGAAGCCGTCGAGAACGGGGTTTTCTGGGACGATCCGCTCCTTTTCCCGTCGCGGAATGGGGGGTGCGGCCGAATGCTGCAACTGGATGCGCCTGATCCGCTCCTTTTCCCCATTTTTTCCTTCTGTGTTGGATTTGTTGGGTTCTTGGCTGTAAACCCTAGGCTCTTGCCCTCGGAACCGCGTGAATTCGAGGATTTAGTCCGCATTTCGGCTATTTGGGTTGCTTTGAGGTGGATTTATCCCTATTTGGGAGTCCCTTTTCGGTAGAGTTATTGGCCCTGAACCCCCGAATTCCCGATTACTTTATCGGTTTTTCCTCGGGAACTTCACATGCATGAAATGGATGGAGATGCTCTCCTTTCATTTTGCTACACAATTTTCCGATCCGCATACCGCGTATCACCAGAGGCTTGATTCACTGATTCAATGGAGTTGATTTGTTAGCATCCTTAAAGATCGTTACTGAAATGTTAATGTTTGCTGTCACCATTTCTGATGCGTGATTTTTCCACATTTTTAACGGATCAGGAGAAAAGTTGGACTGCATATCTGCATTACCGGTTCTTGAAGTCTAAACAAATTGCAGACATACCCGTTTCTAGTTGTATGCAATTAAGAGGACCTGTAAAGCTTTATGATTCCTGGCAACTAAAACTTATGCATTGCACATGCACGCATTGTCTTTCTGGAAGTAATGCTTATATGATTTGATTGTATGATGTTCTAATTCTTTAAAGTATGAAATGTTGATACATCCTTCTTAAAGCAATTCACATTCTCCCTAAGGCACCATGTGCAGCAGCCAATCGGCCATGGCAGTTGTGAAATCGTATCCCATTTTCTTGTCAGCAACTCAGCATCCTATCTCAGATTCTTAGTATCTAAAGTTACCTTTCCATGCTAGGTGTCTGAAATTCATAGTGCGAAATAGTTTTATCATTTGGCCATGTGGACTCTCGTGTAGGCTGTTGAGGATGTAATCTGTTTTGTTAACTGAAATGAAGTGGTCTTCTTCCTTAGAAAAAAGTTCCTGAATGTTAATGTCACAACTAGACTAAAATTATGTGAACTTTTCTGTGAAGGCATCTGGAATAGCTGCAGTCGATGTGAAAAAGCTCAAAGATGCTGGTCTTTGCACAGTTGAGTCTGTAGCTTATTCTCCAAGGAAAGATCTTTTGCAAATTAAAGGGATTAGTGAAGCCAAAGTCGATAAGATAATTGAAGCAGGCAAGTAATTGTTTCCCTCCACTATAGGAATTTAGGAACATTGTTTGCATTGCTTCGTACACAAAAGAATTTCCACATGCAAAGGTACTGAATGTTGATAAACATCTGACAGCTTCGAAGTTGGTTCCACTGGGATTTACTAGTGCTACCCAACTTCATGCGCAGAGGCTCGAGATTATCCAAGTTACAACAGGATCAAGAGAACTTGATAGAATATTGGAGGGTAATTGTCTCTGCCTTTTGTCATTTCCTATCTGCCATAAAGAAACTCTGATACAATAGACACATAAAAATAATGTAATTGTGTTTCAAATTCTGATAGGAGGAATAGAAACAGGATCTATCACGGAGCTTTATGGTGAATTTAGGTCTGGGAAGACTCAGTTGTGCCATACTCTCTGTGTCACATGTCAGGTATCGCGTTAAAATATCAATCTTATGTTATGATGCCACCACATCAGTACTAACATAATTTTAGAAGGATACGTGATATCTTTTTTTCTTAACAACCAGTTTCTGGCTGCATAGGAGATATGGTTACCCCCCCCCCCCCCCCCCCCCCCTCTTCTCTTCCGCTGTCTGTTTTGTCAAGATTGAAAATTTTGGTACTGATTTATACAGCTCCCACTGGACCAAGGTGGTGGTGAAGGAAAGGCTCTTTATATTGACGCAGAAGGCACGTTCAGACCACAAAGACTCCTCCAGATAGCAGACAGGTGATATGGCAGTTTTTTCTTTCTATACCAGTTTAAATTATTATTCATTCTGCCACTATGCGGTGTATGATTGAACAGCTAAATAAGATAATCCTGTATTTTAGGTTTGGACTGAATGGTGCTGATGTACTTGAGAATGTAGCTTATGCCAGAGCATATAATACTGATCATCAATCAAGACTTCTGCTGGAAGCAGCTTCCATGATGGTGGAGACAAGGTGAGTTGATGCTTCTATAATTTGGTATCTATGCTCTGAAGTATACGATTTACTAGCAAGAAACTGTGAACTGCTAAAGTTATATTCCACCTATCTTCATATATTTGCTTGAAGATTCGGAAGGATTGGTAAAAACAAGGCGTATGCGTCAACAATAAATAAATAAGGCGTCAATGATGTTTAGGATGGTTACTAGTTGCTTTTTTTTTTACTACCAGGCAACTATCAGCACTAAGTAGGAAATAAAGATATTTAGTTATGTTTCCAGTGGAGCACTGGAAAGGGGTAGCAGCCGATCTCATTATCATGACTTGGGTGACTTGGGAACTGGGAAGTTGTCCATCTTATCCTGACATGTCCCATGCTGCTAAATTGTTGGGGTAATGTTAATTTTTTCAGTGAAGTATTCTAGTTATGAGAAGATTGCTGCGTGTTCCATATCAGACCAAACAAGCCAAACACAACACACACAAGCAGAACCTACGAGAGAGAACGAGGGAGAACAGGTGTCCCAGTACACACACCAATCCATCAGCCGCAGCCGACCACCGCCGCTGCCAAGAACGCCGGAGGAAGACGCACGCCTCCGCCATCACCTGGAAGTATTCTAGTTTACATCACTATACAATATGGTAGAATATATTTTTTGGAGTTACTCTATTACATCTGCTTTAGAAAGAATAAAATCCAGTCGAATAACAGTCCAAGGCAATGCTATTTTGTGTACCATAATGCTAGTGTACGCTTGTAGCAGTTGACAATGCATACACACTACCAGGCAACGTATTTACAAGCTGAAATTTATTGTGTTGCTGCGATTAAGCCAATTAGATCCTGGCTGTGATTGTACTTGCACCTTTTTCGTTATTTCTGAGTGCTTACATTGAAATTATGGGACAATTTCCCTAATACTGAACTGGAACTCTGTTGCTGCAGGTTTGCGCTTATGGTTATAGATAGTGCCACAGCCTTATACAGAACTGACTTCTCTGGTAGAGGGGAGCTATCAGCAAGGCAAATGCATCTGGCCAAGTTTCTCAGGAGCCTTCAGAAATTAGCGGATGAGGTACATTAGCCTCTTTCCATTAGCAGCTGATGAATGATGAAATAATTATTCTTTAGTACTTACACTTGATTATAGATATGATACCGGAGCCAAATTGCTGACAGAATTTGTCGTGTTGCTACATTTTATTCTACTTGATCATAGAAATGATATTGGTCCCATTCCCATGGATAGTTGCTCATTTGACTTGTTTTGCTTGCTCTAGTTCGGGGTGGCAGTGGTAATCTCCAACCAGGTAGTGGCCCAAGTGGATGGCGGTGCAATGTTTGCTGGGCCACAGATCAAACCCATTGGAGGGAACATCATGGCTCATGCTTCCACGACGAGGTGTGCTGCATTGAGTAACCTGTGTACCACCTGGCATCTCCTTACCACTTATCCTGCTCGGATCTTGTTTAACATCTGGTACTGCATGTCAGGCTTTATCTCCGTAAGGGAAGGGCGGAGGAGCGGATCTGTAAGGTGGTGAGCTCTCCCTGCCTGGCTGAAGCTGAAGCAAGGTTTCAGATATCACCTGAAGGCGTCACAGATGTTAAGGATTGAGAGTGCTCTTTGCTTGTCATGGGGATACATCGTGTATCGGACTTAGCCTGCTGTTTGCATCTTCAGCAACAGATGCTAGCTTGTGCCGATGAAAGAAGGCCCTTCTGTACAGCAAACATCCTGCAGCTGCAGTGGCACCATAGGGGCTCCCTGGACGGAAATGTTGTACAGCTAATCTCCCATAGTTTGCTTGTTCTATCTTTTTCAGTGGTTTTAGTATGCACTGCTCTCATCAAGATCTGTATGGTTATGGCTGAGTGATGGGAAAATGTAGTTGCTCACTTTGTTTCAAAAATCCTTGGTCTTTTAGGACATTGACATTGTCTCCTATGTGATATTGGACCACCAATTTCTTTGACAATATGTTACATAAAGAACAAAAATAATGGTGTATATTTCAGAATGTCAATACCAGTAACTCTTTTTGAATTGATAGTTATACATAAAAAAAGTTTAACCAACATAAATTCTAAAAGGACATCCATTTCAGATTGGAGAGAGTATCTTGGAGGATATGAGAGTCCATGCCCTCAATATTACTATGTCACCATTCAAATCCCTTGGATAGTTTGTATTTCCAGTATAACTTTTTTTTGTTTGAAACGGAGACAATTTTTTTGCCCCATCTCATTAATTAAGAAGAGGGAACAACAGATTCTTAAGAGATTCAGACCAACAAAGGTCAATACAACGGGACTACTCTCCCGGAATTAAGGACCCCGCCCCGGTAATGACCCAGTTTCGGGCTTCTCTTTTAATCCTCACCATCACGATTGACGGCATAGTCACCTCACTACAGAAAACATGTGCATCCCGCTCGTTTCATATCTCCTAGGAAATCATCATGATCAGTAAGCTCATAGCTTTGCTTCGGCCGCCCGGCATTCCAATCGTCGCATTCCACCAATCCTTGACGGAGAGGTAACCGTTCCAGTTGGGCGTGTCCATGTGATGGATATCAATCCAATTCCACCAATCCTTGACCGAGAGGTAACCGTTCCAGTTGGGCGTGTCCATGTGATGGATATCAATCCATTCCTTAGTCATATTCCAGATGCGCTTGGAGTAACAACACTTGAAGATCATGTGTGCCGCAGACTCATTTTCTCGAATATGCACGAGTGTGCGTATCATTCATTAAAGAAGAAACGGGAAGACTCCCAAGTCCACATTTACATCCATAATTACATGCCGAGATTACCCGACACCACCAAGAGAGCCTATCTGCTACTCCTCACGATCTTGCCTACCTACATCCACCTCAAAGCCCAAGGCGTTGCCTTTCATGAGGCCAGCTTTAGCCCACAGAATCCCCTCCTCTCTAATCCTAAGAAGAATCGCGGGTAGAGACGGTGTGGCATAATCAAACACGATGTCGTTTCGGTGTTTCCACAACATCCACATCCCAAGGAGGCATTTCGCCCGAGTCGATTTGCGGTGCACTGGGCTTTGATCCTGTCTGGAGCACCAATCACCAAGGCCTTCATCCACTAGGGGTTCGAAATCCTGCCTGCCCGTGATTCCCCCCATCCAATGCCAGACTTGCTTAGCAAAGACACAGCCCACTAGTAGGTGTTGGATGGTTTCCTCATGTTGGTTGCATAGAGGGCATGTGTCTTGATGCGGCAAACCGCGGCGAGCCAAACGATCAGATGTCCAGCAATGGTTCTTGAGGGCAAGCCATGCAAAAAAGCGGCACTGCAAGGGTGCCCTCGTCTTCCAGGTGAACGCCGCTGTCGTTGAGACCACAAGCCCCATGAATCTAGCCGCAGACTCAAGCTCACGCTTACACAGTTGACATAACCCACAATTCGGCTAAACTCGCCTCTGTAATCTGTCCGCAGTCCAAACTCTATTACGCAAGATGAGCCAAGAAAACAACTTGATTTTGGGAGGTTCCCAACACTTCCATACTATTTAATTAGGCCCGCAAACTGCAATCTTATTAGCTGTAGCCGTCGAGTATTGGCCATCAGTCATGAATTTCCAAGTGATCTCATCTTCCGTATTTGGGTTGAGAACAACCTCTTGAATTTTCTAGAGGATGAAGAACTCATGGATGCGAACCATCAAGAGGCCATGCTGAAGGTCTATGCGCCTGATCAATCAGTGTCTTGTAAAGCCTTGTCCACCTTGCGGTTCTTACGGCCACAGAGATAAAAAAATTCCATGGGCAATGTGCGCCTTCCAATAGCTCACCGTCTTTCCATCACCAATTGTGATGTTGGTCACACCGTAGAAAAGATCATAATCTTATTCATCACATGGAGTCTCAAAGCCTACCCACGCTCTGCGCGCATCCTTCCAAGCGAACCAAAGTCTCCGAAGGCAAAGAGCCCTTGAGAACTTATCAATGTTAAGAACTCCAAGGTCTCCAAGGGATTTTGGATATCACAATGATTTCCAATTGACTTTGCATTGCACACCATTGACTTTATCCGTGATGCCCAGAGGAAAACTCATTCAATTATACTAATGTTTGCTTGGGTTCCCTTAGAAATGTCAAGAGCAATGGTGTGGCAGATGATTTGGGAGGTTAGCACCGACTTCACCGTAGTCACTCGATCTGCAGTATTGCTATTTTTTCCTTTCCAAGCTGGGAGCTTAGCGACAGCTCACAAGTTCATAATATTGTGTTTGCCACCTATTGTTTAGCACTACAAGCCGAGTACCATTCAACTCTATCATTAGCACCAAATCCAATTGCAGAAGATACAATACAAAAAATGAAGTATGCCATTTCAAACTCTTCAATTCCAGGAGTAGAGTAGACACTGCAAATTTGTACCATGTCACTTGAGACTATCAACACCAAAAAATATTGTTGGACTCTGGAACAATGCTCTCGGGTAAGACCGGATCATCATCTCACCAAAGGTTTTAGAGAATTCTTCTAAACATTTCATTACGGGGAAGAGATAACAACATATAGTGAGAGACATGGAAACCTTGATTCAACTAGAGTACATTACATCTCATCTGGACAACATATATCTTACCAATGATCATTGGTACAGTTGGATGAGCTCATCGCTCACAATGGATGGTGTCAGAACACCAAGATCAGTCAAAAATAAGTGTGATACCGGGGAGAAGTGTAGTGTCTTGCTGATGTCTCGACTTCCACATGAGATGGTATCCACCATGGGGACAGTCAAGTATCTCGATGAGCAAAAGAATCCTTTGCACCCAAGACAACATCAACAAGAACTTGACAAGAATCCAAAGGCAAAAATCAGAAGGAACTGGATAGTAGAGATCAACAAACACATGAGGTACAAGAACACAATGAGAGGTTGTACTGAAGTACCCACAAAGGAGTGAATCAGTGGCGACACATGGTGCCGATGTGCAGGAGGATGAAGAAAACAATCCCGAGGTTACGGAGGAACGCTATGCTACGAAAGACAACAAAACAAAGATGGAGACTATCTTAAAATTGTGATAGTGCACCTGCAAACTATTTTACCTCCCTCATGCGATGTTGGAGATTGTGCAAGGGGTGTGTCGAATGGGAAAGGTGTGGGTTGAAGGAGCATTGGCAGAGTGAGTGGTTTCAAAGAAAGAACAACAATGACACACAAATATGTAGTAGTGGCACAGATTGTGACAGAGGCATACCGTGCTCCTATACAGCCGCACTAATTGTCACATAGCCAGCATCTTTCGTACACATGCCACGATGCATCCTAGACAACTAATGGGATTTGACAAGCCTTTGTATCTTCAACTAGCATGTTTGTACACACAACCTGATGCAGGATAACCAATGGGAACTCACAAGCATCCTAGTACCTAGGATATCTGTACATACAATGGGACTAAAATGATGGACTAGAAATGGGAACCAACAAGCGTTCTAGCCTTTAAGTAAACATCATACTCCTATAAAGTGTTTTTTAAGGAGTGGTGTTTCGACTTAAGCAATACCAATCAAAGAGTTGGAGGCCTTAGGAGGAACGAAGGAAGTAGGGATGGCAAATGTCTCTAGATCAAACATTTTTTACGACGAATTCATATTGTGTAACACAAAAAACAACAAACAAACAAACAAACAACATCATCATCATCATCATCATCAACAACAACAACAACAACAACAACAACAACAAAGCCTTTAGTCCCAAACAAGTTGGGGTAGGCTAGAGGTAACACAAAGTAAAAAAAGAAATTGAAATGCAATACAACATATAGTTCAAGCGGTAATAAAAGATGACACGGTGATAGCAAACCAAAATAAACATAAGCATGACAGGAAACACAAAGTGCTTCAAGTCTCTCATTGAACGAAATGCTAAGGATGTAACATACATCCTAAATCATCAGTTCAACTTTGGGTAGGTGGGCTGGAGCATTGTCTTAGCTGGAGCATAGGGTGGCAACACATATCTTCCCAAGTTTCCCTTCTGTATAAGCATCTTGTAAAGCAGTAATCACGTGGTTTGGATCACGTCAAAAGTGCCAGCAGCAAGCGCTCCAGAGGTGCAGTCCACAATTTTAGCACAAGTGAGGGCGTAAATACCAGAGGCGTTCCTAAACAAACACATAGTTAACAATCATCACACATGGCCCGGGAAATCAATTAATAACTACAAAGCCGTGGTGAGTAAACTAACATACTTGATACAATTATGGCCTATTCCTGAGTGCACTAGCATAGTCCAAGGGCTAGCACCATAACCAAGGTCGCCATGGATCTGACGTAGAACATCGACAAGTTTTTTGTTCAAGAGGGAAAAGTTTTCTTTGTGCTTGGCCTGGATTTCATTTGAAGTCATGTTAATCTCCGTAGGGTCCACAAGGGTGAAGTGATGCTTCTTAAAATCCCATGAAAAACAAGCCCACATCTTTTCTACAGGCACGACAACCACAAACTACAATGTTTTTTATTATATGAAGTAGTTCAATTGTAAGCACTGCATATACCACAAACCAAATGTAAATACCTGATGACATACACGAATGTCATAGCCAAGGACATCCACACTGAGCATGTCCACGCCTGCTATGGCACCATCTTTATTCGAAAGGGCGTTGATCTAGAAAGGAAAAGTTAACAAAAATTGGTAAGATTATTTTTCATGTAAACAAACATACATGATGAAGGGTAAAGTAATAGGGGAACAAACCACGAAGGCAATAGTGACATAACAACGAGGTGCAAAGGAAGTATCATGTTTCAATTTGGAAGCTACATCGGCATTGAAAACACGAATGACCCCTTCAACAACATCATTGTTTATATCTGAGCTCATGTTGGAAATAGACCTCAACTCTTTTCCTGTCACACGGACATGGGGTGATCTTCCATGAGCACCCAATCTCTAAAATAGTTGAAACAAAAGAATCAACCTTACTTGTTCCTGGACTAAGATGGGGGAAGCATAGCGATAAATAAATGGAAACACCTTGCGAGAGAAGGAGACGGAACCTTTTTTGCAATCCAGTTCACGCTATAATTAGCAACATTAGAAATCATCATGTCTATGGGGAAACTAGGCACAACAAATTCACCATATGACGCTGGCAGGTCAACAACCTTACACTTGATGCAACTTGAGCCAGGGGGTACTGGCATAGAGGACAAGGGAGAATTTGGGAAATGGTTTTCATACGTGGACAAAGCAGCTGCAGTGGCCACCCTGAACTCCTCCTAGCTAAAATACAGTTATCAAAATCGGTGTGTTAGCAGTGATTTGAAAAAAGAAAAGAGGAATAGGCAATTCTACTTAACAAACATATGATAGCAAAAACGAGGGAAAAAGAATTCTGCTTAAGAAAATAACTTCACATGTTTTTTGTCATTTTGATAGGAAAACATACCTGTGGATCGGCCACTTAATCATAGTTCTTACATCGTGTCCGACAAACATAGCATCTAGGAATCTGTTGAGGCCGGTCTCTAGTGGAAGCCCATTCTGCTTAACAAGAGTAGCAAGTTCGAAGAATTCATGAGGAATCTCAAGTTGAGAAATCCTGTTCCGCTTAGCAGTCTCGAGAGCAAATAAAGCAATCTTTTTGTTCTCTTGAAGAAGAACATACAAATACTCTAAAGAAATGGCAGATCCATTTTTGCACTGCGAGTATAGATTAAAATGACCGCGAGAAAGATATAAGAAAAGCATCTCAGACAGATAAAAATGAGTGCTCTCGTTTTCAGACAAACCAAGCCAGGGGTATTGATGACCCACAAGTATAGGGGATCAATCGTAGTCCTTTCGATAAGTAAGAGTGTCGAACCCAACGAGTAGCAGAAGGAAATGACAAGTGGTTTTCAGCAAGGTATTTTCTGCAAGCATTGAAATAGTCAGTAACACATAGTTTGATAGTAAGATAATTTGTAATGGACAAGTAACGGTAATGGTAAATAAAGTGCAGCAGGGTAGCCCAATCCTTTTGTGGCAAAGGACAGGCCAAAACGGTCTCTTATATGAAGCAAAGCATTCTTGAGGGTACACGGGGATTTCACCATATCACCTTCATCATGTTGGTTTGATTCATGTTCGCTACTTTGATAATTTGATATGTGGGTGGACCGGTGCTTAGGTGCTATTCTTACTTGAACAAACTCCCTACTTATGATTAACCCCCTCGCAAGCATCCGCAACTACGAGAAAAGTAGTAAGATAAAATCTAACCATAGCATTAAACTTTTGGATCCAAATCAGTCCCTTACGAAGTAGCGCATATACTAGGGTTTAAGCTTCTGTCACTCTAGCAACCCATCATCTAATAACTACTCCACAATGCATTCCCTTAGGCCCAAATATGGTGAAGTGCCATGTAGTCGACATTCACATGACACCACTAAGGGAATCACAACATACATATCATTAAAATATCGAACACATATCAAGTTCACATGATTACTTGCAACATGACTTCTCTCGTGACCTCACGAACAAAAGTAACTACTCACAAATAATATTCATGCTCAAGATCAGAGGGGTATTAAATAGCATAATGGATTGAACATATAATCTTCCACCAAATAAACCATATAGTAATCAACTACAAGATGTAATCAACACTACTAGCACCCACAGGTACCAATCTGAGGTTCCGGTACAAAGAGTGAACACAAGAGATGAACTAGGGTTTGAGAGGAGATGGTGCTATTGAAGATGTTGATGAAGATTGGCCTCCCAAAGATGAGAGGGTTGTTGGTGATGACGATGGCTTCAATTTCCCCCTCCGGGAGGGAAGTTCCCCCGGCGGAATCGCTCCGTCGGAGGGCAAAGTGCTCCTGCCCAAGTTCCGCTTCGAGACGGTGGCGCTCCGTCCCGAAAGTCCTCTCCTGATTTTTTCTAGGTTAAAATGACCTATATACAAGAAGATGGGTACCGGAGGTGGGCCGGGCTGAGCACAACCCACCAGGGCGCGCCTGGGGGGCCTGGCGCGCCCTGGTGTCTTGTGCTCACCAGGTGGCCACCCTCCCGTAGTTATTTGCTCCAGTATTTGATGTCTACTATGCAACTTTATTCTTGTAGACTCGTGTTGGGCCTCCAAGCGCAGATTTTTGCAGGATAGTAGCAATTTTCCCTTAAGTGGATGACCTAAGATTTATCAATCCGTGGGAGGCGTAGGATGAAGATGGTCTCTCTCAAATAACCCTGCAACCAAATACAAGAAATCTCTTGTGTCCCTAACACACCCAATACAATGGCAAATTGTATAGGTGCACTAGTTCGGCGAAGAGATGGTGATAAAAGTGTAATATGGATGGTAGAAATATATTTTTATAATCTGAATAAATAAAAACAGCAAGGTAGCAAGTGACAAAAGTGAGCACAAACGGTATTGCAATGCTTGAAAACAAGGCCTAGGGTCCGTACTTTCGCTAGTGCAATCTCTCAACAATGCTAATATAATTGGATCATATAACCATCCCTCAACGTGCGATGAAGAATCACTCCAAAGTTCCTATCTAGCGGAGAACATAAGAATAAATTGTTTGTAGGGTACGAAACCACCTCAAAGCTATTCTTTCCGATCGATCTATCCAAGAGTTCGTACTAAAATAACACCAAAGCAAATTCAGATTCGTAATGCTCAATCCAACACAAAGAACCTCAAAGAGTGCCCCAAGATTTCTACCGGAGAAACAAAGACAAGAACGTGCATCAACCCCTATGCATAGATTACCCCAATGTCACCTCGGAAATCCACGAGTTGAGTGCCAAAACATATATCAAGTGAATCAATATAATACCCCATTGTCACCACGGGTATTCGTATGCAAGACATATATCAAGTGCTCTCAAATCCATAAAAGTATTCAATCCGATAAAACGAAATCTCAAAGGGAAAACTCAATTCATCACAACAAGATAGAGAGGGGAAAACACCATATGATCCGACTATATTAACAAAGCCCGCGATACATCAAGATTGTGCATCTCAAGAACACGAGAGAGAGAGAGATTAAACACATAGCTACTGGTACAAACCCTCAGCCCCGAGGGTGGACTACTCCCTCCTCATCATGGTGGCCGCCGGGATGATGAAGATGGCCACCGGTGATGATTTCCCCCTCCAGCAGGGTGCCGGAACGGGGTCTAGATTGGTTTTTCGTGGCTACAGAGGCCTGCGGCGGTGGAACTTCTGATCTAGGGCTACCCCTAGGGTTTTTGGAATATTTGACGATTTATAGGGCGAAGAGGGGGTACAGGAGGCCACCGAGGTGGGCACAACCCACCGGGGCGCGCCTGGGGGCCCAGGCGCGCCCTGGTGGGTTGTGCCCACCTCGGGGCACCCCCCAGGTGCTGCTCTGGCCCATTGGATGTCTTCTGGTCCATAAAAAATCCACAAAAATTTTCGCGGTGTTTGGACTCCGTTTGATATTGATTTCCTGCGATGTAAAAAACAAGCAAAAAACAACAACTGGCACTGGGCACTGGGTCAATAGGTTAGTCCCAAAAAATGATATAAAGTTGCTATAAAATGATTGTAAAACATCCAAGAATGATAATATAACAGCATGAATACTTCATAAATTATAGATACGTTGGAGATGTATTAGCATCCCCAAGCTTAATTCCTACTCGTCCTCGAGTAGGTAAATGATAAAAGAAATAATTTATGAAGTGTGAATGCTAGCAAAGTGCATAAGTTTGATCAATGATAATTTCAATCACTTTTCCTAGCATCATAACATCAATTCTTTCTTATAAAACTTCTCATGTTAAAGTAGCAACCAATTCACATGTTAAGGTTCAAAAAATGAATTCTCTTGAAACTCAACAACCTATGTTCTCGGTCACCAAACAATTGCAATTCAACTTATTCAACAGAGTCTAAGTAAGAGCTCCACATACTCAACCATCATATAGTCTTCTATGATTGCTAACACTCACCGCATACACATGAGCAAAATATTTCAACCGGACACATAGAAAGACGGGGGCTTATAATTTCGCCTCCCAAGATATTCACCTCAAGGGTGATGTCAACAATAATAACTCACGCTACCCATATCCAACTGGATATATGTGCCTAGATCTTTCCTCACCACATGATGCTTGCCAAAAGAGAAAAATAAAAAGGAATAGAGAGAAAAACTTTGACTCTAGCATAAAAGTAAATGCATAAAAGTAAAAGATAGGCCCTTCGCAGAGGGAAGCAGAGGTTGCCATGCGCTTATTTGTTTGTATGCTCAACCCCTTAGTGCAAAAGAACGTCACGTTATATTGCCCCTTATGATAGCAACCTTTATTATGCAGTCTGTCGCTTTTATTCTTTGCCATCACAAGTTCGTACAACGCTCAATTTTCTCTTACACTAAATGATCTAACACTTTTAGAAGCAATTTTTATTGCCTTATTGCATCGATGACAACTTACTTGAAGGATCTTACTCAATCCTTAGGTAGGTATGGTGGACTCTTGAAAATAAGATTTGGGTTTAAGGGTTTTTGGATGCACAAGTAGTATCTCTACTTGGTGCTGAATTTTTGGCTAGCAAAGATGGGGGGCAAGCACCACATGTTGAAGGATCTATGACAATATAACTTCTATGTGAATATGAACAAACATAAATCATTATGTTGTCTTCCTTGTCCAACGTCAACAATTTTGGCATATAATATTTTGATGGGGGCTCACAATCACAAAAGATTTCCAAGATAGTGTATATGCATGTGAAAGTTCTCTTCCTTATAGAAATCATTCAGGAATTGCTTGTATGACCAATATTGTGATTATCAAGCTTCAAAAGATTTCACTTTCTAAACCCAATGTGAAGCTACCACTAGGCATGATATGAACATATAATTTCAACTTCATGATATTCAATTCATTCAACAATTTACTCATAGGATATAAGTGAAGCACGAGAGTAAATGACAAGCTACTCCAAAAAGATATAAGTGAAGATCAATCGAGTAGTTAAGTAAATAGATAGATATGTGAGGACTCTCTTTTATTTAAAACTTTCAGATCTAAGTATTTTATTAAAACAGCAAGCAAAACAAAATAAAATGACAAGCCAAGAATAGCACACATCATGTGAAGAAGCAAGAACTTAGGCTCAACCGATACTAACCGATAATTGTTGAAGAAGAAAGGTGGGATGCCTACCGGGGCATCCCCAAGCTTAGATGCTTGAGACTTCTTAGAATATTAACTTGGGATGCCTTGGGCATCCCCAAGCTTGAGCTTTTGTGTCTCCTTAATTCCTCTCATATCACGGTTTCCCTAAATCTTAAAAACTTCATCCACACAAAACTCAACAAGAACTCGTGAGATAGTTAGTATAAACCAATGCAAAAACCTTATCATTCTCTACTGTAGCAAATCACTAAAATTATAATTTAACATTGCATACTAAATGCCTCTGCATATTTAATAGTCCTATCCTCAAATAGAATCATTAAACAAGCAAACATATGCAAACAATGCAAACATAACAGCAATCTGCCAAAACAGGACAGTCTGTAAAGAATGCAAGAGTATTCATACTTATATAACTCCAAAAATTCTGAAAATTTAGCACACTGTAGAAAATTTATCAGAACTTACTTTGAAAAAAGTTTCAACATTTTATCACAATCTGACTTTTCTAGAGAATTTTTTTAAATAGCAATAAACTTTCTGTTTTGAAACAGCAACATGTAGACTTGCAAAATAAGCATGGCAAAGGCTATCATTGCCACTTTTATTGAAATAAAAAATGCAAAACATTATTCTAAATAACATAAAGCAAATCCTACCAAAATAAATTGACGCTCCAAGTAAAACACATATCATGTGACGAATGAAAATATAGCTCCAAGTGAGGTTACCGATAATGTTGGAGACGAAAGAGGGGATGCCTTCCGGGGCATCCCCAAGCTTAGTTGCTTGGATATTCCTTGAATATTACCTTGGGGGGTGCCTTGGGCATACCCAAGCTTAGGGTCTTGTCACTCCTTATTCTCCTCATATCGATATCTCACCCAAAACTTGAAAACTTCAATCACACAAAACTTAACGGAACTTCGTGAGATGGGTTAGTATGATAAAGACAAATCATTCACTTTGGTACTGTCAAAGACAAGATTCATAATTGTTTTCATACAATTCCTACTGTAGCATATAATTTCCACAATTTATATTGAGCAATATAAGCCATAGAAACTAGGAAACAAGCAAACTATGCATTGAAAACAGAATCTGTCAAAAACAGAACAGTACATAAAGATCTGAATATTAGTCATACTTATGCACCTCCAAAAGTTCTGAAAACTTAGTACAACGTAGAAAAATTGTATACCCATCAACTGTAAAAAAATAAGAGTTTTTAGACGCTCCAGTGAATTAAAACAATTCTGTTACTGGGTGCAAAAGTTTCTGTTTTGCACAGAATCAAGTCAACTATCATCCACACTATCCCAAAGGCTTTACTTGGTACTTTGTTGAAATAAAAGTTATAAAACATGATTACTACAGTATCCTAATCATGTGAACACACAAAAACAGTAGGGGTAAATGTTGGGTTGTCTCCCAACAAGCGCTTTTCTTTAATGCCTTTTAGCTAGGCTTGATGATTTCAATGATGCTCGCATAAAAGATAGGAATTGAAACACAAAGAGAGCATCATGAAGCATATGACTAGAACAATTAAGTCTAACCCACTTCCTATGCATAGGGATGTTGTGAGCAAACAACTTATGGGAACAAGAATCTACTAGCATAGGAAGGCAAAATAAGCAAAGCTTCAAGATTTTCAACACATAGAGAGGAAACTTGATATTATTGAGATATATAAAAGCATATGTTCCTCTCTCATAATAATTTTCAGCACCGTCATGAATGAATTCAACAATATAGCTATCACATAAAGCATTATTTTCATGATCCACAAGCATAGAAATTTTATTGCTCTCCACATAATCAAATTTATTCTCATGCATAGTAGTGAGAGCAAACTCAACAAAATAACTATCATGGGATTGAAAATTAAAATCAAGATGACAAGTTTCATGGTTATCATAATTCGTTGTAGCATACATGTCATCACCATAATCATCATAGATAGGAACTTTGTTTTCATAATCAATTGGAACCTCTTCCAGAATAGTGGATTCATCATTAAATAAAGTCATGACCTCTCCAAATCCACTTTCATCAATGTAATCATCATAAATAGGAGACTTGCAACCATTATAACAAATTTGCACATCAAAACTTGGGGGACTAAAAATATCATCTTCATCAAACATAGCATCCCCAAGCTTGTAGCTTTGTATATCATTAGCATCATCGATATTCAAAGAATTCATACTAACAACATTGAAATCATGCTCATCAATTATGCCAAACATTTTATTGAATTCTTCTTCTATCAACTGAGCACAATTTTTCCTTCCATCATTTTGAAGAAAGACATGATAAAGACGAATAACATGAGACCACCTCAATTCCATTTTTTTGTAGTTTTCTTTTTATAAACCAAACTAGTGATAAAACAAGAAACTAAAAGATTCGATTGCAAGATCTAAAGATATACCTTCAATCACTCACCTCCCCGGCAACGGCGCCAGAAAAGAGCTTGATGTCTACTACGCAACTTTATTCTTGTAGACTCGTGTTGGGCCTCCAAGCGCAGAGTTTTGTAGGACAGTAGCAATTTTCCCTCAAGTGGATGACCTAAGGTTTATCAATCTGTGGGAGGTGTAGGATGAAGATGGTCTCTCTCAAACAACCCTGCAATCAAATACAAGAAATCTCTTGTGTCCCCAACACACCCAATACAATGGCAAATTGTATAGGTGCACTAGTTCGGCGAAGAGATGGTGATAAAAGTGTAATATGGATGGTAGAAATATATTTTTATAATCTGAATAAATAAAAACAACAAGGTAGAAAGTGACAAAAGTGAGCACAAACGGTATTGCAATGCTTGAAAACAAGGCCTAGGGTCCGTACTTTCGCTAGTGCAATCTCTCAACAATGCTAATATAATTGGATCATATAACCATCCCTCAACGTGCGATGAATAATCACTCCAAAGTTCCTATCTAGCGGAGAACATAAGAATAAATTGTTTGTAGGGTACGAAACCACCTCAAAGTTATTCTTTCCGATCGATCTATCCAAGAGTTCGTACTAAAATAACACCAAAGCAAATTTAGATTCGTAATGCTCAATCCAACACAAAGAACCTCAAAGAGTGCCCCAAGATTTCTACCGGAGAAACAAAGACAAGAACGTGCATCAACCCCTATGCATAGATTACCGCAATGTCACCTCGGGAATCCACGAGTTGAGTGCCAAAAGATATATCAAGTGAATCAATATAATACCCCATTGTCACCACGGGTATTCGTATGCAAGACATATATCAAGTGCTCTCAAATCCATAAAAGTATTCAATCCGATAAAACGAAATCTCAAAGGTAAAACTCAATTCATCACAACAAGATAGAGAGGGGAAAACACCATATGATCCGACTATATTAACAAAGCCCGCGATACATCAAGATTGTGCATCTCAAGAACACGAGAGAGAGAGAGAGAGAGAGAGAGAGATTAAACACATAGCTACTGGTACAAACCCTTAGCCCCGAGGGTGGACTACTCCCTCCTCATCATGGTGGCCGCCGGGATGATGAAGATGGCCACCGGTGATGATTTCCCCCTTCGGCAGGGTGCCGGAACGGGGTCTAGATTGGTTTTTCGTGGCTACAGAGGCCT
This sequence comes from Thinopyrum elongatum, assembly GCA_011799875.1. Taxonomy (NCBI): domain Eukaryota; kingdom Viridiplantae; phylum Streptophyta; class Magnoliopsida; order Poales; family Poaceae; genus Thinopyrum; species Thinopyrum elongatum. The sequence goes on along the minus strand of CM022303.1, from coordinate 529,523,753 downwards.
GCGGCAGCGGAACTTCTGATCTAGGGATACCCCTAGGGTTTTTGGAATATTTGACGATTTATAGGGTGAAGAGGGGGTACGGGAGGCCACCGAGGTGGGCACAACCCACCGGGGCGCGCCTGGGCCCCCAGGCGCGCCCCGGTGGGTTGTGCCCCCCTCGGGGCACCCCCAGGTGCTGCTCTGGCCCATTGGATGTCTTCTGGTCCACAAAAAATCCACAAAAAGTTTCGCGGTGTTTGGACTCTGTTTGATATTGATTTCCTGCGATGTAAAAAACAAGCAAAAAACAACAACTAGCACTGGGCACTGGGTCAATAGGTTAGTCCCAAAAAATGATATAAAGTTGCTATAAAATGATTGTAAAACATCCAAGAATGATAATATAACAACATGAATACCTCATAAATTATAGATACGTTGGAGACGTATCAGTATTTTATATATATTCCAAAATAATTCTCTATAAATTTTCAGCTCATTTGGAGATGTGCAGAATAGGTATTTCTGACGTAGCTTTTTTAGGTCCAGAATTCCAGCTGCCGGTATTCTCCCTCCTTGTGTAAACCTTGCATATTATGAGAGAAAAGGCATTAGAATTACTCCATAAAGCATTATTATGCATAAAAACATTATAAATAACAGTAGGAAATCATGATGCTAAATGGACATATCAACTCCCCCAAGCTTAGACCTTGCTTGTCCTCAAGCGAAAAACCGATATGGAAAAACATGTCCACATGCTTAGAGAGAGAGGTGTCGATAAAAACAAAATACGAACATAGTAGCATCATGCTTATTATCATAACAGCAACAAACTTAATCATAAAGCTTTATCATGCAACTTTTATCATATAACTTCTCATGAACAAGTAACAATTCATCACACGTTGAAGTATTAAGCATAAACTCTATTGAAAACCAACAAACTATTTTTTCAGTCAACTTTGCAACTACAATTCATCATATTTTCAGGAAGGGTCACGTATCGGAGACTTTTGGCAAGTCCACATACTCAACCATCATTTAATCTTCTATGATTGCTAGCACTCACAGGATACCCATGAGCAAAAAGTTTCAATCAGACACATAGAAAGGTAGGGGCTTATAGCTTCGCCTCCGAACCTATTCACCTCAAGGGTGATGTCAACAATAATAACTCATGCTTACTCATATCCAACTGGATATATATGCCTAGATCTTTCCTCACCACATGATGCTTGCAAAATGAGAAAATAAAAAGGAATAGGGAAGAATACTTTGACTCTTGCATGAAAGTAAATACATAAAAGTAAAAGATAGGCCCTTCGCAGAGGGAAGCAGATGTTGCCATGCGCTTTTTGTTTATATGCCAAATCCCTTAATGCAAAAGAACGTCAAGTTGTTTTGCCCCTTATGATAGCAACCTTTATTATGCAGTCTGTCGCCTTTATTACTTTGCCATCACAAGTTCGTACAACGCTGAATTTTGTCTTACACTAAATGATCCAACACATTTAGAAGAAATTTTTATTGCCTTATTGCACCGATGACAACCTACTTGAAGGATCTTACTCAATCCATAGGTAGGTATGGTGGACTCTCAAAATATGAGTTTGGGTTTAAGGTTTTGGATGCACAAGTAGTATCTCTACTTAGTGAGGGATTATTGGCTAGCAAAGATATTGAGCAAGCACCACATGTTGAGGGATCTATGACAATATAACTTCTATGTGAATATGGACAAACATAAATCATTACGTTGTCTTCCTTGTCCAACGTCAACAATTTTGACATATAATATTTAATGGGGGCTCACAATCATAAAAGATGTCCAAGATAGTATATTTGCATGTGAATCTTCTCTTCCCTTATTAATTCTTTCATGAGTTGCATCATTGACCAATGCTATGTTTGTCAATCTTCAACAAATTTTACCACTTATACTTTTCTTTATGTGATGTCATTACTCACTATAAGATTAGCATATGATCTTTTTCATTTATTTATTCCTTTTATTTTGATTGCAACAAAAAAGTAAAGAAACAAAACTCAAACTAAACTTTATTATATATCTCGCACACGATTACATAGAAAGATAGATCACGAAACTAAAACTCGAAAATAGAGCATACCATGCTTTTATTCAACTAAATCACGAAATCTAAGGATCGAACTAAAAATAGATAAAAGTAATGGAAGTGATGGTGATACGATACCGAGGCACCTCCCCCAAGATTGGCACAAGCCAAGGGGAGTACCCATACCATGAAATCACGTCTCCTTTGGTGGGGAAGATGATGATGGTGGTGGTGATGAGGTAGTAGCCTTCAACAGGTACTCCAATCTACGGATGATGCTCTGGAGGGCGATGATGTGTTCTTGTAACAGGATATTTTCACGAGTGAGATACTTATTTTGAACACGAACCGTCTCGAAGGCCTTAAAGGCTTCAATTTCAGTGAGGGTAAGATGAGCGTAATAAGGTTGGAGGATATCTTCTTCCTCTTCCGCCGGCATAGCTTGCCCTCCTATTTGAACTTGATCTCCCGTAGCCTCCATGCCCTTGTTCTCCTTGATGGCTTCCTTTGGTTCCTCTCTTTTCAGATCTATCTTCATCAACCAAGCATCTTCTTCCCCGTTGTTGGAAGAGGGAGAAGACATGATGCCTGGCTTTGCTAAATCTGACAGAGAAACAGCGCAAAACAAGAACAAAAGATTTCTCCGTGATATGGTGGTCAATACGTTCGGGGGGTATATAAAGATTTTTTTATCTTGGGAAACAAGCAAACGAGAGGAAAACGGAGTCGGGAAGGTTCCCGAGATGGGCACAACCCACCTGGGCGCGCCGCAAGGCAGGCGCGCCCTGGTGTCTTGTGCCCTCCACGGTTGCCTTCATGGTTGTTTCTTATTTTCCTAATTTTTGCTATATTCCAGAACTGACAAAAAATATTTTTGCGGATTTTTCGGAGTCCGTTTACTTACCGTATCATGTACCTCCTCTTTTTCATGATTCTGGAGTGTTCCGGAAGGTTTCTTTTATGTGTTCCTCCGGTGTCATGGTTTGAATAATATTGCTTTCAACATTAATAGGCGTACCTGAGATATAGTGCTTAATTCTTTGCCCATTGACTACCTTTGGATTAGTACCTTCGGCATTATTAATTTTGATAGCTCCAGAACGATAAACTTCTTCGATAATATATGGTCCTTCCCATTTGGAGAGAAGTTTTCCTGGAAAGAATCTAAAACGAGAGTTGTACAAAAGAACATATTCCCCAACTTTGAATTCCCGCTTTTGTATTCTTTTGTCATGCCATCTTTTAACCTTTTCTTTAAATAGTTTTGCATTTTCATAGGCTTGGGTTCTCCATTCATCTAGTGAGCTAATATCAAATAACCACTTTTCACCGGCAAGTTTGAAATCATAGTTGAGTTCTTTAACTGCCCAATATGCTTTATGTTCTAACTCAAGAGGCAAATGACAAGCTTTTCCATAAACCATTTTATACGGAGACATACCCATAGGATTTTTATATGCTGTTCTGTAGGCCCAAAGTGCATCATCTAATTTCTTAGACCAATTCTTTCGGGACCTATTGACAGTTTTTTGTAATATTAGTTTTATTTCTCTGTTGCTCAGTTCAACTTGACCACTAGATTGAGGATGATAAGGTGATGCAATTCTATGATTAACATCATATTTAGCAAGCATTTTACGGAAAGCACCATGAATAAAGTGTGAACCACCATCAGTCATTAAGTATCTAGGGACTCCAAACCTTGGGAAAATAACTTCTTTAAGCATTTTAATGGAAGTGTTATGATCAGCACTACTAGTTGGAATAGCCTCTACCCACTTAGTAACATAATCAACAACAACCAAAATATGAGTATACCCATTAGAGGAAGGAAAAGGTCCCATATAATCAAAACCCCAAACATCAAATGGTTCAATGATGACCCACAAGTATATGGGATCAATGGTAGTCCTTTCGATAAGAGTGTCGAACCCAACGAGGAGCACAAGGAAATGACAAGTGGTTTCCATCAAGGTATTTTCTGCAAGCACTGAAATAGTCGGTAACAGGTAGTTTGATAGCAAGATAATTTGTATCGGACAAGTAACGGTAACGGTAAATAAAGTGCAGCAAGGTAGCCCAATCCTTTTGTGGTAAAGGACAGGCCAAAATGGTCTCTTATGATAAGCAAAGCGTTCTTGAGGGTACACGGGAATTTCATCTAGTCACTTTCATCATGTTGGTTTGATTCGTGTTCGCTACTTTGATAATTTGGTATGTGGGTGGACCGGTGCTTAGGTGCTATTCTTACTTTAACAAACCTCCTACTTATGATTAACCCCCTCGCAAGCATCAGCAACTACGAGAAAAGTATTAAGACAAAATCTAACCATAGCATTAAACTTTTGGATCCAAATCGTTCCCTTACGAAGTAGCGCATAAACTAGGGTTTAAGCTTCTGTCACTCTAGCAACCCATCATCTAATAACTACTCCACAATGCATTCCCTTAGGCCCAAATATGTTGAAGTGCCATGTAGTCGACGTTCACATGACACCACTAAGGGAATCACAACATACATATCATCAAAATATCAAACACATATCAAGTTCACATGATTACTTGCAACATGACTTCTCCCGTGACCTCAAGAACAAAAGTAACTACTCACAAATGATAATCATGCTCAAGATCAGAGGGGTATTAAATAGCATAATGGATCTGAACATATAATCTTCCACCAAATAAACCATATAGTAATCAACTACAAGATGTAATCAACACTACTAGTCACCCACAAGTACCAATCTGAGCTTCCGATACAAAGATTGAACACAAGAGATGAACTAGGGTTTGAGAGGAGATGGTGCTGTCGAAGATGTTGATGGAGATTGCCCTCCCAAAGATGAGAGAGTTGTTGGTGATGACGATGATGATGATTTCCCCCTCCGGGAGGGAAGTTCCCCCGGCGGAATCGCTCCGCTGGAGGGCAAAAGTGCTCCTGCCCAAGTTCCGCCTCGAGACGGCGGCGCTTCGTCCCGAAAGTCTCTCTTTGATTTTTTCTAGGTCAAAATGACCTATATACAAGAAGATGGGCACCGGAGGTGGGCCGAGGAGGGCACAACCCACCAGGGCGCGCCTGGGGGCCCAGGCACGCCCTGGTGTCTTGTGCTCACCAGGGTGGCCCCCTCCAGTAGTTATTTGCTCCAAGTATTTTTTATATATTGCAAAACAATTCTCCATAAATTTTTAGCTCATTTGGAGATGTGTAGAATAGGTAACTCTGACGTAGCTTTTTCAGGTCCAGAATTCCAGCTACCGGCATTCTCCCTCTTTGTGTAAACCTTGCATATTATGAGAGAAATGGCATTAGAATTACTCCAAAAAGCATTATTATGCATAAAAACATTATAAATAATAGTAGAAAAACATGATGCAAAATGGACGTATCAACTCCCCCAAGCTTAGACCTCGCCTGTCCTCAAGCGAAAAACCGAAATCGAAAAACATGCCCACACGCTTAGAGAGAGAGAGAGGTGTCGATAAAAACAAAATACGGACATAGAAGCATCATGCTTATTATTATAACAACAAAGAACTTTAACATAAAACTTTATCACACAACTTTTATCATATAACTTCTCATGAACAAGTAACAATTCATCACAACATTGAAGTATAAAGCATAAACCTTATTGAAAACCAACAAACTATGTTCTCAGTCAACTTTGCAACTACAATTCATCATATTTTCAGGAAGGGTCACGTATCGGAGCCTTTAGGCAAGTCCACATACTCAACCATCATTTAACCTTCTATGATTGCTAACACTCATAGCATACCCATGAACAAAAAGTTTCAACCAGACACATAGAAAGATAGGGGCTTATAGTTTTGCCTCCCAACGTATTCACCTCAAGGGTGATGTCAACAATAATAACTCATGCCCACTCATATCCAACTGGATATATGTGCCTAGATATTTCCTCACCACATGATGCTTGCAAAAAGAGAAAACAAAAAGGAATAGGGAAGAATACTTTGACTCTTACATAAAAGTAAATGCATAGAAGTAAAAGATAGACCCTTCGCAGAGGGAAGCAGAGGTTTCCATGCGCTTTTTGTTTATATGCCAAATCCCTTAATGCAAAAGAACGTCACTTATATTGCCCCTTATGATAGCAACCTTCATTATGCAATCCGTCACTTTTATTACTTTGCCATCACAAGTTCGTACAACACTCAATTTTCTCTTACACTAAATGATCCAACACATTTAGAAGCAATTTTTATTGCCTTATTGCACCGATGACAACTTACTTGAAGGATCTTACTCAATCCATAGGTAGGTATGGTGGACTCTCAAAATAAGATTTTGGGTTTAAGGGTTTTTGGATGCACAAGTAGTATCTCTACTTAGTGCGGAGATTTTTGGCTAGCAAAGATATTGAGCAAGCACCACATGTTGAAGGATCTATAACAATATAACTTGTATGTGGATATGAACAATCATAACTCATTACATTGTCTTCCTTGTCCAACGTCAACAATTTTGACATGTAATATTTAATGGGCGCTCACAATCATAAAAGATGTCCAAGATAGTATATTTGCATGTGAATCTTCTCTTCCCTTATTAATTCTTTCATGAGTTGTGTAAGTGCATCTAGTGCCCCTTAGTGATTTTGGTGTATTGAAGACTTATAGGTTAAGGGTCTAATGTGTTTGTGAGTGTACACAGGTCTATAAGTCTATGAGGAGTTTGTTAATTACGATGAATGTCGACCCCTAAAAATGAATGTCTTCAACTGACGACTTTGGTTTTCTTTAAGACTTTGAAAGTGAATAAATTGGTGTGACCCTGAAGACTTGACATTCATGCGAGGATTATGAAGCGTGAAGACTTTTGTTTTCGTAGTTTCATTTTCTTCTTCTTGAGTCATAGGAAACACCGTACTGTTAAAGGGGGTCGAGGTAAAACTAAGGAAAAATTTTCAAGTGATGCTCAACTCAAAATCCTACACCTACCCAATCCTTTCGAGTGAAGCCATTGGAAATCTCATACAGTTTAGTCAAGTTCTTCAGTGACAGAGACGAAGTTCTTCTGTTCTCTGAGGAATTTGTTCTGACTGAGGAGTTAGAAATTCGCCAGTGCGGATTGCCTACAAGTGAGGATTATGATAGCCCTGAGGAATTTGATACTCAAATTTCCGACCGTTGCTGTGCTACGTGCCAGCTGTCCCAAAATATCTACCCACCTAACGGTCATATCATTGAAGGGCATTTATGTCTTATCATGTCGGGCTGCTCCCTAGGCTATAAATAGCCGCCCTCTACAACCACTAGCTGGTTGGCTGCTCCAAGAAATAGATTGACACTTGTCATTTAGAGCATCCCATCCTCCGAGGACTTTGAGCGAAAATCATCAAGTGAGGAAAAACCCAAAAACCCAAACACCTACAAACCCAAAGTGATTGAGCATCACTGAAGAGATTGTTCCTGTGTGGAACCGACGCTTGTTACCTTTGAGGACTGTGCATCCTCCAGACGGTTAGGCGTCATGGTCTAGAGCATCCAAGAGGAAATTGTGGATTGCCGAGTGACCGAGTATGTGAAGGTTTGGAAGTCACCTGAAGACTTACCACGAGTGGTTGGGCGAGGTCTGTGTGACCTTAGCTCAAGGAGAATACGGTGAGGACTAGGTGTCCTGGACTGTGTGTTCAGGACTGGGTGTCCGGGACTGTGTGTCCTCAGGTTTAAATACCTAGCCGCTCCAACCAGACGTAAAACTGTCACAGCAGTTGGAACTGGTCTACCAAATCAGTGTCTTCACCGAGCTACTGGTTCTATTTCCTCAACCCTTTCATTTCCTCGCTTACTTGCTATGTATTTGATCATTACTGTTTGAAGACTTTGTCTGAAGACTTTCTCAATTTCCTCAGTTCAAATTCTTCAGTCAGTTTGTCTTCAGCCTGCTTATCCTGTGTTTACGCTACTCGTACTCTGTGCTTGTTTTCATTTCATCATGATGACTGCGCTACTGCTCTGTTATGCTTGCATCTGAGTACTCATTCCGCTGCTAAGTAGTTCGTCGCTTAGGAATTTCCTCACCTTGAAGTTCCTCAGTGACGAATTTGTAAAAATCGCCTATTCACCACCCCTCTAGTCGATATAACGCACTTTCAATTGGTATCAGAACAAGGTACTCCCTTGTTCTGTGTGATTTTGGTTTAACCACCTGGAGTTTTAGTTATGTCGACTGCAGGCATGATCAAGGTCTCAGCTGGGTGTCCTACCTTCGATGGGACGGACTACCCCTACTGGAAGAACAAGATGCGCATGCATCTTGAGGCAATTGACAACGACCTCTAGTATGTTGTGGAAAAGGGTGTTCCCTCTGTCACTCCTTCCGTAAACGCTGCTGATGTGAAGAGATTCAAGCAACTCGACTCTCAAGCGAAGAATATCATATGTGGCCATCTGAGCAAAGGGCAGTATGGCAGAGTGAGTGCTTTGGAGACAACTAAGCTTATCTGGGATAGGCTGTCCAAGGTCAACGAAGGAGTCTCAACTCAACGTGACTCTCGAGTTGACGTTCTTCGCAATCTCTTCAACCGCTTCAAAAGACTCGACAACGAAAATGTTCAGCAAACCTTTGATCGCCTCACTGACATTTCAAACGAGCTTCAAGCACTGGGTGCCACTGACATCTCCGACCATGAGGTGGTGAAGAAATTGCTGAGGTCACTCGATTCTTCATTCGATACACTGGCACTGATGATTCAAGAACGTGGTGACTACAAGTCACTTGATCCTGCTGATATCCTCGAGAGGCTAAATACTCATGAATTCCAACTAGCTGAGAAGAGAGATCTCTACGGACTGAGCTATGGTAGATCTCATGCACTGAAAGCCAAGGCAGTCTCTGAATCTGAAGATGAAGATTCTGGTAGCAGCCTTGGTGATCCTGAAGAACTGAGTCAGGAGCTAGCAATGCTTGTGAGGAAATTCCAGAAGTTCTCTAGACATGGCCGATTTGGAAAATCCTCAAGAGGTGATGACATGAAATCAGATTCCTCATCCCGTGATTACAAGAAGAGAACTTGCCATAAATGCAAGAAACCTGGTCACTACATTACTGATTGTCCTCAGTGGGAGAAGGAATCAAAGAAGAAGAAATACAAGGATGATAGTTCAGATGACTCTAAGAGGAAGAAGAAATCTTCAAAGTCCTCATCGTCAAGATCTTCAAAGTCTTCATCTCACAAGAAGAGCAGCTCCAAGAAAGCTCGGGCATTCATTGGCAAGGAAATGGACTCTGAAGCTGAATCTGAGGAACATGAGGAAGAGGAGGCATCTGAGGAGTCAGACTCTGGTGTGGCGAGCCTAGCCCTCGCTACTGCTTACGTTAGCAAGTCCATCTTCAACACTGAGGAAAATGGCTTCCCCAACACTGCTGATGACGGCAACGATGACTATGCTCCCACCTATTGCTTCATGGCAAAAGGTGCCAAGGTACTCAAATATCCCTCCTCTGAATCAAGTGAGGATGAATCTGATGATAACCTCAAACCCAGCTATTCCAAACTTGCTAATATTGCTGTTAAACAACAAAAGGCTTTGGAAAAGGTTCAAAATCTGCTAGACAAAAGCGATGATCTGTTAGGTGAGGAAATGGATCGAACTCAAACACTGACTGATAATCTTCAGCAACTACAGTCTAAGTTTGACAACCTTCAAGGTCGTCATGAAACTCTCCTAGCCGATCATGAGAAGCTTTCTTATGAATTTCTTCAAAGAAAGCAAGATCTTGAGAAGCTAAGGGTGAGTCATGAAGATCTTCAGAAGGAAAATGATTCTTTGCTTGCTCAACAGATCAGTTCCGCTCAGGAAGAATTTATTCCACCATGCTTGAAATGCATTGAACGTGAAACTGCTAATTCTTCACCTGAATGTTCAAATGCTTCTATTGCTGCAAATTCTTCAACTATCTCTGTGGTCACAAATTCCTCATCTGAGGATACCATTAGTATCACTGACGAAAATGCAGGGTTGAAGGAATTGTATGTGACAGGCATGTACAAAAGCCTCAAAGGGCATCAGACTCTTTGTGATGTGCTCAAAAAGCAGATCTTGAACAGGAACCCTAGGAAAGAGGGTATTGCCTTTGAGAGGAAACTCAATGCTGATGGAACCTACAGGAAACCGGAGCAGTATCCCAAAACCTCATGGGTTGCTGCGAAGGGACCTCCCGTAGATCCATCCACTTTATCTGGCTTTACTTGTGAATCCTCATATTCATCTGATGAGTCATTTGACTCCAACTATAAACTGTTCAAAAATCAGAATGGTGAGGTATTTGCTAGATATGTTGGATCTAACTGCAGGAATGGTCCCCCTATGAAGAAAATCTGGGTTCCCAAAAAGTGCCTTGAAAGTCTTCAGGTGAATGTCCTCATGACACCACCTGTGAAGAATAAGAACCCCAGATCAAATTCTTCATATGAATCAAATTCCTCACATGGATCAAAGTCCTCACATGAACATCATCGTGCTAACACTTCTGTTTCGCAGGGAAAGCCTAAGGGCTATGAATATATGCATTATTCTTCAAATCATTATGTTCATAAGTCCTCGAAGAATTTCTCTGCTTATTCATATGCTTACCCTAACCCCTCTTAGGTGAAACGAAGTGGTCTGGCGTCTATGCCACCTTTCTCTTATGGAGCTCGCAGAATGATGACTCTTTGCCACCCCTCCAGATGTGGGTGGTGAAGAAAAGGAACTAATCTCTTATGCAGGGTCAGATCTCCAGACGAACTAAATCGTCTGAAGAATTTGCTGGAGACCTGAAATGCTTGAAAGGACGCAAGCTAATCATGAAGAAATGATTTATTCATTTCTCACGTCCTCACATTGCTATATATACATATGTTGCTTTAATTGATGAAATATGTCTGATGAATTTGATGTCATATTCTTCACTCTGAAGTATATGAGTTCGTAAGATGCACTAATTCATCTGCAGGATGATTTACCCAAAGCTACTGAGTGGGTCCTCGATAGTGGATGTACAAATCACATGACCGGTGACAAGAGCTTACTGATGAACACTCCTTTATCTCCATCACACTTGAAGCATATCACCTACGCTGACAAAGGCAAAAGCAAGGTATTGGGTCTAGGTAGGGTTGCAATCTCAAAGGATCGACACATGGATAAAGTCATGCTTGTCGAGTCCCTCGGATTCAACCTCATGTCTGTCTCAATGCTTTGTGATCTTGATATGGTTGTTGTCTTTGGCAAATATCATTGCTTAGTGCTCATGGAATCTAACAATTCCAAAATCTTCGAAGGCTTTAGGAGAGGAGACTTGTATATTGTTGATTTCTCTGCAGGACCACAGCCTGCCACTTGTCTACTTGCTAAAGCTTCAGAAGGCTGGCTATGGCATCGACGACTGGGTCATGCTGGCATGAGGAACTTACACACGCTCGTGAAGAAAAAGCACGTCATTGGCATCGAGGGTGTCAAATTCCTCAAAGATCATCTTTGTGGGGCTTGTGAGGCTGGAAAGATGACCAGAGCCAAGCACCCCTCGAAGACTATCATGACTACTTCTCGTCCTTTTGAATTGCTTCATATGGATCTCTTTGGCCCTACTCATTATGCCACACTAACAAATGCAGCATCTCTATATGGCTTTGTCATTGTTGATGACTATTCTCGTTACACATGGGTGCATGTCATTACTTACAAAACTGAAGTGCAGGAAGTCTTCAGACGGTTTTCCTCAAGGGCTTCGACGAATTTCGGCGTGAAGATCAAGCATATACGTAGTGACAATGGGACTGAGTTCAAGAATACTGGTCTTGATGACTATCTCGATGAACTTGGTATTACTCATGAGCTATCTGCCCCATACACTCCTCAGCAGAATGGCGTTGTGGAGCGCAAGAACAGGACTCTTGTTGAGATGGCTCGCACCATGCTTGATGAATACAAGACACCTCGTCACTTCTGGCCTGAGGCAATTGATACTGCATGCCACATCATCAACAGGGTATATCTTCACAAATTCTTCAAGAAGACCTCATATGAACTCCTCACTGACAAGAAACCCAATGTGAGTTATTTCAAAGTCTTCGGTGCTAAATGCTGGATTAGAGATCCACATCACAATTCTAAATTTGCACCGAAAGCACATGAAGGTTTTATGCTTGGTTACGGAAAGGACTCGCACACCTACAGGGTCTTCAATGCCTATCACAACAAGGTTGTTGAAACTGTAGATGTGCGGTTCGATGAAACTAACGGCTCGCAAAGAGAGCACCTACCTCCTGTGCTAGATGAAAAGGCGCCCGAGGAAACCATCAAGTTCAAAGCTACTGAGGATGTCATTCCTACCGAAGAATCTGCTGAAGAAATCATTCCAGAACATGAAGAATAGCATGCTGGCGCATCTGAAGAAAATGGCTCTGAAGAAAAGGCTGAGCCAAATCAAAGTCGTCAACCTGCTCATCCCCGCGTTGCAAATGAAGTACAGATTGAGAGAATCATCAACGACATCAACGCACCAGGTCCTCTGACTCGCTCAAAAGCTTCACATTTATCTAACTTTTGTGGGCATTCTGCTTTCGTCTCTATCACAGAGCCCACCAAAGTTGATGAGGCATTTCTGGAGCCTGAATGGATTCAAGCAGTGCAAGAGGAATTACATCAATTCAAGCTGAACAATGTGTGGGAGCTTGTCAAGCGACCGGACCCATGCAAGCACAATATCATCGGTACCAAATGGATCTACCGCAACAAGCAAGATGAAAATGGCCTAGTGGTGAGGAACAAGGCTCGTCTTGTAGCTCAAGGCTACACACAGGTTGAAGGAATTGATTTCGATGAGACTTTTGCACCTGTTGCTAGACTTGAGGCTATTCGCATATTGCTTGCTTATGCTAACCATCATAATATCATCTTATATCAAATGGATGTGAAAAGTGCATTCCTCAATGGTAAGCTTGAGGAAGAAGTATATGTTGCTCAACCCCCAGGTTTTGAAGATCCTAAACATCCTGACAAAGTCTTCAGACTCAATAAGGCCCTCTATGGCCTCAAGCAGGCCCCTCGGGCGTGGTATGATACTCTGAAGGAATTCCTCATGAAGAAAGGCTTCAAACCCGGTTCACTCGACCCAACTCTTTTCACCAAAACCTATGATGTTGAATTATTCGTGTGCCAAATATATGTTGATGATATTATCTTTGGCTGTACTAACCAACATTACAGTGACGAATTTGCTTACATGATGAGTGAGGAATATCAAATGTACATGATGGGAGAATTGAAATTCTTCTTAGGTCTTCAAATTCGTCAACAACAGAATGGCATTTTCATTTCTCAAGAGAAATACCTCAAGGACGTTCTGAGAAAATTCGGTATGCAAGAATGCAGAGGCGTCAAAATCCCTATGCCCACAAATGGCCATCTATGCACTGATGAAAATGGAATAGACTTCGATCAAAAGGTATACCGCTCCATGATTGGTTCTTTATTGTACCTATGTGCATCTAGGCCGGATATTATGCTTAGTGTTTGCATGTGTGCCCGTTTTCAAGCTACACCGAAGGAATCACACTATAAGGCTGTGAAACATATTCTTCGATATCTAGCTCACACTCCAACACTTGGATTATGGTATCCCAAGGGCTCGGTTTTTGATCTCATTGGATATTCTGACTCTGACTATGCCGGTGATCGTGTGGACCGCAAGTCAACTTCAGGCACATGCCATTTCCTCGGACGATCCTTAGTATGTTGGTCCTCGAAGAAGCAGAACTGCGTATCACTCTCTACTGCTGAAGCTGAGTATATTGCTGCTGGTTCTTGCTGTGCTCAATTGCTATGGATGAAGCAAACCCTCAAGGACTACGGCATCAATGTGAAGAATGTGCCACTCTACTACGACAATGAGAGTGCCATCAAAATTGCTCATAACCCAGTTTAGCACTCGAAGACAAAGCACATCGAGATTCGTCATCATTTTCTTCGAGATCATGTGTTGAAGGGTGACATCTCTATTGATCCCGTGAAGTCTGAAGAACAGCTAGTGGATATCTTCACAAAGCCCTTGGATGAGAAGAGATTTAGCAAGTTGCGGTGTGAGCTAAATATCTTAGAATCTTCGAATGTCCTTTGAAAAGGACACACATCCTAACACTTATGCAAATTGATGACTTAGATGTGCAACACACGAAGAAACGTTTTTCTTCAATCAATGAAGACTAACCCTCTAAGTGTGAAGAAATTAATGAAGAATTTGATTCTCAGAGCCCTACGACAATTGTACGCGGTGTCTGAAATCATCATTCTTACACGGTGGGTCACGCCACCACAAAAAGTTGAAAATCTTTAAAATTTGAGTTTTTCATCATTGTGCAAATTCTTCAAATTTTCAAATTCTTCAACTTTGCAAAATCTTCACTCTTTCCGTCTATGTTCTTCATTGACTATATATATATATATTTGAGTTTTCTGTCCTCTACAGCATTCACTTATTGCTAATTCTTCAAGTTGTGTTTCTTCTAAGTGAATGTGATCGGACCCGTTCCCCCTCTATGCTAAACTCAATCCAGCCCGTTCACAAATTCTTCATGTGCGTTCTATTTGAAACCCGTTCAAAGTCTTCACTGTGTCCTTGACAGCTGAAGAATTTGCGAACGAAACATTAAAATTCTTATCTGAATTTTCGGCTTTTGCCGCTCAAACCGTTCCATATCCCTCGATAAGATTTATCTATTCACCCACGATCTAACACGATCTCCACTTCACAGTACGTGGGTGACACATGTTGCTAGGATGAGAAGGGTCAGGGGCAGGTTCGTCCATTTTCCTCGGACGAGCGGTTTTTTTTTCACCTCGGCTATAAATACCCCTCACCCTCCTCAGAGCTCATTTACCCCGCTCGATCTTACTCCCTCGCTCGAGCCCTCAGACCTAGCGCCGCCGCTACACTCCATCGTCGCCGGTGAGGAAGAGCTTCACTGCCTCGACCTCGTCGCCGTCGTACTCACGCCGGCCGCGGAAATCCTCACTCCGCCGCCGCCGTAGCTGTTTTCCATCGCCAAGTTTGGGCGTGGAAGATCTGAACGGACAAACATCTCCACTGCCACTCTCAGTTCGTTGTGTTCTTCGTCAAGGGTAAATAAAATTTATTTTTACTGCCCTTGTTGATTCTGATGATTTTCACAAAATCTTCAAAAGGTGTTTATTCTTCAACTTTCATGTTCTTAAACACCAACTTGCTTCTGTCCTTGATCAGTTTCTCTAAGCAACGTTTTTCTTCAAGATTCCTCAATTGTGTGGATTTTCAATCTACACAACTCTGGAACCTAAGTAAAAAATGCTTAGTGAAATTCCTCAAGACACCCCTGGTCATCTTCCTCAAACTTGATACTTTTGAAAATCTTCTGAGAACGCATATGACCTCTCCAAAACTCTTCGCACCTATATTCTGTTCACAGGTACACATGTCCGCTGCTGAATCTCTAGGTTCTCATCAACTTAACTCATTTGCAGCGTTCCTTGAAGAAAAATTGCACACCTCATCAGAAAATTCGATTGTTCAAAACCCTCAAGTGAAGAAAATGGCTGATGGTAAAAGACCTCAGAAGGGAGGAAAGAGGCCAGAAACAAATACTGCTTTTGAGATCCCTGATGACATCTATGATGAATATTGTACTCCTGATGAAGCAACTCATGGCAAGGAGAACAAAAATCAGCGCAAAGTGCGCATTCAGAAGATTGAGAGGAGATGGGCAAGAGAATGGAGGGAATATCGCTATGTCACTCCCAAGTACATGAAGAAATTTGCTGTTAACCCTCCATGTCCAAGACCTCCATTGGCTCCTGGCCAAGAAGCTGATCCCACTAGCATCAGAAGAGGTGAAGAATTTCCTCAGGAGTGGGCTAAGCGTCAAGCCAAGCTGGCCAAAGTGGCTAAAGAGGCAGTAAAGAAATTCAATGAAGATTCTTTTGCTGCCGCCGCTGAGGCCTCTGCTATCAAGCCTAAGAAGGCTATGCTGAAGAAATCAGCTGTTAAGACAAGTTCCTCAGCTCCAATGCCCTCACGGCCTGTTCCTCAAGCAAATTCCTCAAAAGCAGCTCCAACTCCCTCGGTTGCAAAATCCTCAGCTGCTCCTGCAAAGTCCTCAGCACCTGTGCATCTTGCCACATGCCAAAGGACTACTGGAATCTCAATTGCTTCAGGAGTCTCTGCAAGTTCTTCAGCTCCACCTCAGTCTTCAACAACTCCGACCTTGCTGAAGAAAAAGGCCACTGCTGGACGAGGCACAAGGCCAAGTCCTCACAAGAAGCAAGTCGCCTTTCAGGTTCCGTCAAGCGAAGACGAAGCTGATGATGAAGAATTAGCTGAGCTCATCAGAGATCGACAACAAAGGGCCGCTAGAGCCAAAGGCAGTGCTGTGCCCCTCATGCTGGATCCAAGGAAGATCCTTTGATTTTATTGATCTATGGCACAAGAACCCTAACACACCTTTGCCTGAATTAAACCTCACTCCTGGTCAAAGTCACATGTTGACGGCCTTCATAAATGAAGAAAAATGGAAATTTGAAAAGGCCAGGCAGGTGAAGAAGGCTCAGTACAAGAAGGAGCGTTTTCTGAAAAACAATGTTGTGAAAATGTCTCCTGAAGAACTTGTGACTATGTAGGCTGAGATCAAAGCACTCAGTGATGAATTTCATGCATTCCATGCAGATTGGCTAGGTGCCAAAGTCAGATTCGTCAGAATGGCAAAAGGATTTACTCCAAGTGTTGCAGCTTCATTGCAACCCAAATTTCCTCAGACTGGAACATCTGTTCAGTCTGCTGAAGAAAATGAAAGCGCCAGAGCTGATGAAGAAATTCCAGTCTCTGAAGAAAATGCCAGGGCAACCTCCAATATTGCGCCTGAAGAGCAATCCAGGCCAGTTGAAGCATCTGCTACTATGCCTGAGGAATCTGAACAAGCCAGGGCAACTGCATCAGTTGTGCCTGAAGAAATTCAACCAATTTCCTCTGCTCCTCCTGCACCGATGACAAGCATCAACCTTCCTTCTGCATCAGAAGCGAAGAAAACCAAGGCTGCGGAGCGAGCAGCTGTGAAGAAAAGGAAAGCATCTGCATCTTCAGAGTCTTCAGCCCCCAAGAAATTGAAGACTTTGAGGAGTTCATCTGAAAACCCAATTGATGCTATTCCAATATCAAGCATGCCATCAAAGGAGATCATTCCCTTTGGTGAGGAATATGAAATTCCAAGTAAATCTGATGAAGAAATTCCTTCTGTTGCTTCGACAGAGCAGATGGATGAAGAAATTGAAGTGGATACTTTCCCTTCAACCCCACTGGTATCATCGCCCATGCCTCAGTTCACAGCTGAAGAGGCAGGCGTCGAAGGAACTGAAGAAGATGAGGATGTGGATATTGGGTCTACAACACCTATTCTGAATGATGACTTTTGGGAAAGTCATCACCCCAATTCACCTCTGACAACCCCTCTACATCATGTTCCTCAGTCTCTTGTGCAAACTGAAGAAATTCATACGGGCTCTGATGAACGTCAAGCTTCACTTCACTCTATACCTGAAGAAGTTCCAGTCACTAGCGCTGATGTACATATGTCTGAAGAAATGAAGGCCAAGGCTGCTGCTGAAATTCCTCAGCCAGTGGCTCCAGTGGCTACACCTCAAGAGGCTGTAAATTCTTCAACTGTTAATCTTCAGCCCAAGCCACAGAACCCTCACTCCAAGAAGCAGAAGTTTAATGCTGAGGATTTCTTCAACGAGCACATATTCTTCACTGACTACAATCCCTATGACTCTGCTCGTCTTCGTCGCAAGCGTTTCTGGACTGCAAGCCAGATGAACTTCTACTCCTCATTGTTGGTTGATAAGGATAAGATCTTTGAACATGAGCAAATTCCTCATGTAGATATGGAATCGCTGCCCTGCTTCACACCAGTCCTCAGTGTTCTTCATGACGCTGGGTTACTCAATTTCTGCACCGACATCTGCGATTGGAATGAAGAACTCATTCTTCAATTCTTCGCCACGCTGCACATTACTAGAAATGTTGATGATGCCAATTCATGGGTATTGGACTGGATGACCGATAATACTCATTTCAAAGCACCGGCCTCTGAATTGCTTCATGCCGTCCCAGTCAGTCCTCCCACTGAAGGTGCTAGGCTTCTCTATGTTGAACCTGAACTGTCTGATCATCTGATGCAAGTGCTGATGAAGCCTTTGAAGCCAGGCCAAGCTCCAAGGACCAAATTCCTCGTCAAGGAATTGCTCTATGTGCCAAGGACAGTCTATCGCATATTGACCCAAACCCTCAGTCCAATCAAGGGCCACAACTCTGATGATGAAGAAGTTGTTGGCATTATGAAGAATCTGCTGTTCAATATCATTCACGGTATTCCTATCAACTACCACGATTTCTTCATGAGGACTTTGGCCAATGCTGCACTGTCACCTTTTGAGTTGAAGCCTTATGCTCCCTGGATCATGAGATTCATCAGATCAAGGTCTTCAATTCATTACATTGCTGACTTTCAAAATCATCTCAGCTATTTGCCCCCTATTGAAGTCCTCAAACGGACTATTTCCTCAGCTGACGAGAAGGGCAAAGCTGCTGTTATTGATGAAGGTACTCATCCATTGGATGGACAGTTTCGCAAAGCTACTTCCTATTCCACCAATGATGACTCTGCAACTCAAGATTCTATCGCCAAAGCTTCAGAACATCATCCTCAAGCCACAGCTCCGCGTGTGATGACTGATCGTGAACTTCTCCTTAGTCTTCATCAGAAAGTTGATCGAAATCACAAGTGGGTCAAGCGTCAGTTTGGTGCAATTCTTCAGAACATGACAGTCACTCAAAATACTGTGAAGAAGAATCACTACTACTTGCATGAAGTCTTTGACCGCACTTGGGCGATTCTGTCTAATCTTCATAGTGCTGAAGAACTCAAGGAGATGGGCTTCCAACAAGACTTTGACTGGTCCCAGCCACCTTCGAAGAAGTTCAAGAAAGTCAAAGTTCCTCAGCTTGTTGCCAGTTCATATTCTTCATCGCGCGAGACGGATGAAGCTGAAGACTTGAACGACACTGCGGCAGGCCCTACCTCAACAGTCGACCCCAACAATGCTGGCGCTCCTCCATCGACATGATGATGATATTCTTCAGGGGCGTTAGTCCTCATTTTTCGTCCCTTTTGGTCATTCGATGACAAAGGGGGAGAAATTTGAGTTTAGTCTTCAAGCGGGTCTTATATATGGGCTATATTTCTGTTAAGTTTCAACTCTTGCTCTTCTGAGGTGTTTGCTCTGATGAGTTGTAAACTTAAGTCCTATGGTGGTTTGATACTTTTGAACTACTTTCTGCATGCTTATTTCCTCAAGTACCTTAATGCACGCATGCTGAATTCCGTCAGACACCATATTTCATCATGCATTTCAAATTCTTCATATCATATGATAAATGCGTGTATGAATTTCAAGATATAGGAGGAGATCTCCATGATATTACTCAACAATGTGCATTTGCTATTTCAAAGCAATTCTTCAAATATGCACATCTTCAGGGGGAGTTCCTCTATATCTTGCAATGAAATTCGTCAATATTAGTATTTACACTTCATATGTTTATCCCCGTTGAAAACTTAACCTATATTGTCATCAATCACCAAAAAGGGGGAGATTGTAAGTGCATCTAGTGCCCCTTAGTGATTTTGGTGTATTGAAGACTTATAGGTTAAGGGTCTAATGTGTTTGTGAGTGTACACAGGTCTATAAGTCTATGAGGAGTTTGTTAATTACGATGAATGTCGACCCCTAAAAATGAATGTCTTCAACTGAAGACTTTGGTTTTCTTGAAGACTTTGAAAGTGAAGAAATTGGTGTGACCCTGAAGACTTGACATTCATGCGAGGATTATGAAGCGTGAAGACTTTTGTTTTCGTAGTTTCATTTTCTTCTTCTTGAGTCATAGGAAACACCGTACTGTTAAAGGGGGTCGAGGTAAAACTAAGGAAAATTTTTCAAGTGATGCTCAACTCAAAATCCTACACCTACCCAATCCTTTCGAGTGAAGCCATTGGAAATCTCATACAGTTTAGTCAAGTTCTTCAGTGACAGAGACGATGTTCTTCTGTTCTCTGAGGAATTTGTTCTGACTGAGGAGTTAGAAATTCACCAGTGCGGATTGCCTACAAGTGAGGATTATGATAGCCCTGAGGAATTTGATACTCAAATTTCCGACCGTTGCTGTGCTACGTGCCAGCTGTCCCAAAATATCTACCCACCTAACGGTCATATCATTGAAGGGCATTTATGTCTTATCATGTTGGGCTGCTCCCTAGGCTATAAATAGCCGCCCTCTACAACCACTAGCTGGTTGGCTGCTCCAAGAAATAGATTGACACTTGTCATTTAGAGCATCCCATCCTCCGAGGACTTTGAGCGAAAATCATCAAGTGAGGAAAAACCCAAAAACCCAAAGTGATTGAGCATCACTGAAGAGATTGTTCCTGTGTGGAACCGACGCTTGTTACCTTTGAGGACTGTGCATCCTCCAGACGGTTAGGCGTCATGGTCTAGAGCATCCAAGAGGAAATTGTGGATTGCCGAGTGACCGAGTATGTGAAGGTTTGGAAGTCACCTGAAGACTTACCACGAGTGGTTGGGCGAGGTCTGTGTGACCTTAGCTCAAGGAGAATACGGTGAGGACTAGGTGTCCTGGACTGTGTGTTCAGGACTGGGTGTCCGGGACTGTGTGTCCTCAGGTTTAAATACCTAGCCGCTCCAACCAGACGTACAACTGTCACAACAGTTGGAACTGGTCTACCAAATCAGTGTCTTCACCGAGCTGCTGGTTCTATTTCCTCAACCCTTTCATTTCCTCGCATACTTGCTATGTATTTGATCATTACTGTTTGAAGACTTTGTCTGAAGACTTTCTCAATTTCCTCAGTTCAAATTCTTCAGTCAGTTTGTCTTCAGCCTGCTTATCCTGTGTTTACGCTACTCGTACTTTGTGCTTGTTTTCATTTCATCATGATGATTGTGCTACTGCTCTGTTATGCTTGCATCTGAGTACTCATTCCGCTGCTAAGTAGTTCGTCGCTTAGGAATTTCCTCACCTTGAAATTCCTCAGTGACGAATTTGTAAAAATCGCCTATTCACCCCCCCTCTAGTCGATATAACGCACTTTCAACTTGCATCATTGACCAATGCTATGTTTGTCAATCTCCAACAAATTTTATCACTTATACTTTTCCTTATGTGATGTCATTACTTACCATAATATTAGCATATGATCTTTTTCATTTATTTCTTTTTATTCTGTTGCAACAAGGAAGTAAAGAAACAAAAACTCAAACTAAACATTATTATATATCTCGCACACGATTACATAGATAGGTAGATCACTAAGCAAGCACTCAAAAATTGATCGAACTAAAATTTTATTGAACTAAACCATAGGATAACTAAAGATCAAACTGAAATAGATAAAGGCAAAGATAGTGGTGGTGATACGATACCGGGGGTGTTGGGGAACGTTGCATGGGAAACAAATTTTTTTCCTACACTCACCAAGATCAATCTAGGAGATGAACATCTACGAAAGGAGAGATTGCATATACATACCCTTGTAGATTGCTAAGCAGAAGCATTAAAAAATGCGGTTGATATAGTCGAACGTCTTCGCAATCCAATCACGATCCGTCCCGCAAACTCCCGATCCAAGTGCCGAACGGACGGCACCTCCGCGTTCAACACACGTACGGCTTGATGAAGCCTTCACCTCCTCGATCTAGTGAGTGATGGTGAAGTAGTAGCGTGAGTCCTCCGGCAGCACGGCGCCGTGGTGGCAGCGGTGGTAGTGGAATTTCAGCAGAGCTTCGCTAAGCACTACGGAGAGTAAGAGGGCTACGAGGGAGAGGGAGGGCAACGCCGTGGCATAGATGGGGTGCGGCTGCCCTCCCTCTACCCCTCTATATATAGGGGGAAGGGGGGAGGAGGAGGCGCCCTAGGGTTTCCCTAGGGGGGCCGACAGCCACAAGGGGCAACCCTAGATGGGTTTTGGGTGGCCCCCCTAGGTGCCTTGCCTCCCAAGCCAGGGGGAGGCAGCCCTAGGGGCGCCCCCACCTCCTCTGGCTACGTGAGATGGGATGATGGGGATCTCAGCCCCTTAGTGGGCTGGTGTGCCCCCTCCCCTTGGTCCATGAGGCCCCCAACACTTGCCGGGGGCCCCCGAAACCCCTTTCGGTCATCCTGGCCATAACCCGGTGCGCCTGGAACACTTCCGGACTCCGATACCCTTCATCCTATATATCAATCTTCATCTCCGGACCATTCCAGGGTTCCTCGTCACATCTAGGATCTCATCCAGGACTCCGAAGAACCTTCATTTACGACCAAAACAACTCAACTACACTTATATCATTACCAAACATTAAGTGTGTAGACCATGCGGGTTCGAGAACTATGCAGACATGACCAAGACACCTCTCCGGTCAATAACCAATAGCGGGACCTGGATGCCCATATTGGTTCCTACATATTCTACGAAGATCTTATCGGTCAAACCTCCATGTCAAGGATTCAGCTTATCCCGTATGCAGTTCCCTTTGTCTATCGGTATGTTACTTGCCCGGGATTCGATCGTCGGTATCTCCATACCTAGTTCAATATCGTTACCGGCAAGTCTCTTTACTCGTTCCGTAATACAAGATCCCATGGCTAACTCTTTAGTCACATTGATTGCAAGCTTATTGTGATGTTGTATTACTGAGTGGTCCCTGAGATACCTCTCCGTCATACGGAGTGACAAATCCCAGTCTTGATCCATGCCAACTCAACAGACACCCTCGGAGATACCTGTAGAGCACCTTTATATTCACCCAATTATGTTGCGATGTTTGGTACACACAAGGTACTCCTTCGGTGTCAGTGAGTTGCATGATCTCATGGTCATAGGAACATATACTTGACATGCAGAAAACGATAGCAATAAACTTGATACGATCATATGCTACGTTTATAGTTTGGGTCTCATCCATCACATCATTCTCCTAATGATGTGATCTCGTTATCAAATGACAACTCATGTCTATGGCTAGGAAACCATAGCCATCTTTGATCAACAAGCTAGTCCGGTAGAGGCTTACTAGGGACATGTTGTTGTCTATCTATCCACACATGTATTTGAGTTTCCGGTCAATACAATTATAGCATGGATAATAAACGATTATCATGAACAAGGAAATATAATAATAACCACTTTATTATTGCCTCTAGGGCATATTTCCAACAGTCTCCCACTTGCACTAGAGTCAATAATCTAGTATTACATGGTAATGAATCTAACACCCATAGAGTTCTGGTGTTGATCATGTTTTAACCGTGGAAGAGGTTTAGTCAACGGATCCGCAACATTCAGATCCGTATGTACTTTGCAAATGTTTATGTCCTCCTCCTTGACCCAATCGCGGATGGAATTGAAGTGTCGCTTTATGTGTCTGGTCCTCTTGTGAAACCTTGGTTCCTTGGCCAGAGCAATGGCATGAGTGTTTTCACAGAGCAGAGTCATTGGGTCCAGTGCACTAGGCACAACTCCAAGATCTGTCATGAACTGCTTCATCCAGACACCTTTCTTTGCTGCCTCCGAGGCAGCTATGTTCTCCGCTTCGCATGTAGAATCAGCTACCACGCTTTGCTTGGAACTGCAACAGCTTACTGCTCCCCCATTTAGAATATATATGTATCCGATTTGAGACTTAGAGTCATCCGGATCAGTGTCAAAGCTTGCATCGACGTAACCCTTTACGACGAGCTCTTGACCACCTCCATAAACGAGAAACATTTCCTTAGTCCTTTTCAGGTACTTAAGGATATTCTTGACCGCTGTCCAGTGTTCCACTCCGGGATTACTTTGAAACCTTTCGGCCATACTTATGGCAAGGCTGACATCTGGTCTTGTGCACATCATCGCATACATAATAGAGCCTATGGCTGAAGCATAGGGGATGACACTCATCTTTTCTCTATCCTCTGTAGTCGCTGGGCATTGAGTCTTACTCAACTTCACACCTTGCAAAACAGGCAAGAACCCCTTCTTGGACTGATCCATTTTGAACTTCTTCAAAATCTTATCAAGGTATGTGCTTTGTGAAAGTCCTATCAAGCATCTTGATCTATCTCTATAGATCTTGATGCCTAATATGAAAGCAGCTTCTCCTAGGTCCTTCATTGAAAAACTCTTGTTCAAATATTCCTTCATGTTTTCCAAAAGTTCTATATTGTTTCAAATCAGCAATATGTCATCCACATATAATACTAGAAATGCTATAGAGCTCCCACTCACTTTCTTGTAAATAAAAGCTTCTCCATAAACTTGTATAAACCCAAACGCTTTGATCACCTCATCAAAGCGAATATTCCAACTCCAAGATGCTTGCACCAGCCCATAAATGGATCGCTGGAGCTTGCACACTTTGTCAGCATTCTCTGGATCGACAAAACCTTCCGGTTGCATCATATACAACTCTTCCCGAAGGAAACCGTTAAGGAACGCTATTTTGACATCCATCTGCCAGATTTCATAATCGAAAAATGTAGCTATTGCCAACATGATTCTGACAGACTTAAGCATTGCTACGGGTGAGAAAGTCTCATCGTAGTCAACTCCTTGAACTTGTGAAAATCCCTTTGCCACAAATCGAGCTTTATAGACGGTGATATTACCGTCCGCGTCCGTCTTCTTCTTGAAGATCCATTTATTCTGAATGGCCTTTCGCCCTTCAGGTAATACTTCCAAAGTCCATACTTTGTTTTCATACATGGATCCCATCTCGGATTTCATGGCCTCTAACCATTTGTCAAAATCCGGGCCCACCACCGCCTCTCCATAGCTCATAGGTTCATCGTTGTTGTTGTCCAACAACATGACCTCTAAGACAGGGTTACCGTACCACTCAGGAGTAGTACGTATCCTTGTCGACCTACGAGGTTCGATAGTAACTTGATCCGAAACTTCATGATCACTATTATTAGCTTCCTCTTCAACTGACATAGGTGTCACAGAAACATCTGTCTGCACTGCACTACTCACTGGTTGAAGTAAAGGTTCAACAACCTCATCAAGTTCTATCTTCCCCCCATTCAATTCTTTCGAGAGAAACTCTTTCTCAAGAAAGGACCCGTTCTTAGCGACAAACACTTTGCCCTCAGATCTGATATAGAAGGTATACCCAATCGTCTCCTTTGGGTATCCTATGAAGACACATTTGTTCGCTTTGGGTTCGAGCTTTTTTGGCTGAAGCCTTTTGACATAAGCATCACAATCCCAAACCTTAAGGAACGACAACTTAGGTTTCTTGCCAAACCACAATTCATACGGTGTCGTCTCTATGGACTTAGATGGTGCCCTATTTAAAGTGAATGCAGCTGTCTCTAATGCATAACCCCAAAACGAGAGTGGCAGATCGGAAAGGGACATCATAGAACGCATCATATCTAATAAGGTACGATTACGACGTTCAGACACACCATTATGCTGTGGTGTTCCAGGTGGCGTCAATTGTGAAACGATTCCACATTGTCTTAAGTGATTGCCAAACTCATAACTCAGATACTCTCCCCCTCGATCAGATCGTAGGAATTTGATCTTCTTGTTATGATGGTTCTCAACTTCACTCTGAAATTGCTTGAATTTTTCAAACGTTTCAGACTTATGCTTCATCAAGTAAATATACCCATATCTACTTAAATCATCGGTGAAGGTGAGAAAGTAACGATATCCACCGCGCGCGTCAACACTCATTGGACCGCACACATCAGTATGTATGATTTCCAACAAGTCACTTGCCCGTTCCATTGTTCCAGAAAATGGGGTCTTAGTCATCTTGCCCATGAGGCATGGTTCGCATGTGTCAAGTGATTCAAAATCAAGTGACTCCAAAAGCCCATCAGCATGGAGTTTCTTCATGCACTTAACACCAATATGACCTAAGCGGTAGTGCCACAAGAAAGTGGTACTATCATTATCAACTCTACATCTTTTGGCATCAATGTTATGAACATGTGTATCATCACTGTCGAGATTCAATAAGAATAAACCCCTCACAATGGGTGCATGACCATAAATGATATTACCCATATAAATAGAACAACCATTATTCTTTGATTTAAATGAGTAACTGTCTCGCATTAAACAAGATCCAGATATAATGTTCATGCTCAACGCAGGCACTAAATAACAATTATTCAGGTTCATCATTAATCCCGATGGTAATCTTAGAGCGAGCGTGCCGACGGCGATCACATCAACCTTGGAACCATTTCCCACGCGCATCGTCACTTCGTCCTTCGCCAGCCTTCGTCTATTCCGTAGTTCCTGCTTTGAGTTGCAAATGTGAGCAACCGAACCGGTATCAAATACCCAGGCACTACAACGAGAGTTGGTAAGGTACACATCAATAACATGTATATCATATATACCTTTGTTGACATTGGCCCCCTTCTTGTCGGCCAGATACTTGGGGCACTTTTGCTTCCAGTGGCCAGTTCCCTTGCAATAGAAGCACTCAGTCTCCGACTTAGGTCCAGCCTTGGGTTTCTTCACGGGAGGAGCAACTGCTTTGCCACCTTTCTTGAAGTTTCCCTTCTTTCCCTTGCCTTTCTTGAAACTAGTGGTTTTATTCACCATAACACTTGATGCTCCTTCTGGATGTCTGATGTCGGGGGTATCGTGCGACATATGCCAGGGGATGCCTTATCGTGGATGGGGACAAAAGTACGTCACCGGGCTCTAGAAGCGGGAGTGAGCGAGACCGCGTACGCTTGCGAATCTTACCCAGGTTCGGGGCTCTCCTGGGAGATAACACCCCTAATCCTGCTCTGCAGGGTCTCCGCATGATCACTATCTCAACAGGTGGCTACAAGCTTGCTCCTTGAGCTTCCTGGCTGGAGGAGGAAGAAGGGCAAGGCTAGCCCTACTCCACTCTCTCTGCGTGTGTGTGTGTGTTGCTGTGAGTGCTCGACAAGGCCTCTGCCTAGGAGCCAACTGCCAACCCCCTTGCATGGGGTGACCTGGGGGGTTTATATAGGCCTAGCCCCCAGGGATACAATGGTAATCCGGCCGGGCGTAGGACCCGGCCGTCAGTGTCTCTGGCCGCCGGCTTCTCCGCCGACTGCAGGGGCCCGCCGCCTGGTGGGTCCCCCCGGCGGTCTTGTCCTCGGCCGACAAGCTGGGCCCGCCGCTTGCGGGTCCTGTCGGCTGTGTAGCACTGTAGCCGTGCCATTGATGATGCATGCTTAGAAGGGGAGAACATGGATACAGTCCCGCCGCCTGGCGGGAACTCACTGTAGCCATACCCCATCGTATCTGGTTAATGGCGCACGGACTTCGAGGGAGGAGGAGGGCCGCCTGCTGGGAGCCGGCCTCCCACTGAGCCGACTGGTCTGGGCTTGCCGCCTTCTGGCTTGTCACGGACAGGTAGGGCCCACCGCCTGCGGGCCGTACTGGCCGCCTGTCACGGGAGCATGGCTCCCTCTGCCATGGGTGTCGTCATGAGTGGCATGGCAATAGTCCTGCGTTGGGCGCAGGATACCTGCTCGATACGCAGTACCGTGGCCACGCCCTGCCCTGGATTCGGGGGTGGCAGGCCTGTACTGTAGCCATGCCCTGTCTCATCATGTTTATGTTGGTGTTGACTTTGAGGGTGCGAGGGGCCGCCTGCTAGGAGTCGGCATCCCAGGAGGCCGCCTGCCAGGAGTCGGCCTACTTCATGGCCATCTTGTGGACTCTGCCGCCTCCCGGCAACCGGCTGCTTGGACCAGCCGGCCTCAAGAAGGCGGCCCTTGTCCTTGATGTTTGAGGGGCGCAGCCTGCCCCGATGTCTTGAAATACCAAAGGGAGCTGATGGGGCTACCCATGGTCATTTACTCCGACATCTGACTCAGCGGCTTTCAGCATCACGAACAGCTCGAAGACTGACTTGTTCATCCCTTGCATGTTATAGTTCAACACAAAGCTCTTGTAGCTAGGTGGTAGCAATTGAAGAACTCTGTCAGTGACAGCCTCTATCGGGAGCTCAACTCCCAACTCATCCAGACGGTTGTAGTACCCATACATTCTGAGTATGTGCTCACTGACAGACCCGTTCTCCTCCATCTTGCAGGCATAGAACTTATCGAAGGTCTCATACCTCTCGATCCGGGCATTCTTCTCAAAGATAAACTTCGACTCCTGGAATATCTCATATGCTCCATGACGTTCAAAACGCCTTTGAAGTCCCGGCTCTAAGCTATACAACATGGCGCACTGAACTATTGAGTAGGCATCAACACGTGACTACCAGGCGTTCACAACGTCCACAGTCGCTGGAGGGGGTGGTGCACCAAGCGGTGCATCAAGGACATAAGCCTTTTGGGCAGCTGTGAGGATAATCCTCAGATTACGGGCCCATTCCACAAAGTTACTTCCATCATCTTTCAGCTTAACTTTCTCTAGGGATGCATTGAAATTCAGGGGAGCTACTGCGCGAGCCATTGATCTACAACATAAATTTGCAAAGGCAACTTTAGAGTATTGTTCATGATAATGAGTTTAATTAATCATATTACTTAAGAACTTCCACTCAAAACAACATCCCTCCGGTTGTCTGAGTGTAACACGATCCAAATTCACCAACCCAAGTTCGATCATCACGTGAGATGAGGTGGTTTCAATGGTGAACATCTCTATGTTGATCATATCTACTATATGACTCGTGTTCGACCTTTCGGTCTCTTGTGTTTCGAGGCCATGTTTGTACATGCTAGGCTCATCAAGTTTAACCCAAGTGTTCCGCATGTGCAAAACTGGCTTGCACCCGTTGTATGCGAACGTAGAGTCTATCACACCCGATCATCACGTGGTGCTTCGAAACGATGAACTTTCGCAACGGTGCACACTTGGGGAGAACACAATTTTATCTTGAAATTTTAGTGAGGGATCACCTTATAATGCTACCATCGTCCTAAGAAAAATAAGATGCATAAAAGGATTAACATCACATGCAAATCATAAGTGACATGATATGGCCATCAACTTGTGCTTTTGATCTCCATATCCAAAGCATCAGCATGATCTCCATCGTCACCGGCATGACACCATGATCTCCATCATCATGTCGCCATCGGGGTTGTCACGCCAACCATGCTTCTACTACTATTTCTACCACTTAGCGATACAGTAAAGCATTACATAGCTCTTAATGATTGACACGCAGGTCATACAATAATTAAAGACAACCCTATGGATCCTGCCGGTTGCCGTATGCATCGACATGCAAGTCGATATAAACTATTACAAACATGATCATCTCATACATCAAATATATTTCATCATGTCTTTGGCCATATCATATCACAACATACCCTGCAAAAACAAGTTAGACATCCACTAATTGTTGTTGCATGTTTTACGTGGCTGCTATGGGTATCTAGCAAGAACGATTCTTACCTACGCAAAGCCACAACGGTGATATGCAAGTTGCTATTTAACCTAGTACAAGGACCACCTTTGTCGAATCCGACTCAACTAAGGTGGGAGAGACAGACACCCGCCAGCCATCTTTATGCAACAAAGTCAGATGTCAGTCGATGGAACCGGTCTCATGTACATGGACATGTAAAGTTGGTCCGGGCCGCTTCATCCCACAATACCGCTGAATCAAAATAAGACTAAGGAAGGAAGCAATCTGAACATCAACGCCCACAAACTCCTTTGTGTTCTACTCGTGATGTCATCTACACAAAGACATAGCTCATGATGCCACTGTTGGGGAACGTTGCATGGGAAACAAAAAAATTTCCTACGCTCACCAAGATCAATCTAGGAGATGAACATCTACGAGAGGAGAGATTGCATCTACATACCCTTGTAGATCGCTAAGTGGAAGCATTAAGAAACGCAGTTGATGTAGTCGAACGTCTTCGCAATCCAATGATGATTCGTCCCGCAAAATCCCGATCCAAGTGCCGAACGGACGGCACCTCCGCGTTCAACACACGTACGGCTTGATGATGCCTTCACCTCCTCGATCCAGCGAGCGATGGTGAAGTAGTAGCTCGAGTCCTCCGGCAGCACGACGGCGTGGTGGCGGCGGTGGTGGTGGAATCTCAGTAGAGCTTCGCTAAGCACTACAGAGAGGAAGAGGGCTATGAGGGAGAGGGAGGGCAGCGCCGTGGCATAGATGGGGTGCGGCTGCCCTCCCTCTACCCCTCTATATATGGGGGGAAGGGGGGAGGAGGAGGCACCCTAGGGTTTCCCTAGGGGGGCCGGTGGCCACAAGGGGCAACCCTAGATGGGTTTTGGGTGCCCCCCCTAGGTGCCTTGCCCCCCAAGCCAGGGGGAGGCAGCCCTAGGGGCGCCCCCACCCCCTCGGGCTATGTGAGATGGGATTAGGGGGCGCTCAGCCCCTTAGTGGGCTGGTGTGCCCCCTCCCCTTTTCCCATGAGGCCCCCTGACACTTGCCCGGGGCCCCCGAAACCCCTTTCCGTCATCCTGGCCATAACTCGGTGCCCCTGGAACACTTCTGGACTCCTATACCCTTCATCCTACATATGAATATTCATCTCCGGACCATTTCAGAATTCCTCGTCATGTCCGGGATCTCATCCGGGACTCCAAACAACCTTTGTTTACCACCAAAACAACTCAACTACACTTATATCGTCACCAAACGTTAAGTGTGTAGACCCCGCGGGTTCGAGAACTATGCAGACATGACCGAGACACCTCTCTGGTCAATAACCAATAGCAGGACCTGGATGCCCCTATTGGTTCCTACATATTCTACAAAGATCTTATCGGTCGAACCTCCATGTCAAGGATTCAGCTAATCCCGTATGCAGTTCCCTTTGTCTATCGGTATGTTACTTGCCCGAGATTCGATCGTCGGTATCTCCATACCTAGTTCAATATCGTTACCGGCAAGTCTCTTTACTTGTTCCATAATACAAGATCCCGTGGCTAACTCTTTAGTAACATTGCTTGCAAGCTTATTGTGATGTTGTATTACCGAGTGGGCTCTGAGATACCTCTCCGTCATACGGAGTGACAAATCCCAGTCTTCATCCATGCCAACTCAACAGACACCCTCTGAGATACCTGTAGAGCACCTTTATGGTCACCCAGTTATGTTGCGACATTTGGTACACACAAGGTACTCCTCTGGTGTCAGTGAGTTGCATGCTCTCATGGTCATAGGAACATATAATTGACATGCAGAAAACGATAGCAGTAAACTTGATACGATCATATGCTAGGTTTATAGTTTGGGTCTTGTCCATCACATCATTCTCCTAATGATGTGATCCCGTTATCAAATGACAATTCATGTCTATGGCTAGGAAACCATAGCCATCTTTGATCAATGAGCTAGTCCGGTAGAGGCTTACTAGGGATATGTTGTTGTCTATGTATCCACACATGTATTTGAGTTTCCAGTCAATACAATTATAGCATGGATAATAAACGATTGTCATGAACAAGGAAATATAATAATAACCAATTTATTATTGCCTCTAGGGCATATTTCCAACAAGGAAGTAAAGAAACAAAAACTCAAACTAAACTTTATTATATATCTCGCACACGATTACATAGGTAGATCACTAAGCAAGCACTCAAAAATTGATCGAACTAAACTTTTATTGAACTAAACCATAGGATAACTAAAGGTCGAACTGAAATAGATAAAGGCAAAGATAGTGGTGGTGATACGATACTGGGGCACCTCCCCCAAGCTTGGCACAAGCCAAGGGGAGTGCCCATACCATGAACTGAAGTCTCCTTTGGTAAGGAAGATGATGGTGGTGGTGATGAGGTAGTGGCCTTCAACAGGTACTCCAATCTAGGAATGATGCTCCGGAGGGCGATGATGTGCTCTTGTAACAAAATATTTTCACGAGTGAGGTACTTATTCTGAACACGAACCGTCTCGAAGGCCTTAAAGGCTTCAATTTCAGTGGGGGTAAGATGAGCGTAATGAGGTTGAAGGATATCTTCTTCCTCTTATGCCAGAATGGCTTGCCTTCCTATTTGAGTTTGATCTAGCGTAGCCTCCTTGTCCTTGTTTTCCTGGATGGCTTTCTTTGGTTCCTCCCTTTTTAGTTCTATCTTCATCAATCAAGCATCTTCTTCCCCGTTGTTGGAAGAGGAACAGAAGATTTCTCCGTGATACGGTGGTCAATACGTTTGGGGGTATGTAAAGATTTTTTTTATCTTGGGAAACAAGCAAACGAGAGGAAAACGGAGTCGGGAAGGTTCCCGAGGTGGGCACAACCCACCTGGGCGTGCCAGGCAAGGCAGGCGGGCCCTGGTGTCTTGTGCCCTCCTCGGTTGCCTTCCTGGTTGTTTCTTATTTTCCTAATTTTTGTAATATTCCAAAACTGACAAAAAATATTTTTTCGGATTTTTTGGAGTCCGTTTACTTACCGTATCACGTACCTCCTCTTTTTCAGTATTCTGGAGTGTTCCGGAAGGTTTCTTTTATGTGTTCCTCCAGTATCATGGTTTGGATAATATTGCTTTCAACATTAATAGGCATACCTGAGATATAGTGCTTAATTCTTTGCCCATTGACTACCTTCGGGTTAGTAGCTTTGGCATTATTGATCTTGATAGCTCCAGAGCGATAAACCTCCTCGATGATATATGGTCCTTCCCATTTAGAGAGAAGTTTTCCTGCAAAGAATCTTAAACGAGAGTTGTACAAGAGAACATATTCTCCCACTTTGAATTCCCGCTTTTGGATTCTTTTGTCATGCCATCTTTTAACTTTTTCTTTAAATAATTTTGCATTTTCATAAGCTTGGGTTCTCCATTCATCTAAGGAGCTAATATCAAATAACCTCTTTTCACCGGCAAGTTTGAAATCATAGTTGAGTTCTTTAATTGCCCAATATGCTTTATGTTCTAACTCAAGAGGTAAATGACAAGCTTTTCCATAAACCATTTTATAGGGAGACATACCCATAGGATTTTTATATGCTGTTCTGTAGGCCAAAAGTGCATCATCCAATTTCTTAGACCAATTCTTTTGGGACCTATTAACATGTTTTTGTAATATTAGTTTTATTTCTCTATTGCTAAGTTCAACTTGACCACTAGATTGAGGATGATAGGGTGATGCAATTCTATGGTTAACATCATATTTAGCAAGCATTTTACGGAAAGCACCATGAATAAAGTGTGAACCACCGTCAGTCATTAAATATCTAGGGATTCCAAACCTTGGGAAAATAACTTCTTTGAGCATTTTAATGGAAGTGTTGTGATCAGCACTACTAGTTGGAATACCTTCTACCAACTTAGTAACATAATCAACAACAACCAAAATATGTGTATACCCATTAGAGGAAGGAAATGGTCCCATATAATCAAAACCCCAAACATCAAATGGTTCAACAGCAAGTGAATAATTCATAGGCATTTCTTGACGCTTACCAATATTACCAATTCTTTGACATTCATCACAAGATAAAACAAACTTACGGGCATCCTTGAAGAGAGTAGGCCAATAAAAACCAGATTGCAATACCTTATGAGCAGTTCTATCTCCCGCATGATGCCCTCCGTAAGCTTCGGAGTGACATTTCCGTAGGATTTGTTCCTATTCATGCTTAGGTACACAACGTCTAATAATACCATCTACTTCTTCTTTATAAAGATGTGGGTCATCCCAAAAGTAATGTCTTAAATCATAGAAGAATTTTTTCTTTTGTTGGTATGTGAAACTAGGTAGTATGTATTTAGCAACAATATAATTAGCATAGTCAGCATACCAAGGAGTATTATGAGAAACATTTATTGCAGCTAGTTGTTCATCAGGAAAGCTATGATCAATAGGTAGTGGGTCATCAAGAATATTCTCTAACCTAGACAAGTTGTCTGCTATGGGGTTCTCAGCTCCTTGGTATGCTAATAACACCATCTACTCCTTCTTTATAAAGGTGTGGGTCATCCCAAAAGTAATGTCATAAATCACAGAAAAACCTTTTCTTTTGTTGGTATGTGAAACTAGGTGGTAAAAATTTAGCAACAATATAATTGGCATAATCAGCATACCAAGGAGCACTACGAGAAGCATTTACGACAGCTAATTGTTCATCAGGAAAGCTATCATCAATAGGTAGTGGGTCATCAAGAACATTTTCTAACCTAGACAAGTTGTCTGCTACAGGGTTCTCAGCTCCCTTTCTATCAATAATATGCAAATCAAATTCTTGTAGCAAGAGAACCCATCTAATATGTCTAGGTTTAGCATCCTTCTTTTCCATAAGATATTTAATAGCAGCATGATCGGTGTGAACAGTTACTTTGGAATCAACAATATAAGATCTGAACTTATCACAAGCAAATACAACCGCTAAAAATTCGTTTTCAGTAGTAGCATAATTTCTTTGAGCACTGTCTAGAGTTTTACTAGCATAATGGATAACACTTAATTTCTTATCAACTCTTTGTCCTAGAACATCACCAACAGCATAATCACTAGCATCACACATAATTTCAAAGGGCAAGTTCCAATCAGGCGGTTGAACAATAGGTGCAGAAATCAAGGCTTTCTTAAGAATTTCAAATGCTTCTAGACAATCATCATAAAAAACAAATGGAACATCTATTTGCAAGAGATTAGTGAGAGGCCTAGAAATTTTAGAGAAGTCTTTAATAAATCTCCTATAGAAACCAGCATGACCAAGGAAACTTCTTATACCTTTGATACCTTTAGGACATGACATTTTTTCAATAGCATCAACTTTAGCTTTATCAACTTCAATACCTCTTTCAGAGATTTTATGCCCCAAGACAATACCTTCATTAACCATAAAGTGGCACTTTTCCCGATTCAAGACAAGATTAGTTTCTTCACATCTCTGCAAAACTCGATCAAGGTTGCTTAAGCAATCATCAAAAGAAGTTCCGTAAATGGAAAAATCATCCATGAAAACCTCAACAATCTTTTCACAAAAATCAGAGAATATAGCAGTCATACATCTTTGAAAAGTAGCAGGTGCATTACATCAACCAAAAGGCATACGTCTATAAGCAAAGGTACCGAAAGGGCAAGTAAAAGTAGTATTTTCTTGATCCTCTTTTGATGCAGGTATTTGAGAAAAACCAGAATAACCATCTAGAAAGCAAAAGTGTGTATGTTTTGATAGTATTTCTAGCATTTGATCAATAAAAGGTAGAGGATAATGATCTTTCCTAGTAGGTTTGTTCAACTTTCTAAAATCAATAACCATTCTATAACCTGTAACAATTCTTTGTGGGATCAATTCATTTTTATCGTTAGGAACAACAGTAATAGCTCCCTTCTTAGGGACACAATGAACAGGACTTACCCATCTACTATCAGCGACAGGATAAATTATACCTGCTTCTAGAAGCTTTAGTATGTCATTTCTTACCACTTCTTTCATTTTGGGATTCAACCGTCGCTGGTGATCAATGACTGGTTTAACATCAGGTTCCATATTAATTTTGTGCTGATATAGAGTGGGACTAATGCCCTTAAGATCATCAAGAGTATATCCAATAGCTGCATGCTGCTTCTTCAGAGTTTTCAATAATTTCTTTTCTTCATGCTCTGAAAGGTTAGCACTAATAATAACAGGATATATCTTTTTCTCATCAAGATAAGCATATTTAAGAGTATCAGGTAATTGTTTAAGATCGAACACAGGATCACTCTTGGGTGGTAGGGGATCTCCAAGAGTCTCAACAAGCAAATTGTGTTTCAAAACAGGCATCTGTTTAAAGAAAATCTCTTCTAATTCCTTTCTTTCATTCATGAACATATCATTTTCATGGTCTAGCAAATATTGTTCTAAAGGATCAGTAGGAGGCACGACAATAGAAGCAAGACCAATAATTTCATCTCTATTAGGTAATTCTTTGTCATGGGGTTGTCTACGAAATTTGGAGAAATTAAACTCATGAGACACATCCCCAAAACTTACACTAATAGTTTCTTTCTCACAATCTATTTTAGCGTTAACAGTGTTCAAGAAAGGTCTACCAAATATAATGGGACAAAAATCATCTTGTGGGGAACCAAGAACTAGAAAATCAGTATGATATTTTATTTTCCCCCACAAGACTTCAACATCTCTAACAATCCCAATAGGTGATATAGTATCTCTATTGGCAAGCTTAATAGTGACATCAATATCTTCTATTTCAGCAGGTGCAATATCATTCATAATTTCTTGATATAAAGTAAAGGGAATTGCACTCACACTAGCACCCAAATCACATAATCCATGGTAACAATGATCTCCTATTTTAACAGAAACAACAGGTCTATGTTTATCTTTATCATCGGGTCTAGCAATTCTAGCAGCTTCATCACAGAAATAAATAACATGCCCGTCAATATTATCGACCAAGAGATCCTTAACCATAGCAATACTAGGTTCAACTTTAATTTGTTCAGGAGGTGTAGGTGTCCTAGTATAACTCTTACGAACCACAGCTGAAGCTTTAGCATGTTCCTTTATTCTAACAGGGAAAGGTGGTTTCTCAATATAAGCAGTAGGAACAATAGGATCAACATTATAAGTAATAGTTTCCTCTTCAGCCTTAATAGGTTCTACTATTTTTACTTCAATGGGAGGATGGTATTTAAGCCAATTCTCCTTAGGGAGATCAACATGAGTAGCAAATGATTCACAGAAAGAAGCTACTATCTCAGAGTCAAGTCCATCTTTAGTGCTAAATTCACAAAAAGCATCGATATCCATTAAAGATTTAACACAATCAAACTTAAGGTTTATACCTGACTCCTTACCTTTGTCGAGTTCACAATCTTTAGAGTTGCATTTAATCCTTTCCAATAAATCCCATTTGAATTCAATAGTCTTCTTCATAAAAGAACCAGTACAAGAAGTATCGAGCATGGATTGATCATTACGAGAAAGCCGAGCATAAAAATTCTGAATAATAATTTTTCTTTAGAGCTCATGATTGGGGCATGAATATAACATTGACTTAAGCCTCCCCGAAGCTTGAGCGATACTTTCTCCTTCATGAGGCCAAAAATTCTATATATAATTCCGATCATGATGAACCAGATGCATATGATAAAACTTCTGATGAAATTCCAATTTCAACCGGTTGTAATTCCAAGTCCCAATATCATCGCATAGCCTATACCATGTCAATGCCTTCTCCTTCAAAGATAAAGGAAAGACCTTCTTCTTAACTTCATCCTCGGGCATACCTGCAAGCTTAAATAATCCAAAAACTTCATCCACATAGATTAGATGCATATCAGGATGTAATGTTCCATCTCCTGCATAAGGATTAGCTAGTAGTTTCTCTATCATACCCGATGGAATTTCATAATAAATATTTTCAGTAGGTTCAGTAGGTTGAGGGGCAACTCTTTTCTCTTCCGGTCGGGGTGAAGATACCCCGAACAAACCCCTCAAAGGATGATGTTCCATAGTAACAAGTGACAGTAAATTTCAGCACACTATATAAATTTTTTCCTTACCAAATTCCACTTACCAAAGGTGCTTCACTCCCCGGCAATGGCGTCAGAAAAGAGTCTTGATGACCCACAAGTATAGGGGATCAATCGTAGTCCTTTCGATAAGTAAGAGTGTCGAGCCCAACGAGGAGCAGAAGGAAATGACAAGCGGTTTTCAGCAAGATATTCTCTGCAAGCACTGAAATTATCGGTAACAGATAGTTTTGTGATAAGATAATTCGTAACAAGTAACAAGTAACAAATGTAACTAAAGTGCAGCAAGGTGGCCCAATCCTTTTTGTAGCAAAGGACAAGCCTGGATGAACTCTTATATAAAGCAAAACGCTCCCGAGGACACATGGGAATTATTGTCAAGTTAGTTTTCATCTTGCTCATATGATTCACGTTCGTTACTTTGATAATTTGATATGTGGTAGGACCAGCGCTTGGGTGCTGTACTTACTTGGACAAGCCTCCCACTTATGATTAACCACTCTCGCAAGCATTCACAACTACGAAAGAAAAGATAAATCTAACCATAGCATGAAACATATGGATCCAAATCAGCCCCTTACGAAGCAACGCATAAACTAGGGTTTAAGCTTCTGTCACTCTAGCAACCCATCATGTACTTATTACTTACCAATGCCTTCCCCTAGGCCCAAACAATGGTGAAATGTCATGTAGTCGACGTTCACATAACACCACTAGAGGAAAGACAACATACATCTCATCAAAATATCAAACGAATACCAAATTCACATGATTACTTATAACAAAGACTTCTTCCATGTCCTCAGGAACAAACGTAACTACTCACAAAGCATATTCATGTTCATAATCAGAGGAGTAATAAATATCATTAAGGATCTGAACATATGATCTTCCACCGAATAAACCAACTAGCATCAACTACAAGGAGTAATCAACACTACTAGCAACCCACAGGTACCAATCTGAGGTTTTGAGACAAAGATTGGATACAAGAGATGAACTAGGGTTTGGAGAGGAGGTGGTGCTAGTGAAGATGTTGATGGAGATTGACCCCCTCTCGATGAAAGGATCGTTGGTGATGACGATGGCTTCGATTTCCCCCTCCGGGAGGGAAGTTTTCCTAGCAGAACAGCTCCGCCGGAGCCCTAGATTGGTTCTGCCCAAGTTCCGCCTCGAGACAGCGGCGCTTTGTCCCGAAATCTCTCTCCTGATTTTTTCCAGGTCAAAACCCTCCTTATAGCAGAAGATGGGCACCAGAGACCTGCCAGGGGGCCCACAAGCCCTAGGGGCGCGCCCCCAGGCTTGTGGCCACCTGGTGGGTCCCCTCTGATATTTTCTTCGCCCAATATTTTTTATATATTCCAAAATAATTCTCCGTAATTTTTCAGGACTTTTGGAGTTGTGCAGAATAGGTCTCTCAGATTTGCTCCTTTTCGGTCCAGAATTCTAGCTGCCGGCTTTCTCCCGCTTTATGTAAACCTTGTAAAATAAGAGAGAAAAGGCATAAGTATTGTACCATAATGTGTAATAACAACCCATAATGCAATAAATATCAATATAAAAGCATGATAAAAAATGGACGTATCACTGGAGACCGACATCACCTTCGACTCCAGAGACCACCCCAGGACTACGGCTGCCGCCAGTGCGCTCCCTATGCTGTGCACACCCATGATTAGTAACGTGGCAGTCACCCGGACCCTCATTGACGGCGGCGCTGGCCTCAACGTCCTCTCCATAGAGGCCTTTGACATGCTCCAGGTGCCCTACGACTAGCTCGTGCCCACCAAGCCGTTCTCGGGGGAGACCACAGGCTCCGCCTCCCTTGGGGCAGGTGCGCCTCCCAGTCACCTTCGGCACATGCGACAACTACCGCACTGAGTTGATTGACTTCGACGTGGCCCGCATCAGCCTCCCGTACAATGCCATCCTGGGGTATCCGGCCCTCGCCAAGTTCATGGCAGCAATGCATCCGGGCTACAAAGTCATCAAGATGCCCGGTAGCAGCGGCATCATCTCCGTGGCCGGAGACACCAAGGACGCAGTCCGGGCCCTCAAGCTCGCCTTTAAGGCCGCGGCGGCCTCGCGCCCTGGCGCCGGAGGTGCTCCAGAGGCCCCAGAAGCCGTGCCCGCAAAGAAGAAGCAATTGTTCTCCCAAGACCGAGCCGAGATGAAGCAGGTGCCTATCAACGACGGGGGCTCGGGCCCACCTTCACCATAGGCGCCGGCCTTGCCACGAAGTAGGAAGAGGCGTTGGTTGGCTTCCTTCGGGCAAACAGGGACGTGTTTGCGTGGGAGGCATCGGACTTGGTCGGTGTGCCGCGGGATGTGATCGAACACCACTTGATGGTGCGCCCCAGTGCACGCCTAGTGAAGCAGAAGGCACGACGGCAAGCCCAATAGAAGCAAGCGTTCATTGTCCAGGAGGTCTGCAAGCTGCAAGAAGCTGGTGTCATTCGGGAAGTACGGCACCCGGATTGGCTGGCTAACCCAGTTATTATCCCCAAGAAAGGTGGGAAAGAGCGCATGTGTGTCGACTTCACTAGCCTCAATAAGGCTTGTCCTCAGGACCCCTTCCCGCTCCCACACATTAATCAGATCGTGGACTCCACCACCGAGTGTGATCTGCTGTGCTTTCTAGATGCTTTCTCAGGCTATCACCAAATCAAGATGGCGGTGCAGGACATCAAGAAGACGGCCTTCCTCTCCCCGTGCGGCATGTATTGCTACACCTGCATGCCCTTCGGGCTGCAGAACACTGGCGCGACCTTCCAGCAGTTGATGCACATCGCTCTGGGGCAGCAGCTCGGGAGAAACACAGAGGCGTACGTCGACGACATCGTGGTCAAGTCACGGGAGGTGAGGACCCTAATCAAGGACCTGGAGGAGACATTCGCCAGCCTGTGTTGGGTGAACCCGAGGCTTAACCCAGAAAAGTGCGTTTTCAGGGTCCTGTCCGACAAGCTGCTCGGCTTCCTCGTATCACATCGAGGGATCTAGGCTAACCCAGAGAAAATCAAGGCAATTGAGAAGATGCGCCCGCCTCAGACCCTCAAGGAAATGCAGAAGCTGGCGGGCTGCGTGACCTCCTTGGGGCACTTCATCTCTAAGATTGGCCAGCGCGCCCTCCCCTTTTTCAAGCTCATGAAGAGGAAGGGTCCTTTCGAGTGGACCCCTGAAGCAGAGGCGGCTTTCGAGGACCTCAAGAGATACCTCACAAGTCCGCCCGTCATGGTGGCACCCCGTCCTCGCGAGCCCCTGGTGCTCTACTTGGTGGCCACCCCCACTCGGCCAGCGCGGCGCTTGTGGCAATCCGAGAGGGTTACACTGATGTGGGGGCTGGGTCAGACGCCCCGCGAGGGGTCGCACCGCTTTCATCACCTCAGGACAGCGCCCCAGAGGCTCCAGCTGATAGGGCGCCCGAGTCCCTCATGCCCCACGCGAGGATGGACGCCGTCGACACCTCGTCCCTCACCGAGCACCCGGTGTACTTCATCAACACTGTGCTGCGTGATGCGCGTGCGCGCTACCCTATGCAGCAGAAGCTCCTACTGGCGCTCCTCGTCACCTCGAGGAAGTTGCGCCACTATTTCCAGGGCCATCCCATCAAGGTCGTTTTTGCATATCCCTTGGAGAAAGTGCTGTGCAGCCCCAACACTGCTGGGAGAGTTGCGGAGTGGAACATCGAGCTGCAGGCCTTCCAGCTAGAGTTCAGCACAACCAGGGTCATCAAGGGCGCGACCCTCGCTGATTTCGTGGTGGTATGGATGGATGCTCCCTACCGGGGGCTGGACGAGGGCCAGTCCCTCGCGCCGGCTATGAGGCGCCTGACGGATGGGTCATGCACTTTGACGGTGCCTTCACGCGGTGAGGCGCGGGGGCTGGAGTCGTGCTCATATCACCAACCAAGGACAAGCTCTGCTACGCCGTACAGCTTTGCTTCTAGCATGGCGAGAAGGTCTCCAACAACATAGTAGAATACGAGGGCTTGATTAGTGGCCTCAAGGCCACAGCTGCCTTGGGGGTCAAGCGCCTCACCATCAAGGGCGACTCCCAGCTCCTCGTCAACTTCTCCAACAAGGAGTACAAGCCGAAGGACGAGCACATGGAGGCATACTTGGAAGAGGTACGTAAAATTGAAAAACGCTTCCTGGGCTTGGAATTGCAGCAGTCCCGCGCGACGCGAACAAGGAAGTGGACGACATCGCCAGGAGGGCATCTTGCCGTGAGCCTCAGAAGCCTGGCGCCTTCGAGGAGAGACTCTTCAGGCCGTCGGCATCACCCCCAGCCTCCAGCCCGGCGTTGCCTCAAGAGGAGTTGCTGCCGGCCCCGTCCTCAGGCGCCCTAGCCTGTGGTCCGACCTCGGGAGCTCACCTGCCCCTGGCGTTGGAACCTCAGGCAAACTGCTGGACCGAAGAGTTCAAGGCGTACTTACTCTGCGGCGCCTTACCAGAAAAGGAGGGGGATGCGGAACGCGTGGCTCGCCAGGCCATCGCTTATTGTTTGTAGGATGGCGATCTATACCAGAGGCGCCCCAACGACGTCTCATTGCGGTGCATATCTGAGGAGCAGGGGTGTGAGCTGCTGGCCGACATCCATGGTGGCGACTGCGGACACCACTCCTCATCTCGCACCCTCGTGGGGAAGGTGTTCTGCAGCGGATTCTACTGGCCTACGGTGCTCCATGATGCCACCGAGCTGGTACAATCCTGCGAGGTTTGTCACTTTCATGCCAAGTAGATTCACCAGCCCACGCAAGGTCTCCAGACCATCCCGCTCTCTTGGCCCTTCGCGGTCTGGGGGCTGGATATACTAGGCCCTTTTCCTCGGGCAGCCGGCGGCTACCGCTACCTCTACGTCGCCATCGACAAATTCACCAAGTGGGCGGAGGTGGAGTCCTTGCGCACCTCCCCGCCGGCTCAGCTGTTAAGTTCATCAAGGGCCTCGTGAGCTGCTTCGGTGTCCCCAACCGTATCATTACAGATAATGGCTCCCAATTCACAAGCAACCACTTCAGGACATACTGTGCTAACCTTGGAACGCAGATATGCTACGCATTG
This sequence comes from Thinopyrum elongatum, assembly GCA_011799875.1. Lineage (NCBI taxonomy): Eukaryota > Viridiplantae > Streptophyta > Magnoliopsida > Poales > Poaceae > Thinopyrum > Thinopyrum elongatum. The sequence goes on along the minus strand of CM022303.1, from coordinate 529,481,113 downwards.
GTGGCGCACCCGCGGAGCAACGGCCAGGCTGAATGCGCCAACGCGGAGGTCCTGAGGGGCCTCAAGGCAAGGAGCTTCAAGAGGAAGCTGCAGGCCTGCGGTAGGGGCTGGCTCAGTGAGCTTCAGTCTGTGTTGTGGTCCATCCGCACCACCGCGACTAAGCCCACCGGCAAGACCCCTTTCTTCCTCGTCTACGGGGCTGAGGCAGTCCTCCCGCACGAGGTCAAGCATCGCTCCCCGCGGGTCTTGGCATTCGACGAGGCGCATCAGGATGCCTCGTGGGGAACATATCTCGTGCTCGGGGAGGAGGCCCGCCACCAAGCCTCACTCCGTGCAGCGAGGTACCAGCAAGCGCTGCGGCGCTACCATTGCCGCAGCGTCCGCTCTCGGACCCTCAAGGTTGGTGACTTCATTCTGAGGCGGGTCCTCTCTAGGGAGGGCCTCCACAAGCTATCGCCCATGTGGTGGGGCCCGTTCAGGGTTGCCCGCGTCTCCAGGCCCGGCGCCATACGCCTAGAGACGCAGGGCAGGGTCCCCATCCAGAATGCATGGAACATCCAGCATCTCCGCCAGTTCTACCCGTGACACTCTCACGTAATAATGAGTGGGGCTGTACATGCCCCAGAGTTTCCCAGTGCATCGCTCCTCGACCCCGCGGGGGCTCCCGCCCATGCCCAAGTGGAAGCCCCATGCTCCGCGCTGGCGGACGACACGGTCTTTCAGCGACTATGCCCATGCCTAGTGGAGGCCCCATGCTCCGCGCTGGTGGGAAGACTAGAAGACTAGTGTAGGCACCAGACGCGGCCGTTCTTTCACTTGCTTTTGTAACCAAATTTGCCACTTTTTGGAATGAAGTTTGAAGTTCTCGCATCTTCATTCGAAAAGGGGTGGGAATTTTTCTCCTTGCAACGTTTTTCCTCTTGAATTTTATTTTCAGGGGAGTGGCAGTTGCCCGTCGCTCCCTCCCGCGCGTCTTGCAAGTGGGGGCTGGGCACGGTGTGTACACCTGACCCGGCCCGGGCCGCGACAGCGGCGGGGCCTGCCCACGCGCACACCTCTCCAAAACCTTGGTGTCCTAATACTCGCGCGACGTTCTCGAGCGAGCCAACTGGCACATAGTGCCTTCGGCCCCCGGCCTCCGGAGCACTCATCTCCTGGCCTCGCCGGGCATCCCAACCCAGCGTACCAGCAATGATCGAACCTCGCTCGGGGGCTCAAACCCAAAGTTGCCGCCAGGAGAAGGATGACAGAGGAAAGAGCAGCCATGGTCTGGCTCATTATCGAGGGACCATACATAAAGCGTGTCTTGGCGCCTTCGCGGGGTGCGGTGCCTTGTGAAGGCACCTCTGGAGGCCCTGAGTCCGAGCGACCCCACAGGGTCCTCGCGAGTAATGTGCATCTCCCGAGGCTCCTGAGCCGCCTGGTCCGCAAGAGACAAGCCCCCCTGGCAAGATCTCTAAGCTGCTCCAGTGCCCCAGCTACATCGTTGCGGGAACAAGAGGCGCGCAGGGGATCGAAGCTCCGGAGGAGCGCGCCCTCACGACATAGGAACCCGCCACGAACATGCCAAGCTAACTTGTCCTAACCGCAACCGACATGAACCTTTCAATCAGTACCAATACGAGTGCCAGAATATGAAATGAAAAATGCTAACATAAAGGCATGAGCTCCATAGTTCATTACACGCCCCAGCGGGGCTCTCCATGGTTCTTAGTGCAGGAAGTAAAAAACAACAACAAAAGGCGGCCTCACGAGGACCGCGGCTCCTCAGGCTTGGCTCTGGCGCCGCCTACGCTCAGTCAGAGTCCTCCTCCTGCTTCATGAGGGCGCAGTGGCATGGCGGCTCGACATCCTCCTGAGCTAAGGCACGGCGACACGGCGGCTCGCCACCCTCCCTGGTCCGGGCACGGCGACGTGGTGGCTCATCATAGTCGTCGTCGCTCGTGCTCCCCCTGGAGGAGGTGCCGCTGCTGCTGAAGGTGCCCCGGCCATCGCCAAGGGCAAGTTCACTGCCGGAGACGCCGCCGTCGCGCCGGCCATCATTGTCAGAGGGGTGGTCGCCATCGCCGTCGTCGCCCTTTGGGTAACACTCTAGATGCCTGCCTTCCTCGCCGAAGATCCTGACAAAGAGCATCGCCGCCCCATCATGCCTAAAGTGGAGGGTACGCCTCCCCTGTAGGCCGCGAGCGCGGGCGAACATCTGCCACCCATGGTTCAGGAACACGTAGCCCGTGGGGGTGACCTTGACCTCCACCCACGTGGCCTTGCTACAGCAGCCGTCGGCCTGCAGTCATAGGCCGGCAGGCCCTCCGGCCGGTAGCGCCTCCGCAAACAAGCGCGGGAGTTGGAACCAGGTGGCTGCCGGCCTCTCCGTCCACACCACAAACTCCTGGGCTGCGTCGGCCGAGTGGGATCCCTGGCGGGGCCACCGCAAGCTTACCCCCTTGGCCGCGGCTGCCATGTCTACTGCAGCTGCCTGCGCGGGAGAAGGCCTTCCCATGGCTACCAGAAGTGCCGCCGGCCTTCATGGGGGTGCGCCCGCGCCCTCGAGGGACCACCGCCGGTGTCACGGTGTACTTGCGGGGGCGGCCGCGGTTCCTCTTGGGTGGCGGCGAGCCTGGTCCCTCCATGGGGGCTTTTCATTTCTCGGCGGCAAAAAACCTCCTCACTGGCACCATGATCATTGAGGCGGTGGTTCGGAGTAGGAGAGCAAGAAGACAAGGACGAGCTAGGGGGCTCCGCCCCCTCGCCTCTTTTATAGGCAAGAGAAGGCTAACCGGCGCCCCCCGCATTCCGAGCGATGATGGCCCTGTTGCATGCAGCAGGCTGTTGTCAAATCGGAACGGTTGCCGAGGCGACGTGGGGAAGTGGAGGCGTCCACGCCCGGTCGTGCGCCACGCATCCAACCTGGCCCGTAGGTGATTGGGGCCCGCGGAGCACGCCTTGGGCCCGGGGGCTACTGTCGGCGTTCTGGGATCGGGGGTACCTAGATCTGCCTGCCTGCAGCCTAGCACGCGGGCCCATCGACGGCCTGGTATGGCCCAACTATAGCACCCCGAGAACAAGACCCTCGCGGCCCCCCCGGCCTCGCGAGGCAAACGGCGCCAAGACCTCCAGAGGAACGGCCTCCCTAGGTTGCCTCCCGAGGAGCGGAGATCTCTATGTAGGTGCCCAGCCTCACGAGGCTGCGATAGCGTAAGCCATGACGACCATGGCCAGGTGGGCGCCAGCGGGCGCAGAGGAGGCAGTTTCCTCTTTGGTGCTAAGGAAGCAAGGACAGGCACGAGTTCCCAAGGAATCCCCCAAAGGTTTCCATTCCAGAGCAATGAGACCAAGACCACGATCTCAGCAGGGAGGATGTCATCGCCGAGCCCACCTCTGCGTCACAACCAGGAGCTTTGCAGGTGAAGATCACCTTTCATCAGGATATGATGTACTTCTTGTCCGCTTTTGAAATTGGCCGTTGTGGGATCCCTTCCCGCCGATATGAGGGAGAGGACCAATGCCACTATAAAGATAGACTACCCGCCACCGTAGAAGGGGATCAGATCCATTCCACCCTCACCTCTCGAGCCCTCGTGAGGTCGCTCATCCACTGTACTAGTTCATCCTCAACCTCCTCGCGAGGCCAATCCACCACAAAGCAGGAGCAGGGTTTTACACCGCAAGGTGGCCCAAACCTGGGTAAACTGTTGCGTTCATCTTCTTCCTTGCTCGCACGAACTTGACTAGGCTAGGCCGTAGGGTGGCAAGTGCGAGGCTGAGGATGGTTGAGATCTTCGCACACGCCCCAGAGTTCGAACCTTCTTGGGTTTGCGGAGCCCTGAATCCGACACCATACATAGAAATTTCTTAGGAGCACCAAGATCCTTCATCTCAAACTCACTACTTAATTATGCCTTTAAATCAGTGATTTGTTTCTTGCCCTTGGCGGCAATCAGCATATCATCAACATATAATAGCAAGTATATATCAATAGACTTAATGTAAACACAACTATCATATTTAGACCTCTTAAATCCATGTGCTATCATAAATGAATCAAACGACCTTTTATACCACTCTCTAGGAGGCTGTTTCAAACCATATACAGACCTCTTTAATTTGCAAACAAAATTCTCCTTACTAGGTACTATGAAACCTTCTGGTTGGTCCTTCTATGTCTCCTCCTCCTCCAGTTCTCCATGCAGAAGAGCAGTCTTTACATCACTACTCAAGCTCAACATCATGAATAGCAACAATACCAAAAAATGCACGAATGTAACTATGCTTCACAACTAGAGAGAACACATCATTATAATTAATACCTGGTATCTGACTGAAACCCTTAGCCACTAACCTTGCCTTAAACCTTGCGGGATCACTAGGAGACCAACCTCCATTTCTTTTGAAGATCCACTTGCAATGAATGGACCTCTTTTGTTTAGGCAAGCACACAACATCTGATGTGTCATTTTTCTCAAGTGACTGCATCTCTTCTTCCATAAAAGAAATCCACTTCTCACGTTCACCAGAAGCAATGGCTTCATTGTACGTGGAAGGCTCATGATTGTTCTCTACTTGTTATGCACAACTAATAGCACAATGAACCATGTCACACTCTTCTATTAGGCATTTAGGTTTGTTAATGATTCTCCTTCTCTTGCCAGCTACAAAAGACTGAATTTGTTGCTGCAAAACAAGGGGTGAATGTTGCACATCATCATCATCATGAACCCACAATCCCGGAGCATCATCAACATTATAATTAGCCTATGCATCTGGAGCAACATCATCTTTATCAACAATTAAATTTTCCTCCTCATCAAGGTGCTCCACCTACACAATACACTGGTGCAGAGACATCCTATACAAACGGTTTTTACCCCCTTTCCGCGATGGAGTTTTAAACCGTCTCCTTGCCTGTGTGTGTGATAGGGGGGGGTCCTTCCCACACGACCCAGAAACCGTCGGTGATAGGTCTTCCAGTCACACACGCGGGGCAAAAAGAGCTCATGTGCGATCGGGCGAGCCATCGCAGACAATTATACAGGCCCAATCATTTCTGTTCGTATGTACATCCCACACAGTGAATCCCAGACAAATGTTTCCATTCGTATATACATCACACACAATTTTTATGTGGAAATGTTTGTGCAAGGTGGCCTAACACAAACATTTGTCGGGCGTAAGTCATGTGTGATTGTTCATTGATCCAACACGCCTACTTTCTAGAAACTGTGTGGTTGTCTGAGTTCATCGCCCACGGTGTTGTCTGAGAAACCATATGCAATAGAAAAACCAATAAGCACGCTAATTGGCCAATTATTGATAACCTGTTTAGTAATAAAATTGACATGTCATATCAAACACACCATATATTTCATATCCGTATTACATCAACCGAGATTTCATAATTGAATTACATCAGAGTACAACATCAGATAGCTTCAGGACTCAGTTACACCATATGGGCATATAGTTAGCTACGTCACTACACAACAACACCAAAGTTTCACATGCAACATCTAAAACCTTTGGAAAGGAGCATCATACACGATAAATAGAAGATGAATCTCATCTGGAAAACTGCTGAAGCGGAAGGCAAATATTGAGCCTTCAGTGATGTTGAATTTCCTTGCAACTTTAGGCTAGTGGCTATGGATAATTACCCGCCCAACCTTCGTCCTCTTCAGGAAGGCTTCAATATTGTACCGTGGGTGTTGAATGAATACCTTCCTCGCCTCTTGACCATGCAGGTGGTCCGAGAGGTAATCATCAGTGAACTGCTTTATAAAAGACTGAAAACATAGATATGCATAAATATCTATTCTAAATTTTGAAATGGTGGCAAAGGAAAAAAACAAGGTAAAAGAGTTAGTACCATCCTATAGTTGACTGATGTCTTCTTCATTGTGCAAACAAAGATCTTATTGTTATTCATTTCTAGTTTATTTATCCTAATAATCTTTCTGAGTTTCTTGACTTGACTGATATTCATGGACATCTCATTTCCCCATATGCAAAATGGGTCAAACAGTGGGTCAAAACCTCTGACAGTCAAACGTCTCCAATGTATCTATAATTTTTGATTGTTCCATGCTATTATAGTATCAATCTTGGATGCTTATTATGAAATTATATGCAATTATATATAATTTTTTGGGACCAACCTATTAACCTAGTGCCCAGTGCCAGTTGCTGTTTTTTGCTTGTTTTTGGCTTTTCAAAAAATCAGTACCAAACGGAGTCCAAATGCTATGAAACTTTTTGACGATTTTTATGGACCAGAAGGGACCCTAGAAGCTTCGGGAGAAGACCTGAAGAGTAAGGAGGGAGCGACAATCCTGCCAGGCGCGGCCCAGGGAGGGCGCCCCCAGGCTTGTAGGCCCCTCGTAGCACCTCTTGACCTAATTCCACTTCTTTAAATTCCCAAATATTCCCAATACATCGGAGAGCCACTCAAAACACTTTTTCTGCCGCCGCAAGCGTCTGTTCTTCCGTGATCCCATCTGGAGGCCTTCTTCGGTACTCTGCCGGAGGGGGAATCGATCACGGAGGGCTTCTACATCAACCTTGTTGCCCTTCTGATGATGCATGAGTAGTTTACCACAGACCTACGGGTCCATAGCTAGCATCTAGATGGCTTCTTCTCTCTCTTTGATCTTCAATACAATGTTCTCCTCGATGTTCTTGGAGACTATTCGATGCAATCCTTTTTTGTGGTGTGTTTGTTGGGATCTGATGAATTGTGGGTTTATGATCCGATTATTCATGAATATTATTTGAGTCTTTTCTGAATTCTTATATGCATGATTGTTATAGTTTTGTATTTCTCTACAATCTATCCATTTGGTTTGGCCAACTAGATTGATTTGTCTTGCAATGCGAGAGGTTCTTTGTGATGGGTTCGATCTCGCGGTGCTCAATCCCAGTGACACAAAGGGACATGACACATATTTGTATCATTGCCATTAAGGATAAAAAGATGGGGTTTATTCATATTGATTGGGTTTACTTTGTCTACATCATGTCATCTTGCTTAAGGCGTTACTCTGTTCTTTACGAACTTAATACTCTAGATGTATGTTGGATAGCGGTTGATGGGTGGAGTAATAGTAATAGATGCAGGCACGAGTCGGTCTACTTGTCTCGGACGTGATGCCTATATACATGATGATTGCCTTGAATATCGTCATAATTATGCGCTTTTCTATCAATTGCCCAACAATAATTTGTTTACCCACCGTATGCTATGTTCAACAGATAAGCCTCTAGTGAAAACTATGGCCCCCGGGTCTATCTTTTATCATATATAAAATCCCAAAATACCTTGCTACAATTTATTTATTGTTATTGTTATTTTATGTTTTAATCTATCTATTTATCTATCACTACGAGATTTGATCCTTGCAATTAACCGCCAAGGGATTGACAACTCCTTGTTTGCGTTGGGTGCAAGTATTTGCTTTTGTGTGTGTAGGTGCTGCTAACGAGGTTCTGTGTGGTTCTCCTACTGGATTGATAAGCTTGGTTCTTAACTGAGGGAAATACTTATCTCTACTATACTAGTTCATCCTCTCATCTTCGAGGAAATCCCAACGCAGCTCACAAGTAGCAGACAGCAGGACCTACATGTGCAAGACCAAATTGTTAAAAACCTAAATATTATAATGGTTCCTGCAATTACACAATAATGTGTTGTTAGCCGAAGGACCATGCATGTGCAAACCTCGATGGTAAACCTCAGTGTCTCCCATTGTTTCCCTGCAACACAAATAAGGCAGATATTGATTAGGTTAAGTGAGAGTTGGCATACTATCAGTAGAATATGTTAATGAAAAATAAATAAATTACAGATCCAGCAGATTAATTCGAGCCGCATGGAAAAGCTAGTTAACGAAACAAAGTATGCTAAACAACTTGGAAATATAGCAATTTTATATGTTTCTCATGTATTTTGTACAACCAAATTCAATTTATTTCTCACATGCATAACAATACAAAATTGTACCCACAACAAATGAACATCACATTGCAGAATTGAACCAAACAGTTAACTGGACAACACAACACATGAACCAAATAGTTAATTGAGCACCACATTGCAGAATAGAATGTATACTAGAAGAGCAGACAGTTAACTAGACCAAGCATGCTTAAGAACTACTAGGAAATATAGCAATTGTTGAACCAAACTGTTAACTGAACATCACATGTCCGAAGATCAGATTGCATATTAACATTACAAAGGACAATTCACTAGAAGGCGTCGGCAGTGGCCTCGAGAAAACACCACGAACTGTCATTTAAAGCAGCCAACCGTGAGCGGCGTCCGCGTGGGAGGCATCGACAGTGGCCTTGACGGCGAGGTGCTCCTCCAAGATCTGGCGGTCGGTACGCATGGCAGCCATCACGACCTCATCCGCACATGCGGCCGCGATTTGCTTCTCTGCTGGCAGATGCTCATTGAGCTCTTAGCTATACTGCATGCAAAATGGCTATGGGCAGCACTTATTTGGAAGATGAGGCAGTGATTTGGGTGGTAGGTGTCACACCGACGGTCGTGGCATGTGTGATGGAGAAGGAGGAGGAGGATGGGGTGGGGTGCGGATTACCTGACTATATCGATGAGGCCGCACAGCAGGAAGGAGCGTCACCGGCGAAGAGGCGGCACTACAAGCAAGCAGTGAAGGTTTGAACTTGGAAAGGAAGGAGGGAACAGTGGAATGTGGCTTTTGGTCGGGGGGAGGGGGTAGGAAGCTAGATCTTTCCGCGGTTGCCGACTTTTTTTGCTCGGTGTAGCGTAAAACTGGCGCGTAAGTGTGGTTGACACGCGGGAGGTCGACTGTAGACAACGAAGCTTCCGGCATAAGCCATACATGTGGGTGCCCCAAGATAGTTTATACTCCATCGCACATGATTCTTGTTAATAAATTGTTTGTGGTAGAGTTGATTTTTTTCATTCTGATTTGAAAGACAAAATGGGGTTACGGCGGGAAAGGACGGTGTTTGAATTGGTAAAACATTTATCTCTAGTGAACATGCAACTATAGGAGTGTCGTGTTAAAATTTGGAATTATTCAGGGTTCGTTTGGCCTTTTTTATACATTAATTGAGTTTCTAGGCATTTAATGTGCATAATTCAAATTGAACTACACACACATGCTCCAGTGCACCAAAATGGGTTAAAAAAATCTTATATGTGTACTTAGGTGAATGTTTAGGTCCCTTGCAAGAAATGGGAATGAATTTCAATTATATGGGCATCGTGGCTCGACCGTAAATATTGAGAAACTTGGTTTTAAAATTCCTGTAAATCCAAAACTCGCCTGAAAATCATGAAACTTGGCATGGTGTTATAACATGGCACCAACATGTTGTGGTAAAATATTTGTCCGATTTGGGACAAGTTTTGGTACAAACTTCTTACAAACTGGAGTTTCTCTCAAGAAGCCTCATGGTTCTGAGAGGGAACATGTCACCTCTGTGTGCAAAATGATAGACGATGCCTCTTCCAGCCTTGATTTATTTTACAGAGGCAACATGCAACTATAGGAGTGTCATGTTACAATTTGGAATTATTCAAGGTTCGTTTGGCCTTTTTGACATTATTTGAGTTTCTAGGCATTTAATGTGCATAATTCAAATTTCAACTACATGCACATGCCCCAGTGCACCAAACCAGGTTGAAAAGTCATGTACGTGTCCTTAGGTGAATGTTTAGGTCCCATGCAAGAAATGGGAATGAATTTCAAACATCTGGGCATCGTGGCTCGGCCGTAAACATTGAGAAACTTGGTTTTAAAATTCCTGTAAATCCAGAACTCACCTCAAAATCATGAAACTTGGCATGGTGTTATGACATGGCACCAACGTGCTGTGGTAATTTTTTTTTCCGATTTGGGACAAGTTTTGGTATAAACTTCTTACATACCGGAGCCTATCTCAAGAAGCCTCATGGTTGCGAGAGAGAACGTGTCACCTCTATGTGCGAAACTAAATACGCTGCCTCTTCCCGCTTTGATTTATTTTAGAGAGGCAACATGCAACTATAGGAGTGTCGTGTTACAACTTGGAATTATTCAGGCTTCGTTTGCCCTTTTTTTACATTATTTGAGTTTCTAGGCATTTAATGTGCATAATTCAAATATGAACTACATGCACATGCCCCAGTGCACCAAACCAGGTTGAAAATCATATACGTGTCCTTGGGTGAATGTTTAGGTCCCATGCAAGAAATGAGAATGAATTTCAAACATCTGGGCGTCGTGGCTCGGCTGGAAACATTGAGAAACTTGGTTTTAAAATTCCTGTAAATCCAAAACTCGCCTGAAAATCATGAAACTTAGCATGGTGTTATGACATGGCACCAACATGCTATGGTAAAAAAATTGTCTGATTTGGGACAAGTTTTGGTATAAACTTCTTACAAACCGTAGCATCTCTCAAGAAGCCTCGTGGTTCCGAGAGGGAACATGTCACCTCTATGTGCGAAACGACATACGTCACCTCTTTCCGCCTTGATTTAATTTACAGTGGCAACAACTATAGGAGTGTCATGTTACAATTTGGAATTATTCATGGTCCATTTGGCCTTTTTATAGATTATTTGAGTTTCTAGGCATTTAATGTGCATAATTCAAATTTGAACAACAGGCACATGACCCAGTGCGCCAAACCGGTTTGAAAAAATTATATGCGTGTCCTTGGGTGAATCTTTAGGTCTCATGCAAGAAATGGGAATGAATTTCAAACATCTGGGCATCATGGCTCGGCCGAAAACATTGAGAAAAGTGGCCAAAACTCACCTGAAAATCATGAAACTTGGCATGGTGTCATGACATGGCACCAACATGTTGTGGTAATTTTTTTTATCCAATTTGGGACAAGTTTTGGTATAAGCTTCTTACAAACTATAGTTTCTCACAAGAAGCCCCATGGTTCTGAGAGGGAACGTGTCACCTCTGTGTGAGAAACGACATACATTGCCTCTTCCCGCCTTGATTTATTTTATAGAGTGTCGGCGTGCGACACCTATGGGATCCCAAGGGACCCCTTTATGATTCAGCAGGGAGAGAGGTATGCACAAAGAGCAGAACCAACGATCGATGTGAGGTCATTTTACCCAGGTTCGGGCCGCTGATCAGCGTAAAACCCTACTCCTGCCTTGTTTTATTATGAGTGTTCTTGAGCCCAGACTCCAGGAGCGCTTGCAATGAACAGTACGTTCAAAGAGCAGCTACACATGCATAATGGGCTAGAAGATCCTCTTCCCCTGTAGCAGTTGCCTTGGGCCTCCTTTTATACGTTCAAAGGGGTCACCACAGTGGCAAAATGTACATACATTGAGGTGCAAAGTAGCTACAGGGTCATCATACCTAACCACTGATGGATTAGGACGAATGCATTTAATGCACCGTGAGGTGTCCGTTTAGGTGTCCTCACTTTCTTGGGGATGGAAAAAGGGGCCATCCCATCAGCACCGCTTAAGCTCTCCTCCACTGGCGCGTTGCCACGCATCCAGAGAAGGACCCAGAATGTTAGGCTTGTTGCGGTGCCGAAGCGGTGGCACAGTGGCAGAATCTTGCCGGGCGCTGAATCTTGCCGGGCGGGAATCTTGCCGGGCGCGGAATCTTGCCGGGCGTCGGAGGCCACCCCGGCAAGATCTTGCCGGGGAGGCTAGCTTTCGGTCTTCAGCTCTTCTTATCTGCTGATCCTCAGATCCTTGACTTGGGTGTTTCTTCGATAACTTGAATCAACCTCCAACTATTCCCCGACAAGCCTGGCCGCGAGTATGGCTACAACTACCCGTGCACAAGTACGGGGTACTAATGGCCCGATACTTAGTACACCGACAGGAGCCCCCGGGCCTAGGCCACACACGAGTGCGAGGCGTTGTTGGGCTAGGCCCAAATAGTGCACGGGCACACATGGCAGGGGATTAACTGCTCGTAAATATCCCGCTTACTGTGCCCCCCACTACGCGTGCTGAATGCGCGACGTGGGAAGCGTGCGCTAAAATGCTGCAACTGCAGCGTGCCTGCAGAGGCGTATTTACATTGGGGAGTAAAAGAGGCGGCCTTGCTCCTTCCCCATAAAAAAGGGAAACTGCAGAGGCGCAACCTATTTACCCCCTCTTCTTCCCAATCTGGACTCCGCCATTATTTTCCCCTTCTCGAGCTCAAAGCCAGACTTCTCCTCATCCGCTCTTCGCTTCCGCACTCGCTCTATCCTCAGCCTCCTCCCTTGCAATCGCCATGCCGCCCAAGGCTAGCAAGGGCAAAGGCAAGAGCAAGGAGATGAAGGCTGATGTCCCGGAGAGCGAGCTGGTGATGATGCGGAAGAAGTACGTCGTCTTCGCTCCGATGCTCGATGAGAGGGCTTTGAAGAACCGGTACCAGTGCATGTGGGTGAAGGAGACGCAAGCTCACCCCGCAACTCGCGTGATTCCAGGTTCTTGTTCCAAGTGCGGTCCTGACAGATATCACTTCTTCACCGCTTATTTCTATTGCGGACTCTGTCCTCCATTCTCTGATTTCTTCAATGACATTATGTACACATACGGCTTCCATCTTCTTGATTTCACGCCGAACGCCGTAATGTGCATGTCTGTCTTCGCTCATCTTTGCGAAAACTTTGCCGGAGTAATTCACAACACCGCCCTTTTTCGCCATTACTTTATTCCTCGCATCCAAAAGGGGGAAGCCCTTCCCGGTTCTATCGCCTGGATTCCATGGGCTTGGAATAAGGAGATATACCCAGATGGGGTTTACCGTGAGAAGTGGGATGAATGGCGGTCTGAGTGGTGCTGGATCAAGGAAGCAGATCCCCATCCGTTCTGTTCGCCTCGATGGCAGAAGGTGGTCGGCGGCAGTGACTGGAGTGATCTCGCCGCGGAGGACGAGAGGCTCACAATCGCCACCACCAGGATCCTTCGCCTGAAAGCTGTCGGGCTTACAATGGAGATGACTGGCTTCGATTTCCTCCGCCGCCGCATCGCCCCCCTACAGACCAGGGGAAGACCAGCTTGGGAGTACCGGAACGCAGCAGATATCATGAGGTTGTGCCCTGGATTGAACAACAATTTGACGGCCATGCAGCTCGGCGCTCTCCGCCACAAGCTATTCCAGCACGATGACAAACATCAGTTGCCGGCAAGAATTGTCCCTTTGTGCAACAACTCCGCCCTGGGGTCAATCATCGCCTTCATGCCAATGTTCAACGCCCACGGTCTTGACGCGACTTGGGCCGAGCCAACCGAGGAGGAAGCACAAAAGTTCTTCGACAACTTGTCGGAGAGGGCCATCCGGGAAGAGACGGGCCTCATTCGCGCCACCACTGACGAAGAAGTGGCGTATATTGCCACTAGGGTGGAAGAAGCGAATCTTGCCGCGGAGGACGGCAGCGTCGGTTTCACAGAATGGGAAACCAGCGACGAGGAGGTTGTGATGGAAGAAAACCTTGCCGGGGAGGCTGAGGCTGCCGGGGAACAGAGCAGCGCGGCCGCTGAGGGCTCGTTCGACGAGGACGTAGCCAAAGAAGAGCCACAGGAGGAGCCCCCAGCTCCGAAAAAGACCAAGCGCGTCCTTCGAAAGGCCATTTCTGGCATCCCGGCAAGCCAACCTTCTTCGAGCAGTGAGGCTCTTGGCAAGAAGGCGGCCGACAAGACTGCACCGCGGCAAGGAGTTCGACAGCAACCTGCGCGGCGCGCGAGACCTGCACCTGCGGCAACTACTGAGGCGGCAGGGGCATCTCACACAACCGCACCGGAGGCTGAGGTGGCGGAATCTCGCCAATCCCCTGCGCCTGCTACAGCCAAGCGACCCAGGACCCCTCCTCCGCCCCCTCGCACGGACATTGCAACGGAGGTCGATTTCGACATCTCCGGCTTCAGCCCGGAATGAGAAGAGGAAGAGTAAGTATCCTGTCATAGCCTTTATCTTCCAAATTTCGGAGTAACCTCATAGCCTTGCTCTATCTTGTCTCTGCAGCGATGCAGAAACCTTGGCGGAAAGGGCGGCGAAGAGGTCGAGGACTTCCACGGGTGACGAGCTCCCGGCAGGCTCTACGAGCGCGCCGAAAATTGTCGTCGTCAGCCCGGAGCTCAGCCCTCAACGCAGCCCCCAGCATGAGTTCTCCACTCGTTTCCCGCTAGCAGGCGCCGAGGTTTTTACCCTTGACGCTAATATCTTCGGGCTTGCAGGAGAAGAACAGCAACAGGGAGAGGTGGAAACCGCCCCCGTCATGCCGCCTCCGTCAACCGTGCCGCCCACAAGCGCATCCCCGGCAAGAGTTACCACCGACGAGCCTATCTTGGTTGAGGAGGAGCCGGTATGCATGGATACCGGCAACATTTCCCTGGCAACCAACGTTGCCGGGAGGGGCGAGGCCACCTCTCAACAACTCGACACAGGTAACTGTTTGCCTTAGAGCGCTTGCTATCGTTTTCTTTATCTCTCTTTCTTTTTATCTTCTTGAACTTCAATCTTAATCTTATTTGGTTTCCTTCCTTCGTCCTCCAGAATTCCCTGTGATGGAACACATGGATGTCGACATTGTCATCGAGGAGACCGCCAGAGACGCGGCCGCCGAAGCTGACAGGATCGCCGCTAGCGAGGCTACCAAAGATGCCACTGTCGAGGTCGGTGAAACTGTTGCCGAGGAAGCCGCCAAGGAATCTGTCGAGAGGGCCGGCGAGGGGACTGATGACCACACTGACGGCATTCCTGCCGCAGGAGCGCCAGGCGCTACATCGGCCACAGAGCCCCCAGCCACCGGCGAGACGAACGTCGAGGACCAACCATCGACATCTGAAGCTCCCTCATCAAGCAAATATCTCAAGGTTGGCGATAACCTATTCATCAACTTGCCGGGCACGACAAATATTGAGACGTCGACTGAAGGGGAAACCTTCGATGAAGAAATCATCACCGCTGCCGGGCTCAAAATTGTTGATGATCCAAGCACCAGCAGTGGCAAATCTGAAGAGGATCAGCTCCTTCAGGCCATGGGCGAAAATTTCCGCAAGCTACAAGCGCTCCACCGTGCTCGGAAAGAGAAAGCAGATTCCAGAATGGCAGTTGTCGAAGCAGCCGAAGCAGGGCTTCAGAAGCGCGTTGAGCAGACGTAGATCTGGTACGCCGAGGCTCTTCAGGAGTTGACTGCCAGCCGGGAACAAGTGAGCCAAAGCTGGACGGAGCTCCTCTTGAAACAGTCTGACATGGAGAAGGCGCAGGAAGAAGCTGCACAAAGAACTGCCGCTGAAGATGCTCTCTTGACAGAGCGTCGCATCGCGCTTGATGCCCACGAGGAAGATCTTGCCGCACGTGAGCAGGCGCTCGCCGCCAAGCTTCACGGCAAAGATGAGGAGATCGATAAGCTTGTCGTGCAGCAGATCCAGGAGATGGAGCAAAAGCACAAGGAGGCGCTCGAAGCTCTAACTGTAGATCACGCCGGCAAGCTCAAGGAGGCCGTCGATGCTGCCGAGGCTGCAGAGGCCGCCAAGAACGAGCTGAGCGACAAAGTGAAGAAGCTGGAGATGGATCTTGAAGAACACGACAAGGAGCTCTCGACGCTCAAAGGGGACAGGGAGAAAACTCTCCACAGCCTGGCGGAGATGCAAGTTGCCATGTCCGACAAGACCAAACAGCTCACGTCAGCCAACGATGCCATTGCCGATCTGAAGCTAAAGCTGACCACGCTGGAGAAGTCCCTCAAGGACGGCAGGGCCCGTGAGAAGGCCCTAAGCAAAGATCTTCAGGAAGAGAGGAACTTTCTTAAGAGCGCTGCCGCCGCCCAAATCGACTATGAAAAGGGAGTGAAAATCTGGACTGATCGCCTTGTCGACGCCGTGGAGAGGCTCACTGCACAGTTGTCAACCATGGGCCAGGATGGCCTGCAAAACTTCAATTATTCCTCCGAAGAAAGGATATTTTCGAGCGCTAGGTTGACCATGTTCTTCGAAAGCATCATTGACGCTTTGAAGCTGCTACAGTCCAACCGAGCGACCCAACTGGCCAACGAATCCCGCAAACTTTGCCGGGCCGTCCTCCACAAAGTACTCGTCAAGGTGGTGTATAATAACCCTGGTGTTGATCTCAGCAACGTGCTCGACCACTTGCCGAAGGATGCAGATCTCAAGGCACTTGAGGAGCTTGTCGTGCCCATCCTCGAGAAGGTAGATTCAATCTAGAGGATCGAGGGCCAACGCAGGGACTAGCCGCCTCATTTTTCCTTGTCGCCACCATTCCATGCCAAAAGACAATCAAGTCTTATGTTAGAACTGCGACAATTTATTGATGTAATATAACTTGCGTATGTTTGGGTATATGTATGCTATTTCCCTTGTCTGATTCCTTTATGTACGGAGTACACCCTACGCTTACTGAAAACTTGCCGGCGTGCAACCTGCCGCGAGCGCTGGGTGCGGGACGTCAGCAGCCTGCTGGAGGTGCAGCGGCCGGCAAGACACCTAGGCGTTCTCAGTGCAGCCACTTAAGTTGTTGAGCGGACTCGAAACAAAATAAGGGCGCAACCGATTACCACAAGGGTTCCTTCGCGTGCAGGTTTTCCATACAAAAGTCAAAATCATCTAAGGAAAATAACTTTGCAATGAAAGAAACTTGCTTTAAGTTTTTAGAACTTAGCTTTTTGTCGCTGTTCTTCCTCCGGTAAGGCGTCAATTCCAAACATCGCCAACTGGTACTCATATCTTCCTTCCCCCCGGCAAACATGCACGCAAGGAATCCTCCTATCTTTTGAGAAAAAGAAAGAAGAGAAAATAAAGACATGGAACCTTGGCGGTTCGTTAGTTCTTACCGGGAACAAGTGTCATACAACATCTTAGACAAGCATGCATATATATATATGAACATGGAAATCGATAAGGAAATGCACAACACTTAAGCTTATTCATTTGGGCTCAGGGTCTGCGCCTGGCTTTGTACAAAGGATTACATGCCTTGCCGGCAAGACTTGTACAAAAGGGTGGTTGCCGGGGGCCCCCGGCAACCGCGCCTTATGGGTAGAACTTGCGAAGATGCTTGATATTCCAGGAGTTGCTCACTGGAACGCCATCTTCGGTCTCCAGGCGGACAACGCCGGGCCTGGTGACTTGTACTACCCGATAAGGGCCTTCCCACTTCGGCGTCAACTTGTTTGAATTCTTGGCAGACTGAATCCATCGAAGAACAAGGTCGCCTTCCTCAAGGCTTCGGGCATGAACTTTGCGGCTATAGTAGCGGCGCAAAACTTGCTGGTAGCGTGCAGCTCGCACAGCAGCCTGAAGACGATTCTCCTCAAGGAGCACAGTGTCATCTTGCCGCAGTTGCTCTTGCTCAAGCTCATCATAAGCGAGCACTCGAGGTGATCCGTATATGAGTTTGGTGGGGAGAACTGCTTCCGCTCCGTAGACCAGAGCGAAGGGCGTCTGGCCGGTGGCTCGATTTGGTGTCGTTCCGACTGACCAAAGAACCACCGGCTACTCATCAATCCAGCGTCTTCCGCACTTTCTCAGCCTGTCAAAGGTTCTGGTCCTGAGACCACGCAGCACTTCAGCATTAGCCCTCTCCGCTTGGCCATTGCTTCTCGGGTGTGCAACAGAGGCAAAACAAATTTTGCTACCAAGGTCTTGGACGTACTGCATGAAGGTGCGACTTGTGAATTGCGTGCCATTGTCGGTGATGATCCTGTTAGGCACACCAAAATGGCAAACTATTCCTTTAAAGAACCTGATGGCTGATTGTGCTGTCACCCTCCTCACTGCTTCCACCTCCGGCCACTTTGTGAACTTGTCGATTGCAACGTACAATTACTCAAAGCCCCCGGTAGCATGGGGGAAGGGGCCCAGTATGTCGAGCCCCCAGACCGAAAATGGCCAGGAGAGAGGGATCGTCTGAAGAGCTTGAGCTGGCTGATGTGATTTCTTCGAATGAAACTGGCACGCTTCACACGTGGTTACTAGTGCAGTTGCATCCTGGAGAGCGGTGGGCCAAAAGAAACCTTGCCGGAATGCTTTCCTGACAAGTGCTCTTGATCCTATGTGAGAGCCACATATGCCTCCATGTATCTCTGCC
Organism: Thinopyrum elongatum; assembly: GCA_011799875.1. Classification (NCBI taxonomy): domain Eukaryota; kingdom Viridiplantae; phylum Streptophyta; class Magnoliopsida; order Poales; family Poaceae; genus Thinopyrum; species Thinopyrum elongatum. The sequence goes on along the minus strand of CM022303.1, from coordinate 529,463,057 downwards.
AACAGCTCTAGTCCATCCTCCCGAGGAATGCACTTCAATTTCACACCGTTTGGTCTCTTTCTGTACAGGACGTCATCGACGAACTGGTACATAGCAGACTGACGGGCTACTTTTTCCGCTTCTTCCTGTTCCTCAGGGAGTTCTCCTGTCTGGAGGAAATGGACAATGTGCTGTGCCCATGCTGGAGCTTGGGGCTCGACAGCTAGGACTAAAGGCATCTCTTCCGCCAGGGGAACATTTGTCTCGATAGCGAAAGCGTGAGGTTCCGCCGGAGCCTGTTGTTCCCCGGCAGGCTTGTCGCTGATCCCGACAAGTTCCTTGTCAGCGGCTCCAGGGAGCTCTGCCGGAAAGTACTGTCCAGAATTCAACTTTCTTCTCTTTTCTTGCCTCATTGATGGTGCCACAGATGGTTGAGTCAAATGGAGCACAAAAGTTCCTGGTTCCACATGCAACTTGAGAGCAGCGCGCTTTGACAGGTCATCAGCAATACTGTTTTCGGCATAAGGAATGTGCTTCATTTGCAGACCGTCAAAGCGCTCTTCCATTTTTCTCACTTCATCCACGTAAGCTTGCATCAATGGACTCTGATAATTCTTGTTAACTTGCCTGACAACAAGCTGCGAATCGCGTCTGATGACGAGCTTCTTGATACCAAGGTCTGCCGCGATCCTGAGACCGGCAAGTAGCCCCTCGTACTCTGCAGTGTTGTTTGTCGAACTCTCCTGGGGGAAATGCATCTGGATTACATACTTGAGGTGCTCTCCGGTGGGTGCGACAAGCAGCACGCCAGCACCGACGCCTTGCAGCGAAAAAGCCCCGTCAAAGTACATAACCCATTCTTGATCAATTTCCCTGTCGGGGAGAGTCGTTTCTTGAACTTCTTCGTCTGGCGTTGGGGTCCATTCCGCAATGAACTCTACCAAGGCTCTGCTCTGAATTGTCAAAGTACTTTCAAACTTGAGGCCAAAGCTCGACAACTCCAACGCCCACTCCACAATCCTGCCGGTTGCCTCTGGATTTCGCAAAATCCGTTGCAACGGAAAGCGAGTGACGACGGTAATTTCATGTGCTTGGAAATAATGGCGCAGCTTCCTCGAGGCCATAAGGAGGCCGAAGAGCAACTTCTGCACACCAGAGTATCTTGACCTAGCACCTTGCAAAAGGGAGCTAACAAAATAAATTGGGCGCTGCACCATCTTTTTCTTTTGCACTGGTTCTTCTGACTGTGCAGATCCTGTCTTGCCGGGACCAACCCTTGCCGGGGAAGATCTTGCCGTGTCACTTGGTGGTCCTGCCGCTGGTGTTGCCTCCTCATCATCTTCTCTCTATGCCACTAACGCAACACTAACCACTTGATTTGTCGCTGCCAGGTACAACAGCAACGGCTCTTGTGGCTTAGGCGCGACTAGTGTCGGCGGAGAAGAAATGTATTTCTTCAAATCTTGCAGCGCAGCCTCCGCTTCCGGAGTCCATTTCATTGGACCTGCCTTCTTCAAAATTTTGAAAAAGGGCAGGGCGCGCTCAGCAGATTTGGAGATAAACCTGCTTAGGGTAGCAACACAGCCGCAAGACGACGCACATCCTTGACGCGTCTTGGCGCTTCAATCTGCTCAATAGCTTTGATCTTGTCGGGGTTCGCTTCGATCCCTCGTTGAGATACAAAGAACCCGAGAAGCTTGCCGGAAGGAACACCAAACACGCACTTCTCAGGATTGAGCTTCAAATTGATCTTGCGCAGATTTGCAAATGTTTCTTCTAGATCTTGTATGAGCGTTGCTTTGTCCTTGGTTTTGACCACTATGTCATCCATGTATGCTTCCATATTTCTATGGAGCTGAGGCTCAAAACCAATTTGGACCGCTCTCGCAAATGTAGAACCAGCACTTTTCAACCCGAAAGGCATTCGTATAAAACAATACGTACCACATGGCGTGATAAATGTGGTCTTTTCTTCATCTTCTTTCGCCATGAAGATCTGATGATACCCTGAGTAAGCATCAAGGAACGACAGTAGGTCACAACCAGCAGTGGAGTCCACAATCTGGTCGATGCGCGGCAAGGGAAAGGGATCTTTTGGACAGGCTTTATTCATGTCTGTATAATCAATACACAGCCTCCATTTCCCATTCGCCTTGCGCACTACAACCGGATTAGCCAACCACGTTGGGTGAAGTACTCCTCTAACCAATCCTGTCGCTTCCAGCTTCCTGATTTCTTCGGCAATGAATTCTTGCCGCTCCAAGGCTTGCTTCCTGACCCTCTGCTTGATGGGCCGCGCGTGAGGACAGACAGCAAGGTGGTGCTCAATTACCTCCCTGGGAACACCGGGGATGTCAGACAGTTGCCATGCAAACACGTCGACATTCGCCCGCAGGAAGGCAATGAGCGCGCTTTCCTATTTGTCATCTAGGGTGGAACTTATGGTGAAAGTTCCTCCCGTTCCGTCCTCCCTGACGGGCACCTTCTTGGTCTCTGGTGGAGCATCCTTGGATTTCTTGTTCTTGTCAGTGGAACTTTCAGGTGCATCCTCAACAGAAGCGCAGCACTCCGAGGAGGTGTGCTTGCCGGAGTTCGCGCCAAGATTCTTGCCGGTCTTCTTCTTCCCCCCGGGAGTTCCAGCGGCACGAGCAGATGCCTTGATGGCAGGTGCTGCAACTGCTTCCCGGTAGAGTTGGTCGGCACAGATGAGCGCATCCTTTTTGTCGGAGTGGATAGTGATGACACTCAACGGCCCGGGCATCTTCAGCACATTATACGCGTAGTGTGATGCCGCCATAAACTTAGCCAGCGCTGGGCGGCCAAGGATCCCATTGTATGACATGGGGATCTTGGCGACATCAAACACTACCTTCTCTGTCCTGTAGTTGAGCTCGCTACCAAATGTCACCGGTAGCGTAATCTTGCCTTTTGGCTGGGTCCTTCCTGGATTGACCCCTTGAAACGTGCCCGTTTCCTCGAGATCTTCATCAGGAATTTGGAGCCTCTTGAGCACGTCTGGCGAGATTAGGTTCAGTCCGGCCCCACCATCAACTAGCATTTTCGTCACCTTGAGGTTGTGGATTGTTGGTGAGACCAACAATGGCAAGCACCCGACCGCGGTTGTGCTATCAGGGTGATCCTCGGCGTAAAAAATGATAGGCGTGTTGGACCACTTCAGGGGTTTACGTGCATCGAACGATGGCTCCGTTGCATTAACCTCTCGCACCCACTGTTTAAGTTGACGGTGGGAAGAATGCAACGAGGCGCCTCCGTCGATACACATGGCCTCTGTAGCTTTCTGAAATTCTTGCTCACTGGACTCATCATCTTCTCCATCATCATCATCACCCTCTTCTTTGTCACGGCCTCGAGCGGGCCTCTCCCTCTGTTGCTTGGCCTTGCCGTGGCGACCCCCTCGGCCATCGCGCTTCTTGCCGGACCCGTCAGGACCGTCCTGGGCCCTCTCCTTATCTCGTCTTTCATACTCAGCTCTCTGCTTCTCGACAAGCTGCTCAAGTTGCCGGCAGTTTTGGAGATCGTGGCCCATGGTGTGATGGATCTTGCAATACTGCTTGCCGGAGCTTTTCGACTTGTCGGCAGCCGCCAAGGCCTGGCAGGAGGAGCACCCGGCAACTTCCTTGCCGGGGTCGTCAACCTTGGCCTTCTTGGCGGTGCCGGGGTTGCCGGATTCCTCGACAGCAAGCACGGCCTTGCCTCTGCGCTTCTTGTTCCGCCACCGGCCTTTCTTCAGCAGGGTTGCAGCATCTTCATCTTCCGATTCGCCCCCTGCGCCAACAGCCTCGCCAGGGAGTTTCCTCCCTTCTTCAGCCCGAGCGCACTTGTCAGCCAAAGCGTAAAGCTCGGCAATACTCCTGACCTTGTTCATCGCCAGCTCTTCACGCATTTTGCGGTTACGCATGTTCTGATGAAACGTGCTAACAACAGCGGCAGGATGAACGTCAGGAATATTGTACTGCACTTGGCTAAATCTCTGGATAAACTTGCACAGGGGTTCACCCTCCTTTTGAGGGAGCAGAAGCAAATCACTCTCTTGGCAAGGAGCTTGGTGGCCTCCAACAAAGGCGCCAACAAACTGATGGCACAGATCTGACCAAGAAGAAATACAATTCTCCGGCAGATGCATCAACCACGACCGGACGTTGGGTTTGAGCACCAACGGGAAGTAGTTGGCAAGTATCTTGTCGTCTCGGCCCCCGGCAGCCTGCACCGCAATGGTGTAGATGCTCAAGAACTCCGAGGGGTGAGTCTTGCCGTCATATTTCTCCGGGACCTCTGGCTTGAAGGTTCGGGAATTGGGCCACTGGACTTGCCGCAGCTCACGGGTAAACACTGGAGTACCTACCTCGTAAGGCAAGTTGCCCGCATCCCCTGGCGCAGGCTCGTCGATAGCGGGCCCTGCGCGCTTATCAGATTGATGGCGCGCTTCCCGTCGCCGCTCGATGGTAGTTCGAGCGTCCTCTTTGCTTCGTTCCTAGAGAACTTGGCGCTGGTCGCGGCGCATCCATCGATCAGACGACGCCGTGGAATCATCATCACGGCCATCAGCCCGCTGAGTTATCAACCGCCGCTGGTGTCGTGGAGGGGAGTGCACCGTGGTCGCACCGCCTCCAGTCTTCTCCGCATCGGCTCGCGCCGGATCGATGGACCGCCATTGCGAGGGCCCTGCCTGCTGCGGCCCATCTTTGTTGACGAAGCCAATGAGGCTCTGGATAGTAGATCGCCACTCCTCCATCTTCTCTGGAGCTGGAGGGAAATCGAGGAGCAGCTGCGCATGTGCCAAAGCTTTCGCTGGCGTAGGCGGTGGCGACAGGTGCGAGGTACGTGAGGTGCTCTGACTCCTAACAATGTTAGAAGGAGCACCGCCACGATCACGCGACCGCGCGCCACTTTCGCCGGCGGTTTGACGTGCATGCTGGGCCTGCGCACCTTGGGATCGATGCGCAGAACTCTTTTCATGGGGACGCCCTGAACCACCAGCGCCATGGCGCTGCTCATCGCACACGACCTGGGAAGGCCGTGACGCTTGCGCCGGCGCGGGCCTCTTAGAAGGTGTCCTCCGATCTCTGGAGTTCGTTGCGCCGCCCGTAGGCAGCACAGCCCCATCTCTGGATCCAGCGGCGTGTGGGTTGCCGTTGCCGCTGCAAACAACGCCGCTCGCTTGGCTTGGATCACCGGAACGCCGTGGAGGTTCTAAACCACTTCCTTCTGCATCCACACCATCACCCGTACGCGAGGGCACAGGCAAAATGGACGTAGATGGTTGCGCCGTTGCGGCACTCTTCTTCTTGGGGGGCATGATGATGAAGATGATGAGGAAACTAAGGCGCCGATCACTGGATCAGGTTCGCACAACCTTCTGCCCCCTACCTGGCGCGCCAAAGATGTCGGCGTGCGACACCTATGGGATCCCAAGGGACCCCTTTACGATTCGGCAGGGAGAGAGGTATGCACAAAGAGCAGAACCAACGATCGACGCGGGGTCATTTTACCCAGGTTCTGGCCGCTGATCAGCGTAAAACCCTACTCCTGCCTTGTTTTATTATGAGTGTTCTTGAGTCCAGACTCCAGGAGCGCTTGCAATGAACAGTACATTCAAAGAGCAGCTACACATGCAGAATGGGCCAGAAGATCCTCTTCCCCTGTAGCAGTTGCCTTGGGCCTCCTTTTATACGTTCAAAGGGGTCACCACAGTGGCAAAATGTACATACATTGAGGTGTAAAGTAGCTACAGGGTCATCATACCTAACCACTGACGGATTAGGACGAATGCATTTAATGCACCGTGAGGTGTCCGTTTAGGTGTCCTCACTTTCTTGGGGATGGAAAAAGGGGCCATCCCATCAGCACCGCTTAAGCTCTCCTCCACTGGCGCGTTGCCACGCATCCAGAGAAGGACCCAGAATGTTAGGCTTGTTGCGGTGCCGAAGCGGTGGCACAGTGGCAGAATCTTGCCGGGCGTCGCAGGCCACCCCGGCAAGATCTTGCCGGGGAGGCTAGCTTTCGGTCTTCAGCTCTTCTTATCTGCTGATCCTCAGATCCTTGACTTGGGTGTTTCTTCGATAACTTGAATCAACCTCCAACTGTTCCCCGACAAGCCTGGCCGCGAGTATGGCTACAACTGCCCGTGCACAAGTACGGGGTACTAATGGCCCGATACTTAGTACACCGACATAGAGGCAACATGCAACTATTGGAGTGTCGTGCTAAAATATGAAATTATTCAGGGTTCGTTTTGCCGTTCTTATGCATTATTTGAGTTTTCTAGGCATTTTGGAACAAATAGCTGCCATGTTATTATCGCAAATAGTTATATTATTCCAACCGTGGGTGTTCCACTAACCATTTACTACCTCGGGCAACTGTTTGATTAGACGAGACGCATGCGAGCTGTCCGTCGTGCAGGCTCGATGCGTGTGAGCAGTCCGCCACGCACGCACGAGCGGTGCCAAAAATTTATTGATCATTTTGGTTTCGGGCGCCTCAGGATGGTATGTAGAACAGTTTCAAGTGCTCCTCCTACTCCTCTGTTCTTATCTATAAGCGCCGCCGCCGAGGATCGCCGCCTGCTGCGATGGAGGACGAGCCGGCCAACAAGCGAGGGCGGGTTGAGCCAGAACCGCAAGAGCCTCCGGCGAGCGGGAACTTCATCAGCAGCCTCCCCGACGAGATGTTGGTAACCATCATATCCCTCCTTCCCACAAAATCTGGCGTGCAGACCACTGTCCTCTCCCGGCGGCGGCGCCCCCTCTGGCACTCCACCCCCTGGACCTCATCGATGACGACAAGCTCTGCAGTAGGGAGCACAAACGCTTGCACGCATTGTCCTACATCCTCGCCATGCACCATGGGCCTGTCAGACGCCTTGCCATCGGCAAGTTCCGTTCCAACTGCAAGGCGGAACCCAAGTTTCACGAGTGGTTCCTACCCCCCGCCCTAGATCGGCTCGAGGAGCTCAGCTTTCATGCTGGACATCCGTGCTCGCTGCCGCCGTCCGCGCTCTGCCTTGCGCCCACGTTGCACCACACTATGTTAAGGCAGTGCTTTTCCCCCAGCTTGATGCCACGCTCGCTCTTCATCTCCCTAAACTGAAGCACCACGAGCTCATGGGCGTCCACATCTCAAAGGAGGATTTGGAGCGCCTGCTTGACGACTGTACAATGCTCGAGTACCTTTGTCTTCAGGTGATGGATGGGTTCAGTAGCCTCCACATCGCCTCGACGAATGTTCGTATGATTTATGTGCATTGCTGATGCCGCAACAGGCTGTCAGTTGAGTGGTTTCACGATATGGTCATTGAGAATGTGCCTTTCCTTGAGAGATTGTTTGTACTTGATAAAGAAGGTCCAACGAGAATCAGGGTCATTGACGCACCAAAATTGACAGTGCTGGGATATTCGTGTGCTGAATTCTCCGAACTTGTTACTGGATCATTATCCGTTCAGGTACAACCATCATCTTCTTCTCCTTCTTATTGGACATCACATTTTATCTATTTTTTGTTGATCTATGTTCGACTGTCATCCAGAAAATGATTCCCACAAGCTTGACCCGGTTCTATGCACAGTGAAGATCTTGGCACTACATTCCGTCGGCCCCTATCTGGATGAAGTTGTTAGATTCCTTAGATGCTCTCCGTGCACGGAGAAGCTATACGTTGAGGTGATGCTCCTTTCCAATTAATTGTTAAGCATAACGGAGTTCAATTTGTTGTTACTTTTACTCATGATTACAATGACAAATGTAGTATGATTTCTAAAGGAAATTTGGAGGATTTCAATACATATAGTTTTTAAGATGTTAACCATGAGCGATTCAAGATGGCATGTCACTCTTCGTGTAATTTAGAAATCCTGCAAATCAAAGAGGCCCGAAGTGTTCAAAACTACAGCTAGGCACTAATATGTTGTCTTCGTTTGTAGATACAAGCATGCCCGAAAGTGGAAAATGTGGCGCAATATAACAATCCCATTGAATGCCTTGATCTTCATTTCACAGAAAATACTTTGAACGAGTACCTAGGCACAACACCACAGATTAAATTCGTCAGGTTCTTTGTTCAAAAAGTAAGTGTGCTCAAGGTAATGAGGTTTACCCTATATATAGCAAGCAAAAGCGAATGGTTTGCTAATCAGCACATGTGTCTACAGATGAATAAAAATACTCTGCAGAAGCTGAATTTCAGTTTGTAACTTCATATGATAGATTATTCAAAAGTTACTGTATCAAGCCGCTATATGACAGATTATTCGGTGGCTGATCCGTTCGCAGAAATAATGCATGACCCAGATTCTAAAGAAGATTATTTTGATTTGTAAGACCTTGTAATCTTTGAATTTGGGCCTTGTAATGCTGCAATTTGAACCTTGCAATATTTCTGGTATTTGTGATATAACGTAATTGGATGTTTAATTTGGTTATGCAATTATGTCCTTATAAGTATACATGTTGTTGTTCTGTAGAAAGAGCATAGATGTTGTGCAGACTGAGCAAATAACATCGCATACGGATTAAACTACGGAACCCATCGGTGATTATTTCATCAATCACTCATAATTGTTTACCACCAACCATTTGCCCACAACACACACAACTTGTTTGGAGCAATCGTCTATGTTGTTATCGGTCTTCCTACACATTTCTGATTACTCACATGTTTGCCGCGTATCAGACACATCTTGTTAAGGTGAACCATTTCTGTTGTTTTGGCTCATCGTAAACAGTTCTTCTGAGTGAACTGTATGCCGTCTATCGCACACCTTGATTCGGCAGACCATTCCTGTTGTGTTCGCTAATCGCAAATAGTTAATCCGAATGAACTGTATGCACTACTAGGGAAAACCTTATATGTGGAGGCTTATCAGTAGCGCCTGTTATAGAGGCGCGCTACTGCTACGGAACAGTAGCGCGTGGTTGAGAACGACACTACTGCTACCTCCTTAGCAGTAGCGTGGCTAGGCAAAAAAGCGCTATGGCTATTATGACCACACCTTAGCCGACAACCTAGGTATAGCATTAGCGTGTTTCAAGAATAAGGGCTACTGCTAAGGAAATAGTAGTAGCACGTTTTCCTGGGACGTTGCTACAACTAAGTTTGTAATGTGCCACATGGCGGGCCCCACTTAGCAGCAGCGCATCTAGCTGCACGGTGCTATTGCTACTTTTTTAGCAGCAGCGCATTTTGCATACCCGCACTACTGCTAAGGCGCAACAACCACCTTTTCTACCCCCTCCCCTCCCCCATCCTCTCTTCCTTCACTTTTCCCTCCAACCTCCTCTCTCCATCACTTTGCTTCCTCACTACTTCTTCTCCCCCCATTACTCTCTTTCTTCTACCTCTATTTCTCTCTGTTTAATGCCCTAGCTAACTACACCACCTCCATTAATGCAACTCCTTTCTCTTTTTCCCCCACTTTTCCTCCCCCTCCACTAGTTAGAGCAATCTCCTTCCCCAACTAGCTAGGTACATCTACCCATTTAATGAAGTGACCTATCCACCTCCCTAACTAGATCTAGCCATGTCAAGTAGTAAGCTTTGTCCACTATTGATCACTCCCTAGGTGTGTGGCGACACCGATCGACCTCATCACCCTCTTGTGGGAAGATAAGTGAGTAAAATTTTGTGCTTTTGTAAGAATGGATATATATATATGTGTGTGTGCGATACATATGACCTAATCGGGGGAAATTTTGTGTGTAGCATGAGTTGCCGCCGAATTGTGCTTGAGTTGCCTATGTTTTGCCGAAATGTCGATTTATTTTCGTTTTGGCGAATTTCGGGCAAACTCTATAAGTCCTCTTTTTAGGGAAGGTCATGCCAAATTTTTGTATGACCTTGATGCATGTATGCATTTTTATAATCAATTTGTTTATTATTACCGCGCAGGCGATCATGATGGTCAGTGGAACGATGGTGGAAAGGTGGTTGCGATCGGCGGTGCAGGACATGAATGAAAATAATCGGACATAGATTTTATGTCCGTGTCGAAGATGCAAAGGACGAGTTTGGCTCGACCCCTATAAGGATGGTCATTTGATGGCGCACCTGGTCATGAATGGTTTCATGGATGGCTATACTCGGTGGATAATTGAAGATGATGATGATGAGGACGCCGACGGGGCAGCCAATGACGACACGGGGCCAGACGAAGAGATGACCGATAATGGCGGCGGAGAAGGGGCCGGACATGGCAGCGGAGAAGAGGCCGGACATGATGACGGAGAAGAGGCCGGACATGGCGGCGGATAAGATGTGGACACACTGCAGCCTTTGTCGCTACTAAGTTCAATCGTGCGGGACCCTCATGTTCGAGACCTGCTTCGCAAGGAGACGAGTACAGACAGAGCTGCTTCTAGAGAGGAGGCCAAGCTAGAGCAACTGGAGGTCGACTCGAACACTCCATTGTATGATGGTTGCGATCCCGAGGTGACTCGCTTGAGTTTCACGCTTGAACTTCTAAAGACGAAGGCTAAAAACAAATGGACCAACATAAGCCTGGATGAGCTTCTCAAGTACCTAAAGAAGGTTCTTCCCGTGGGGAATCTATGTCCTACTAGTGTGGATGAGGCCAAGAAGATCGTGTGCCCTCTTGATCTGCCGCACATTAGATACCATGCATGCATCAATGATTGTGTCATTTATCGGAAGGGGCACACGAAAAAATCAGCTGTCCGGTGTGCAATGCTTCTCGATACAAGAAGGCCGGAAAGAAATCTCCCCAGAAAGTTGTATGGTACTTACCGATCACTCCCCGTCTGCAACGTTATTTTGTAGACCCTAAGGAAGCAAATCTCATGCGTTGGCACGCGGAGAGGAAAAAGCCCAACGATGGAGATGATCCGAAGCTGAGACACCTCACGGATGCAAGCCAATGGAGAGTGTTCAACGCCGAATATCGATATTTCACAGGCGATGCAAGGAACATCATGGTTGGCGCGAGTACCGATGGCATGAATCCGTTTGGCAACCAGAACACCAACCATAGCACATGGCCCATGTTTGTATGGATGTACAACCTCCCCCTGGTTGTGCATGAAGTCAAAGTACATACACATGAGCATGCTAATTCAAGGGCCAAAACAACTGGGAAATATTATTAATCTGTATCTGGGGCTATTTCAAGAGAGTTAGACACGCTGCCGGTGCAACAGACCCTGGGTCCATTACACGGACTGTGCACAGGCCAGAGACAAGATTGCAAGACCAAGATTAGACCAAACAAGGAGGATCAATTCCTTTGAAGGATCCAAGTGCAAGTCAAGAAGGCCAAGGCGAGCCAGAGGAACGAGGCATCACCAAGGGAAGGACCTACCTTGCCGGGCAGGCGAGCCTAGCAGGGTTGGGTTTTGCCCTGGAAGCAAGCTCCTAGATCGTCCCGGCAGGCCTGCTGGGGCTGGCGAAGGCAAGCCACTCCACCGCTCCACCTCACAAGCGACGCAAGTCAGTAATCAAAGCGGCGTCGAGCTCCAAGGTGACTAAGTGGCTACTTTCTGCCACATGGCGACCACTTCCTACAGCAAACACCTCCATATGACACCCGTCCTGAGACGTGTCAAGCGAGCAGGCGCAAAGCTGGCAAAACAGCCCGGCAGAGCTGTGATGTGACACTGAGTGACGCATTTAATGCGCTCTGTCAGCCTGCAGAGTTAGATATGATAGCAATGTTAGCTATCTAATCAGTACACAAAGATTGATTTGCCACTGTGGTGACCCCTTAATCTATAAAAGGAGGCCCATGGCGACCGTAGAAAGGGTTGGATCCTCGCATATCCATACGTGCGTAGCCAGTCTCGCCCCAAGAGCGACCTTGCCGGGCGAGTGTGCTACGTTCACCTCCATTATCCACCATCAATCCACCAAAGCAGGAGTATGGTTTTATGCCTCACGGCGGCCCGAACCTGGGTAAAGACCGCCTGTGTGATCTCTGCCATGCTGCCCGACGCTTCTCCACTCTTTGTGCAACATGCCCATCCCCTCGCCGAACCAAAAGGGGCTGATGGCCCCATAGGTGGCCGTGGTTTCCCACGACATATTTGGCGCGCCAGGTAGGGGGATCACTTGCGCGAAACCGAGAGCGTACGCTGCGCATCATCTTCATCGACTTTTTTCGTCGTTGACGGCGTCATCGACTATGGCGCCCAAGAGGAAGCCCGGGGCTGCAAACCACCCGTCCACCTCGAAGGCTCCGCTGCCCACGACCACCGATGTCGCGGGGAACACGGGGGCTCGCGAGGGTGTGGATGCTATGGGGGACGTGGTTGGCGCAGGCGGCGCCGTCACCACCTCCCCCACGGCCGAAGTAGGAACGGGAGGTACCGGGGAAGGACAGCATCAGCAACATCCCGACGGCCATGCTCCACGAGGTACGGATGGAGGGATCGTTCCGCCTGAACCCCTTCTCCTCGCCAACGGGCACATCCACAGTGATGGTGCTCGTTCTAGGGCAAATCGCGACCCTCCAGCCGCCCCCGCCGCGGGCGCAACCGCAGGGCACGCGCCACCCCCAGGGCGGGCTGACCCAGCTACTGTGCCCAACGAAGCCGCTGGCCCTCAGGCGCCTCCACCGCGTCACCATGCCATCCAAATGGCTGGTTCACAGCAGCAAGGGCGCGGCGCAGTCGCCACCGGCAACGTCAGGAGCCGAGCGACACTATGATCTACATCGTCATCACCTATGCCAAGCACTGCCTCAGAAGCCATGGCGCGAGCCCAACTGCTGTTGAGATTTCCACCGCCGGCGGACCAGATGGATGAGTGGCGAGCCAACATCCAGAGTTTGATTGGTTTTTCCGAGGCGGAAGGATCACAGCGGCTCGGACCGCCATGGCCTTCCCAGGCAGCAACGACGGCTCGTGTGGCTGGTCGTGCGAGAGGGGCCACCCTCACGGTGCAATCCCCACCACGGCAAGCCGCCCTAGAGCCGCAAGTCCAGGCGCCCGATGACGTCTCAATGGCCTCGTCAGATCCTCGAGCGCGTCAAGGCCGACAGCGTGCCCCGGAGGGCAGGCAAAGGGAAGGCGCGCGCTTCATCGACGAGCGGCGCCGCGACAACCCCCGCCGATCCAATGGGTGCGATGGCCCAGACGTCGACGAGCCCGCGCTCGGAGATGGCGGGTGCCTGCCTTTCGAGGCTGGGTGCCCTGCCTTCACCGATGAGCTGCGGCAAGTCCGTTGGTCGTCCACTCGCACATTCAAGCTAGAGATACCCAAGAAGTATGATGGGAGACTAAACCCGGCAGAGTTCTTGAGCACCTACACTATCGCTGTTCAAGCTGCCGGGGGAAGAGATGAGAAGGTGTTCGCCAACTACTTCCCTTTGGCCCTCAAGTAAAATGTGAGGTCTTGGCTGATGCACCTGCCGGAGAACTCCATTTCGACCTGGGCTGACCTGTGCCACGAGTTAATTGGTGCCTTCACGGGTGGCCATCAAGAACCAGGGCGGCCCAGCGACTTGCAGCTTCTCCGGCAAAAAGAAGGAGAAGCTGTGCGGAAGTACTTGCAGAGATTCAGTCGAATCCACAGAAATATCCCAGATATCCACCCAGCTGCCGTGATAGCTGCCTTCCAATCCAACATGCGCAACTGCAGGATACGTTCCAAGATGAACGTTCGGTTGCCCAAGACTGTGAAGGAGCTCTACACTTTGGTGGACAAGTGTGCTAGGGTGGAGGAGGGGGGAAACTTCCTGGAGAGGAAGATTGCGTCGACATCGACTCAGAAGATGACGACGAAACCATCAGTAAGAAGAAGAAGAACAAGAAGCACAACAAGAAGCGCAAGGATAAGACAGTGATGGCTATTGAGGGGTCAGGCACGCCTAGTACCGGCAAGAAGGCCAAGGCTGAAGCCCCCGGCAAGGAGGCTACTGCATGCGCTGACTGCCGGGAGGCGGCGGCTGCCGAGAAAGCTGGGAAAGGTGATGGGCCGTACTGTAAGATTCATCGGACCAAGGGCCATGATCTCCAGGAGTGTTATTAGGTTGAGCAGCTCGTCAAGAGACAGAAGGCTGAGTATGAGAAGCACGATAAGGAAAAAGGTCAAAATGGCGCTGGCGGGAAGGGCCAGGGTGGTGAAGTAAATTGCCCCGGCAAGGCTCCTCGGAACCAAGGGAAACCCGCCAAGGGCCGAGAGAAGGAGGATTGCAATAACGAGAGTGATGGAGGGGATGAAGAGGAAACCAGCGAGTGGGAATTCCAGAAGGCTACTGACGCCCTGTGCATTGACGGGGGTGCATCTTTGCACTCCTCTCACCGCCAACTTAAACAGTGGGTGCGTGAAGTCAATGCCATGGAGCCAGTGGCAGATTCTTGGAAGCCGCTCAAGTGGTCACGCACGCCCATCATCTTTGATGAAGATGACCACCCCGACCACATTACTGCGGTAGGGTGCTTGCCGTTGTTGGTCTCACCAACAATTCACAACCTCAAGGTCACAAAGATGCTGGTTGACGGCGGGGCCGGGTTGAATCTGATTTCCCCAAAGGTTATCAGCAAACTCTAGATAGTAGAGGAAGAACTTAAGGCCACAGGCACGTTTCAAGGAGTCAATCCCGGCAGGAGCCGTCCTAAGGGAAAGGTTACGTTGCCAGTGACATTTGGAGGGGAGTTGAACTACATGACTGAGAAAGTTGTGTTTGATGTGGTTGACCTCCCTCTGCCGTACAACGGGATCCTTGGGCGCCCGGCCCTGGCCAAATTCATGGCAGCATCCCACTATGCCTACAACACCTTGAAGAAGCCAGGGCCGATGGGCGTCATTTCCGTTCCGTCTGACAAGAAAGACGCAATTATTTGCGTGGATAAGATGTACCGGGACGTGGTCGCGGCAGAGGTCGAGGAAGCCACAGTTCCCGCCAAGGAAAAGCATAACAGAGGCACTGGCCAGGAATCCGGGAAGCGTACCTCTGTGGAATGTGCCGCGCCCGTTGATGACACGCTAGAGAGTTCCAACAGCAAGAGATCCAAGGCTACTCCACCCCAAGTGAAAAAGGTCGCGGCAGGGCTGGCTGGCGCTGATGGTACTTTCACTATTAGCGTCACCCTTGATGACAAATAGGAAAGCGCGCTCGTTGCCTTCCTGCGGGCGAATATCGATGTGTTTGCCTGGCAACCATCTGATATCCCCGGTGTTCCCAGGGAGGTAATCGAGCACCACCTTGCTGTCTGCCCACATGCCCGGCCCGTCAAGCAGAAGGTTCGGAAGCAGGCCTTGGAACGGCAGTAGTTCATTGCCGAGGAAATCAAGAAACTTGAAGCAGCTAGTTTGGTCAGAGGAGTACTGCATCCAACATGGTTAGCAAACCCAGTGGTTGTGCGCAAGGCTAATGGAAAATGGAGGCTTTGCATAGATTTTGCGGATCTGAACAAGGCATGCCCAAAGGACCCATTTCCCTTGCCGCGCATCGACCAGATCATGGATTCTACTTCAGGTTGTGAGTTGCTCTCTTTTCTGGATGCATACTCTGGATACCATCAGATTTTTATGTCCAAGGAAGACGAAGAAAAGACCTTATTCATCACCCCATGCGGCACGTATTGCTTTGTGCGCATGCCTTTCGGGTTGAAGAGTGCCGGGTCCACTTTTGCAAGAGCAGTCCAGATTGGCTTTGAGCGACAGTTGCACAGGAACATTGAAGCCTATATGGATGATATCATAGTCAAGACCAAGGACAGATCAACCCTCATCCAGGATTTAGAAGAGACATTTGCTAATCTGCGCAAGATCAACTTGAAGCTGAATCCGGAGAAGTGCGTGTTCAGCGTTCCCTCTGGCAAGCTACTTGGTTTCTTTATGTCCCACCATGGGATAGAGGCCAACCCTGATAAGATCAAGGCTATTGAGCAGATACAGGCACCCAAGACGGTTAAGGATGTGAGGCGTTTGACAGGATGCGTTGCCGCGCTTAGCAGATTCATCTCTAAGTCTGCCAAGCGCGCCTTGTCGTTCTTCAAGAATTTGAAGAGGGCAGGACCCATGAAGTGGACCCCAGAAGCAGATGCAGCGCTGCAGGATTTGAAGGCATACTTATCTTTTGTGCCTACTTTGGTCGCACCCAAACCACAAGAGCCATTACTGCTATATCTGGCAGCAACTAATCAAGTGGTTAGTGCGGCCCTAGTAGCGCAGCGAGAAGTGGAAGAAGCAGCCACCTCAGCAAGTGTCCCGCCCGGGGAAGAGGAAGAGAGCGGCCCAGCAAGGCCAGATACGGATCAGGACAAAGAAGAGCACGGCAGCGGAAGCAACCCCAAGGACACGACAAGGAAGAAGGCGGTGCAGCGCCCAGTATACTTCGTCAGCTCCCTGTTGCAGGGTGCTAGATCCAGGTATTCTGGCGTGCAAAAGTTGATCTTCGGCCTTGTCATGGCCTTAAGGAAACTGCGCCACTACTTCCAAGCCCATGAGATCACAGTTGTCACCCGCTTCCCGTTGCAAAGGATACTTCAAAACCGAGAGGTCGCCGGCAGGATAGTGGAGTGGGCATTGGAGTTATCCAGCTTTGGCCTGAAGTTTGAAAGCACATCAACAATCCAGAGCAGGGCGTTGGCAGAGTTTATTGCAGAATGGACGCCAACCCCTGATGAAGAAGTACAGGAAACAGTTATCCCCGACAGGGAAGCGCCCCAAGAATGGATCATGTATTTCGAAGGTGCCTTCTCCCTACAAGGTGCAGGGGCTGGCGTGCTTCTCGTGGCTCCCACTGGAGAGCACCTGAGGTACGTCGTCCAGATGCACTTTCCCCAGGAGGAGGCAACCAACAATACAGCAGAATATGAAGGGCTTCTTGCCGGGCTCAGAATGGCCACAGAATTGGGAATCAAGAAGCTGATCATTCGAGGAGATTCACAACTGGTGGTGAGACAAGTCAACAAGGATTACCAAAGCCCATTGATGGAGGCATACATCGAGGAAATGAGAAGATTGGAGGAGCACTTTGACGGGTTGCAAACAGAGCACGTACCCCATGCGGAAAACAGCATTGCTGATCACCTGTCAAAGTGCGCTGCACAGAAGCTTCCTGTGGAACCATGGACTTTTGTTCTCCATCTTACTCAGCCCTCCGTATCCCCGACAACAATGGCCCGAAAGAGGAGGAAATTGGACTCTGGTAAGCCTCTCCCGGTAGAGCCTTTCGGGGCTCCTGGCAGGGACCCTGCCGGGAACAACTCCCTTTCGCTTACCGGGCTGCACCCTCCTGCCGGGCCACTAGTCCCCGCAGTCAAGGGATGCGCCCCCACGAATGAGGAGGTGCCGCTAGTCCTCGTTGCTGAGCCTCAGGCTCCAACTTGGGCAAGGCACATAGTCCATTTCCTCCAAACCAGAGAACTTCCCGAAGAGCAAGAAGAAGTTGAAAGAGTAGCCCGGAGGGCCAGTATGTATCAGTTTGTCGATGACACACTATACAGAAGAAGGCCCAACGGTGTGAAATTGAAGTGCATTTGCCGGGAAGGAGGAAAGGAACTGCTGGCAGAGATACACAAAGGCATGTGCGGCTCCCACATTGGATCAAGGGCTTTGGTTGGGAAAGCATTCCGGCAAGGATTCTATTGGCCCACGGCCCTCCAAGATGCGGTTGAGCTCATCACCAAGTGTGAAGCCTGTTAGTTCCATTCCAAAAATATCCATCTGCTTGCCCAAGCACTCCAGACAATCCCTTTGTCATGGCCGTTTTTGGTCTGGGGGCTCGATATCCTCGGCCCTTTCCCCCGAGCTGCCGGGGGCTTTGAATTCTTGTTCATTGCAATCGACAAGTTTACAAAGTGGCCAGAAGTAGATGCCGTGAGAAAGGTGACTGCTCAGTCAGCTATCAAGTTCTTGAAAGGATTGGTGTGCCGCTTCGGGGTCCCTGCCCGGATCATCACCGACAACGGCACCCAGTTCATGAGTCGCGCCTTCATGCAATATGTTCATGCCCTCAGAAGCAAGATCTCATTTGCATCTGTCGCACATCCCAGAAGCAATGGACAAGCTGAGAGGGCGAATGCTGAAGTGCTGCGAGGACTCAAGATGAGAACGTTTGATAAGCTGCGGAAGCACGGCAGGCAATGGATCAATGAGCTGCCAGTGGTTCTTTGGTCCCTCAGAACGACACCAAACCGAGCTACCGGGCAGACTCCCTTCTCCCTAGTCTATGGGGCAGAAGAAGTTATCCCCATGGAACTCATTTACGGCTCACCTCGAGTGCTTGCCTAGATGAAGTAGCACAGGAACAGCACATGCGTGATGACGCCGTGCTTCTCGAGGAGAACCGTCTCCGGGCTGCTACGCATGCTGCACGCTATCAGGAAGCCCTGCGTCGCTATCATAGCCGCAGGGTTCATGCCCGGTGTTTTGAGGAGGGCGACCTTGTCCTTAGGCGCGTTCAGTCCGCCAAGGGTACAAACAAGCTGTCGCCAAAGTGGGAAGGCCCTTACCGGGTAGTACGAGTCACCAGACCTGGCGCAGTCCGTCTGGAGACCAGAGATGGTATTCAATTGCAAAACTCATGGAATATTGAGCATCTCCGCAAGTTCTACCCGTAAGGCGCGGCTGTCGGGCCCTGCCCGGCAGCCACCCTTTTGTACAGGCCTTGCCTCAGCTGCAGGTAACCCCTTGTACAAAGCCAGGCGCAGACCCTGAGCAACAGAGAAATGAATGAAGCGCTGGGGGGCCCCGACAAGTTGCATGCATGCATAAGCATTTCAGAAGCATTGCATGATTCATGTAGATAGATTGCATGATCATGTAGATAGATTGCATCTGGCATCATCTTTATTTGCATAAACTGCAGGCTCCTGCCGTGGACTTAGTCCTAGGAAGAGGATGCGAAGACAAGCCAACACTGCGATCTCCGGCAAGCCAAACAGATAAGTTCCATCTATTATCCATACATGTTCCATGAATAGAACTTGTGCATACGAAAACCTCGCCGCCTCGGAAACAAAGGTGCTCCCATCTACTGGCACGAACGCTGCTTCGGTCAGGATGGTCGTAGTGGCCTTTGGCTGAAAGGGGTTGGCAGGGGGCTGGTCTCTCCCAATAGGTTCTGCGCCTGGCAGGCTCAGGCTCACGGGAGTAGTCCTATGGGGTGCCGGCAAGGTAGCTTAATGGGATCTACTTGTTTACATGAAAGTATGGAGGCGTTTCACCTCTGCATGGATATCATACATGCACAAGTACCCGGTAAAGCTTATCTTTTTCATTAATATGTTGATCTACAAGTACCAATCTCACGGAACATAAACATGGATACAAGAGATTACATTATTTGAACTAAAATTTGGCAGGTGCCTACAGATTTAAGACTGAAAAAAGATAAGTGCCCCGTGATGCCTTTGCCCTTGTCCATCTCCTTCAGGAAATCGCAGGAAGGAACGGAGAAGGCGGAAGGCTGGCTTGGATTTGGCGCCTCCCCAGGATCAGGAGAACACCATCGACGGGCTAAGAGGAAGAAACCGGAGGGCAGGCGCGGACGGTGGCACTGCCGGGAACCCAGACGGAGTCACCGGCAAACACGACTCATCGAAACGGTCGCCCCCGTTCTTGACGCATCGTGGGTTGCCGCCACCTTCGATGCGAACGCCGCGCGCCCCAGGAGACCCCCACAGAGAGCATGGGCGTCGCCGACGGCCCGGCGACACGAAGGCCCCGCCCGTTAAGGAAGCATGCTCAAGGACTAGAGGCTCTCCCATGCGCCGGATGGGCAGAGTACGGGGAGATAGGTTCCGCCCTCACCAATGGCGAACCATTTTTGCAACCTCCCTCCAACGCCGCAGGAAAAGGGGGGATAGGCCGCAATCAACTATCACATCTTCTGCCCATTATGGGCCTCGGCATGGTGTCGTTTGCGTCGCCTCTCACTAAAGTTGAAGCCACGGGCGACCTGGCGACAAGCACACCAGAGTCGCCACCTCTGGTGCTACCGCCACGCCGCCCGAGCGCCCCCATGGGGCTCACACGAAACTCCAAGATAGGGCCCAGGGGCTGGCCCCAGGCTCTTTCTTTCAGTATACCCAGAAGAAGCAGAAGGCGAAGGAGGAGTGGAATGTGGATAAATGCCTCCACTCCTCCCCCGCTCCCCCTTTTATAGGCGAGCTGGGGGTGGGGGCTGATTCCCCGGCGAGTACCCATCGTCCTCCTCCACCAATCCAAGAAGATCGTGCCCCTGCTTTGATGCTCTCCCACATCACGCGCCTACATTTACCTACTCCACTCAATGTATGCGGCATACGTGGCTGAGGATAAGGGCGCGGTGGGAAGGGTGAATTGGCAGTTACCCGCCCGTGCGTTAAAGTCATTCACGGGCCATTACAAGAATGGTCCCACCACAAATGGCATTGCACGACGCACGGGAAAATTGAAAACTGACCCGAGTTCAAGTTAATGAAGAAGTAAAGAAGATCTCAAGGGGCGGAGCCGCCCTTACATTTCTGCCTGTGCACTGGTTAGGGCCTATCCCGACGACGCCCAGCGACACGTCCGTGCCAGGCCCGGGGGCTCCTGTCGGTGCAACAGACCCTGGGTCCATTGCACGGACTGTGCACAGGCCAGAGACAAGATTGCAAGACCAAGATCAGACCAAACAAGGAGGATCAATTCCTTTGAAGGATCCAAGTGCAAGTCGAGAAGGCCAAGGCGAGCCAGAGGAACGAGGCATCACCAAGGGAAGGACCTACCTTGCTGGGCAGGCGAGCCTAGCAGGGTTGGGTTTTGCCCCGGAAGCAAGCTCCCAGATCATCCCGGCAGGCCTGCCGGGGCTGGCGGAGGAAAGCCACTGCACCGCTCCACCTCACAAGCGATGCAAGTCAGTAATCAAAGCAGTGTCGAGCTCCAAGGTGACTAAGTGGCTGCTTTCTGCCACATGGCAACCACTTCCTGCAGCAAACACCTCCATATGACACCCGTCCTGAGACGTGTCAAGCGAGCAGGCACAAAGCTGGAAAAATAGCCCGGCAGGGCCTGCCGGGCGAGCTGTGATGTGACACTGAGCGGCGCATTTAATGCGCTCTATCAGCCTGCAGAGTTAGATATGATAGCACTGTTAGCTATCTAATCAGTACGCAAAGACTGATTTGCCACTGTGGTGACCCCTTAATCTATAAAAGGAGGCCCATGGCGACCGTAGAAAGGGTAGGATCCTTGCATATCCATACGCGCGTAGCCACTCTCGCCCCCAGAGCGACCTTGCCGGGTGAGTGTGCTACGTTCACCTCCATTATCCACCATCAATCCACCAAAGCAGGAGTAGGGTTTTACGCCTCACGGCGGCCCAAACCTGGGTAAAGATCGCCTGTGTGATCTCTGCCGTGATGCGCGATGCTTCTCCGCTCTTTGTGCAACGTGCCCATCCCCCCGCCGAACAAAAAGGGGCTGATGGCCCCATAGGTGGCCGTGGTTTCCCATGACACACGCTATGGGAAACACCGGCCAAGACACGAGACGCGAGCAAAGGCGAATATTTCTATATGAGAGCCACGCTGATGACGACTGTGCATGACTATCTCGGTTACGAATATGTCGTAGGCCAGGTGTGCCATGGATATTACGGATGCACGTGATGCATGGATGATACAACGTCTCAGCAGCTAACGAAAGATGGCAGGTCTTGGAAAATCATGTACATGGGGCATTGAAGATGGCTCGCGAAGGACGACGCATGGAGAAACCATGGAGATCTATTCAATGGTGAGGCCGAGCATCGAGGACCTCCACGTAAGCGGAGCAGCGCCAAAATCAATGAACTGTTGAAAAACTAGGAACAGTGCCCCGCACCGGGAAAGATGATGAAAAAGGCGCCGGAACCGCTGCCAAAGGTATGGAAAATGAGGTTTGTTTTCTGGGACTTGGAGTGCTGGCCCACACTCGACACACCTCATTGCCTTTATCAATTGCATATCACGAAGAATGTCTTTGAGAACTTGCTTGCAGCACTGATGAACATGCCGGATAAGACCAAGGATGGGCCGAAGGCAAGAAGAGAGTTGGAAGATCTAAAAATTAGGGCAGATCTCCACATGCCGCCCCGTAAAAAGTCAGAGTAAATAGAGACGGAGATGGAGGCGCGGGAGAAGGGAAAAAAGTAAACAAGAAGGAAGAGAAATATTGCCCCCTTCTTGCTTTACCTTAAGTCCGAAGGAGATTGATCATTTCTTCAAGTGCCTTACTGGAATCAAAGTTAGTTCCGGTTACTATGGGAAGATAAGCAGATTTCTAGACACGAAGAAGAAAAGGTTCAGCGGGATGAAGTCTCATGACTATCATGTGATGATGACGCAGATACTACCTGTTGCCCTTAGAGGGATAATGGACAAGCACGTCCGTGACATGATTATTGGCCTCTGCAACATTTTCGATGTTATCTCTCGAAAGTCAGTCAGTGTGAAGCAGCTCAAAAGGCTACAGGAAGAGATCATTGTGATACTAAATGAGCTTGAGATGTACTTCCCGCCAGCGTTCTTTGATGTCATGGTGCATCTGTGTGTCCACATTGTGGACGACATAATGACCTGGGGCCGACATTCCTGTAGAACATGATGCCGTTCGAGAGGATGAATGGGATCATGAAAGTATTCGTTCGTAATATGTCCCGTCCGGATCAAAGCATCGTCCAGGGCTATCTGACACAAGAGTGCATCTCTTTCTGCGAGAATTATCTATATGGTGGAGACCAGCCTGTTGTTGGTTTGCCCGTTAAGAAGCACCTTGGGAGGCTCAAAGGAGAAGGTCACTCCAATGGTCGCAGGGAACTGCATGTGGGTTACTCGGATCGACGCAATGACTTTTACATAGCAAAGTTAGTAGTGATACATCACCTAGACGTGGTAGATCCTTTCGTGACACTACACAAAGAAACCATCGCAAAGAAGCACTACAAAAAAACGACACATTCGTGACATTATGGCCCGAACGATTTTTTTTCCTGTCATGCTTATGACACTTCTATGACGATAATTGTGACAAAACCATGTATCATCATAGATGTGGTGGGCTCCTACTTCTATGACAAAAAATCATGACAGAAAATGGGTTTCTCGTCCTGGGCGGGCCGGGGACGCACCTGCATGACATTCTTTGGGCCGTCCATGACGGAAAAAATCATGGTAGAAGCGAGGGCGAGGAAAATTTCGGGCAGTTCCCGGTTACGGTGGCTGGTCGGGGCCGAGCGATGCACGGAGGTTTGCGCGTTTCTCTTGTACACGTACGCGCATGTGTGTGAGGCGTTGGGCTCTAACTGAACCCGAGCGAGGCGTTCACTTACTGAACCCGAGCGATTGCACTAGCTACGCTACTAAACCCGAGCAATCGATACCTTGGTGATACGTCTCCAAGGTATCTATAATTTTTGATTTTTCCATGCAATTATATTATCTGTTTTGGATGTTTTATATGCATTATTACACTATTTTATATTATGTTTGGGACTAACCTATTAACCTAGAGCCCAGTGCTAGTGCCAGTTTCTGTTTTCTCCTTGTTTTTGAGTTTCGTAGAAAAGGAATACCAAACGGAGTCTAAACGGAATAAAACTTTCGCGATGATTTTTCTTGGACCAGAAGACACCCCGGATACTTTGAGTTCAAGTCAGAAGAGCCACGAGGCGGCGACAAGGGGGGAGGGCGCGCCCAGGGGGTAGGGCGCGCCCCCTGCCTTGTGGGCCCCACGTGACTCCACCGACCTACTTCTTCGTCCAATATATTCACATATATTCCAAAACCCTCAGAAGCATCCATGAAAAGACTTTTCCACCGCCGCAACCTTTTGTACCCGTGAGATCTCATCTAGGGACCTTTTTCGGCACCCTGCCGGAGGGGGATTCGATCACGGAGGGATTCTACATCAACTCTATTGCCCTTCCGATGAAGCATGAGTAGTTTACCTCACACCTACGGGTCCATAGCTAGTAGCTAGATGGCTTCTTTTCTCTCTTTGATTCTCAATACCATGTTCTCCTCGTTGTTCTTGGAGATCTATCCGATGTAATATTCTTTTGTGGTGTGTTTGTCGAGATCCGATGAATTGAGAATTTATGATCAACTTATCTATGAATATTATTTGAATCTTCTCTGAATTCTTATATGCATGATTTGATATCTTTGTAATTCTCTTCGAATTATCGGTTTGGTTTGGCCAACTAGATTGGTTTTACTTGCAATGGGAGAAGTGCTTAGCTTTGGGTTCAATCTTGCGGTGTCCTTTCCCAGTGACAGTAGGAGCAGCAAGGCACGTATTTCATTGTTGCCATCGAGGATAAAAAGATGGGGTTTACATCATATTGCTTGAGTTTATTCCTCTACATCATGTCATCTTACTTAATGCGTTACTCTGTTCTTCATGAACTTAATACTCTAGATGCAGGCAGGGGTCGGTCGATGTGTGGAGTAATAGTAGTAGATGCAGAATCATTTCGGTCTACTTGACACGGACGTGATGCCTATATTTCATAATCATTGCCTTGGATATCGTCATAACTTTGCGCTTTTCCATCAATTACTCGACAATAATTTGTTCACCCACCGTAATGTTTGCTATCTTGAGAGAAGCCTCTAGTGAAATCTATGGCCCCCGGGTCTATTTTCCATCGTATAAGTTTCCGATCTACTATTTTGCAATCTTTTATTTTCAGATCTATAAACCAAAAAACCCAAAAATATTTTATCTTTTGTTTATCTATCTCTATCAGATCTCACTTTTGCAAGTAACCGTGAAGGGATTGACAACCCTTTATCGCGTTGGGTGCAAGTTGTTTGATTGTTTGTGCAGGTGCTAGGTGATTTGTGTGTTGTCTCCTACTGGATTGATACCTTGGTTCTCTAAATGAGGGAAATACTTATCTCTACTTTGCTGCATCACCCTTTCCTCTTCAAGGGAAAAACCAATGCAAGCTCAAGAAGTAGCAGGAAGAATTTCTGGCGCCGTTGCCGGGGAGATCTATGCCAAGTCAAGACATACCTAGTACCCATCATAAAACTCTCATCTCTTGCATTACATTATTCGCCATTTGCCTCTCGTTTTCCTCTCCCCCACTTCTAAAACGATTTTCGAAAAGATTTGCCTTTTTATTCGCCCTTCCGTTTGCCTTTTTGTTTGCCTTCTTTCCGTTCGATCTTTTTATTGCTCGTGCTACCATGTGCCTTCTTTTTGCTTGCATCTTCGCTTGCTAAAAGTTTATGGATCCTGATCCACTTGCTAATCTTTTTAAGAGATCCAATTATGATGAACCAATTTCTAGTGATTTGAGTGCACTAGATTGTATTTATGAGGTTTTGCTTGAAATTTGTGAATCTGAAAATTGTGATGAAGTGTTGAAAGAAGAAAATTATAGAGTGATTCACGATAGTGCCTTGAATGAAAAGCATGATTGCAATGATGTTATTATAAATTCTATTAATGTCAATTGTGTTAATGATATGCAAAACCTTAAGCTTGGGGATGCTAATTTTGCTATGTCTACTACTTGTTGCAATGATCATGATTGGGGTGATTCTTCTTATGATCTTTTATTTAAGCCCCATGATGAATATGAGATTGATAATAATGTTTGCAATAATATTGAAAGTGGGTCTAGAAGAGTGTCAACTTTAGATCCCACATATTTGGAGAATGTTCAATCTTATGAATTTTTTGATAAAAGTGGGTTTGGAGAGGTCATGACTTTAGTTAATGTTAATCCCACTATTTTGGAAGAGTGTCAACTTCGCATGCATGTGGATCGTGTTGAGAATATTTTATGTGATAGTTATATTGTTGAATTTTATTATGATCCTACATGTAATTATTATGAGAGAGGAAAATATGGTTCTAGAAATTTTCATGTGACTAAATTACCTCTCGTTATGTTGAGATTGCTATTGTTTCTTTCTTCTTCCATGCATATGCTAGTTTCTGCTTGTCTTGATAATTTGTTTGCCTATAAGATGCCTATGCATAGGAAGTATGTTAGACTTAGATGTGTTTTTCACGTACTTTATGATGCTCTCTTTGTGCTTCAATTCTTGTCTTTCATGTGAGCATCATCGAAATTTCAATGCCTAGCTAAAAGGCTTTAAATAAAAGCGCTTGTTGGCAGACAACCCAATATTTTTCTTTTCTGTTTTTGAATAAATTTTTCATCTAGCCTCTGGTTAGATGTTTTTTTGTTTTTTAATTAGTGTTTGTACCAAGTAAAACCTTGGGATGGCTTACGGTGATAGTTGATTTGATCTTGCTGAAAAAACAGAAACTTTTACGTCCAGTCACAGAATTTTAACAATTCACTGGAGCGTTGAAAAACCCTGAATTTTTTATAAAACATTGATATAGAAATTTACTCTGTTTTCCTAAGTTTTAAGAAATTTTAGAGTTACAGAAGTATTATAACAATTCGGATCTTCATAGACTATTCTGTTTTTGACAGATTCTGTTTTCTTTGTGTTGTTTGCTTATTTTGATGAATCTATGGGTAGTATCGGGGGGTATGAACCATGGAGAAGTTAGAATACAGTAGATATTACACCAATATAAATAAAGAATGAATTCACAACAGTACCAAAAGTGGTGATTTATTTTCTTATACTAACGGAGCTTATGAGATTTTCTGTTGAGTTTTGTGTTGTGAAATTTTCAAGTTTTGGGTAAGGATTTGATGGACTATGGAATAAGGAGTGGCAAGAGCCTAAGCTTGGGGATGCCCAAGGAACCCCAAGGTAATATTCAAGGACAACCAAGAGCCTAAGCTTGGGGATGCCCCGGAAGGCATCCCCTCTTTCGTCTTCGTCTATCGGTAACTTTACTTGAGGCTATATTTTTATTCACCACATGATATGTGTTTTGTTTGGAGCGTCTTGTATGATTTGAGTCTTTGCTTTTTAGTTTTCCACAATCATACTTGCTGTACACACCTTTTGAGAGGGACACGCATGAATCGTGATTTATTAGAATACTCTATGTGCTTCACTTATATCTTTTGAGCTAGGCAATTTTGCTCTAGTTCTTCACTTATATCTTTTTAGAGCACGGCGGTGGCTTTATTTTGTAGAAATTATTGAAATATCATGCTTCACTTACAATATTTTGTGAGTCTCTAAACAGCATGGTAATTTGCTTTGGTTATAAATTTAGTCCTAATATGATAGACATCCAAGAGGATATAATAAAAACTTTCATATAAAGTGCATTGAATACTATGAGAAGTTTGATTCCTTATGATTGTTTTGAGATATAAAGATGGTGATATTAGAGTCAAGCTAGTGAGTAATTGTGAATTGGAGAAATACTTGTGTTAAGGTTTGTGAGTCCCGTAGCATGCACGTATGGTGAAACGTTATGTAACGAAGTTGGAGCATGAGATATTTTTTGATTGTCTTCCTTATGAGTGGCGGTCAGGGACGAGCGATGGTATTTTCCTACCAATCTATCCCCCTAGGAGCATGCACGTAGTACTTTGTTTTGATGACTAATAGATTTTTGCAATAAGTATGTGAGTTCTTTATGACTAATGTTGAGTCCATGGATTATACGCACTCTCACCCTTCCACCATTGCTAGCCTCTCTAGTGCCGCGCAACTTTCGCCGGTACCATACACCCACCATATACCTTCCTCAAAACAGCCACCATACCTACCTATTATGGCATTTCCATAGCCATTCCGAGATATATTGCCATGCAACTTTCCACCGTTCCGTTTTATTATGACACGCTTCATCGTTGTCATATTGCTTTGCACGATCATGTAGTTGACATCGTATTTATGGCAAAGCCACCATTCATAATTCTTTCATACATGTCACTCTTGATTCATTGCACATCCCGGTACACCGCCGAAGGCATTCATATAGAGTCATATTTTGTTCTAAGTATCGAGTTGTAATTCTTGAGTTGTAAGTAAATCAAAGTGTGATGATCTTCATTATTAGAGCATTGTCCCATGTGAGGAAATAAAAAAAAAGAGGCCAAAAGGCCAAGCAAAAGAAAAAAAAGGAAAAAAATGAGAGAAAAAGAGAGAAGGGGCAATGCTACTATCCTTTTTCCACACTTGTGCTTCAAAGTAGCACCATGATCTTCATGATAGAGAGTCTCCTATTTTGTCACTTTCATATACTAGTGGGAAATTTTCATTATAGAACTTGGCTTGTATATTCCAACGATGGGCTTCCTCAAATTGCCCTAGGTCTTCATGAGCAAGCAAGTTGGATGCACACCCACTTAGTTTTCTTTTGAGCTTTCATACACTTATAGCTCTAGTGCATCCGTTGCATGGCAATCCCTACTCACTCACATTGATATCTATTGATGGGTATCTCCATAGCCCGTTAATATGCCTAGTTGATGTGAGACTGTCTCCTTATTTTTTGTCTTCTCCACAACCACCATATTCTATTCCACCTATAGTGCTATGTCCATGGCTCACGCTCATGTATTGCGTGAAAGTTGAAAAGGTTTGATAACACTAAAAGTATGAAACAATTGCTTGGCTTGTCATCGGGGTTGTGCATGATTTGAATATTTTGTGTGATGAAGATGGAGCATAGCCAGACTATATGATTTTGTAGGGATAAGCTTTCTTTGGCCATGTTATTTTGAGAAGACATAATTGCCTTGTTAGTATGCTTGAAGTATTATTGTTTTTATGTCAATATTAAACTTTTGTTTTGAATCTTATGGATCTGAACATTCATGCCACAATAAAGAAAATTACATGGATAAATATGTTAGGTAGCATTCCATATCAAAAATTCTGTTTTTATCATTTACCTACTCGAGGACGAGCAGGAATTAAGCTTGGGGATGCTTGATACGTCTCCAACGTATCTATATTTTTTGATTGTTCCATGCTATTATATTATATGTTTTGGATGTTTTATATGCATTATTATGCTATTTTATATTATTTTTCGGACTAACCTATTAACCTAGAGCCCAGTGCCAGTTTCTGTTTTTTTTCCTTGTTTTTGAGTTTCGCAGAAAAGGAATACCAAACGGAGTCCAAACGGAATAAAACTTTCGCGGTGATTTTTCTTGGACCAGAAGACACCTCGGAGACTTGGAGTTCAAGTCAGAAGAGCCACGAGGTGGCGACAAGGGGGGAGGGCGCGCCCCCTGCCTTGTGGGCCCCATGTGACTCCATCGACCTACTTCTTCGTCCTATATATTCACATATATTCCAAAACCCTCAGAAGCATCCACGAAAAGACTTTTCCACCGCCGCAACCTTCTGTACCCATGAGATCCCATCTAGTGTGACGCCCCCGACTCAATCATGCACTAATCATACACACAAACATGCACGATCAAGCATAGGGACTCACGGGAAGATATCACAACACAACTCTAACACAAATAAACAGAGATCCACGAATATTACAGACCAGGGATCACGAGGATCCGAATACATAAGTCAGTCATACAAATAATATCTGAGTACATACATAGTTAGTCAAGGATTGCCTTAAGAAGGCTAGCACAAACAACGACTCTAGATCAAAAGGCGAAGGCCTCCTGCCTGGGACCCTCCGATCCTACTCCTGGTCGGCTGGCTCGATCCAGTAGTACGTGCCATCTGGACCCTCCTGGTAGTAAGCTCCTGCGATGGCATCTGGCTCCTGAGCTCCAGCGTCTGAGGTAACATCAAAAAGGGGTATGGGGGGGGGGGGGAAAGAGGTAGCAAAGCAACCGTGAGTACTCATCTGAAGTACTCAGCAAGCAAGGATCTACACTACATATGCAACATTATCAAAGAAAGGTTGTATATGTGGACTGGGCTTCAGAAATGCCAGAATAGAGAGAAGACCTAGTCCTATCGAAGACCAGCATCTTCACAAAGCCACCATCTTGCAGCAATTTGAAGAGTACAGAAAATCATTTTTATGAAACAAGCATGTTGAGGCAAAGCCTAGAGATCCTTCCTCGACTCCCTGCGAGAAAGCAATCCCGGAGCTTCAATTAATTAAACAAGTATCCAGTTCAAGTAATAGATCAGGATACCAAACTGAGTGACCTATTACCATGGACACAGCTATTCGAATAGATCACTTCCCTTCAGGGGTGCACTACTGTTACCCAACACGCTCGATCCACTCTGGCCGTACACACTTGCTAGGTAATGCCCGGCCTCGGGAGATCGACACGAAGCAGCGCCCTACCTAGGCTCAGCAGAGAGGTCAACACGCCGGACTAACCTATGCACCCAGGGGTCTTGGGCCATCGCCTCGGGCGCTCCTGCGCGTTGCGAGACTGGCCGGGGAGCAGGCGCGACACTGAACTCGTCAGTGAAGTATCCAGCCCAACCCCAACAATCAGCCCACACGGTGAACTGTGACGTCTGATGAGCTTTCGGGAGAAATGTACGACGTAGAGGGCCCCATAAACCATTATCCCGCGTGGTGGTAGTGCGTATAGGCCATTGGCCAACTCAGATCACTTACTCAAATCCGTTAGGCATATTTAATAACTCGCGGAGACGATCAGAGTTTCTGATGCTCCACCACAATATCTCTCTCGGGTGCCCTCCTGGTAAACCCGACTGCATAATTTCCCCACGGGTACCCCTCAGGGTCGACCGCCTGCGACAAAGGGCAAAGTAACCGTGTGGTCATAACATCAAGGGGGAAGCCCCGAGGAATCACCCTTGATGGATTCCACTCGATGAAATCAGCAAGGTGAACGTAGGAGGAATCACCCTCGAGGTTCACACTTGAGGGGTTGCACGACAGAGTCGTATCGGGAGTGGTGAAGGAGGAATCATCCTCGATAACCACGACCGATCAGCTACACTGCAGAGTTATCATCAGGAGTGCGTTACGAGGTATCACCCTCGGCACTCGATAGTAACTATGCAGAGTCATACAACAAAAGGGGGTGAAGTGAGGTGTCGGTCTCTGGTCATCGATCACGTTGATCGAGTCATCGATGATGAAGCAGAGGCAACAAGGACAAAGTGGGGGTCACTGATGGATCACTAACCAATCTATACTAAGCAGTTTGAAATAGGCAGGTAAGGTAGCAATAAGCAGGTTACAAAAGCAGGCTATGCATCAGAATAGGAGCAATCATTTACAGTAGCAAAATCTAATGCAAGCATGAGAGAATGGAATGGGCGATATCGGACTGTTCAGGGGGGGGGGGCTTGCCTGGAAGCTCTGCTGAGAGGGGCTGCTCGTCAGAAGGCTGCTCATCCAGAGCGTAGTCGTACTCTGCTGCATCGGCGTCGGTCTCGGCATCTATCGAGAGAGAAGGAGGGGGAAGGAAACAATATATTCACGGCAAAAATGCAAACAATATGCATGACATGCCTAAATGATATGCAGAGGCGTTCTACTGCCTAACTAGATGATTTAGTTAATTTAGGAATTTATTTGGAATTATTTTATTAAAGTTGAGCACTATTCATTTATCGAATTCAGTCTAAAGTTCCATGTTCAGGTAGTTAGGGGCATCTGACAGCAACACGAAGGGCGTATTCAGATTCATCTCGTCGTTCTGAGCAACTTTCATGTACAAAGCATTTTCATCCGAGCTACGGTTTATTTTATATGATTTTCTAAAGTTTTAATCATTTTCTGAATTTATTTAATTATTTCAAATCAACATTATCCAGAATAGTAAATGATGACCTCATCATGACATCATGCTGACGTCAGCAGGTCAACTGACCTGGTGACAGGTCAATCCTGACATGTGGGGTCCTACTGTCATAGACACAGAGCTAATCCAGTGTTTAATTTAAACTAAACTATTTAGTTAGGGGTGTGGTCCCACCTTTCAGTGAGTGATTAACTAATTAATCTAATTAACAATTTAATTATCAGTTTATTTATTTATAAAATCATTTTAAATTGGCGGGGCCCACATGTCAGCGGGCAGGGCCGCGCTGACCAAGTCAACTAGGCCCAGTGGGTCCCTTTGTCAGCGGTAGAGAGGCGGGGCCCGTGGAGCCAGGTGGCAGCCACGTCGGCACCGGCCACCGGAGTGCGCCGGCGAGCCCGAGCACGACGCTAAACTCCAGCGAGCCCGGGTTTCTTCTGTGGTGCATCAAATCGGGCGCGGTTTGGCTCTATCGAACGAGTACTCCACGACGCATCTCGTGGTGGCGGTGGTTGGAGCTGGGGAGGCCGGAGCTGATGGCATCGAGCACGTCGACGGCGGCCGTTTCGGGCGGTGGTCGAGCACGACGACACGGCGCGCAAACGGGCGAAATAAAAGGCCAGGCAAGGCCTACGCGGTGCGGCGAGCGCGATGGTGGTATGCACGGGACCATTTGGTCACCTTGGCCACGCCGGCGACGAGCTCAGGTGGTGGCGGGTTTGGCCATGGCAGGGGCAACGGCTACGAACGATTCAAAGAGCAAGGAGAGGAGGGGATCGAGCGGGGGCTCACTGGCATTGCAGAGAAGGCCCAGGGACGGCTCGAGGAAGGGCGACGGCGGTGAATCGAGGAGGCATTCGACGGCGGCCGTAGGGGAAGAATACGAGGCAGTCCGGCGATGCAGAGCTCCTCGGCTTCGGCTCGTTGGCGCAGGCGACATAGTGGAGCCCGGCGGTGATGCTGGACTCGGCGGAGCGGCGAGGCGGAGGCGGTGGCTACGCGGGCGACGGAGCAACGGCGAAGGCCGTGTCGACCATGGCGGAGAGCGAGCGAGGGAGGCGGAAAGTGAGGCGAGGGAGACGCCAGGGGGGTCACGGGAGATGCTCTTATCCTCGCTGCGGGCGCGGACGTGTTGTCAAGCAGGGAGAGAGGGGGGCCGGCTCGGGCGAGGCGCGCGCGCCAAGTGCTCGACAGCGAGCGGGGGTGAGCAGTGCGGGAGGTGGGAGGAGGTGCGGGGTGGGCTGGGCCGGCGCTGTAGCACTGGGAGCCCAAGTGCACAGTAGGCCTTTGCCCCTTTTCTTCTTTCATATTTTCTATTTTGTTTTTTGTTTTCTTTTCTGTTTTGCAATTTCTTAGGCCACTAAATGACTTTTACAAATTGTGTGACTTAGCTCATAAATTGCAGTGCATTATACTCTATCTCCAAAAATTAGTCTGGGTAAAATATAATTTCATATTTAATTTAGATTAAATAAAAGGTTATTAAATGTTGCTGTTAGCCACTGTTTGAGGTTGTTAGGGGCACTTAACCAATCCCATTGATGTTGGTTACAGTTTTACAATTGCCTCTGAATTATTTGCTATTTAATGAACATTTTAGTTTCCAATTTGGAACAACTTTTATTTTCACTTTAAATTAATTTGAAGTTTAAATTAGGAGTTTGAAATGCAATATGATGCAAATGATGACTAGGCACTGTTAAACTTGCTGACATGGCATTAACTAAGGGTGATCACTGTGGTTAATTACATGGGGTGTTACATCTAGGGACCTTTTCCGGCACCCTGCCAGAGGGGGATTCGATCACGGAGGGCTTCTACATCAACTCTATTGCCCTTCCGATGAAGCGTGAGTAGTTTACCTCACACCTACGGGTCCATAGCTAGTAGCTAGATGGCTTCTTCTCTCTCTTTGATTCTCAATACCATGTTCTCTTCGTTGTTCTTGGAGATCTATCCGATGTAATATTCTTTTGCGGTGTGTTTGTTGAGATCCGATGAATTGTGGATTTATGATCAGCTTATCTATGAATATTATTTGAATCTTCTCTGAATTCTTATATGCATGATTTGATATCTTTGTAATTCTCTTCGAATTATCGGTTTGGTTTGGCCAACTAGATTAGTTTTTCTTGCAATGGGAGAAGTGCTTAGATTTGGGTTCAATCTTGCGGTGTCCTTTCCCAGTGACAGTAGGGGCAGCAAGGCATGTATTGTATTGTTGCCATCGAGGATAAAAAGATGGGGTTTACATCATATTGCTTGAGTTTATTCCTCTACATCATGTCATCTTACTTAATGCGTTACTCTGTTCTTCATGAACTTAATACTCTAGATGCAGGTAGGAGTCAGTCGATGTGTGGAGTAATAGTAGTAGATGCAGAATCATTTCAGTCTACTTGACACGGACGTGATGCCTATATTTCATAATCATTGCCTTGGATATCGTCATAACTTTGCGCTTTTCTATTAATTGCTCAACAGTAATTTGTTCACCCACCGTAATATTTGCTATCTTGAGAGAAGCCTCTAGTGAAACCTATGGCCCCCGGGTCTATTTTCCATCGTATAAGTTTCCGATCTACTATTTTGCAATCTTTTATTTTCAAATCTATAAACCAAAAAACCCAAAAATATTTTATCTTTTGTTTATCTATCTCTATCAGATCTCACTTTTGCAAGTAACCGTGAAGGGATTGACAACCCTTTATCGCGTTGGGTGCAAGTTGTTTGATTGTTTGTGCAGGTGCTAGGTGATTTGTGCGTTGTCTCCTACTGGATTGATACCTTGGTTCTCTAACTGAGGGAAATACTTATCTCTACTTTGCTGCATCACCCTTTCCTCTTCAAGGGAAAAACCAACGCAAGCTCAAGAAGTAGCAGGAAGTATTTTCGGCGCCGTTGCCGAGGCTATTATTTACTACATAGTACTGTAGGAGTAGTAGTACTACTACTACTTTCTCAACTAGTAGTGCGATGTACTGTACTTCTATAGTGCACCAGTTTTGAACTCTTGAATCTCAAGGCCAAGGAGCTATAGTTGCAAGTGGAGGGTACTACTGTTCTCTAGAACCATCGCTGTACTATCAATGCAGGGAATGTACACCTGCTATTCAAGCGCGTACCTGGCCTACTTAGCCGCTCCTCTCATGCGCACACTAGCAGCCTGTTTATCAGCGACGGTTACTGCGGGGGCAGAACATTTGAGTTCTTTGATACGGCGAGACTAGGCTTTTTGCTTCCATTTGTGGAGGTGTAATGGATCTCGTCGAACTTTGTTAGTTCCTTCTTTATGAATGAGATGAGGCAAAGCTTTTGCCTCCGCTTCAAAACAAAAAAATCACGTCAAGAGGAATTTCTTTTATAGAGACGATAATGGAGCGAAGTCCATGCGTGCAACGCCACAAGCTACAGAGTAGTAGAGTAGCGCTTTACGTATAGAGCCATATTGCATAGTTCCCAATGCCGCGCCAGGCTTTTCCGGCTCCTCGGGCTTAATTGGGAGGCGCTAGTGAGGAAGCTGCAAGCGAGGTGCGGCTAGGGCGAGCACGCAGGCGAGAAACTTTGCATGGTGTGAATTGATATATAGGAGTACCAATAATCCTACTTCTACGTAAAAGCTACTTAAACCTACGTAATCTTCCTAACTACTTTTCTTCTCCCCCCTGATTTTCAAGGGGGTGGGCCCTTCCATCCCCACCGAACCAATCCTTTGTTTCCACGTCCTCTTTTACGTAAAAACCATACGTTAGTTTACGTGGGTGTAGCATTACTGATAGGAGTACTACTCTAGTACGCGAGCCACGAGATGATGGGAGGGAAAACCCGTTCACGTGGCTGGGCTATCCAGTGCACCCAGATTGTGGTGAGACAGGTCCGTTTGACTTCAAAAGTCAAACTACCAGTGTACAATATTGGCTCACAGCGAGGTTACTATTTAAAAAAAAGGCCGCCGTGCATTCGGCCAGGATCGAACCCACAAAATGAGCTATACACTCCCGCGACCACTAGTAGTACTCGTTGGAGTACAACGCAACCTAGAATCGCCTTTTGTCGCTAGTACATTTTACTTTACAAGAAACCACTAATACCAAGAAACTAGTACCACTTACCAACCAGCCCTACCAAGAAACGACTACTCTACAAAGTGCCATTATAGGCACATTTCAACCCATGTCACCCCTTAAGTCAACGCCTTCTATTTGACCGGCAAGTTAGAGCATCTGCAATAGTCTGTTCAATAGAATCGTTGGTACAAGGTCCACGTCAGCAACCAACAGCATATCATACAAGTTCTCCAATGAAGCGTATGTTAATTTATTGGGAACCACGCATGTTAAATCAATGTAAATAAACTAATGGCCAACACCCGAGAGAAGGAAATTGGAGAGGTAGCTGCCGCAGCTCTCACCAGGTCCAGGCAGGGCCCACAGAAATGAATGCAATTACCTCGGAGCTTGTGTCCAGAACGTTGGTTCAGCATCATACCATCCCATTCTCTCTCTTCTTTTATTTTAAGCCACCTCATCAGAACAGTCTACATGGTAAATTTACCAACGATGATCATACGACCATTGGAGATGCCCTTAGGCGTTATGACTTGTGGGACCTACATGTCAGTCTGGATAAAAATCCCCGAGTGACTTCCTACCTCTGGCCCGTCCACCTAGTCATACTCGGCCATGGGACGCAGCTACCGCCGCCGGCAGAAGGCGAGGTCAAAAGCGCCGGCGGTGCGGAGCCCATCTTGCAGCAGCCCGGATGCCAGCTCCGTCCGGCGCTCGCGGCCGCTAGCTAGCCAAGATAGCACACACCCTGTTGGATACATCCAGCTGCTTGTCTGCAAGGTTTGCTGGCTAGGTTGGCACGGCGGTGCGGCGGCTTGCTCGCGCGTGCCGCGCTAAGGCCAGCCATCTGGCTCGAGCGAAGGCTAGCGTGGTGGCTTGCTCGCGCGTGAGCCACGCTCGGGCCAGCCAGCCAACCCGTG
The DNA here is from genome assembly GCA_011799875.1 of Thinopyrum elongatum. Classification (NCBI taxonomy): domain Eukaryota; kingdom Viridiplantae; phylum Streptophyta; class Magnoliopsida; order Poales; family Poaceae; genus Thinopyrum; species Thinopyrum elongatum. The sequence goes on along the minus strand of CM022303.1, from coordinate 529,426,538 downwards.
CGGAGGCCAGCGTGGCGTCCGGCCCGTCCGGTGGAGCGGCGGCCAGCTCGCTCATCACTGGCGCCACCGACGAACACACATAAGAACTGTTTGAAGTAATGTTCAGGAAAAATAATGATTGGAGGAGGAAGAACATGATAGAAGGTCAGATGTGGGTCCCTCGTGTCAACGGTCAAACAAAATGTGTTGGTTTAAGCTGCCTTGTCAGCACGAACGTGTGAGCCAATCCTGTCATAAACGGGTTAAAACGAGCCTAATCGGCACTAGGTAGTAGTTTTTTGGCGCGGATTAAGAAATTTTGGGTATGTTTTTTATATTTTTTGTACAATAGTTTCTTCCTAGGGCTGGTTGAAAGTGGTAGTTTTTTGTTAAATACTCTACATACTGTAAGTAGGAGTGAAAGTTAAGCTTTGGAAGCCAATAAGCACGGCTAGTTACATAGTGCCTATGTGTACGTAATTCAAACTAAATATCAACCACGAGTGACTAATATCTTGATGGAAAACTCAAAACTATGGAAATACTAGCAATTTTTTTTTGCATGGTTGAAAATACTAGCAATGTGCACGTGCGTTGCAACGGATCATAATTAGAATAATACTTATTCACAAACTTGATAGAAAACACTCTAATTTTGACATACATATATTACTAGAAATATATTATGTTTCAATCAGAATATATTCCTTGGGCTGTTTTGGTGAGGTGAGGGAGGGATGTGGTTGGTTTTATGATACTAATTAAGGTTTTTTTTGCAAATTGGTAGAGAAGTGGGATGTTTTTGAGAAAAGGCAACAACTTACCTCACAGTCATTAGATGTAGATCTAATGGTCAAAAATGAGACACACCATCATCACGAACTATGTCTTTTGTAGGAGTACTAGCAAGATGCTCGTGCATTGCACAGAAAATCAAGATGCATTTTTTTATAAAACACCTGTTGTGATTGACCCATGCGGGAGTAATCCCATGTGTAAAAACTAATGATATCTCGAGAAAGAGGAGAGATAAGGTGAGGAGGAGTGGGGCGTGGTGGTGATTGGTGGTCGGACTGAGCAGATGCATGGGGATGGACGATGCCGGCAGCGACCACCATGCCAGTTTGTTCCAGAGGCTTCCTTTTTTAATTGCTCAACAATGAGGTTGTGGGAGATAAGGATGAACGAGGGAAGGACTTGTCTGCAAATGTGGAGAGAGGTGCGGGTATCTTTTAGTTTAATTTCTATTCGTTAGATATAGATCGGACGGTCTATATTGCAAGATGGCAGGCATACCATCATCACCAACTCGGTTTTTTTTATAAGGCTAGCAAGATGCCCGTGCGTTGCACGTAACATCAAGATGCATTTGTATGAGTAGTTTATCTTGTGAGAGAAAAGGATGAACGAGGGAAGGCCTTATTTGCAAATGTGGAGAGGGGTGTGGGTATCTTTTTGCAAAATTGCCATAGTTTCCTTCCTATCCGTCAGATATAAATCGGACGGCTTATATTGTAGGATGGCAGGCACACCATCATCACCAACTCTGTTTTTTAGAAAGAGTAGAGAAGAGATATAAGTATGGAGATACAAACGTATTATTGATACTTGTTTCCATAAACTTGGATCTACATTCTATTCAATGGCTGAGCATGTGGGGCCTTAGCACGATGACTTCTCGACTATGTAAAACAAAGGTTTTCCCGTCGCCGATAAGGAGGGGGTGACGGCGGCACGCTTTCAGCTCGCTCTAGTCCTAGTAGTCATACTAGGTGGTCTACACACGTGTAGATTTATTCTTTTTCACGTCTCGTGTTCGTCGTACTACCATGACTGTTGATGAATAGACGGTAAGTTATTCACGAGAAAACCTTGGTTGAGCATGTGTGCAAGAGAGAGACAGCGTGTGCGTGCGTGATATGTGTAGAGACTGAGGCAATGATAAGAGATTCTTTGTGTCTCTGTGTGTGGAGGATAGAGAGAGACATGTGCATGGGGCTTTGTGTTGTGTAACATGGAGACACATAGACATAATCAGAGAGTGAGTGTGTGAGATACACATGCGGACATGGGGAGAGATGTGTGAGTTAAAGAGATGGAGAATTTTGGTGTGCATGTGAGCTAGAGAGAGAGGGGATATATACATACCTAGAGCTGGAGAGAATATGCAAGGGTGTGTGTCTTAAAAGAAGGATCCAGACAGATGGGTGTTTGTGCGTGTCTGTGTGTGTTTGTGCGCGTGTGTGTGAGAGAGAGGGAGTGTGTGTATGTTGAGAAGAGAGACCACTAATGATGTAAACCTACTAGGGAAGGGGGAATGGTGTGACATGTGTGTCAAATAGAGAGAAAGGCATGTGTAGTAGCGGGATAGCATGGGTGCGGGCGGGGAGCAGACTATTTGGAAGAGACATCGAGTGTGTGTGGGAGAGGGGTGTGAGAGCGAGAGAGAGAGCTAGTGAGGGAGAGAGATAGGAAGAGAGGGGGAGAGAGAGGGGACGTTTGTGTGCGGAAGTGGCGTATAGATAGGGAGACAAGGTTGATGTTGTTAGAAAGTGGCCTAGGTACGGAGACACAAGGGAAGCAAGTCATCGTGTGTGTGATAGAGACTTCATGAGAGATCTAGAATAGATGGTGTAGAGAACAGCGTGCGAGATTGAGAACGATGATACGTTAGGGAAGGAGCTGGGGCGGGTCCGCATGTGGGAGAGATAGAAAGAGGAGAGTGGTGCACAAGGAGACAAAGGGTGCTTGTTTGCAATGGGGTGGTGAGTGAGGTGAGTGTGCGAGAACCACATAACTCGGGGGATAGACGTTTGGGGGCGACGTTTTGTGTGTATGGGAAAGATACACTCTATATAGTGTGTGTGCTTGGGAAAGAGAGATGCCGGGAGACCTAGAGAGTGGTGGAAGAGATGTGTGCATCCCCGAGAGACAAAGTGATAGAGACCTATATTGGGGTCCGGACTTAGAAGAGAGAGGGGTGTTAATGTGCTCCTGTGTTCGTGTCCGGGGGAGAGAACGACTTGAGGGGGGGTGGGTGGCTTCAGATAAAGAGCGAGGTGTCTATATGTGAGAGACTTTAGTGTAATTGAGATATATATGGTCAATAGTGTGTGCACTCATGGTTGATCAATTTTTTTCATAGTTTGGACTATAAGATAACGATACTTTTGAACATGCGTGATACACATTGAAGTGCCAGAATTACAAACCTAAGATTGGAATTTTGGAATTCGACTCCATCATTAGCTTTTGTAATTCATTTAAACGGAGGTACATTTTTTAAGCCGGGATTTCATGATTTCAAATTCATATATCAAACCTAGAGATATACACATACGGGCATGTTCAAACCTTATAATCATCCACTATATTCATACACATACACATTTTTGTTTTTGTCATCATATTTAGGATAAACACATTTGGAATTTCATTTGAATTGGACCATATGATGGTATTTGCTTCCACTAGCTCAAGGATCCATATTTGAATTGAATGGACAATCTAAGTTTCGAGTTGGAGACTCGAAACTTGCACTTTTTTTTGCGTGCAAAACAAATAAATTCTCGGCCATGATATCATAGTCGGCCGTACAAGGGCAGAACACTTAATTTCAGCCGCCAAAAGCTTTCAAACTTCCCGCTCACATCGAAATATCTCGCGCCCGAAAGTTTAGCCCTGCGATATTCCTGTTTTACCCCTGCCACATGAACGGAAAAGGGCTGCTTTGGTAACTCCATTGTTTTCCCCTCTTTGCCCCCAACATTCTTCCCCAGAGCCCCTCCCCTTCCCCTCCCCCCCCCCAACCACGCCAAGCCGCCGAATCTAGTCCTCCGCCGCAGCGGTGGACCTCACACCCCACCGGATCTACCTTCCGCACCTTGGAACCCCCAACTGCCAACTCACCACTTTACCGGAGCCGCTTCAGCGACTGGCTTGTCCACCGCTCCAGATCTCCTTAACCGCCATCATGGTCCACCGCACCGGATCTGCTTCACCGGCGCCCTTGTCCACCACAGTGTAGGCCCTTCACCGACTCCCTCGTCCGCCCCATCGCTGGCCCTTCATACAAGCCCTCGTCCGCCGCAACAGATCCGCCTCACCGAAAGCATTGTACCACCGTGCTAGATGTGCTTCGTCGACGCCTTCGTCCACTGCACCGGACCCGCTCCACGGACGCCATATTCAACTCCACCGGCCCTGCTTTACTGACGCCGCAGCCTCATCAGGTTATTTCGATTTGTACTCCTTCGGTTTTTGTCTTCTTTATCGTGGAACTGTTCACTTACCACAGATGAGCTTTCTTGTATGTCGACATGCGTTGCAACCGAAGCACCGGAGTCGCTTCAGCAACGGCGACACCGGCCCAAACTCCACCGCAACACAAGCACCATCGACGATCCTTAGCTATCAAGTATGACAACGATACCCATACGCCGCCGAGAATCAGGTACTATTATCCAACGGCCGGCGCCTACGTTCACTTTCTTAGCATAAGCACCGCACCTTTGAATTTCTTCGGGGCATCATTCAATTTTTTATGAGACGCGTTATTCTGCTTGCACCTGTAGGGCCATACTTCTGGCAGTGAACATGTTACATGTGCTAAATTACAAACCAGTGCACATATAGTTACAATGCTTTTGTTTTGTCCTAAGTATTACTGTACTTCCTAGATATCACTGCCTACTATTTTACTTCTTGCATGCTATATTTATGATAATGGTGTTGTTCTGATGCCACCTGTTGGTTACATCAGACTGCTTCATGCTCTCTATGCTTAATTACACCTCAGCAAACTAGCTTGTGGTTCCGCTGCTTTTTGTTTGTTTCACCCTACATTTTGTGATGCTAGCTATTACATCACTGCTCCGAGCCTCTGTTCATTACTTTTTTGTGCGTTCTTGATCTTCCCAAGTTGCATGACTAATTTGATGCTTCTATTAATTATGGAGCTGCCAACCCCATCAAGCAAAATATTTGTTCTTTTGGGGCTGGCACCTCGAACAAGCATAAAAATAGAGTGAACCACATATATGGTCGTGTAAGCACACACCCTTCTTTCATTAGTTTAGATGAACCATTGATGATCAATTCGAACCAGTGCATGTGATTAAAATTAATTTTACCTAAATAGAGGGTGCAGAATAAACTACAACAACTAGATTTGTAACCACGGGATGCTGACGATATCTTCAAAGAACATTGCAACACCAGCGAGGCTTCACAGCAACATATGGTAAGCCAGTGTGTTTTAATACATGTGAAATGTAATGCGTGTGGGCTGCTTTCTTGGCTTGTGCCCTCAACCTGTAATCCTACAAAATTACAAATAGTTCAGTTGTCTGCTTTGCTGTATTGCTTGATTCGAATACTTGTTAGGCTATACCTGAGTTGGCCAATATGTCAGCAGTGCCTGCTGTACTATCGTAAAGAAATGCATGCCTAGTTCATTTGACTCCTTAACTTTCCCTATGAACTTCATCACAAGACTGTCTTCGTAGTTTATATGAGGCCACACTGTTAAGTGCTTTCTCAGATTATTTCAACTGTTTAGATGCCTTGGCAACTTAAATATAGCAGTGGTACACTGCCTTTCATAGGGATGTCAATTGGGTCCCGTTTAATCCCGATTAAAGTCCACTAATGGTATGATAGTTCAAAAGAGTTTTTGTTTTTTGAGGAAAATGAACTAGTGAGCTAGCAAAAACTAACTAGATGGGACTGGCGGATGCCATTTATTTGCCACTTAGATCCCTAGTTTCATCTTACCATTTTAATTTGTTTTCGGCTGATGCTGCTTCGAACCATTTAAATATAGCTTGCCATTCTCGGCTGTAATTCGTATGTCGTTTACCATGTAAGCTTACTGCCTGGATCATGCGATAACTATCTCTTACTTATGTCCAGCGGAAACCTTTCGGGATGCCGTTCACACTAGGACACAATGTACAACCCCAACATCTATTTGTGGAAGCAGTGCGCCATCCATGTTACCAGATAGTAGCAGTTCAGAGGAAATACCGCTGGAGAGAAGTCTGAGCACAGATATTATAGTTCTTGAGGCTCTACTAGAGGCACAAAGATATGGTGTGGCTGCCATGAATGAGGTAATCTTGATTTTGAGGCTGGAAATTATGCAATTAGCTACACGCATTATGCAAGCAACCCAAGAATTGGAGGAAGTAAGAATTTTGCATTTGAAGACGGAGGAGGTCCTGCTGCTTCTGCTATCTGAAGCCCAGGGTAATCCCAGTTCTTCTTTAGATACCAGTTGAAATTTTCATTAGATTAGTAAACTTGCATGTTGTGTCATGTCTCTGAATGGATTATGTTGTAAGACCCCCTATGTTGTCCATGTGTTGTAATGATCTGAATTTTTTAGGTGAGGTAATCCTCAGTACATGTATGATTGACATAAGGTGAACTGTTTTTCGTGTGAGCATATTGTATTGGATGAAATAACTGTTTGACTCAAAGTGTATCCAACCTACTGAATTCGAAGATCACGACATTTCTAAATCATATTCATATATAAAGGTGGAATAAATCTTTGTCGTGGTTTTGAAGAAATAAATAATAAAATGTAGAATGATGTATGGATATTCGTAATCGAATACAAATTGGATTTGAATTTAGTTGCCAGGGCCCAGGGTAAACGTGAATGCTAATTCTCCCAAATTTTGAACGAAGCGGCAAAACACCCACTATCATTTGTGAAAGGCTGCCCGAAGCAAGTGCTTGCGAGATGGAAATTACTGTCTACCCCTGACACTTCACATCCTAATCGACCCGATTTCCACTGCTGTCAATAGGGGTAGACTAGTAACTTCAATCAGACATGACACGACCACCTCTGAGCCCATTCAGACATGGTGGGCGCCAAACATGGGAGACAAAACACATTTGATTCAAGCTCGTCCGAAAGACCTGTGTCTCTCCCTCCATTTACCCATTCATACACGGTGGGCGGCAAAACAAACTCTCCTCATCCCAAATCGATGTAGGCAAATATTTTAAATAGGGGCAGATGTGTAACTTCCCTCAGATGTGACACAACCGCCCTACCTGTCAGCCCCGTTCATACACCGTGGGCGCCAACCGTGGGCGGCAAAACACCTTCACCTCGCCCGAAATCGCTACCGGCAAATATTGGGGAGATGCGAGATTACAGTCCTATCCCCAACCGACGAGATGTCTGAAATTTTAAACGGGGGCTAAGTTCGTAACTTTCCCACATTTCAGACAAGCGCGTCCCAAAGTTTGAGATCCCCCTCCCCCTCCATTTCCCCATTCATACACCGTCGGCGCCACAACAACCGCCCCACTCCGGCCAGCCTCCTCCATCCGCCACCCCATCCTCCACCTTGCCGGAGCCGCTACCCCTACCCCATCATCCACTGCAAGAGATGGACGTCTCTCATCCACGGCGCCGGACCAGGATCCTTTCATCGCATCCTCTCGCTTCATCAGCGCCGTCATCCACCTTGCCGTTGCCACTCCTACGACCGCCTCGTCCATGGCAACATGACTTATCGCCCGACCCGGCCGTCTGCCGTCTAAAGTCTTCTTCCGCGCCGTCGACAGCCATCTCACCCGCAGCACCCTCAACGTATCAGCAGGGGCCTACACGGCGTCGCAAGAGAGGTGGTACTCTTTCATATCTGCTTAAGTTATTGATCTCACCTGGAAAATAGATCGTAACTTGTTTACTGTACTTTTCTTGTCCATACCAAATCGTAGTGGCTAGTTGAAAGCAAACATTGGTTGCGAAGTAGCCTTTGTCTGGTTTGCACCTTCAAATCAGCCATGGCACAGTCACTATACTCGTAAAGCTTATGGTTTTCTCCCTTTATATTCACTACCATCATCGTAGGTGCTTCGTGTCGTGCTAGCACTGCTCCTCAAGACCTCAACCCATCAAGCGAAACAACATGCCACTCATAATTCCAAAGCTTAGTTGTTGAAATACGAATCTGATATGATGCTCATATTACTAAAACAGAGAACGTTTAATTTGTCAGCTAATGTTCCTATATTCATTTCGAAAAGCATGTGCGCCTGATTTTACTCTTGATGCTTAGGGTTTTCCCCTTTTATCTACCCTACTATAATCTGTGTAGGTGCTTTCCGTCGTACTAGCAGTACTCCACCCTTCAAGCTAAACAGCACATCACTCATAATTCCAAAGCTTAGTTGTTCAAATATGATTGTGATATGATACTGATATTAGTTAACAGACAGATTTAATTGGTTAGATAATGGTCCCACTTGAGTTTCCAAATGCATGTCGCGACATATAGAGAGGCAACAGAATTGCATTTCTTTGTCACTTGTTGACTGTACTTTCTTGTCCATACCAAATCTTAGTTGTTATTTCAAAGCAAACATCGGTTGCTAGCTGCCCTTTGCGTGGTTTGCAGCTTCAGATCTGTCATCCCACTGCCACGGTCAACACTATACTCATCATGCTTACGGTTTCCCCATTTTATGATGACCACGATCAGCCTACGTGGTTTGTGTCGTAATAGTACTGCTCCACCCATCAAGCTAAACAAGCTTAGTTGTACAAATTCGAATCTGATATTATGCTGATATTAGTAAAACTGAGACATGTTTAATTGGTAAGCTAAATGTTCCTACTTTAGTTTCGAAATGCATGTGAGCCACATATGGAGAGACCGGAAGGAATAGTATTTCTCTGTGCGCTCTAGTTCATCATGGGTGGGCAATAGACATTGTATAGAAAGACTTGTAATATCTTCAATCTGCTTGCTCTTCTGCTCTTCTTTAACATGATCCTCTTCTCTTCTTTAATAAGTATGTTCCTTGTTGGGAAGAGTGACAGAGACATTTGCGGTTGACTGGTCAGGTCGAGTTGTTCTCCCTTAGTATATTTTGAATCTGTCAGGTCAGGTTGACTTGTTCTTCTTTACTATATGTTGAAGTTGTCATCTGCGAAGTATCATCACTTCTGGAGCTCTCATATTTTGAGTAGTAGGCCACATTATATTAATGCACACACCAAATTACAGCATGCATGGCATCTCTCAGAAGAATTGCAGAGATAACACAAAGGGGTTTACAGGGAGGCAGTATTGGATTAGAATCACTTCTGCATTACAAAGATAATCTCACTTGTTTTTATGTTTTCATGCATGTCAGGTATTGAACATGATCAAAATGAATATGAGAATGGGCGCACGAGAGGAATATTGGGGAACAATCCACTGGCTAACAAACTTGGCATGGTGGAGGATGGCCTATCTTATTCACCCATCAAGGTGCTTGCTCTAACTTGGCAAGGTTGTATTGGTCGCACATATTTTGCATATGACCTATTGCATTACTTCTACTTTGTTACACCACCATCTGCTTAGTTTAAGCATCATATATGAGTATATGCCATACCTATCCATTTTCTGTACCTATTCCATGTGTCATCATACTATGTTTTTCCAGTCAAATGTTGTTCTTTCATAATAGATGTCCAAAAGGAAGAGGGTGAGTGCAGATCCTCAAGGAGTACAAACTAGGTATTTGGAAAAGGTAGTGATACCTGTTAAATTAGATAGATCAGCAGCCATAGAAAACACAGGACCAACTGTACCACACTTTACCCCTACTCCACTGGCCAAACCCCTATTAGAACTGCAGAGAGCCTAGCGTCAGGTACTGTCTATGATATCAATTCAAAATTTGAACTCCTAAATTTCTGCATGTGCCTTACCTTCTCTCTTGTATGAAAACTAATTTCAGATGAATCTCCTTTCTCAAAGGATCATAGGATCTCACAACAATACTGGGCACTGCATTGCTCTTGTCAGTACCTCTTGCCCTTTGTCAGCATACTTACACTCATTGCTGTTTGATTATGTAGCATCACTGTAAATGTTCGCTTCTTTATCCTTCCTTTGCTCAAAATTATAAGATCTATATTTACTCTTAGATAAATGTAGAATTAACACAATGGTTATGAAGTTTTGGATTGCTTATGTAAGTACATGTTGTCATGTACTCAAGGTTGTCAGAATCGTGATTCTGAATCGGATCGGAGCTCCGATGGTAGGATCGCAAATCGTTGAATCTTCACTATCAGGATCGTAAAAACGTAGATTCTATGAACCAAAATCGTAGAATCAGAAGGGTTAGTTTGGATCGTAAAGTCGTAGAATCGTATAACAGAATTGCGATTCTGACAACCTTGCATGTACTCCCTCTGTATCAAATTAATTGTTGCTCAATTGGATGTATTTAGAACTTAATAGTGCTAGATACATCCATTTGAGCGACAAGTAATAATGGACGGTGGTAGTATTACTGTACTTGCATTGCGAGATAGTTGATTGTCTAGCATTACTCTGCATCTTATCTGCCCTGCCCTCCACTTTCTCCAAATTATCAGATCTACATTTACTCTTACCAAAATGTTGAATGAAGCCAATGCCACTGCACACGTTGATGTCTGCATTCCTCTTGTCAGTACCTTTTGCCTTGTAACGTTGTACTTAATTAATTGCTATTTGATTATGTATCATCACTCTGCACCTGAGCTTCATTATCCTCTATTTCTTCCAATATTATTTGATCTATATTTACTCTTTACAAAATGTAGAATAAAGGCAACGCTTATAAAGAAGTTTCTTTGGGGAATTTATTGAATCATCCTTCCATCGACATGGAGAAGGGCTTTGTCCAGCCCGTGTTAACATGTAATGTAAGTTCATCCTTCTCAAGCCTTCAAACTTTGTTCTAGTATAGATTTGGATAGGCATCATTTCCTCCACTGTTGTTTACTTTGGTGTTTACATCTGATTGGATGTTTGCAACAACTACCAATTTTAAATTGTAGTTGTAAAAACATGTTCTTTATGCAGAACAGGTCCATTTATTTGCTTATAATTGCGAAACCTGTTACGTGTCTCCTTGTTTCTCTTTCAGAGTCGTATCTCTTATGCCAGGCAGAACTTTAGGGAAGATAGTGAGCCAAACCATCTTGAAGAGAGCAAGATGACCCCAAGGTCATGTCTTGATGAAGACAGTGAGTTGAAGCTACTCACCAGCAGCTGTGAGACAACCTCTGTGCAGTTGCTGCCTCAATCAGTTCAACTTCTTCAGTCTCAACTTAAAGTGGAAAGGCTTGCTTCAGCTCAGCTCCAACTTGATGTCAATGATGTAAAGAAGGCCGCAGAGGACACCCATGCGTGCTTTCTTGCTACGCAGCTACGGTTAGAGCATCTATCGTTGACACAACTGAGGTCTCATCAGCTTGTTCTGCTGCTTTTTGTGCACCGCCAGGGCAGGCCTAATGCCTTCTGAAGTGCTCTCAGTTTTGTATATTCTTTTGTCGGCGCGTTTATATGCACTGGTGGTGACCTTTGATGCCCAGTGTATGTAATCCACGGTCACGTTGCGCTTTATTATCACCGGTGACGAACTTTGATGCCCAGTGGATGTAATATGCCGTAATTTCTTTCTTTATTGTATAGTCTAGGTTTATTCTTGGTCCGTATGCTGTAATCTAGGCCAGAAGCTTCAATGGATCTCAATGTTGTCGGTCTTCAGGCCGGCCCGTAACTCGCTATATATGGGCCAAAACGTGGGCCTATAATCATCTTGGGCCATTAGCAGGTCTAAACGTATAGTAGTATTCTGCCTTTAACAGGCCGAGTAAAGTTCTGGCCAGCTGGGCCAGAGAATACCATGGGCTTTTAACAGGCTAAAAACTAGATTGGGCTAGCCTTGAGCCGAAAAATTCACGGGCCAATACAGGCCGAAACTGCCTTAGGCCCATGTTTGGCCCAAATTAACAGGCCAAAATAAATCTCGGGCCCTGTTTGGCCCAATAAAATTATGGGCTTTGTCAGATTTCGGGTTCCGCAAACCCTTGAGAGGTTCGAACTCTGGGGTGCGTGCGAAGAACTCGTCCTCCCCAGTCTGCCTACTCGCTAATCTCACAGCCTAGCTCGTCGAACTATAAGGAAAAGAGACACAGCCGTTTACCTAGGTTCAGGCCACCTTGCGGTGTAAAACCCTACTCCTGCTTTGTGGTGGATTGGCCTCGGGGGGCTGAGGATGAACTAGTACAGTGGCGAACAGCCTCAGGAGGAGAGGTGTTCTTGGGCTCGGGTGAGCTGGTGAGTGTGTGGGTGATCTGGATGATCCGTCGATGCCATTCCCCCCTACGGTGGTGGCTAAGTCCTCTTTATAGTGGCCTTGGTCCTCTTCCCAAATGAAAGGCAGGAAGGGATCCCACAACAGCCAAATTCGAAGGGAGACAGCTAGTACATGCTATCTTGACAAAAGTAGTCTTCGTCTGCAAAAGCCTCTGGTCGTGACGCCGTGGTGGGCTTGGTGATGACCTCCGTCCTGCCGTCCTGGCGGTCTTGGTCTTGTTGCACGGGAATGGAAACCTTTGGTTGATTCCTCGGGATCCCGCGCCTGCGCTTGCCTCTTTAGCACCGAAGAGGAAACTGGTACACTGCGCCCGCTGGCACCCGCCTGGCCTTGGTCGTCATGGCTCACGTCATTCGGACCTCACGAGGTGAGGCTTGCATAGAGATCTCCGCTCCTCGGGAGCCAGCCTGAGGAGGCCGCTCCTCGTGGAGGTCTTGGTGTCGTCCGCCTCGCGAGGCTTGGCCCCTCGCGAGGGTCTTGAGTTGTTGCCGCTGAAGCTGGGCCGTACCAGGCCGTCGATGGTTCCATGCCGTGGGCCGCAGGCAGGCAAGTCTGGGTACCCCCGTTCCCAGAACGCCGACAGTAGCCCCCGGGCCCAAGGCGCGCTCGAACTTGGCTTCGAGGCGAAGCCAAGGGGCAAGTGCGGAGCGCAGCGGGCCCTAACCGCCTGCGGCCTTGGTTGACGCGAGGCGATTGATGGGACATGGGCGTCTCCGCTTCCCCATGCTGCCTCGACAACCGTCCCTGGCTGACAAAAAGGCTGGCGCTTGCCGCTGAGCCTTCATTGCCTTCCTTCTGTCTTGCTCTAGATCCCCTTCTCCTTCTGCTTAGCGCGCCACCAGATCTGCTGAATCCTTTCCTCTGGCTCGCCACCGATGGCCACCGACAAGGCGAAGTCATCGGCCTCCGCCGCGCGCTCGGCTCTCTGGTTTGAGCCAGCCTTGAGCGTGTCCTCCATCGCCGAGGAGAAGCACCTTGCCGCCGCGCTCCCGCTGACGGTGGGCGCCGATAATGAGGGAGGGGAGACGGCACTCCGGGTCTGCTCCGCCCAGCCGGAAGCCTTGGGTGACACCTTCTACCCCTTCTTCCTGCACAGCGTCTTCGCTGGGCTGGTTCCCCCTTTCTCCCGTTTCTTATATGCCGCCCTCAACCACTATGGTCTCCATGCCCTCCATCTTCATCCCAACTCCATCCTCCTCCTGTCAATCTTTGCCTTCTACTGCGAAGCGTTCGTGGGGGTGACGCCCTGCGTCACGCTGTTCCGCCACTTCTTCTACCTCCGGATAAGCAGCGGCCAGTGCTCTAGGTGCGCCAGCTTTATCACGGCCAACGGCAGCAACGCGATCTCGCGGGCTGGGAAGAAGGTGGAGGACTTCCGGAACAAGTGGATCTTCATGGATGCCAAGCGCTCCCATGCTTGGCTGGAGCTGCCGACCGCGCTACAGAAGCCCCTGGATCGATGGGCTCATGAGAAGCTCACCGACCCCAGGGCGGAGCAGTTGCTGGAGAGGATGACGGCCGACCTGAAGGCGGAGGACCCGAAGGCGGAGAAGCTGACAGGGGTCATGATTGTCAAGGAGTTCCTGACGCAGCGCTTGGCTCCGCTCCAGGCACACTCGCGCCCCTTGTGGAGCTTCAAGGGCACCGAAGACGACCTCTGGTTGCGATCGGACAACTTGTCTGATGAGGAGTTGAGCAAGGTCATGCGCACCTTGCTCGGGAAGGACCAGGGTGGCCCCTCGGATGCCCATCTCCCGTTGTACCGTCGCGCCGACGGGGAGAAGGTAGCCGCCGCCATGCCTGTCTTCAACGAGCGAAGGCTCGTGCCGCTGGAGCCTTCCCTACCCCTGGGCTCCCCGGTGCCAGTGTCCTCCGGCTATCCCTCCGGGGAGGAGGAGAACAAGAGCTCGGAGGCGACCTTGGAGGGGGTGTGGGAGACCTCTCCCCCATGGTGGAGCGAGCTCCTCCGCGCCTTTTCTGATGACGATGCCGACGAGTACCCAGTCAGGGAGTCGCCGCGCTCTGCCGGGGTCACCACGAGGTCTAGGGGCACCCCTCCGAAGAAGCTGAAGCTGGGTGTCCCGAAGAAGGACAGGTCGTCGTTGCTTCCCTGAGGTGGCGCCTCCGCCCCACCGTTGGCCGCCGCCGCCGCAAATCCGGCCACCGCGCGCTCATCCGCTCCCGAGAACGCGGCGGGGCTCACGCCCACGAAGCCTGTGGGCATCGCGCTCCTGAAGAGGACAAGGGATTACGTCGCCACGGACCAGTAAGCGCACCTTTCGTCTTTGCTTCCTGCTCTTGACGTAGTGCTCTAACATTTTCCTCTCCGCGGCAAGGCTAATGTCGGTGGCGAAAAAGAAGAAGGAGGAGGCGAGGGCTCCTGAGGCCAAGCAGCCCATCTCGGCCCCGGAGGCCCTGGGGCAGACGGACGAGGCTGGCTCGCGTCCTCCTGCCGCAGGGTTGCCCTCGTGAGACGCAGGGGCCCAGCCTCAGGAGAAGGATGCCTCCACTGCCGCGCCGGCTTCAGAGACGCTTGCCTTCAGCGCGCCTGCTGACGACCTAAGGGCTCCGGGCCCCCCGGCCAGCCTTGCTGCTGCTACTTCGCCGGTCTTGATGCCGTCGCCATCTTCTCATCCAGCCACCACGCTGGCGGGCCGCGGCTCTTCTACCATGCCCGGTGCTCTGGAGCAGGCCTTCTCTATGTTGGATCAACTCCGGAACGATCTTCAGGGCCCCGACCGGCGCCGGGCGTCGGGGCGCCTGGAGCTAGTCTCGGGGTGGCTCCAGGCTGACTCGTCCGTCAGGGCGACCTGGGACCGGGCCGACGCTGCTGAAGAGGAGGGCCGGAAGGTGGCCGGCGTGGCCGCCGCCGCCCATGATGTGGCGTTGAAGGACGCGAAGGACGTCGAGGAGCGCTGCCGCGCGGCGGAGGCCAAGCTGAAAGCCCTTCGCGACGAGCAGGCCACCCGCGCCCGCCAGCTTGAGGAGCAGGAGGAAAAGCTGAAGGAGCGGGAGTCTGCGGTCACCCCTCGTGACGCCGAGCAGGAGAAGGCATCTCAGGAGCAGGCCACGGAGCGTGACCGCCTGGAGAAGCTGAAGGAGGAGGTGGAGGCGGCCCAAGCGTCCCACGCCCAGCTTGTCTCCGGCGAGAAGGCTCGGCTGGAGGCCAGGGAGAAACTCCTTGCCAAGGCTGAGGAGGCAGCCACCACGGGGTGTGCCGCCTTTGACTCCCTCGAGCAGAGGTCCCGCAAGGCACTGCAGGGTCTCTACGGGAGCGGGTACAAGGAGCCGCTGGTGACTCCGGAGGAAGGCCCCGCCGGGCTGCTCCCCAAGCTCATCGCAGCGCTCGAGGGCATCGTCGTCGGAGTGGGCCCCATGGTGGAGGGGGAAGCCCGCGCGCTATCGGCCTCGGCCGCAACGTGCGTCTTCAGCCACCTCCATGTTCGGGACTCCAGCTTCGACTTTGGTGCCCTGCTCGAGCCCGTGGACCCTGAGCTCCAAGATGCTGCCGCCGAGGCCGTGAAGGGTCAAGTGGAGGCCCTGCTGCGGAAGTTCCTCGCCGTCGACCCCGTGCCTACGATTGACGGCAAGGACGGTGGCAACGTCGTCGATGATGGGGCTCCCCAAGCGGGCAACGGTGGCGTTCAAGGCTGAAGGAGATGGCGGCGCTTCCCCCTTGTTCTATTCCTGCAACATGTACCGTGCCTCATGGAGGCGTAAGAACTTATGCTTTGGAACTTTAAGAGACAGTATGTTTTGTAATAACTTGCTAAGGTTCTGCGGTTTCCTTTCTGTTTGCTTTGATGTTCTGTGTCGGCAGGGCCCGGCCATGCGCATACCTCAGCCGCCGTTGGGTCATCCGGATCACCAGGACGAGACCAAGGGGTGAGGGGCTACGTGGCTAGTTAGGCTCCTGAGTCGCGATGCTCAGGAGTCCCCCTTGACGTACGAACAGCCTTCGGGAAGGAGACGTGAGGGTGGGTCTTGGCGTTCTGCGTCGGCAGGGCCCGGCCCCGCGCATACCTCAGCCGCCGTTGGGTCGTCTGGATCACCAGGACGAGACCAAGGGGTGAGGGGCTACATGGCCAGTTAGGCTCCTGAGTCGCGATGCGCAGGAGTCCCCCTTGACGTACGAACAAAAACCCCATACCTGTCCTCGCCGGGCTTTCGCTCAGGAGGGATGCGCGAAGACCAGGTCCGAGGGACCTGGCAAGGTGGCGTACGCCAGGCATGACCTGAGCGTAGCCCCCGTGCCCAGCCCCCTCGCGCTACTCTCCCGATGGGAAAGCAGCACGGTGAGGCTGAACAGCGAGCCTGGTGGCTCTCCTGATGTTAGTGCAGCCGTTAGGCTGCCCCCAGTTGTTTATCACCAGCGCGGAGCATGGCGCTACCGCTCTTGCACGGGCATAGCCGCTCCTCGACCGTGTCGACTGCCAGCGCGGAGCATGGAGCTTCCACTGGTACGTGGGTGGGGGCTCCCTCTGAGGGGAGACCCCGGGGCGTGTACAGCCCCGCCTTGACACGTGGCTTGCACGGCAGGGCTAGAGGAGGTGTGTATGGGTACTCGTGAGC
Organism: Thinopyrum elongatum; assembly: GCA_011799875.1. Classification (NCBI taxonomy): domain Eukaryota; kingdom Viridiplantae; phylum Streptophyta; class Magnoliopsida; order Poales; family Poaceae; genus Thinopyrum; species Thinopyrum elongatum. The sequence goes on along the minus strand of CM022303.1, from coordinate 529,409,807 downwards.
CAGCGCGGGACTCACGAGGCCCTACCTCAAGGCGGGTTGCGCCTGAATTTGATTCGTAACACTTGTGATAGTCCTGCGAGATGGTTAGGCAACCTGCGCTGAGTGAATTTCCCGAGGTTATCGCATGAGAAGGCCAAACACCAACGACCCCAGGAGGTGACGTGAACGGGTCCGGCCCGCCAGACAGAGCTCAGCCGTTGGGTTTGTCGACGCTGTAGGGATGGACCCGAGCACAGACGCCATGCCCAGTCTTCTCATGCGAATGTCCTAAAGAAAGACAACCGGCGCGCGGCTCCCGCGGTGGCGAGGCACCGGGTCGCGCGCCCTAACTTACCGGCCCTCGATTAGCTCATGCGAGAACAAGGCACCAAGGACCATGGGAGGTGACTTGCATGGGAGCTGGCCCACGAGCCAGAGCTCTGCCACTTGGGTTTAGCGACGCTGCAGGGACGGACCCGAGCATAGATGCCGTGCCAGTCCTTAATCATGAGGCGGTCGTGGGTGGGCTTGCAAGGGCGTACGACGTTCATGGTGACGAAGCACCGGACATGCAAGTGATAATCATAAATGAACTCATGGATAAGGTAGAGCTAGTTCTGATAGATGCAAAACGATACATGCCGCAGGGACGGACCCACGCGGCTTGGGGATAATGCAGCCCGAGGGGCGCCCCCAACTGAACAAACCAGAAAATGTCACCTGGCACCGTTGCTGAAGAGATGTTGGAGTAGCTGAAGACGCGTGCCGCAGAAATCGCTCCTCATGAGCCGCCCAGGCCCCGAACCTCGGGAGGCTCTGGGGGCCCGGGGGGCCCGCGAGGATCCATCTCCTCCTCTGACAGGATCGCCTGGCTTCTGGCCTCATGAGCCGCCAGGACACCCCGCATGTGGCGCTGGAATGCAACAGTTGCGCTCGGCAAGCCCAAAGGCATGCGAACATAGCTGTGAGGGGGACCCTCGCATCGGCCAGCGTGGGATGGCCAGAAGCGCTCCTGAGGTGCGGCCCTGTTGAGCCCTGGGATGTTGACGCAGACGCGCAGCTCGCTGTCCTCGCCGGGACAAGGAGCCGTGCTGGGTGGTGGGTGATGGTCGCCTCGCATAGCTCTTGCCTCCTGAAGCTCCTTGATTGCCTTGGTGATGAACTCCTGAGCACCTGGTACCTCGCGCCTTGTACCCTCCTGGCGGAAGCGTGCGCTGAAGCACGCCTCCACATGGTGCCCGAGCACCTCCCTCGTGATGTTGGCCAGGTCAGAGGCCCTCCAAAGGAGAGCCCCCGAGCCCAGTCCGAGAGGGGCGCCGGGCGCGCCTTCCTTTGCGAGAGAGGGAGGCGCCCCGTCAGTGGGCGCTGGGCCTGAGGTGGTGCCGCTGGGCACCCCGCCCTCCTGAGGTCCTTGGTGGAGCAGCTGCTTCTTCTTCTTGGGGACAGCCTCAGGAGGGTAGACGGCGCCTTCATCGTCTAGGTTCTCGACCGCCGCAGCCTGGTAGGCGCACTCGAGAGAGCACACCGCGTCCTTCTCCTCGCAGGCGACCGTGATGACACCGCAGCTCCCTGGCATCTTGAGAACATTGTAACCATGATGAGTCACCGCCATGAACTTGGCCAGGGCCGGATACCCAAGGATGGTGTTGTATGGAAGGCGAATGTGGGCAACGTCGAAGTCGATGAGCTCAGTGCGGTAATTGTCGCGCTTGCCGAAGGTGACAGGGAGGCGGATCTGCCCTATCGGGGTGGTGGAGCCATCGGTCACTCCTGAGAAAGGCTTGGTAGGATGCAGCTAGTCGTAGGGCACCTAGAGTCGGTCGACTGTCTCGATGGAGAGAACGTTGAGCCCCGCACCGCCATCGATGAGAGTCTTAGTGACGAGCACGTTGCTGATGGTAGGCGAGCAGAGCATCGGGAGAGCGCCGGCAGTCGCCGCGCACTTGAGCTGGTCGGATGAGCTGAAGGTGATGGTGCACTTGGACCACCTGAGCAGACGCGTTGCCTCGAGCTTGGGGAGGGCCGCGTTCACCTCACGGGCAAACTGCTTGAAGATGCGATGAGAGGCAGGGGCCTGAGCGCTGCCCAGGATGCAGGCGATGGCACGAGGCTCCTGGAAGCCCCTAGCCCCCTCGTCCTGGTGATGGTCTTCATTCCTTCTTGGTGGTGGCGGCAGCGGAGGAAGGCCAGCGTTGCCCTGAGGATGGTCCTCACGAGGCTGGTCCCTCCTGGGGCCCTCGCGAGGCTGGCACTGCCAGCGGTCCTCAAGAGGCTGATCGCGCCATTCTTGGCGGGGGTCGCGGCCATCCCAGCGTCCTCCACCTCGGCCTCCTCCACGGCTGTAGCCTCGGTCACTGCGCTCGGGGCGACGACTGAGGCGCCCATCACGTATGGCCCTGAGCTCCTGGCAGTCGTTGGTGTTGTGGCTGTGCACATTGTGGAAGACGCAGAACGGGCGGCTACCCTTGGATGACTCTGGGTGGTCACAGCCGCGCTTCATCTCTGGCTCAGCCGCGAGAACGGCCGGTCCCTTGCACTTCACATCCTTGGCTTTGGCATTCTTGTCTTCTGGGTCAGCCTCCGGGAGCTCCAGGAGAGAGAGGCGACCTTCCTCAGCTCTCGCACACTTGGTTTCCACGTTGAACATCTCCAGAGCTGTGCACATGTCTTCATGTATGGCGAGCTCCTCCTTCATCTTGACGTCGCGGACACCATCAGTGAACGCTGAGATGATGGCCTCGCCCGACACCTTGGGGATCTTGAGGCGGACGCTGTTGAAGCGCTGGATGTACTTCTGCAAGGTCTCTCCTGGCTGCTGCTTGATGCGCCGTAGATCACCCGCAGCCAGTGGACGGTCGCTAGTGCCCTGGAAGTTGGCGACGAAACGATCTCGCATTTCGTCCCAGGAGGAGATCGATACCGCGGGTAGGTTCAGGAGCCATGAGCGCGCACCATCCTTGAGGGCCATGGGAAACTAGTCCGCCATAACCTTCTCGTCGCCGTTGGCTACCTCGATGCTCAACTCGTAGAGCTGCAGGAACTCGGCAGGGTCGGGGGTGCCGTCATAGCGCGGAGGCAGGTCAGGCTTGAACTTCCCTGGCCAGACGACGCTGCGAAGCTCCAGTGTGACAGTGCGGCAACCTGCTGTGGTCATGGAAGCCCGTCGTGGAGGTGGAGCCTGGTCTTGGCGCTCGCGCGCCACCACTGCAGGCGGTGCGCGGTCTTGACGTGGCGCTGCTGGGAGTGCACGAGCATCTTCTCGCGGCCGCTGCGCCACTTGGCAGCTTTCGTCTTCACGCGCCGGCGCCCTGCGCGGTGGGTCGCGCCATGGGGCCTCGCGCCTTGGCTCGAGGGCGACGTCTTGACGGGGAGGTGGAGGAGGTGCTCCGTGGGCTACGTCACCCGCAGCAGGCGGCGGGTGAGGCAGCAAGTGAGACGGTGCAGGAGAGTCCCCGGCTGCGCTGACAAGCTCGGCGATGCGGTCCAGCCAGTCTTCGTAGAGGTCATCGGCGGGGCGGTAGCGCAGGAGCTCGCGCGCCATGAGCAACGCAGCCTACGCGTTCGCCGGCCCACGACGAGCATGAGACGATGAACCAGCCGGAGTTAGCGACGGGGTGGTTATGCGTCCATCCCGCCGCACAGAAGGGTGCAGCGACGAAGCTTGCTGCTCGTGCCCCGCGGGGCCGGTGGCGGCGTTCGCCACTGGAGACGGGGGATGGCGAGGGCAGCTGTCACCCGCCGGCGCCGTCTGAGCGACACAGGCGGCGAGGGCGGCCCGGCGCTCAGCACGAGCTCGACGGGCGTCAGCCATGGAAGCGGTGGAGCGATGGCGGATCGACCGGCGGAAGAGAGGCTCCGACGCACCCCTACCTGGCGCGCCAAATGTCAGACTTCGGGTTTCGCAAACCCTTGAGAGGTTCGAACTCTGGGGTGCGTGCGAAGAACTCGTCCTCCCCAGTCTGCCTACTCGCCAATCTCACACCCTAGCTCGTCAAACTGTAAGGAAAAGAGACACAGCCTTTTACCCAGGTTCGGGCCACCTTGCGGTGTAAAACCCTCCTCCAGCTTTGTGGTGGATTGGCCTCGGGGGGCTGAGGATAAACTAGTACAGTGGCGAACAGCCTCAGGAGGAGAGGTGTTCTTGGGCTCGGGTGAGCTGGTGAGTGTGTGGGTGATCTGGATGATCCGTCGATGCCATCCCCCCTACGGTGGTGGTTAACTCCTATTTATAGTGGCCTTGGTCCTCTTCCCAAATGAAAGGCGGGAAGGGATCCCACAACGGCCAAATTCGAAGGGAGACAACTAGTACATGCTATCCTGACAAAAGTAGTCTTCGTGTGCAAAAGCCTCTGGTCGTGACGCCGTGGTGGGCTCGGTGATGACCTCCGTCCTGCCGTCCTGGCGATCTTGGTCTTATTGCACGGGAATGGAAACCTTTGGCTGATTCCTCGGGACCCCGCGCCTGCGCTTGCCTCTTTAGCACCGAAGAGGAAATTGGTACACTGCGCCCGCTGGCACCCGCCTGTCCTTGGTCGTCATGGCTCACGTCATTCGGACCTCATGAGGTGAGGCTTGCATAGAGATCTCCGCTCCTTGGTAGCCAGCCTGAGGAGGACGCTCCTCATGGAGGTCTTGGTGTCGTCCGCCTCGCGAGGCTTGGCCCCTCGCAAGGGTCTTGAGTTGTTGCCGCTGAAGCTGGGCCGTACCAGGCCGTCGATGGTGCCACGCCGTGGGCCGCAGGCAGGCAAGTCTGGGTACCCCCGTTCCCAGAATGCCGACAGGCTTTAAGCAGGCCGGTATCAACGCGGGCCGTAGGCCCAACAGTGTCACGGGCCATTAACAGATGGACTGTAAGCAGGCCGGATTCAATGCGGGCTGTAATTAGGCCCCAACTATTACACGGGCCATTAACAGGCCGATAGGCCAGTTGGGCTGAAATTTATCCACGAAGACTACGGGCCGTTAAGAGGCCTAAAGTTCCTTCGGACAAGAAATTGCCCAGTTTCTGCATGGGCCATTAAATGGCCTAAAGTGAAACCGGGCCGACAACGGCCCAGATGCACCACGGGCCGCTAACAGGCCGAAACTATTATCGGGCCGAACTGGTAAACGGGCATTTAACAGGCTGAAATACAAACCCGGCTTAGAATGGGCCCAAAAGAACAGTGGCCTATTAACGGGCCTGATCTGATATGGGCCGTAATTTAGCCCAAAACACGACAGGCTATGAACGGGCCTGATCTGGTATGGGCCTTAATTTGACCCAAAACATGGCAGGTTGTTAACGGGCCAGCCCACTAGTGTCTGAAAAAATATGGTGGGCCTTTAGCTGGGCCGGCCTTTTTTACCTTAAATGGGCCACTGTTGGGCTGTGCCACGTGTCGACATATCATAGGTGTCTTCCGTCCATTGTAGGGATGACATCTATCCCAACGATGAGCTGACACGTGGATCATCCGGCGAATGAGAATTTTACACGTGGAAAATCCCCATTGGTTGGGGCTGTTAATGGGTTATCGGATCCAAACCAGAACCCGACAGCTTAACGGCGACCCGTTACGGTGGATGCAACATGTCGGTTACCCTTGACGAAAACACTTCAATGATGCGCCATTTATCATCATGGAAGTGGACACTTCCGTGATGATAATTTTGGTATTGTCATGGAACACTACTATGACAGCACAGGTATGACTATCTTGATTCTTTCATAAAATCGGCATGGATGTACATGCATGACAGAAAACGTGACCTACTGTGACAAACACGTATCATCACGGAAGTGCTTTTTTTGTAGTGTTACCCAGGTTCGGGCCACCTTGCGCTGTAAGACCCTACTCCTGCTTTGTGGTGGATTGGCCTCACAAGGGGTTGAGGATGAACTAATACAAGGGATGAACAACCTCGCGAGGCCTATGGGTGATGGAATCAGTCGATGAGGTTCTGATCCGATTCGGGGCCCCTTCTACGGTGGTGGCTAACCTATACTTATAGTGGCCTCGGTCCTCTTCCCCCAAAACGTAGGCGGGAAGGGATCCCACAGTGGCCAATTTGAAAGGGGACAAGTAGTACATCTTATCCTGATGAAAGGTGGTCTTCACCTGCAAAGCTTCTGGTCGTGACGCAGCAGTGGGATCGACGATGACATCCGTCCTGCCGCGCCGGTGGCCTTGGTCTCGTTGCACCAGAATGGAAACCTTTGCCAGATTCCTTGGGAACCCACGCCTGCGCTTGCCTCCTTAGCACCAAAGAGGAAACTGCCTCTTCTGCGCCCGCTGGCGCCCGCCTGGCCTTGGTCGTCATGGCTTGCGTCATGGTAGCCTCCTGAGGCTGGGTACCTGCATAGAAATCTCCGCGCCTGGGGAGGCCGCCTGGGGAGGCCGCTCCCTCGGGAGGTCTTGGTATCATCCGCCTCGCGAGGCTTGGCCCCTCGCGAGGGTCTTGTCTTGATAGACTTGGAGGTGGACCGTACCAGGCCGTTGATGGAGCCACGCCATGGGCCGCAGGCAGGCAAGTCTGGGTACCCTGGTTCCCAGAGCGCCGATAGTAGCCCTCGGGCCCAAGGCGCGCTCAGACTTGGTTTCGAGGCGAAGCCAAAGGGCAAGGGCGAAGCGCCGTGGGCCCCAATCATCTGCGGGTCAGGCTGACGCGTGGCGCATGACGGGGCGTGGGCGCCTCCGCTTCACCACGTCGCCTCGGCAACTGCCCGACTTGACAACTGCCTGGCGCATGCAGCGGGGCCATCATGGCTTGGAACGTGAGAGACCGCCGGTTAGCCTTCCTCCGACTATAAATGGGGGAAGGGGGCGGAGCCCCCAGCCCATCTTCATCTTCTTGCTGCTTGCTTCTTCTTCTTTGCCACGCCGCCATCTCGCCAGAGCACCCATGGCGCCAGTGAGGAGGTTCTCGGCCGCCGAGAAGGTAAAGGCCCCCAATGAGGGACCAGGTTGCCACCGCCCAAGAGGGGCCGCGGCCGTCCCCGCAAGTACGCCATGACGCCAATGTTGTCTCCCCGAGGGCGTGGGCGCACCCCCTCGATTGAAGGCTGGCACCGCCTCCGGCAGTCGTGGGGGTGCCCCTTCCCACGCCGAAGGCTGCCGCGGCCGAGGTGGGCGCGGCCAAGGAGGGAGGCATGTGGCAGCCATTCGGCCGCAGCGCCCGCGATCCCATTCAGCCGATGCATCCTCGGAGTTCGTGGCGTGGGTGGAGAGGCCGGCAGGCACCTGGTTCCAGCTCCCGCGCTTCTTTGCGGGTGCGATGCCGGCCGGAGGGCCTGGCGGCCTCTGGCTGCAAGCCGACGGTTGCTGCAACAAGGCTTCATGGTTGGAGGTCGATGTCACCCCCGCCGGCAATGTGTTCCTGAACCGCGGGTGGCAGCTATTCGCCCGCGCGCGCGGCCTGCAGGGGAGGTGTACCCTCCACTTCAGGCACGACGGCGCTGCGACCCTCTACGTCAGGATCTTTGGGGAGGACGGCAGGCGCCTGGGGTGCTACCCGGAGAGCGACAGCGACGACGACGACGTCCACCCCTCCGACAACAATGGCCGGAGGGGTGGTAGCATCTCTGGCGGTGAACTTGCCCTTGGCGACGGTCGTGATGCTTCCAGCAGCGGCGGCTCCTCCTCTGGGGAGAGCATGAGCGACGGCGAATTTTTTTTTTTTACGAGGAGCAGGCCAACCGATGAGCTCAGGGACCGGGCGGGGGGGGGGGGGCGACGAGCCGCCTCGCCACCGCACCCCGGTGAAGCAGGAGGAGGACTCCGACTAAGCGCGAGCGTCGCTGGAGCCGGGTCTCAGGAGCCGCGGTGGTCGTGAGGCCGCTTTTGCTTCTTCTTTTTTTCCTTTTCCCTACATCAAGAAGTAGAAGGCACTGCCGGGGCATGTAATGAACCATGGCGCTTGCGCCGTTATATTAACGTTTTTATATCGCATCCTGGCATTCGTGTCGCTACTAATTGACGGGTTCTTGCTGATCATGATTAGGATAACTTAGCTTAGTGTGCTTGCGGTAGACTCCCGTGACGCGAGGGCGTGCTTCTCTGGAGCTTGGATCTCCTGCGCGCCCCTCGTTCCTGAGAGATCTTGCCGGGGGTTTCCTTCTCATGGACACGAAGGTTCTCTGGCCTCAGGAGGCACTCAGTGGCCGTGAGGTCTCCAGTGGGTCATGAGGATATGGGGCCTCCAGAGCTGCCCCTCAGGGCGCCACGCCCCGTGCGAGTCCCCAAGCAAGGACCAACCGTCGCTGGTATGCCGGGTTATGATGTCCGGTGAGGCCAGGAGGTGCGGACTCAGGAGGGCGTACATGCCCATTGGCTCGTTTAAGGGCGTCGCGTGAGGATTGGGATGCCAAAGATTAGGACACGAAGGCTTTGGCGAGGTGTGCTCGTGGGCGAGCCCAGGCGTACACACCGTACCCAGCCCCCGCTCGCGAGACGCGCGGGAAAGAGCGACGGGCAACTGCCACTCTCCCTAAGGCGAGACTCAAAAGATTAAAACGCTGCAAGGAGAAAAATTCCCACCCTTTCAAATAAAGACACGAGAGTTTCGAATTTCATTCCAAACAAGTGGCAAAACCAGCTACAGAAAGCAAGCGAAAGAACAGCCGTGTCCAGCACCTACACTAGTCTTCTGGTCTTCCCGCCAGCACGAAGCATGGGGCTTCCACTAAGACGTGGGTGGGAGCCCCCATGAGGCTCAGGGGCAGCAGTCAGGAGACTCCAGGGCGTGTACAACCCCACTCATTATTACATGAGAGTGTCACGAGCGGAGACTTGAGAGGCACATGGCGCTCGTTGGTCACGGATAGAACTTCCGGAGGTGCTGGATGTTCCAGGCATTCTGGATAGGTACCCCGTCCTGCGTCTCCAGGCGCGCGGCGCCAGGCCTAGAGACACGGGCGATCTTGAACGGGCCCTCCCACATGGGCGAGAGCTTGTGAAGCCCCTCCCTGGAGAGCACCCGCCTTTGGACGAGGTCACCCACCTCGAGGGTCCTGGAGTGGACGCTGCGGCAGTGATACCGCCGCAGCGCTTGCTGGTACCTCGCGGCACGGAGCGAGGCTTGGCGGTGGCCCTCCTCCTCGAGCACGAGGTCCATCCCCGATGAGGCATCCTGGCGTGCCTCATCAAACGCCAAGACCCGTGGGGAGCGATGTTTGACCTCGTGAAGGAGGACCACCTCGGCCCCGTAGACGAGGAAGAACGGGGTCTCGCCGGTGGGCTTAGTCGCGGTGGTGCGGATGTACCATAGCACGGACTGAAGCTCATCGAGCCAACCCCTACCGCAGTCCTCGAGTTTCTTCTTGAAGCTCCTTGTCTTGAGGCCCCTCAGGACCTCCGCGTTGGCGCGTTCAGCTTGGTCGTTACTCCGTGGGTGCGCCACTCAAGCGTAGCATATCTGCGTTCCAAGGTTAGCACAATATGTTTTGAAGAGATTGCTCGTGAACTGAGAGCCATTGTCAGTGATGATATGGTTGGGGACCCCGAAGCGGCTCATGAGGCCCTTGATGAACTTGACGGCCGAGCCAACCGGGATGGTGCGCACGGGCTCCACCTCCGCCCACTTGGTGAATTTGTCGATGGCGACGTAGAGGTAGCGGTCGCCCCCGGCTGCTCGGGGAAACGGGGCCAGGATATCCAGCCCCCAGACCACGAATGGCCACGAGAGCGGAATGGTCTGTAGGCCCTAAGCGGGCTGGTGGACCTGTTTGGCATGGAATTGACAGGCCTCGCAGGATTGCACTAGCTCGGTGGCGTCGTTGAGCGCCGGGGGCCAGTAGAACCCGCTGCGGAACGCCTTGCCCACAAGGGTGCGCGACGAAGAATGGTGACCACAATCCCTGCCATGGATGTCAGCCAGCAACTCACACCCTTGCTCCTTGGAGATGCATCGCAGCGAGACGTTGTTTGGGCGCCTTCGGTAGAGCTTGCCGTCCTGCAAGCAGTAAGCGGTGGCCTGATGGGCCACGCATTTTGCATCTTCCTCCTTCTCCAACGGGGTGCCTCGGAGCAGGTACGCCTTGAGCTCCTTGGTCCAGCACCCCTCCTGAGGTTCGAACGTGAGGAGCAGGCCGGCTCCAGAGGTCAGACCGCAGGCTGGGGCGCCCGTGGAAGGGGCCAGGGGCGGCTCCTCCCGAAGCAGCACAGGGCCTACAGCCGGGGGGCTGCCGATGGCTTGAAGAGCCGTTCCTCGAAGACACCAGGCTGCTGGGGCTCGCGTCGGGACGCCCTCTTGGCGATGTCGTCCGACTCCTTATTCGTGCCACGCGGGACGTGCTGCAATTCCAAACCAAAGAATCGTTTTTCAATCTTGCGTACCTCTTCTAAGTATGCCTCCATGTGCTCGTCCTTAGGTTTGTATGCCTTGTTGGAGAAGTTGACGAGGAGCTGAGAATCACCCTTGATGGTGAGACGCTTGACCCCTAGGGCCGCCGTGGCCCTGATGCCAGCGATTAGGCCCTCGTATTCCGCAATGTTGTTGGAGACCTTCTCGCCATCCTGGAAGTAGAGCTTGTCCTGGGTAGGCGAGATGAGCACGGCTCCGGTCCCCGCGCCCTGGTGCGCGAACACGCCGTCGAAGTACATGACCCAGCCGTCGGGCGCCTCGTCTCCGGGCGCGAGGGAGCGGTCTTCACCCATCCCTCGGTCAGGGGCATCTGTCCATTCCGCCACGAAGTCAGCGAGGGTTGTGCCCTTGATGACCCTGGTGGTGCTGAACTCTAGCTAGAATGCTTGCAGCTCGATGTTCCACTCAGCAACCCTCCCCGTGGCATTGGGGCTCCGGAGCACCTTCTCCAGGGGGTACGCGGAGATGACCTTGATGGGACGGCCTTGGAAATAGTGTCACAGTTTCCTGGAGGCGACGAGGAGCGAGAGCACGAGCTTCTGTGGCATGGGGTAGCGCGTGCGTGCGTCACGCAACACCGTGCTGACGAAGTACACGGGGTGCTCGACGAGGGAAGAGGTGTCGATGGCGTCCCGCTCCGCTTGGGACGAGGGAGCCTCGGGAGCCTTGTCATCTGGTGGAGTAGCCGAGGCCTTAGGAGCGCCATCCTGAGGTGGCGATGGCGCAGCTGCGCGTGGGGTGCTGCGCCACGCACCCGCCCTTGCGCGCTCTTCCCGGACCGCCACGAGCACTGCGCTAACAGAGTGGGGTGTGGCGGCCAGGTAAAGTACCAGGGGCTCAAGAGGACGAGGCGCCACCATCACTGGCGGGCTGGTGAGATACCTCTTGAGGTCTTGGAAGGCTGCCTCGATCTCCGGAGTCCATTCAAAGGGCCCCTTCTTTTTCATCAGCTTGAAAAACGGGAGGGCGCGCTCGCCGAGCTTGGAGATGAAACGCCCCAACGAAGTTACACATCCCGCGAGCTTCTGCATCTCCTTGAGGGTCTGCGGCGGGCTCATCCTTTCTATTGCCTTGATCTTCTCCGGGTTAGCCTCGATCCCTCTGTGCGACACCAGGAAACCCAGCAGCTTGTCGGACGGGACACTGAACACGCATTTCTCCGGGTTGAGCCACAGGTTTACCTTGCGCAGGTTGGTGAATGGTTCTTCCAGATCTTCAACAAGGGTCCTTGCTTCCCACGACTTGACCACTATGTCGTTGATGTACGCCTCGGCATTCCTCCTGAGCTGCTGTCCCAAAGCGATGTGCATCAGTCGCTGGAAGGTTGCGCCAGCGTTCCGCAATCCAAAGGGCATGCAGGTGTAGCAGTACACCCCACATGGAGAGAGGAAGGCCGTCTCTCAACGTCCTGCACCGCCATCTTGATCTGATGGTATCCTGAGAAGGCGTCCAAGAAGCACAGCAGGTCACACTCGGCAATGGAATCAACGATCCGATTGATGCACCGAAGAGGGAACGGATCCTAAGGGCACGCCTTGTTGAGACTTGTGAAGTCGACGCACATGCGCTCCTTCCTGCCTTTCTTAGGGACGATCATCGGGTTGGCCAGCCAATCTGGGTGTCACACCTCTCGAATGACTCTGGCTCCCTACAGCTTGCGGATCTCCTGAACGATGAACGATTGCTTCTCCAGAGCTTGCCGCCGTGCCTTCTGCTTCACCGGGCGCGCGCTGGGGCACACCATCAAATGGTGCTCGATCACATCCCGCGGGAAGCCAACTAAGTCCGTTGCCTCCCATGCAAACATATCCCTGTTCACGTGGAGGAAACTGACCAACGCCTCTTCTTGTCCCGGGGGGAGGCCAGTGCCTATGGTGAAGGTGGGGCATGATCCTCCGTCGTCGACCAGCACTTGCTTCGTCTCGGCCCGGTCTTGGGAGAACTGTTGCTTCTTCTTCCCGGGGGCGGCCTCCGGCGTCTCTGGAGCGTCCTCAGTGTTTGGCCGTGCGGCTACCGTGGCCTTGAAAGCAAGCTTGAGGGCCAGGAGCACATCCTTGGTGTCCCCCACCGCAGTGATGATGCCACTGCTCACAGGCATCTTGACGACGTTGTAGCCGGGGTGCATCGCCGCCATGAACTTGGCGAGGGCTGGATACCCTAGGATGGCGTTGTACGGGAGGCCGATGCGGGCGATGTCGAACTCGATGAGCTCGGTGCGGTAGTTGTAGCGCGTGCCGAAGGTGACGGGGAGGCGGATCTGCCCTAGGGGAGTGGTGGAGCCGTCGACCACCCCCGAGAAGGGCCTGGTGGGGGCGAGCTGGTCATAGGGCACTTGAAGCAGGTCGAAGGCTTCCCCGAAGAGGACGTTGAGGTCAGCACCGCCGTCGATGAGGGTCCTGGTGACCGCGACGTTGCTGATGGTGGGCGTGCACAACATTGGGAGGGCGCCGACGCCTGCCGTGGTCTTTGGGTGATCCCTGGAGTCGAAGGTGATGGCGGTCTTAGGAACAACGTGGCCTGGAGGAGCCTCCTGCCGCGGCCGAGAAGCCCCGACCCGACGAAGAAGCTGCTTGACAAGGCGGCCTGAGGCCAGCGCCTGCGACCCGCCGAGGATGGCCGCAACCGCATGGGGCGCCGGGGCCGCGAAACGCGCGATGAGCAGGCCGCACAACTCTTCCAAGGAACCACCGAAGACTCTGGCAGGCTGAGCAGCCAGGAGTGCGGCACGCCCGTGAGGGCCATAGGGAGCCATTTTTCCATGACCTTGTCGTCACCACCCGCTGCCCAGATGGCCTGCGCGTATGCCTAGAGGAACTCCGCGGGGTCCGCCGCGCCGTTGTACCGCGGGGGCAATGCCGGCCTGAAGTTCGGCGGCCACCGCACTTGCCGCAGGGCGGGGGAAAAGGCCCGGATGCCCACGACTCCTCCGAATGCGCCCAACGGCCCGGGGGTGGGGTGGCGCCAGCCATGGGAACCACGCAGCGCGGGTGGAGCGCGGCTGGTAAAGAGGCAGAGCTTCAACACGCGCCTACCTGGCACGCCAAATGTCGGATTCAGGGTTCCGCAGACCCAAGAAAGGTTCGAACTCTGGGGCGTGTGCAAAGGACTCAACCTATCCAGCCAACCAGTTCGTCGCCCTACGGCCTAGCTCGATACACACGAACAAGGAAGAAGATGAACACGGCAGTTTACCCAGGTTCGGGCCACCCTGCGGTGTAAGACCCTACTCCTGCTTTGTATTGGATTGGCCTCACGAGGGGCTGAGGATGAACTAGTACAAGGGATGAACAACCTCGCGAGGTCTATGGGTGAGGGAATCAGTCGACGAGGTTCTGATCTGATCTAGGGCCCCTTCTACGGTGGTGGGTAACCTATACTTATAGTGGACTCGGTCCTCTTTCCCCAAAACGTAGGCGGGAAGGGATCCCATAGTGGCCAATTTGAAAGGGGATAAGTAGTACATCTTATCCTCACGAAAGGTGGTCTTCACCTGCAAAGCTTCTGGTCGTGACACAGCAGTGGGCTCGATGATGACATCCGTCCTGCCATGCCGGTGGCCTTGGTCTTGTTGCACCGAAATGGAAACCTTTGCCAGATTCCTTGGGAACCTGCGCCTGCGCTTGCCTCCTTAGCACCAAAGAGGAAACTGCGTCTTCTGCGCCGCTGGCGCCCGCCTAGCCTTGGTCGTCATGGCTTGCGTCATGGTAGCCTCATGAGGCTGGGTACCTGCATAGATATCTCCGCTCCTTGGGAGGCTGCCTGAGGAGGCCACTCCCTCAGGAGGTCTTGGTGTCGTCCGCCTCACAAGGCTTGGCCCCTCGCGAGCGTCTTGTCTTGATAGCCTTGGAGGTGGGCCGTACCAGGCCGTTGATGGAGCCACACCGTGGGCCGCAGGCAGGCAAGTATGGGTACCCTGGTTCCCAGAACGCCGACATATCTTTGTTTAAATATCTACAAGGGTTCAATGAAGAAGCAGAGCCCAGTGTCCGTTCAAGCAAAGAAGTGTCGACAAAGAGGAAGAGGAAGAGGGACGAGGACGAAGTCGAGGACATGGACCAGTACTCCGAGTAAGGTGGTAGTGCCGTTGCTCATGCTGGTTCTATTGTAGTGTCAAGCGGACTAGTTGCTTAGTTTTATTTCAGGGTTGTGATATGCTGAGCCCCCAGCAGAGCTATGTTATGTTCTTTCTCGTTATTTGAACTCTTTAGTACGTACTAGTATGTATTACTACTGTTCTTCTTGTAGTTGGTACTACTACTCGTTTCTTTGCGTTCCTACTATACTTAATACGTACTAGTAGTATAATTTGGGTCAGTCGATTTGTGAAAGAAGAAGTTCACTGGAGCAAAGAAAGAAGATGGCAGAGAAGCTACCCGAGTATCTATATTAGGGTGGCAGAGTGCCCATGATATATCTTATGAGTGTTGGGTGGGGAATGCAGTTCGCCGGAAAAATGGGATCGTGCCCGGGGTTAAACGGATGGCGGGGGTGGGGGGAGCATGGTGGTGGCAGGCGGTTCAGGGGAGGATGGGGCAGTGGCGGCAGGCGGTTAGGCCTGTGGCGGGATGGTGGCTCGATGGTTGAGAGAGAAGATGAATAGTGCATCATTTTCGGAGGTTAAAGAAGCCCTTCTGGCCGTCCATGTTGCATCCAAAAGCTCACAAGAGTCGAATGATCCAAATTGTTCCTTCAGATTGCATGATCCATGTCGGCATTCTGGGATCAGGGGTACCCAGACCTGCCTGTCTGCGGCCCATCGCGTGACTTTGTCGACGGCCCGGTACGGCCCGCTACAAGACTGCCCAGGAAAGACCCTCGCGAGGGCCCCCGGCCTCGCGAGGTGAACGACACTAAGACCCCCAGCGAGAAGCCCCCAGAGCCAGCCTCCTGAGGGGCGGAGAATTCTATGCAGCTACCCCGCCTCGCGAGGCTCGCGATGACGTGAGCCATGACAACCAGGGTCGGGCGGGCGCCAGTGGGCATAGAGGGGACAGTTTCCCTTTCGGTGCTAAGGAAGCAAGGACAGGCGCGGGTTCCCGAGGACAGCCCCAAAGGTTTCCATTCCAGTGCAACGAGACCAAGACCCCGAGCTCGGCAGGATGGATGTCATTGCCGAGCCCACCAATGCGTCATGGCCAGAAGCTTTGCAGGCGAAGACCACCTTTCGTCAGGATAAGATGTACTTCTTGTCCCCTTTCAAAATTGGCCGTTGTGGGATCCCTTCCCGCTGAATCTATGAAGGAAGAGGACCAAGGCCACTATAAATATAGGTTAGCCTCCACCATAGGAGAGATGGACTCATTTCTCACCCTTTGAGCCCTCGTGAGGCACCTCAACCCTTGTACTAGTTCATCCTTAACCTCCTCGTGAGGCCAATCCACCACAAAGCAGGAGTAGAGTTTTACACCGCAAGGTGGCCCGAACCTGGGTAAATCCCCGTGTCCATCCTTCCACTCCGCTCGCGCGTACTCGGAGAGAGTAGATCATGGGTGCAGTGAGTAGAGCGCCGTCGTGAAGCGAGATCCTTCGTACACACCCCAGAGTTCGAACCTCATTTGGGTCTGCGGAGCCCCGATTCTGACATTTGGCGCGCCAGGTAGGGGCGTGTCGAAGCTCCCGTTTCGTCGTCGACCACGCTCCGCCCTCGCTTCATTGTCCCCATGGCAGATGCCGCTCCCCAGGCTTGGCGGCCCATGGCCTATGGGAGCGGCGCGGGCTGCCCGGCCTTCTTTCCCGGCCTGCGTCGAGTGTGGTGGCCGGTGAGGTTCAGGCCGGCGCTGCCCCCGCGCTATGATGGCATAGCAGATCCAGAGGAGTTCCTCCAGCTGTACGCGCAGGACATCCGGGTAGCGGGCAATGACGACAAGGCTATGGCGAACTGGCTCCCTCTGGCCCTCACGGAGGTGCCGCGTTCTTGGCTCCGCGGCCTCTCGGAGGCCTCGGTGTCCTCCTGGGAGGAGCTCTGTGGTCAGTTCATCACGCGCTTCACTGCCCCGGGACCCCACGTGGTCGCTTGTATCCTCGGCGGGTCACAGGTGCCCGCATCCGGTCGCCATGTCAAAGAGCTTTTCCGTCAAGCAAACGCCACCTTGCCATGGCCTGAGGCCTCGTGGGGCCGTGCGAGGCCTAAGGCCAACATCACCTTCAACTCCAGGGATCACCCCAACACTGCGGCTGCTACTGGTGCACTCCCCATGTTGTGCACGCCCACCATCAGCAATGTCGCAGTCACCAAGGCCCCCCTCAATGATGGCGCCGGCCTCAACGTCCTCTCCATGGAGACCTTCGACATGCTCCAGGTGCCTTACGACCAGCTCGCGCCCACCAAGCCTTTCTCGGGGGTGACCAAAGGCTCCGCCACTCCATTGGGGCAGGTGCGTCTCCCCGTCACTTTCGGCAAGCGCGACAATTACCGCACCAAGCTGATCGACTTTGATGTGGCCCGCATCGGTCTCCCGTACAACGCCATCCTGGGGTATCCGTCCCTCGCCAAATTCATGGCAGCGACTCATCTGGGCTACAACGTCATCAAAATGCCAAGCAGCAGCGGCATCATCACTGTGGCCGGAGATACGAAGGACGCGGTCCGGGCCCTCAAGCTCATCTACAGAGCCACGGCGGCCTTGTGCCCGACACCGGGGGCGCCCCGGAGGTTGTGGAGGCCGCGCCCATGAAGAAGAAACAACTGTTCTCTCAGGACCGGGCCGAGACGAAGCAGGTGCCTGTCGACAGCGGGGGCTCGGGCCCCACCTTCACCATCGGCGTCAGCCTTCCCCCGGAGCAGGAGGAGGCGCTGGTTGATTTCCTCTGGGCAAACAAGGACGTGTTTGCGTGGGAGGCGTCAGACCTGGTTGGCATCCTGAGGGAGGTGATCGAGCACCAGTTGGCGGTATGTCCCAGTGCGCGCCCGGTGAAGCAGAAGGCGCGACGTCAAGCACAGGAGAAGCAAGCATTCATTGTCCAGGAAGTTTGCAAATTACAGGGAGCCGGCGTCATTCGGGAGGTACGGCACCCGGATGGGCTTGCCAACCCGGTCGTTGTCCCCAAAAAGGGCGGGAAGGAGCGCATGTGTGTTGACTTCATGAGCCTCAACAAAGCTTGCCCTCAGGACCCTTTCCTACTCCCGCGCATCGACCAGATCATGGACTCCACCGCCGAGTGCGATCTGTTGTGTTTTTTGGATGCTTTCTCGGGTTATCATCAAATCAAGATGGCGACAGAAGACATCAAGAAGACAGCCTTCATTTCCCCGTGCGGCGTGTACTGCTACACCTGCATGCCTTTCGGGCTGCAGAACACCGGTGCAACCTTCCAGCGGTTGATGCGCATCGCGCTGGGGCCGTAGCTGGGGAGAAATCCGGAGGCGTATGTTAATGACATCGTGGTCAAGTCATGAGAAGAAAGAACTCTAATTGGAGACCTGGAGGAGACGTTCGCTAATCTGCGTACTGTGAACCTAAGGCTTAACCCAGAAAAGTGTATCTTCAGGGTCCCATCAGGCAAGCTGCTTGGTTTCCTCGTGTCACATCGAGGGATCGAGGCTAACCCCGAGAGGATCAAGGCAATCGAAAAGATGTGCCCGCCTCAGACCCTCAAGGAGATGCAAGAGCTGGTGGGTTGTGTGACCTCCTTGGGGTGCTTCATCTCCAAGCTCGGCAAGCGCACCCTCCCTTTCTTCAAGCTGATGAAGAGGAAGGGCCCTTTCGAGTGGACCCCGGAGGCTGAGGCGGCCTTCGAGGACCTCAAGAGATACCTCACGAGCCCACCTGTTATGGTGGCGCCTCGCCCTCACGAGCCCCTGGTACTCTACTTGGCGGCCACCCCCCACTCGCGCAGCGCGGCGCTCGTGGCGGTCCGGGAGGAGCGCGCCGGCATAGGCACGATGCCAGGCGACTCACAAGGGGACGCGTGGCTTCCGCCGCCTCAGGACAATGCCCCTGAGGCCTCCGCCACTTCACCAACCAACAGGGCGCCCAGGCCCCTCGCGCCCCACGCAGAGAAGGACGCCGTCGACACCCCGCCCCTCATCGAGCACCCGATGTACTTCGTCAGCACCATGCTGCGGGATGCGCGTGCACGCTACCCTATGCAGTAGAAGCTCCTGCTCGCGCTCCTCGTTGCCTCGAGGAAGCTGCGCCATTATTTCCAGGGCTACCCCATCAAGGTTGTCTTCGCATACCCCCTGGAGAAGGTGTTGCACAGTCCCAACGCTGCTGGGAGAGTTGCAGAGTGGAACATCGAGCTGCAGGCTTTCCAGCTGGAGTTCAACACGACTCGAGTCATCAAAGGGGCGGCCCTCGCCGATTTCGTGGCGGAGTGGATGGATGCTCACGACCAGGGGCTGGGCGAGGGTCAGTCCCTCGCGCCTGGCGACGAGGCACCCGATGGTTGGGTCATGCACTTCGACGGTGCCTTTGCATGGCAGGGTGTGGGGGCTGGAGTTGTACTCATCTCACCGACCAGGTACAAGATCTACTACGCCGTGCAGCTTTGCTTCCAGCATGGCGAGAAGGTCTCCAACAACATCGCGGAATACGAGGGCTTGATCACCGGCCTCAGGGCATCGGCCGCTCTAGGGTTCAAGCGCCTCGTTATCAAGGGCGATTCCTAGCTCCTCGTCAACTTTTCCAACAAGGAGTACAAACCGAAGGACGAGCACATGGAGGTATACCTGGAAGAGGCACGTAAAATTGAAAAGCGTTTCCTAGGCCTGGAATTGCAACACATCCCGCGCGGCGCAAACAAGGAAGCCGACGACATGGCCAAGAGGGCATCTCACCATGAGCCTCAGAAGCCGGGCGTCTTCGAGGAGAGGCTCTTCAAGCCATCAGCTGTGCCCCCCGGCTACAGGCCCGATGCTGCTCCGGGAAGAGCCACCACCGGCCCCGTCCTCGGGTGCCCCAGCCTGCGGCCTGACCTCAGGAGCCCGCCTGCTCCTGGCGCTGTAACCCCAGGTAGGCGGCTGGACCGAGGAGTTCAAGGCGTACTTGCTTCGCGGCGCCTTTCCAGAGAAGGAGGAGGACACCGAGCGTGTGGCTCGCCAGGCCATGGCTTATTGCTTGCAGGACGGTGAGCTGTACCGCAGATGCCCCAACAACGTCTCGCTGCGGTGCATATCCGAGGAGCAGGGGTGCGAACTGTTGGATGACATCCATGGTGGAGATTGAGGACACCACTCCTCGTCGCGCACTCTCGTGGGAAAGGTGTTTCGCAGCGGGTTCTACTGGCCTACGGCGCTCCACGACGCCACCGAGCTGGTCCGATCCTGCGAGGCCTGCCAGTTCCGCGCCAAGCAGATTCATCAGCCCGCGCAAGGACTCCAGACCATCCCGCTCTCATGGCCCTTCACGATCTGGGGGCTGGACATACTAGGCCCGTTTCCCCAGGCGGCCGACGGCTACCGCTACCTCTACGTCGCCGTCGACAAGTTCACCAGGTGGGCGGAGGTGGAGCCTGTGCGCACCATCCCCGCCGTATCTGCCGTCAAGTTCATCAAGGGCCTCGTGAGCCGATTCGGTGTACCCAACCACATCATTACTGACAATGGCTCTCAATTCACAAGCAATATCTTCATGACATATTGTGCTAACCTTGGAACGCAGATATGCTACGCTTCGGTTGCGCACCCGCGGAGCAACGGCTAGGCTCACGCCAACGTGGAGGTCCTGAGGGGCCTCAAGACAAGGAGCTTCAAGAAGAAGCTTGAGGCCTGCGGCAGGGGTTGGCTCGATGAGCATCAGTCCCTGTTGTGGTCCGTCCGCACCACTGCGACTAAGCCCACCGGCGAGACCCCATTCTTCCTCGTCTACGGGGCTGAGGCGGTCCTCCCGCACAAGGTCAAGCATCGCTCCCCGCGAGTCTTGGCATTCAATGAGGCATGTCAGGATGCCTCGCGGGGAACTGATCTCGTGCCTGAAGAGGAGGCCCGCCGCCAAGCCTCTCTGTGTGCCGCGAGGTACCAGCAGGCGCTACGGCACTACCACTGCCGCAACATCCGCCCCCAGACTCTCGAAGTCGGAGACCTCGTCCTGAGGTGGGTCCTCTCCAGAAAGGACCTCCACAAGCTCTCGCCCATGTGGGAGGGTCCGTTCAGGGTCACCCGCGTCTCCACGCCCGGCGCCGCACGCCTGGAGATGGAGGACGGGGTCCCCATCCAGAATGCTTGGAACATCGAGCATCTCCGCAAGTTCTACCCATGACACTCTCACGTAATAATGAGTGGGGATGTACACGCCCCGGAGTCTCCCGGTGCGCCGCCTCACGGCCTCATGAGAGCTCGCGCCCACGCCCAAGCGTGTCGGCGTTCTGGGAACCAGGGTACCCAGACTTGCCTGCCTACGGCCCACGGCATGGCTCCATCGACTGTCTGGTACGGCCCACCTCCAAGACCATCAAGAGAAGGCCCTCGCGGGGCCCCCAGCCTTATGAGGAGAATGACACCAAGACCTCCCGAGGGAGCGGCCTCCCCAGGTGGCCTCCTGAGGAGTAGAGATTTCTATGCAGGTACCCAGCCTCATGAGGCTACCATGACGCAAGCCATGACGACCAAGGCCAGACGGGCGCCAGCGGGCGTAGAGGAGGCAGTTTCCTCTTTGGTGCTAAGGAGGCAAGGACAGGCGTGGTTTCCCGAGGAATCTACTAAAGGTTTCCATTCTGGTGCAATGAGACCAAGACCACGGGCGCAGCAGGTCGGATGTCATCGCCGAGCTCACCGCTATGTCACGGCCAGAAGATTTGCAGGCGAAGACCACCTTTCACCCGGATAAGATGTACTACTTGTCCCCTTTCAAATGGGCCACTGTGGGATCCCTTCCCGCCTACGTTTTGGGGGAAGAGGACCAAGGCCACTATAAGTATAGGTTAGCCACCACCGTAGAGGGGGATCGGATCCTTTCCACTCTCACCACCATAGCCCTCACGAGGCTGTTCATCCACTGTACTAGTTCATCCTCAGCCCCTCGTGAGGCCAATCCACCACAAAGCAGGAGTATGGTATTACACCGCAAGGTGGCCCGAACCTGGGTAAACTATTGTGTTCATCTTCTTCCTTTTTCGTTTGGCGTGCCAGGTAGGGGGCGTGTCGAAGTCCTTCTTCCACCGTTCGCTCCGCCCCTGTTCCGTCGCTCCCATGGCCGATGCTCGCCATGTTCATGCCGAGCGCCGGGCCACTCGTGTCGCTCAGACGGCACCCGTGGGCAACGGCGCTCCTCGCCGCTCCACCTCCACGGTGGCTAACGCCGCCACTGACTCTGCTACTCGCGAACAACAGGATTCATCGCTGCCATCGTCCGTGCGGCACGACGGCCGTATCGCAACTCCATAACCCACTCCAGCCACGGCGTCATCTTCCCATGCTCGTCGCGGGCTGGCAAAGGCGCAGGCTGCGCTGCTCATGGCCCGTGAGCTTCTGCGTTACCGTCCGGCCAACGACCTCTACGACGACTGGCTTGGCCGCATCGCCGAGCTCATCAATGCTGCCGGTGAAGCCCCTGCACCGTCCCGTTCACCCCGTCCCCCGCTGTCCCTGGCGGGCGACATGGCTCATGGCACGCCCCCTCCTCCTCCTCTGCATGGCGCGGACCCCGAGCCTAGGCGTGAGGCACCCCAGCGTGACCCGCCGCGCAGGGCGCCGGCGCGCGATGAAGAAAGCTGCCAGGTGGTGCAGCGGCCCCAAGGAGAAGCGCGCACGCTCCCAGCGCCGCCGCATCAAGACCGCGCGCCACCAGAGGCTGTGGCGTGCGGGCGCCAAGACCAAGCTCCACCCATGCGACCGGCCCCTGTGAGTGCGGCAGGCTGCTGTGCTTTCATCCCAAAGCTGCGCCGCGTCGTTTCGCCCGGCAAGTTCAAGCCGGATCTGCCTCCACACTACGACGGCACCCCCGACCCCGCGGAATTTCTCCAGCTCTACGAGCTGAGCATCGAAGCAGCGAATGGCAACGACAAGGTCATGGCGAACTGGTTCCCCATGGCCCTCAAGGACGGCGCGCGCTCTTGGCTCCTGAACCTTCCGGTGGGGTCGATCTCCTCCTGGGATGAGCTACGCGAGTGCTTCATCGCTAACTTCCAGGGCACTCACGACCACGCTCCTGCGGTGGGCGACCTGCGGCGCGTGAAGCAGCAGCCGGGCGAAACCTTGCACAAGTACATACATCGCTTCACCAACGTTCACCTCATGATCCCAAAGGTGTCAGACAAGGCCATCATTTCAGCGTTCTCTGATGGCGTCCGGGATGTCAAGATGAAGGAGGAGCTCGCCATCCATGAGGACCTGTGTTCGGCCCTAGAGATGTTCAATCTGGCGAACAGGTGCGGAAGGGCAGAGGAAGGTCGCCTCTCCCTCCTGGAGCTTCTGGAGGTCGATCCTGAAGACAAGAAGGCCAAGGCAAAGGAAGTGAAGCGTAAGGGCCCCACCGTGCTGGCTGCGGAGCCCGAGACGAAGCGTGGCCGTGACCACGATGAGCCCCCGAGGGGCAACCGCCCGTTCTGCATCTTCCACAACGTCCATAGCCACAACACCAATGACTGCCAGGAGCTCAGGGCAATCCGCGACGGGCGCCTTGGCCGCTGCCCCGAGCACAACGACCGCGGTTGTGGCCGCGGAGAAGGCTGCTGGGACAACCGTGACCCCCGCCAGGACTGGCGCGACCAGCTCCGTGAGGACCGCTGGCAGGGCCAGCCTCGCGATGGTCTTTGGCGAGACCAGCCTCGTGAGGACCGCCCTCAGGGCAATGCCGACCTCCCTCCGCTGCCGCCACCGCCAAGGAGAAACGACGATAATAGCCAAGATGGGGCTGGGGGCTTCCAAGAGCCTCGTGCGATCACCTGCATCCTGGGTGGTGCTCAGGCTCCCACCTCTCATCGCATCTTCAAGCAGTTCGCTCGTGAGCTGAACGCGGCCCTCCCCAAGCTTGAGGCGTTGCGTCCCCTCAGGTGGTCCAAGCACGCCATGACATTCGACTCCATGGACCAACTCAAGTGCTCAGCCGCCGCTGGCGCGCTCCCGATGCTCTGCACGCCAACCATCAGCAACGTCCTCGTCACCAAGACCCTCATCGATGGTGGCGCGGGGCTCAACGTTCTCTCCATCAAGACGTTTGAAACGCTCCAAGTGCCCTACGACCAGCTTCTGCCTACCAAGCCTTTCTCAGGGGTGACCGATGGCTCCACCGTTCCCATAGGGCAGATCCGCCTCCCTGTCACCTTTGGCAAGGGCGAAAACTACCACACCGAGCTCATCGACTTCGACGTCGCCCACATCGGCCTCCCGTACAATGCCATTCTCGGGTATCCGGCCCTCGCCAAGTTCATGGCAGCAACTCACCACGGCTACAATGTCCTCAAGATGCCAGGAAGTGGCGGTATCATCACGGTCGCTTGCGACGAAAAGGATGTGGTGTGCTCCCTCAAGCGCGCCTATCAAGCTGTGCGGTCGAGAACTCAGATGGCGAGGGTGCCATCCTGCCTCCTGAGGCCATCCCCAAGAAGAAGAAACAACTCCTCCCGAAGGGCCGTCAGGAGGCTGGGGCGCCCGACGATCATACCTCAGGCCCCGCGCCCTCTGCTGGGGCGCCTTTCCCTCTCACATAGGGAGGCGCACCCGGTGCCCCCCTTAGGAAGGGCTCGGGGGCTCTCCTCTGGAGGGCCTCTGACCTGACCAGCGTGACAAGGATGGCGTTCGGGCACCACGTGGAGGCGTGCTTCGATGCGCGCCTCCGTGAGCAAGGCGCGAGGCGCCAGGCACACAGGAATTCATCACCAAGGAAATCGAGGAACTTCAGGAGGCGCAAGCCATGCGTGGTGAGCGTCGCCCCGCACCACCCAGTGCAGCTGCCGCCCATGACGCGGGCGGCGAGCTGCGCGTCTGCGTCAACATCCCAGGTCTCAACAGGGCCGCTTCGCAGAACCTCTTATGGCCGCCCCACGTCGGCCGGAGTGGGGGCTACCCCTGCAGCCACATCCGCATGCCGTTTGGCCTGCTGAACATGGCCGCCTCATACCAGCGCCTCGCACAACATGCGTGGGTGGCTCACGAGGCCAGGTTAGGTGGCCTTGATGGAGGAGGTGCCAGACCCTCGCGAGCCCTCCGGACCTCCAGAGCCTCCCGGGCCTCAGGAGCCGGTTGGTCCGTGAGGAGCGATCTCTGCAGCACGCGTCTTCAGCTACTCCAATGCCTCTACAACGATGGTGCCAGGTGACTTTTTGGTTTGTTCAACTGAGGGCGCCCCTTGGGCTGCATTATCCTCAGGCTGCTAGGGCCCGGCCCCGCAGCTGTATCGTTTTTGCGCATGTATCAGAACTGGCCTTGCCTCCATGAATTTTCTAAGTATTTCAACTGCATGTCCGGTGCTTCATCACTATGATGTTGCCGCGCCCTTGCAAACCCGCTCGCGACCGCCTCATGATTAAGGAATGGCACGTCGTCTGTGCTCAGGTTCGTCCCTGCAGTGTTGATAAATCCTAGCGACCGAGCTCTGTCCCGCGCAAGGTTGTCAGAATTGTGATTCTATAATACGATTCTATGACTTTACGATCCGAACTAACCCCTCTGATTCTATGATTTTGGTTAGTAGAATCTACATTTTTATGATTCTATTAGTTAAGATTCTACAATTTACGATCCTACCATCGGAGCTCCGATCTGATTCAAAATCACGATTCTGACAACCTTGGTCCCGCGGGCTAGCTCCCGTGCGTGTCACCTCCCGTGGTCCTTGGTGCCTTGTTCTCGCATGAGCTAATCGTGTGTGGGCAAGTAAGGGCGCGCGGCCCGGCTCGTACAACCGCGGTTCGGCGCTTTGCCGCAGCGGGAGCCATGCGCTGGTTGCTTTTCCGTGGGATCGTTGCATGAGAAGATTTGGCACGGCGTCTGTGCTCAGGTCCGTCCCTGCAGTGTCGATAAAACCAATGGCTGAGCTCTATCTGGCGGCCCGGCCCCGTACACATCACCTCCTGGGGTCATTGGTGTCCGGCCTTCTCATGCGATAACCTCCGGAGGGGCATTCGGAGCAGGACCCCCCATCGCCCCACAGGTGTCTTACGCGCACCTCGCGCCGCAAAAATCAGGCACAA
Organism: Thinopyrum elongatum; assembly: GCA_011799875.1. Classification (NCBI taxonomy): domain Eukaryota; kingdom Viridiplantae; phylum Streptophyta; class Magnoliopsida; order Poales; family Poaceae; genus Thinopyrum; species Thinopyrum elongatum. The sequence continues at coordinate 529,384,415 of CM022303.1, read as the reverse complement.
CCCGCCTTGAGGTAGAGCCTCGTGACTCCAGCGCTGGCTCGCGAGTGCCCAGATACACCTCCTCCAGTTCTGTCGTGCTAGCCACGCGTACGAACGGTGCTGTACACGCCCCGGAGTCTCCCCCAGAGGGAACTCCCACCCACGCACCAGTGGAAGCCCCATGCTCCATGCTGGCGGACGACACGGTCGAGGAGCGACTATGCCCACGCACCAGTGGAAGCCCCATGCTCCGCACTGGCGGACGACATGATCGAGGAGTGACTATGCCCACGCACCAGTGGAAGCCCCATGCTCCACGCTGGTGGATGACACGGTCCAGGAGCGGCTATGCCCATGCTAAAGTGGAAGCACCATGCTCCGCGCTGGTGAATAAATAACTGAGGGCACCTTCATGGCCGCACCAACCTCAGGACAGCCTCTCGGCTCTTCGTCTGGTAACACCCCACAGCTTTCCCCTCGGGAGGATCACGCGAGGGGGCTGGACATGGGGGTTGTGCTCCGGCCACGCCTGGCATACGCCGCCCTACCAGGTACAGGCACCTGGTCTTCTCGCGTTCCTCCCCAGGTGAAAGCTGGTGATTAAAGGTATGAAGGACTCTGGATTAGCTTGGACGACTACTCTCTTTTCCTTCATGAGGGCCGTTCATACGTCAAGGGGGACCCCTGAGCATCGCGACTCAGGGGCCTCACTAGTCACATAGCCCCTCGCCCCTTGGTCTCGTCCTGGTGATCCGGACGCCCCAACGGCGGTCGAGGTATGCGCAGGGCTGGGCCCGGCCGACGCAGAACATTGAGGCTATTCGTACATCAAGGGGGACCCCTGAGAATCGCGACTCAGGGGCCTCACTAGTCACGTAGCCCCTCACCCCTTGGTCTCATCCTGGTGATCCGGACGCCCCAATGGCGGTCGAGGTATGCTCAGGGCTGGGCCCTGCCGACGCAGAACACTAAGGCAAACACGAAGGAAACCAAGCACGAAAAAGAAATCATGGAGTTCTAGTAGTTATTACAAAACACGCAGTGTTTCACAAATTCAAGCAGAAGGTTTACGCCCCCACGAGGCACGGTAAATGATTGCAGGAATAAAGTCAGGAGGAAGCGCCACCATCGCCTTGGTCATCGCCACCGCTCGCCCTGGCTGCTGGAAGCCCATCGTCGACGTCGCTGCCGCCATTGTCACCGCCACCCCCAACCTCCGCTGCTGGAGCCTCAGGGTCGGGGACGCAGAGGAACTTCTTGAGCAGGGCGTCTACGTGATCCTTCACGGCCTCCGCAGCAGTAGCGCGGGACTCAGGAGCTACCAAGTGGATCAGCGCGCCGAGGTCGAAGCTTGAGTCCTGGAGGTAGAGATGGCTGAAGACGCGCGTCGTGGCCACGGTGAAAAGAGAGTAACAATCCGCCTCCAGGAAGGAGTCCACCACAGGGGCGATACCCTTGAGCGCTTTGGCAAGCTTGGGGAGGAGCCCTGCAAGGCCATCTTCAGGGGTCGCCAGCGGCTCTTCGTATCTTCCCCCGCAGATGGAATGCAACGCCTCGCGGGACCCGAGCTCGAGGGCAAGGAAGGTCTCGCTGTCCGTGGAAGCCTTCTGCTCCCCGGTGACGAGGGCCTTCTCCCTGGCCTCCAGCTGGGCTGTTGCTTCGGAGACATGCCGGGCGTGGGACGCCTGGGCCTCATCCACCTCCGCCTTAAGTTTGGCCAGGCGGTCGCGCTCCATCGCCTGGTTGGTGGGCACCTGGGCTAGCTTGGCATCTTGGTCGGCGAGCTTCGCCTCATGAGCCTTGAGGCCCTCCTCCTTTTGGCGGAGCCGCGACGTAGCCATGGCTTGCTCCTCCTGAAGGGCCTTCAAGCTCTCCTCCGCCTCCCTGCAGCGCTTCGCGGCGGACGCAGCCTCAGCCTGCGCCGTGTCGCGAGATGCCCTGGCGTCGGTGGCCTCCTTCCTGCTCTCGTCGTTGGCGGCTTCAGCCCGGCTCCAGGCCTTCTCAATGGCGGAGTTGGCCTGGGCCCACCTCGAGATAAGCCCCAAGCGCTCCCTCACGAAGCATTTGTCGGCATCTTGAAGGTTCGCCGGAGACGACCAAGCGCAACGTAGGCCTCGTCCAGGGCCACGGGCCTGACCGAGGGGCTGCAGTTCGCAAGTGCAAGGGTTGGAGGAGAAGGCGGCGTGAGCGCAGTGGGGTGCTCCGTGGCTCCGTAGGTGCTGACGAGGTTGACTTGGGTTGCCGCGGGCTCAGAACCTTGCCCGGGCGCAACGGGCGTAGACAGCTCTGCGGCCTGCTGGCCCGCAGGGACCGGCTCCTCCCGAGGCGGCATCACCACGTCCTGAGGGGCCTGCTCCGCCGCGAGGAGACGGGGGACGGTCTCCCCCGCCTGTGCCGGAGCCACTGCGGATGCAGCGAGAGGAGGCACTTCTAGAGTCCGGTCTCCTTCCTTCCTCTTCTTCACCACGATGCCCACCCTGGCCATTAGGGTGGGAGCACTGTGAGCACGGCGCAAATGTATGCTAAACAGAAGCAAGGTAAGGTACTTACTTGTTGGGGTCGATGTACGCCCTCTTCCTGACTGAGGCTAGGGCGCCCCCGCTCATCTTGGGCGCGGCTTTCGCCGTGCCCGGGGAGTGAGCGTGGCGTTCTGCGGCCGGCCTCGGCACGAAGCCGCCGCCTGGCATGGCAGAGATGTCGCCCTGAGGGGGTTCCGCCCCGCTCTTCTTCGGCGTCCCCTGACACGGCCTGCGGAGGGCCCGAGGAGTGGCCCCCGACCTCGTGAGGACCCCGGTGGAGCGCAGGGATTTTGCGGTCAGGGGCTCATCGGCGTCGTCGTCGTCGGTGAAGCCGTGGAGGAGTTTGCCTCATGACGGTGGAGAGATCTCTGCCGCGTCGTCCTCAGTCGCCTCCGAGTCCTCTTCGCCCTCCTCGGCGGTGTTGTCGCTGAAAGACACCAGCACCGGGGAGTTGGGGTGCTCAGGCGGCATGAGCCCCAGCTCATTGAAGACGGGCATGGCAGCGACCAGCGCCTCCTTGTCGGCACGACGGTACAGCGGTGCGTAGGCCTCCGGGAGGTCTCCTGGTTCTCCCTCGAGCAAGGTGTCCATGGCCTTGTCCAGCTCCTCGCTCGTCAAGCTCCCCGAAGTTAGCCGGATGCCGTCCTCTGCGCCCTGAAACTCCCACATGGGGCACGTGTGCGCCTGGAGCGGGGCCAGGCGCTGCATCAGGAACTCTTTGACGAGCATGCATCCCGTTAGCGCCCTGGCATCCATCTCTGTGGTCATCTTCCTCAGGACAGGCGCCGCTCAGGGGTCAGAGAACTTCTCGTGACCCCACCTATCGAGCTTCTCCAGCAGCTAGGTTGGCAATTCCAGCCGCGCGTTGAGGCCCTTGGCGTCCATGAAGACCCACCGGCACCGGAAGTTCTCCACCTTCTTTCCAGTCCTCATGAGCACGTTGTTCTTATGGACCGTGACAAAGGACACGCAGCCGGAGCGCTGGGCTGGATCGTGTAGCCGTAGGTAGAAGAAGTGTCGGAGGAGCGGAACGGAGGGCCTCACGCCCATGAATGCCTCACAATAAAAGGCAAAGATGGACAGGAGGATGGAGTTGGGCTGAAGATGCCGGGACTGAACCAGTTAGTGGTCGAGGACGGCGGCGAAGAACCCAGAGAAAGGTGGGACGAGCCCCGCGAAGACGCTATGGAGGAAGAAGGGATAAAATGTCCGCGCCAAGGTCCTTTGCTCGGCGGAGCCGGCCAGGAGAATGGTCTCGTTCCATTGTCGTCACTCGCCGTCAATGGAAGCACAACGGCAAGGTGCTTCTCCTCGGTGATCGAGGACGTGCTGAGGGCTAGCGCAGGAGAGGAGGAGGAGCTCGCAGCCTGCGCGACAGGCTTCGCCTTCCCGGACGCCATTCGCGAGATCTTGGAGGAAGAGGTGTAGAAGGAAGGAGGAACACGACTGGATCTACAGATGCTCTCGGCTAGGAGAAAGGGGATCTGGAGCGAGGCGTATAGAAGGCAATGATAGCATGGTAGCGGGCACCAGTCTTTTGTCAGCCTATGCAGTTGTCGAGGCGGCGTGGCGAAGCGGAGACACCCATGTCCCGTCAAGCGCCACGCGTGAACCTGGCCCGCAGGCGATTGGGGCCCGCGGCGCTTCGCCCTTGCCCTTTGGTTTCGCCTCGAAGCCAAGTCCGAGCGAGCCTTGGGCCCGGGGGCTATTGTCGGCGTTCTGGGAACCAGGGTACCCAGACTTGCCTGCCTGCGGCCCACAGCGTGGCTCCATCGACGGCCTGGTACGACCCACCTCCAAGACCATCAAGACAAGACCCTCGTGGGGCCCCCGGCCTCGCAAGGTGGACGACACCAAGACCTCCTGAGGGAGCGGCCTCCCCAGGCGGCCTCCTGAGGAGCAGAGATTTCTATCCAGGTAACCAGCCTCATGAGGCTACCATGACGACCAAGGCCAGGCGGGCGCCAGCGGGCGCAGAGGAGGCAGTTTCCTCTTTGGTGCTAAGAGGGCAAGGACAGGCGTGGGTTCCTGAGGAATCTACTAAAGGTTTCCATTCCGGTGCAATGAGACCAAGACCACGGGCGCGGCAGGTCGGATGTCATCACCGAGCCCACCGCTGCGTCACGGCCAGAAGCTTTGCAGGCGAAGACCACCTTTCGCCAGGATAAGATGTACTACTTGTGCCCTTTCAAATGGGCCACTGTGGGATCCCTTCCCGCCTATGTTTTGGGGGAAGAGGACCAAGGCCACTATAAGTATAGGTTAGCCACCACCGTAGAGGGGGGTCGGATCCTTTCCACTCTCACCACCATAGCCCTTGCGAGGCTGTTCATCCACTGTACTAGTTCATCCTCAGCCCCTCATGAGACCAATCCACCACAAAACAGGAGTAGGGAATTACACCGCAAGGTGGCCCGAACCTGGGTAAACTGTTGTGTTCATCTTCTTCCTTGTTCGTGTGAATCGAGCTAGGCCGTAGGGCGACGGACTGGTAGGCTGGATAGGTTGACTTCTTCGCACATGCCCCAGAGTTCGAACCTTTCTTGGGTCTGCGGAGCCCTGAATCCGACAAAGTGGAAGCCCCATGCTCCGTACTGGCGGACGACACGGTCGAACAGCGACTATGCCCACACCCAGTGGAGGCCCCATGCTCCACGCTGGTGGGAAGACTAGTATAGGCACCAGACGTGGCAGTTTTTCGCCCTCTTTTGTACCCAAATTTGCCACTTCTTGGAATGAAGTTTGAAGTTTTCGCATCTTTATTCGAAAAGGGGTGGGGATTTTTCTTGCAGCGTTTTCCTTCTTGAATCTCGTGTTTAAAGGAGGTGGTACCATGAGCTCCTGCCAGTTGCTCCCTCCCGCGCGTCCTGCGAGCGGGGGCTGGGCACAGTGTGTACGCTTGGGTCAGCCCCAGTAGCGTCGAGGGCCCCTTGAGGGCCCAGGCCACAACGGCCGCGGGTCCGCCCATGCGCACACCTCGCCAAGACCTTGGTGTCTGAATCCTCGTGCGATGCTCTCGAGCGAGCCAACAGGCACGTATCGCCTTCGGCCCCTGGCCTTAGGAGCGCTCATCTCCTGGCCTTGCCGGGCATCATGACCCGGCATACCAGCGACGATCAGCCCTCGCTCAGGGGCTCTAGATGAAGTATGGGCACCAAGGAAAGATGGTTCGGGAAAACGCAACCACGGTTCGGCGCATCATTAAGGAATCAGGGTAGGTCACTTACTCATCAGGCACAACCCATTTCCTCTCCTTCTCCTCTTCGGCGGATGCCGATGCGCCCTCGTCCTCCTTCGGCGTGGCCTTTGCCGCGTCCCGAGGGCGGGCGGAGCGGTCCTCAGCAGGCCCCATCATGGCGTCGCCGCTTGGAGAGGAGAGGAGGTCGCCCTGGGGAGCCGCGGCCGATGTGACCATGTCCGCTCCAGCAGGGGCCACTCCATCCTTCGACGGCGGGCCGGATGGAAATGGGACCGACGCCTTGACCACTATGCTAGGGCGTGGAGAGCCCTCCGGAGGGGGCGCAGCCGCGCCCTTCCCCGAGGCCACCCAGCCAGATGATCGCGTGGCCCGAGGAGTGGGCCCTGGCCGCTTGAGGACCCTGGCAGAGCATGGGGAGTCCACAGCCGGAGGATCCTCGGCGTCGTCGTCATCCTCGAGATTGCGGAGGAGCTCGCGCTGCGACGGAGGGGATGCCCCCTCCAGGTGCTCATCCACGGTCTCTTCTGAGTCCTCCTCGCCGCCGCTGTTGCTGGGGGGACAGCTCCACGACAGAGTCGGGGTCGACGGGCGGGTCGAGCCCCGGGTCGTTGAAGGCGGGCATGGCGGCGACCAGAGCCTCCCTGTCGTCGCGGCGGTACAACAGGGCGCAAGCCTCGGGGACGTCCGCAGGGATGCAGCCTAGCAAGGCGACCAAGGCCGCGTCGAGCTCCCCACGCGTCAGGTCAGTGGGGTGTAGCCTTACCGCATCCTCCGTGCCCTGGTACTCCCACAGGGGCTTCGAGTGCGATTGGAGCGGCGCCAGGCGCCGTGCCAAGAACTCCTTCACGATCATCTCCCCCGTCAGCAGCTTGGCCTCCATATCCGAGGCTATCTTCTCCAGGACGGGCTGCGCTCGTGGGTCGATGAGCTTCAAGGAACCCCACTCTGGGATCCGCTCGGGCAGCTCCATCGGGGGTTCCAGGAATCGCAAGCTGAAGAAGTGGCGGAAAAGAGCCATTGAGGGCCTCACGCCCACAAAGGCCTCGCAGTAAAAGGCGAAGATGGATAGGAGGAGAATGGAGTTAGGCTAGAGATGGAGGGTGTGGACCTTGTAGTGCCTAAGGATGGCACATAAGAACTCCAAGAGGGGTGGCACAAGCCCTGAGAAGATGATGTGGAGGAAGAAGGTGTAGACTGTCCCCGCCAAGGTGTTCCGCTCCGCAGAGCCAGCCCAGATCAGGGTCTCTCCCCACTCGTTTGTGTCATCCGCAGTTAGTGGGAGCACAGAGGCGAGGCCCCCTCCTTGGCGATGGAGGAGGTTCCAAGCGCCACAGGAAGGGGTGAGGAGGCCTCGACCTGGGCCTCGGGCTTCGATTTGCCGGTGGGCGCCATCTGAGGAATCCTCAGCGATGAGAGAGTGGAAGCAAGGGCAGCGCTTTGCCTGGATACGGAAGGACCTCTCATGAGAGAAAGGGGATCTCAGCAAGGGAGGAAGGGTGCAAGGAAGAAGAGCAATGATGGCCCCGCAGCATGGGCCAGGTTTTTTTTCAGCCTAGGCAGTTGCTGAGGCAACGTGGAGGAGCGGAGGCGCCCACGTCCCATCGCACACCACGCGTCAAGCCTGGCCCGTAGGCAATCGGGGTCCGCGGCGCTTCACCCTTCGCTTCTCGCCTTCGCTCCTAAGCCAGCCCGAGCGCGCCTTCATCGACATTCTGGGATCGGGGGTACCCAGACCTGCCTGCATGCGGCCCAGCGTGCGGCTTCATCGACAGCCCGGTACGGCCCAACTCCAAGACCTCAAGAGCAAGACCCTTGTGAAGGCTCTAGGCCTCGCGAGGAGGGCGACACCAAGACCTCCCAAGGAGCGGCCTCCCCAGGCTGCCTCCCGAGGAGCAGAGATCTCTATGCAGGTACCCGCCTCACGAGGCTCGCGATGACGTGAGCCATGACAACCAAGGCCAGGCGGGCGCCAGCGGGCGCAGAGGGGACAGTTTCCCTTTCGGTGCTAAGGAAGCAAGGATAGGCGCGGGTTCCCGAGGACAGCCCCAAAGGTTTCCATTCCGGTGCAACGAGACCAAGACCCCGAGCTCGGCAAGACGGATGTCATCGCCGAGCCCACCACTGCGTCATTGCCAGAAGCTTTGCAGGAGAAGACCACCTTTCATCAGGATAAGATATACTTCTTGTCCCCTTTCAAAATTAGCCGTTGTGAGATCCCTTCCCGCCTAAGCTATGAGGGAAGAGGACCAAGGCCACTATAAATATAGGTTAGCCTCCACCGTAGGAGGGGTCGACTCATTCTCACCCCTTCGAGCCCTCGCGAGGCAGCTCAACCTCTGTACTAGTTCATCATCAGCCTCCTCGTGAGGCCAATCCACCACAAAGCAGGGGTAGGGTTTTACACCGCAAGGTAGCCCGAACCTGGGAAAATCCCCGTGTCCATCCTTTCACCCCGCTCGCGTGTACTCGGAGAGATCAGCTCGTGGGTGCGGAGAGTAGAGCGCCGTCAAGAAGCGAGATCCTTCGCACACTCCCCAGAGTTCGAACCTTGTTTGGGTCTACGGAGCCCCGATTCCGACATTTGGCGCGCCAGGTAGGGGTAGAACCTATGGTCTGGGCATGGTGTGTATGCTTGGGTCAGCCCCAGCGGCGTCGAGGGCCCCTTGAGGGCCCAGGCCACAACGGTCACGGGTCCGCCAGAGCGCACACCTCGCCAAGACCTTGGCGTCTGAATCCTCGCGCGACGCTCTCGAGTGAGCCAACGGGCACGTATCGCCTTCGGACCCTGGCCTCAGGAGCGCTCATCTCCTGGCCTTGCCGGGCATCGCGACCCGGCATACCAGCGATGATCGACCCTTGCTCGGGGGCTCTCGACGCAGGATGGGCGCCAAGGAAAGATGGTCCGGGAAAACGCAACCATGGTCCGGTGCATCATTAAGGAATCCTTTGTCAAGTGTTTTTTACATCTCTGCGAGGCTCGATGCCTTGCGAAGGTGTCTCCGGAGGCCCTGGACCCTCATAGGCCCCTCAGGAGCCTCGCGAGCCTCGAGCTCCTCGAGACTCCGGAGCCATCTAGTCAGTAAGAAGGGAACCTCCCTGACGAGCTCCCTCGGCTGCCCCGACACTCCGGCGGCGTCATCACCGGAACGAGGGGCATACATAGGAACAGAAGCTCTGGAGGAGGGCGGCCCCACGACGCGGGAACCCCCCAAGGACCACGAGCGCACTAAGCTAAGTTATCCTAATCGCGCCAGGCAGGGACCTTTCAATTTGCGACAATATAAAGCTAGAATATGAGAAGGAAACACTAATATAAAGGCGCAAGCGCCGCAGTTCATTACATGCCCCCACGGGGCTCTTCACGGCTCTTGATGCAGGAAAGAAAAGAAAAAACAACAAAAGAAGCGGCCTCCCGAGGGTCGTTGCTCCTGAAGCCTAACTCCGGCGCCGCCCACGCTCAGTCGGAGTCCTCCTCCTCCTTGACAGGGGCACGACGGCGTGGCTACTCGTCGTCCTCCTTGACCCGGGCGCGGCAACATGGTGGATCGTCGTAGTCATCGTCACTCGAGCTCCCCCCGGAGGAGGTGCCGCTGCTGCTGGGGGTGTCACGGCCGTCGCCAAGGGCAAGTTCACCGCCGAGGACGCCACCGCCGCGGTGGCCATCGTCGCCGGAGAGGTCATCGCCGCCCCTGCTGTCGCCCTCTGGCAGCACTCCACACGCCTGCCGTCTTCCCCGAAGACCTTGACGAAGAGCATCGCCGCCCCGTCGTACTTGAAGTGGAGGGTGCGCCTTCCCTGCAAGCCGCGGGCGCGGGCGAACATCTGCCACCCGCGGTTCAGGAACACATAGCCCGCGGAGGTAACCTCGACCTCCGCCCACGAGGACCTGTGGCAGCAGCCACAGGCCAGCGGGTCCTCCGGCTGGCAACTCCTCTGCGAAGGAGCGCGGAAGCTAGATCCAGGTGAGGGGCGGGCCCTCCATCCACACCAAAAACTCGCAGGCCATGTCATCTGAGTGGGCCCACAAGCGAGGAGGCCGGACGGCCGCCGCATGCCTCCCCCTTCGTTGTGGCCACCGCTGCTTTCGTGGCCACCCCCACGGGAAGGGTTCCTCCCATGGCCGCCAGAGCCGGTGCGGACCACCAGTGGAGGGCGTCCGCGCCCCCGGGACGACGGTGCTGGTGTGGTCGAAGACTTGCGAGGGCGGCCGTGCCCTCTCTTGGGCGATGGCGAGCCCGGTCCTTCCTAGGGAGCCTTGCCCTTCTCCTCGGCGATGAACCTCCTCACTAGCACCATGGTCGTTGCGGCGGAGGTTGAGGGCGAACGGGCGAGAAGACGAAGATGGGATGGGGCACTGCCCACCCCGCCTTCTTATAGGCAACCGGAGGAGGCTAACCGACGCCATCTCGCCTTCGTGCAATGATGGCCCCGCAGCGCGCCAGGCTTTTTGTCAGCCTAGGCAGTTGTCGAGGTAACGTGGGGAAGTGGAGGCGTCCGCGTCCCGTCGTGCGCCACGCGTCAAGCCTGGCCTGCAGGCGATTGGGGCCCGCGGCGCTTCGCCCTTTGCTCCTTTGCCTTTGCTTCGAAGCCAGGCCGAGCGCGCCTTGGGCCCGGAGGCTACTGTCGGTGTTCTGGGATCGGGGGTACCCAAACCTGCCTGCCTGCGGCCCATCGTGTGACTTCGTCGATGGCCCGGTACGGCCCAGCTACAAGACTGCCCAGGCAAGACCCTCGCGAGGTGAACGACATTAAGACCCCCTAGGGAGCAGCCCCCCGAGCCAGCCTCCCGAGGGGCGGAGAACTCTATGCAGGTATCCCGCCTCGCGAGGCTCGCGATGACGTGAGCTATGACGACCAAGGCCAGGCGGATGCCAGCGGGCGCAGAGGGGACAATTTCCCTTTCGCTGCTAAGAAAGCAAGGACAGGTGCGGGTTCATGAGGACAGCCCCAAAGGTTTCCATTCCGGTGCAACGAGACCAAGACCCCGAGCTCGGCAGGACGGATGTCATCGCCGAGCCCACCACTGCGTCATGACCAGAAGCTTTGCAGGCAAAGACCACCTTTCGTCAGGATAAGATGTACTTCTTGTCCCCTTTCAAAATTGGCTGTTGTGGGATCCCTTCCCGCCTAAGCTATGAGGGAAGAGGACCAAGACCACTATAAATGTAGGTTAGCCTCCACCGTAGGAGAGATGGACTCATTTCTCACCCTTTGAGCCCTCGCGAGGCAGCTCAACCCTTGTACTAGTTCACCCTCAGCATCCTCGTGAGGCCAATCCACCACAAAGCAGGAGTAGGGTTTTACACCGCAAGGTGGCCTGAACCTGGGTACATCCCCGTATCCATCCTTCCACCCCGCTTGCGTGTACTCGGAGAGAGCAGATCGTGGGTGTAGTGAGTAGAGCGCCGTTGTGAAGCGAGATCCTTCGTACACGCCCCAGAGTTCGAATCTCATTTTGGTCTGTGGAGCCCCGATTCCGACAATCCACGTGGCATTCAAGGTCTCAAAGGTAGATTCCACGTCTGCACCCGGTTTGCGGGCTCAGCGCGGGTGCGACCAGCTTCCGCCGCGAAAACCACCATGCGGGCCTCCTCCTGGCAGGCGGAGACGACAATGACATGCTAGCTCCTCCTCGCCGGCATGCTAGAGCACGCGCTCGACCTCCTCCTCTTCGTATGCTGCAGGCACAGACGCGGCTCGACCTGCTCGCGTGCTTGGCAGCGCGACATCATCGCGAGGAGGGACTACAGACAACGTGAGCGGGTGGGGGGTTGAGATCCTCTACAGTATGGTGCTGTAGTGCAGATGACATGTGGGGCCGGGTCCCACATGGCAGCGATAGTACTGCACCGTACAGTACTACAGCGACTGTACGCATGCGCAACGACGACGGCATACTGATGAGTGCACTTATGGGAGCTTGGTTATAGGGTTGGTCAAACTTAAAAGAACATCGTACTAGTACACGTAATCCTGTGCAAGCGCGTGCATCGCGGCCGCGCTTATAGACCACATTAGTTAGCACAGCATCGATTCGGAATCCTATGCAAGCGCGTGAACCGCGGCCGCGCGATCGATCGAAAGGTGCGTCACGATGTCGCGCTGGAAGGACATCGACCGAACCTTTTTGTGTGTGTGAAAACAATCCCCGAATATTACTCTACTTTTTTTTGCTGGAAAAGTTCCTCACGCTACAATATTTCCATATATTTGTATTTAGCTTCAGTTCGTGATTATTTGGATTTGGACGTTTTAGGTGCCCCCTACAAAAAGAACTTTAATAGATATTATGTGTGTGTAACGGAGAGAGAACGTGTGTATGTGTCTACATGTGTGTTGTGGCGGAAGGGCAATGTGGAGACGGTGTGTGTGTGATAGTCATAGAGAGGTGTGAATGTGCAAATGATCATGTATGAGTGAGACATAGAGATATACCGAGATGTTGTGTATACATGAGAGAACAGTCTTCTATTTGTGTTTTTTGTGTGTGCGTGTGAGAGAGAGAGAGAGAGGAGCATCCGTAACACAACAACCATCTCTCTCGATTCGACGTTTCCCTCACACAATCGCATCTAACACATGCATCAACGCACACATTTTGACACCCTCACCCAGCCCTTGCCCGCCTCAAGGCCCCTACATCGCTCTCTATCTCGCACACACAATCTCTTCATGAAAACCCTATTTGGCATGCAAGTACCTCTCTGTCACATACACACCATGTACCACGCACACACATTTATCTCTCGCTATGTCTCTTTGCCTATCAAACACACTCCCCATAGTCCTATCTTTGTATCCCGCACATGATCTCTCTATATTGCTTAAACATTGACGCACACGATGTATCTGTCTCGCACCATTAGCCTCTCTCGCATGTTCACAATGCACACACATTCTCTCCATAGGTTTCATTTCTCTCAATATTTGACACACACACAACCCCCTCCCCCCCCACACACACACTATCCATCCCCATCCAAGGTTATATAGCGACCACTGTCGCTTGTGCTCATCTTCACCCCCACATGCACACCACCTTGATCTTCAAGGAGGGCATCGGGAAGAACGAAGACGATGACCAGACCGCACTAGAGGCCACGGGGACATTTGGAAGCAGGATGACGTGGTGACTACTGAGTAGCTCCTTTTCCCCCTCTCTCTCCCTCTCCCTCCCTCCTGCACAAAATTGTCAATCCCTCAGCCCACAAGATTCCCCTCTAGTCCATGTTCTTTTGAGCTCTCTCATCAAACCTTTTGTCTCTTCTCCTTCCACATGTACAAAATCTCGATGCACACGCATCTCACTCCTTATATTACATGTCTCTATCTTACTCACAGACCTAACTTATTCCTTTGTATGCAACCCCCCCTCTCTCTCTCTCTCTCTCTCTCTCTCTCTCTCCTACTCTCTCGCCCACATATATACAATCTTTCCCGTCCTCTGTCTCCTTCTTCCACTAGGTGTATATCTTGTGTGTCGAGCGCACACATCTCTCTCCCGCCATTGCTCCTTCTCCACAAACTCTCTAAGTTTCATTCACACATTGGGATGTGTTCTGAAAATTGCTTTAGACCAGATCATGTAGAGTTATGGTTGGTTTTGTTGCATCCAACAAATTAATAACTATGAAATGCATTTAGATTTTCATTTGAGTTGGAATATGTGAGTTTGATCATATTGTGAAGTATTATAGACCTGGTATTCATCTTGGAATTCAACAACGATTCTAAATATTGAATTATACAAACCATTACATTCGAAGTCAATAGCTTAATATATTTATTTCACAATTACAACAAATAATTAATGCCACGACAAACTAAGAAAACATATGTGTACTCCCTCCATTTTTATTTAAGTCCGCATATTAGCATTGGTGAAAGTCAAGTTTTGTAAACTCTGACAAAGTTTATAAACAAAAATATTAACATATACAATAACAAATCAATAACATTAGATTCATTATTGAATGTACTTTCACATCATACATATTTGTTATGGTAAATGTTTATATTTTTTCTATAAACTTGGTCACATTTTAGGAAGTATGACTTCAGTCAAACCTAATATGCAGAGTAAATAAAAACGGAGGGAGTACTCGTAGTACTCCTAGCTCCTCAGCCCAATCATCCAACACGCCAGACGGGGAGTAGGGGGTAGTATAGTGTTACAAATTTTCAGGCCGGCGGCAAAATCTCCAGCTTCCATCGAGATCTCCCGCGACTCAGATTCAACCAATGCAAAGTTACCATCATACCCTTGGTCGGACAGGCCAACGGATGTTGGTTGGTCGGGGGATCTTTTGGTAACTTCACATTCACCCCACCCATCCAACCCCACCCCGGCACCCAGAGTACTCCTCATTACTCCCCATTTTCTATCCCCATCGCAAAATAGACTTCTCCACGGCACCGCAGCACCTTCGTGCCCCTCCCCTTCTTCATCGGTGCACTGATCCACCGCAACGCATCTGCCTCATCGACGATGTCCTACGCCGCACTAGAGCCGGTCCGCCGTCGTACACGGAGCCGCTTCCCCGACGCCGTCTTCCACGGTCTCGGATCTGCTTCCCGAAAGCTGACGCCAAGCACAGCAGCACCACCGTCATCGACAACGAACTGACTCCCGTTGCCGACCATGATGCACAGATGCCGCCACGACCTTCGTACTCCTCCTCGATTGGTAATGTGTATATTGATTCTCTTAGCAGTACATGTGCAGTTCCGATTATGTTCATACCTACCTTCAAATTTCCTGGTTGCTACTATTCCGGTAAAAGTAATTGGTTATAGCTTGCATTGTCCAACAGAATATCATCTTGTAATTGTGCGTCGCTCCTGTATTGCACTGTGCTTGGGTAGGTTCTTCTTCTATAACCAGTAGTGTCAGAAATGATGGAAAGTTTTTTAGAATAGCAGGAAGGTGACCCCCTGTTCTATTCACTCAAAATGAAACCACAACATAGTTCTAGCAAAGTTGAAGAGCCACATAGTAGGATATTAAAAATCACTCATGCTAACATGGCAGATGATTGCTTTAATGTTGCCCACAAGATGTGTGAGTTACTATATTTTTCTTGCCATGTTGAGATTTTAAAACTATGAATGCGAACATGCAGTGGAGCAATGAAGACCAAATACGGGATGTTGGGGACATCTTCAAGGAACATCGCAAGTTAAAGAGGAGGTGCACCGAACCTATAAAACAAGCTTTGGTAAGTAACAACCTTTCAATTACTTTGACATTGAGAACCTGACTAGCAGTGGTGGATGTTTTGTGTGTCCTTGATGGTTTCGTTAATGAAATCGGAGGGAGCCCCCTCTTTTGATCATTTTTTCACTTTGACATGGTATGTGTCTGGCAGCAGTAGTGAATACAGGACCAGACCAGGCCCTGGGCAAGCCCCGAGCCAAAAACAGCGTCAAACCATCCTACTTAATTGTAACAGGGGTAGTTTAGCAAGGGGTGGAGCAAGTGTATGGAGTCATTAATGATGTAATCAAAACAATGAGCAAAGGTGCAGTATGTACAAAGCAGTAATCATTAAAGACATACCGATACATATACGGGGCCAATTACACGTTGTTCGTATGAGTTCGGACAAGAGGAACATCCTAGACATACTAGGCGGCACGCATGCACGTGATGGAAGGATACAACAGCGGGACATAGCAAAGGCTACATCAGCATCGGAGAAAACCACTAGAGTGAGGAATTTGCAAGTGACAACGCAGAGTGCCCTCGATATGAGGATCCTGCGGCCGGTGAACATTGTGAAGCAGAACTTGGCCCTTACTTTAAGAAAAAAAGGCGTAATACAAATCTCCAGGTGGATGTGATCACGAGATCCTAATGTTAGAGTTAGCAAAATCATTTTAACCCAAATAGAAGAGAGATCAGAGTCCCAGAGTATAGACGAGGAGTAAAAGATCCTAATACCACCCATTGGCGCCGTGGGCCCGTAAGTCACACATCCATGTTAGTAAAACAGCTTTTCAAACACTAGACTCAACTTCGGCCAAGGAGTTGGAAAGGGGGTTCCTACAGGCATTTGTCTCTGATACCAACTTGTGACGCCCCCGATTCAATCGTACACTAATCATACATGCAAATGTGTACGATCAAGATCAGGGACTCACGAGAAGATATCACAACACAACTCTAGACACAAATTAAAATATTACAAGCTTCATATTACAAGCCAGGGGCCTCGAGGGCTCGAATACAGAAGCTCGAATACAAACGAGTCAGCGGAAGCAACTATATCTGAGTACAGACATAAGTTAAACAAGACTGCCTTAAGAAGGCTAGCACAAAAGCAACAACGATCGAAGAGGCAAGGCCTCCTGCCTGGGACCTCCTAACTACTCCTAGTCATCGGCGGTCTCCACATAGTAGTAAGCACCCTCGGGGTAGTAGTAGATGTCGGCGGGGTTGGCATCTGGCTCCTGGGATCCGCCATCTGGTCGCAACAATCGGGAAGAAGAAAGAAAGTGGAAAAGGGGTAGCAAAGCAACTGTGAGTACTCATCTGAAGTACTCGCAAGCATCAGATCTAGACTAGGTATGCATCGGTATCAAAGGAATGAGTTGTATCTGTGGACTGAACTGCAGAATGCCAGAATAGAGGGGGAGGCCTAGCCTATCGAAGACTAGCATCTTCAAGCATCTTGCAGCATCAGAAGAGATAAGAGTAACATAACATAGTAATAAGTATGTTATAGAATTAACGCCCAGAGATCCTTCCTCGGCTCCCTCCAAGAAAGCAATCCCGGAGCCAAAATATCCATCTCATATCTCAACTATTCATTTCTAGTTGTAATAGATCGGGATACAACTCCGAGCGTCCATTACCATGGGCACGGCTATTCGAATAGATAACTTCCCTGCAGGGGTGCACCACATTACCCAACACGCTTGACTACTCAGGCCGGACATACTTTCCTGGGTCATGCTCGGCCTCGGAAGATCAACACGTCGTACTCCTACCTAGGCTCCACAGAGAGGTCCCCGCCGGTCTACATCCTAAGCGCTCCGGGGTCTTGGGCCCATCGCCCATTGCACTCCGGGTCATTGTGTGCAGGGTGGATACCAGCGCCACCCTTGATGGATGGCACGATCCGGCCGTGCCACAATGCTGAACTAGACGTCTGACAGAGCTTTCGGAAGAACGTACGACGCCGAGTGCCCATACCTGTTCCCGCGTGGTGGTTAGTGCATATAGGCCAGTGGCCAACTCAGATCAAATACCCAAATCCTTAGTGTATTGGGAGCTCGCGGAGATGAGCAGAGACTCACGATCATGTGACCCCGTCACCCCGTCTCGAGGAAATACGGCAAGGGCCAGGCCCAACCCTCTCATTGGAGTGGCCTACCTGCCTGGCCGTGCCTCATAATTATCTCACGAGTGCTCTCCGGGCCCGCACGACTTTCACATCAACTCGCGGATACCCCTCAGGGCCGACCCGACTTCAACATTGGTCTCAAGTAAAGTCCAGGCAATCGTGTGTCCATAACATCAAGGGGGAATCCGAGGAATCACCCTCGATGGAATCCACTTGATGTAATCATCAAGGTAAACATATGAGGAATCACCCTCGAGGTTCACACTTGAGGTGTTGCACGACAGAGTCGTATCCGGAGTGGTGAAGGAGGAATCACCCTCGATGACCATGACCGAATAGCTACACTACAGAGTTATCATCGGGAGTGCGTTACAAGGTATCACCCTCGGCACTCGATAGTAACTCTACAGAGTCGAGCAACAAAGGGGGTGTGATGTGATGTGTTGGGCCCTGGATGTCGATCATGTTGATCGAGTCATCGGTCATCAAGCGGGGGAAACTGAGACAAGGTGAGGGGTCTCTGGTGGATCACTAACCAACCTATACTAAGTAGTTTAGGATAAGCAGGTAAGGTACAATAGCAGGTTACAAAAGCAGGCTATGCATCTGTAACATCCCAAAATTCTAAATTTTGGAATGTTATAATAATTAAAATATATGATTGTTTGATTGATTGTTGAGTGATTGATTGAGTGAAATTGATTGGAATTTTAAACTTTTGAAGCATTGAATGAGAGGGAATAAAAGGACTTTCTAAAAAAAGTTTCTATTTGAAAATATTTGAATTTGGAAATATTTCGAACTTCATGCCACTCAATGATCCTCATGATTTCTTCAATGAAAGAGAGTGGGAAGTAAAGAAAAATTTCATTTGAATTTTGTTTTTAACTCAAAGTGGCATTTGAATTTTATTCAAAAACTTTTCTGACAAAGAACACTTGAAACAAAAGTGTTGAGAGGGAGTAACATGAAACCCCCAAAATGTTGGAATAATTTTTCATTTGAGTTTTGAAAGTCATTTGGATTTTTGTTTGAATTTAAAAAAAATGATTTTCAAAAAGTGTTTTATTTTCCCCTGGAAAGTATCCCATTAAATTGGGCTTATTTTTCTGATCATTTTGATATATAATACTCCTATATTTTATTTTCTAAAATGATTTTTCTTCACGGAATCTTTTAAAAAAGGAAAGGTATTTTTTTTGGGCCAAATCCGGCCCGATCGCGCCAGATCATCTCCTTCCTCACGAATGGGATTTCGTTCCCGAGCACAGCCGCGCCGGCCATCGCGGGATTCACGAAATTCCTTGCCCCCTCCTCCAAACCTCCCTCCCTCCCTATAAATAGCCACCTCTAGCACCCATTCCCCCCCCCTAGTCCCTCCTCTCCTCGCCCCACATCGCCGCGTCGCCCCGCCGGAGTTCGCCGGAGCCGCCGCCGCCATTTGCTCCGCCCCACCCACCACCGGCCCTCCCCGCCACCCGCCGCCGCCACCAGAC
This sequence comes from Thinopyrum elongatum, assembly GCA_011799875.1. Taxonomy (NCBI): domain Eukaryota; kingdom Viridiplantae; phylum Streptophyta; class Magnoliopsida; order Poales; family Poaceae; genus Thinopyrum; species Thinopyrum elongatum. Next base: position 529,365,874 of record CM022303.1, on the reverse strand, counting down.
GCTCTGCCCCGCTCCGCCGCCCCCGCCCGTCCCCTCCCTCGCCCAGAGGACCACCGGAGCCACGCCGCCCGAGCCCCTCGCCGGAACAGCTACAGTAACCCCGACCTGCTTTTTTTTCGTTCTGTTTTTAAAACAGAATAGTTTCAATCTTGTAAAATCCATAGTTAATTATCTACGAGGTATTTTTGAGTGATTCCAACTGCGTTGGATCACAAATTTTATGAAGTTTCTGTTAGTACAATTGGATTTCATATTTGAGTAGTTTAAATTTGTGTTTGAATGAATTTGCTCAAATCACTAGATTTGAGCTATTTTGAGTTAGGAATATTATTTTTGACCGATTCTTTTTGCTATTGGTTGCTTATTAGACTAGCTATGCAGTAGTGTTTAGTTTGCATGTTAGTGATTTATTTAAATTAGCTTTTTATTGTAAATAGTACTATTTACTCTGTTTTTAGTCCTGTTTGTAACTTAATTATTATTACTTAGTTTTAATTATTTTCTTTTGCTAGTTTTCGCTAGTGTAGCATATATTCTGTTGTTTAACAGTAGGTAAATTTTAGGATTTACTAGACTTAGTATTCTTGAGGTTCTAGGTGTTGTTTGTTGCATGACTATATTGCTAGTAGTAGTAATAGTATTATTTTATTGTTTTGCTAGAATTTTATTATAGGAAAAATACTTTCTATTATTTAGTGAATAATTATTTTTACCTTGTGTTAAGTAATTGTTTTAGGCTTTTTACTTGTTGTTAAGTAGAGTTGTTGTGGTGTAGATTAGCCCTATAAGTTTATTTGAGTTATTTGGAGTTTTATTTGGTTTTTGCCTTCGATCCTATTTCGATTTCGTTGTTATATTGATTGTTATGATTGAGTGCTAGAATGTTTGCTTATGTGAATACGATGCTTGCTTGTATAGATTTCATCGGAGAGTGACGACTAGTTTATCAAGTTTCTGAGAGCGTTTTATCTTCATCAAGTAATACCAGGCAAGTTCACTTTGACCATGTTATTCGTACCCATGTTTTTATTGCATTTAGTGTCACCATTCATGATCCCTCCAGTAGTGTTATTGACTTCTTGTAGTTGAGTAGAATGCATGAGGTAGGAACCCATTTCCCTGTTATCAAGCCCAGGACGTTATGTAGTTTAAATGCTACGCTATAGTAGACGGGGTTGATATGAGCGCTCGGGAGTGGTGTGAGTATGAAGGACCCCCTACGTCAATGGCGACAACTTCATGATGGCATCGGCAAGGACTGCATCTTCAGGACTTCAAGACCTCAAGATTTCGAGACTCGAGACAAGAATTCAATACACACTACTGGGTGAAGGACGGATTTGATGGGCACCCTGGAGCAACCAGTGGATGGCCGGGATGCATGGAGAAGCGCCATGACATCTTGCGGAAAGCTTCACCCAGACTCAAAGAGACGGAAGAATACTTCATGCCCGAAAGCTTACCTGTGCAACCGCAAGTCACTATGGGCTCTGGCTTGGTTGACCTTAGGTGTGACTCTGGCTGGGACGGTGCTAGCAGATGTAGAACTACGGTAGGATTGGATGAGCACCGGACAGTGGTCAGGGGAACTCTTCGGAAGAGCATGTTTCGGTCGTCTTGTTCTCAAACACCCTGAAGTGCGAGAACGTAAAAGAGGGATCGAATCTTGAGGGTAAAGTGTACAAACCTCTGCAGAGGATTAAAACCTAATCGATTAGCCGTGTCCCCGGTTACGGACAATTTGAGCCTCTGGACTTGGATCTATCTCGGAACTCTCAACACCAGACTGATAACTTAATTGTGGGCAACTTAGGATGATTTGGGCAATGAGACATCGGTTGGCGGAACCATGTCATTATAGAAAACTCCGTAGTGCAGACTCCTGATATTCCTTTGATGTAGGGAAAATAAAACCAGCTTTTACGCAAACAAAACTCTGATACAGAGCCACAAAGCCATATTGCATATAGTATAGTTTATCATCTGTTTTTCTTACAGTGATCTTGCCGGTACATTCAATGTACTGACCTACACGGCTGCAACGTCTCATGTTGCAGATATTTTTTTTTCGACGAGTAAGAGTTACGAAACAGGGTTACGGTCTACACTCAACCAGCTGATGGCGTTGATGGGACTCCACACCCGATTGACTGTTTCCGCTGAGACTTATGAGGTATATATCAGTTTTACGTTACTTATACATGTGATTGCACTTTGATATATACATTGATGTACTGTGTGTGCCAGCATACCGATCCAGGGATGGCACAGATACACAAAGACTTGACCGTTTGAGGTCGGGTCGCTACAGCATCAGAATAGGAGCAATCAATTACAGTAGCAAAATCTAATGCAAGCATGAGAGAGAAGGAACTGGGTGATATTGAAATGATCAAGGGGGGTTTGCTTGCCTGGAAGCTCTGCTGAAAGGGAAGAAGGGTCGTCGGTGATGTAGTCGATCACAGTGGCATCAGCAGTGGTCTCGGGTCTACCGGAGAGAAGAAGGGGGAAGAAACAGTAAATATAAAGCATACAAATGAAACACGAAGCATGACAAGGCAGAAAGCGGTGTTAGGAGTGACCTAACGCAGTTCTACGGGATACCGGCGAAAGGTGAAAACATCCAGGAATGTTTTCCCGAAGTTTGGCATTTTCGGACAGATGAAAAGAGGGGGGCGGTTCCATGTTCAGCATGCTAGGTACGTGTGATAGACGAACGGAGGGCATATTCGGAATCGTTGGATTTTTCTGAGCAACTTTCATATATAAATTATTTTCATCCGACTTACGGTTATTTTTCTATGAATTTCTAAAGTTTTTTTAAATTCCTGGATTTATTATTAATTCGAAATTAAAACAGAATTTGCAAAACATACCCAGAAGTATACCCACCGAGAGGCTGACTAGTGGGTCCAAAGGGCACAGTTGACCAAGTCAACAACCCAGTCAACAGTCAACTGGGTTAACTGTTGACTAGTCAAAACTGGCAGATGGGGCCCAGCTATCATATACTGTTTGTTTTTAATGACTTTTGTTATTTGGTTTAGTTACAAGGTGGGACCCGCTTTTCATACACCCATGTGTTAAACAGATTGTTTTAGTCGGCATAATAAGTGGTGGGATCCCATGTCAGTGAAGGATTGTATTTAACCCCGCATTTGTTAAACATAATAGCCTTGGGCCCACTCGTCATCGTCACCAGGACTAACTGGCATTTAGTCACCGACGCTAAGCCATACGCGGCGGCGATGCTCGGCTGGACGTTCCCAGCAACAGCTGGATGCGCGGCTGGTCCCGCTAGGAAGCTGAAGCTTCGGTGAGTGTCACAGCGGCATCGGGGTAGATGGGGGAGGACGAACGCAGCAGCATAGATGTCGAACGCGGCAGCAGAGCCACGGCCTCATCGGCGACTGAGCTACAAGACACGGAGGGGAGGGGAAGAGGTCACAGGGGACCGAGAGCTCATAGCGGGGCTCGCGCAGGGCTCGTGGAGGCCGGGGTTGCAGCAGGGGCGACGGACCGAGCGACGGCGATGACCGGCGGATGCGGACGAAAGGGAACGACGCGGGCACGACGGGTTCGGCACGGGGCGAGGAGGAGGCCGAAGTGTGCGGAGGAGGTGAGGCATGGTGCGACTCGAGGAAGGTCATTACCGGTGGGGTGGCTCATCCGCAGCAGCAGGGTCGCCGGGCGACGCGGGGCAGCAGCGGCGATGGGAAGGCGTTGGTCAACGCCGACGCGAGGCGGCGGCCTGCTGGTGGTCGCCGGTGACGGCAGGCGACGGGGCGCCAGTGCTTGTGAGGGGGGCGACGGGGAGGGGGATGACGGGGTCGGGGTCGGGCCCTGGTGCCCCGATCCAGATGGGATCGAGAGGTGGGGGGGCAGACGAGGGGGAATGGGGGGTTGCGGTCTAGGGTTGTGGAGAGTGGGGGTGATAAGGAGTAGGAGGGGCCGGCTGGGCCGGCCCAGGGGCAGGGGGCTTGTTTTCCTTTTTTTGTAGTGTTTTGTTTTATTTTGTTTATTTTTCTTTTAGAGTTTCTGCTTTCTTTTAGTTTTTAATTTATTTTAGTTTTATAAAAATACAATACTAGCCCCTAAATTAATATTAATAAATAGGCTACTGCCATAAAAGTTTGGCACTAAACAAAATAGTTTAGTATTTTATAATTTTTAAAAAAGTATTTAATTAATAGATGTGGTCCCTATTTTATTTATTTTTAAGCATTTAAATATTTAATAAAAATTTGGTTTCTCCACCAATATTACCTATGAATTATTTTTCACAGTTTGTACTTTTTTGGTTGCATGTTTGAGAAATTTAAATTTTGGTCTTGAATTTGAATTAGGCCATGGATCAAATGAGGATTAGCAACAATAATGTGATGACATGGCACCATTAGTAGAGTATTATTGTAGCTTAATTATTCAGGCATTACAATTATAAAAATAATGTGCCAAGAATTACCTTTAGGATGTTTAAATTGCTTGTTTGGTGTGTACTATGCAAAAACACAAACTTTGGTAGTAGTGTGTGAATTTTCTTTTTTTACTGGAACGTTGAAAGTTCCTGAAATTTTTACACAGTATTTCTATGAAAATTGTTTATTTTTTTCCTAGAGTTTCAGAATTTTTTGAGTTACAAAATTATATGTACCATCTGCATCTTTACAAATTATCCTATTTTCACATATTGCTGTTATAGTTTCTTTATTTGCTTATGTTTGAAATCTTGTTGAGCCCCATTGACTTGGGATTGGGGATGCCCTAGGCACCCCAAGTAAATATTCAAGGAGACTCAAGCGTCTAAGCTTGGGGATGCCCCGGAAGGCATCCCATCTTTCTTCTTCAACAATTATCGGTATGCCTCAGTTTTTGTTTTGTTCACATGATATGCGTCTTTTGTGTTTATTTTTCCCTTTTCTTTTATGCACCATGCTTTTTCGGGATGATGGTTCTTTGTTGATTTATAGAATGCTTCATGTGCTTCACTTATATATTTTGAGCTTGGATATTGGTCTCTCTATATTGATTGAAGAATGCTCTATGAACTTCACTTATATCTTTTAGAGTATGAATAAAATTATCATCGAAAGTGAGTTTGGAAGAGTATCATTAAAATATCAAAGCTTAGCTAAAAAGTTTTAAAGAAAAGCCCTTGTGTGAAGAAAACCCAATATTTATCCTTACTGTTTTTGAGTGTTCACATGATTAGGCTACTATAGTAATCATGTTTTATACCTTTTTTTAAATAATGTGCCAAGTAAAGCCTTTGGGATGATTTGGTTGATAGTGATTTGATTTTGTGAAAAATAGAAAAAAATTGCGCTCAGTCCAGACAATTCTAAAAATCACTGGAACATGCTTTTGATCTGAAGTTTTTACACATGGTTGATATACAAATTGCCCATGTTGTCCTAATTTGTCAGAATTTTTGGAGTTCCAGAAGTATGGTCATTGTTAAGATCTTTACAGACTGTTCTGTTTTAGACAGATTCTGTTTTTGTTGCATAGTTTGCATGTTTTGATGAACTTATGGATTACATCGGGGGGTATAAGTCATGGAGAAGTTGGAATACAATAGGTATTATGCAATAATAAATATGAATGGGTTCATAATAGTACCTAGAGTTAATGATTTTCTTTGTTATACTAACGGATCTCACGAGTTTTCTGTTAAGTTTTGTGTGATTGAAGTTTTCAAGTTTTGGGTGAGACATCGATATGAGGAGAATAAGTAGTAGCAAGACCCTAAGCTTGGAGATTCTCAAGGCACCCTAAGGTAATATTCAAGGAATACTCAAGTGTCCAAGCTTGGGGATGCCCCAGAAGGCATCCCCTCTTTCGTCTTCAACATTATCGGTAACCTAACTTGGAGCTATATTTTTATTCATCACATCATATGTGTTTTATTTGGAGCATCATTTTATTTTAATTAGATTTTATTGATATTATTTAGAAAAAGGTTTTGTATATTTATTTCAATAAAAATTGTCAACGATAACCTTCACCATGCTTAGTTTGCACGTTCATGAGTTGCTGTTTGAAAACAGAAAGTTGTCCGTTATTGCGTGATTCTCCAGAAAAGTCATAATATGATAAAAGCTTGAAATTTTGACACAATAAGCTATGATAAATTTTCTACAGTGTGGTAAATTTTCAGATTTGTTTGAGCTAAATAAGTATGGATTCTTCTTCATCCTTTACAGACTGTGCTGGTTAGATAGATTGTTGTTATACTTACATTGTTTGCATATGGTTGCTTGTTTAATGATTCTATAAATGGATAGGAGTATTAAATATGTATAGGCATTTAGTATGCAATGTGTAATTGTAATTTTGGTAATTTTTTACAGTAGAGAATGATAAGGTTTTGCATTGATTTATACTGACTTATCTCATGAGTTCTTTTTGAGTTTTGTGTAGATGAAGTTCTTAAGATTTAGGGAAACCATGACATGAGAGGAAGTAAGGAGACAAAAAAAGCTCAAGCTTGGGGATGCCCAAGGCTCCCTAGGTTAATATTTCAAGAAGTCTCAAGCATCTAAGCTTGGGGATGCCCTGGTAGGCATCCCACCTTTCTTCATCTACAATTATCGGTTAGTCCCGGTTGAGGTTAAGTTTTTTACTTCTTCACATGAGATGTGCTATTCTTGGAATGTTATTTTATTTTGCTTTATTTGCTGTTGAATAAAATACTTGGATCTAAAATCTTTATTTGTAGAGAGTCTTCACATAGCTACTTAATTGTTTGACTATTCATTGATCTTCACTTATATCTTTCGGAGTAGTTTGTCATTTACTCTCGTGCTTCACTTATATCCTAAGAGTAAATAGTTGAATGAATTGAATATCTTAAATTTGAAATTATATATGTTTCATATACTTGTCCCATGGGTAGTAATGACTTCACATATAAGAAGTATAATTGGTAAACTTTATTGAAAGTTAGCAAACATAACATTGGTCACTTGAACAATTCATGAAAGAATATTAAAGGAAGAGAAATTTCACATATAAATATACTATCTTGGACATATTCTATGATTGTGAGCCCCCATTAATTATTTTAAAGCTTGATCAAGTAGTTGACGTTGGACAAGGAAGACAACATACGTAACGGGCCATGTTTGTTTATATTAACGTAGAAGTTATATTGTCATGGATCCTCTAACATGTGGTGCTTCCTTAGGATCTTTTGCTAGCCAAAAATTCATACTAAGTAAAGATACTACTTTTGCATCAAAAACTCTTAAACCCTGTTTCTTGTCATGAGAGTCTACCATATCTACCTACGGATTGAATAAGATCATTCAAGTAAGTTGTCATCGGTGCAAAAAGCAATAAAAATTGCTCCTAAATATGTATGATCTTTTATTGGAATGGAAAATAAGCTTTGTATGAACTTGTGATGGTGAAGAAATAAAAGCGACGGACTGCATAATAAATGTTTCTATCACAAGGGGCAATATAAAGTGATGTTCCTTTCCATTAAGAGCTCGCACGTCCAAAAATAAAAATCGCATGACAACCTATGTTTCCCTCTGCGAAGGGCCTATCTTTTACTTTTCTGTATTTACTTTTATGCAAGAGTCTGTAATGTTCATCCCTATTCCGCTCTATTTATTCTCTAGTGGGCAAGCATCATGTGGCAGGGAATGATCGAGGCACATATATCCAGTTGAATATAGGTGATCATGAGTTATTATTGTTGACATTATCCCTGAGATAAACAAGTTGGGGGGCGAAACATTAATCCCCTATCTTCCTATGTGTCCTAAAAATATGCTTTGAGTGTCAGCAATCATGGAAGACTAAATGATAGTTGAGTATGTGGAATTTGCTAAAACAAAGCTCTTACATAGACCCTTCCTGAAAATAAAATGAATTGTAATTGTTTGATGACTGAAAACATAGTTTGTTGGTTTTCAGGAAAGTTTATGGTCTATACTTTAACATGTGAATAGCTTGATACTTGATCATGAGAAGTTTTATGATGTGAGCTACTACTTATGATATATAATGATGCTAGAAAAGGTGTTTCAAATTATCACTGATCAAACTTATGCACTATGCTAGCATTCACACTTCATAAATTATTTCTTTTATCATTTACCTACTCGAGGACGAGCAGGAATTAAGCTTCGGGATGCTGATACATCTCCAACATATCTATAATTTATGAAGTATTCATGCTATATTTACATGAGTTTTATATGGTTTTGGTGCACTTTTATATTATTTTTATGGACTAACTTATTGATCCACTGCCCAGTGTCAGTTCCTGTTTGTTGCATATTTTTTTGTTTCATAGAATATCCATATCAAACAAAGTCCAAACGCGATAAAATTTTACGAAGGATTATTTTGGAATATATGTGATTTTTGGGAAAAAAGAAATATGAGACGATGACCGAGGGGCCCACGAGCCCGAGGGGAGCGCCCCCTACCCTGGGCGCACTGGGCAGGCTTGTGGTGCCCCTGTAAGGTGGTTGGTGCCCTTCTTTCGCTGCAAGAAAGATAATTACCAGATAAAAATCCCCTCAAAATTTCAGCCCAATCAGAGTTACAGATCTCCGGGCATTTAAGAAATGATGAAGGGCTAGAAAACAAGAACGCTGAAACAGAAGAGAACAGAGAGAGATCCAATCTCGGAGGGGCTCTCGCCCCTTCGGGTGCCATGGAGGCCAAGGACCAGAGGGGAGAACCTCTCCCCATCTACGGGGGCATGGAGGAGGAAGCCCAAGGGGGAGACTCTCTACCCCTCTCTCTCGGTGGCGCCGGAGTGCCGCCGGTGGAACCATCGATGCGATGATCTCCATCATCAACATCACCATCTTCATCACCTCCCTCGTCTCTTTTCAGTGGTACACTCTCGCGCACCCCACTGTAATCCCCTACTTGAACATGGTGCTTTATGCCACATATTATTATCCAATGATGTGTTGCCATCCTATGATGTTTGAGTAGATTTCTTTTGTCCTTTGGGTTGATTGATGACCTTGATTGGTTTGAGTTGTATGTTTTATTTTGGTGCTGTCCTACGATGCCTTCCGTGCCGCACACACGTGGGGGATTCCCGCTGTAGGGTTTTGCAATACGTTCATGATTCGCTTATAGTGGGTGGCTAGGGTGACAGAAGCTTACACCCGAGTAATGGAGTTGTTGCGTATGGGAGTAAAGGGGACTTGATACTTAATGCTATGGTTGGGTTTACCTTAATGATTTCTAGTAGTTGCGGATGCTTGCTAGAGGTCCAATCATAAGTTCATATGATCCAAGTATAGAAAGTATGTTAGCTCATGCCTCTCCCTCATATAAAATTGCAATAATGATTACCAATCATGTTATCAATTTCCTAGGATAATTCCACACACCATACCATCATTATTCCACACTTGTTGTTCGTAATATATTGTAATATATTCTAACTTTATGTTGACAGCACCTATTTTTGTATTTTAGTTCTCCGATATCTTGCAAAGCTATCCTCTTTACACCCACAATGTAGTTTTATTTCTTATTTCTAGATAAAAGCAAACACTCGGAGTACGTAGAGTCGTATCAGTGGAAAATAGGACTTGAGATAATATTGATCTTGCCTTTAGCTCCTTGTGGGTTTGACACTCCATACGTACCTCTTCCATCTTGGGGATTATCATGTGTTCATTGTTATATTGCTTTGCATGATCATATAGAGCTGACATGATATTTGTGGCAAATCCACCGTTCATCATTATTATACATGTTATGCTAGATCATTGCACATCCTGGTACACTACCAGAGGCATTCATATAGAGTCATCTTGTATAGTTTTTATCGAGTTGTAAGTAAATGAAAGTGTGATGATCATCATTATCAGAGCATTGTCCCAGTGAGGAAAGGATGATGGGGACTATGATTCCCCTACAAGTCGGGATGAGGATCCGAACAAAAAAAGAGAGGCCAAAAGAGCCCAACAAAAAAAGAGAGAAAAGGCAATGTTACTATCCTTTTTCCACACTTGTGCTTCAAAGTAGCACCATGTTCTTCATACAGAATGTCTCCCAAGTTATCACTTCATATACTAGTGGGATTTTTTCATTATAGAACTTGGCTTGTATTCTGATGATGGGCTTCCTCAAATGCCTGAGGTCTTCATGAGCAAGCAAGTTGGATGCACACCCACTTAGTTTCAGTTTGAGTTTTCATACACTTATAGCTCTTAGTGCATCCGTTGCATGGCAATCCCTACTCCTCGCATTGATATCGATTGATGGGCATCTCCATAGCCCGTTGATCCGCTGAGTTAATGCAAGACTTTCTTCCTTTTGACTTCCCTTATTGATATCTACCACTGCATTCTATTCCACCTATAGTTCTATATCCATGGCTCACGCTCATGTATTGCGTGGGGTTGAAATTGCTGAAGCGCTTTAGAAGTACGATCCAATTGCCTGGTTTGACACCGGGGTGCTCATGATTTAAATTAATGCGGTGAAGGCGGAGTCATGCCATGCTAACATGATAAAATGAGTGGGGATAACCTTCGTTAAGGATCGTATATTTTGAAAAAAGTAACGATTATGCTTCTTATATTCATGGATATTATTGTGTTGATATTGTTACTTCATCATTTCTCAATATTTATACCATAAATAGATTACATGATACACATGCTTGGTAGCATTCAACATCAAAAATTCTGTTTTTATGATTTACCTACTCGAGGACTGATACGTCTCCAACGTATCTATAATTTTTGATTGTTCCATGCTATTATATTATCTGTTTTGGATGTTTTATATGCATTAATATGCTATTTTATATTATTTTTGGGACTAGCTTATTAACCTAGAGCCCAGTGACAGTTTCTGTTTTTTCCTTGTTTTTGAGCTTCGCAGGAAAGGAATACCAAACGGAGTCCAAATGGAATAAAACCTTCGCGATGATTTTTCTTGGACCAGAAGACACCCAGGAGACTTGGAGTGCAAGTCAGAAGAGCCACGAGGCGGCCACAAGGGGGAGGGCGCTCCCAGGGGGTAGGGCGCGCCCCCTGCCTTGTCGGCCCCTCGGTGACCCCCTGACCTAGATCTCCCTCCTATATATTCACATATAATCCCAAACCACTAGAAGCATCCATGAAAACACTTTTCCACCACCGCAACCTTCTGTTCCCGTGAGATCCCATCTTGGGGCCTTTTCCGGCGTCCTGCCGGAGGGGGATTCGATTACGGAGGGCTTCTACATCAACTCTATTGCCCTTCCGATGAAGCGTGAGTAGTTTACCCCAGACCTACGGGTCCATAGCTAGTAGCTAGATGGCTTCTTCTCTCTCTTTGATTCTCAATACAACGTTCTCCTTGATGTTCTTGGAGATCTATCCGATGTAATCTTCTTTTACGGTGTGTTTGTCAAGAACCGATGAATTGTGGATTTATGATCAGCTTATCTATGAATATTATTTGCGTCTTCTCTGAATTCTTTTATGCATGATTTGATATCCTTGTAATTCTCTTCGAACTATCAGTTTGGTTTGGCCAACTAGATTGGTTTTTCTTGCAATGGGAGAAGTGCTTGGCTTTGGGTTCAATCTTGCGGTGTCCTCTCCCAGTGACAGTAGGGGCAGCGAGGCACGTATTGTATTGTTGCCATCGAGGATAAAAAGATGGGGTTTACATCATGTTGCTTGAGTTTATTCCTCTACATCATGTCATCTTACTTAAAGCGTTACTCTGTTCTTCATGAACTTAATACTCTAGATGCAGGCAGGAGTCCGTCGATGTGTGGAGTAATAGTAGTAGATGCAGGCAGGAGTCGGTCTACTTGACACGGACGTGATGCCTATATTTCATAATCATTGCCTTGGATATCGTCATAACTTTGCGCTTTTCTATCAATTGCTCAACAGTAATTTGTTCACCCACCGTATTATTTGCTATCTTGAGAGAAGCCTCAAGTGAAACCTATGGCTCCCGGGTCTATTTTCCATCATATTACTTTCTGATCTACTATTTTGCAATCTTTTATTTCCAGATCTATAAACCAAAAACCCTAAAAAAATTTACTTTATCTTTTGTTTAGTTTTATCTATCTCTATCAGATCTCACTTTTGCAAGTGACCGTGAAGGGATTGACAACCCTTTATCGCGTTGGGTGCAAGTGTTTGATTGTTTGTGCAGGTATTGGTGATTTGTGCATTGTCTCCTACTGGATTGATACCTTGGTTCTCTAACTGAGGGAAATACTTATCTCTACTTTGCTGCATCACCCTTTCCTCTTCAAGGGAAAAACCAACGCAAGCTCAAGAAGTAGCAGGAAGAATTTCTGGCGCCATTGCCGGGGAGATCTACGCCAAGTCAAGACATACCAAGTACCCATCATAAACTCTCATCTCTTGCATTACATTATTCGCCATTTGCCTCTCGTTTTCCTCTCCCCCACTTCTAAAATGATTTTTGAAAAGATTTGTCTTTTTCTTCGCCCCTCTTTCGTTCATCTTTCCGTATGCCTTTTTGCTCGTTTGCTATCTTTGCTCGTGTTTCCATGTGCCTTCTATTTTCTTGCATCTTTGCTTGCTAAAAATCTATTGATATGGATCCACTTAAAGTTTTCTACTTGGATCATCTTCGATCCATATGTGCTTGTGCTGAAACCCCAACTAGTTTAGTTGAGGGAAAATCTTTAGATGAGCATGCTCATTTTGTGCGTCACCGTTTGTCTGAAAAAGGGAGACTCTTATGGAATCAAATAAATTGTTTGCTATGTTATGCTTGGAATCTTTGTGAACTTTGTGATTTTACTTGTTGCTCTAAGAACCCTAAAAAAACACCTTCCCTACCTATGTGAGTTTAATGATAATGAAATCTTATCTTCTTATGAAAAGGGTGTTTACAGTTACTATGATATCGAACAAATTGAGGAATTTGTTGCTTTTAAGGGTGCTTATGAAGTTGCTTCCTTGATAGAAAAGTATGATGTTACTCTCTACAAATCTGAAAATTTTGACATACTTAAATATTGCTATGAAAACTATGCTCATAATGCCTATGTCAAAGAATTTATTGAGAGAATGACCGTTGCTTTGGAAGAAAATAATGATATGCATGAATCTATAGATAATTATGATTCTGATGATTTGATTGAAATATCCCTTGATGAACATGATGCTTGCTATTCTTATGGCCATGATGCCAATATTTACGGAGATGAATTTTCTATAGTTCTTTATGTTAAACATGAGATTGTTGCTATTGCACCCATACTTGATAGTTCCTTGAATCAAAAGCATGATTGCAATGATGTTATTATAAATTCTATTAATGTCAATTGTGCTAATGATATGCAAAACCCCAAGCTTGGGGATGCTAGTTTTGCTATGTCCGCTACTTATTGCAATGATCCTGATTGGGGTGATAATGCTTCTTATGATCTTGAAAATTTATTTAAGCCTCATGATGAATATGTTTGCTATAATATTGAAAGTGGTTTTGGAAGAGTGTCAACTTTAGGAAATAATGATCCCACTACTTTGGAGATTGATAAGTCTTATGTATTTTTTGATAAAAGTGGGTTTGGAGAGGTCACGACTTTATTTGATGATAATCCCACTATTTTGGAAGAGTGTCAACTTTGCATGCATGTGGATCATGTAGAGAAAATTTTATGTGATAGCTATATTGTTGAATTTGATTATGATCCTACTTGTAGTTATTATGAGAGAGGAAAATATGGTTGTGGAAATCTTCATGTTACTAAATTACCTCTCGTTATGTTGAGTTTGCTATTGTCTCTTTCTTCTTCTTTGCATATGCTAGGATTTGCTTGCCTTGATAATTTGTTTGCCTATAAGATGCATATGCATAGGAAGTATGTTAGACTTAGATGTGTTTTTCGCATACTTTATGATGCTCTCTTTGTGCTTCAATTCTTGTCTTTCATGTGAGCATCATTAAAATTATCAATGCCTAGCTAAGGGCGTTAAACAATAGCGCTTGTTGGGAGGCAACCCAATTTTTTTTGTGCTTTTTGTTTTGCTACTGTTTTTGAATAAAATACACATTATTACCTCTGTATTAATTGTGTTTTGGTGTTTTAATTAGTGTTTGTGCCAAGTAAGACCTTTGGGATGGCTCACGGTGATAGTTTATTTGATCTTGCTGAAAAATAGAAACTTTTGTGTCCAGTCATAGAATTGTTTAAATTCACTGGAGCATGGAAAAACCCTGAATTTTTTACACAAGATTGATATACAAATTTCCTCCGTTGTCCTAATTTTCAGAATTTTTGTAGTTACATAAGTATTAGAACAATTCAGATCTTCTCAGACTGTTCTGTTTTTGACAGATTCTGTTTTCTTTGTGTTGTTTGCTTATTTTGATGAATCTATGGGTAGTATCGGGGGGTATGAGCCATGGATAAGTTGGAATACAATAGATATTACACCAATATAAATAAAGAATGAGTTCACGACAGTACCAAAAGTGGTGATTTATTTTCTTATACTAACGGAGCTTATGAGATTTACTGTTGAGTTTTGTGTTGTGAAGTTTTCAAGTTTTGGGTAAGGATTTGATGGACTATGGAATAAGGAGTGGCAAGAGCCTAAGCTTGGGAATGCCCAAGGCACCCCCAAGGTAATATTCAAGGACAACCAAGAGCCTAAGCTTGGGGATGCCCCGGAAGGCATCCCCTCTTTCGTCTTCGTCTATCGGAAACTTTACTTGAGGCTATATTTTTATTCACCACAAGATATGTGTTTTGCTTGGAACGTCTTGTATGATTTGAGTCTTTGTTTTTTAGTTTGCCACAATCATCCTGGCTGTACACACCTTTTGAGAGGGACATGCATGAATCGCGATTTATTAGAATACTCTATGTGCTTCACTTATATCTTTTGAGCTAGGCAATTTTGCTCTAGTGCTTCACTTATATCTTTTTAGAGCACGGTGGTGGCCTTATTTTGTAGAAATTATTGAACTCTCATGATTCACTTATATTATTTTGAGAGTCTCTAAACAGCGTGGTAATTTTCTTTGGTTATGAATTTAGTCCTAATATGATAGGCATCCAAGAGGGATATAATAAAAACTTTCATATAAAGTGCATTGAATACTATGAGAAGTTTGATTCCTTATGATTGTTTTGAGATATAGAGATGGTGATATTAGAGTCATGCTAGTGAGTAATTGTGAATTGGAGAATACTTGTGTTGAGGTTTCTGATTCCCGTAGCATGCACGTATGGTGAACCGTTATGTAACGAAGTTGGAGCATGAGGTATTTTTTGATTGTCTTCCTTATGAGTGGCGGTCGGGGATGAGCGATGGTCTTTTCCTACCAATCTATCCCCCTAGGAGCATGCGCGTAGTACTTTGTTTCGATGACTAATAGATTTTTGCAATAAGTATGTGAGTTCTTTATGACTAATGTTGAGTCCATGGATTATACGCACTCTCACCCTTCCACCTTTGCTAGCCTCTCTAGTGCCGCGCAACTTTCGCCAGTACCATAAACCCACCGTATACCTTCCTCAAAACAGCCACCATACCTACCTATTATGGCATTTCCATAGCCATTCTGAGATATATTGCCATGCAACTTTCCACCATTCCGTTTTATTATGACACGTTCCATCATTGTCATATTGCTTTGCATGATCATGTAGTTGACATCGTATTTGTGGCAAAGCCACCTTTCATAATTCTTTCATACATGTCACTCTTGAGTCATTGCACATCCCGGTACACCGCTGGAGGCATTCATATAGAGTCATATTTTTGTTCTAAGTATCGAGTTGTAATTTTTGAGTTGTAAGTAAATAAGAGTGTGATGATCTTCATTATTAGAGCATTGTCCCATTAGAGGAAAAAATAAAAGGGAGGCCAAAGAAGCCAAACAAAAAAAATGAGAGAAAAAGAGAGAAGGGGCAATGTTACTATCCTTTTTTTTCCACACTTGTGCTTCAAAGTAGCACCATGATCTTCATGATAGAGAGTCTCCTGTGTTGTCACTTTCATATGCTAGTGGGAATTTTTCATTATAGAACTTGGCTTGTATATTCCAATGATGGGCTTCCTCAAATTGCCCTAGGTCTTCATGAGCAAGCAAGTTGGATGCACACCCACTTAGTTTTCTTTTGAGCTTTCATAAACTTATAGCTCTAGTGCATCCGTTGCATGGCAATCCCTACTCACTCACATCGATATCTATTGATGGGAATCTCCATAGCCTGTTAATATGCCTAGTTGATGTAAGACTATCTCCCTCTTTTTGTCTTCTCCACAACCACCATATTCTATTCCACTTATAGTGCTATGTCCATGGCTCACGCTCATGTATTACGTGAAAGTTGAAAAGGTTTGAGAACACCAAAAGTATGAAACAATTGCTTGGCTTGTCATCGGGGTTGTGCATGATTTGAATACTTTGTGTGATGAAGATGGAGCATAGCCAGAATATATGATTTTGTAGGGATAAACTTTCTTTGGCCATGTTATTTTGAGAAGACATAATTGCCTTGTTAGTATGCTTGAAGTATTATTGTTTTTATGTCAATATTAAACTTTTGTTTTGAATCTTATGGATCTGAACATTCATGCCACAATAAAGAAAATTACATGGATAAATATGTTAGGTAGCATTCCACATCAAAAATTCTGTTTTATCATTTACCTACTCGAGGACGAGCAGGAATTAAGCTTGGGGATGCTTGATACGTCTCCAACGTATCTATAATTTTTGATTGTTCCATGCTATTATATTATCTGTTTTGGATATTTTATTTGCATTAATATGCTATTTTATTTTATTTTTGGGACTAACTTATTAACCTAGAGCCCAGTGCCAGTTTCTATTTTTTCCATGTTTTTTAGCTTCGCGGGAAAGGAATACCAAACGGAGTCCCAACGGAAGAAAACCTTCGCGATGATTTTTCTTGGACCAGAAGACACCCAGGAGACTTGGAGTGCAAGTCAGAAGAGCCACGAGGCGGCCACAAGGGGGGAAGGGCGCGCCCCCCTGCCTTGTGGGCCCCTCGGTGACCCCCGGACCTAGATCTTCCTCCTATATATTCACATATATTCCCAAACCACTAGAAGCATCCACGAAAACACTTTTTCACCGCCGCAACCTTCTGTTCCCGTGAGATCCCATCTTGGGGCCTTTTCCGACGTCCTGCCGGAGGGGGATTCTATTACGGAGGGCTTCTACATCAAATCTATTGCCCTTCCGATGAGGCATGAGTAGTTTACCTCAGACCTACGGGTCCATAGCTAGTAGCTAGATGGCTTCTTCTCTCTCTTTGATTCTCAATACAACGTTCTCCTTGATGTTCTTGGAGATCTATCCGATGTAATCTTCTTTTGCGGTGTGTTTGTCAAGATCCGATGAATTGTGGATTTATGATCAGCTTATCTATGAATATTATTTGAGTCTTCTCTGAATTCTTTTATGCATGATTTGATATCCTTGTAATTCTCTTCGAACTATCGGTTTGGTTTGGCCAACTAGATTGGTTTTTCTTGCGATGGGAGAAGTGCTTGGCTTTGGGTTCAATCTTGCGGTGTCCTCTCCCAGTGACAGTAGGGGCAGCGAGGCACGTATTGTATTGTTGCCATCGAGGATAAAAAGATGGGGTTTACATCATATTGCTTGAGTTTATTCCTCTACATCATGTCATCTTACTTAAAGCGTTACTCTGTTCTTCATTAACTTAATACTCTAGATGCAGGCATGAGTCGGTCGATGTATAGAGTAATAGTAGTAGATGCAGGCAGGAGTCGGTCTACTTGACACGGACGTGATGCCTATATTTCATAATCATTGCCTTGGATATCGTCATAACTTTGCGCTTTTCTATCAATTGCTCGACAGTCATTTGTTCACCCACCATATTATTTGCTATCTTGAGAGAAGCCTCTAGTGAAACCTATGGCCCCCGGGTCTATTTTCCATCATATTGCTTTCCGATCTACTATTTTGCAATCTTTTATTTTCAGATCTATAAACCAAAAACCCTAAAAATATTTACTTTATCTTTTGTTTAGTTTTATCTATCTCTATCAGATCTCACTTTTGCAGGTGACCGTGAAGGGATTGACAACCCCTTTATCGCGTTGGGTGCAAGTGTTTGATTGTTTGTGCAGGTATTGGTGATTTATGCGTTGTCTCCTACTGGATTGATACCTTGGTTCTCTAACTGAGGGAAATACTTATCTCTACTTTGCTGCATCACCCTTTCCTCTTCAAGGAAAAAACCAACGCAAGCTTAAGAAGTAGCAAGGACGAGCAGGAATTACGCTTGGGTATGCTGATACGTCTCCAACGTATCTATAATTTTTTATTGTTTCATGCTATTATATTATCAATCTTGGATGCTTTATATGCATTTATATGCTATTTTATATCATTTTTGGGGACTAACCTATTAACCCAGTGCCAGTTCCTGTTTTTTTGCTTGTTTTTGGCTTTTCAGAAAATCTGTACTAAACGAAGTCCAAACACGATGAAACTTTATGGTGATTTTTTCTGGATCAGAAGGGACCCTAGAAGCTTCGGGAGGAGGCCAGAAGAGCTACGAGAGAACCACGAGCTCACTGGGCACGCCCCCTGCGCTCGTGGGCCCCACGCAACTCTTTTTAACCTAATTCCAAGCCTATAAATTCAAATATATTCCCAAACCAACAGAGATCCACCTGGAAAAAAATCCACCTTCGCAAGCTTCTGTTCTTCCGTGATCCAATCTGGGGGCCTTTTCTGGTACTCTGTCGGAGGGGGAATCAATCACGGAGGGTTTCTACATCATCCTTGCTGCCTTCCGATGATGCGTGAGTAGTTTACCACAGACCTACGGGTCTATCCGATGTAATCTTCT
Organism: Thinopyrum elongatum; assembly: GCA_011799875.1. Taxonomy (NCBI): domain Eukaryota; kingdom Viridiplantae; phylum Streptophyta; class Magnoliopsida; order Poales; family Poaceae; genus Thinopyrum; species Thinopyrum elongatum. The sequence goes on along the minus strand of CM022303.1, from coordinate 529,347,024 downwards.
TTTGCGGTGTGTTTGTTGGGATCCGATGAATTGTGGGTTTATGATCAGATTATCCATTGAAAGTAATTGAGTCTTTTCTGAACTTTATTATGCATGATTGTTATAGCTTTGTATTTCTCTTCGATCTATCCATTTGGTTTGGCCAACTAGATTGCTTTATCTTCAGTGGGAGAGGTGCTTTGTAATGGGTTCAATCTTGCGGTGTCCTCACCCAGTGACAGAAGGAGGAGCGAGGCACGTATTGTATTGTTGCTATTAGGGGTAAAACAATGGGGTTTATTCATATTGATTGGGTTTACTTTGTCTACATCATGTCATCTTGCTTAAGGCGTTACTCTGTTTGTCATGAACTTAATACCATAGATGCAAGTTGGATAGCGGTCAATTGATGGAGTAATAGTAGTAGATGCAGGCAGGATTCAGTCGACTTGTCACGGACGTGATGCCTATATACATGCTCATTGCCATGAATACGTCATAACTATGCGCTTTTCTATCAATTGCCCAACAGTAATTTGTTTATCCACCGTACGCTATGTTTTCGAGAAAGAAGCCTCTAGTGAAAGCTGTGGCCCCTGGGTCTATCTTTATCATATTATAAAAACCAAAAATACCTTGCTACAATTTATTTACTTTTATTTTGTTTTGCAATTTATCTATCTACCTATACAAGATTTGATCCTTGCAAGTAACGAGTTCAAGGGGATTGACAACCCTCTTTTCGCGTTGGGTGCAAGTATTTGCTTTTGTGTGTGCAGGTGTTGTTCACGAGGGTTTGCATGGTTCTCCTATTGGATCGATAAACCTTGGTTCTCACTGAGGGAAATACTTATCTCTACTGTACTGCTCCACCCTTCCTCTTCGGGGAAAATCCCAACGCAGCTCACAAGTAGCACCGTCGCTGCCACGTATGAAGCCTCCGCCTCTATCTCCTTCTCCGCCACTTCCTCCTCCTCCTTGTCCGCTGTCTCCAACTCATCTTTCTAACGCTGCAACATTTTATAGCGTACGGCTTGCACGATCATCCTTGTGTCACCATCCAAGGACTCCAAATTCAAGGACAACATATTGGTGTCCTCCACATCGGCTGTGATATTCACCTTCTTTTCTTCAAGCATCGCCTTCTTCTTGTCGAGCATGGCCTTCTTCTCTTCGTTCATGGCCCTCTTCTCTTCGAGCGCTAGCTTCTTCTCGGTCGCCTCCATCGATAGTTTAAACCTCTTTGCCTTTTTTCCTCCTTGATGTCCATGCGCTTGACGTATGCCTCCTCCTTCTTGTACAAGATGTCCTCAAACCTCTCCATCATATTGACCACCACACCTTCTCGCTTCGCCCTCTTGTCCTCCCACTTCTTCCTTCGAAACCCTCTTCTTAACTTCTTGGGTGGTTCTTTTGTTAGATCGGTTGGGTCACCAGTTTCTTCCTCGGTGGCTTGGGCGGCGGTCTTGACTATGTATACGTTCCAATTTGATTGCCCATTCAACTGTAACAAACAATGCATGACGGCGAAGATTTTCTTCTCCAACTCCTTGAACATCATACATGCACGAGAAGGCTACAAAATAGAACATTGTTAACTAAACTATGCATATCCGACCACAATACTATGCATATCCAGCTAGTGATCAACAAAACTATGCATATCTGGCCAATGATCAACAAACCTATGCATATCCGGCCACAAAACTATGCATATCCGGCAAATGATCAACAAAACTATGCATATCCGGCCAGTGATCAACAAAACTATCCATATCCGGCAAATGATCAAAATAACTATGCATATCCGGATACTGATCAACTAAACTATGCATATCCGGCTACTGATCAACTAAACTATGCATATCCGGCTACTGATCAACTAAACTATGCATATTCAGCCAAATGAACTTACTTGCTCGGTGATTTGCGCACCACTAGGCTGCCATGTGATGAGATGCGCCAAGTTGCCGCAATACTTCGACACGGCCTCTTTGATGGTGTACCATCGACGTTTGAGGGACCTTGATTCATAGTTGCGGATGACCGCGTCGGAGTAGGGCGCGAAATGCTTGTGTTCATGGAAGCATGTGTGAATGTTGTTCCAAAAAGTTGTGCCCTTTTGCTCGGTGCCATGGATCGGATTGAGACTAGTGGCCAACCATGCATCGCACAACAGCCCATCCTCCCGCATGTTGAAGCTTTCTCCTCTATCCTTCTTCTTTGGATCACCGGCAAAATCATCCGGATCACCGTCCTCCTCCTCCTCCACCTCCTCCGCCTGTCCGGTGGCCCAATCCTGCTGGTGTGTGTCCATGCCGGTCTGGGTGTAGGACTGCGTGCCAGTCTGGGTGTAGCCCTGCTGCAAGTGGGTGTAGTTACAGGACTGGGTGGGATCCGAGTCTTCCACCTGCCCGTCCTCATAACCACCTCCTCCTCTGCCTCCATCGTGGATGATCTCAAACATCTCCCTCTCCCCATCGCCGCATGCCTTCTCCCCCACTATAGGCATAGTAGCGAACAACGTGCGGGCATCCATGTGCTCCCCGCCCGCTATCCGCGCCCGGACGAGCTATGGCGAAGAAGACTCCGAGAAGAGCAGTGGCACCGCGTTTACGTCGATGTTGTAAGGCACTTGCCCGGCAGTAGTTACCGTGGACTGCCTACCGAGGTGCTTAGCGGCATAGTAGCATGGAGCCTTGTAATGCTCCGGCCATGCCGGCGTAGTAGTACGGAGCCTTGTAATGCTCCGGCCATGGCGGTGTCTGGATGGTGGGCGACACCATCGGGGCTCCGCGGCCCTGGCCGCGACGTCCACCATGTTCGCGACCAACACACCCACTGCCACGGACACCATTAGCGCTCCCTCTGTCGGCCTTCCACTTCCCGAGCTTTTCCTCCTTTGCGGCATTCGCTTTGACATGGCGATTTTGTCGCGTCGCTGAGTTGATCTTCCGGGCGAGGGTGATGTTGGGATCCTCCTACACCTCCACCACCTGCATCTCCAGCAGGTCCTCGTCCAGTTCCATGCGTCGGCGGCGAGAACGAAGAAGAAAGTGGGAGAAAATGGTGGGAATTGGATGGTGAGCGGCAGGATGGAAGAAAAGAGTGGGGAATTTTGACACGGAAACAGTGCGACATACTACAAAATCGCGGGCTCCGCCTTCCCTTTGGGTGGGCCATGGGTGTAAGACTACCCACAGAGGAAGTAACATCAGCAGTAATATAAGGTCCAATTCAATAAATTTGCTTATGTGACAATGATTTAATGAGGAGAGAGATGAATTGAGTAACGTAGTCACTTACTCATACTATGAGTAACATCACACATACAAAGACAAGATTAGTCTACAAGCTAATAAATGAAGTGTTGCATGACATCACACATATGTTACTCCCCACTACGAAGGTAGTAACATAGACTAGTAACATATGCATGTTACTAGTCGATGTTACTCCCCACTGTGAGTAGTCTAAGAGTCCGACGTGTCTCGTGTGCGGGCTCCCGCAAAGCCCCCACATTTGGTTTTGGTTTGCGGGAAAAAGTGATCCGAATTGCCCGGCGGACCGATACAGGCCCGCGTTGGATGTCTTTCGGGGTCTGGACAGCGGGGTCCGGATGTATGCGGGCGGTTTGAGGGTTGTCGTTGGAGATGCCCTTAGCTAGTCACATTAAAAGTGCAAGTTATATTTTATATATACCAAACTAAATCAATTAACTGACACTTTAGAAGCTGACTCCATTTATTCGGCGGCAAAAATTCCAGTCGACTTCAGTTCGTTGCCCGTTAAGACGGTGAGCGGTAGCCATGCTCATCGCGGTGGCCCCAACCTACTTCCAACCATAAGTACCGATGCGCGTCCAACGCATTCTTGCATAGAGCCAACCACGCCTAGCCTGCTCCTTCTCTCAGGTAGCGAGTCAGTGACGCACGCTCTCCGTGCCACACCACGAGCGCACCGTTCTGCCCGCTCAGCGACCCAAGAGACCGGCGTCCGGCAATGGAGTCGCGGGTGAAGCCCGGGTTCAGCGGCGTGGGCAGCCTATCCGGCAGCCGGAGGAGCTACATGGGAGCGGCGGCGGCGGCGGAGCCTAGCAAGCCGGCGGTGGACGGGTGCGGCGTGGCGCTGCGCGTGTTCATCCTGGCGGCAACGCTGGTCGCCGCCGTGGTGATGGGCCTGGACCGGCAGACGAGCACCGTGCAGGTCACCATCGCCGACACGCTGCCGCCGCTGCAGGTCCCCGTCACGGCCAAGTGGTCCTACTCCTCCGCCTTCGTGTAAGCGCTCCCTCCCGTACCTGATTCTTTTTCCTCTTCCTGGCTACCAGCACTACAATTAATTACACATTCACACGACACTATCGTTCTCCAGTGAAGAGCTCTCCTGGATTTTGTTTTGTTTTCTTCCTTGTGGGATTTCCTTTTGCTTATTTTAATCCGTTTGTTCGGCGGATATCGATCGTTCATGAATCATGATGCAAGCACCTCCGCAACGGTACGTGCACATTGTATCTGTATCTGACACAAAGATACACGTTTGAGAAATGGGCCAGCCAAGCACATGCAACCAATTAATCATATATATTGCCATTTTCATTAATTAGGAAAGTTTGCTTCGCTTGAGTATGCCATACCAGCATTACTGTAGTCCAGTCAAGGCCAACAAAGCCATTTCTGCCGAAAGCACATCAATAGCTAGCGTCTGCCTGCTTAAAAAAAAAGAGCTAGCGTTTGCCGTTCCAGACACATCAAATTTCCTTTTCATTGATTAGGCAAAAGTGCTTCTACACTACGCACTTTCACCATCTCCTCCTTATTTCCGTACGAATTCTTCGGGTGAGAAGGATCGACGGTCCGCAGGAAACGCAGTGTCGTGCGTGTCCGTCCAGCTGATTCCTACCGCTCACTGCTCGATCGATCTTAGTCCCACGTGCAAACAAGACATTCTCTTTCTCCTACCTAGAAAGAACCTTTGCAGTGCACCATAGACAAGGATGCCGCAACAAACCAGAATACTATGAACTAATTAATGGCTTCCGTACCCTCCAATTTTTTTATTATTATTTTTTTGCTTCCGACGCTACCAAATCAAGGTGAATGATTCGCTCGACGCCCAAGGGCCGATAGCTTGTTGATGCCCAACAAGAATGCGGTGCAAGTAATGGACGATTTCCTCTTTGTCCACGTCGATCTTTCTGGTTCTGGTGTAGGTGGTCAGGAACAAATTGCAAAATGATCTCCGCTTTGTTCACGTCCAGACTCCATAAACGCATGAATCTTCAGTGGACCGCGTACGTGGCTGGCTGGCCCGATCGATCGACCGATCCCCGCTCATTATTGCGGAAAGAGATGGATGGATAATCGGATGGGTGCATGCATTAAGTCCCAGCTCATCCGTCACATCCACGGTGGGGCACACGTGCTCATGCATCCTCATGGATGTGCTCCGGCCCAAGCTAGCAGCCACCAAGCGATTTGGCCTTTTACAAAAGGAGGAGATATATGGGATACGGATAGAGATTTCCGAAAGGATTGTCGAGATCATGCTTGTCGAGATCGATTCATTTCGGCCAGAGACGTGTCCGCTTGTTTCAGAGTTCATGAAAATGAAACAGCAGCAGGATACATATGCAGTATCTTTCTTTTGTCAGCAAAAGGATTGATTAATACGCTAGGTTGACGTGGCTTAATTACTCATGGATTAATTCCGCGAAGTTCATCTTTCTTTGCTGCTGCTAGTACTATTTATCAAGGATACTGTTAGTGCACATTGTGTGCAACTAATTTGAGGAAAACAAACATATTCCCTCCGTTTCAAATTAGTTGACTTGGATTTATCTACATACGAATGTATCTAACACTAAAACATATCTAGATATATCCGTATCTAGACAAATCTGAGTCAACTAATTTAGAACGGAGGGAGTAGCTATTAAGAACCACTACAGAGGAATTTAAGCACGAAAATGATGTTGATCCATAAAACAGTACACATTCAACATCAGGGAACAGCTAGACGTCCGGACCGGACAGTGCACATTCAATACAGTACGTGTCATCGCCTGCACCGCTCTACGGCTGTGTACCTCGTAGCGTTCCAACTGTATGCACGCACTAATATCTGGGCAGCAAAATTTCATATATACTAGGTGATACCCAGCACAATTGTTGCGGGGATATGTTGTGATTCGTTATATGAGGCATGAATATTTTAAGTGATAATATAAAAGCTAAAACTAAATATACATACAATTCATTATGTTTGATTACTATATAGTTGTAAAATATTTATTAAATATATAGCATAATAGAATGAAAATTCTCATGTATGTTTGGGTGTCAAGATGGGTCTTTTGCATCATGCATGTCATGATGAAGTAGCATGTTTGCATGTTGAGATATATGGTAGTGGGGGTGGGTCTTTTCTCATGCATGTTGTGCGATAATGTGACATGCTTACATGTTGAGAGAAATAATTAGTGGAGGCTAGCTATTTAGGTATAGAAATTTGTGTACAAAACAAAATTTGATATATATTTTTTTGAAAAGGAGAGCTCCCTCTCCAATTTCATATAGCAAAATTTCTTCCTTCAAAATTAAAGAAAAAATCTCTTGCTTCAAAAACAAATATAGCAAAATTCGATAATACACGCTCCTTGAGTTTGTGTTGCTGTGATAGTACGTAGTACGGTAGTAATAAATTGATGCTATTAACTAACTAGCGTGCATTCTGTATACGCGGCGCGTGCGTGCAGGTACTTCGTGGTGGCGAACGCGATGGCGTGCGTCTTCTCGGCGGTGGCACTGGCGGCGTGCCGCAGCCGGAGCGCGGTGGCGCCGCTGATGGTCGGCGACCTGGTGGTGCAGGCGCTCCTGTTCTCGGCGGTGGGCGCGGCGGCGCAGTTCGGCATCCTGGGCGAGCGCGGCAATTCCCACGTGCGGTGGGGCAAGGTGTGTCATGTCTACAGCAAGTTCTGCGAGCGCGCCATGGCCGCAGTCATCGTCTCCCTCATCGCCGCCTTCGCCAACCTCGTCCACCTCATGTTCGCCATCCTAGACGTCCACAAAAACTCCTCCTACTACTAGCTAGCTCAGCTGCTGCTGATCCATCATGCACGCATCGGGGATGTCCGATCGATGCATGACGATGGACGATGGTAATACTTGATTTGATTTAATGGCGCGCATTATAGTGTCGATACATTTTGGCGCTGTAATGTTAGCTGTTGATACAAATATATGGAGGATTTTACTTGGTATGAACTAAATAGTCTAATATCTACGTATTGGTCATTTTTTGAGCTGATTTGGCATTAGCTAATATGTATGTATTGGTAACTTTTTAGCTAATTTGGTCCATTGTACCTGTGGTGTGAAAATGGCACGTGGTTGCGCCCATCCATTTCTCCAATAGGATGATAGGCATATTTATGTAAATATATGTTAACATATTTTGTAGTTGATTTTTTATAGCTAATCTTGAACCTGACCTCCACATCACAATCTAAGGATATTTTGGCCACCCTATTTCTTCCTCAACTAAACCAAAACTCACTCGTAAACTTCATATATATATATATATATATATACATACATATATATATATATATATATATATATATATATATATATATATATATATATATATATATATATTGAAGAGAGAAGTGCATATTTCAATCCTCAACTCTTGTCCTAGTCTAATTTAGAACCCCCAACTCAAATATCGTTTACATTACAACCCTGAATTTCTTAAACCCGCCAAGATTCAACCTTCCCCTCCCTCTTGAATGGTTTTGACCCTTTGCCCGTCCAGTTAGCAATAAAATCAAAAATTCCCGAAAAATTCAGAAAAAAAATGTAAAAAAATCCAGAAAAATAATTAAAAATGTAAAACTAAAAATTAAAAAAATTATGTGAAATCAAAAGGTTTAAATGAGTTAAAAATTATGTAAAATCGAAAAAAGAATATGGGTTGTTTTCTAATAGTTCTGGAAAAAGTTTGAAATTCTGTCAAATTTGGAAAATCGTGGGAAAAAACTTTGGGGCTGTTTTCTGAAAAATTTGGAAAAAAAATCCAAAATTCTGTAAAATCTAAAAAATATTCAAAAACTTTTCCAGATGATTAGTATTGTTTTATTGATTTTAAAGATTGTTTATTTTATAAAAAAAATTAAAAAATTGAGAATTTTTAATTTTACAATTTTTTTGAAATTTTGAATTCTTTGCCTACGTGGCTTCTTGACTGGACATGCTGACTGGATGGTCAACGTGTCAAAATCGGTCAAATAGGTCAAAATTGGTCAATGGGGACAGGAGTGTTGAATGTTGGCCGGTTTGAAGAGTTCGGAGTTGTAATGTAGACGATATTCGAGTTGCGGATTGTAAATTAGACTAGGGCAAGAGTTAGGGGTTAAAATATGCACTTCTCTCTATATTGAACTAACGAGTTTTATATCACATCCTATGAAAATCATATGTTATATCTTTATACAGTGTATGAATTTATATCAAACTAGACACTGTCAATAAACCTCTCAATATCATAAAACTGCATCGCCCTACAGTTTCAATGAACTACTCCAATTTCACGGCAACATAGCACATTACAATTTTAAGATTGTCTTGACCGCTTTAACCTAAAGAACAACACCATAAATTCCGTTATGTAAAAGTAGAACCGTAGATTTTATGCTTGTTCAAGTCTTGGCATTGGGCTTTATTTGTAGCTCACTAGGTGACATGGAGTCTTCTCCATAACAGACTGCATGTGATATTAGTAGACCTCAATTCTTTGGCATGAGCAGCACCATAGCCACCCATGACGACACGAATGGGGTGATGGGAGAAGATGACGACACAAGAAAGTGAGAGAATAGGCAAGGCGCGATGACACCGTGAGGCGTGTGACACTCATTGCAGTTCACTTCGTCCGGCCTCCTCCCGTCGCGCCCTCAAGCTAGATGCCTTTGGAGCATGGGGTCATGTAGGACGGGGAGGTGGGGTCACTGAGCAGGCATGAGTTGGGGAGATAGCCACAGGTGATTGCTTGCGCGAGGAGGCAAGGAAGCGGAGTGAAGGGGAGGACCGATGGGGCTGGTAGCACTACTCCCTTTTATTATACCCTAGCGAACCCATATAGTTGGGGTCGAAACTCTCAATCCGTCGCGGGACGCTCATTTCTTGCGTGGGCAACTGGCAGGGAAAGTCTCCATGCTTATCCGATGCTAACACGGGCTACATGCGGGCGCACAATGGCCTAGTAAACAAGAATGATCCCTTTTTCCATGTGAATAACTCCTCTCTCGGAGAGTAGGACCAGTTAGCAGGTAAAACTGGATTGCATGGTGCTATGATGGCAAAAACGACCAGAGACGAGATCCCACGACCAAAATCACTTACGAGGCATTTGGTAGCCTGCATCAAACCCAACCAGGTCGGCTGGATGTGGCTTTTGGTGGTTTTGGGTTGTTTGGTTGCGTGCAGACACTTTTGGTCCTATATGGCACGGTGCTTAAAGCACCTAGGAACACTCAAATCGGCAGTTTTTCAGAGCCAGGCCTGAGCGACACAACTCGAGCACATGTGATGACTCTGGTGGTGTGAAGCTATAAGGTGGTTTGCTTATGTTTTATTCCACTCACCTCCCTTGATCCTTGTTACATGATGTCGTCTAATCTACACAACGGTGCTTTAATTCAAAAAAAGCTCTACACGAAAAACATGCACATCGGCATTATGGTTCCATTCAGACGATTGGTTCGTAATTCATGGACTCTAAATCTTCAATTTTATGTTAATGTTTGGAGGTTTCATAGACGAATTTAGGAAAATTTTGGGCACCGGGTCAACCATTTGAAATTTCCTTTGACCACTAGCTTTATCTCGGTGTTTCACACTACTTTTGTACCTGGAGCTGGCCCTTCCGTTCTTTCTTCAGCACCCCTGCTCCCAGGTGAGTTAAATTCACCATGTGAATAAGAGGTAAGATTAATCATCAGTACACATGCAGCCAAGCAAGATCACATTGCATCCGGCAAGCAAATGATTGTTACTAAGCAGTCGTGTGTGTGTGTTTTCTCAGCCAAGCAGGAAAGACTGCAGGATATCAAACGAGTTGCAAATCATGATTTTTACCCTATATCCACTTAGCTAGACCCAACTCAGCAAGGCTCCCAAAAACGCAAAAGGTGTGGAGGCTACCAAATGCCTTCTTATTGTGTGAGAGGGTTGGAAAGTGATTCAATATTACTGTCTTAAATTGTTTCTCTGACCACAAGTTCATAAGTACTCTGCTTGTAACTAAAAAGATTGGGGACCGACTATGTGAAGTTGTCTGGTTTTTATTTTTGGGTCCGACAATTTTCTTGAACTGACAGACATAAAGCATGTCCAACAAAAAAAACGACTGACCATAAACTTGTTCTAGTCGATTTGCTCAACCAGCCCAAGTCAAGCATTTGAACACGAACTAAAAGAAGCACACAACACTTCTAGAGCACAATACAAAACCCGCTAACCTGAAGAAGAAAAAAGGGCAGTCACCTGAAATCCTAATAGTTGAGGTGGTGTCACCTTAAAGAATAAATGAAGAAATGAAAAAAAAAAGAAAAAGAAAAAAAAGAAGTTTTCTCACAAAAAATGAACTTGTGACATTAGTATTACCCTTCAAGAAGAAATATAATAAAAAATAAATTAAAGCAAATAATGACAAAAGAATAAATTCTGCTTTAATTATAATATGCAAACTACACATATAATAGTAAAAATTTGACAAAAGAAGAAGCCTTCTAAGAAAGAATGAATTTAGCAGCATTGATTTTGCCATTTAAGAAGAAAGAAAATGAAAAAAATGAACAGAAAGGAAAATTTGTGCAGACAATTTAGACACAAAAATATTCTTTTTCTAATATGCCAAGAATAAGCATATAATAGTGGAATATCAGCAAAAAAGAAGTTTTCTAAGAAGGAATAAATTAGTAGCATTGATATTACCCTTAAAATGAAATAAAATTGAACTAAACTAAAACTAAGTCAATAAAAATTCTAAGTAAGAATGAAATAGTGGCATTGGTATTACCATTTAATAGGAAAGAAAATTTTAAAAAAACTTTGAAAACTTTTACACAAGTTTGCACTGAAAATGCATTTTTTTTGTAATATGCAAAGAATAAGCATATGATATTACAATTTCCGCACTCTAGTTTAATTTACATACATATTATATTGTACTGATGTGTATACATGTACAGTCACCTAATATCCAGAAAATACCCATAAAGAAAAGATAAAAACCAACAAAAGAAAGAAAAAATGCATTAAAACCGAAAGAAAAAATTCCAGGAACGGGTAATAGGCTTCAAGCCCAATACAAAAAAGAAAAGAAAGTTCATGAAATTTAAAATTAAAAAAGGTCAAAACGATAGAAAAAACATACAAAAACCTAGTCGAAAGCTTCTAGAAGCTTACTAACCTAGTTTGAAAATTCCCCAGGAGGAAAAATCAGGAAAGAAAACCATGGTTTATTCAGCCGCAAGTTACACAAAGGCATAAAAAGAAAACAGTTCATCCCCAACTAGACCACAGCCCGCATCGCATTGTGTACAGGCAAGCACTCGCATGAGGCAATGCATAGCATTTGTGGTGCTGAACTGTTGATTAAATTGCCGCTTGGGCGTCGGTTTGTTCAATATTGGCTGCTTGGGCGGGGATCCTCTTTATAATGTGGGTCGAAGAATAGTGAGCAATCACCCTCACCCCTTCCTCCCGATCGTTTGCATATGGGCTGGCCCATATTCATATTTTTCACGGTCTTTTCCTCCCACCAATTTTGGGAAGGTTCTACAACCTTCCTTGAACCAGTTTTTTGTTTTCTATGTTATCTTTCTTTAATTTTTTTGATTTTCTTATCTTTTTTATTTTTTAAATTTAAAACTCATTTTTTCAAATCCGGCAACAATTTCAAAATTCAAAAATATATATTGAATTCATGAATAATTTTTGAATTTCAGGAACAGTTTTTGATAATTCATCAACTTTTTTTGAATTTGTGGAACATTTTTTCAATTTTTCGAACATATTTTGAATATGTGAACTTTTTTGATATCGATTTTTTTGAGTTTGACAACATTTTTTGATTCAATGAACATCTTTTGAAAATTGGGAACAATTTTCATAATTCCCAAACAAATTTTGAATTCATGAATATTTTTTGAATCAATATTTTTTCCGAAATTTGGCAATTTTTTTGAATTTTTGAACCTTTTTAATTCATGATTCTTTTAAAAATTCGCAAACATTTTTGGAATTTACAAATATTTTTTGAATCTTGCAAATACTTTTTGAAATACATCCCTTCTCTCTCTCTCTCCCTCTCTCTCTCTCTCTCTCTCTCTCTCTCTACTTCCCTGGGCTGCCGGTACGTGCCTACAAAAGGGCACGAGGATGGGGATTGGGATTGGGGATCGTAGGATATGAGGTAGGAGACTAGCCTGCGCTCGTTTCTGTTGTGGCTGATGTTCAGCGTGCCCCTGACTCGATGTCTTTGGCTCTGCCTTTGTTGAATCAGTGCACATTTTGGCGTCTTGCTAGCTAACCCTCGCCCTAGTCCTCTCGTTGTTGGAAAACGTAGCATGCAATTTCAAAAAAAAATCTGCGCTCACGCAAGATCTATCTAGGAGATGCATAGCAACGAGAGGGGGAGAGTGTGTCTACGTACCCTCGTACACCGAAAACGGAAGCGTTTGACAATGCGGTTGATGTAGTCGAACTTCTTCTCATTCCGACCGATCAAGCACCGAACATACGGCACCTCCGAGTTCTGCACATGTTCAGCTCGATGACGTCCCTCGAACTCTTGATCCAGCAAAGTGTTGAGGAAGTAGATGAGTTCCGTCAGCACAACGGCGTGGTGATGGTGATGGTGAAGTGATCCACGCAGGGCTTCGCCTAAGCACTACGAAAAAATGACCGAGGGTGTAATCTGTGGAGGGGGGCGCCGCACACGGCTAACAGATATTGTTGTGTGTTCTAGCGGTGCCCCCCCCCCCATGTATATATAGGTTGGAGGGGAGGAGAGGCAGCCAAGGGGGCGCCCAAGTAGGAGGAATCCTACTTGGGCCCCTAGTCCAATTCGGCCTCCCCCCTTACCATATCCACCGGAGGGAGAAGGAAAGAGGAGGGAGGAGGGAAGGAAGGGAGAGGCCGAATCCCTCCCCTTCCTTCTCTCTTCCCCCTTTCCTTCCTCCTAAGGTGCGGCCCATATGGGGGGCGCAGCAGCCCCTGCTGGCTGCTGCGTTTCCCCTCTTGGCCCATTAGGCCTATATCTTTGCCGGGGGTGCCCGGAACCCCTTTCCGGTGACCCGATATGTACCCGGTACCTCCGGAACACTTCTGGTGTCCGAATATCATCGTCCTATGTATGAATCTTTACCTCTCGACCATTTCGAGACTCCTCGTCATGTCCGTGATCTCATCCGGGACTCCGAACAACATTCGGTCACCAAATCACATAACCCATATAATACAAAATCGTCATCGAACGTTAAGCGTGCGGACCCTACGGGTTCGAGAACTATGTAGACATGACCGAGACACCTCTCCGGTCAATAACCAACAGCGGAACCTGGATACTCATATTGGTTCCCACATATTCTACGAAGATCTTTATCGGTCGAACCGTTATGACAACATACGTTATTCCCTTTGTCATCGGTATGTTACTTGCCCGAGATTCGATCGTCGGTATCTTCATACCTAGTTCAATCTCGTTACCGGCAAGTCTCTTTACTCGTTCCGTAATACATCATCTTGTGACTAATTCACTTTGCTTGCAAGGCTTCTTATGATGTGCATTACCGAGAGGGCCCAGAGATACCTCTCCGATACTCGGAGTGACAAATCCTAATCTCGATCTATGCCAACCCAATAGACACCTTCGGAGATACCTGTAGAGCATCTTTATAATCACCCAATTACGTTGTGACGTTTGATAGCACACAAGGCATTCCTCCGGTATCCGGGAGTTGCATAATCTCATAGTCGAAGGAATATGTATTTGACATGAAGAAAGCAGTAGCAATAAAACTGAACGATCATTATGCTAAGCTAACGAATGGGTCTTGTCCATCACATCATTCTCCTAATGATGTGATCCCGTTCATCAAATGACAACACATGTCTATGGTTAGGAAACTTAACCATCTAACGAGCTAGTCTAGTAGAGGCTTACTAGGGATACAGTGTTTTGTCTATGTATCCACACACATGTATCAAGTTTCCGGTTAATACAATTCTAGCATGAATAATAAACATTTATCATGAATAAGGAAATATAAAATAACAACTTTATTATTGCCTCTAGAGCATATTTTCTTCAGTCTCCCACTTGCACTAGAGTCAATAATCTAGATTACATTGTAATGATTCTAACACCCATGGAGTCTTGGTGCTGATCATGTTTTGATCGTGGAAGAGGCTTAGTCAACGGGTCTGCCACATTCAGATCCATATGTATTTTGCAAATCTCTATGTCTCCCTCCTTGACTTGATCACGGATGGAGTTGAAGCGTCTCTTGATGTGTTTGGTTCTTTTGTGAAATCTGGATTCCTTCGCCAAGGCAATAGCTCCAGTATTGTCACAAAAGATTTTCATTGGACCCGATGCACTAGGTATTACACCTAGATCGGATATGAATGCCTTCATTCAGACTCCTTCATTTGCTGCTTCCGAAGAAGCTATGTACTCCGCTTCACAAGTAGATCCCGCCACGACGCTCTGCTTGGAACTGCACCAACTGACAGCTCCACCATTCAAAATAAATACGTATCCGGTTTGTGACTTAGAGTCATCCGGATCACTATCAAAGCTAGCATCGACGTAACCATTTACGACGAGCTCTTTGTCACCTCCATAAACGAGAAACATATCCTTGGTCCTTTTCAGGTACTTCAGGATGTTCTTGACCGCTGTCTAGTGATCCACTCCTGGATTACTTTGGTACCTCCCTGCTAAGCTTATAGCAAGGCACACATCAGGTCTGGTACACAGCATAGCATACATGATAGAACCTATGGCTGAGACATAGAGAATGACTTTCATTTTCTCTCTATCTTCTGCAGTGGTCGGGCATTCAGTCTTACTCAACTTCACACCTTGTAACACAGGCAAGAACCCTTTCTTTGACTGATCCATTTCGAACTTCTTCAAAACTTTATCAAGGTATGTGCTTTGTGAAAGTCCTATTAAGCGTCTCGATCTATCCCTATAGATCTTGATGCCCAATATATAAGCAGCTTCACCGAGGTCTTTCATTGAAAAACTCTTATTCAAGTATCCTTTTATGCTATCCAGAAATTCTACATCATTTCCAATCAACAATATGTAATCCACATATAATATTAAAAATGCTATAGAGCTCCCACTCACTTTCTTGCAAATACAGGCTTCTCCGAAAGTCTGTATAAAACCATATGCTTTGATCACCTCATCAAAGCATATATTCCAACTCTGAGATGCTTGCACCAGTCCATAGATGGATCGCTGGAGCTTGCACACTTTGTTAACACCTTTAGGATCGACAAAACCTTCTGGTTGCATCATATACAACTCTTCTTTAAGAGATCCATTAAGGAATGCAGTTTTGACGTCCATTTGCTAGATTTCATAATCATAAAATGCGGAATTGCTAACATGATTCGGACGGACTTAAGCATCGCTATGGGTGAGAAAGTCTCATCGTAGTCAACTCCTTAAACTTGTCGAAAACCTTTTGCGACAAGTCAAGCTTTGTAGATAGTAACATTACCATCGGCGTCAGTCTTCTTCTTGAAGATCCATTTATTCTCTATGGCTCGCCGATCATCGGGCAAGCCCACCAAAGTCCACACTTTGTTCTCATACATGGATCCTATCTCAGATTTCATGGCCTCAAGCCATCTGTCAGAATCTGGGCTCATCATAGCTTCTTCATAGTTCGTAGGTTCGCCTTGGTCTAGTAACATGACTTCCAGTACAGGATTCCCGTACCACTCTGGTGCGGATCGTGTTCTGGTTGACCTACGAGGTTCTGTAATAACTTGATCTAAAGTTTCATGATCATCATCATTAGCTTCCTCTCTAGTTGGTGTAGGCATCACGGGAACGGTTTTCTATGATGAACTACTTTCCAATTCGAGAGAAGGTACGATTACCTCATCAAGTTCTACTTTCCTCCCACTCACTTCTTTCGAGAGAAACTCCTTCTCTATAAAGGTTCCATTCTTGGCAACAAAGATCTTGCCTTCGGATCTGTGGTAGAAGGTGTACCCAATTGTTTCCTTTGGGTATCCTATGGAGACGCACTTCTCCGATTTGGGTTCGAACTTATCAGGCTGAAGCCTTTTGACATAAGTGTCGCAACCCCAAACTTTAAGAAACGACAGCTTAGGTTTCTTGCCAAACCACAGTTCATACGGTGTCATCTCAACGGATTTAGACGGTGCCCTATTTAACGTGAATGCAGCTGTCTCTAATGCATAACCCCAAAACGATAGTGGTAAATCGGTAAGAGACATCATAGATCGCACAATATATAATAAAGTACGGTTACGACGTTCGGACACACCATTACGCTGTGGTGTTCCAGGTGGCGTGAGTGGTGAAACTATTCCACATTGTTTTAAATGAAGGCCAAACTCGTAACTCAAATATTCGCCTCCGCGATCAGATCATAGAAACTTTATTTTCTTGTTACGATGATTCTCTACTTCACTCTGAAATTCTTTGAACTTTTCAAATGTTTCAGACTTGTGTTTCATCAAGTAGATATACCCATATCTTCTCAAATCATATGTGAAGGTCAGAAAATAACGATACCCGCCGCGTGCCTCAACACTCATCGGACCGCATACATCGGTATGTATTATTTCCAATAAGTCATTAGCTCGCTCCATTGTTCTGGAGAACGGAGTTTTAGTCAGCTTGCCCATAAGGCATGGTTCGCAAGTATCAAATGATTCATAATCAAGTGATTCCAAAAGCCCATCTGCATGGAGTTTCTTCATGCGCTTTACACCAATATGACCTAAATGGCAGTGCCACAAATATATTGCACTATCATTATCAACTTTGCATCTTTTGGCATCAATATTATGAATATGTGTATCACCACGATCGAGATTCAACAAAAATAGACCACTCTTCAAGGGTGCATGACCATAAAAGATATTACTCATATAAATAGAACAACCATTATTCTCTGATTTAAATGAATAACCGTCTCGCACTAAACAAGATCCAGATATAATGTTCATGCTCAACGCTGGCACCAAATAACAATTATTCAGGTCTAAAACTAATCCTGAAGGTAGATGTAGAGGTAGCGTGCCGACGGCGATCACATCGACCTTGGAACCATTCCCGACGCGCATCGTCACCTCGTCCTTAGCCAATCTTCGTTCAATCCGTAGCTCCTGTTTCGAGTTACAAATATGAGCAACCGAACCAGTATCAAATACCCAGGTGCTACTACGAGCATTAGTAAGGTACACATCAATAACATGTATATCAAATATACCTTTGTTCACTTTGCCATCCTTCTTATCCGCCAAATACTTGGGGCAGTTCCGCTTCCAGTGACCAGTCCCTTTGCAGTAGAAGCACTCAGTTTCAGGCTTGGGTCCAGCTTTGGGCTTCTTCCCGGGAGTGGCAACTTGCTTGCCATTCTTCTTGAAGTTCCCCTTCTTTCCCTTGCCCTTTTTCTTGAAACTAGTGGTCTTGTTAACCATCAACACTTGATGCTCCTTCTTGATTTCTACCTCCGCAGCTTTGAGCATTGCGAAGAGCTTGGGAATTGTCTTTTCCATCCCTTGCATATTATAGTTCATCACGAATCCTTTGTAGCTTGGTGGCAGTGATTGAAGAACTCTGCCAATAACACTATCATCTGGAAGATTAACTCCCAGCTGAGTCAAGTGATTATGATATCCAGACATTCTGAGTATGTGTTCACTGATAGAACTGTTCTCATCCATCTTGCAGCTATAGAACTTGTTGGAGACTTCATATCTCTCAACTCGGGCATTTGCTTGAAATATTAACTTCAACTCCTGGAACATCTCATATGCTCCATGACGTTCAAAACGTCTTTGAAGTCCCGATTCTAAGCCGTAAAGCATGGCATACTGAACTATCGAGTAGTCATCAGATCGAGCTTGTCAGACGTTCATAACATCAACATCTCCTCCTGCAGCAGGCCTTTCACCTAGCGGTGCATCAAGGACATAATTCTTCTGTGCAGCAATGAGGATAATCCTCAAGTTACGGACCCAGTCCGTGTAGTTGCTACCATCATCTTTCAACTTAGCTTTCTCTAGGAACGCATTAAAATTCAAGGGAACGGTAGCATGGGCCATTGATCTACAACATAGATATGCAAAAACTATCAGGACTAAGTTCATGATAAATTAAGTTCAATTAATCAAATTACTTAAGAACTCCCACTTAGATAGACATCCCTCAAGTCATCTAAATGCTACGTGATCCAAATCAACTAAACCATGTCCGATCATCACGTGAGATGGAGTAGTCATCAATGGTGAACATCTCTATGTTGATCATATCTACTATATGATTCACGTTCGACCATTCGGTCTCCAGTGTTCCGAGGCCATGTCTATACATGCTAGGCTCGTCAAGTTTAACCCGAGTATTCCGCATGTGCAAAACTGTCTTGCATCCGTTGTATTTGAACGTAGAGTCTATCACACCCGATCATCATGTGGTGTCTCAACACGATGAACTGTCGCAACAGGGCCCAGAGATACCTCTCCGATACTCGGAGTGACAAATCCTAATCTCGATCTATGCCAACCCAACAGACACCTTCGGAGATACCTGTAGAGCATCTTTATAATCACCCAGTTACGTTGTGACGTTTGATAGCACACAAGGCATTCCTCCGGTATCCAGGAGTTGCATAATCTCATAGTCGAAGGAATATGTATTTGACATGAAGAAAGCAGTAGCAATAAAACTGAACGATCATTATGCTAAGCTAACGGATGAGTCTTGTCCATCACATCATTCTCCTAATGATGTGATCCCGTTCATCAAATGACAACACATGTCTATGGTTAGGAAACTTAACCATCTTTGATTAACGAGCTAGTCTAGTAGAGGCTTACTAGGGACACAATGTTTTGTCTATGTATCCACACACATGTATCAAGTTTCCGGTTAATACAATTCTAGCATGAATAATAAACATTTATCATGAATAAGGAAATATAAAATAACAACTTTATTATTGCCTCTAGTGCATATTTCCTTCACTCGTTGTGCTCCACGCACACGACAACCGACGAGGCATCGACCAACTCGAGGTAACAACTGCCCCATCCACTTCCAGCCTTTGTTCTTTCTTCGTTTTGTTTGCCGATTTTGCCTCACGATTTTATTACCCTCTAATGGATTGGGTGAAATCTTATTCTTCATGATTCTTTTGGATTCACGTAAACCGACTCAAAACCAATGTAGTTTTTCCTTGGCTACTAGACTGGTTATTCGCAAACAAAAACTAGACTGCTTTTGAGTTGGGTTTTTCAAGAAATAGCTACTGTAGCAATTTAAAAATGTTAGTTAATGCAAATAAGGTTAACGAATTCAAAAAAGTTCAAAAAATGTTCACGAATTTGAAGAATAGTTCACAAATTTTGAAAAAAGTCCATATTCAAAAGCTGTTCTCAAATTTCAAAAAATGTTTGCCGATTCAAATAAAATGTTCGCAAATTTCAAAAAGTGTTCTGCAATTATAAACATTTAACAAATTAAAAAATGTTCATGAATTTTAAAAACAGTTCACAGATTAAGAACTATTCAAAAATTCAAAAAATGTTAGCAAATTTTAAAAATTGCTCCTAAAATTCAAAAAATGTTGACCAGTTTAAAAAATCATTAACTAAAAAATGTTCCTTGATTTAAAAAAATATCCCAAATTTAACAAAGAAAAAATAAATAAAAAATAAAAAGGAGAAAAGAAGAAAAAACAAAAGCAAAAGAAAAAACACATAGAAAAACTGTGTTAGTGAAGGTTCTAGAACCTTCTTGAAGCTGGTGGGAGAAAAGGCACTTGAAAAATATGAATATGGGTCACTCCATATGCGAGTGGTCGTGATAGAAGAGGTGCGTGTTTGTTGCCTATGTATCGACCCACTGAATAAATAAGATCCTTAACTCACACGTGTCGTTCTCGCGAATCCTATTTCCATGCATAGGCGCCCGAGCTCTCGAATCCTAGGTGGTTAACGCGACAAATAGAGTGCAAATTGTATGAGGCGCACATCCCCACTCGTTTGCTAGTCTAGGTGGGTTGTCTCCTTGATATCCCCCCTCCACTTGTTTAGAGAACCTTCTAGGAGGTTCCCATCAGTTTTTTTGGCTTGATTTTCCAAAGTGTTTTTCATGGTTTTTATAAGTTTTTTTCTCAGTTTTTGTTCTTTCATTTTCAATTTTATTTTCTATTAACTTTGTATTTCTTTAATTGTCTTTTTGTTTCCTTTCTCGTTGTTTATTTATTATATCAAAAATTTCATGAACCTTTTCTTTCTTGTTTTTTGACTTTCTTGAATATCATGAATGATTTTCAAATTTTGAAATGTTTTCCAAATTCATGACTTTTTCAAATTTGTATTTTTTTTTTCAAATTTCTGTACATTTTGAAATGCACTTTTCAATTTGAGAGCCTACTCAAATTCTTATTTTTTTCCAAAAAATTTTGTTATCTTTTTTAAATTTTGTGACCTTTTTTCATTGTCATGAACTTCTTCAAATTTATGAACTTATTTCAAATTATAAACAAAAATCATTTCATGAACATTTTCCAAATGTGCAAACTTCATTTAAAATTTATGGACTATTTTCAAGTCAACGATGAACAGGTCTGTCAACGGTCAACTACCAAGCTTGTAAATGGCATCGGGTCAAGGAGTCTGTGCCTCTGTGGCAACATGTTCAATGTTTTTTTTACAGTGGCTCGTCCGCTCCCGGTTTATTGGGTGGGCCCACGCACTCACTTAAGTGAGCGCCAGGTGGCCAGCTGGCGCCATAAGTGCTCTCATCTAAGCTCGCATCCCTTTCCGCTTTTGGGCTTGGTTCCCTCTCTTTTTTTTCCCTTTGTTTCGCCCAGTTTTCTGTTCTTTGTGTCGGGGTTTATTGTTTTCTCAGGGTTTCTATTTTTTGAGGTGACTCTATTATTTTTATTTCATTTACTTCCTTTTACTTTCAATTTGTTTTTGGCTTTTTGGTTTGCATGTTTTTTATTCCATTTTTAGTATTGTTTATGTGTTTTACAAGATTCATGAATATTTTTCTTGAAAACACATTAGCATTTTTAAACAATTTGGAGACATTTTGAAAACTAGGGAACACCTTATAGTAGTTTATGAATATATTTTTTTAATTTGCGAACACTTTTTCAATTTTGTGAAAACATTTGATAAATATGTGAAAATATAAAAATAATACATGAATATTTTTAAAAATACATGATTTCCTATAATTTGCAACCAATATTTTAGTTCTTGATGCTTTTTTATTTCGAAAGTAATTTTTTTATATTATATTGAATTGATTTAACATTACTTTTTAATCTGTGAAATAGAAATAATTCCAAAAAACCTGACTCATAACCGCTTAGAGCAACTCTAGCAGACCCCGTATATGTCGCGAACCCATATAATTCCGGCAAGTATACGGGCTCGGTCCAATTTTCTAGCCAGAACAGAGCCCGTATACTCGCCCGACCCGTAAATTTTTTTACCGCGGCCCGCAAACCGCCCCCCTGAAGCAGTATATCTACAGGTTCACGGGGCAGATACGGGTCAAAACCCTATCCCCCCGCCGCCGCGTGTTGCCGCAATTCCCCACTCGCCTCCTCACATTTCTCGCCGCCGGTGAGCCCCTTCCGCCTCCAGCCGCCATGTGGGGCCGCATGTGGAGCTCCGGCCGCAGCTTCGGTGGCAGCTCCGGCGGGGACGGCGACCCCGAGCGCGAGCGGCGTGTCCGCTCGGATAGCGCGAGGAAGCGCGCGGCGAGGAAGTGGACGAACAAGGGCCTCGAGCCGCCGCCGAGCTTCCCGTTCGTGAGACGGAGGAGTACGACCGTCGGCACGGGCGTATGCCCTCCTCGGCTGCGGGCTCGTCCTCCGCCGCGAGATCTTCCCACGCCGCGAGCTCTTCCTCTTCCGGCGCGAGGCTTCTCCCCGTGAAGAGGGAGTGGTCGGAGGAGCCGGAGGAGATCGAGGTCGTCGCCGTCAAGCAGGAGCCGGAGGAGATCGAGCGCCGAGGGGTCGTCGGGCCCGAAGATTTCGTGGCCGATTTCGACGCGGTCGCGGCCGCCATTGCCGAACGGAGCTTGCGCGAGGAGGCGGAGCACCGGCGCCACGACAAGGAGCTTGAAGACCTCATCCTCAAGCACACTGGCGGAGCTACATGTTAGAAAAATAGGCTATGGCCCGCCCAACTTGTAACAAATACAGTGGAGGACTATGAGTAATCTGAACTATGAGAGAAAGAAATAGTGGGGTTTCTTTGTACTGGCCGCCCAACTTTCATATTGTAGCTCCGCCACTGCTCAAGCAGGCGGTCGCGGCCAACCTTGCTGCGAAGGACAAAGACGACGAGTGGCGGCGCATCCGCGAGGAGCAGAGGGAGAAGTTCATCGATCTCATCAGCTCCGACGAGGACTGAGCTCCTCCACCGTGTCATCCTCGGCCGCGAGCTCGTCCATTTTGGTATATCGACCTCGGCCATGCCGCCGCGAGATCCCCCCCCCCCCCCCCCTCTAGTAGTAGTAGTAGAATGTAGTATGTATGATAATGTAGTATGTGATGATGAACTATGAATGATCATGTAGTATGTGATGAACTAGTGTGGTTGCAATTTCTCCCGCGAAAGTTTTTTTCAAATTATACAGTTTTATATACGGGTTCTACTCTGCCGCGCACGATTTCGACCCGCAAAACAGTTCTTCGTCGAACTGTAAACGCCTTATGCGGATCGCGGTTTTACAGGGTGTGCTAGAGTTGCACTTAGCCTAGGCCCGATTCGTGGTTGACGACAGCTAACATTCAACAAAGGGAGCTGAACTACTAAAAAAAAGGGAGCTGAAAAGACAATATCGGAAAACAAGCCAGAGCCGCCTAAGCTGGTAAGGCTCTGTTCGGAATAAAGGGAAGAAAAGCATAGGTTAGGGAAAAAACCCAGAAACTAGAAAGGAATAGAGGTACAAAACACAGGAAATAAAATCGTTGTGCTGCATACATAATTGCCGTTCGGGACAGAGGAAATTGAACCAGAGGAAATCAGATCATGTCGGCCCCATATTGTAATTTTTAAATGATAGAAAGATGAGCACCAGCTGCAGTTCACGTGCATGTAGGTCCAAATTGTGCATGGTTTGCAGCAGCCTTTCCCCTGATTGCCTCAGGCCAACGCGAAAACAAGAGCTATGGGTGGATGTTTTCTTTCCCATAAAAACGCTGGAGATCGGAACTTTTCATCGGATTGGAACGAGTCCATTCCTTCATACCGAACGGACAAAATGCAGCGATTCCACAGGAATGTGTTTCCTATGGGTTTTCCTTTGCTTTTCCTACGTACCGAACAGGGCCTAAACTAGTCGGCCCAATTCCCATGTTTTTCTTTTTTGCGGAAAAAAAACATGTTAGGGCATCATCAACGGCGACCCGTAAATTTTTCTCCCGCACACGTCCGCGGATAGGGGGACCAATCCACGGACCAGATGTGGAAAGCTGCCATCCAACGCTGCCTGCATGCATTTCAACCCATATTTGAACTAACCAGGTGAAATTCATGCAAACCGACCGATATTCATCAAAGTTCGAATAGAAAATAGCACAAATCATTCATACATAACATGCAAATTAAGTCTAGTACAACAATGTCTCAAATTCGGCTAGATTAACCAGATGTCCAACAAGTTTTTCATCAACGGATCATGCCCTTCACACATACTCCCCATTCAGCTTCATCCAATAGTTTGTACGTAAATGGCCGTCCCTCTATCCTGTGATACACCACGGCAGCGCATGCGGGCTACATAATATGTAGGCCAACATTGAGTTAATGAATAAATCAACAAGTTGAGCAAGAGGAAGCAAAACTTACGATCTCGTCCTCTGCCACGTGCAATGGCCACCTTGCCTCCAGCCGACGAACCACTTCACAAAACTTGATGACGCTGGTTTGGATAACGTACCAGTGATACGATAATGTCCACACGTTGCGTTCTTGAATGATGTACATGTCATAGGGCGCAATGTGCTTTCTTGCGTGAAACGTTTCATACACTTGCTGCCAGAAGGTCCCTCCTCTGCTCCTGCTTGCGAAATCCGTGGATGCGGCCAACTACGCGTCGCACAACAACTCATCCTTCATGGCCGAGTAGCTCTCCATCCTTCATACTCTAAAAAATGACATAGCATTCGAAAATAAGCTTAATGGCATTTAACCGAACACTCGCCGAGCGTGGTGTCCGCCACGGAGGTCGTACACAGGGGGCAGAGTGTACTGGGTACAAACGGCTCTAGAGTGGACAACGTCGTCGTAGAGGCGAGTGGGCGCGTCGGTGTTAGTTGCAGACGTTTGGCAATGCATCCGTGGCGGCCGGAGACGTACAACAGCAGCAGCGGAGGTGGAGGGCGTGGATGCAAAGAAAGGGGGAGATGGGGCAGAGTGGAAGGAAAATGGGACTGGAAGGGGGGACTGGATGGGCCGGGGTGTTAGAATCCTACATGTATGCTGTCCGAACTCCCGCAAATCTCCCCCACTTTGTCTCCAATTTGTAGGAGAAAACACGTTCAGACCGCTCGCCAGACCGATACATGCACTGTTGGATAACTTCCATGGTCCGAACAGCTCGATTCGGACGGATGCGGGCGATTTAAAGGTCGGAGTTGGAGATGCCCTCACCTCTCCTATTTCGTGCTTGTGCGTAGATCACGAAATAGGAGGTCTCTACTGTTTTGCCTGGTTTGTCTCTAAATTCGAATTGTTTTCTTGTTTTCGAAAACAAAATTTCCGCACAAAATGTTCTAGCCTGCAAACTTACAATGTAAACAAAGAGACATTTTCTTGTGCGTGTAAACTCTTGCGAAATGTCCATGCTGCGTTCTTTTTCAGTCGGCGGTGCATGTAGTACGTAAGTGTGCGCGGGAACAGGGAAGCATGGGCAAAAGATGCGTGTACGTAGGTAGCTGTTTCTTTAATCAGAAACGGAAGATGACAGGATCGATCAAAGGACCGCCACTTAGTAAAAGACTTTGAACAGAAAAGAATACTCCTAATAAAGCAGCTATGCACTAAAATACACTGCTGCACCTCTGCAGCCGGTCTGGTGGAGCCGTTGGCAAATCTAGTCCTTACCAGTAGCACATAACAAAGCGGGGCAGAGCATCCGATATGATTTTACCATTTCTATTGGTAGTGGATGGGCAACCATACCTGCCCTGGTTGGCTGGTTTCATAACGAACGAAAATATCTCAAAGGAGAACATTTGCTCACCCTAAAGCATCGCATGAATGTGGATGGTGCTTGATGATGCATCCACCCAGTAGCGAATGAAAGCTGCTATATATGAGGACGTGTGCAATTTATGACATATGTTTAGATAGTGCAGGACCATTTTATTTCCCTTTTTTTTGCGAAAATTTTATTTCCCATTCTACTAACTACAAGACCCAGGCATGCACCAGCGAGCTGCGTGCCCATCACACGCACGGACCGTCTTGCCGCCCGACGAAGTACCACGCGTCGATGACACCGCCGGCGAGCGGCCGGCCGGCATGCACGCATGCATGCGGCGAAAGCATTATGCCTTTGCTGAATCGAACGTACACCGCTTAGCACGCACACACGCACGGAGCCTCCGCCTCCAACGAGAAACCCCTGCAGCCATGCATGCACCATGCACGCATGCATACACGTTCTAAGCAATCTAAGCCGCAGCACGCCACGCATGCAGCAGGAGGAGATTGAAATGATCGCCTGATGCCGATTCACCGCGGCGGAAAGAATCTGAAAAGGAGCAGTAGGATATGTACGCGTGCATGGGATATTATCGTGGCGCCACGCTCTAGCTCTCTTTAACGCGCAGACCAGCAGAGCCAGACACCACCAACGAACGTACGTGCATGCAGGGAGGGCAGCAGCAGCTCTAGCTGCATGCAGACGCAGGGCGGTCGAGAGCTCGGGACGGAAACTGGTAGCGCATGCCAGGGACGCATGTAGGCGCAGGGGGTACGTGGAAGAAGCAATGGACGTACGTACGTGCGTGCGTGCATGGTCGCCGTCGTGGTGGTGGTGGCCTCATCATATCGGCCAGATCGAGGAGGAGGCGGACGCTGCCGTGCCGGGTCGTGCATGCATGGGTTGCCGGTCGACGAAGGAAGCAGCATGGAGCAGAGATTGATTGCTCCTTGCGTGTCTCCTTTCTCTGGCTTTCTTGATCCGCGGGAGCCATGAGAAGGTGCAGGAGGAGGACGTTGATCTGTTCTGTGCTGAGAACTCCTATTTTTAAACATCATTTTGCTATATTTCCGTGAACTGGTCGCAGTGGCAAATAAAGCGGCCATGGCATGGCATGCCCGGCCTCCTGCCGCGCCCTATGTCTTTCCAGCCAGTGGCCGGACACCCACACACATGACACGGCCCGCGCGCGCTGTCTCTTTCTCTCTCTCAATCATGTCCTTGATCATAAGCTCGGCATTTAAGCTAGTGTTCGAACAGGGGCCAGAAAAGATATCGACGGATGAAAAGTTGGGGCAAGGAGAAAGCAAGCTTTTCGAGCGTCGTCATGGGCGCATGTTCCCTGCTTTTATGGTCTTTTTATAGGCTGACTGGTCGGGTAGAAGCTATCTTGGTAAACCTTGATTACCAGGATCGCTGCGTAATCCCTTTTGTCATATAAAAAATAATGCATCTCCTGTTCAAAAAAATAAAACTAAAAAATAATGCACTTCTGCGGTTCTATAGCGAATTTTGAAGGAAGCGTGTGATCCCTCGAGGAAAAGTTGTGACAAGACAAACTCGCAGCAAGTGGCATCTGAGTCAAAAACAAAAAAGCAGACGAGGAAAGGAACCCCAATCAAGTATAATTTTTACTAAATGACTCCTGGACAGCCTTATTTTGCCCACTGACCCCTCAAAAACTAATTTCGTCGCCTGACCCCCCATTCGCGCCGGACCGCAAGGCGCCACACTTGTACGCCGCCGCGCCGCCCGCACAGGCGTCATTGACCGACGACGACGACCGGCCGCCAGCGTGGCTGCCGTCAAAAGCGCCAAGCCCGAAGGCGTCGCCGCTTCTGACGTGCCTGTCAATACGTCATGTAACCACAATCGGAGAAACGCCTATAAATATGGCGTGCACGTGTTAACGCTAGTAACGTGTTTTTGTGTGGCGTGTATCCAGCCACAGGTGAGACGCCTAGGCGGCAGGCGTGTTCCGTCGTTATACCGCCCATGCGTTTGTCGCTTTTGACTGCAGGTAAAATGAAAATATCACCGCTGCGTTACTTTGATCTTTAGGGGCGGCCAGTCTGGGGAAACCCGCTGATGTGAAAGGGCATGGACTGGGGAAAACAAAAGATTTAGATCGATCTTCGCTCTATCAGGCTGTAGACCTCCATCTTCATCCTTTCCGCCCCTCCTCCATCTTCATCCTTTCCGCCCCCTCCTCCTGCTTGGCCCCCCCATTCCTTGTACCGGTTTCCATGGGTGCCGACGATATCATGGTGTCAGAGGTGAGGCGCCTGAGAGAGGAGCTCGTGGCCAAGGATGCGCAGCTCCGGGCCAAGGATGTGGAGCTCCGTCAGCTCCGGGGAGGAGAAGAGTGACTTGCTCCTCCGTCATGAGCGTCAGCTGACGGAGCTTCATCAGCGTCAGGAGTCAAAGACTAAGATGCTTGTGGCGTCGTCAGCATTGTTGCAGGAAGCGGCAGCTGCGCTGGTGCGCGAGCGCTCCGATCGTGAGGATCTCCAGGGTCGCCAGGACCGCTTGCTGGATCATGTCACCATGCAGGTGGTGAGGCTTCGCGACGCGTACCATCGTGCGACCGCGACCATGCCGGCCATCGGGCTAAACCCGTTCGGTCAGCCCATCGACTTCCACGAGCTCCGGCTTCCTAACCCGGTGTCCTGATACGTCTCCAATGTATCTATAATTTTAGATTGTTCCATGCTATTATATTACCTGTTTTGGATGTTTTATATGCATTAATATGCTATTTTATATTATTTTTGGGACTAACCTATTAACCTAGAGCCCAGTGCCAGTTTCTGTTTTTTCCTTGTTTTTGAGCCTCGCAGAAAAGGAATACCAAACGGAGTCCAAACGGAATAAAACTTTACGATGATTTTTCTTGGACCAGAAGACACCCAGGGGACTTGGAGTCCAAGTCAGAAGAGCCACGAGGCAGCGACAAGGGTAGAGGGCGCGCCCTAGGGGGGGGGGGGCGCCCCCCTATCTTGTGGGCCCCTCGGGACTCCCCTGACCTAGCTCTTCCTCCTATATATTCACATATATTACAGAACCGCCAGAGGTATCCACGAAAACACTTTTCCACCGCCGCAACTTCTGTTCCCGTGAGATCCCATCTTGGGGCCTTTTCCGGCATCCTGCCGGAGGGGGAATCGATCACGGAGGGCTTCTACATCAACTCCATTGCCCTTCCGATGATGCGTGAGTAGTTTACCTCAGACCTACGGGTCCATATCTAGTAGCTAGATGGCTTCTTCTCTCTCTTTGATTCTCAATACAACGTTCTCCTTGATGTTCTTGGAGATCTATCCGATGTAATCTTCTTTTGCGGTGTGTTCGTCGAGATCCGATGAATTGTGGATTTATGATCAGCTTATCTATGAATATTATTTGAATCTTCTCTGAATTATTTTATGCATGATTTAATATCTTTGTATTTCTCTTCGAATTATCGGTTTGGTTTGGCCAACTAGATTGGTTTTTCTTGCAATGGGAGAGGTGCTTAGCTTTGGGATCAATCTTGCGTGATTTCACCCAGTGACAAAGTAGGGGTAGCGAGACACGTATTGCATTGTTGCCATCGAAGATAAAAAGATGGGGTTTTCATCATATTGCTTGAGTTAATTCCTCTACGTCATGTCATCTTACTTAAAGCGTTACTCTGTTCTTTATGAACTTAATACTCTAGATGCATGCTGGATATCGGTCGATGTGTGGAGTAATAGTAGTAGATGCGAGCAGGAGTCGGTCTACTTGACACGGACGTGATGCCTATATGCATAATCATTGCCTTGGATATCGTCATAACTTTGCGCTTTTCTACCAATTGCTCGACAGTAATTTGTTCACCCAGCGTATTATTTGCCTTCATGAGAGAAGCCTCTAGTGAAACCTATGGCCCCCGGGTCTATTTTCCATCATATTACTTTCTGATCTACTATTTTGCAATCTTTTATTTTCAGATCTATATACCAAAAAACCCAAAAATATTTTATTTTTTGTTTATCTATCTCTATCAGATCTAACCTTTGCAAGTGACCGTGAAAGGATTGACAACCCCTTTATCGCGTTGGGTGCAAGTGTTTGATTGTTTGTGCAGGTGTTGGTGATTTGTGTGTTCTTCTCCTACTGGATTGATACCTTGGTTCTTAACTGAGGGAAATACTTACCTCTACTATGTTGCATCACCCTTTCCTCTTCAAGGGAAAAACTAACGCAAGCTCAAGAAGTAGCAGGAAGAATTTCTGGCGCCGTTGCCGGGGAGATCTACGTCAAGCCTACCAAGTACCCGTCATAAACTCTCATATCTTGCATTACATTATTCGCCATTTGCCTCTTGTTTTCCTCTCTCCCACTTCTAAAATGATTTTCAAAAAAATTTGCCTTTTTGTTTGCCTTCTTTCCGTTCGATCTTTTGTTTGCTTGTGTTACCATGTGTCTTCTTTTTGCTGGCATCTTCGCTTGCTAAAAGTTTATGGATCCTCATCCACTTGCTAATCTTTTTAAGAGATCCATTTATGAAGAATTAATTTCTAGTGATTTGAGTGCACTAGATTATCTTTATGAAGTTTTGCTTGAAATTCATGAATCTGAAAATTATGATGAAGTGTTAAAGGAAGAAATCTATGAAGTGATTCATGATAGCTCCTTGGATGAAAAGCATGATTGCAATAGTTCTACTATAAATTCTATTAATGTCAGTTGTGCTAATGATATGCAAAATCCTAAGCTTGGGGATGCTTGTTTTGCTAGATCCACTACTTGTTGCAATGATCATGATTGGGGTGATTTTTCTTATGATCTTGAAAATTTATTTAAGCCTCATGATGAATATGTTTGCAATAATATTGAAAGTGGGTTTGGAAGAGTGTCAACTCTAGGTAATAATGATCCCACTACTTTGGAGTATGATCAATCTCATGATTTTTTTAATAAAAGTGGGTTTGGAGAGGTCATGACTTTAGTTAATGTTAATCCCATTATCTTGGAAGAGTGTCAACTTTGCATGTATGTGGATCATGTTGAGAATATGTTTTGTGATAGCTATATTGTTGAATTTGAATATGATCCCACATGTAATTATTATGAGAGAGGAAAATATGGTTGTAGAAATTTTCATGTCACTAAATTACCTCTCGTTATGTTGAGATTGCTATTGTTTCTTTCTTCTTCCTTGCATAAGCTAGTTTGTGCTTTTCTTGATAACTTGTTTGCTTATAAAATGCCTATGCATAGGAAGTATGTTAGACTTAAACTTGTTTTTTACATGCTACATGATGCTCTCTTCGTGTTTCAATTGCTATCTTTCATGTGAGCATCATTAAAATTATCAACGCCTAGCTAAAAGGCTTTAAAGAAAAGCGCTTGTTGGGAGACAACCCAATATATTTATTTTCTGTTTTTGAATAAATTTTTCATCTAGCCTCTGGTTAGATGTATTTTGGTGTTTTAATTAGTGTTTGTGCCAAGTAAGACCTTTGGGATGGCTTACGATGATAGTTGATTTGATCTTGCTGAAAAACAGAAACTTTTGCGTCCAGTCACAGAATTTTAATAATTCACTGGAGCGTGGAAAAACCTTGAATTTTTTTACACATGATTTATATACAAATTGCCTCTGTTTTTCTAATTTTTCAGAATGTTTGGAGTTAAATAAGTATTATAACAATTCAGATCTTCGCAGACTGTTCTGTTTTTGACAGATTCTGTTTTCTTTGTGTTGTTTGCTTATTCTGATGAATCTATGGGTAGTATCGGGGGGTATGAACCATGGATAAGTTGGAATACAGTAGATATTACACCAATATAAATAAAGAATGAGTTCACAACAGTACCAAAAGTGGTGATTTTATTTTCTTGTACTAACGGATCTCACGAGTTTTCTGTTGAATTTTGTGTTGTGAAGTTTTCATGTTTTGGGTAAAGATTTGATGGACTATGGAATAAGGAGTGGCAAGGGCCTAAGCTTGGGGATGCCCAAAGCACCCCAAGGTAATATTCAAGGAAAACCAAGAGCCTAAGCTTGGGGATGCCCCGGAAGGCATCCCCTCTTTCGTCTTCGTCTATCGGTAAATTTACTTGAGACTATATTTTTATTCACCACATGATATGTGTTTTGCTTGGAGCGTCTTGTATGATATGAGTCTTTGATTTTTAGTTTGCCACAATCATCCTTTCTGTACACACATTTTGAGAGGGACGCGCGTGAATCATGATTTATTAGAATACTCTATCTGCTTCACTTATATCTTTTGAGCTAGGCAATTTTGCTCTAGTGCTTCACTTATATCTTTTTAGAGCACGGCGGTGGTTTTATTTTATAGAAATTGTTGAACTCTCATGCTTCACTTATATTATTTTGAGCGTCTTTCTAAACAGCATGGTAATTTGCTTTGGTTATAAATTTAGTCCTAATATGATAGGCATCAAAGAGGGATATAATAAAAACTTTCATATAAAGTGCATTGAATACTGTGTGAAGTTTGATTCTTTATGATTGTTTTGAGATATAGAGATGGTGATATTAGAGTCATGCTAGTGAGTAATTGTAGATTTTAGAAATACTTGTGTTAAAGTTTGTGATTCCCATAGCATGCACGTATGGTGAACCGTTATGTGATGAAGTCGGAGCATGATTTATTTATTGATTGTCTTCCTTATGAGTGGCGGTCGGGGACGAGCGATGGTCTTTTCCTACCAATCTATCCCCCTAGGAGCATGCGCGTAGTACTTTGTTTCAATGACTAATAGATTTTTGCAATAAGTATGTGAGTTCTTTATGACTAATGTTGAGTCCATGGATTATACGCACTCTCACCCTTCCACCTTTGCTAGCCTCTCTAGTACGGCGCAACTTTCGCTGGTGCCATACACCTACCCCTTTACCTTCCTCAAAACAGCCACCATACCTACCTATTATGGCATTCCCATAGCCATTCCGAGATATATTGCCATGCAACTTTCCATCGTTCCGTTTTATTATGACACGCTCCATCATTGTCATATTGCTTTGCATGATCATGTAGTTGACATCGTGTTTGTGGCAAGGCCACCTTTTCATATTTATACATGTCACTCTTGAGTCATTGCACATCCCAGTACACCACCGGAGGCATTCATATAGAGTCATATTTTGTTATAAGTATCGAGTTGTAATTCTTGAGTTGTAAGTAAATAAAAGTGTGATGATCTTCATTATTAGAGCATTGTCCCATGTGAGGAAAGGATGATGGAAGCTATGATTCCCTCACAAGTTGGGATGAGTCTCCGGACTTTACAAAAAATAAAAGAGGCCAATGAAGCCCACAAAAAAAGAGGCCAAAGAAGCCCACCAAAAAAATGAGAGAAAAGAGAGAAGGGGCAATGTTACTATCCTTTTTCCACACTTGTGCTTCAAAGTAGCACCATAATCTTCATGATAGAGAGTCTCCTATGTTGTCACTTTCATATACTAGTGGGAATTTTTCATTATAGAACTTGGCTTGTATATTCCAATGATGGGCTTCCTCAAATTGCCCTAGGTCTTCATGAGCAAGCAAGTTGGATGCACACCCACTTAGTTTCTTTTTGAGCTTTCATAAACTTATAGCTCTAGTGCATCCGTTGCATGGCAATCCCTACTCACTCACATTGATATCTATTGACGGGCATCTCCATAGCCCGTTGATACGCCTAGTTGATGTGAGACTATCTCCTTCTTTTTTGTCTTCTCCACAACCACCATATTCTATTCCACCTATAGTGCTATGTCCATGGCTCACGCTCATGTATTGCGTGAAAGTTGAAAGGTTTGAGAACATCAAAAGTATGAAACAATTGCTTGGCTTGTCATCGGGGTTGTGCAAGATTTGAATATTTTATGTGATGAAGATGGAGTATACCCAGACTATATGATTTTGTAGGGATAGCTTTCTTTGGCCATGTTATTTTGAGGAGACATGATTGCATTATTAGTATGGTTGAAGTATTATTGTTTTTATGTCTATATTAAACTCTTGTTTTGAATCTTATGGATCTGAACATTCATGCCACAATAAAGAAAATTACATGGATAAGTTTGTTAGGTAGCATTCCACATCAAAAATTCAGTTTTTATCATTTACCTACTCGAGGACGAGCAGGAATTAAGCTTGGGGATGCTTGATACGTCTCCAACGTATCTATAATTTTTGATTGTTCCATGCTATTATATTATCTGTTTTGGATATTTTATATGCATTAATATGCTATTTTATATTATTTTTGAGACTAACCTATTAACCTAGAGCCCAGTGCCATTTTCTGTTTTTTCCTTGTTTTTGAGCCTCGCAGAAAAGGAATACCAAACGGAATAAAACTTTACGATGATTTTTCTTGGACCAGAAGACACCCAGGGGACTTGGAGTCCATGTCAGAAGAGCCACGAGGCGGCGACAAGGGTGGAGGGCGCGCCCCCTACCTTGTGGGCCCCTCGGGACTCCCCTGACCTAGCTCTTCCTCCTATATATTCACATATATTACAGAACCGCCAGAGGTATCCACGAAAACACTTTTCCACCGCCGCAACTTCTATTCCCGTGAGATCCCATCTTGGGGCCTTTTCCGGCATCCTGCCGGAGGGGAATCGATCACGGAGGGCTTCTACATCAACTCCATTGCCTTTCCGATGATGCGTGAGTAGTTTACCCCAGACCTACGGGTCCATAGCTAGTGGCTAGATGGCTTCTTCTCTCTCTTTGATTCTCAATACAACGTTATCCTTGATGTTCTTGGAGATCTATCCGATGTAATCTTCTTTTGCGGTGTGTTTGTCGAGATCCGATGAATTGTGGATTTATGATCAGCTTATCTACGAATATTATTTGAATCTTCTCTGAATTATTTTATGCATGATTTAATATCTTTGTATTTATCTTCGAATTATCGGTTTGGTTTGGCCAACTAGATTGGTTTTTCTTGCAATGGGAGAGGTGCTTAGCTTTGGGTTCAATCTTGCGTGATTTCACCCAGTGACAAAGTAGGGGTAGCGATACACGTATTGCATTGTTGCCATCGAGGATAAAAAGATGGGGTTTTCATCATATTGCTTGAGTTAATTCCTCTATGTCATGTCATCTTACTTAAAGCGTTACTCCGTTCTTTATGAACTTAATACTCTAGATGCATGCTGGATAGCAGTCGATGTGTGGAGTAATAGTAGTAGATGCGGGCAGGAGTCGGTCTACTTGACACGGACGTGATGCCTATATGCATAATCATTGCCTGGGATATCATCATAACTTTGCGCTTTTCTATCAATTGCTCGACAGTAATTTGTTCACCCACGTATTATTTGCCTTCATGAGAGAAGCCTCTAGTGAAACCTATGGCCCTCGGGTCTATTTTCCATCATATTACTTTCCGATCTACTATTTTGCAATCTTTTATTTTCAGATCTATATACCAAAAAACCCAAAAATATTTTATTTTTTGTTTATCTATCTCTATCAGAACTCACCTTTGCAAGTGACCGTGAAGGGATTGACAACCCCTTTATCTCGTTGGGTGCAAGTGTCTGATTGTTTGTGCAGGTGTTGGTGATTTGTGTGTTCTTCTCCTACTGGATTGATACCTTGGCTCTTAACTGAGAGAAATACTTACCTCTACTGTGGTGCATCACCCTTTCCTCTTCAAGGGAAAAACTAACGCAAGCTCAAGAAGTAGCAGGAAGAATTTCTGGCGCCGTTGCCGGGGAGATCTACGTCAAGCCTACCAAGTACCCGTCATAAACTCTCATATCTTGCATTACATTATATGTGTTTGTGCCAAGTAATACCTTTGGGATGGCTTACGATGATAGTTGATTTGATCTTGCTGAAAAACAGAAACTTTTGCGTCCAGTCACATAATTTTAATAATTCACTGGAGCGTGGAAAAACCCTGAATATTTTACACATGATTGATATACAAATTTCCTATGTTGTTATAATTTTTCAGAATGTTTGGAGCTAAATAAGTATTAGAAAAATTCAGATCTTCGCAGACTGTTCTGTTTTTGATAGATTCTGTTTTCTTTGTGTTGTTTGCTTATTTTGATGAATCTATGGGTAGTATTGGGGGGTATGAACCATGGAGAAGTTGGAATACAGTAGATATTACAACAATATAAATAAATAATGAGTTCACAACAGTACCAAAAGTGGTGATTTTATTTTCTTGTACTAACGGGTCTCACGAGTTTTCTGTTGAGTTTTGTGTTGTGAAGTTTTCAAATTTTGGGTAAAGATTTGATGGACTATGGAATAAGGAGTGACAAGAGCCTAAGCTTGGGGATGCCCCGGAAGGCATCCCCTCTTTCGTCTTCGTCTATCGGTAAATTTACTTGAGGCTATATTTTTATTCAGCACATGATATGTGTTTTGCTTGGAGCGTCTTGCATGATATGAGTCTTTGCCTTTTATTTTGCCACAATCATCCTTGATGTACACACATTTTGAGAGGGACACGCATGAATCATGATTTATTAGAATAATCTATGTGCTTCACTTATATCTTTTGAGCTAGGCAATTTTGCTCTAGTGCTTCACTTATATCTTTTTAGAGCACGGCGGTGGTTTTATTTTATAGAAATTGTTGAACTCTCATGCTTCACTTATATTATTTTGAGAGTCTTTCTAAATAGCATGGTAATTTGCTTTGGTTATAAATTTAGTCCTAATATGATAGGCATCCAAGAGGGATATAATAAAAACTTTCATATAAAGTGCATTGAATACTGTGTGAAGTTTGATTCTTTATGATTGTTTTGAGATATAGAGATGGTGATATTAGAGTCATGCTAGTGAGTAATTGTGGATTGTAGAAATACTTGTGTTAAAGTTTGTGATTCCCGTAGCATGCACGTATGGTGAACCGTTATGTGATGAAGTAGGAGCATGATTTATTTATTGATTGTCTTCCTTATGAGTGGCGGTCGGGGACGAGCGATGGTCTTTTCCTACCAATCTATCCCCCTAGGAGAATGCGCGTAGTACTTTGTTTCGATGACTAATAGATTTCTGCAATAAGTATGTGAGTTCTTTATGACTAATGTTGAGTCCATGGATTATACGCACTCTCACCCTTCCACCTTTGCAAGCCTCTCTAGTACCGCACAACTTTCGCCGGTGCCATACACCTACCCATTTACCTTCCTCAAAACAGCCACCATACCTACCTATTATGGCATTCCCATAGCCATTCCGAGATATATTGCCATGCAACTTTCGACCGTTCCGTTTTATTATGACACGCTCCATCATTGTCATATTGCTTTGCATGATCATGTAGTTGACATCGTGTTTGTGGCAAGGCCACCTTTTCATATTTATACATGTCACTCTTGAGTCATTGCACATCCCGGTACACTGCCGGAGGCATTCATATAGAGTCATATTTTGTTCTAAGTATCGAGTTGTAATTCTTGAGTTGTAAGTAAATAAAAGTGTGATGATCTTCATTATTAGAGCATTGTCCCATGTGAGGAAAGGATGATGGAAGCTATGATTCCCTCACAAGTTGGGATGAGTTTCCAGACTTTACAAAAAAATAAAAGAGGCCAACGAAGCCCACAAAAAAAAGAGGCCAAAGAAGCCCACCAAAAAAAATGAGATAAAAGAGAGAAGGGGCAATGTTACTATCCTTTTTCCAACCTTGTGCTTCAAAGTAGCACCATAATCTTCATGATAGAGAGTCTCCTATGTTGTCACTTTCATATACTAGTGGGAATTTTTCATTATAGAACTTGGCTTGTATATTCCAATGATGGGCTTCCTCAAATTTCCCTAGGTCTTCATGAGCAAGCAAGTTGGATGCACACCCACTTAGTTTCTTTTTGAGCTTTCATAAACTTATAGCTCTAGAGCATCCGTTGCATGGCAATCCCTACTCACTCACATTGATATCTATTGACGGGAATCTCCATAGCCCGTTGATACACCTAGTTGATGTGAGACTATCTCCTTCTTTTTTGTCTTCTCCACAACCACCATATTCTATTCCACCTATAATGCTATGTCCATGGCTCACGCTCATGTATTGCGTGAAAGTTGAAAGGTTTGAGAACATCAAAAGTATGAAACAATTGCTTGGCTTGTCATCGGGGTTGTGCATGATTTGAATATTTTATGTGATGAAGATGGAGTATAGCCAGACTATATGATTTTCTAGGGATAGCTTTCTTTGGCCATGTTATTTTGAGAAGACATGATTGCTTTATTAGTATGCTTGAAGTATTATTGTTTTTATGTCAATATTAAACTCTTGTTTTGAATCTTATGGATCTGAACATTCATGCCACAATAAAGAAAATTACATGGATAAGTATGTTAGGTAGCATTCCACATCAAAAATTCAGTTTTTATCATTTACCTACTTGAGGATGAGCAGGAATTAAGCTTGGGGATGCTTGATATGTCTCCAACGTATCTATAATTTTTGACCGTTCCATGTTATTATGTTATCTGTTTTGGATGTTTTATATGCATTAATATGCTATTTTATATTATTTTTGAGACTAACCTATTAACCTAGAGCCCAGTGCCAGTTTCTGTTTTTTCCTTGTTTTTTAGCCTTGCAGAAAAGGGATACCAAACGGAGTCCAAACGGAATAAAACTTCACGATGATTTTTCTTGGACCAGAAGACACCCAGGGGACTTGGAGTCCAAGTCAGAAGAGCCACGAGGTGGTGACAAGGGTGGAGGGGGCGCCCTAGGGTGGGGCCTACCTTATGGGCCCCTCGGGACTCCCCTGACCTAGCTCTTCCTCCTATATATTCACATATATTCCAGAACCGCCAGACGCATCCACGAAAACACCTTTCCATCGTTGCAACCTTCTGTTCCCGTGAGATCCCATCTTGTGGCCTTTTCCGGCATCCTGCTGGAGGGGGAATCGATCATGGAGGGTTTCTACATCAACTCCATTGCCCTTCCGATGATGCGTGAGTAGTTTACCTCATACCTACGGGTCCATAGCTAGTAGCTAAATGGCTTCTTATCTCTCTTTGATTCTCAACACAACGTTCTCCTTGATGTTCTTGGAGATCTATCTGATGTAATCTTCTTTTGTGGTGTGTTTGTCGAGATCCGATGAATTGTGGATTTATGATCAGCTTATCTATGAATATTATTTGAATCTTCTCTGAAATATTTTATGCATGATTTAATATCTTTGTATTTCTCTTCGAATTATCGGTTTGGTTTGGCCAAGTAGATTGGTTTTTCTTGCAATGGGAGAGGTGCTTAGCTTTGGGTTCAATCTTGCGTGATTTCACCCAGTGACGAAGTAGGGGTAGCGAGAAACGTATTGCATTGTTGCCATCGAGGATAAAAAGATGAGGTTTTCATCATATTTCTTGAGATAATTCCTCTACATCATGTCATCTTACTTAAAGCGTTACTCCGTTCTTTATTAACTTAATACTCTAGATGCATGCTGGATAGCGGTCGATGTGTGGAGTAATAGTAGTAGATGCGGGCAGGAGTCGGTCTACTTGACACGGACATGATGCCTATATGCATAATCATTGCCTTGGATATCGTCATAACTTTGCGCTTTTCTATCAATTGCTGGACAGTAATTTGTTCACCCACCGTATTATTTGCCTTCATGAGAGAAGCCTCTAGTGAAACCTATGGCCCCCGGGTCTATTTTCCATCATATTACTTTCCGATCTACTATTTTGCAATCTTTTATTTTCAGATCTATATACCAAAAAACCCAAAAATATTTTATCTTTTGTTTATCTATCTCTATCAGATCTCACCTTTGCAAGTGACCGTGAAGGGATTGACAACCCCATTATCGCGTTGGAAGCAAGTGTTTGATTGTTTGTGCAGGTGTTGGTGATTTGTGTGTTCTTCTCCTACTGGATTGATACCTTGGTTCTTAACTGAGGGAAATACTTACCTCTTCTGTGCTGCATCACCCTTTCCTCTTCAAGGGAAAAACCAACGCAAGCTCAAGAAGTAGCATCTCCTTCTTTAGTTATCTCTCCGAGGAGCTGAACCGTCTCCGTGCGGCGGTGGGTGAGGCGCTGGACAAGGAGGGGGTTCGTGGTGCCATCGCCGTTGGCGGTCGAATCCTGTCCGAACTTCATCACCGCAATCCATTCTTGCCATTCGACACCGTCTTCGATGAGCTGGCTCCCGTGGACCGGGAGCGGGCTCTGCGGGCAGTGGCTCCCTGCCTTACCACCGTCGTTCGCCTAGAGAAGCTGAGTAACTTTGGTGGTTTGGTATGATTGCTGATTGGCATCACTTTTTTTGGCATCGTTTAGTTTGTGCCGTCAGAAGGTTTTGAAGAACTGAAGAAGTTTGGTTTGACTGTTGATTGCCGTGACTTGTTTAAGCATCATTTTGTTCATGTCGTTTGGAGGCTCTGAAGAAGTGAAGAAGTTGTAGAACAAAGTGAACGCTAGTTAGGTATGCTGATTAGGTATACATTCAGCATATAAGTTAGCAATTTATCAATGTTGCTTTTGTTGCTTATGTATGCTGTGAACTTGGGTTCGTGCCTTTGGTATGCAGTTAACAAGTTATCAATGTTGTTTTTGTTGACTTGCTATTTAGTTACATTTGAACTCTGATACAAAATTATTTAACCCAGACAAATTGAATTAAATTTGAACACCAGCACAGATTGAGTTAAATTCAGAATTGACACGAGGACAAACTCAGTTAACCCCAAAAATTCAGTTAACTTTGTGAAGGAAATATGCCCTATAGGCAATAGTAAAGTTGTTATTTTATATTTCCCTATTCATGATAAAGGTTTATTATTCATGCTAGAATTGTATTGATCGGAAACTTAAATACATGTGGGAATACATAAACAAATACCGTGTCCCTAGTGAGCCTCTACTAGACTAGCTCGTTGATCAAAGATGGTTAATGTTTCCTAACCATGGACATGTGTTGTCATTTGATAATGGGATCACATCATTAGGAGAATGATGTGATGGAGAAGACCCATCCGTTAGCTTAGCATAATGATCGTTCAGTTTATTGCTATTGCTTTCTTCATGTCAAATACATATTCCTTCGACTATGAGATTATGCAACTCCCGGATACCGGAGGAATACCTTGTGTGCTATCAAACGTCACAACATAACTGGGTGATCATAAAGATGCTCTACAGGTATCTCCGAAGGTGTTTGTTGAGTTGGCATAGATCAAGATTAGAATTTGTCACTCCAAGTTTTCAGAGAGGTATCTCTGGGCCCTCTCGGTAATACACATCATAAGCTTGCAAGCAAATGACTAAGAAGTTAGTTATGAGGTGATGTATTATGGAACAAGTAAAGAGACTTGCCAGTAACGAGATTGAACTAGGTATAGAGATACCGACGATCGAATCTCGGGCAAGTAAC
Organism: Thinopyrum elongatum; assembly: GCA_011799875.1. Taxonomy (NCBI): domain Eukaryota; kingdom Viridiplantae; phylum Streptophyta; class Magnoliopsida; order Poales; family Poaceae; genus Thinopyrum; species Thinopyrum elongatum. Next base: position 529,306,137 of record CM022303.1, on the reverse strand, counting down.
ATACCAACGGACAAAGGGAATTACGTATGTTGTCATAACGGTTCGACCAATAAAGATCTTCGTAGAATATGTAGGAGCCAATATGGGCATCTAGGTTCCGCTATTGGTTATTGACCGGAGAGGTGTCTCGGTCATGTCTACATAGTTCTCGAACCCGTAGGGTCTGCACACTTAACGTTCGTTGATGATATAGTGTTATATGAGTTATATGATTTGGTGACAGACTATTGTTCGAAGTCCCGGATGAGACCACGGACATGACGAGGAGTCTTGAAATGGTCGAGAGGTAAAGATTGATATATAGGACGATGGTATTCGGACACCGGAAGAGTTTCGGGATGCACCGGGTAGCCATCGGGTCACCGGAAGGGGTTCCAAACACCCCTCCCGGTAGGTATATGGGCTTAATGGGCCAAGGGAGGGACAGACCAGCCCACTGGGGCTGGTGCGCCCCTCTCCCTGGCCGGCCAGCCCTAGGGAAGGAAAGGGGGAGGGCTAGCCCCTCCCGCCTTCCCCTCTCATGGGAGAAAGGAAAGGGGGGGCGCCTCCCTCCCCTGCCTTTCCCCCGCACCTATACATGGCAGGGGGCGCGGCTAGGGGCAGGACCCCAAGTGGGATTCGGCCCCACTTGGGGCATCTCCAAGCTGCCTCCTCCCTCCCCCCACCTATAGATATGTGGGAGGGGGGCGCCTAGCACATCCAGAAGATTGTCTTAGCCGTGTGCGGCGCCTCCCTCCACCGTTTACACCCCCGGTCATATTTTCGTAGTTCTTAGGCGAAGCCATGCAGAGATAACTTCACCATCACCGTCACCACACCGTCGTGCTGCCGGAACTCATCCACTACCTCGCCATCTTGCTGGATCAAGAAGGCGGAGGACGTCATCGAGCTGATCGTGTGCTGAACGCGGAGGTGTCATATGTTCGGTACTTGATCGGTTGGAGCGCGAAAAAGTTTGACTACATCAACCGCGTTACTAAACGTTTCTGCTTACGGTCTACGAGGGTATGTAGACACACTCTCCCCTCCTGTTGCTATGCATCTCCATGGATAGATCTTGCGTGTGCGTAGATTTTTGTTTTGTTTTCCATGCAACGTTTCCCAACAGTGGCATCATGAGCCAGGTCTATGCGTAGATGATATGCACGAGTAGAACACAAAGAGTTGTGGGCGGTGATGTTCATACTGCTTACCACCAACGTCTTATTTTGATTCAACGGCATTATGGGATGAAGCGGCCCAGACCAACCTTACATGTCCACGTACATGAGACCGGTTCCACCGATAGACATGCAACTAGTTTTGCATAAAGGTGGCTGGCGGGTGTCTGTTTCTCCTACTTTAGTTGAATCGAATTTGACTATGGCCGGTCCTTGAAGAAGGTTAAAACAACAAACTTGATAAATCACCATTGTGGTTTTTGCTATAGGTAAGAACGGTTCTTGCTAGAAGCCCATAGCAGCCACGTAAAACTTGCAACAACAAAGTAGAGGACGTCTAACTTGTTTTTGCAGGGCATGTTGTGATGTGATATGGTCAAGACATGATGAGATATACGTTATTGTATGAGATGATCATGTCTTGTAATTTATCGGCAACCGGTAGGAGCCTTATGGTTGTCTCTTTATTGTATGAAATGCAAACGCCATGTAATTGCTTTACTTTATCACTAAGTGTTAGCGATAGTTGTAGAAGCAATAGTTGGCGAGATGACCACGACACAACGATGGAGATCAAGGTGTCGAGCTGGTGACGATGGAGATCATGACGATGCTTTGGAGATGGAGATCAAAAGTACAAGATGATGATGGCCATATCATGTCACATATTTTGATTGCATGTGATGTTTATCTTTTATGCATCTTATTTTGCTTAGAACGACGGTAGCATTATAAGATGATCCCTTCACTAAATTTCAAGATAAAAGTGTTCTCCCTGAGTACGCACCGTTGCTAAAGTTTGTCGTTTCGAAGCACCACGTGATGATCGGGTGTGATAGACTCTACGTTCACATACAACGGGTGTAAGCCAGATTTACACATGCGGAATACTTGGGTTAAACTTGACGAGCCTAGCATGTACAGACATGGTGTCGGAACACTAGAGACCGAAAGGTCGAACATGAGTCATATAGTAGATATGATCAAGATGAAGATGTTCACCATTGAAGACTACTCCATCTCACGTGATGATAGGACATGGTTTAGTTGATTTGGATCATGTATCACTTAGATAACTTGAGGGATGTTAATTTAAGTGGGAGTTCATTAGTAATTTGATTAATTGAACTTAATTTATCATGAACTTAGTCCTGATAGTATTTGCATATCTATGTTGTAGATCAATGGCCCGTGCTACCATTCCCCTGAATTTTAATGCGTTCCTTGAGAAAGCTAAGTTGAAAGATGATGGTAGCAACTACACAGATTGGGTCCGTAACTTGAGGATTATCCTCATTGCTGCACAGAAGAATTATGTCCTTGATGCACCGCTAGGTGACAGGCCTGCTGCAGGAGCTGATGCAGATGTTATGAACGTCTGGCAAGCTCAATCTGATGACTACTCTATAGTTCAGTGTGCCATGCTTTACGGCTTAGAACCGGGACTTCAAAGACGTTTTGAACGTCATGGAGCATATGAGATGTTCCAAGAGTTGAAGTTAATATTTCAAGCAAATGCCCGGGTTGAGAGATATGAAGTCTCCAACATTATAATCACTTGACTCAGCTGGGAGTTAATCTTCCAGTTGATTGTGTTATTGACAGAGTTCTTCAATCACTGCCACCTAGCTACAAAGGCTTCGTGATGAACTATAATATGCAAGGGATGAACAAAACAATTCCCGAGCTCTTCGTAATGCTTAAGGCCGCGGAGGTAGAAATCAAGAAGGAGCATCAAGTGTTGATGGTTAACAAGATCACTAGTTTCAAGAAAAAGGGCAAGAGAAAGAAAGGGAACTTTAATAAGAATGGCAAGCAAGTTGCCACTCCTGAGAAGAAGCCCAAAGCTGGACCCAAGCCTGAAACTGAGTGCTTCTACTGCAAAGGGAATGGTCACTGGAAGCGGAACTGCCCCAAGTATTTGGCGGATAAGAAGGATGGCAAAGTGAACAAAGGTATATTTGATATACATGTAATTGATGTGTTCCTTACTAATGCTCGTAGTAGCACCTGGGTATTTGATACTGGTTCGGTTGCTCATATTTGTAACTCAAAACAGGAGCTACGGAATAAACGAAGATTGGCTAAGGACGAGGTGACGATGCGCGTCGGAAATGGTTCCAAGGTCGATGTGATTGCCGTTGGCACGCTACCTCTACATGTACCTTCGGGATTAGTTTTAGACCTCAATAATTGTTATTTGGTGTCCACGTTGAGCATGAACATTATATCTGGATCATGTTTATTGCGAGACGGTTATTCATTTAAGATAGAGAATAATGGTTGCTCTATTTATATGAATAATATCTTTTATGGTCATGCACCCTTGAAGAGTGGTCTATTTTTGTTGAATCTCGATTGTAGTGATACACATATTCATAATATTGATGCCAAAAGATGCAAAGTTGATAATGATAGTGCAACATATTTGTGGCACTGCCGTTTAGGTCATATTGGTTTGAAGCACATGAAGAAACTCCATGCAGATGGGATTTTGGAATCACTTGATTATGAATCATTTGATACTTGCGAACAATGCCTCATGGGCAAGATGACTAAAACTCCGTTCTCCAGAACAATGGAGCAAGCTAATGACTTATTGGAAATAATACATACCGATGTATGCGGTCCGATGAGTGTTGAAGCACGCGGCGGGTATCATTATTTTCTGACCTTCACAGATGATTTGAGTAGATATGGGTATATCTACTTGATGAAACACAAGTCTGAAACATTTGAAAAGTTCAAAGAATTTCAGAGTGAAGTGGAGAATCATCGCAACAAGAAAATAAAGTTTCTACGATCTGATCGTGGAGGCGAATATTTGAGTTACGGGTTTGGCCTTCATTTAAAACAATGTGGAATTGTTTCGCAACTCATGCCACCTGGAACACCACAGCGTAATGGTGTGTCCGAACATCGTAACCGTACTTTATTAGATATGGTGCGTTCTATGATGTCTCTTACCGATTTACCACTATCATTTTGGGGTTATGCATTAAAGACAACCGCATTCACGTTAAATAGGGCACTGTCTAAATCCGTTGAGACGGCACCATATGAACTGTGGTTTGGCAAGAAACCTAAGTTGTCGTTTCTTAAAGTTTGGGGATGCGATGCTTATGTCAAAAGGCTTCAGCCAGATAAGCTCGAACCCAAATCGGAGAAGTGCGTCTTCATAGGATACCCTAAAGAAACTATTGGGTACACCTTCTACCACAGATCCGAAGGCAAGATCTTTGTTGCTAAGAATGGGTTCTTTCTAGAGAAGGAGTTTCTGTCGAAAGAAGTGAGTGGGAGAAAAGTAGAACTTGATGAGGTAATTGTACCTTCTCTTGAATTGGAAAGTAGCACATCACAGAAAACCGTTCCCGTGATGCCTACACCAACTAGAGAGGAAGCTAATGATGATGATCATGAAACTTCAGATCAAGTTACTACTGAACCTCGTAGGTCGACCAGAGCATGATCCACACTAGTTCGGAGTCCCGGATGAGATCACGGACATGACGAGGAGTCTTAAAATGGCCGAGAGGTAAAGAATGATATATAGGACGATGGTATTCGAACACCGAAAGAGTTTCGGGATGCACCGGGTAGCCATCGGGTCACCGGAAGGGGTTCCGGACACCCCCCCCGGTAGGTATATGGGCTTAATGGGCCAAGGAAGGGACAGACCAGCTCACAGGGGGCTGGTGTGCCCCTCTCCCTGGCCGGCCAGCCCTAGGGCAGGAAAGGGGGAGGGCTAGCCCCTCCTGCCTTCCCCTTTCATGGGAGAAAGGAAAGGGGGGGGGGGGGGTGCCTCCCTCCCCTGCCTTTCCCCCGCACCTATACATGGCAAGGGGGCGCGGCTAGGGGCAGGACCCCAAGTGGGATTCGGCCCCACTTGGGGCGCCTCCAGGCTACCTCCTCCCTCTCCCCACCTATATATATGTGGGAGGGGGGGTGCCTACCACATCCACAAGATTGTCTTAGCCGTGTGCGGCGCCCCCCTCCACCGTTTACACCCCCGGTCATATTTTTGTAGTGCTTAGTCGAAGCCCTGCGGAGATAACTTCACCATCACCGTCACCACATCGTCGTGCTGTCGGAACTCATCCACTACCTCGCCGTCTTGCTGGATCAAGAAGGTGGAGGACGTCACCGAGCTGAATGTGTGCTGAACACGGAGGTGCCGTACGTTCGGTACTTGATCGGTTGGAGCGCGAAGAAGTTCGACTACATCAACCGCGTTACTAAACGCTTCCGCTTACGGTCTACGAGGGTACGTAGACACACTCTCCCCTCTCGTTGCTATGCATCTCCATGGATAGATCTTGTGTGTGCGTAGATTTTTTTTTGTTTTCCATGCAATGTTTCCCAACACTTTGAACTCCCAGGACAACCTGAGATAGATAACTGGAATATTCTATTACTGTACAAATTCATTAAACTTTTAACATGAGGACAGATGCAGTAAACTAAGAAATTCAATAAACTTTTAACACCCAGAGAGATTAAGTGAACTGAAAAGATTGATTTAAATTTCAACAGTTAGACAATTTTAGTCAACTGAAAATGCAGTAAAGTATTAGCAGCATGTCTCCTTCAGTTAAGTGAAAACTTCAGTAAACTTTTAACACCAGGACAGATTGAAGTAACTGTAAAGAAGGAGTTACAGTTGATCACTAGGACAAATTCAGTTAACTGCAGATGTTACTTTTAACATCGGACAATTCAGTTAACCTTTAACAGGATGGCAGATTCAGTAAACCCTTACAACTATAGGGGTGGATGCTCTATTCGATTTTTACAACCACATTCATGATGGGTTGATCGGTGAGTAATTCCTGAATCTTTTTCTTCAGCGCCTCCACCAACATCATCTCCTCTTGCTTGTCTTCCGCCATCTTATTCATTGCGTCCATGGCTTTGTCCTTGTCGACGCGAGCTTGAATGATCTCTTTGATGTCTTCACGATGTTGCTTCAAAGCTGTGTTGGATTCATCCATAAGCAGGTTGCGGTCGATGCCGATCTTCTCTTTCTCATCCATCAGTTCGACGATGATGACGGCTGCGTCCTGCAGTAAGGCCTTTCTTTCGTCGTGTTTCTTTGCCATTCTGGCGATCTCCTCCTTGAGGAGGTCTCGCTCAATGCATAGCTTCTCCTTCTCATCCATAAGTTTGACGATCAGAGCGGTCGCCTTCTCCTTGCCATCCATAAGTTTGTGGATGAGAGTTGTCGCCTTGTCCAGCGCATCATTGCTCAGCTTTGCCCAGTCGGCGATGTCCTCAGCGGGCCCGTTAGAGGCGTCCGTTGGCCGGTCGGCCCTAGGGCGACTCCGCTTCTCAGATCCCTCGCGTGCCTGCTCGCCCTCGGGACGAGTGCGCTTGTTAGAGCTCTCGCCTGCCCCTGTGGCAGTCGCGAGGCGTCTATACCTCTCTTTTGCTTCTGCAGCCTTGGTCAAAGCTCCTTGGTTGTTTTTCCATCCAGAGCTCCCCCACGGGCCATGGCAGACCCAAGCACAGAGAAGAATGGCTTGTTCTGTTGGATGATGATGAGGATGAATGTGCCGCGATTCCCGAGCACACGGACGTACCAATTTAAAGACGGGTCGACGATTCGTCTGCTCCAGCCGCATATTTTGATTCGGCGTGTATGCCGACGATAGCATGCCAGAGCATTTGGCATTTCCATGGGGACTTTGGAAATGGAAGTGTGCATGCATGCTTTGATAAGTACTTGGGAGTTGTAAACTTTAAGTTGGGAGTTGTAAACTTCTAAGGCCAACTCCAATGCGCGACCCCAAACGGACGTCCGCTTTGTCCGGATTTCATCCATTTGGGAGTGGCAATGGGGCCGTGTCCGCCCGCATTCGTGGATGCGTCGGCCGTGCACCCAACGCACGGTCGCATTTAGGCCGCATCTTGTCCGCGTGCATGCAAAAGTGAGAAACAAAGGATTTTAGCCGCCGCCGCGGTTCACACTAGTTCATGCTGGCCGGCAACACAGCCGGCGGCCTACAGTCTGACGCCGGCAACAAAGCCAGCGGTCGACACAGGAGCCAGCCTTCAAAAGAGACAAGTTTTCTCGCCAGCAACAAAGCCAGCGGCCGGCACAGGAGCCAGCCTTCAAAAAGGACCGCCATCACGGCCATCGCGGCCGTCATCTCACCTAGATCATGCCGTCGCGGGCGAACATCTCCTTCTGCCGATTCGAGAACCAAGCCTTCCTCTCCGGTGACATGTTGTTGTTGTCGACGATCATGATCGCTACCGCCACCTCCTTGGCTTTAGTGTCGGCATTGGTGGCCTCGATCTCTAGCTTCTTGAGTTGAGCGGCCTCCTCGATGTCAAGCTTCCTCTTCTTCACGGTCTCCTCCATGTCAAGCTTCTTCGTTTGAAGATCTAGGTATATCTTCATTTGCTCCTCCCTCCCTTTGCTCTTCCTCTCCTCTCGCATTTCCTTTTGGCTCATCATATCCTCCAAAGTTCCTTGCAAGGCTATAGAAGACGCATCACGCTTCTCGTCGGACTTTGAGCCTGTCTTGCCCCTCGGCCTCTTGAGCACGTCGCCCGCATCAGCCTCGGCCGCCGCCTCCTTCTCTCCTCTCTTCTTCCTACGAGCATTGTATTGGTCCTTGAACTTGGGGCAATCTTTGATGAGCACCCAACAATGCGTGAGAGTGAATGGCTTGTCTTTGTGCCGGGCCTTGAAGGCTTCCAAAGATTGGAATGCCTACACAATTCAAACATGCGGCCAACATGAAAGGACATAAAATGCATGAAACTTAAATGGCATGCCAACATGAATGGACGCATGATGGAAAAGAGAGGGGTTTATACCAAGTCACCAAGGCCTAGGCCGCTCACGGGACGGGCTTTGACGCTCCCGAGGGCGGCACAATATTTATTGCATTCTTGTTGGATGAATCCCCACCTTTTTTGGATTGAATTGATGCCGCGAGTGCTTATAAATTGGTAGGGGGCAAACTTTCTTCGCTCATGAAAGTTCTTGTGAACGCTTGTCCAAAAGACCACTCCTTTTTGCTTGGCACCTTTGATTGGATCTTGGCCGATTTCCTTCCAACTCTCGCAAATCAAAGTGTCCTTGGCTCGGCTATATGATCCCGTGCGAATGCTCTTCCTCCTCTTTTGTGCTTTGGCCTTTTGGGTGAGCTCGTCGATGAAACACAATGGCTCTTGCGAAATGTCGAGCTCGTCCTCCTCATCTTCACAATACAAGTCATCATCTTCATGCCACGAGTTGCCATGGTCGTCCTCATCGGCATCATCATGGTCGCCGAACTGAGAGTCGTGATAGGTAGCACGGCCATCCTGGCTTTGGGTCGCGTCGGGATCAAAAGGTTGTTCATGGCCGTCGACGTGGAACGCCTCACCATGGCCCTCGAAGATGACGTTCTGCATGAACGAGGAGTAGTACGGGTCGTCGACCATGGGCGTCTGCGTTGGCGGTGGCATATCGCCGAATAGTTTGCGGGCGCCGGCAATGGTAGCCGACTCGAACGACCGGGGCTGCTTCCTTTGCGAGCCGTCTTCACAATGGCCAGCGCCACTATACCGTAGCGTGATTTTGATGTCGATGACACCCGCGGACGTAGTTGGTTCGACCACCACGCAGTCCGGCGACATAGAGAATCGCATCTGCCCATGGCCGTGCGATGGCGGAGCACGAAAATCCGGTGTGCTGTGTGACACGGACGAGCTTGGGGAACGGTGCTGTGGCGGTCGATGAACCGACGAGCCTGTGCTGGCCGCGGCCATGGCAGCGGCCAAGAGAATGGCCGGCGTTTGGCGGGCCATACCACCCATCATGAGGACGGCGTGCGCCTTGGAGATGATGGGCTCCTTGTCGTCGATCTCGGCCTGGTGCTGCATCGCACGCCACAGGGCACACTCGGATGAGTACTGCGCGGCGGCCTTCTTCTCCTTTTCAACAGCTCGCCGGTCCCTCCTCTTGGTTGATTCCCTGTCGAGCTTGGCGGCGGACGCCGGCGAGAGCTCCGACCGCGGCTTCTTCATCACGGGCTTCTTCTTCTTCGCCATGGGCTTCTTCGCGACAGGCGGTGGGTCGTCGGGATTCGCGTCGTCGGCCATGGTGGACGGAGAGAGGGGGAAGGCCGGGGGCGCGGCAGAGTGGAGGGCGGGGCACAGGAGGTTTTGGAGGAAAAGGAGGGAAAGTGGCCGGCTGTGCCACCGACAGGCGGGCCACGGGAGGACAAGGGGGTGCGTCCCGCCCGTCCGCGCGCTGTCCGCTCGGCCGCAAATTGGCCTCAAACTTGGGCCGGGAATGGGTCGAAAGCGGACAGAAAATGAACTATGGTCCATTTGCGGCCGCGCGTTGGGAGGCCTGTTGTGTCCGTTTACCCCCAAACGGACGCGGGCGGATAGGATGGGGTCGCGCGTTGGAGTTGGCCTAATGGTCAACACGCGTGGGGTAGTTGCTCCCACATCTAACAAGTACGCAGTGGGCAACCAAAAAAACCTTTATAGACGCCTTCTCCCAATGCGTGTAATCAACTTTTGTAGCAGCAGTTTCATAGAACGGTAGTTAAACAGTCGTGTATGGAGTACAAATGGTTACTACATAAGTTTACAACAGAGTGTTCTTAATTGGATAAATGCCACTTGAATTCTGGTGATTCCGACTAACGCCACTGCAATTTCCACTTTCAAAAATGCCAACAGTTTGTGCATCCATAGTTGTATACGATGGCTCTAAGAACTACAAGGTACTGCCTCCATGACTAAATATAAGACCGTCTTACATTTAGTTACACAGGTAATAAGTAACAATATGCCCCCGTACAGACACCAATATAGAGCATGTTCAGACTGATCCAACATATTTTTAAGTGTTCAGGCTGGAAGTTTGGGAGGCGTCATATTTGGTGACTTAGTTTGGGCTTCATAGTTCCAGTCCAAGCCGTTTCTCACAGATGGCACTATCCACAGTGGAGGGCATCGGGAATATGATTCGCAACTACTTAGTTCCATACCCCATGAAGAAGTCCCATCGAAGCTGAAACGGCCTAAATCAGGAAGAGGCCCGTCCCAGGTTTGTTTCCGGTGGTGCATTGCATATACACAGCCATGCTTCATGAACGGCAAACCCTCGACATCGTGCACTGAAGGTGGCATCATTCTGACTAGTGGGTAGCTATCCCCAACGAAAATAGAGTGTTCGCCAAGATTGTTTGCTGGCTCCCAGATAGCATCATGAAGGTCTATCGCTGTGCCATCCATATGGTATAGCTCACAAAGCATACCTAAAAAGAAATGTCACATGCGTTAGGTCAGATTGAGGTTTCATGCTTTTCCCATGATTTTAAGGGTTCGGTCCTGAAGTAATACCTGTGTGCATCGTAAGGGTCCGATCGGAGTAGTTTGTGGTAACACCTGCGCCGGGACTGTTGACATGAACTAATAATATATTACACCCCAAGCGGTGAAGGTCAGTTACAAGGTTCCATGTAATAACGTGTCCAACCCCAATATCAGGCAGAGCGATTATGATAGGGGGGTTGCTCAGTCCTGCAAAACATTTGATACGAGATTCAAATGTGAAGAGGAATGTATGTACAAGAGGACTGAATTTGATTTGCTGTATTACATACCGTATGACGTATCCCATACGAAGCAACCTACCTGGTTTGTTACCGCGAAGACCCGACCTGCATGGTACACGGCGTCTTTGTACCTATATGGGTATAAGCTCGCTACAGGCAACACATACCAGCCATTCCCGTCTTCCTCAGCCCGCGTCATGGCTATCCTAATGTCGAACACCATGATGAGGCAAAAGTCCGTGTACGCGCGCAACCTGGTGGGGGGTTTGGCGAGTGCTATCGTCCTCAATTTGGCAGTGGCGCCATGGTAACGCATGTGCCTCTTGAACAAATTAGCACGGCTGAACCCGACGGTGGACATTGGGGCTACGTCAATGTTGACACTGGTAGATGTTGTGAATCTTCACCTCGGTATCCTCCGTTATGTAAACAAGCCAATCGGCGTTTGCGCCAACCCAAAGCTATGCATGATTGAACAAGTAAGTATATGCATGATTGGACAAGTAGATTCAGAAACTATGTGTTTTATGCATGATTGAACAAGTAAGTGTAGTCAGAAACTTAGGCTTTGTTTACGAACTATTCGACTGCATATTAAGAAAGTACATTCAGAAAGCACATCTAGATAGCAGACTATTGAACTGCATATTCAGTAAGTACATCGAGATAGCAGAACTGCAAATTCAGAAAGTACATCAGGATCGCAGAATATAGAAGTGCATATCACACTGACCTCATCATTGGACAAAATCCTAGTGTCTTCCAATTCTTGTCCCGTTCCTTCCAAGGTAGGGCACTCTAGAGGCATAATATTGCATCTTCATCCATGCTCCCTTCGACCTCTCCACCAAAAGACGTGTTCCTCAAAGACGCATGGAAGACCAACTATCATCAGCCTGTCGCTGGCATGTTTACGCACAAGCGTCCTATAGAAGGTGGCGCAGGAACCGGCAAGTCTTGCGGCGGTAAGGAAGTCTGTGCGATTTAAGATTTGTCCCAGAGAATCATCGTCGATGGTCTCCCAGCCACGCCGAGAACGACCATGCGGCGGCGCATCCATGGCAGCAGTGTTGTCTGTGGGGAAGCAAGGGAAGGACCAGAATAGATCTGAACCGAAGGGAGACGGCCCTGGGGAACTAGAAGTTTTTGAGGCGTGATGTTTTGTAGGCGTTGCCCACCGTGGGTAGTATGGGTGGACGCTAGTTTGCTAGGCGTGTTAAGTTCTGGCTCTCATGGCACGGCCGCACGTACGGGATCGGGTGCGAGTACACTTGGTTTCCCCAAATTTAGATACATTTAACGTTATACTGCAACTTTGTTCAGTGCCGCGGTCGAGTATGGGTACATGCTAGTTCGTTAGGCATGTTACATGCTGGCTCGCATGGAATGGTCGCACGTACGGGTCAGGTGCGATGCCAGTTAACATGGTGTTGAACTTCAGTCGCTATATATGTTGTTTTGTCTCTGAAATGTTCGGAAACCTCCACTAGACTATAGTATAGTATACTGATCTCTGAAGCAGGATGGATCTTGCAGCTCCACGTTCGCTGGCTATCTTGGGATCTGGCTCCAACCATACTCTGGAGCGGTGGGAAGAGCTTTGGCGGCGCCGTATCGAGGTCAAGATTGACGGCTGGATAGAGTGTTGCAAAGAGATTGTCAGGGCAGAGAGGGATTTTTCGTGCTATCCTGACATCTCCACTTTCCTCGACGCTACACAAGAAGAGATTGACCTTGCTGTCGGCAAAAAGGAAGAGATTCTTCGGGCGCTGCAGGCGGAAGAAGTCAAGCTGAAACACAGGTTGGCTATGCAGATCTCCATGTCGACCTCTATTGATGAATTAGATGATCTGGACATTGATAGTCCTGGGGAGATCATAGGCTGGGCAATAAGGCAAGGGATGTCATCCAAACCTGGTCGAGCTTGTTGTTGGTGTTTCGTACGCGAAAAAGAGCATGTTCTCATGTACTGACGGGACGGAGGTGGGTGTGAGAGTGGCGGAGAGGAGGAGAGTGATGATGAGAAAGGGGTTTCGAAGGAGTGGAGAGTGGAGAGGGGAACCGGATAAATAATGAGAGAAGGGCAGTGTGGCCCACATAGTCACGACTATGGAGAGTTGGACTGTCCAACATTTCCAAAGCGACTATTAAAATGACAAATTATGAGGCGCATATCGGGAACACGCACGCTCTGCATGCTGAAAAAGTTGGGCCGGGTCATCCGGCTTTTATTTTACTATACTTGTATCGCCTGGCACAAAGGCGTGACAGGACGCCTGTCCGGCCAGACCAGCAGATAAGGGTGAAACGCCAGCTGATTAGACGGCTCATAGCGACAGACCAGTCCAATATTACCGTGCACCTCCTAAAACGCCAATCGAGTAGGCGCGTACAACATTCTGTTAACAATTCAAACAAGTGCAAATTCAGTTATCTCAACACCAGGACAAATTGAGTTAACTGAAACATTTAGTATCAATTGACACCAGGACAATTTTAGGTTATCCAAAAAAATTCAATTAACTTTCAACTTCAGTGGCCACATGACAGATTCAGATAACAATTGGCACCATGACAAATTCACTAAACTTTTAACACGAGGGCAGATTCAACGTGGATGACATAGGGCATGGGGTGGCCAGCCCTCCTTTCAGTAATAAGATGACTAGGAAAATAATTCTTACAGGGCACAACCACACGATTAAGCTTAAATTCTGCAGAAACACACCTTAAATCAACCATAAGCAGTAACAGTACTTAAATTCTGCAGGCAGACACCTTAATCAAACCATAAGGAGTGCACAAAAGGCACACAACTTAAATCATCTTGTTCTACGCATTGACAAGGCAAACCTTCTTGCAAGCATGACACAAGTACTACCAGCCTAAGTTAACAGGACGAAGGCTCACTTATTCGATGTAAAGAAGTTCACATTGCCACATAGTGTGTATGTCACCTCAATTCCTGCCTCGTTGTAGATATTCATCTTCATGAGATCAGGGTGTACAACCTCAAATTCAGCCACGCATCCAACCTTGAGTCCATGGAACTTGGCAAAGGCACACCACAATGCACCCAACTCCAGCATTCCATCTTCTCCTTGCTTCAACTCAACACGCCAACCACAACCCGTGCTCGTCTCCAGATTGATAAACCTAGGCAAGCTTAGATTGCTGGCCTGTAAAAGAGAGGCCGCACTGTCGGGTAATACCAAACGGGATTCGCACCGCTTGTCCTGCATGATTCTGACAAAACAGTTTGGCCTCTTTTCATAGTGTAAGTGACCGATTCTAGCATAATGCTTTTCCATTTCAGACGCGGACTTCCCCTGTCAATGACAACAACGTACAGCTTATATCCTTTCATCAATGAAACTTGTCATTCTAAAAACAAGATGAACATACCTTATAGGGTCTGTCAGCAGAGGATACAGAACCACATGGAGGTGCTGAGACTGTACTAACTGCTGGCATTGTAGACTGCATTTAGCAAGTTCAGATAAGCGTGAAAGTTGCTTCAGGGTAGGGGGTTGAATGACATACAACAACCTCATAAAACATAACATACTGCTTTTTTTACAGCAAGAAGCCTTAGTTCAGCATCCACAACCAGTGGTAAGCAGGATGGCCCACTGGTTGACTGCAGTGCCTGAATTGCATTAACTAAGTCAATAAACCACCATACAAAACGATGCCAAGAAAATGATAAAACAGAGTACATAATTCATCTACATAAACACAGATGTTGCAACATTGTAATAGCTAAGCCATGGCTATCATAGGAAATTCAGAGACGCCCTTTCCCTTTCGCTTCCCTTTCTTCCGCTTTCGCTTCTTCAACTTGCCATTTTCTCTGCTGCCATACCGGCCGAAAATGCAATATGGGTCGAGCATTATCTGCTCACTGCCAGAGCTGTTGGAGTCATCGTTGGCATCCTCCAAATCCTCCTCTCTGGGAGGAAGGCCGGCGAGCGAACGAACTGCTAGAGTTTGCTCGCGTGCCAGTGCACTTGCCATTCTCGCTTGGCGCTTCGCAAAGATGCGCGCGCGTAGGGCATGGAAAGTATTATCCTCCGGGACCTTGTCAGCAGCTACAGCAAAATTCGCCATGGCATGGCTGCCGTTTGCTGAATGACCAATCTAAGGACCAACTAACTAATACAATTCAAAACTAGATGTGCCATAAAATTGGTCAATAAGCAACCTACCGAACGATATGTACAACAGTGTGGATAACCCATGTATGCTATCCAAACAAACAGATGAATCTGCTAAGTGCGTGTGGGAATAAATCAAATAACGCATGAACCATAGTGCTTTGGAAGATATACATAACTGAACCAAACTGCAATTGGGGATGTATCAAATCGAAACTATAATCACGGATTTAGGATGCCTTCCGCGCATTAGAAAACCCTAATACTAAATTAAGTATTTACGGATCCGGACATTTTGAACCAATGCATCAATCTAGACTGTCCCACAAACCTAGGATTCAATCAGTAATGCTACATGCATAAATCAAATTTTGTAACCACTCAGAAACGATAGATCCTGCAGATTTGAAATCAACCAACGGTACAAATGTTGCCACGGGATTACTTACATGAGGCGAAGGATTGCTGGATCCTCCCTCAATGGGTTTGACACCAACTAGCTTCTTTCCGGTGATCTTCGCACGAACTTGCCGCTCCAGTTCTTCCATGAACTGATCAACCATCGGCTTCTTTGGCTTATCAGCCATCAAAATCAAATCCTGCACGGCGGAGGCGCGTGCAGGTGGCGGGGCCGACGCCGATGAAGATGAGGACGAGCGACAGCGGGGAAGAGGATGACGAGGGGGCTGCGGGGGAGAAATGGTAGATGGTTTCACCGGGGGTTGGGCGGCTAAATAGGACGCTTCCAATGCCACAACACAGCGGACCCACACAACAGTCACACATTAATGGAGGGCCGGAGTGTCTGACTTTTTAAGCGCCTACCAAGGTATTTTTAAATTTTGGCATAAATGCCTAGTAACTAGGCGGCGCCGGGTGTACCTATGGCCTGGAACAACCCAGCCGCGCCCACCTAACATGTCGGATTATCTGCCTTCGTACCCCGCCGAATGGCCGATCGTGTCATGGGAGCACATAAGACTATCTGATATGTTAGCCGGATGCAGCTATCACACCCGCCGGTAATCGGACATATCAGACAGTCTGACCCAACGATAATAGGGTCATGCTCACAAGTCCGGCCCATCCAACCTTGTCGCGCCTTCGGGCTAGGCGCTTTTGACGGCTGCCACGCTGGTGGCCGGTCGTCGTCATCGGTCAATGGCGCCTGCGCGGGAGGCGTAGCGGCGCGCAAGTGTGGCGGCTTGCAGTCCGGTGCGAATGTGGGGAGGAGGGGGGGGGGGTCAGGCGACAAAATAAGTTTTTGGCGGGTCAGTGGGCAAAATAAGGCGGCCCAGGGGTCATTTAGTAAAAATTATACCCCAATCGATCGATCCAGCCTATGTTAGCCAAGCTGAGCGAGACCCAACATAAATCCAGAGTTTCAGTGGCGCACAACGCAACAGCAACCAGATCAAGTATTCACCTGTCACAGCCCTAGAATTGATTATAAATAATTGCATTTAGAATCATCATGCATCATCCTTCCATTTTTGAAACTTTAATTGAGGAATTTTGAAGCCTCAGAAATCTATATCTATATCTATTCTATACCTACATACTAATAAAGGAAGATGATATTCTTGGCTTAGCAAATATGCCCGTGCGTTGCAACGGGAGAAAGAATATCCCGGCACGACGACACCCTTCTAGTAAAAGAATACATCATGCTAGGCTCGAGGATCGGGCTATAGAAATATGGTAGGCATAAAGGAATTTTTTTGAACATATGTGATAATGAGATAAGTAATTTTAAAAGTCCATTCAAAAAATAATAAATTTGAAGGTCTGATTCCCTAAGAAAATTCACGTTGTTGTCATTTTTAGTCTAAAGTTGCTTCTAAGCTATATGTTCTAACTCCTAAACAAATTGACACAAAAAATTGACATTGGAATGACATACCAATGACCGCGGCAAGGTGATGCCGAAATTACCAGCATCCGGTTCACATCCACATGTGGCAAGAATCATGTGACACAACCAATAATAACAATAGGAAAAGGAACAATGTCTAGGAGATTGGCGACTTGTAGGTGAATATATGGGTGCTAAAAAACATCATCTAGCACGACGTAGGATTGTAGTAGTCGATGTAGATAAAATGGCAAAATTTGTCCTTCAAGATGCACTCTTCGATATTTTCTTCATTTGAATAGATTTTCCTTGTCGATGCAATCCAGGTGGCGTGTGGATTCGACCGAGGAAGCTCTGATGCGTTGTTGATGATAACGGCGGCTAGATGCTCCGAGATGATGACGATGGCATCAGGTTGCTGTGGCGGCTGAGGGGAGTGGCTATATGCCTGTGAAAGAAGTATAAGAGGAGCACGGGGAAAGGCGTGGTTACTTTTGTATTGTATTTTAGGAGGAGGTTAGGGTGGCCTATTCGTGTTCATGTATTATATCACAAAAGATTGTAGCCCCATAATGTACACTGTAATGGAACTTTGCAACGTACCAGCGAGCGTTCAAGCAAACGATCGATTGATCACACGTGGAGGCCCTAGTGCAACGGTGCACTCGGACGACTGTCGAGCCGTTTGGCCGAGTCTTCGTCCGTTCCTATTTGGCGCGTAGGTCGCTGTCTAGCAACCTACCTAGCACATGCCCTCCTGCGCGCCTGTCGACAGTATAGGCCGGCCCAGTCTTGTTTATTCCCACCCCGTCTTGGAAGGTTCTAGAATGCATCCATGAACTGGTTTTCGTTTTATTTTTCTGTGTTATTTCTTCTGATTTTTCATTCTTTCTATATTTCTTATTTTTCCCATCCCCCTTTTTTATTTTCACATTTTGCTCCATTTTTGTATTTTTCATATTCTTTTTTCAAGTCCAATATTTATTTATTTTTATTTTCTTTCTTTTAAATTTTTTTGAACATCATTTTCCAATTCAAGAACTTTTTTTAGATCCTGAACATTTTTTAAAATCATGAACACATTTTGAATTCGTGAATATTTTTTTGAAACCATGAACATTTTCAAATTCGCGAACATTTTTTCAATTATTGCTAACATTGTTTTTGAAACTTCTGAACATCGTTATGAATCACCGAACATTTTTTTGGTCAATGAAGATTTTTCAAATGTATGCAATTTTTTATAAAACTTGTGAAATTTTTATTTAAATTGGCGGATATTCTTAGAATAGCTGAATAATTTTTGAAACGATTAACATTTTTTGAAATTCATGAATATTTTTTGTTTGATGAATTTTTTTGAAATGCATGTACCTCATTTAATTCACAATAATTTTATTTTTGTGAATATTGTTTTAAAAATTCATGAACATGCTTTGAATACACGAAATTTTAGTTCAAATTCACGAACAATTTTTCAATATCATGAAAATATTTTTTAATCCATGAACATTTTTTCTACAACAATTTCCAAAATTCACATTTTGTTTGGAAATTTTGATTTTTTTCTAAATTATTTTAAAGATGAAAAACAAAAACAGAAAAAAGGCCGAGAAATAAAAAAATAGGGGGCGTCCGTCCCCGCTTATGGGCTGGCCCAATAGGGCGCGCGGGTGGGGCGGACTCAATATCATGAAGTTCCTTCTTTTGTGCAACAATTGTGTGTTAGATTAGACGGTTGTGGCGGTGAGGCTCTAACCAGCACACCAATGTTCGAATCTTGATAGCGGCTCAATTTTTTTTCAGGCTTGAGCGGACTAAAACTGACTAAGGATGTACGAAAAAGAATAATTGGACGAAACGGACTAAAACTGACTAAGGACGTACGAAAAAGAATAATTGGACGAAAAAAGGTGGAGAAACAATCTGTCCTTTAATATTAGGTAGAGATAGAGATACGCGAGGTGGTACTAATAAACCTTGATAGAATCTACCCGTAGTATATTTTTTAGGATCCCTGAAAACCGCATCGGCCCACGCTCCTGTACGTTCGCTGATGGGCCTGCAGAAAATTGCATGCCCCTCAAAAATCTCATGCACCTCTTAAACAGTAGAGAATCAACAAGATTAATAGTCCCACCTTGCAGATTTGAAAGGTATCCCACTAATTTATATATGTCAAGAAGTAGACAATCAACAAGCCTATTTGGTATATAGATGACTGGGTGAGAGGGGCCAAATCCAGATAAAAGAGAAATCAGATAGAATGATGCCAAAACAAATCGACCTCCCAAGGAGGGAGGTTCAAGAGAGGGACGGCGGCGACCGGTGTATGGGCACGCGGGATCGAGCGCGAAGAGAGATGGGAGGACGACGTGGAGAGGTCGTGCCATGAAGCTCGGCAGGAGCTGTGGTGTAGGAGATGGCCAGCCTACGAGCTTGACCGACGGCGGGAGGAGGCGTAGGCGACGATGGTTAGCGGTGCTGGCCAGCAGGAGTGGCCGGTTTTGACGGCCAACACGGCGGCGCGACAGGCAAGCGGTCAAGCTCGGGCACGTACGATGGAGAGGCTTGGGGTGAGGCGCGGGGGGGGGGGGTGGGGGGGTGGGGGGGAGGAGCAAAGGGGGCGCGGCGGAGGCGGCCTTCGCTGGCGGGAAGCTTGCTGGCCGAAGCGGCGGCAGGGGCGGCAATGGGGATCGGGCTCTTGCCCTGTGATGGCGGCGCTGAGGGAGGATGAGGGGATTGGGGGAATCGAACTGGTGGGGCTCGTGCGGTGCGTTTTTTTTTGAGAAATGTGGTGCAGGTGCTAGGGGCCAGGGTTAAGCCAGGGCGAAGCTGGGCCTTGGGCCAGCTGGTTACTGCAGCGCTGGGAACCTGGGCCCCTTCTTTCTTTCTTTTTTCTCTGCCTTTTTACAATTATAGAAATTGAGAATAACAAAGGCAAGGAAAGAAATGACACTTCTGGAAAGAGGTGAAACTTGTTGAGAGGGTTTTCTGAAATATTTCCAAACACACGGAGGTGTTTCCATCATTTTTGGATGAAGTTGAATTCAAATTCAAATCAATGGATTTCAACTAGAGGTATAGTTTAGATACACACAATCTCATCTACACAACATGTATATGGAGCTAGCTATTTTGTTTTCTCCCGTTGCAACGCACGGGCACGTTTCCTAGTTTTAACAAAAGGGCAAAGAACCCTAAAATTTCATTCAATGAACCAAAAATTCTCTTCATCAATGTTGATAATTTTGGCGAGGTTCTGGGTCCAAACCAAAAATAGTGATCATTTTTAAGGAATATTTTGGGCACTGAATTTAAATCATTATTATATTTGACTTTGGATTTTTATTCACAATATATAGAATATATCTGCAAACAACTCTGGAATAATTTCTGTGCCTTTGGGTAGTTCCATTGTGCAACATAAAAATATTCAGGGGAGTTTGTCACTGGTTTGAATTTTGTTTTGAATTTAAACAGTGGAAAAACAAAACAAAACAGAAAGAATAAAGAAAAGAAAGAGAAGGAGCTCACCTGCAGCCCAACTAGGCAAAGCGGGCAGCCCACTTACCCCTTCGCTAGTCGTCCCCCACCTCGCGCCAGAAGGACGCGAGGCGCGTGCTCGCCGCGAGCTGGCACACGCACGACCACCTCCTGCTTGCCGCTTCGCCCTGGACCGGCTAAGTGCGCCACGCCAACCCCTGGAGCCCCTCGACCTTTCCCCCCCTCTCCCGCCCTTCCCTCTCGCCTGTCGCTCTCTCTCTCTCTCTCTCTCTCTCTATTGCAGCCCCGAGCACCCCTGAGAGCGCTGTCACCGTTCACGGTAGCCAATGCCGTCCCCTCGCTACCTCTCCATGTCCAGTCACTCCGTGAAGCTCGTCCTCATCTGCATGCCTAAGATCTAAAGCCTGGGAGCAGTACAGCGACGCCCTCAAGCTCATCACCAGCCTCAGTCACCGTGGATCGTCGCCGTCGATTCGACCGCTCTAGAGCTTCCCCAGGTCGGCTGAGCTGCTCATCTGGACCGCTGTGAGCCCCTGCATCTTTAATTTCCCCCTCCTCCCCTGATCACAACCGTGTTGTAGCCGCCATCCCCATGAGCTCTCAAGCTCGTCGTCCGCCATGTCTAGTGAGGCAAGCGCTCCTGTGAGCGTTTGCTCATTTCCGTGCGTCAACCGCGCTCCAGGGGCTCCCCTCATGCTCCTGCGCTGCTCGTCCTGCTCGCTAGCAAGCTGCAGCCCCACGCACAAGCTAGCATGAGCACTTCTGCTGCCTAAGCTCGCTGTCGCCGCTGCTAGAGCCCACCCCGGCACCTGCCGTAGCCACCCTTCGACGCGTCGCATCACGCTGAGCACATAAAGCCTAGCCTCGCCTGCTCCTGTTGCCGGAGATGGCCGTCCGGCGAACGCCGCCGTGACTAGATTAGCGCCCATGTCAACCGACGACGTGGCCGATTTAATTAGGGCCTAACCCCCAATTTAGCTTAATTAATCCCCACCACTAAAGCTGACAGTCGGGCCCCTCACTGGTCAAAGCTGTAGTCAATGCGGGATTAAACCCCAGTTAGTCATTGTGCCACTGATGTGTGGACCTCACACGCCATGTTTGACTGCAGTGGACTGCTGACGTAGTGCTGGTGTAGTGCTAACGCAATAAAATGTTTCTGGATTTTCAATAAGTCTAAATGATTTATTTAATTTAATAATTTTGCCTAAACTTTAAAAAATCATAGAAATTCAACCGTAACTCCAAATGAAATAAATTATATATGAAAAATTATCAGAAAAATATGAAGAATTTGTTTATGGCATTTTCATGCATGTTTGAAAAACTTAAAGTTGCAGTATAAGAGAATTTGAATAAATGGCAATAGAAATGCCTTATGTGGAGTTTGAATTTGAATGTTGTGTTCAAATCAACTTCATTTAAATTGTTGCTAGTTGCATTAGCCAAATCATAACATGTTGCCATGTCATTATCATGCATCATATTTGTTGCATTTCCATGAATTGAATGTTGTTCCCTTCTTTGCTGGTGTTTGTTCACTCTCGATAGAAGACGGTTCCGACGTCGTGATCGTTGACACCGATGAAGAGCAAATAGCTATACTATCTTCAGAAGTGCCAGGCAAGCACACCCCCCTTGATCACTCCGATACAATCCCACTCTCTCACTCCTGCTCTCTTTTATTGCATTAGGACAACAACAATTCAACTGTTACATGTTCCGGTATTTGAACCCATTCCTCTGCATAACCTGTCTTTGCCACAGTAAATAGTTAAAACCTTCTAGAGCATGAGTAGGAATTGCTTGAGCCATGTTGTGACTACTCATCCATGTTTGGTTGTTATGCTTGCTATGCTTAGAGTCGTGCCGTGTCTGATCCATCTGGGGATTGAATTGGAATGGTTGTATTCATGTCCTTCTGTGTGAGAGCTAAGTGTGTGAACATGATTTGGTAAACGTAGCGATGAGAGGCCATGTAGGAGTACATGATGGATTGTCTCATTGAGACCGTCCTTAGGAGCTGAGTTCTGTGTATGTTATCCAAGACTAGCTACTACCACACATTGGAATGCTTAAGTGCCCCTCTCGACTTACTAATCGCCCTGACCTCTGTCCAGGAGTTCCAACTAGTTTCTAGTGTTTGTAGGTGGTGCTATTTGTCTACCAAGTGGCACCCGGTACAGGTGGGCTTGGCACAGACTAGGCATAGTGGCATAGTGTACCAAGCGTAGCTCCATTAGTCAAGGTGGGCTTGGGAACCATGCGCACATCGTTTGGGGCCGGCATGGAAACTTCGGTTGAACTTCCCTTGCGGGTTCAGCCTCAGATAGGTGATAAACCTGAACTAGAGTCTTACGTGGTCAGCCAGGTTGTGGCTGACACCCTCGCTAGGCTTTTGCTTGAAGGTTGCCAAGATAATGACGTGTATACGGTGGTAAGTGGTGAGAGTGTGTGTGAAGAAGTACACCGCTGCAGGGTAATATGATCTATTGGAATAGCCGCGTCCGCGGATATGGACTACTTGGAGACTTATATGGTTCCTAGATAACTTGAAGTGGATACTCCAAAATGCGCAAGATAAGCGTGAGTGCTATGGATGGCCTTCTCGTAGGGAGACGGGAGAGGATCCATAGTGGTGTATTGATATGGTGAATATGTGGACTCGTGTGCGCTCTCTCACCCCAAAGAAAATACTGGTAGTCGTAGTACAGGATAACCACAGAGTCAAAGCTGGCTTGCTGCAGTTAAACCCCACAACACCCTTGTTGATACTGATGCATAAGTAGATAGTTCTGATGTAAGTCTTGCCGAGTACCTTTGTACTCACGGTTTCTTAATTTATGTTTTTGTAGAGGAGACCTCAGTCTCACTTTTGGTTTTTACGATGAGTTCGACATTGACCGATTAGCTTGGGAATCCCAGACAGAGGTCTGGTTTCTATGGAGGGTCTTGTAGATAGTCAGGCTTCTCAGCCTCTTTCTTTCGTAGTTGTCTATACTCAGACATGTTTATGCTTCCGTTGCTTGTATGACTTTGTATGTTGGGTCATGAGACCCATGCTTGTAATATCATGCTATTTATGGCTCTTCTGAGCCTTATCTATATTGAGTTGTAGAGTTATATTGTGATGCCATGTTGTATCTACACATATCATGCATATTATGTGTATGTTTGAAATGCATTCATATGAGTGGGATTCGACACCTAGTTATCTGCCTTTGGTAGCCTTTCTCACAGGGAAATGCCTCCTAGTGCTTCCATTGAGCCTTGGTAGTTCACTACTGCTCCGGAACACATGGATTGACCAGCATGTATCCTTCTTTGCTCTTGTGTCTGTCTATACAGGGAAATGTCACGTGGTGTTTATTGGAGTCCTTGTGGCTTGCTACAACTCAGTTACACACGCTGATGACTGACACATGCATTGCTGGATTATGTATGCTTGTCCCTGTACGTTTGTGCCACCTTGGTTTATGACTAGTCATGTCGACCCGGGTTCTCTGTCGTATGGATGCTAGCGCCACAATCATATACGTGAGCCAAAAGACGCAAATGGTCCCGACCAAGGTAAAGGCGGCAACCGTGGGTTACCATGCGTGAGGCCACAAAGTGATATGATGTGTTACTTGCTAGATGGGTGTGACTTAGGATCGGGGTCCCGACAACTTTGGTATCAGAGCCTGACTGCATGTAGGATTACCAAGCCAAATTGGTCGAAGTCGAGTCTAGAAATTCTTTAGTTATATAGGGGAATTGATTGTGGAAGGGAATGTAAGGCTCTTTTTACTCCTTACCTTGCGCCATTCTAATTTTGAGTCACCCTCATCTTTTCTACAGGGTTAAGAAACTAGGCTTTCTCATCTAACTATCAGGATGATGAGTTACTATATATGTTAGAGACTTTTAGGAAAGGTGTTGTCTTCTCGGATACGTGTTTCCATAGGACTCAGTGGTTGTGTTTTCAGTTGTCATGCATGTTGTCTCATTTTTCATGCCCGTACAGCCGTTATGCTGTCCGATTTAACCGAGGTCTCTAAATAATCTGATGCATTTGCAAATCTTTTCTTCCTGTTCCCGATGTCTTTCAGGCCACAATAGACACACTAATTGTTTTGTTGAGGTATTCCATTACCTTAACATATCTGTTAAAGGTCTTAGGAAACTGTGTTATCTTAATTGAACCACCCAGAGATTCAACCGTTGTGTTGTATCCCCAGTGTGATAATGCTGGCCATCACTTTAGAAAGCATCTTGCGATGTTATTTAGTTAGTAGGTATTCTATTTTTGGTTTCTTGGACCCAAGATTCGATCTGCTTAATCCTATTGGAACCCAACCATCTTCTTCTTAAGCATGGAATTATTGCTTACCAAATTGAACCTTCCTCATCTACTTCCTTCCCTCATTCCCGATGTGTGTTTTGTGTCTCAGCTTCGGAGACGTTCTTACGTCTCACTCCATGAGTAGATCGTGAGTTTTTTTATCTTCATGAAGATCAATTCTTGTAGAGTTTTCCTGTTCTTTTGTCATCATGTCTGGGTGAGATCTCGGAAGCAAAGATGTCAAGATCAAGACGATGCAATGAATCAACATCCTCAAGAAGTGCAAATTGGATCATGAATACTGTGTCAGTTCCCGTCGATGTAAAAACCGGCATACCTCGAGGTAGGGGGTCCCGAGCTGTGGATCCTGGACAGATGGTAACTAGAACAGGGGAGACGATGTTTACCCAGGTTCGGGCCCTCTTAATTGAGCCAAAACCCTACGTCCTGCTCTTGTTTATATTGATGAAGATGTTACAAGTACAGAGTTGATCTACCTCGAGATCTATAGATGTGGTCTAACTCTAGGGCTAGGAGAATGAGATTGCGTTGATATCTATGGATGTCATAATGATCTATCGACTAGCCTGGCCTCGACTTATATAATGCACCGGAGGCCTAGGATAACAAGAGTCCTAGTCAGCTACGTTGATGGTGAGGAGTCCTTGTCTTTATTACCAAGTTTTCCTCATATATGTCGTGGGCTGCCTGAAGTGGCCCAATAGTGAACCGCCATGGGGGTCCTCGGCCTGGCCCTCTGGCCGGGAGATGACGTGGTGAGTACCCCCTAGTCTAGGGCACCGTCAGTAGCCCCCTGAACCGGTCTTCAAGTTAGGGACGCTCCTCGCTTCTTCTGAACTGTTCATCATCTTCGGCTGTCAGTCTTGAAAGCTGGTTCAACAAATTCTTCCCATCTCTGATCTTGAGGATCGCCGAGGTGTATCCGAAGAGTTCACACGTCGGGCATCCGAGGAGCCCCTTTAAGTTCTCGGCCTTTATCAATGCCTTGTTAGTTTTACGCCAGACCTCGGGTTTGAAGTTTTTCCCGTGCCGTGGTGTCCTCTTGCATTTGAGCTCCAACGCCGAGCTGCATCTGAGGTATCTTATTGCAGCCGAGCTCCAACGTCGGTATGCATCCGAGGTGTCATAGATTACGTCGGTCTTGAAATAGTTGAAGGAGTTCAACCGAGCTTAATGCCGGAAACGTCCTCTACGGAGCCAGCCACTCGGATCCGAGCTTTACGCCGGAATGCTTCCGATTGGTGCAATTTATTCTCTACCGAGATGTATACACTAGTGGAAAAAGTGCTAGCCACAACTCTCGTTGGTGGCGTGCCATTTCCAGCCAACGCCAGCACTATTTTTTCAAATAGTTGTGGCGTTGGCTTATTTGGTACGACATTAGTAGGGGCATAGTGGTGGCGTTGGAAAACAGGGTAGCATCAGAAGTTTATGGGATCAACAATTTGTACCAGGCGTAATATAGTGCTGTCATGGAATATCATGGAACGCCAGTACTATTATATTTAGTTGTGGCGTGTTGTTGGTTCCGACGCCAGTATTGTTATTTTGTCAATGCCAATTGCAACATTCTTATATATTTTTTGGGATATTCTTTTTTATAGTATATTATAGTTTACTTTTATTAAATTTCTATTATTTTAAATAGAAATAATGACATTTTTTAAAATATGTACTTTGGGACTTTAAATTACTTTTTTCCTTTTTAATTTAAGACTTGAAATAGATAATTTTGAGCTTTCAAATATGTAGTTTGACACTTACAATTTTTTGTTTTTTAGGTACTAGTGATCTTTTTTATACATATATAGGGTTAGTTGTTTATTATTTTTATTTTAAATGGAAATAATGGCATTTTTTAAAATATGTACTTTGAGACTTTAAATTTACTTTTTTTTCTTTTTAGTTTAAGACTTGAAATATATAGTTTTGAGCCTTTAAATATGTGGTTTGAAACTTCCAATTTTTTCTTTTTAGTTTTTTATGTGGTGATCTTTTTTATAGTATTTATAATTTCTTTTTTAAATTTCTATTATTTTAAATGGAAATAATGACATTTTTAAAATATGTACTTTGGGACTTTAAAATTTACTTTTTTTCCTTTTTTAGTTTAAGACTTAAATTATGGTTTTGAGCCTTCAAATATGTGGTTTGACACTTCCAAATTTTTTTTCTTTTAGTTTTTTATGTGGTGATCTTTTTTATAGCATTGGGCCAAGCCCAAGTATTAGGAGGCCGTGGGGGTCAAAACCAGGTTAACGACACCCTCACCCCACTCCCTCTCTTCTCGTTCCCCTCCCCTCTCCCTCTCCCCTGCTCGTCGTCGCCGCTCTCTCCGGGCCCTCTCGTCACTCTCTTCCCTCTCTCGCCGTGGTTAGGTAATGTTTCCGCTCTCTCTCCTCTCTCGCCCTCTCGCCGCTCGTTGCCCTCCAATTGATGGAGTTCATTTCGTTTTGAGCTAGGGTTTCTTCGATGGAGGTGGCGGGAAGCGACGGCGGCGGCGAAGCGACGGAATACTAGGTTTACGCCTCCATCTTCGTCCTCGTGTGAGTTCATCGCCTCCATCTTCGCCTCCTTAGTGTTCCTAATTAATGTAGTGTTCCTAATACTAAATTGTAGTGTTAAATTGTTAAATTGTAGTGTTCCTAATGTAGGGAGTTCGAGCTAGAGTGTATTAGTGGTTTTGGTATGTGTGGGAGGTGTATGTGGGGAGGTGGGTACTGGGTTGCTGTTTATCACTGGTTCTGTGGCAGTTGGGGCATTGGACTGTGGTGGCTGGGTTAGAGATCAGATGTGTGGGTTATCAGCTGTATTGTGCATGTTGGGAGGTTGTAGTGGGGGAGATTGTTAGTGGTGCGTGATTGGTTAAATTAGGTGGGGTAGGTACATTGGTTTGGGGTGGATTGTTGAGAGATGTTGGGGGGGTTCATGGTTTGTAGGGTCGTTTGGGGGTAGTGTGGTGGGGTTGTCAGTCGATTGCGATAGATTGGGGGAGGGGCTGGAGTGTGATGTTAGTTTGGGAGGTGGGTTGAGGTAGGTGAGAGGTGGGGTCTGGTTTTTCCTCTAATGTAGGGTCTTTGGTATGTGTAGTATATACAATTTCTTTGCTGTTTATCACTTTCATGTGGCAGTGGCAGTGGCTGTGGCTGTGTTCCTAATGCTAAATTGTTTATCACTTTCATGTGGCAGTTGCATTTTGTATCTGCATTTTGCATCAATGAACATATGACAGTGGCATTTTTATCTACATTTTGCATCAATGACAGTGGCCTAATGCTAAATATGTATCTTGTTCATTATCGAGGCCTTTTAGTTGTATGGTAACATGAATGAACATATGACAGTGGCAGTGGCATTTTGTATCTGCATTTTGCCTCAATGATCATCATGTGGATGTTTAGATCAGGGTTCCACTATTTACTCCCATAAAAGAACATAATTTCCTTTGTTTACTTGACAAGTTGACATGCCTCTGTATAGATCAGTTAGGTTGTAGAATTTGTGTAAGTGTATTAGATCACTTGCCATACTTTGATTGGCATTATTATCAACTTGCTTGTTATTATTGTTATGATTGGCATTAGATCACTTGCCATACTTTGATTGGCATTATTATCAACTTACTTGTTATTCTTGTTGATCAGCAAGGCAATATTATCAACTTACAAATCATTTTCCAACTTGCAACACATAGCAAAGATGGGCATGGATGCAACTTACTTATAGTGATTGGCATTACATCACTTGCCATGTGTGTTTGGTTCTTGTCATAATAACCTATACTTGTCATTATTTTGAAGTTCCAGCCATGACTAGCTGGAACAGCCATTACCAGTCCTCGTGCAACTTCACGGCCTATGATGAAGTGTACAAAGGCGAAACGAGCATCAAACAGGTAAGATTACAAAAACATCCATGAGCATTGCAAACACATGCATATATACATATATCATCTAACCATTCTTTATTGATGATTTCAGATATTTGACTTGCCAGGTGTATGTACGAGACCCATCTCCAGAAACCGGTCCAGCAGCAGCTACTGGTATGTGACGTGGACATGCTCAGCCGTGAGCTTGTCGCGTCAAAGGAGAGTACAATGAAGGCACTTAACGAGTTGAATGGCTCGCTGAAGAAAGAGAAGGATGATATGATTGACGAGTGTCTCCGATCTCTGCGATAAAATTGAAGCTCATCAACCAGAAGCAGCTACTGGTCACCGAGATCGAGTCTATGAAGAAGGAGATACGGCTCCTGAAGGCCGGAGGGAGGAGCTGAAGACCCGCAAAGTCTATTTTAGAAAGGAGGGAGAGAGCAACAGGAACAAGTTGCGTGAGATGAGGATCATTCTTCATCGTAGCTAGTTAGCGCACGGATAACAAGTTGCGTGAGATCGATGACAATAATTTTTTCTTGTAGAGCTAGCCACCGGATAACTTTTGCTTGTAGGTAGTAGCAAGCTAGTTACTGAAAATTGTAGTAATAGCTGGGTATATTTTGTGGATTTGAGACTTACCACTAGAAGTTAAATGGCAGCACATATACTAATCGCTGGGTATATTTTTTTTATTGCTGAAAAATACAAATTGCTGGTGTTGCCTCACAATAAACGCCATAGATAACACAATATATATTGCTGGCGTTAGCCAGGTGGCACACCATCAGTACTAAAATACTGCTGACGTATCTGCCAATGCCACCACTAAACTGTTTTCACTGGCGCCATATTGGTGGCGTCGGGTCTCTACGCCAGCAAGGCACTTTTTGCCACGCCATAGCTAGGCTTTTTTCCACTAGTGATAGCCAGTAGCCCTCAAGGTGTGTGTCGGCCAAATATCTAAGATGCACCTGAAGGAAAACATAAAACCGCTGATTCTAGTAGCCCCTGAGACTCAGGTCGATTCATGAGATCGGCCTGAGGATCAATTCCTAACTCGACAGCATACTTAGGAATGGAACATGGTGTGCATAGTCCTCGAGACTCAGGTTGGGTGCGGCCGACCAACCGGAGGACCGTAAGCTCCTCGGAAACCACTTTGCACTTTGTAAATTGTCTACATTGAATCGTCAATGCAGTAGCCCCTGAGCCACTGGTCGGGTGGCAACACCAGATCAGGGGATCGATGTAACCCGTCAATGGCTTTTAAGTGAGAAGCACTAAGCCCAGTAGCCCCCGAGCCTTAATTTGGGCAAGGGTGACCAAATTAAGGATCTATATCCAGAGTAAATTGACTTTAATCACAATTTTATGTGTAATAATTCAATGTATCCAAGTTACTTTACACCATTAACGCTCGGACCCGCATTGTACAAAACTTTGTTGACCGACCATCGGCTTCAACCCCCTCGGTCAGTAGCCGGGGAGTGTTTTTCCCTTTATAAAGCCTTTATAAAGGCAAAGATTTACGAAAACAGGCAACCCGGCCATACGGTTTTAAACAAAGGTAT
The DNA here is from genome assembly GCA_011799875.1 of Thinopyrum elongatum. Taxonomy (NCBI): domain Eukaryota; kingdom Viridiplantae; phylum Streptophyta; class Magnoliopsida; order Poales; family Poaceae; genus Thinopyrum; species Thinopyrum elongatum. The sequence goes on along the minus strand of CM022303.1, from coordinate 529,276,096 downwards.
GAAGAGAGATATGTTATATTACCATCTAACGTAATAAATATCTTCTGGAAAAAATAGTTCCTTTCCTAGGTTTTCATGTTGACCATGATCATGAAACCTCACATCCGATCATGTGGAAGGAAAATATTGAGGATTTAGTTTGGGGAAAGTTCTCCAACTCTGTGGTCTTAATGAACCTAAAATTTCACTTCCGTCGTTGCCGACCAATTACATTCTTAAAACAGCTCACTTTTGGCTTCACCATCTGAGGTACGAACCTGGATGACCGATAGTAACAATCAAGAGGTGCTCCCTTTACGCCCTAGCCAAACAATCAGGAACATAGGGGTAAGCACAGGAGCCAGGAAACCCAGCTTGGAAAAAATCTTAAGTCAAATTGATGCGTATTTATGGCTTCATAACGATGATTACGGAAGGTGCCGCTCGTATATTGAATACAAACGCTGATGATATGTTGGGCTCTGCAGGAGTCCTGATGTAACCATGCCGAGGTGTGAAAGTGCTAGTTATATCGACTAGAGGGGGGGGTGAATAGGCGATTTTTATGAAGTCTTCAAAACACGAGGTCTTTGAAGACAGACAATCAAATGGAACCTATATGATATGTAGCGGAAGATAAACTACTCTAGACAGACCATAGTCAAGTAAGCATTGTAATGGAAGCACAGGACTAATAGTAGCTAGGTAGTACAGATCAGAAGAAAGACATTATGAACCAAACAGGTAATAGTCTTCGCACAGTGAAGTCAAATAGACCAGACAAACAAGCAATGACTTCACGAAGACAAACTAAAATGTAAAAGAGGTGGGGGATAGAACCAGTAGCTTGGTGAAGACAAGGATTTGGTAGACCAGTTCCAGCTGCTGTCACAACTGTACGTCTGGTTAGGGAGGCTGAGATTGAACTCAGAAGACCACGTCTCACCTTATTCCCCTTGAGCTAAGGACACCCAGTCCTCGCCCAATCACTCTGGTAAGTCTTCAAGGTAGACTTCCAAACCTTCACAGGCTCCGTTCACCAGCGATCCACAATGACTCTTGGATCCTCAAAACGTGACGCCTAACCGGCTGGAGGATACACAGTCCTCAAGTGTAACAAGTCTTCAGGTCACACGGACAGAAAGACTTCAGTGATGCCTACACTCTTTGGCTCTGGTGTTTTGGGCTTTGTCCTCGCAAGGATCTCTCTCTCAAGGCTTCAGAGGTGGGTTGCTCTCAAACGACAAAAGCCGTGCAATAACTCTGAGCAGGCACCAATTTATGGTGGAGGGGGGTGGGCTATTTATAGCCAGCAGGCAACCCGACATGATATGTCCGAAATGACCCTGGGTCACTAAGGAACCGACACGTGTCCACACGGTTGGATTTCAAACACACGCGGTAGCTTGGCTTGGGCTACAAGCAAAGCTGACTCATCAAACTCTGGATAAGATTTGCTCTCATTGTCTTCGCTCGAAGACATAGGATTTTGGTTGAGCATCACATCAGTCAGAGTTCACAGGACCCCACTTAACAGTATGGTGGTTCCTATGACTCAAGAAAGAATAAAATGAAAGTACGAAAGAAACTATGTCTTCGCCACTCCATAGTCTTCAAGTGAATGTCTTCACACACATTATCTTCGACGTGAATGTCTTCACGAACCACCATTGTCTTCAATGTCTTCATACTTTTTAGGGGTCATCTCTGGTAGGAAAACCGAATCAATGAGGGACTTCTACCTGTGTTATCCTGCAATTCTCACAAACACATTAGTCCCTCAACCACGTTTGTCGTCAATACTCCAAACCAAGTAGGGGTGGCACTAGATGCACTTACAATCTCCCCCTTTTGGTGATTGATGACAAACTGGTTGATGTTTTCAACGGGGATAAAAATATGTGTAAGTTAAAGAACATGGCCATTGGCTTCATGAAGTTGAAGGGCTCCCCCTGAAGATGTGCATATAAGTAATTTGCCTTTGAATGCAAATGCACATGGCAGGTTCTGCTTGTGGAGATCTTCTTCAACTCATGAAGACAATCATCATGCATATAAAATGTAGTGAAGTTAATGACATGCACAATGAAAAATGGGCTCTGCAGTATGCGGAATTTATCATCGCAATAAAAGGTAGCATCAAAAGTAGTAGATGACCATCAAGGTTTAAGGTTCAACTCAAAACCAACAGTTCAAGAACGAGAGTTGTAAAACTTAGCAAAAATAAGCACCCGACCCATTGACCCCTTGAAGACTATCAACTCATAAGCTTCTCCCCCTTTTGTCAGGAATGACCAAAAAGGAGTGAAGACATAGAGTGTCTAAGTGTTCCCAGGCAGTGTTGGTGTAGATGTTGGAGCAATAGGGTTGATGGTGGAGTTGGGCGGTGCAGAGTGGCCTGATGCAGAATCGTGATGCGGTGAAGCCATAGCTGGTGAAGTGGCATCGTCCTCTTCATCAATGACTCACGCAACACAGTTGGTGCCGAAGATGAATACTCAGAATCTTCAATGAAGGAGTTGGACGCCAACTTGCTGACTGTGGAGGCCTAGAGTCAAACTTGAAGTGTTCAGTGAAGCCATCTGCTCGTAGATCGTCTTCAGAACAGAGCATTGTGAGGCTCTTCCAGGCACGCTGACAGGCTTCATGAGCAACAAAGAGTTCTTGGTAGCAAGGTTGCGAATGCGATTGACATCAACTAGGAGACTTTGCATCTGGCGCTTCATCCGTCATGATGCCTATCCTATTTTTGATGAAGTGACACAGAAGCTCTCTGTCATTCAGTACACGAGCACGCTTCTGAGGCCTTTGGGCTACTACGAAGCCTTCAAAAAGATGGCGACGCCTGTGGTGAGGGAGTGGTCTTCTCCAGGTCTTCAGGGGTGTCTTGCGAGTCTCAATCACAGGAGTAGTGACTTGAGCTGGTGGAGTGCGAGGAATGACCTCGTGGAGCGGAGTGTTGGGGTGGTGCTCTTCCCAGAAATCATCTTGTGTGATTGGCCCCTGGGACCACCATGCTAATCTGTTCACTGCTCGTGGGAGCAGGCGATGATACCGGCTTAGGCATGATCTGGGGGAACTGAGGAAGGACTTCATCTCAACTACATTGTCTTCACGACCAATGTCTTCAGCTGCGATGGTGTCAGCAGCTGGAATATCTTCAGACACATGAGCCTCTATGGTAGCAGGCTCATGGACTACTAGGCAGCGCTCGTGGTTGGAGGAGGCAGCAAGGCAACAGAGATGGGTTCAATAAACAGTGCTCCGGGTGCAGTTTGGTCCTTTCTTGAAGACTTTGAAGGCTTAGTCTTGATCTTTTTTATAGTATATTATAATTTACTTTTATTAAATTTCTATTATTTTTAAATGGAAATAATGACATTTTTTAAAATATGTACTTTGGGACTTTAAATTTACTTTTTTTCCTTTTTAGTTTAAGACTTGAAATATATGGTTTTGAGCCTTCAAATATGTGGTTTGACACTTCCAAATTTTTTTCTTTTTAGTTTTTTATGTGGTGATCTTTTTTATAGCATTGGGCCAAGCCCAAGTATTAGGAGGCCGTGGGGGTCAAAACCAGGTTAACGACACCCTCACCCCACTCCCTCTCTCTCGTTCCCCTTCCTCTCCCTCTCTCCCTGCTCGTCGTCGCCGCTCTCCGGGCCTCTCTCGTCACTCTCTCCCTCTCTCGCCGGTGGTTAGGTAATGTTCCGCTCTCTCTCCCTCTCTCCCTCTCTCGCCGCTCGTTGCCCTCCAATTTGATTGGAGTTCATTTCGTTTTGAGCTAGGGTTTCTTCGATGGAGGTGGCGGAAGCGACGGCGGCGGCGGAAGCGACGGACTACTAGGGTTTATCGCCTCCATCTTCGTCCCTCGGTGAGTTCATCGCCTCCATCTTCGCCTCCTGTAGTGTTCCTAATTAATGTAGTGTTCCTAATACTAAATTGTAGTGTTAAATTGTTAAATTGTAGTGTTCCTAATGTAGGGTTCCTAATGCTAAATTGTAGGGTCTTTGGTATGTGTAGTATATACAATTTCTTTGCTTGTTTATCACTTTCATGTGGCAGTGGCAGTGGCTGTGGCTGTGTTCCTAATGCTAAATTGTTTATCACTTTCATGTGGCAGTTGCATTTTGTATCTGCATTTTGCATCAATGAACATATGACAGTGGCATTTTGTATCTACATTTTGCATCAATGACAGTGGCCTAATGCTAAATATGTATCTTGTTCATTATCGAGGCCTTTTAGTTGTATGGTAACATGAATGAACATATGACAGTGGCAGTGGCATTTTGTATCTGCATTTTGCCTCAATGATCATCATGTGGATGTTTAGATCAGGGTTCCACTATTTACTCCCATAAAAGAACATAATTTCCTTTGTTTACTTGACAAGTTGACATGCCTCTGTATAGATCAGTTAGGTTGTAGAATTTGTGTAAGTGTATTAGATCACTTGCCATACTTTGATTGGCATTATTATCAACTTGCTTGTTATTATTGTTATGATTGGCATTAGATCACTTGCCATACTTTGATTGGCATTATTATCAACTTACTTGTTATTCTTGTTTGATCAGCAAGGCAATATTATCAACTTACAAATCATTTTCCAACTTGCAACACATAGCAAAGATGGGCATGGATGCAACTTACTTATAGTGATTGGCATTACATCACTTGCCATGTGTGTTTGGTTCTTGTCATAATAACCTATACTTGTCATTATTTTGAAGTTCCAGCCATGACTAGCTGGAACAGCCATTACCAGTCCTCGTGCAACTTCACGGCCTATGATGAAGTGTACAAAGGCGAAACGAGCATCAAACAGGTAAGATTACAAAAACATCCATGAGCATTGCAAACACATGCATATATACATATATCATCTAACCATTCTTTATTGATGATTTCAGATATTTGACTTGCCAGGTGTATGTACGAGACCCATCTCCAGAACCGGTCCAGCAGCAGCTACTGGTATGTGACGTGGACATGCTCAGCCGTGAGCTTGTCGCGTCAAAGGAGAGTACAATGAAGGCACTTAACGAGTTGAATGGCTCGCTGAAGAAAGAGAAGGATGATATGATTGACGAGGTCTCCGATCTCTGCGATAAGAAATTGAAGCTCATCAACCAGAAGCAGCTACTGGTCACCGAGATCGAGTCTATGAAGAAGGAGATACGGCTCCTGAAGGCCGAGAGGGAGGAGCTGAAGACCCGCAAAGTCTATTTTAGAAAGGAGGGAGAGAGCAACAGGAACAAGTTGCGTGAGATGAGGATCATTCTTCATCGTAGCTAGTTAGCGCACGGATAACAAGTTGCGTGAGATCGATGACAATAATTTTTCTTGTAGAGCTAGCCACCGGATAACTTTTGCTTGTAGGTAGTAGCAAGCTAGTTACTGAAAATTGTAGTAATAGCTGGGTATATTTTGTGGATTTGAGACTTACCACTAGAAGTTTAAATGGCAGCACATATACTAATCGCTGGGTATATTTTTTTTATTGCTGAAAAATACAAATTGCTGGTGTTGCCTCACAATAAACGCCATAGATAACACAATATATTGCTGGCGTTAGCCAGGTGGCACACCATCAGTACTAAAATACTGCTGACGTATCTGCCAATGCCACCACTAAACTGTTTTCACTGGCGCCATATTGGTGGCGTCGGGTCTCTACGCCAGCAAGGCACTTTTTGCCACGCCATAGCTAGGCTTTTTTCCACTAGTGATAGCCAGTAGCCCTCAAGGTGTGTGTCGGCCAAATATCTAAGATGCACCTGAAGGAAAACATAAAACCGCTGATTCTAGTAGCCCCTGAGACTCAGGTCGATTCATGAGATCGGCCTGAGGATCAATTCCTAACTCGACAGCATACTTAGGAATGGAAACATGGTGTGCATAGTCCTCGAGACTCAGGTTGGGTGCGGCCGACCAACCGGAGGACCGTAAGCTCCTCGGAAACCACTTTGCACTTTGTAAATTGTCTACATTGAATCGTCAATGCAGTAGCCCCTGAGCCACTGGTCGGGTGGCAACACCAGATCAGGGGATCGATGTAACCCGTCAATGGCTTTTAAGTGAGAAGCACTAAGCCCAGTAGCCCCCGAGCCTTAATTTGGGCAAGGGTGACCAAATTAAGGATCTATATCCAGAGTAAATTGACTTTAATCACAATTTTATGTGTAATAATTCAATGTATCCAAGTACTTTACACCATTAACGCTCGGACCCGCATTGTACAAAACTTTGTTGACCGACCATCGGCTTCAACCTCCTCGGTCAGTAGCCGGGGAGTGTTTTTCCTACTTTATAAAGCCTTTATAAAGGCAAAGATTTACGAAAACAAGGCAACCCGGCCATACGGTTTTATAAACAAAGGTATGAAGAGAGATATGTTATATTACCATCTAACGTAATAAATATCTTCTGGAAAAAATAGTTCCTTTTCCTAGGTTTTCATGTTGACCATGATCATGAAACCTCACATCCGATCAATGTGGAAGGAAAATATTGAGGATTTAGTTTGGGGAAAGTTCTCCAACTCTGTGGTCTTAATGAACCTAAAATTTCACTTCCGTCGTTGCCGACCAATTACATTCTTAAGACAGCTCACTTTTGGCTTCACCCATCTGAGGTACGAACCTGGATGACCGATAGTAACAATCACAGAGGTGCTCCCTTTACGCCCTAGCCAAACAATCAGGAACATAGGGGTAAGCACAGGAGCCAGGAAACCCAGCTTGGAAAAAATCTTAAGTCAAATTGATGCGTATTTATGGCTTCATAACGATGATTACGGAAGGTGCCGCTCGTATATTGAATACAAACGCTGATGATATGTTGGGCTCTGCAGGAGTCCTGATGTAACCATGCCGAGGTGTGAAAGTGCTAGTTATCGACTAGAGGGGGGGGGTGAATAGGCGATTTTTATGAAAGTCTTCAAAACACGAGGTCTTTGAAGACAGACAATCAAATGGAACCTATATGATATGTAGCGGAAGATAAACTACTCTAGACAGACCATAGTCAAGTAAGCATTGTAATGGAAGCACGAGGACTAATAGTAGCTAGGTAGTACAGATCAGAATGGAAGACATTATGAAACCAAACAGGTAATAGTCTTCGCACAGTGAAGTCAAATAGACCAGACAAACAAGCAATGACTTCACGAAGACAAACTAAAATGTAAAAGAGGTGGGGGATAGAACCAGTAGCTTGGTGAAGACAAGGATTTGGTAGACCAGTTCCAGCTGCTGTCACAACTGTACGTCTGGTTAGGGAGGCTGAGATTGAACTCAGAAGACCACGTCTTCACCTTATTCCCCTTGAGCTAAGGACACCCAGTCCTCGCCCAATCACTCTGGTAAGTCTTCAAGGTAGACTTCCAAACCTTCACAGGCTCCGTTCACCAGCGATCCACAATGACTCTTGGATCCTCAAAACGTGACGCCTAACCGGCTGGAGGATACACAGTCCTCAAGTGTAACAAGTCTTCAGGTCACACGGACAGAAAGACTTCAGTGATGCCTAACACTCTTTGGCTCTGGGTGTTTTGGGCTTTGTCCTCGCAAGGATCTCTCTCTCAAGGGCTTCAGAGGTGGGTTGCTCTCAAACGACAAAAGCCGTGCAATAACTCTGAGCAGGCACCAATTTATGGTGGAGGGGGGTGGGCTATTTATAGCCAGCAGGCAACCCGACATGATATGTCCGAAATGACCCTGGGTCACTAAGGAACCGACACGTGTCCAACGGTTGGATTTCAAACACACGCGGTAGCTTGGCTTGGGCTACAAGCAAAGCTGACTCATCAAACTCTGGATAAGATTTGCTCTCATTGTCTTCGCTCGAAGACATAGGATTTTGGTTGAGCATCACATCAGTCAGAGTTCACTAGGACCCCACTTAACAGTATGGTGGTTCCTATGACTCAAGAAAGAATAAAATGAAAGTACGAAAGAAACTATGTCTTCGCACTCCATAGTCTTCAAGTGAATGTCTTCACACATCATTATCTTCGACGTGAATGTCTTCACGAACCACCATTGTCTTCAATGTCTTCATACATTTTTAGGGGTCATCTCTGGTAGGAAAACCGAATCAATGAGGGACTTCTACCTGTGTTATCCTGCAATTCTCACAAACACATTAGTCCCTCAACCACGTTTGTCGTCAATACTCCAAAACCAAGTAGGGGTGGCACTAGATGCACTTACAATCTCCCCCTTTTTGGTGATTGATGACAAACTGGTTGATGTTTTCAACGGGGATAAAAATATGTGTAAGTTAAAGAACATGGCCATTGGCTTCATGAAGTTGAAAGGGCTCCCCCTGAAGATGTGCATATAAGTAATTTGCCTTTGAATGCAAATGCACATGGCAGGTTCTGCTTTGTGGAGATCTTCTTCAACTCATGAAGACAATTCATCATGCATATAAAAATGTAGTGAAGTTAATGACATGCACAATGAAAAATGGGCGTCTGCAGTATGCGGAATTTATCATCGCAATAAAAGGTAGCATCAAAAGTAGTAGATGACCATCAAGGTTTAAGGGTTACAACTCAAAACCAACAGTTCAAGAACGAGAGTTGTAAAACTTAGCAAAAATAAGCACCCGACCCATATTGACCCGCTTGAAGACTATCAACTCATAAGCTTCTCCCCCTTTTGTCAGGAATGACCAAAAAGGAGTGAAGACATAGAGTGTCTAAGTGTTCCCAGGCAGTGTTGGTGTAGATGTTGGAGCAATAGGGTTGATGGTGGAGTTGGGCGGTGCAGAGTGGCCTGATGCAGAATCGTGATGCGGTGAAGCCATAGCTGGTGAAGTGGCATCGTCCTCTTCATCAATGACTCACGCAACAACAGTTGGTGCCGAAGATGAATACTCAGAATCTTCAATGGAAGGAGTTGGACGCCAACTTGCTGACTGTGGAGGCCTAGAGTCAAACTTGAAGTGTTCAGTGAAGCCATCTGCTCGTAGATCGTCTTCAGAACAGAGCATTGTGAGGCTCTTCCAGGCACGCTGACAGGCTTCATGAGCAACAAAGGAGTTCTTGGTAGCAAGGTTGCGAATGCGATTGACATCAACTAGGAGACTTTGCATCTGGCGCTTCATCCAGTCATGATGCCTATCCTATTTTTGATGAAGTGACACAAGAAGCTCTCTGTCATTCAGTACACGAGCACGCTTCTGAGGCCTTTGGGCTACTACGAAGCCTTCAAAAAGATGGCGACGCCTGTGGTGAGGGAGTGGTCTTCTCCAGGTCTTCAGGGGTGTCTTGCGGAGTCTCAATCACAGGAGTAGTGACTTGAGCTGGTGGAGTGCGAGGAATGACCTCGTGGAGCGGAGTGTTGGGGTGGTGCTCTTCCCAGAAATCATCTTGTGTGATTGGCCCCGTGGGACCACCAATGCTAATCTGTTCACTGCTCGTGGGAGCAGGCGATGATACCGGCTTAGGCATGATCTGGGGGAACTGAGGAAGGACTTCATCATCAACTACATTGTCTTCACGACCAATGTCTTCAGCTGCGATGGTGTCAGCAGCTGGAATATCTTCAGACACATGAGCCTCTATGGTAGCAGGCTCATGGACTACTAGGCAGCGCTCGTGGTTGGAGGAGGCAGGCAAGGCAACAGAGATGGGTTCAATAAACAGTGGCTCCGGTGGTGCAGTTTGGTCCTTTCTTGAAGACTTTGAAGGCTTAGTCTTTAGCTTCTTCTTGGAGGGAGCAGCATCAGAGGCTTCATGATGCTTTCACTTCTTGGCCTCAGCCTCAGCCTGCTTTGTCTTCTTCTTTTCAGAAGCGGCTGATGGGACCTTTGGCTTCGAGCCAGTCATGCTGGTAGGGAAGACAATGCTTGGTCTTTCCTGCCTTGGAGCTTTGGCTTCAGTTGCAACTGGCTTCTTCTTCTTGGCAGCCAGCTTGGGGTCAATGCCAGGACGCCCAAGTGCTTTCCTCTTCAAGGCTTCATTATGAGCCTATACACACTTTTCAGCATAGTGCTTGAGACGCTCTCTGGAGCCTTTGGCTTCATCACAACGCTTGACAAATTCAGCCTTGACGTCAATCATCATCTGCTTGAAATTTTGCACTTCAGTGACACTGAGCTTGACCATGTGCTGCTTGAAGAGGGCCTTTTCATGGTCAATCTTGTTTTTCTGCTCAATGACCTTTTGAGCGTTTGCGGTCTCTTTGGCAATATAGCCCTGAAATGTCACGCTGATGCCAATCGGAAGCTGCAAATCATCGATGGTAAGAGAGGTATCTTCAAACCATTCATCAGTGAAGTTGTTGAGAATGTCAGCGTCAAACAAAGGCAGATCATTGAAGATTTCAGCTTCCTGTTTGCTCTTGATCAGCATCTCAAGGGCATCATTGTCAATATCCTCATCGCTAGATAGATCGATAATATCTTCATCATTGTGAAGAATGCTTGCCGGTGTAAGAGCTTGCCCTGAGATCTTCTTGGGCTTCTTGGAGGTGCGAGATAAGTCGTCAGACTGCACAATGGATTCAGATGGTGCAGATTTCAGTGGCTTCACACGGGAAGCTTTTGGTGCAGCAGAAGATTTTGAAGCTTTAGCCTTCTTCACAGGCTTCGGGGGTTCTGGAACTTCAGCATGTTCCTCTTCCTCAGCAACTTCTTCAATATTGGCCCTTTGCTCAGCGATATGTGTGAGAAGCCCATCAAGGCTGTTGAAAGGACCAATGAGATTCTATTCAGCTTCACGGCTGCCAATGGGCCTTGGTCGAGCTGGACCCGGGTTGAAGTCAATCCCGAAGTCCTTCTTGTTCTGGACAGCTGAGGTCTTGGCATACTTGTAATTATCTTCAAAGAGATCATCTTCTCGACACCATCGAAGACTTGATGGGTTGGCATTCTCAGGCATTGGGCCTCTGACCATGCAAGGAAAGAAGCCTTTGGCAATGGCTTCAGCCTTGGTCTTGGGTTGAAGCTTCTTGTAAATGATATCGGCCCATGGTGGCCTCACAGCATTCTTGTCCGCATACTCAGAAGTCACATTTTGATACAGAAACCATTCTTCTGCCCAATATCTTCGAATCCATTGGACTCTGGACTTGCGCTGAGTGTAGGTTTCATCTGGATCATACTTGTATAGTTCATAGAGGTCTGGGGGCAAGTCCAAAGCAGTGTTGTCACGGCGCTGCCTGCCACCCTTCTTTGTAAATTTGCCAGATGCCATTGACTTCAGACTGAATGGCTTCACAACTGTGTTTGGCTTCAGTCGGCTGGTCAGACAGGAGCTGGCTTCAAGTTATTCAATGTGATGCTATAAGAACTCTGCAAATGAATGCAGACTATAAGAACCAAGGGATTCTCCCACGGACATGTACCTGTGACAGCATTAGAGATGCGAGGGAAGGGGAAGAGGTCATATGCATTCTCAGAAGATTTTGAAGATAAATTAGTTTGAAGACAATGACCTCATAGCGCGAAGACATTCACTTATAGATGTAAGTTGGTTCCAGATTTGTACGAATCCAAGAATAAGCACAAGTGAGGAATCAAACTAGATGTGAAGCATTCATAAGTGAAAGTTCTTTGTAGATTATGAGATTCACAATAGACAGGGTCCAGATTTGGAAGTGTAAAAACATCTTTTGGAGGATATGGATTCTTCAACGGATCAAATAAACGGTAAAAAGTGAGTTCTTATTTACCGCATGAAGAACTGCTAGACGAGAAGGATGGAGGCCGAGCAGTTCAATCTCCCGTGCACTAACTTGGCGGCGGAAGACACCTACGGCGGCGGCGGGGGGAAGATGTCCGCGGCTGGCGTGAAGACGACGTCGAAGAAGTCACGGCAGCGAAGCGCTTCGTCTCTGGTGACGACTGATGGTAGCGGTGGCACTAGGGTTTGAGCGAGACGGCGGGGGGGGGGGGGGAGGGGAGAAGAAACAATGACCGCAGGGGTTGAGTATTTATAATGAAGAGGGGCAGCGCAGTGTAAGTACTCAGGTGCCCCTGGCGGTTCACATCTGATGGACACGTGGCAAGCATGCAATAGATTGAAAGTTGCGCCACGACCCCACGTGCGCCTGGTTTGTCGGGTGGTCGTTCCGGCTTCTCCAGTAATCAGGCAAAAAGGATAGAGATAGTAAACGTAGTTTAAATGTTTGTCTCTATATCTTCAACTGACAAGGACTCAGTGAAGACAATCGACACATGTCAATAGAATGCATATGAAGAGACAGAGAGAGTTGGAGAGATAAGCATGGCAGGGGTTAGGGTCCGATCACATTCACTTAGCGCAGAAAATGGCAACTTGAAGACATAGCTATAAGTGAATGCTGTAGAGGATAGAACACATATATACATATATATATCTGAGAAAACCAAATCGAACATTGTGAAGATAAATCATGAAGAAAAGGCAATGTTGAAGACAAACCAACTTTGAAGATAATGCAACATGACGCCAAACAAAAAAATCTTCAAGAAAGATTGGTGCTGGCGTTACCCACCTTATAAGAAGTATTAGACCCAGACACGGCGCACAATTATTGTGGTGCTCCAAAGTCAAATTCCACTTTAATGTATTCACACTCAGAGTGTATGTCTTCATGAGTTGAAGACATATGTTACTTTGTGTGTTGCACATCTAAGTCATCAATATGCATAAGCGTTAGGATGTGTGTCCATTCACAGGACATTTGAGGATTCTAAGATATTTAGCTCACACCGCAGCTTGAAAAACCTTTTCTCATCCAAGGGCTTTGTGAAGATATCTGCCAATTGCTCTTCAGTGTTGACATGAATGATATCAATGTCTTCCTTCAACACATGATCTCTGAGAAAGTGATGATGGATCTGAATGTGTTTTGTCTTCGAGTGCTGAACTGGATTGTGAGCAATCTTGATGGCGCTTTCATTGTCACAGTAGATGGGCACATTCTTCATGTTGATGCCATAGTCCTTGAGGGTTTGCTTCATCCAAAGAAGCTGAGCGCAGCAAGATCCAGCAGCAATGTATTCAGATTCAGCAGTGGAGAGTGATACACAGTTCTGCTTCTTTGAAGACCAACAGACAAGAGATCGTCCAAGAAAGTGACATGTGCCTGATGTAGACTTGCGATCAACCTTGTCACCAGCATAATCAGCATCTGAGAATCCAACTAGATCAAACTCTGAGCCCTTTGGATACCATAAACCTAGCGTCGGGGTGTGAGCCAAATATCGAAGTATTCGCTTCACCGCGAGGTGATGCGATTCCTTTGGTGCCGCTTGGAATCGGGCACACATGTAAACGCTAAGCATTATATCTGGCCTAGATGCACATAAATACAATAAAGAACCAATCATGGAGCGGTATACCTTTTGATCAAACTCTTTACCATTGTCGTCGGGGCTCAATTGGCCTTTGGTAGGCATTGGCGTCGTGTAACCCTTGCAGTCTTGCATTCCAAACTTCTTCAGGCAATCTTTGAGGTATTTTCTTACGATATGAAGATGTCATTTCTCTGTTGATGGATTTGAAGACCAAGGAAGAATTTCAGCTCTCCCATCATGGACATCTAATATTGATCTTGCATCATATGCCCGAACTCATCACTGTATCTCTTATCAGTGCAGCCGAAGATAATGTCATCCACATAGATTTGGCATACAAACAATTCTCCATCATATGTCTTCGTGAAGAGAGTGGGATCAAGAGAACCAGGTTTGAAGCCTTTGCTCTCCAGGAAGTCTTTGAGTGTGTCATACCAAGCGCGAGGTGCTTGTTTGAGGCCATAAGTGCCTTGTTGAGTTTGTAGACCATATCAGGACGCTTTGGATCTTCAAAACCATGTGGTTGAGCTACATACACTTCTTCTTCAATTTTTCCGTTGAGGAAGGCACTCTTCACATCCATTTGATAGAGAAGGATGTTGTTGTGGTTAGCATAGGCTAGCAGTATGCGAATGGCTTCAAGCCTAGCAACAGGAGCAAAGGTTTCATCAAAGTCAATTCCTTCCACTTGTGTGTAACCTTGGGCAACGAGACGAGCCTTGTTTCTGACAACTTGACCATGTTCATCTTGCTTGCTGCAATAGATCCATTTGGTGCCTATAATATTATGCTTGCGACGATCAGGACGTTTGACAAGCTCCCAGACATTGTTCAGCTCAAATTGTTGAAGTTCTTCTTGCATAGCTTGAATCCATTCTGGTTCCATTAAGGCTTCATCAACTTTCTTGGGTTCGGAGATGGAAAGGAAAGCAAAGTGCCCACAAAAATTGGCTAATTGCGTAGCTCTTGATCGAGTAAGTGGACCAGGTGCATTGATACTATCAATTATCTTCTCAATCTAAACTTCATTGGCCACACGAGGATGAACAGGGCGAAGATTTTGCTGTTGCTGATCAACGTCTTCATCTTCAGCATTATCTTCAGGCTCAGCATTGTCTTCTCGTTGAGTAGGAGCTGGAATGATGATTTCTTCTTCAGCCTATTCCTCGGTGGGTATGATTTCTCCAGTACCCATTAGCTTGAAAGATTCACTAGGAGAAGCTTCATCTAGCATATTTAGCAGGTGCTCTCTTTGCGAGCCGTTAGTCTCATCGAACCACACATCTACCGTTTTAACCACTTTATAGTGAAAGAGGTTGAAGACTCTGTAGGTGTGCGAATCCTTTCCGTAACCAAGCATAAAACCTTCATGTGCTTTCGGTGCAAATTTGGAAGTGTGATGTGGATCCTTGATCTAGCACCTAGCACCGAAGACTTTGAAATAGCTTAAGTTTGGCTTCTTACCAGTGAGTAGTTCATAAGATGTCTTCTTGAAGAATTTGTGAAGATAAACTATGTTGATGATATGGCATGCAGTGTCAATGGCTTCAGGCTTAAACTTCCTTGGAGTCTTGTACTCATCAAGCATTGTACGAGCCATCTCAATAAGGGTCCTATTCTTGCGCTCCACGACGCCATTCTGCTGAGGTGTGTATGGAGCAGAGAGCTCATGAGTGATGCCCAATGTATCAAGATAAGTGTCGAGGCCAGTGTTCTTGAATTTTGTGCCATTGTCACTCCTGATGTGCTTGATCTTGATGCCATAGTTGGTCATGGCACGGTTGGCGAAGCGTCTGAAGACATCCTGCACTTCAGTCTTATAGAGAATTATGTGCACCTAGGTATATCTAGAATAATCATCAACAATAACGAAGCCATAAAGATGTGCAGTGGTAGTAAGGGTTGAGTAGTGAGTAGGGCCAAATAGGTCCATGTGAAGCAGCTCGAAGGGACGTGAAGTCGTCATGATTGTCTTCGAGGGGTGTTTTGGCCTAGTCATCTTTCCGGCTTCCCAAGCACCACATAGATGATCCTTCTTGAACTTGACACCCTCGATGCCAATGATATGCTTTTTCTTCACAAGAGTGTGCAAGTTCCTCATGCCCGCATGTCCTAGCCTTTGATGCCAAAGCTAGCATTCTGAAGCATTTGCTAGAAGACATACGGCAAGCTGTGGTCCTGCGGAGAAATCTACCATATACAGATCACCTCTTCGATAACCTTCGAAGACTAGAGATTTGTCAGAAGCCATAAGCACAAGGCAATGATATTTTCCAAATATCACAATCATGTCAAGGTCACAAAGCATTGAGACAGACATTAGGTTGTATCCAAGGGATTCAACAAGCATCACTTTATCCATGTGTTGATCCTTTGAGATAGCAACTCTACCTAGGCCCAATACCTTGCTTTTACCAGTGTCAGCAAATGTGATATGACTTTTAGTAGACGGTCGGAGAGTTGAATCCATGAGAAGACTTCGATCACCAGTCATATGGTTAGTGCATCCACTGTCCATAATCCATTCAGTAGCTTTCGGAGTCGTACCCTACAGTGCAGTTAGCGGGATGTTTTAGGTCCCACAAGATGTTTTATCTTGTGTCCCACAAGATGTTTTAGGTCCCTAGCATTGTCTTCAGAAGTCAATGATTTCCGGCTGGAGACCTTTCCCTACAAGAGAAGTTAATTCTTCTTAACCACCCACATTTTAAGGGGTGGCTTAGAAGCAATGAGTCTAAGTGCAGCATCTGCTAACTTTGGCTTTGGAGCCCTAGCAAATAGTTTTACAGGAGGAAAATATTACTCATAAGAATATGCAGAAAAAGTTCTTTGACTTGTGAACATAGCGGTTTGAAGAAACACGCTCATATTCATGAGTCTGATGTTGGCTTCCCTGCAAAACATTGGCGTTAGGGTGGCCTTGAGAGGTCCTCTGTCTGTATGAAGCCTTTGGGCCATATGAAGCCTTTGATCTGGTGCTTGTCTTCTTCCCTGGTGGTGTCATGATGACATTCACGGGAAGATTCTCAAGGCAACTTTTGGGAACCCAGATCTTCTTCATAGGAGACCCATTCCTGCAGTTAGTTCCAATAAACCTGGCAAACACTTCACTGTTCTGATTCTTGAACAATTTATAGTTTGAGTCAAATGACTCATCAATGACAATAGGATTAGCACAAGTGAAGCCAGACAAAGTGTATGGATCTACTGAAGGACCCTTTGCAGTAACCCATGTGGTTTTGGGGTACTACTCAGGCTTCCAGTAAGAACCATCAACATTCATTTTCCTCTCGAAACCAACACCCTCTTTCCTAGGGTTTTGGTTCAGAATCTATTTCTTGAGGACATCGCAGAGTGTCTGATGCCCTTTGAGGCTTTTATACATGCCTGTTTCAAGCAATGTCTTTAACCTGGCATTCTCATCAGCAATAGTTGTGTCATCCTCAGAAGAGGGGTTAGTTACCACATCAGGAGGTGAAGATATTGTAACTTCAGAAGTAGTAGAACATCCAGCAATGGAAACAGCATTGTCACACTCAAGGCATTTTAAGCAAGGTGGCACAAAATCTTCCTGAGCGGAACTGATCTGTTGAGCGAGTAGTGAATCATTTTCCTTTTGAAGATCTTCATGAGACACTCTTAATTTCTCTAGGTCTTGCTTCCTTTGAAGATAATCATAGGAAAGCTTCTCATGAGTAGCTGAGAGGGTTTCATGACGACTTTCAAGTTCCTCGTACTTAACACGAAGGTTTTTGATGTCTTCGATTAAGGACTAGGTTCGATTCATTTCCTTGTCCAACAGGTCATCGCTTTTGTCTAGCAATTTTTGAATCTTTTCCATGGTTGTTTGTTGTTCAGTTGCAATTTTAGCAAGACTCTTATAGCTGGGTTTGGATTCACATTCAGAGTCATCTTCACTGGAGGTCTGAAAGTAAGCATCGCGTGAGTTTACCTTAGCACCTCTTGCCATGAAGCAGTAGGTGGGAGCAGAGTCGTCATCATCATTGACTTCAGCGTCGACGTCATGACCATTATCTTGAGGGTTGAAGAAGGACTTGGTGACGAATGCTGAAGCCAGAGCCAGGCTTGCCACGCCTGAGTCAGACTCCTCCTCAGACTCCACCTCTGCCTCCTCGGAAGCAGACTCCTCCTCTAAATCCATCTCCTTGCCAATGAATGCATGAGCCTTGCTAGATGAGATCTTCTTGTGTGAGGAAGACTTTGAAGATTTCTTCTTCTTGTCGTCGGAGTCATATTCTTTGCTCTTCTTCTTTTTCTTGGCTTCCTTGTCCCATTGAGGGCATTCAGATATGTAGTGACCCGGCTTCTTGCATTTGTGGCATGTTCTCTTCTTGTGGTCACGAGTGGAAGCTTCATCGTTCTTGGAGCTGGATCTTGAAGACTTTCCGAAGCGATTTTTCGTGGAGAACTTTTAGAACTTTCTCACGAGCATTGCTAGCTCTTTGCCAATGTCTTCAGGATCATCAGAACAGCAATCAGATTCTTCTTCAGATGAGGAAACAGCTTTTTCCTTCAAAGCACGGGATCGGCCATAATTGAGGCCATAGATATCTCTCTTCTCAGATAGCTGGAACTCATGTGTGTTGAGCCTCTCAAGTATGTCAGACGGATCGAGATCTTTGAAGTCAGGGCGTTCTTGAATCATCAGGGCCAAGGTGTCAAATGAGCTGTCAAGTGATCTCAATAGCTTCTTCACTATTTCATGCTTGGTGATTTCAGTGGCGCCAAGTGCGTGAAGCTCATTTGTGATATCAGTGAGGCGGTCGAAAGTGAGCTGGACATTCTCATTGTCATTCCTCTTGAAGCAGTTGAAGAGATTGCGTAGCACATCAATCCTTGAGTCTCTCTGTGTTGAGACGCCTTCATTGACCTTGGACAGCCAGTCCCAGACTAGCTTTGCAGTTTCCAGAGCACTCACACGGCCATACTTCCCTCTGGTCAGATGACCACAGATGACGTTCTTGGCAGTTGACTCCAGTTGTGTGAATCTCTTGACATCAGCAGCGGGGACACCTTCACCAACTTTGGGAACACCAGTCCTGACGACATACCAGATATCGATGTCAATGGCTTCAAGATGCATGCGCATCTTATTCTTCCAGTAGGGGTAATCAGTGCAATCGAAGACGAGGCACGCAGCGGAGACCTTGATTATCCCTGCAGTTGACATAGCTAAAACTCCAGGTGGTTAAACCGAATCACACAGAACAAGGGAGCACCTTGCTCTGATACCAATTGAAAGTGCTAGTTATCGACTAGAGGGGGGGTGAATAGGCAATTTTTATGAAAGTCTTCAAAACACGAGGTCTTTGAAGACAGACAATCAAATGGAACCTATATGATATGCAGCGGAAGATAAACTACTCTAGACAGACCATAGTCAAGTAAGCATTGAAATGGCAGCACGAGGACTAATAGCAGCTAGGTAGTACAGATCAGAATGGAAGACAGTATGAAGCCAAACAGGTAATAGTCTTTGCACAGTGAAGTCAAACAGATCATGCAAACAAGCAATGACTTCACGAAGACAAACTGAAATGTAAAGGAGGTGGGGGATAGAACCAGTAGCTTGGTGAAGACAAGGATTTGGTAGACCAATTCCAGTTGCTGTGACAACTGTACGTCTGGTTAGGGAGGCTGAGATTGAACTCAGAATACCACGTCTTCACCTTATTCCCCTTGAGCTAAGGATACCCAGTCCTCGCCCAATCACTCTGGTAAGTCTTCAAGGTAGACTTCCAAACCTTCACAGACTCCGTTCACCGGCGATCCACAATGACTCTTGGATCCTCAGAATGTGACGCCTAATTGGCTGGAGGATACATACTCCTCAAGTGTAACAAGTCTTCAGGTCACGCGGACAGAAAGACTTCAGTGATGCCTAACACTCTTTGGCTCTGGGTGTTTTGGGCTTTGTCCTTGCAAGGATCTCTCTCTCAAGGGCTTCGGAGGTGGGTTGCTCTCAAATGACAAAAGCCGTGCACTAACTCTGAGCAGCCACCAATTTATGGTGGAGGGGGTGGGCTATTTATAGCCAGCATGCAACCCGACATGATATGTCCGAAATGACCCTAGGTCACTAAGGAACCGACACGTGTCCAACGGTCGGATTTCAAGCACACGCGGCAGCATGGCTTGGGCTACAAGCAAAGCTGACTCATCCAACTCTAGATAAGATTTGCTCTCATTGTCTTCGCTCGAAGACACAGGATTTTGGTTGAGCATCACGTCAGTCTTCTGACTTTGTTCACTTGGACCGCACTTAACAGTACGGTGGTTCCTATGACTCAAGAAAGAAGAAAATGAAAGTACGAAAGAAACTATGTCTTCGCACTCCATAGTCTTCAAGTGAATGTCTTCACACGTCATTATCTTCGACGTGAATGTCTTCACGAACCACCATTGTCTTCAATGTCTTCATACATTTTTAGGGGTCATCTCTGGTAGGAAAACCGAATCAATGAGGGACTTCTACCTGTGTTATCCTGCAATTCTCACAAACACATTAGTCCCTCAACCATGTTTGTCGTCAATACTCCAAAACCAACTAGGGGTGGCACTAGATGCACTTACAAGGTGCCTCAAGGAGCCCTTGTCACATGTTGTGATAGTAAGCTTTTAAGCTGTATTTGCAACTTTATGCTACATGTTATTTTGACTCTATTGCGACTATTTATAATCTGAAAGTGGCCCATCGCCGGCTTCCACCCCTTTGTAGATGCTACGCAGGGTGTTTCTGCAGTAACGAGACAACCCTTAGCCGATGTCTCGGTGCCCGGAGGCGGTTGTGTTAGCGAAACGAGGCAATCAGATATGCATGCTTCATAACTTTCCTTTAGTCATAGGAGCTTAAAGTTGGGAGGCCAGTTACTAGCCCATGGTTAGTGTTCGACCTTAGTCGAGGTCAAGCCATTAACACTTTGGCCAATTATAAGAAAGGCCCATTGTTTAACATGGGGTAACCTCTATTGATCTATAGTTTGACACAGTCATCGGATCACCGACCAGCCTACGCTCATTGTGACAGTCAGTTTTTGGCTTTCTCCACTTAGGTACTTGACCAGTTAAACCGGAAGTACAATCGCAGTGGTTCTCCCTTTACCCTTAGTTGAACAATCGGGAATGTAAGGAGTGTCGTGGTGGGCGCACGACAGATGCCAAAGGATGGCTAAAGATAGGGACATGCTCGAGGGCACCGGCGGGCTCCAGAGGCGAGGTCGGTATGAGCGAGCGAGGGACGCAAGACATACCCAGGTTCAGGGCTCTCCGGAGAGGTAACACCCCTAGTCCTGCCGAGTGTGGTTTATATGTGGATGTTACAAGCTTGCTCCTAGAGCTGTTTGGAGGGGGAAGGAATGCTGGCCAGGGCTCAGGCTGCTCCTTCTCCTTACATATGTGTGTATTCTACTGATGGTCGACCCTTTGCAAGGAGGCCTCTAGGGGGTTTTATAGGTCAACCCCCTAGGGCTACAATGGTAAAGTTACATGGGCGCGGGGCCGGGATGCCAGCGTCTAGGAAGCCGGTGCTGGGGCCCGCCGGGTACCAGGATACACCAGGTTCTCCGGGCGCGGGCCCCGTGCGCCAGGGGGCACAGTTCTCCATCTTGTCGTGCGTCACGGAGTGGTTGAGCCGGCTCGGCTACACTGACGCATCGCCTGGCCGCCATCGGCTCGCGTCAGCGAGACGAGGGATGCACTGTAGCCATGCCGGCCCTGGCCAGCGGAGTAGGTGGGCCACTGTCGCCACATTCCTGCCAGTCAGCGGGGTTGGTGGGCCACTGTAGCCATGCTCGTCTCCTTACGGGGACTTGATCCGTCGTACGCCCCAGGTGGGACGGGAGCTGACCCGTGGTCATGTTGAGGTGTGCGCCATGGTGGCGCTAGCTTGTTGGAGAAGTCTTGGCTTTGGCGGGGTCGGCCGGCATGCGCCAGCGGGCCTGGTCGGGTTGCGGGATCTGGCCGTGTTGCGGGACCTGGCCAGGGTGAGGGACCCGGCCAGGGGCAAGCCAGATTGAGGGGCGGAGCTGGCCCCGATGTTTTTGAAAAGGATCCGGGTTCCGTTGCCTGCCCGGGGTTCATCCCCCCGACAGTAGTCCCTGAAGCTGTGAAGGCTCGCCGGCTTTAAGCTGGGGGGCCTTCACAGTTTCTCCCCCTGAGAAGGCGGCAGATGTTGATGAAGCTTGTGACTGCCGGGTCCGGCAACACCCACTGTGTGCCGGCTTCCGGAAGCCGGATCGCAGCATCCCGGCACGGGCGGGAAACCGAAAAGTCCATTGAGTCTTGAAGGGGAAGGGACACGGCCCTTTGGTTTCGGTGCGGGCGCCATGTGGCAAATGGTAGCTGAAGAGGCCCTGACAGGCCACGCGCGTGATGGGACGCGACAACGGGCTGGGGCCCGCCACTCCGCGCCCCCGACCCCCGTGCGAGGATTTAATGTGGTGGCCATGGACGGTTGCCCTTCTCGATGTAGTTAATTCGCACATAGATCATGCCCACTCAATGCGGGGAAGTGGGTGGGGTGGGCGCAACCGATCCCACTTCCCCATGTTCTCGCCGTGGCTATAAATTGGGGGGGGGGGAGGGGGCAACAGAAAGCGTTTACACACGCGCCCCTGCCTCCTTCTTCTCTCACCCTTGCTCCTCAGCTCGCCGCCCACCGAAACGCTGAGCGCCGCCTGAACTGCCCTCCGGCCATGCTAGCCTTCTTCTGCCGCCGCACCACGCGCCCTAGCCACGCTTCAAGGATGGCGCCGTAGAAGGGCACGTGGGAGAGGTCGGAGGTCACCGACGCTGACATCCAATATCTTCGCGACACCCGCCGGCTGCCGCCGGCAGAGGACATAGCCACACTCGTGCCTGGGGCAGAGAGGGAGCCCGAGCCGCAGGAGGGCGAGCGCGTGGTCTTCCTCAGCCATTTCCTCCGCGGGTTCGGCCTCCCCGCAAGCGACTTCTTCCGCGCCTTTCTTTCTTTCTTCGGGCTGCAGCCGCACCACCTAAGTGCGAACGCCATGCTACAGCTCTCAGGCTTTGTTACTCTCTGCGAGGGCTATTTGGGGGTGGAGCCAGATGTGGACCTCTGGAGCCTCCTCTTCTTCCTCAAGCAATAGGGACCGAAGACCGGGACCATGGCCGACTGCGGAGCCGCCGTTGTCTCGATCCGGCCCAATGGGGTGTTCCCCAAGATGCCCCTAGAGGATTCCGCCAAAAAGTGGCAGAACACCTTCTTCTACGTGCGCAACGTCGGCGGGAGGGGCGACGCCATCAACCTGCGCCCGTTCATCAATGAGCAGCCAGCCGCCAAGATGAACTGGGGCTACTCGCTCAGGAACCCGTCACAGGGGCTGGTGAACCTGCACAACCGGACCCGGGAGATGGCGGCACGGGAAGGGCTCAAGGGGACAGATCTTGTCTCCACCTTCATCGCACGACGCGCCCTGCCGCTGCAGCGCCGGTCCCACATCATCGGCCAGATGGGCGACCTGCGGGATCCTACCCGGATGTCATCCGGGAAGCTATCGTTGGCGCAGGTCGCCGACCACGTGAACGCCATCTCCAAGGCTGGGCTGACCGACGACTGGCGGTTTGGCAAGGCGCCCCATAACGCCGAGTACCCGGCACCAGCGGTTAGTCCTTGGTCTCCTTTCTTTGCAATGTCTCAACTTCTCCTTGACCCTGACGCGACGAGGGAAGTGCTGCTGAACGCGATTCGGTCAACGCGTGAAGGAGCGAGGATGCAGGTACTGGGAGTCAAACGGGCCCGCTCGGAGGGAGCGGAATCATTCGCCGAGAATACGGAGCTGGTCGATGCCGAAGCCGGCGACGCGCGTTGCGTGGGTAAGTCTCCGCGCCTAGATCCGCTTCGGGGTTGGTCGGACGACGACGCGGAGGTCCTAACGCACGCCGGTGGTGCAGTGCCGTCGAGGGAAGGAGACGGCACCGTCGATCCCCCAAGGCGGCTGCGGCAGACGGCCAACACCGGGTCGTCCTGCGTTCCGGCGGCGGCAAGCCGGCCGCACGGGAAGGAGGATGTGGCGTCGAGGAAGCCGGACACAAAGCGCATGGCGGACCCGGCCGCGGGCGGCAAGCCGGTCGCCAAGAAGAGGCGTCGCGCCATCCCGGCAGCGCCGGCAAGGCCGGTCATCCCGACGGCGATCGGGGTAAGTTTCTCTTGCTGGCTCTGGCATGTTGTCGAGCCGTACTTTTCTCATGCTTTTCTTTGTCATGGTCCAGGTCGCCGTTGGAGCTGGCGCTGGCGGCGACTGACGCCGCGTCTAGGGGCGGCTTCACATTCCGGAAGACCCGAACCAGCGCCATCGACTTGACCGAGGGGTCGGCCGAGGAGGATCTTGGCCTAGACCCGGAGGACGCCGAGGGTATGGCCTGGCGAGACCGGAACAGGGCCGTGGAGGAGATGGAGGCGGCGTCGACCTAGGCCTGGGCGAGGGCCGCGGAGGCGAGGGAGCAGGCCGTCGGGGAGCTGACTTGGCCGGAGATGCCGGCGGGCTTGGAGCCGGCGGGGACGGATTTCATGCCGCCGACTGAGGAGGGGCGCAACCCGGATGGCCGGGTGAAGGTGGCGGTGGGCGACCGGGAGGTTGTGGAGATCGGCGACGACACCCTGCCCCGGGACGACGTGGTCGAGCGGGTGGCGGTCGGAGGAGCCGGCGGGGGGCCCGCCCTAGAAGGGGCGCCGCAGGCGACACCGGAAGGGGCGCCGTGGGCGACGGTGGATGGGGCGCCACGGGCGACGGCGGACAGGGCACCGTAGGCGACGTCGGCCGGTGCGCCGGAATCGGGGCCCGCCGCGGAGGAGACGGCGGGGGGCAAGCATGCCTTGGCGATCAGGCAGCCGCCAGTGGCGCCGGGAAGCCGTCCTGCCGCCGGGTCTAGGGGAGCCGTCTTCGGGCTGCTAACGCAGGAGGAGGCATCGATGAACGCCGTGCGTCGGCATCTCCGCGGGCGCGCGGACTGGGTTCATGCCTTCGCCCACTCCGAGATGGAGCGGGCGCGGGAGCTGGAGCGCTCCATCTTCGTAAGGCTTCTTTCTTTAATTTTTTCCTCTGTAGCTCTTAGTGGGGGCGAGCCAGCGCACCCACTGGGTGTAGCCCCCGAGATTCAGGCCAACTACATAGTAGTTGGGTCAAATCTTAAAGAGCTTCTCTAAATTCAGGAAGCTTTGTAAGGGCTTTCTCAAACCCGGGAGGCTCTTTGCGCTTCCCTAAATTCTCAGGAAAAAAAACCATCTTGAGATCTAAAATATCGAACCGCTTATTGCAAAGGGTAATCAAAGTATTCATGCAATTGAGATTTCCACTAATATGTTTGAGAGGTTCATTATATTTTTGCAACTCGACCATATGTTTATGCAAATCACTCAACTTGTCTAAAATTTGAACTCCTTGAGTAAAGCTAATCCCCTTTTTGGTTGGTGGAATTCCCAAAATTCCCTCTAAGATTTCATAAGCAGTATTAGCATCAAGTTCAATAAAATTTCCTTTAGCAGCAAAATCCAAAAGTTGTCTATGATGCAAGTCTAATCCTATATAAAAGTTCCGAAGCAAAACCCTTGCGTCTCCTTTGCTAATACGATAAGATTCCATTAGTCTATACCAAGCATCTTTCAAACTTTCTTCTTGTCTCTGCTTGAAGTATAGAACATCAAAATTTGGAGATAGAGGAGGGGTCGTGCTAGACATAGTGTTAAAGTGGACAAGCAAGATCACACTCATAAACAGATCTGACGAGAAAACGGCGAACGAAAAAGAGGGCGAATAAAACGGCAATTTTTTGTGAAGTGGGGGAGAGGAAAACGAGAGGCAAATGGCAAATAATGTAAATTGCAAGGAGATGAGATTTGTTATTAGGAACCTGGTAGATGTTGATGATGTCTCCCTGGCAATGGCGCCAGAAATTCCTTTTGATGTTGGCTTGAACTACGTCGGTATTTCCCCAAAGAGGAAGGGATGATACAGCACATCAACGGTAGGTATTTCCCTCAGTGATGAGACCAAGGTTATCGAACCAGTAGGAGAACCAAGCAACACTATGTAAACAGCACCTGCACACAAAGAACAAATACTAGCAACCCGACGTGTTAAAGGGGTTGTCAATCCCTTTCGGGTAACGGTGCCAGAAATTGGCAAACGGACGGGAGATAAATATTAGTAGATTGGATAAATAGATCGCGAATAAAATAAAATGAAGCAAAAATATTTTTGGGTTTTTAGAAATATAGATCTGAAAATAAAAGTGGCAAATAAATAAAAAGGCAAATGACAAAATAGATCTAAAAATATATGATGAGAAAATAGACCTGGGGGCCGTATATTTCACTAGTGGCTTCTTTTGAGAAAAATAGCATACGGTGGGTAAACAAATTACTGTTGGGCAATTGATAGAACTTCAAATAATTATGACGATATCCAGGCAATGATAATTATATAGGCATCACGTCCAAGATTAGTAAACCGACTCCTGCCTGCATCTACTCTTATTACTCCACACATCGACCGCTATCCAACATGCATCTAGTGTATTAAGTTCATGGAGAAACGTAGTAATGCAATAAGAACGATGACATGATGTAGACAAGATCTATTTATGTAGAAATAGACCCCATCTTGTTATCCTTAATAGCAACGATACATACGTGTTGGTTCCCCTTTTGTCACTGGGATCAAGCACCGTAAGATCGAACCCATCACAAAGTACCTCTTCCCATGGCAAGAAATTATGGCCTGCTGGGATGAGCCAATCTTGGCTAACGTGTCGGCGGCTTCATTTTCCGGGCGCGGGACATGGAGGAACTCGCAGCCATCGAAGTTGTCGGAGAGCTGCTGGACCAGGAAACGGTAGCTAGCCATGTTGGCATCCCGGGCGTCACACTCGCCGGAACATTGCTGCACCACCAGATCCGAGTCGCCGTAGCATAAGATGCATCGGATGCCGAGTTCCTGGCAAGCCGGAGGCCGTGCACAAGGGCTTCATACTCGGCGACGTTGTTGGAGGCGGCGAAGTGGATCTGGAGCGCATACCGCAGCCGGTCGCCCTTTAGGGAAGACAACACGATGCCGGCTCCCAAGCCGGAGCGCATCTTGGAGCCATCAAAGTGCATGCACCAATGCATTGAATCCGGCGGTGGTGGCAGGTACTGGGTCTCTGTCTAGTCGCCGATGAAGTCGGCCAGGGCCTGGGACTTGATCGTGGTGCGGGGCTCGTAGAGGATGGTGTGGCTGGCCAGCTCAATGGCCCATTTGGCAACCCGGCCAGAGGCATCCCGGCAGCCCATGATCTCACCGATGGGGGCCGTGCTGACCACGGTGATGACATGTTCTTGGAAATACTGCTTCAGCTTCTTGGCGGTGAAGTACACGCCATAGCACATCTTCTGGTAGTGCGGGTAGTTCTGCTTGGAGGCGGAGAGCACCTCGCTCAGGTAGTAGACCGGGCGCTGGACAGACTGGATCTTGCCCTTCTCTGGTCGCTCGACCACCAGCACCGTGCTGACCGACCATGAGGTGGCGGCAATGTATAGCAATAGTGGCTCCTTGTCAGCCGGCGCGGCCAGGACGGGTGCGGTGGAGAGCATGCACTTGAGATCCCGGAACGCCTCGTCCACCTGGTTGTTCCACTCGAACGGCGACGTCTTCTTCATCAGCTGATATGGGGTAAGGCCCTCTCGCCCAGCCGGCTGAGAAACCGGCTGACCGAGGCTAAGCAGCCGGTGGACTTCTGGACATCTCGCAGCCGGGTTGGCTTGCGCATGCGCTCGATGGCCTTGATCTTCTCCGGGTTCGCCTCAATGCCGCGCTCCGAGACGAGGAAACCGAGAAGCTTTCCGGCCGGCACGCCGAAGACACACTTCTCCGGGTTGAGCTTGATCTGGTACACGCACAGATTGGAAAAGGTCTCCTTGAGGTCATCAAGGAGCGTGAGGTGCTGCTTGGTCTTTACCACGATGTTGTCCACATAGACGTGGATGTTGCGGCCGAGTTGCGCCAGCAGGCATTTCTGCATGCAGCGCTGGAAGGTGGCGCCGACGTTCTTCGAGCCGAACGACATGGTGATGTAGCAATACGCCCCGAAGGGCGTGATGAAGGACGTCTTCAGGGCGTCGGCCGGGTCCAGCTTGATCTGATGATAGCCGGAGTAAGCATCCAGGAAGGACAGGAGCTCGCAGCCGGCGGTGGAGTCGATGACTTGATCTATCCGAGGGAGAGCGACAGGATCCTTGGGGCAGGCCTTGTTCAGGCTCGTGTAGTCTATGCACATGCGCCAGGTGTTGTTCTTCTTCAGGACGAGGACCGGGTTGGCCAGCCACTCGGGGTGAAACACTTCCATGATGAAGCCGGCCGCGAGTAGCTTGGCGACCTCTTCACCGATGATTCTTCTCTTCTCTTCAGAGAAGCGACGTAAGGGTTGACGGATGGGCTTGGCGTCCTTGCGGACGTGTAGTTTGTGCTCGGCGTACTTCCTCGGAATTCCCGGCATGTACTTTGGGGTCCATGCAAAGATATCCCGATTCTCATGGAGGAAGTCGACGAGCTCGCCTTCCTATTTGCTATCAAGGTGGGTGCCTACGACGACGTACTTGCTGCAGCTGGGGTCTTCCGGGTTCAGCTTGACCCTCTTGGTCTCCTTGGACGGTTGGAACGAAGCCTCGCCAATCGACTCCTTGGCTGAAGCCGGCATGGCTGGCGTCTCGGTGGCTAGCGCAACGATCCGGTCGAGTTGGCGCCACTCCTTGGCTATGACCAGCGACTCGGCCAATCTGGCACCGGCTTGAGCGCATTCTAGGGACTTCCGGTAATCGCCGACGACGGTGATGAGGCCCTTGGGTCCCGGCAGCTTCATTTTCAAGTAGGCGTAGTGGGGGACCTGTCGGGGATATATCCCGCAGTATGACCCGGCTGGAAGTATGACCCGACCGGACTTGGCGACTCACTAGTGACCCGCCCTACTTGACGACTCACTAAGTTACCCGCCTGGATCTCTCAACTCACTGATGACCCGGCCGGGCCTGGTGACTCATTGGTGACCCGGCAGGCGGGTCAGAGGTGCAACAAAACCCGGTGGCCCAGAAGGCTGCTCATCTTATGGTAGGCCGGCTTAAGAGAAAAGCATAAGGAGTATTCCCTTACAAAGGAAGCAAGACTAGGATTCTACTTGTAATAGAATAGTCGTAGTCCTACTAGGACTCCACATGTAACCCGCCCCCCGCCCCCCACTTATATAAGGAGGGGCAGGGCACCCCAAGAGGGACATGTTTTACAAGTTAAGACAGACAAGTCAATAGCTCTCGAGATAGAGGTAGCGAAAGAGCACCCGTGTAATCGTGAGCATCACCATGATCAATATCAATGAAGCAGGATGTAGGCTTTTACTTCCACCGTGAGGGGCCGAATCTGGGTAAAACCTCGCGTCTCTCGTCCCACTCAACCCCTTTCAAGCTACCACATAGATGCGTTTGCCTCATGACTAAGTCCTTTTTCACGAGAACATCTGCCGTGACAAATATACGACAGTTGGCGCCCACCGTGAGGCCTGCGCATGGTGGTGTTGAGTTCTTGGAGGGAACCCCACCAGGGATCGAGGAAACCATAATCGGCCAGATGAAGAAAAGCTAGCAAGGATTTACGTCGTCGACGAGCAGTCATATACGAGATTGAGACTAAGAATTTTTTGGGTTGTATGTTATGCGGCCGCCGCACGCACCATGAAGATTCGCCGAGACCGAGACAAAAGAAAATTTTCCCTGCGGCACTACAAGTCCTGAGAAAATTCCACAGGGCGGCGGCAAGCAAAACCGAAAGCGTCTCGTCATTGCTACTTTTCACGGGAAGGAAAAATTGACCCGTCAGAGCAGAAGGCAGGACCGAGTTCCCGAGAAGAAAAAGGCATCTGCTATGGCCGCTGATCTACTTGTGAAGAACAACCAACGAAAGGTCAAACCAACCAAAAGGAGTACTACAGTAGTATTCATTACTTGGAAAGCTACTAGTGCATACACGGATTCTGAGATGGTTCGGTTAACTCTGCAATCGGACAGACTACGCGCCCTGTCCAATTCTAATCCTCCTACCCCACAAAGCTGAACTGCAGGTTTGCAATCTGCTGCCAAAAGAAAGCCAGGATTTCTGTGGATTTATAGATCGAGGAGACAATCATTATAGAAAAAAAAGGGGCTACGTCCTGAAGGAGGACCCGATTGGTCAAACCTCCATGACTTGGAGGACTCGGCCATGGCTCGCCAGGCCGCTTCCGAGCCGCCGTCGTTTCAAACCCGCCGCGCCGGCCTGCCTCAGCCACGACTACGTCAACAACCCGCCCCGCGCGCCTCGCGCCACCGCCTCCGGCCGGTCGCTGCTCAGGGCCGGCTCCCACATCGCCGTGACTCGAGCGGCTGCTTGTCAGCGCTCATAAGGACAGGGCCATCCAACCAGAATCGTGAGATGACAAAGATTCAACTCGTGGGCCGACAGCCGCACAGCCCACTCGCGATCGACGACTTCCCCAGTGGCTTGCAGGCCCAAACTGGGCCCGTTGAGGGTGTACGCTGATATATGCGGGTGCGTGTGCGTTGCGTGAGGACGGGGAAAGGAGTTGGTGGCTTCGGCCATGGCTAGTGTGTGGCGTGCGTGAGCTAGTGTAAGCCTTCCATGGCGAATTGACCTCAGATCTGAGATTAATACAAGTCAGTACCTCACATCTGGCATCAGAGCCGTTCCATCCTGAAGATTCCCCACCACACACACCGCACCAGGTTCAGCGATTTGCGGCGGCGGCAAGCCATGGAAGGGCTGTCAGCGGAAGGGCGCAACATCCACGAACTCGTCAAATCTGCCATATCCGACGACCTCGATCAGCGCCTCAAGGTACACAACGAAGACCTCCTCAAGTCCATGACCAAATTGCTCCAGGATTCGACCAAGACATTGGACGGCCTCATCACGGCACGCGTCGACGGTGTCCGCTCCGAGCTCCTCCTCGACATCGACCAGATCCGCTCGGATTTGGAGCGAGGGGACAAAGGCAACTGCGACGGCCGGATTGGGAGGCCTTCCTCATCAAGCAGAGACGCCGGAGAAGGCAGGGATGCAATTCCGTCTGATTCCCATGGAGCTGACAGGTTCAGTAAGTCCAGAGCTCACAGCATCTATGTCCCGCCTCCGGCCAGGAGTGGATGTGAATTGCCTTCTCCTCGAGAGTTCCAATCCCCTCGCGAGCTCATCGTGCTGGATCAGGGTGAGCAGTACAGTTCGGGGCCGAGAGTTGAGCTGCCGTGATTCGATGGCTCAAATCCCAGGCTGTGGCAAGCGAGATGTGAGGACTATTTCAAGCTATGGGGCACGCACCACAGCAGATGGATATCGTATGCCACCGCGCAATTCGAAGGGGCAGCCGCTCGCTGGTTGGAGTCTGTGCAGAGGAGAACAGCTGAGTTGCAGTGGACTGAATTTTGCAATCTCCTGCAAACGAGATTTGGCCGTAACCAGCACCAGAATTTGCTGAGGAAGATGTTCCGAATTGGTTAGACTGGATCCGTCGAGGAATATGTCGATCAATTCTCTGAATTGTACGACCAACTCACTGCTTATGAAACCAGCCCTGATCCACTGCATTATACCACAAGGTTCATCGATGGGTTGAAACCAGGAGTCCGCATGGCCATTGCAATGCAAAAACCCAGAGATCTAGACACTGCGTATGAATTAGCTCTGCTACACGAGGAGTTGGGAGAAGTGCCATACCACCAAGCCGGTCCCATGACTAGGAGGAGTTCTGCATCAGCCGGACAATATGCTTATGAGTCCAAAACTGCAGAAGAGCGACGGCCAGTTGATAGTCAAAGGCCAGCAACAACTGAAGATAAGTGGGTATCTCTGAGGAATTTCAGGAAGGCTAAAGGATTGTGTTTCATCTGTGGTGAGAAGTGGTCCAAGGACCACCAGTGCAAGTCTATTGTACAATTACAAGTGGTGCAAGAGCTCATTGAGCAACTACAGAGCCCTACTACATCCCTAGATGAATCTGACAGTGATACTGATAACCTGATGATGCTATCAGCAGCTGCTGTAAGCAACAGTGCGTCGATGTTGTCCCTCACATTACCAGTACTTCTACAAGGTGTTGAGCTAAGGTTTCTAGTTGACTCAGGAAGCACTCATTCATTCCTGGACAGTTCTCTTCAGCAGATGCTCCCAACAATAACTAAAATTAAGGTTGTTTCTGTCAAGGTTGCAGGGGGAGGAAAGTTGAGTTGTTCCCAGCAGGCTAAACACTGCCAGTGGAGCTGTCAGGGACAAGCCTTTGTGCATGATTTCAGAATCCTAACTCTTGGAGGATATGATGGTATTCTGGGCCTCGATTGGCTAGCCAAGCATAGCCCAATGTACATCGACTGGGAACAGAAATGGCTCTCTTTCCAGTACAGGGACACTACTGTTAACCTACAAGGAGAACTGCCTGAAGAATGTGCATTCACTGTCATGGCAGTTTTTCAGAACATCACTTCTGGAAACAGTGAGCAGTTGCCTGAGATACAAGCTCTACTAGACAAGTATGCTGAGGTTTTTGCTCCACCAACTAGTTTACCTCGCAGGAGG
This sequence comes from Thinopyrum elongatum, assembly GCA_011799875.1. Classification (NCBI taxonomy): domain Eukaryota; kingdom Viridiplantae; phylum Streptophyta; class Magnoliopsida; order Poales; family Poaceae; genus Thinopyrum; species Thinopyrum elongatum. The sequence goes on along the minus strand of CM022303.1, from coordinate 529,244,192 downwards.
CAGTATGACCACAGTATTCCCCTGGTACCTGGAGCTCAACCAGTGTGCATTAGACCGTACAGAATTCCTCCTCACCTGAAAGTTGAAATGGAAAAGCAAGTGGCAGAAATGTTGCAGGGGGGGTTAATTCAAGTGAGTAACAGTCCATTTTCTTCCCCAACATTAATGGTCAAAAAGAAGGAAGAAGGAGCTTGGAGGCTGGTCATAGACTTCAGACATGTCAATGCACTCACTGTGAAAAGCAAATACCCTATTCCTGTTATTGATGAGCTCCTAGATGAACTTGCTGGAGCTCGTTGGTTTTCTAAATTGGATCTCAGAGCAGGATACCATCAGATCAGACTTGCACCAGGAGAAGAGTTTAAAACTGCCTTCCAGACACACACTGGTCACTATGAATTCACTGTTGTGGCCATGGGGCTGACTAGAGCTCCCAATACATTCCAAGGAGCAATGAACACAGATCTAGCTCCAGTCCTGAGAGGTGAGGACCACTGTGCTGTATGTTTCTTTGATGATATTCTAGTTTTCAGCAAGTCTCTCAAGGAACATCTCCTGCATCTGGACAAGGTACTGTGCATTCTGCTAGAAAAGCAATGGAAGGTAAAACTCAGTAAGTGCGATTTTGCCAAGCAAGAGATTGCTTATCTAGGTCATGTCATAAGTGACAAGGGAGTTTCCACCGATGCCAGTAAAATCACAGCTGTTAAGAATTGGCCAGTTCCTACTGACATGAAGCAGGTCAGAGGATTTTTGGGCTTAACTAGGTACTATAGGAAATTTATCAAAAACTATGGTGTGATTAGCAGACCTTTGACTGACTTGCTGAAAAAGGGGGCTATATTTGTGTGGACTCCTGCTACTGATCTAGCTTTCCAGACACTGAAGCAGGCTCTAATTCATGCTCCTGTGTTAGCTCTTCCAGATTACTCCAAGCAGTTTGTGGTGGAAACAGATGCATGTGAAGTTGGCATTGGGGCTGTTCTCATGTAGCAGGATCATCCAATTGCCTTTGTCAGCAGAGCCTTGGGTCCTAAGAATAGAGGTCTTTCTGTCTATGAGAAGGAGTACATGGCAATTCTACTAGCTATTGAGCAGTGGAGGCCATATTTGCAATTCCAGGAGTTCATTATCAAGACAGATCAGAAGAGTTTGGTTCATTTATCTGATCAAAGATTGCATACACCTTGGCAGCAAAAAGCACTCACCAAAATGATGGGCCTCAACTATAAGATCATGTATAAGAAGGGATCTGACAATTCGGCGGTAGATGCTCTTTCTAGAAGACCTCATGCAGATTCTCAGCTGCTAGCAATATCATATGCTCAGCCCAGTTGGCTTCATGAAGTTGTTAAGAGTTACACAAATGATCCAAGAGCACAGGAGTTACTGTGCCAACTGACCCTACAACCGGGCTCCAAAAATAAATTTCAGCTAGTTAATGGGTTAATAAGGTACAAAAGCTACATCTGGGTGGGCAATGACAGTACCTTGCATACAAGAATTTGCCAGGCCTTCCATGACACACCCTTGGGGGGGCACTCAGGTTTCCCAGTTACTTATAAGAGGATTCGTGTTCTTTTTAAGTGGGTTGGTATGAAGAAGGTTGTTCAGCAGTTTGTGCAATCTTACTTAGTGTGTCAGCAAGCGAAACCTGAGCGAGTGGCTTACACTGGATTGCTATCTCCCTTACCAGTTCCTGCCAAGGCCTGAGCAACTTTAACTATGGACTTTATCTCAGGTTTACCTCCTTCAGATCAGTTTGACTGCATTATGGTCATCATTGACAAATTTACAAAATATGGTCACTTTGTTCCTGTCAAACACCCCTACACGGCCTAGAAGATTGCTGATCTTTTCCTGGACAATGTCTATAAACTTCATGGCATGCCTCTGTACATTGTGTCAGATCGGGATCCTGTCTTCACCAGCCATTTTTGGCAAGCATTGGTCAAGAAAACTGGGGCTCTTCTTAACATGAGCACTGCATACCATCCGGAGACTGATGGGCAAACCGAACGAGTGAATCAGCAGGTTGAGTGTTTCCTGAGATGCTTTATCAGTGCCCATCCAAGCAAGTGGTCCAAATGGCTTTCTCTATGTGAGTTTTGGTACAATACAAACTGGCATTCAGCTCTCAACAAATCACCATTTGAAGTTCTTTATGGACATAGCCCCAGGTACTTTGGGATATCAGCTTCGGATACAGTTGCTCCTGTTGATTTGCAGCAATGGTTGGAAGCCAGGAAAGTCGTGCAACAGTCAGTTCGTCAGCACCTGTTGCATGTGCAGCAGCGAATGAAGTACCAGGCTGACAAACACTGCACGGAACATACATTTGAAGTGGGTGACAGGGTGTTCCTCAAGCTCCAACCGTATGTGCAATCGTAAGTGGCGCACAGGGTAAATCACAAACTTGCATTCAAGTACTTTGGGCCCTTCCTCATTTTGGAGAAAATTGGCGAGGTGGCTTACCGCCTGCAGTTGCCAGCAGCTAGCCGTATCCACCCGGTTTTTCATATCTCGCAACTGAAGCGCTTTGTGCAACCACATTACGAGGTAATTGATTCGCTTCCTTCTGCTGATGCTCACCTCCAAATCCCTATTAAGATACTGCAGGAGCGCATTTGCCGCTCGGATAATCATTCCGTGGCTCAAGCCTTGATCCAATGGAGTGGTGGAGATGCATCTACAGCAACCTGGGAGGACAAGGATTCGCTTTGTCAGTTGTTCCCGCGAGCCCCGGCTTGGGGTCAAGCCGGTTCTGAAGGAGAGGGGAATGTCAGCGCTCATAAGGGCAGGGCCAGCCAACCAGAATCGCGAGATGACGAAGATTCAACTCGTGGGCCGACAGCCGCACGGCCCACTCGTGATCAATGACTTCCCCAGTGGCTTGCAGGCCCAAACTGGGCCCGTTGAGGGTGTACGCTGATATATGCGGGTGCGTGTGCGTTGCGTGAGGACGGGGAAAGGAGTTGGTGGCTTCGGCCATGGCTAGTGTGTGGCGTGCATGAGCTAGTGTAAGCCTTCCATGACGAATTGACCTCAGATCTGAGATTAATACAAGTCAGTACCTCACACTGCTTCCACCTCTCTGCTAGCCTCTGCCGGTGTGGCTCTTCGAGCCGGTGCCTCGCCTCGCCGGCGCCCCCTCTCTCTAAGCCGCACGTTCCCGAGCCGCCGCCGAGCTCACCTTCGCCTTGCCGCTGTGAGCCGCCCCGGCCGAGGGCCACCTGTGAGCTGCCGCCCGGGCCCCGCCTCGGATGCCACCACTGCCTTCGCTATTCGACGCCACGGCGTTCGCCTCGCCCTCGCCGGTGAGAAGCCTCAAGCTGGCGTCGCCTTCGCCTGTTTTTCTACCTCGGGCCGCCCCAGTCGAGCCATCTCCGCGACCACTTTAACCCGCCGCTGTCGTCCCTGGCCGAGTGGCTTTGCTCTTGCCATGAGCCGCCGTCCATTGTCATTGCCTGCGAGCCGCCGGCTTCCTTTTGAGCCGCCCGTGAGCAGCCGTCGACAACCTGCGTCAAAACACTGTCCAAGATGCACTGGATTTCGGAGCTCACTGTTACCGCAAGCAGCCGCAGCCCCACCTTGCTGCTCCGCCGCCGGAGAGCCACCTCGCATTGTGAGATGCCAGGCCTCCCTCACTCGCCGTCGCGCCAAGACGCCCGCCTCGCATCGTTTTCCATCTCTGCTGCGGCCAAACGTCCTCATCTCCGAGTCACTGCTCCGGACGCCAAGCCGCCATCGCCTCCGCAATTCGCTGTGACCCGCCGCGGGCGGGCTGTTTTCGCCTCGCTGACCTGCCACTACCACGAGCCGCCGTGGCTGGCTCGACCTCTGCTGTGTATCACTACGGTCTCAAGCTGCGCCACGAGCCGCCACGGCCTCATCGCCAAACCACCTCCGCCGCGCCGCCGTTTGCTCCGTCGCGCGTGAGCCGCCACGGCCCGGTCTTAAACCGCCCCGGCCTCTGCTCCAAGACGCCGCTTCGAGTCACCGTCGATGCTCTGAACCGGCCATGCCTCCACAGCCGCAGCCGCGTCCGACGTCACTTCCAAACCGGCCGCCCCGAGGCGCCGTTTTCTCCCCCCCGTCATGGCATGTTCTGCTAGCACGGATGTTCTACCATGAAGAAAAGATAAAAGCAAAGGGGGCGTGTCACTATCGCCACCGTGGCATCACTGTGAGCCGGCCACTACTACTCCACGTGAGGTTAAGGCTACAGTCAAGATGTTGTCCACGTTCATCCGACGAAAGACCATTATTTATTTCAAAGGTGTCGCAAAGGGGCGTGCGCCAATATTATTTTTGCACTAGCGCTTGTGCGTGCCGTGATGCTGGACGGATACGTGCGCAAATCGCCGCCCCCGCTACATCAACACATGCGACTGACTCGTCGTCCGCGCCCACGGCCGACTCGCCCGCGTCCGTGCCGTTTCCAGTGCTGCAGCCGACTCTCTCGTCCGTGCCGGCTTACAATGCCGCAGCCGACTCTCCCATCCGCACCGGCTTACAACGCCGCGGCCGACTCATCTGTCTGCTCCCGCAGCCGACTCGCCCGTGATTGACTTTAGCTTCACCATAGTGATCATCGACTCCGCGCTGGATAATTTCCGGCCTAACATATCAGGTGAAATCCATCCAGTATATTTTTATATTACATATTAATTTATTTAAAAGAGCAATTACTCTTGCTTGCAAATTCTTTAATGCAGGACAAGTTGTCTACTGCAAAAGGGACCGTTATGTCACTGAGTTGTTGAATGACTCATACCGGAAGTATATAACAAGTATTGCGAGGATCATCAACTCGCTTCAAGCTTCTGGTTTACATAACTTTTAGCGTTCCGCTATTCAACTATATGCCGGTTTATATCACGGTCAAGTATGGAGAATCTCAAGACAACTCCTCGAGTCGTCTTAAGACTCGAGGGCTACGATGACATGACTTAGCAAATTTTGCCAGATTCAAGAACCCCGGGTCATTGGAGGGAAAATAACCCGGTCCCGGAGGCTACTGCCATATTGATCAAAATTTAGAGGCCGTCAGAAAATTTCCGGCTTAAAAAGAAAGATTCCGGTTTAAAATCCGGCTCAAGGGAAATCTATATCTCACAAAGTTGTGAGCTCTCAATATCCGGCTTAACATCCGGTTCAGGAGGAGGACATCTCTCGCAAGTTTGAGCTCTCAGAAAAATTAAAGGTCACTTGGGGGCTTCCTGCTCAATGAGCAGAGCCTTGATTACCCTCTTGATCGGCTTCCTAGCCATCTTATTGGTCACTTGGGGGCTACCTACTCAATGAGCAGAGCCTTGATTACCCTCTTGATCGGCTTCCTAGCCATCTTATTGGTCACTTGGGGGCTTCCTGCTCAATGAGCATAGCCTTGCATACCCTCTTGATCGGCTTCCTAGCCAGGTGGAAACACCAATTTACGGGTTAACCGGCCTGTATGTCGTTGTTACTCCGCCCAGGTAATCCTGGAATGACCCGTCGTACTCTTAACAGTCAATCTTTTAAATAAGACCCTGAACTTGTTAAAGTTCAAACGGCGGTTTGTCATGTGAGAACCGACTTACAGGTGTGCTGGAATTTAACTCAGTGGCTATGCGGCCCATGAAAGCACTTCACGTTTTAGGCTTGGCGGCCTATGAAAGCCTTGTTTTTTCTGGATTGTTGTTTTTTCTGAAAATTTTGGATTCATATCCTTCTTCCATATTGACATATGGTTTTCACAATTCAGGTCATGTAGCCTTGATTATATGACTCATAATTAAGCATATTGGGTTTGGTAACCCGCCCTGATAGCAGACTTTAAGTCGCCAGGATATTCTGCCTTGAGCAATCAAAATCATGATATTTCATGTCTACGGATTATCATTATCAAAGGAATTACCATGGTATCAATCTCTAGGTATGTTTTTTCAATAATTGTATGAATATTTAGGGTTTTGTAACCCGCCCTGGATTTTGACATTAAGTCGCCAGCATATTTTGGATCGTGCAATTGGAATCATGCACTTATAAATCTTTGGGTTGTCACCCTCACTGGATATGACGATGTAAGCCGGCAATATAAGTTAATTCTATAGGTATGTTTTCCTGGTTATATAAGTATGCGAGGTTTGATAACCCGCCCTAGCTTTGGACTTTAAGTCGCCAGTATATTTTGGCTTGAATGGCCTCAATTCTAGTCTTTTCCATAATTGCATAAGACTATATTATGTTTGGGTTGTTACCCGCCCTGGCTTTGACGTTAGGTCGCCAGGGCGTATATATTGTTTAAACTTTGTGCAGGACATGCAGAGCTATGGCTTACATAAAGAATTAAGTTTAAGCCCATCATCAAAGATTAAAATTGGTGTTTTAAAAGGTTTATCAGCTCTTGATTTTTACAAAGGCTATAAGCCGCCGGGTGGCATCCCGGTGTACAATGGATGTGCATTAAGTTGCCATCGGTCAAGAGCCGCCGGGTATTTAAACTCCGGATTTACTTGTCAATAGATAAAGTATTCAAATCTTTAATAGCCAAACCTGGCTGGATTTTCATTATGATATTGAATGATTGAGGTTTTCATACCGGATCATATTATTCAAATCTTTAATAGCCAACATGGCTGGATTTTTATTATGGTTATCATTTATCTATAACCAGTATTATGATTGAGGTTTTCAAAAGCCTCTTCAGAGCAATGGCTATTATTTCTTCATCCAAGAGTACCGGTTCACAACAGAGAGCATGGTTCAATATTGATATGCAAAGGCTTTCAGCAAAATCATCTGGACAATGGATATGGTTTTATTTTACGTTGGAAAGAATAGTCCCGAGTCGCTGCAGGCACACGACCCGGCACTTGGGGGCTACATTATTCAAATCAAGATTACATCGAGTATGCAAGTCCCATGTCACTGCGAGCATGCACCATGGCACTTGGGGGCTAATGCAAAGTCATTTTAACTCGCCTCATTGAAGACCCGACCCATCACATAATGATGAGCCGGCCCTTGGGGGCTACTAATTGCTCCTGCCAAAGGTAACCCGAAACTTGAGAGCTACATCATATGGTGTTATTTTTTGAAATACAAGTCCCAGCTTAGTATTATCTTACTGAGCCGGCCCTTGGGGGCTACACATTGCTGCTTAAGTCTACATAATCAAATCTACAAAGTCCCTGCTCGTTATTGCATAATGACCCGGCACTTGGGGGCTACACATGGGAAGTACAAAGTGTTTAGTTTATGATTGGCGACTTTCATGAACAACCCGGATTTCTCCAAAGTTGCAGCATTTATATTAAAGCAAGTCTTAAGCTATCACTACGTTCTCCTCTTAAGACTTGGGTGCTACAGATGATATGCATATAAGGGAGGAACATCTTCAAATTCTCAGTTTTGAGCAAACCAGGTATTCTATTATTATTGGAGAAATTTGCAAAAGTTTATTTCTTCTAAGCTATTCATAGAAAGGTTTAGAGAGCCGACTCAATGATTGGAAAGCTACATTTACAAAAGCAAGCACCAAGTCGCCATAAGATTGACCTGGCATCAGCAACAATTATGACCCGGAATCATTAGTTTTTATAACCCGGCAATTTTGGCAATCATAAATCGGCAAGATCTACATCTTCAAGCCGGTTGAAAATCAGATGAGTATTTCAAGAAAATTGATTATGAAGCTGGTTTATTGACCCGGACTTTCCAGAAGAAGGAAATGACAAGGACTTAGGATAATCAGGATCAGTTTAACATGGATAAATCCAAATTAAACTAGGGGCTAATGTCGGGGATATACCCCACGGTATGACCCGGCTGGAAGTATGACCCGGCCGGACTTGGCGACTCACTAGTGACCCGCCCTACTTGGCGACTCACTAAGTGACCCGCCCGGATCTCTCCACTCACTGATGACCCGGCCGAGCCTGGTGACTCATTGGTGACCCGGCAGGCCCGTCAGAGGTGCAACAAGACCCGATGGCCCAGAAGGCGGCTCATGGAAGGCCGGCTCATCTTATGGTAGGACGTCTTAAGAGGAAAGCATAAGGAGTATTCCCTTACAAAGGAAGCAAGACTAGGATTCTACTTGTAATAGAATTGTCCTAGTCCTACTAGGACTCCACATGTAACCCGCCCCTCCAACTTATATAAGGAGGGGCAGGGCACCCCAAGAGGGACAAGTTTTACAAGTTAAGACAGACAAGTCAATAGCTCTCGAGATAGAGGTAGCGAAAGAGCACCCATGTAATCGTGAGCATCACCATGATCAATATCAATGAAGCAGGATGTAGGCTTTTACCTCCACCGTGAGGGGCCGAACCTGGGTAAAACCTCGCGTCTCTCATCCCACTCAACCCCTCTCAAGCTACCACATAGATGCGTTGGCCTCACGACTAAGTCCTTTTTCACAAGGACATCTACCGTGACAAATCGACGACAGGACCGCCATGAATTTGGCGAGCCAGGCCGGCCCAGCAACGCGTGATACGCGCTGGACAGGTCCACCACCTCAAACTAGATCGGCTCACGCCGGAAATGATCGCTTGTGCCGAAGAGGACGTCGAGCCGAATCCGGCCGATGGGGGAGCAGGAGAGACCCGACACAATGCCGTGGAACACTGTCCGGGATGGCTCCAGGTCCTTGGCCTCGAGGCCGAGCTTGGTCATGGTGTCGCGGTAGAGGATGTTGATGTTGCTGCCACCGTCAATGAGGACCTGCGAGAACTTACAGGTGCGCCTGGCAGCGAATATGGTGGTGTCGAGGACGAGGGCATAGCCACCCGGGTTGGGCATGATGGCCGGGTGGTCCTCCCGGGTCCAGCTGATCGGGCGCTCCAATCAGTGCATGTACTTCGGCACGGCCGGGACAACAGTGTTCACCTCCTGCCGGAGCAGGCGCTCGCTACGCTTGTCGTCACCGAGGCTGGTGAAGACGATGTAGCTCGTGTTCTGGTTGGGGAAAACATCATCGCGCATCGCGCCATTTGCCGGGGGCGGGGGCGGAGGAGGCAGAGCCGACTGACCCGCGCCCGGAGCCGGAGCTAGAGGCGGCGGGATGTCTCCCCACATGATGCGCTTGGTGATGGTGCACTGCCGGAGCGTGTGCGTGGACGGCCTCACACCACTATGGTGCTTGCAGGGAGCGTCGAGCATCTCCTCGAAGCTCATGGTGGGCTGCCACGCCATCTTGCCGGTTTGCCGGTGCTTGCCGGCTGGCTCGGCCGCGGGAGCCTGCTCGGCTACGGCGACGAGGCGGGTGTCGTAGCATGGGGCCTGCTGATCGGCCTTGCGCTTATTGTTCTGCTGGTTGTTCTGCTGGCGGCTGCTCTCGCCATCCGGCTTGGGGGGTGGTGCCGGCGTTGCCTTGTCGGCCTCATCCAGCACCACCTGGATCTTCATGGCGGAGTCGGCGTTGGCGTACTTGTCTGCGATGACCATGAGCGCGGCCATGGTGGTTGGCTCGGAGTGTAGGAGCTTGTGCTTGAGGAGGGTGCCATCCCGGCAGCCGCTCATGAAGTACTGAATGGCTTGGACCTCATGGACGCCCTCGCAGCTGTTCCGGAGCTCGGTCTAGTGGGCGAGGTACTTGCGGCCGGTTTCAGCTGGCCCCTGCACGCACATGGCGAGCTGGCTGGGACAACCGGGAAGCTTGTAGGTGCCGGTGAAGTTGCGCATGAAGGCTTGCTCGAAGTCGACCCACGCGTTGATGCTGCCGGCCGGCAGACTGTTGAGCCATGTCCGGGCCGAACCCAGGAGCATGAGCGGGGCGTAGCGCACAGCAAGGCGGCGGTTGCCACCCGTGATGCCAATGGCGGTGGTGTAGTCAATGAGCCAGTCCTCCGGCTTGACGGTGGCATTGTACTTGGGGGTGTCGCGGGGCAGCGTGAACCCTTTGTGGAAGGGCTCATCCCGGATGCGCGGGACGAAGCAAGCCGGCCCAACGGCGTTGTCTTCCTCCAGCTCAAAGGAGAGGGCAAGCTGGTCGAGGTGATGGCGAGCGTCGGTGTCGTCGATGGCGCGCGGGCCCAGCCGGCTTGCGACGGGACCGCGAGGCGCCGGGTTGGATGAGGCCGGGTTGCCACGCCGGCCGGGTGGTGGAGGAGGGTCTTGCTGACGCCGGTCCCTGGCAGCCGGCTCATTGCCCGAGCCGTCTCGAGCCGCGCGGGCGCGCCGGGCTAGCGTCTGGCCGGACTGAGCTTCGTTTGGGCCCGGGGAAGACGCCGTGTTTTGCCGTTCGGGATCCCTGGTGCGGCGCGAGTCGGACGCAGCGGGATGGACGAGGCGGTCTTGCTACGCGTTCGCGGCGCCGAGAAGCTCGTTCAGGCGCCGCAAGCGCTCCTGCAGCTCCTCGCCCTGCAGCTGCTCCAGGCCAACAGCGGCTGCCTCCGTGGCGCGCCTGTTCTTGACCGGGGTGTCGTAGACGAGCAGGTCTGCACCTTGGCAACCCGGCTGGGCTCGGCAGTGGTTGGAGTGAAGCCGTACGCGGCGTCGCGCTCCCGCTGGGCGGACTCCTGCCGGCGCGGTGTGGCAGCGAGCGTCTCAGCCCTGTCTAGCAGGCGCTTGCGCTCCTCCTCGAGCTGGGCCCGGGCCTCCACGGCGTTGGTTGCGTCGATGTCGATGGCGATGGGGATGCTGAGGTTCGGCATCGTGGCGCGCAGCGGGTCGGCCACGCTCCCGCGCTCCGCTGCAGCCCTGGCAGCGGCGGCCTTCTTGCTAGATGAAGAGGAGCCGAAGCCGGTGGTGAATACCTCCACCCGGACACAGAGATCCGCCACCCCGGTGGAGATGTCGTCGCCGAGGGGGACGGGTGAGTCGGAGACGGCGAGCACCCCGTTGGGGTACTCATCGGCCGCGGGCGCGTCGGAGATGCGCAGTGCGGCGAAAGAGGCAGTGAGCGCGTCGATGACGTCGGCCGCTAGTGCGACGGGGTCGGGGGACGCGCAGTGCGCGATGCGCTCACCGGAATCGATGAAGGGCCCCGTCTGGAACATGTCTCCGGCTGGGACCTCGAGCGGCCGCACGGTGGGCGCCAACTATCATGGTGGGCGCACGGCAGATGCCAAAGGATGGCTAAAGAGAGGGACATGCTCGAGGGCACCGGTGGGCTCCAGAGGCAAGGTCGGTATGAGCGAGCGAGGGACGCAAGACATACCCAGGTTTAAGGCTCTCCGGAAAGATAACACCCCTAGTCCTGCCGAGTGTGGTTTATATGTGGATGTTACAAGCTTGCTCCTAGAGCTGTTTGGAGGGGGAAGGAAAGCTAGCCAGGGCTCAGGCTGCTCCTTCTCCTTACGTATGTGTGTATTCTACTGATGGTCGACCCTTTGCACGGAGGCCTCTGGGGGGTTTTATAGGTCAACCCCTAGGGCTACAATGGTAAAGTTACACAAGCGCGGGGCCGAGATGTCAGCGTCTGGGAAGCCGGTGTTGGGGCTCGCCGGGTACCAGGATACACCGGGTTCTCCGGGCGCGGGCCCCGTGCGCCAGGGGCACTGTTCTCTGTCTTGTCGTGCGTCACGGAGTGGTTGAGCTGGCTCGGCTACACTGACGCATCGCCTGGTCACCATCGACTCGCGTCAGTGAGATGAGGGATGCACTGTAGCCATGCTGGCCCTCGCCAGCAGAGTAGGTGGGCCACTGTCGCCACGTTCCTGCCGGTCAGTGGGGTTGGTGGGCCACTGTAGCCATGCTCATCTCCTTACGAGGACTTGATCCATCGTACGCCCCAGATGGGACGGGAGCTGACCCGTTGTCGGGTTGAGGTGTGCGCCGTGGTGGCGCTTGCTTGTTGGAGAAGTCTTGGCTTTGGCGGGGTCGGTCGGCATGCGCCAGCGAGCCTGGCTGGGTTGCGGGATCTGGCCGTGTTGCGGGACCTATCCGGGTTGAGGGACCCGGCCAGCGGCAAGCCGGATTGAGGGGCGGAGCTGGCTCCGATGTTTTTGAAAAGGATCCGGGTTCCGTTGCCTGCCCGGGTTCCATTGCCTGCCCGGGTTCCGTTGCCTACCCGGGGTTCATCCCCCCGACAAGGAGTAAGCACAGCAATCGGGTAACCCAACTATTGACCGAAGACACAATTCGAAACTGATGCATATAAAGCAATATCCGAGAACATTTTGCCGAGGACTCCATGGGGTACCTTGGCTTTTGGTGGGTTCGGCTCTAGTCGCAGCCCCACGTTGATATTGCTGATGCTTTAAAGTTGTCTGGCACTGTACTGCGAGACTTACGCCGGAGACACACAAATAGGTTAAAAGTGCCATAAGCTCAGAAAACAAAAAAACTCACATAAAAACTTTACGTCTAAATTAAATCAAGTTTTTTGGTGCCAATCCGAAATTTGTCTTAAAATTGATTTGATCTTCCGTCGTGCTTTAACATGACACATACAATCTCTACACTTCAAGTGGGTCAGCCTTCGGCTTCAACCAAGCGGCTTTAGAGAGAAACCAGGCCCTCCGGCTATAGACCATACACATGAGTCAAAAAAAGAGTGGCAGAAAAAGACTTTGCAACGACTTAGAAGAAAACATTTATTATAAATGGCTCGTATAAATTTAAGAGCCCCCAATTAACATGGAAAAAATTAGTGTTTTTAACAAACAATTTTTTTTGCTTAAAAAATATAATGCTTGCTTGAACCAAACAAAAAGATTAAGAAAATTGAGCATGAAAGTGACTTAGCTGGTTATTGTGCTCGATGTTGATGACGCGATGCGAGGTTGCGGCGGAATGAGGCCCCAGCCCCCAGCAAGTCCCGAGGTGGCTGCGTAAAGAGCTCGGCTTGATGAAGTGATGACACAACACTGCCTATGTGTCAAGGTGAAGCCCCCCAGTCCAGCCGAGGAGACCGAGCAGGTCGGCAGGGTGACGCCGGAACCTTCAGAGTAGGTCGATGAAGAGATGGCGAAGCCCCCTGTCCAGCCGAGGTGACGGAGCAGGTCGGTAAGGTGATGTTGGAGCCGCCATTCCAGCCGAGGTGTCGAAGCTGGTCGGCATGGTGGACATCAACTTGAAGAAGCAACGGCGTGGCCATGCGGACGCAGGTCGTAACTTGCGACGTGGTCAATGCCGGTTTGATGAAGTGACCGCGTGGCTTTGCCGGCGCGTCGACCCGTGCAATCCGTGGGGCAATAATGTTGGTGATGATTTAGCCTACACGATGCCGAACTCTTGGTCGACTGCCAAGATGATGATCCAATGAGGTTGACCTCGGCTCAACGAAGTGATGACCTGTCCAGCGCAGGTCGGCAGCCATGGAACAACATTGTTGGTCTGGTTTGACAACGACACGACGGTGAAGATTACCTCGAAAAAGGCTTAACAATTTGTAGGCACGTGTATGAGAACAACACACAATACCCTAAGAAAACAATTCCTCCAAAAAGGATGTCAAATATCCTGTTCATGGAAAAGATGAACTCGGGTCGGATTCGTTTTCGCACAGAAAATAGATCCGAAAATTGATGCACGCATCGGACGTTTCTTGAAGTTTGAATGGTCGGATCGAGCTGAAATTCCGAGGGGCAGTAGATATGGGAATTCCGCAGCTGATGAACGGTTGGATCTTCCAAAGGATGTCCGAGCTGGATGCTGGATTCCTCACCCTAAATTCATCTAGATTCCTGTCCAGATTCGATAGGGCTTCGGTAGATCACAGTTTGCCGGAGATTCCTCCATTGGAATGCGATGCAATTTTACATGGTTGTTCTAAACTCGATTCCGCACAATTCCAATGAAGCAATCGTAAAAGCGATGCTCGAGGAGGCGGGGACGGTGAACACAAATCCGATGTCCAGAAAAAACTGCTGTGAATATGTAGAGGAGCCGTCGATCTTTTCATTGATCTCATAGCGGAACTCTCAATGAAAGCACCATTGTCGGTTCTAAATCCAGCATATCTCATAGTAGGGGTCCTAAGCTAGGCGTCTAGGAGCGATGGTAACTAGAACAGGGGAGACAATGTTTACCCAGGTTCGGGCCCTCTTAATGGAGGTAAAACCCTATGTCCTGCTCTTGTTTATATGGATGAAGATGTTACAAGTACAGAATTGATCTACCTCGAGTTCTATAGATGTGGGATAATTCTAGGGCTAGGAGAATGAGATTGCATTGATATCTATGGATGTCATAATGAACTATCGACTAGCCTAGCTTCGGCTTATATAATGTACCGGAGGCTTAGGATAACAAGAGTCCTAGTCGGCTACGTCAGTGGAGAGGAGTCCTTGTCTTGATGACCAAGTCTTCCTCATATATGTCGTGGGCTGCCCGAAGTGGCCCAATAGTGAACCACCATGGGGGTCCTCGGCCCGGCCGTCTGGCCTAGAGATGACGTGGTAAGTACCCCCTAGTCCAGGACACCGTCAGTTCCATTCCCTCTTTCTCTTACCTCACGTCCTGAATCTTGGGACGAGATTCTTGTTTACTGGGGGTGAGTTGTCATGGCCCTAGAATTGGTTGTAAATAATTGCATTTAGAATCATCATGTATCATCCTTCCATTTTTGAAACTTGAATTGAGGAAATTTGAAGCGTTCGTAATTTTAACAAAAGGGCAAAGAACCCTAAAATTTCATTCAATGAACCAAAAATGCCCTTCATCAATGTTAATAATTTTGGCAAGGCTTTGGGTCCAAACCAAAAATAGTGAACATTTTTAAGGAATATTTTGGGCAATTAATTTAAACATTATTGTATTTGACTTTGGATTTATATTCATAATATATAGAATATATCTTCAAACAACTCTGGAATAATTTATGTTCCTTTGGGTAGTTCCATTGTGCAACATAAAAATATTCAATTTTGTTTTGAATTTGAACAGTGGCAAAATAAAGCAAAACAGGAAGAATAAACAAAAGAGAGAGAAGGAGATCACTTGCAACCCAATTAGGTAAAGCTGGCCCAACCCACTTACCCCTTCGCCTGTTATCCCCCACCTCGCGCCAGAAGGACGTGAGGCGCATGCTCGCCATGCGCTGGCACAGGCACAGGCACAGGCACGACCACCTCCTACTTGCCGCCTCACCCTGGACCGACTAAGTGCGCCACGCCAAGCCCCAGAGCCCCTCTACCTTTCCCCCTCTCTTTGGCCCTTCCCTCTCCCTTGCCTCTCTCTCTCTCTCAGCCCCGAGCACCCCTGAGAACACAGTCCCCTTGCTACCTGTCCATGTCCGGTCGCTCCGCGAAGCTCGTCCTCATCTGCACGCCGAAGATCGGAAGACTGGGAGTACTACAACGACGCCCTCGAGCTCGTCCCCAACCTTGGTCACCGTGGATCTTCGCCGTCGATTTGGCCGCTTAGGAGCTTCCCCGGGCCGGCTGACCTACTCATCTAGACCGCTGTGAGCCCCTACATCTTTGCCCCCTCCTTCCCTGCTCGCAACCGTGTTGTAGCTGCCATCCACATGAGCCCTGAAGCTCGTCGTCGTCCATGTCCAGCGAGGCACGCAATCCCTTGAGCATATGCTTGTTTTCGTGCATCAAGCGTGCTCCAGGGCCCACCCTGATGCTCCTGCGCTGCTCGTCCTGCTCGCTCGCAAGCTGTAGCCCTGCGCACAAGCTAGCCTGAGCACTACTGCCATTTAAGCTCGTCGTCGCCACCGATAGGGCCCACCCTGGCACCTGCTACAGCCACCCTTCAACGCGTCGCGTCACGCTGAGCACATAGAGCCTAGCCTTTCCTGCTCCCGGTTTTGGAGATGGCCGGCCAACGTACGCCGCCGTGCCTAGATTAGCGCCCGTGTCAACCTCTGACGTGGCCGGCTTAATTTGAACCCATTCCTCTGCATGACCTGTCTTTGCCACAGTAAATAGTTAAAACCTTCTAGCATGAGTAGGAATTGCTTGAGCCATGTTGTGACTAGTCATCCATGTTTGGTTGTTATCCTTCCTATCCCTAGATTCGTATCGGGTTTGATCCATATGGGTGATGAGTTGGGATGGTTTTATTAATGTCCTACTGTGTGAGAGCTAAGTGTGTGAACATGATTTGGTAAACGTAGCAATGAGTGGCCATGTAGGATTACATGGTGGGTTGTATCATTGAGACTATCCTTAGGAGCTAAGTTCTGTGTATGTTATCCAAGACTAGCTACTACCACACATTGGAATGCTTAAGGGCCCCTCTCGACTTATTAATTGCCTTGATCTTTGTCTAGGAGTTGCAACTAGTTTCTGGTGTTTGTAGGTACTGCTATTTGTCTACCAAGTGGCACCCGGTACAGGTAGGCTTGGGACAAACTAGGCACAGTGGCACGATGTACCAAGCATAGTTCCATCTATTGAGGTGGGCTTGGGAACCCTGCGCACATCGTTTGGGGCCGTGATGGAAACTTCGGCCACCCTTGCGGGTTCAGCCTCAGATAGGCGATAAACCTAGACTAGAGTCTTGCGTGGTTAGTTAGGTTGTAGCCGACACCCTCGCCAGGCTTCCGCTTCAAGGTCATCGAGATACATGATGTGTATATGGTGGTAAGTGGTGAGAGCGTGTGTGAAGAAGTACACCCCTTGTGTAATATGATCTATTCGAATAGCCGTGTCCGCGGATACAGACTACTTGGAGACTTATATGGTTCATAGATTACTTGAAGTGGATACTCCAAAATGCGCAAGATAAGTGTGAGTGCTATGGATGGCCTTCTCGTACGTAGACGGGAGAGGATCCATAGTGGTGTATTGATATGGTGAATATGTGGACTCATGTGTGCTATCTCACCCCAAAGAAAAATATTGGTAGTCGTCGTACAGGATAACCACTGAGTCAAAGCTGGCTTGCTGCAGTTAAACCCCACAACACCCTTGTTGATACTGATGCATAACTAGATAGTTCTGATGTAAGTCTTGCTGAGTACCTTTGTACTCATGGTTGCTTAATTTATGTTTTTGGAGCGAAGACCTCACTCTCACTTTTGGTTTCTATGATGAGTTCAACATTGACTGATTAGCTTGGCAGTCTCAGCCTTTTTCTTTCGTAGTTGTTTGTACTCAGACATGTTTAAGCTTTCGTTTCTTGTATGACTTTGTATGTTGGGTCATGAGAGCCATGTGTGTAATATCATGCTATTTATGGCTCTTTCGAGCCTTATCTATACTTGAGTTGTAGAGTTATGTTGTGATGCCATGTTGTATCTACACATATCGTGCATATTGTGTGTATGTTTGAAATGCATTTGTATGTGTGGGATTCGACACCTAGTTATCAGCCTTTGGTAGCCTTTCCTATAGGGAAATGCCTCCTAGTGCTTCCAGTGAGCCTTGGTAGTTTGCTACTGCTCTGGAACACATGGATTGACTGACATGTCTCCTTCTTTGCTCCTGTGTCTGTCCCTGCGGGGAAATGTCACACAGTGTTTACTAGAGTCCTTGTTGCTTGCTACAACTCGGTTACACATGCTTATGACCGACACGTGCATTGCTAGTTTACGTATGCCTGTCCCTGTACATTTGTGCCACCTTGGTTTATGACTAGTCATGTTGACCCAGGTTCTCTGTCATATGGATGCTAGCGTCACAATCATATACGTGAGCAAAAAGATGCAACGGTCCCGGCCAAGGTAAAGGCGGTTGCTACTTGTGAGCTGCGTTCGGATTTCCTCGAAGATGAGAGGATGATGCAATATAGTAGAGATAAGTATTTCACTCAGTTAAGAACCAAGGTTATCAATCCAGTAGGAGAACCATGCAACACCTCGTGAATAGCACCTACACACAAAATATTAAATACTTGCACCCAACGCAAACAAGGGGTTGTCAATCCCTTGGCGGCTAATTGCAAGAATCAAATCTCGTAGTGATAGATAGATAAACAAAAACACAAAATAAAAAGAAAGGTAAATAAATTGCAGCAAGGTATTTTTGGATTTTTATATATGATTAAAATAGACCCGGGGGCCATAGTTTTCACTAGAGGTTTCTCTCTTGAAAATAGCATACGGTGGGTAAACAAATTATTGTTGGGCAATTGATAGAAAAGCGAATAATCATGACGATATCCAAGGCAATGATCATGTATATAGGCATCACGTCCGTGACAAGTAGATCGACTCCTGCCTACATCTACTACTATTACTCCACACGTCGACCGCTATCCAGCTTGCATCTAGAGTATTAAGTTCATAAAGAACGGAGTAAGCCTTAAGCAAGATGACAAGATGTAGACAAAGTAAACTCAATAAATATGAATAAATCCCATCGTTTTACCCTTAATGGCAACAATACAAATACGTGTCTTGTCCCCTTCTGTCACTAGGATATAGATCACCGCAAGATTGAACCCATCACAAACCACCTCTCCCATTGCAAGAAAAATCAATCTAGTTGGCCAAACCAAATCAATAGATTGGAGAGAAATACAAAGCTATAATAATCATGCATAAAAGAGTTCATAGAAGACTCAAATAATATTCATGGATAATCTGATCATAAGCTCACAATTCATCAGATCCCAACAAACACACTACAACAAAAGATTACATCAAATAGATCTCCAAGAACATCAAGGAGAACATTGTATTGAAGATCAAAGAGAGAGAAGAAGCCATCTAGCTACTAGCTATGGACCCGTAGGTCTGTGGTAAACTACTCACACATCATCGAAAGGGCTGTAAGGTTGGTGTAGAGCTCCTCTGCGGTCGATACCTCTCCGGCAGAGTGTCGGGGAAGGCCTCCGGATGGGATCTCGCGAGAATAGAAACTTGCGGCGGCAGAAAAAGTATTTTGGGTGGCTCTCTGATGTATGGGGAATATTTGTGAATTTATAGAGGTGGAATTAGTTCAAGAGGTGCCATGAGGGGCCCACAAGCCTAGGGGCGCCCCCCGGGGCACGCCTCTCGAACCTGTCGCTCCCTTGTGGCTCGTCGGGTCTTTTCCCGAACCTTCTAGGGTCCCTTTTGGTCCAGAAAAAATTAATCCAAAGTTTTTTCTCCATTTGGACTCTGTTTAATATTGATTTCCTGAAAAGCCAAAAACAAGCCAAAAACAGCAACTGGCACTAGGCACTAGGTTAATAGGTTAGTCCCAAAAAATGATATATAATTGCATAATAAACATCCAAGATTGATACTATAATAGCATGGAATAATAAAAAAAATACACATACGTTGGAGACATATCAGGCATCCCCAAGCTTAATTCCTGCTCGTCCTCGAGTAGGTAAATGATAAAAACAAATTTTTTGATGTGGAATGCTACCTATCATATTCATCATATAATCTCTCTTTTGTGGCATGAATATTAAGATTTGAATGATTCAAAGCAATAGACTATAATTTGACATAAAGGCATAAATACTCAGGCATCCCAACAAACAATCATGTCTTTCAAAATATCAATGCTAAAGAACATTATCCCTACAAAATTATATAGCCTTGTCATGCTCCATCATCTTAACACAAAGTATTTATCATACACAACCCCGATGACAAGCCTAGTAATTATTCATATTTTTCACGCGCTTCAGCGTTTTCAACCCCCACGCAATACATGAGTGCAAGCCATAGATATAGCACTATGGGTGAAATAGAGTATGGTGGTAGAGATAATATGGAGAAGACAAAAAAAGGAGAAAGTCTCACATCGACGAGGCTAATCAATGGGCTATGGAGATTCCCATCAATTGATGTCAATGCAAGGAGTTGGGATTGCCATGCAATGGATGCTCTAAGAGCTATAAGTGTATGAAAAGCTCAAAAAGAAAACTAAGTGGGTGTGCATCCAACTTGCTTGCTCATGAAGACCTCGGGCATTTGAGGAAGCTCATCATTGGAATATACAAGCCAAGTTCTATAATGAAAAATTCCCACTAGTTATATGAAAGTGAAAGCATAGGAGACTCTCTATATGAAAAACATCGTGCTACTTTGAAGCACAAGTGTGGAAAGGATAGTAACATTGCCCCTTCTCTCTTTTTCTCTCATTTTTCATTTTTTGTTTTTTTTCTTGGGCACTTTTTGGCCTCTCTTTTTTCGTCCCAAGTCTCATCCCAACTTGTGGGGGAATCATAGTCTCCATCGTCCTTTCCTCACTTGGGACAATGCTCTAATAATGAATATGATGATCATCACACTTCTATTTACTTACAACTCAAAATTACAACTCGATACTAGAACAAAATATGACTCTATATGAATGCCTCTGGCGGTGTACCAGGATGTGCAATGATCTAGCGTAACATGTATAAAAAATAATGAACGATGGCTGAGCCACAAATACTATGTTAGCTATATGATCATGCAAAGCAATATGACAATGATGATGTGTGTCATAAAAACGGAACGGTGGAAGTTGCATGGAAATATATCTCGGAATGGCTACGGAAATGCCATAATGGGTAAGTCTGCACCACATCTCCCATTGCAAGAAAAATCAATCTAGTTGGCCAAACAAAATCAATAGATCAAAGAGAAATACAAAGCTATAATAACCATGCATAAAAGAGTTCAGAAAAGTCTGAAATAATATTCATGGATAATCTAATCATAAACTCATAATTCATTAGATCCCAACAAACACACCGCAAAAAAGTATTACATCGAATAGATCTCCAAAAACATCGACGAGAACATTGTATTGAAGATCAAAGAGAGAGTAGAAGCCATCTAGCTACTAGCTATGGACCCGTAGGTCTGTGGTAAACTACTCACGCATCATCGGAAGGGCACCAAGGTTGATATATAGCCCCTCCATGGTCGATTCCCCCTCCGGCAGAGTGCCGAGGAAGGCCTCCAGATGGGATCTCGCGAGAACAAAAACTTGCGGTGGCGGAAAAAGTATTTCGGGTGGCTCTCTGATGTATGGGGAATATTTGAGAATTTATAGAGGTGGAATTAGGTCAAGTGGTGCCACGAGGGCCAACAAGCTGGGGACACCCCCTGTTGGCGATAATACCCCACGATATAACCCGCCCATCTAGGGTCGGGTTATCCAAATGGCACCTTGAAGAGCAGGACTTAAGATGGGCTGTGACAATCAAGACTTCAAGGCCTACGGGGCGACTCATGGAGTGGGCCGGTTCACGGCCCAGCGCTTGAGGTGGCTGCTCATAATCAGAAGGATGCTGTAGTTCTTAGGAAACAAGGCAAATAAGGAAATTGACTAGGGCACGGGTTGTACTACAACCCGGACTCTGTTGTAAACCTGGGGCCTCCACCTGTATATAAAGGGGAGCCCCTGGGGCAGAAAAGACTAAGTTACAATCTCTCAAGTACTAGGTTAGCCAAGTTGCACCCTTGTAATCGAGTTCATGATCATCAATATCAATCAAGCAGGAGTAGGCTTTTACCTCCACCGTGAGAGGCCGAACCTGGGTAAACCCTTGTCTTTTGATCCCGATCAACCCCGTTCAAGCTACTACCTCACGACGATGGCCTCACGACTAAGTCCTTTCATGAGGACATCTGCAGTGACAAAACCATGACAGTTGGCGCCCACCGTGGGGCTATCGCTCGATGGTGTTGAGTTCTTGGAGGTAGCTCTCCCAGGGATTGAGGGATACGCGATTGGCCGCAAGACCAAGAGTCACCGAGGCAAGCTCTACATCGATGATTCTGGCTGGGGTCCCGAGGCCGACTCAATTGAGTACGGGTACCGGGTCCCCTTCGGCAAGATCCACGTCTTCATCGGCAAAATCGGCTAGTCATGGTCTGAGCCAGACATCTACACAGACATCGTCGAGCCGACTCGGCAGTCACAACCCGCCAGGGCTCAAGCCGGCCGAAACCACGTCTTCGTTGGCTTCACCCAAGGGCGTGATCTCGCAAATAATTCCACGTCTGGTGGAGACACCCTTGTCTATTCCGACGGTGAGTCATTAGTCGGGGACACCGAGTCGATCCGTCCGCTGTATGACGGTAGACTTGGGGACTGCTCCGATGACGAGCCGGCCCTAGATGATCATGAGCCGCCCCGGGTGACCACCATCTACATGGCAGGCACTGCGCCGACTCTTAACTCCACTGTAGCAGGCACTATGGGAGGAGTCGGTGCTGTAGCAACCAATCCAAGTGCGTCTAGACCAGACAAAACTCTGACTCATGTCCTCTCTGAGCTAATTGCTTCATTGATGGCTCTCCTCGAGTCGCCCGTGACAGCAGAGAATCAGGAAGAGAACAACGCGAGATAGCTAAAATTCATGAGTAGATGACTAAGGCTCTAGAGGACATCAACGCTGAGAACACTCGCATGGTGCAGCTACGAACCCAGATTCACAATGAGACGGAAGGCCTAAGGACAGAGGCATGGCGCATAGGCCTTCACCAGAATGCTTCTGAAGTGGTTCACAAGAGGAGACATGAGAGTCGCATGCCCCTGGCTTCGAACCCACACATTTGTTCAACACGCATGCACCAGGCGCTGGGACGAGCACCCCTACGGCACCGGTTATACCCCAATTGAACCGGGTCATCCCCCAAGGTGGAGATGGCCGCCCACCGGTGGCTCAGCCACACTAGCTGACTCAGCATCGCCAGCTTGAGCCGGCCCAGCACCCGCCACCAGTTCGGACGACTCCAGACCACTTCGTGACGCCGGCGGGTCACTTCTCCAATCCTGTTGATAACCTGTTGGTAGCGGCTACCAACCTCGTTGCACTTCCAATCACAGGAAATACTTCAGTTGAGAGGGAAGCTTTGCATGCCATCGAGTTGTTGAAGACTGCGGTGGCCCCATAGGAAAACTACTCCTATAGTCAGCAGCGACTCCATTCCACACCTCATCCAAGCCATAGCAGGAGCCGCCACGCTGAGTCGCCGACAGTCTCTAGTAATGCCTGACGAATATGTGAACAACAGCGTGACCTGCCCCGTCATGAAGCCTTGGACGCTCAGGAGATCATCGACATGGCCCGTGCACGGCGAGAAGCAGAAGCCACCAATGTGTCGGCTCATCAATCACCTCCTATGACCCCTGTGGTTTCACAAGGGGTAGGATCGAGTAACAGGACCATTGGGATCCCATGCTTGGTACCGACTCTGCGTAATGAGCGTATGCCCAAGGACTTCAAAGGCCCTCGTAAGGTCTCCAATTACATGCCTGACCTTGAGCCGGCGGCTTGGATTGAGAGCTACGAGATCGCTATGGACATGTTGGATGTTAGCGACACGGTGTGTGCTAAGTACTTGACTATGATGCTGGAGGGGCCAACTCGTACTTGGTTGAAAAACTTGCCCCCTAATTCCATAAACACTTGATCGGAGCTGAAGGAGCGTTTCATCAAGCATTTCCAAGGAACCTGCAAGCGCCCAATGACGATTGTAGATCTGCAGCACTGTGTTCAGCACAAACGTGTGTCAGCTCATCACTGGTCCCGTCAGGTCATTGATATTATTCACTCTTCTGATGGCATATCAGCCGCCCAGGCCGTATTGATTCTAGAGAAACACTGCCACTTTGATCCTTTGGTTCAGAAGCTTGAACGGCTCAAGCGGACGGTTCAGGACATGGGAGGTCTCGTGGATGTTCTCACCAGATACGCCAAGTCAGATACCACCAAGAATCCAATGTCAGATGATAAAAAAGCCGGCAAGGGCAAGAAAAACGGTGGTGGCAAAGGACCGCAGCAGAACACCTCCGGATACACTGGTAACCATGGCAATCAGAACAATGGTGGTAAACGCAAACACCCAGAGGGCAGCTCTGATTTTGTTGCAAATACCAACACCAGTTTCAAGGGGCAAAAGCGGAAAAATTCTGGGAGACTATTCAACGCCAATAAAGCTCGTAATTTCGAGGAAGCCCTCAAAGGTCCGTGTCCCAAGCATAGCACTCCGGATAGGTTGGCAAGTCACTCCTGGGAGAACTGTCATATCATGCAGGCTTACCACAATCAAGTCTACCAGAATCATCAAGGTGGTAATGGTGGTAACCATGGACAACTAGGGGCGGTCGGCTCAAGTTTCCTAGGGTCCGGCTTGTCGGGTAATTATCAAAACCCTGGGTTCCAGGGCTCAGGCGGTCCAAGGGCTGGATATCAAGGGTCTGAGCAACCGTGGAGCTGGACATCAGCGTTCCATCTAGGGTAACCACCAACAGGGCAACCAGATAGGTTTTCAGAGTAATCCTAAGGAGTTGAACAGTGGTCAATATCACATGTTTACCACTAGCACCTGTAAGCGTGACCGCAAGCTACAGCAGCGTGTCTTCTATATGATTGAGTCGGTGATCCCCCAGTACTTAAACTGATTGGAGCAACCAGTTGTCTGGAGTAGAGAGGATCACCCACCCTGGGTCGAGAATCCGGGTTGCCTAGCTTTGGTGGTGGCGCCTCAAGTTCATGAATATAAGCTCACAAAGATACTGATGGATGGAGGGAGCAGCATCAACATCTTGTACTATGATACCTTCAGGCGTATGAACTTGTTAGAAAAGCAACTCTCACCTTCCTCAACTGTTTTCCATGGGATCGTCCCTAGAAAATCTGCATACCCCATCGGGCGGATTAAATTGGAGGTTGCATTGGCGATGAGTACAATTACAGAACAGAGTTTCTGATGTTTGAGGTAGTCAAGATCAAGAGCCCATATCATCCTTTGTTTGGACGACCGGCTTATGCTCGTTTCATGGCTCAGTCCTATTATGTGTATCTCAAGCTCAAGATGCCTGGGCCAAGGGGCACTATCACAGTCGATGGCGACAAAAAAATTGCTCGTGAGTGTGAAGAAGGGGATGCAGCTTATGCTGAGTCGGCCTGCGCAGCGGAGGAGTTCAAATTTTACACATCCAATGTTGACCCGGCTGATATGACGTCCCTGAAGAAACCCACCACAGAAACCGACCCCCCGCTCAAATTTAAGTCGGCTGAGGACACGATACAGGTTGACTTCACCCCTGGCGACTCGTCCCAACAGTACACTATTAGGACCGGCATGGATCCGAAATAGGAAAGCGCGCTCATTGAATTCATTCGTGAGGATCGGGACATGTTTGCATGGAAACTTTCTGACATGCCTGGTGTACTGAGAGAATTCGCTGAGCACCACCTAAATGTTGATCCTCAGATGAAACTAGTCCGGCAATATCTCCGTCATTTTAACGAGGAGAGCGGCAAGGCTATTGGAGAATAAGTGGCCCGGCTCCTAGCTGCCGGGTTTATCGTCGAAGTATTTCATCCTGAGTGGTTAGCCAACCGAGTGCCTGTATTAAAGAAAAATGACACTTGGCGCATGTGTGTTGATTACACAGATCTTCACAAGGTCTGTCTGAAAGACTCGTTTGACCTCCCTCGCATTGATCAGATCATTGATTCCACGGCTGGATGTGAGAGCTTATGCTTCCTGGATGCTTACTCCGGCTATCATCAGATAAAAATGGCTGTTGAGGACCAAGAGAAAACGGAGTTCATCACACCTTTTGGGGCTTTCTGCTATGTCTCGATGCCTTTCGGGCTTAAAAGTGCGGGGGCGGCTTATCAGCGCTGCGTACAGAATTGTTTTCACAATCAGATTGGCCGCAATGTTCATGCTTATGTTGACGCTATTTGGTCATGTACCGGAAGAAGGAAACATTGCTGGACGATCTCAAGGAAACCTTTGACAATCTTCGGGTTTATAAGATGATGCTTAACCGGCGAAATGTGTGTTCGGGGTTTCGGCAGGTAAATTGCTCGGGTTTCTCGTGTCTGAGCGAGGCATTGAAGCTAATCCAGAAAAAATCAAGGCGGTGACCTTCCTTGCCAAGCCGGCCAACATCAATGATGTCCAGCGTATGGCGGGTCGTATCGCTGCTTTAAGCCGGTTCATAAGCCGCCTCGGTGAGAAGGCAATTCCTCTGTATCAGATGCTGAAAAAGACTGACAATTTCGTCTGGAGCGATGCTGCGATATCGGGGGGATGACCCCCGGGTATGCCCAAGACGGTGAACGACACTTCAAAACTTTGCCAGGGGAGTGCCCCCTAGCTGGAACCTGGTTGGCTGGAATCTGGCTGGCTTGAACCTGGCCGGGTTCTCCCTGGCTTGGTTCTCCCTGGCCGGTCCGGGTTCTCCCTGTCCGGGTTCTCCCAGGGGCTGGGTTCTCCCTGGCCGGGTTCTCCCTGTCCGGTTTCTCCCTGTCCGGGGTCTCCCGGGGCTAGGTTCTCCCTGTCCGGGTTCAGCCTGTCCGGGTTCAGCCTGGCCAAGTCAACTAAGACGTCTCGTCGGACCTGCGCAGACGTGACGGCCATACTCTACAGTGTAGCACTGTAGATGAGCAGCTGGCACTATAGATGAGCAACTGGCGTTGTTCCTGCGTCATGTGACACCTCCAACAGTGGATAGTTGGTGATATGTCCATTCCAACAGTATAGTTAGGCCATGTGGGCCACCACTTGTCCCCTGGGCACCCCTATATAAGGTGACCCAGGGAGCCCATTTTCCATCAGGCACACTCTCTCTAACTCTCTCATTCACACACTCACACATGAGGTAGAGAAGAGGAGCGCTCCCAGCCTCCTTCTTCCTCCTCTGGATACAGCTCCAGGAGCAACTCTGTACTGCTACATATACACTGCATATATCATCAGACATGCAGGAGTAGAGGTTTTACCTCCACACGAGGGCCCCGAACCTGGGTAAACCACCGCGTGCTGCTTGCCCAATCCCGTCCCTTGATCTCCACTACAGCCTTGCCCTCATCTCAAGCCACCCCGTGGCATCTGTCGTCTCGTGAACCCACCCGCGAGATAACCACGACAGTTGGCGCCCACCGTGGGGCCCGCTTCTGCTGGAACCGTGGTCCGGGCAGGACCCTTTCGACATCATCACCGGGGCATTGCGCCGTCTCTCATGTAGCGCTCGGGGGCCCAACATCGACATGCCCTCGGGACGACCGCGTGGGGCGGCGCATCCTCGTCCTCGGCCTCGCCCTCTTCGTCACCACCGCTGCAACGCCGACCGTCCGTCCGCGCGCGCCGCGCCGCCTCGCTTCGGTCGGCCGCATCCATCCGCGCGCCGCCCGCATCACCAAGTCCCTCGCCGGGCAGCAGCAGCAGCGGCCAGCCGCACGCTCATGCTCAGTACCGTCGCTCCTCGAACATCCTTGTTTTCCAACCATCCGATCCATCGATCCATCCAACCACCAGCTTCTCCAATGCCTGGACACGTCCACCCCAGACACAAGTCGGACATCGCCTGTACACTACCCAGATATTGTGCATATCATGGTCATCCACATCTCAGATAGTGGCCATACACCGCCCGTATACTAGCCAGATAATGGCCATACACATCACGTACACCAACCCTACATTGGGTGCGTGCTGCCCTAGGCAACGCTCCACCGCGCGCGCCGTCGTTGCGCTCCCCGCGCTAGCGCTGTGTCGCCGCCCATCTCGCCATGCCTGCTCGCTGCTCCAGCTCCGGCGCATCTGCCTACTGCTTCGCCCGCCCCCGCACTCAGCCACGCGCTGCTCCGCCTGTGGTCATCACCAACCGCAGCTCCGCCCGGTGTCACGCCCGACCGCCTCCGCTAGCCGGCTCGCCGTCTCCGGCCTCGCCCGCGGGTTCCGCTACCCAGCTCCGCACGTCGCGCCCGGCTGGCTCCGTTACCCGGCTCCGCCGGCTCGCAAACTCCCGCGCCCAGCCGGCTGCCTATCCGGCTCCGCCCGAGCCGGCCATCCCCGCGCCGCCTGCCTCCTTTTGCCGGCTCCGAGTTGCCTGCACCGCCCCGCCTCCGCGTGCCCGGGCCGGGCCAGCTCCGTGTCGCCTGCGCCGTCCCACCTCGCGCCGCCCGGTCGGCCCCTCCGCCTGCTGCCCGGCCCACGGCCTTGCGCACACTCCTCCTGCCGGCTCTGCCTCCACCCCGGCCTCGCGTCGCCTCCTACGGTCTCCGCGCCGCCTCACGCCGTCCTCGCCGCTGTAGCCGGCCACGGCCAGCTCTGTGCCCTCTCGTGCTACCCCGCCGCCCGCCAGCTGGCGTCCGCATTCTCCTCCGCTACCCGGCTTCGCGCTGCATAACCGCGCCCGAACCTCCGCCGGCCGCGTCCGCCTCGGCCCTGCCAGTTCCGCGCGTGCCGGCCGCGCCGGTCCGGCTCCCTACGTTGACTCTGTAGCCCCACG
The DNA here is from genome assembly GCA_011799875.1 of Thinopyrum elongatum. Taxonomy (NCBI): domain Eukaryota; kingdom Viridiplantae; phylum Streptophyta; class Magnoliopsida; order Poales; family Poaceae; genus Thinopyrum; species Thinopyrum elongatum. The sequence continues at coordinate 529,216,170 of CM022303.1, read as the reverse complement.
CCATCCGTCCTCCTCCGCCACCTGGCTGCGCCTCCCCTTACCGGCTCCGGCTCCCCTGCCGGCTCCGCCCACAACCCGGACGACCGGCTCCGCCCGCAACCCAGCCGGCCCTGCCGCCTGCCGTCTCCGCGCGTGTTCGAGCCGGCTTCCGCTGCTCGGCAGTTGTAGCCGGCTGCCCACGCAGAAAAAGAAAGAAAAGTAAGAGCCGGCTGCCCAATCCGGCTGAAAAAAAGAAGACGCAGAAGAAGAAAAGAAAGGCTGCCTGACGCCTCCGCCCGCCCGCATCGCCGCTCTGCCGGTGGTCCTGCTTGCCATTTTCAGCACCCGACCAGCTGTGCCAAGCCGGCCCGGCCGCTCGTCCGCCTCGACGTCTGGCCGGTCTGGCCCGACCGGTCGGGACCCCCCTTCGAGCACCCGGAGGCTCGAAGGCTACACCCAGTGGGCGGGATGCGTCGGCCATCATCGACAACCTCCGCCTTGTCTGCACCAAAGCAATGTGAGCTCCCCACCCGCGTACTTTTTGTACCATGCACACAAACCCGGATAACCCCGGCTATCTCCGCACATTTATTAGTTGCATTACTGTTCACCTTGGTGCCAGCCAGTCTCGGCCTGGGGGCTAGCCGCTTGGCCCCATTCGTTCGTTCCCGCAGACGGCTTAGTAGCGAAAACGGTACCGAAGGCCCACTCTCATCCACAGACCGCCACACGGCTGTCCGGCTAGCGAGAGCAGAAGCTGGAGGTCACCCCACGCGAAAAACATCCGGGAGAAAACGGCTCGGGCGACCCGATCATTTCCTTTATGAGTATCTGCTCGGTTGAATCTGCTCCTAAGAGTCCGAGTACTGTACGCTCCACTCCGCGGCCACTCTTCACAACAGCTACAGACCGGCTCCCGGCTGTCTAGCTAGCAAGAGGCAAAGCCAAAGAGTGGAGGGGACATGAAAGAGGCAAAGCCAAAACTTATATATTTAAGTCCCAAGCAGTTGCAAGCAACCTACATGGCACTTGGGGGCTAATGCATGTCATTTTTCCTCAAAGATATAAACAGAAGACCCAACTCATCTCATGAAGATGAGCCGACCCTTGGGGGCTACAGTGTTTTCTCTATACATTATGATTATCACTTTGAAGACCCAACTCTCTCACAGAGATGAGTCGGCCCTTAGGGGCTACATGTCACTTTTTTCAATTATATGGATCCAGTTACTTTCAAAGACCCGGCTTGTTATTTTCATAACAACCCAGTCCATGGGGGCTACAACTCAATTTACATACTCCTACTAAAAGTCTCACACATACTCATTTTTCCTATGTTTAAGACTTGGGCGCTACATAAGTATATATAGTACTGAAAAGAGTAAAGCTTCTTCATACCTCGTATTTTCTCTTTATCATATTCACCATGCTCGCTTCCATATCCCGGCTTGTGGATAGCCGGGTCAAGTAACCTTCATGAAGCTCGGTCGCGCTAAGGTCCTGAAAATTTGGTAGCTCAAGTTTTGATTTACGAGTATAGTGACCGTGCCATGGCGGATCTGAAGGTGCAAACCGGACAAAGGCTACTTCGCAACCAATGTTTGCTTTCAACTAGCTACTACGATTTGGTATGGACAAGAAAAGTACAGTAAACAAGTTACGATCTATTTTCTGGGTGGGATCAATAACTTAAGCAGATATGAAAGAGTACCACCTCTCTTGCGATGCCGTGTAGGCCCCTGCTGATACGTTGAGGGTGCTGCGGGTGCGATGGCTATCAGCGGCGTGGAAGAAGACTTGAGACGGCAGACGGCCGGGTCGGGGGATAAGTCCTGTTGCCGTGGACGAGGCAGTCGTAGGAGCGGCAACAACAAGGTGGACAACGGTGCCGATGAAGCGAGAGGACGCGATGAAAGGATCCTGATCTGGCGCCGTGGATGAGAGATGTCCATCTCTTGTAGTGTACGATGGGGTAGGGGTAGCGGCTCTGGCAAGGTGGAGGATGGGGTGGCGGACAGAGGAGGCTGGCCGGTCTGGGGAGGTTGTTGTGGCGCCGATGGTGTATGAATGGGGAAATGGAGGGGAGGGGGAGGGGATCTCAAACTTTGGGACGCGCTTGTCTGAAATGTGGGAAAGTTATGAACTTAGCCCCCGTTTAAAATTTCGGACATCTCGTCGGTTGGGGATAGGACAGTAATATCACATCTCCCCAATATTTGCCGATAGCGATTTCGGGCGAGGAGAGGGTGTTTTGCCGCCCACGGTTGGTGCCCACGGTGTATGAATGGGGCTGACAGGTAGGGCGGTTGTGTCACGTCTGAGGGAAGTTACACACCTGCCCCTATTTAAAATATTTGCCTACCCCGATTTCGGACGAGGAGAGTTTGTTTTGCCGCCCAAGTGTTTGAATGGGAAAATGGAGGGAGAGAGAGAGAGGTCTTTCAGACAAGTTTGAATCAAATGTTTGTTTGCCGCCCATGTTTGGCGCCCACCATGTCTGAATGGTGAGACAGGCGATCGTGTCACGTCTGATTGAAGTTACTAACCTACCCCTATCGACAGCAGTGGAAATCGGGCCGATTAGGATGTGAAGTGATGTGAAGTGTCAAGGATAGACAGTAATTTCCATCTCACAAACACTGGCTTCGGGCAGTTGACAAATGATAGTGGGTGTTTTGCCGCTTCGTTCAAAAATTGGGAGAATTAGCATTCATGTTTACCCTAGGCCCTGGCAACTAAATTCAAATCCAATTTGTATACAATTATGAATATCCATACATCATTCTATGTTTTGTTATTTATTTCTTCAAAACCACGACAAAGATTTATTCCACCTTTATATGAATATGATCTAGAAATGCCATGATCTTCGAATTCAGTAGGTTGGATACACTTTGAGTCAAACATTTATTTCATCCAATACAATCTGCTCACACGAAAAACAGTTCACCTTATGTCAATCATACAAGTACTGAGGATTACCTTGCCTAAAAAAATTAGATCATTACAACACATGGACAACAAAGGGGTCTTACAACATAATCCATTCAGAGACATGACACAACATGCAAGTATACTAATCTAATGACAATTTCAATTGGTATCTAAAGAAGAACTGGGATTACCCTGGGCTTCAGATAGTGGAAGCAGCAGGACCTCCTCCGTCTTCAAATGCAACATTCTTACTTCCTCCAATTCTTGGCTTGCTGGCATAATGCGTGCAGCTAATTGCATAATCTCCAGCCTCAAGATCAAGATTACCTCATTCATGGCAGCCACACCATCTCTTTCTGCCTCTAGTAGAGCCTCAAGAACTGTAATATTTGTGCTCAGACTGCTCTCCAACGGTGTTGCCTCTAAAATGCTACCATCTGGTAACATGGATGGCGCACTGCTTCCACAAATAGATTCTGGGGTTGTACATTGTGTCCTAGTGTGAACGACATCCTGAAAGGTTTCCGCTGGACATAAGTAAGAGATAGTTATCGCATGATCCAGGCAGTAAGCTTACATGGTAAACGACATACGAATTATTGCCGAGCATGGCAAGCTATATTTAAATGGTTCGAAGCAGCATCGGCCGAAAACAAATTAAAATGGTAAGATGAAAGGCAGTGTACCACCGCTATATTTAAGTTGCTCAGGCATATAAGCAATTGAAATAATCTGAGAAAGCACTTAAACAGTGTGGCCTCATATAAACTAGGAAGATAGTCTTGTGATGAAGTTCATATGAAAAGTTAAAGAGTTAAATGAATTAGGCATGCATTTCTTTACGATAGTACAGCAGGCACTGCTGACATATTGGCCAACTCAGGTATAGCCTAACAAGTAACAAACAAGCATTCGAATCAAGCAATACAGCAAAGCACACAACTGAACTATTTGTAATTCTGTAGGATTACAGGTTGAGGGCACAAGCCAAGAAAGCAGCCCACACGCATTACATTTCACATGTACTAAAACACACTGGCTTACCATATGTTGCTGTGAAGCCTCGCTGCTGTTGCAATGTTCTTTGAAGATATCGTCAGCATCCCATGGTTGCAAATCTAGTCGTTGTAGTTTATTCTTCCCCCTCTATTTAGGTAAAATTAATTTTAATCACATGCACTAGTTCGAATTGATGATCAATGGTCAATCTAAACTAATGAAAGAAGGGTGTGTGCTTACACGACAATATATGTGCTTCACTCTATTTTTATGCTTGTTCGAGGAGCCAGCCCCAAAAAAACAAATATTTTGCTTGATGGGGTTAGCAGCTCCATAATGAATAGAAGCATCAAATTAGTCATGCAACTTGGGAAGATCAAGAACACACAAAAAAGTAATGAACAGAGGCTCGGAGCAGTGATGTAATAGCTAGCATCAGAAAATGTAGGGTAAAATGAACAAAAAGCAGCGGAACCACAAGCTAGTTTGCTGATGTGTAATTAAGCATAGAGAACATAGAAGCAGTCTGATGTAACCAACAGGTGGCATCAGAACAACCCCATTATCATAAATATAGCATGCAAGAAGTAAAATAGTAGGCAGTGATATCTAGGAAGTACAGTAATACTTAGGACAAAACAAAAGCATTGTAACTATATGTGCACTGGTTTGTAATTTAGCACATGTAAGCTATTCACTGCCACACGTATGGCCCTACAGGTGCAAGCAAAATAACGCATCTCATGAAAAATTGAATGATGCCCTAAAGAAATGCGATGGTGCGGTGCTTATGCTAAGAAAGCGAACGTAGGCGCTGGCCGTTGAATAATAGTACCTGATTCTCGACAGCGTATGGGTATCATTGTCATACGTGAAAGCTAAGGATCGTCGATGGTGCTCGTGTTGCGGTTGAGTTTGGGTCGGCTGTCGCTGTTGCTGAAGCGGCTCCAGTGCTTCGGTTGCGGCGCCTGTCGACATACAAGAAAGCTCATCTGTGGTAAGTGAACTATTCCACGATAAAGAAGAGAAAAAACCAAAGGAGTACAAATTGAAATAACCTGATGAGACTACGGCGTCAGAAAGCAGCGCCGGTGGAGTTGAATATGGCGTCCACGGAGCGGGTCCGGTGCAGTGGACGAAGGCGTCGGCGAAGCACATCCGGGGACAATGTACAGTGCTTTCAGTGAGGCGGATCTGCTGCGGCGGGCGAGGGCTTGCATGAAGGGCCAGCGATGTGGCGGACGAGGGAGTTGGTGAAGGGCCTACACTGTGACGGACGAGAGTGCCAGTGAAGCAGATCCGGTGCGGTGGACCATGATGGCGGTCAAGGAGATCTGGAGCGGTGGACAAGCCAGTCGCTGAAGCAGCTCAGGTGAAGTGGTGAGTTGGCAGTTGGGGGTTCCAAGGTGTGGAAGGTAGATCCGGAGGGGTGCGAGGTCCACCGCTGCGGTGGAGGACTAGTTTCGGTGGCTTGGCATGGTTGGGGGGAGGAGGAAGGGAGGGGAAGGGGAGGGGCTCTGGGGAAGAATGTTGGGGGCAAAGAGGGGAAAACAATGGAGTTACCAAAGCAGCCCTTTTCTGTTCATGTGGCAGGGGTAAAATAGGAATATCGCAGGGCTAAACTTTCGGGCGCGAGATATTTTGATGTGAGTGGGAAGTTCGAAAGCTTTTGGTGGCTGAAATTAAGTGTTCTGCTCTTGTACGGCCGACTATGATATCATAGTCGAGAATTTCACTACAAAAAAAGACCACTTCCGTGATGATACGTGTTTGTCACAGTAGGTCACATTTTCTGTCATGCATGTACATCCATGACGATTTTATGACAGAATCAAGATAGTCATACCTGTGTTATCGTAGAAGTGTTCCATGACAATACCAAAATTATCATCACGGAAGTGTCCACTTCCATGACGATAAATGGCGCGTCATGGAAGTGCTTTCGTCAAGGGTAACCGACATGTGGCATCCACCATAACGGGTCGCCGTTACGCTATCGAGTTCCGGTTTGGATCCGATAACCCATTAACATCCAGGACCAATGGGGATTTTCCACGTGTAAAATCATCATTGGCCGGAGGAAACACGTGTCGGCTCCTCGGTGGGCCAGATGTCGTCCATCCAATGGAGGAGACGTGCCTATGATATGTCGACATGTGGCAGGGCCCAACAGAGACCCATATAGGTTAAAAAGCCCGGCCCAGTCCACTAACGGCCTGCTTAAACATGCCCCTTTTACGGCCCAAAGCTAGATCTGGCCCGTTATTTGTTCACTGAGTATTTGGGCCCAATTACGGCCTAGTGACATTTCGGCCTGTTAGAGGCCCGATGTAGGCATGGGCCCATTTCAGCCCGGTGTGTCTTTCAGCCTTGGAATTGCCCGTGCTGCCCATGGGCAATATATGGTCCGACGCGACATCCGGCCCACTAACGGCCCGTGATCAAGGTGGCAACAGTTCAGCCCAACGTGACTTTGGGCCTGTTAAAGGCCTGTCGTATAATTCGGCCCGTTGATGCCTCTACTAAGCTTTCGGCCTCTTAAAGGCCCATGATATCAGTGGGCCAACTAAGGCCCGAGATATGTTTCGGCCTGGTAATGGCCCATCATATAACTGGGCCAATAATGGCCCGGCCTACATTTCAGCCTGCTAAAGACCCGTGGATGACTATTGAAAATTGAGGCCCAACATGCATTTTGGCCTGCTAAAGGCCCATGGTATCTTCTGGGCTGTAACAGGCCAGAAGAATATTCAGCCTGTTAATGGCCCGAAGCTACATGGGCCCAACCAAGCGCTGGGTCCACTTAAGGCCCAACTAAACTTTGGGCCGAATGGAGGCCCGTGTAAGTTGTGGGTCTGGCGCAAAGTGTGATGGCTTCAATGGCCTTTCAGGCCCAAGAAAGTTGCAGGCCGGCCAAATTGTGGCCTGCTAAAATGCAGGCCCATTAGAGGCGAATGTTTCGGCCCGGTCGCCTCCATCAGATTTTTGCTATTTTTTTTCAGATTGCGAATGATGGCATATACGGTAACTAGTAGGAATTAAGAACAAACCTACTCTATATAATAAAGAAATTACTGCATAATAACTTAGAATAAACCTACACTATACAATAAAGGATTTATGGTATATTACATCCACTAGGCATCAAAGTTCGCCACCAGTGATCATAAAGCGCAACGAAGAAGCAGATTACAAAAACTGGGCGCCATTGCAGCGTAACAAAATAATACTGAACCAAGACCACTTCCAGGACAGTTCAAGAAAGGTTAGCCTTGTGCGGGAGCTGCTGCGCAAGCTTCTGAGCAAGGCTGTGAGATTGGCCTAGCATGTCGGTCATAGCTTGCAGCTGTAGCTGTTTAGCAATGAGGTTCTCATTGGTGTTCTCCGCGACCTTCCTTAGAGATAGGACTTCAAGTCAAAGTTGAGTTGCAGAATGCCTTTCTGCTTGAACTTGGGAATGAAGAAGTCGAACTGATTCAGACAGCGAATTCTGTGAGCTTGCCTGACTGCTAGTCTCAAGTAACTTGAACACTGCATCAAGACATGACTTTGGGGTTGTCTCGCTATCTTCAAGATATTTTGCCTTCTTTGCTGCAATATATGTTGGGTTTGTCTCACAGCCTTCAGCAGACTTGTGCATGCCATCAAGCATATCACCCTGAAACAAGCAGAGAGATGACAGGTTTTGCATGTGTATAATCAAAGATGGTAACTGTGCTGTCAATTCCATCCAATTTCAAATTAGAAAATAAAGAGTCAGTTCAAAATATCAATAGCATAATTTGGCATTGTTCATAATGCAGGCAGCTTCACCACACTACTGGATTACCATGTCAATAAAACAAGCATAGATGAAGGGCAAAGACAATCATTGTATCTATTTTGGTTAATGTGCATGGCATGTTGTTCATATCATCAGCCACATCAGTAAGATAAAACAGGAGATGACAAGGTGCAAACATGGGTGGCTTCACCACACACTGGATTATAGATCCACAAAAACAAGCATACATATAGGGAGTATTGAGTAATGTGCATGGTATGAATAAGGAATTTGGTTTTACAACTAAAACTTGGACCTTACAGTTTTTGCGAACATGCATTTTGATAGAAACAGCAAACTAAACAGCAGTTGACGATAGGGAGTATGAGCAAATTAAACAGCAGTTGAGGATAAAGGCTTTAGAAGGACTGACTTACATTAACAGTTAACACCGGGTCTATAATGCCCTTCTCCATGTCAAGGGAAGGATAACTCAAGAATTTCAGCACAGAAACTTCTTCATAAGCATTGCCTGTACTCTGCATTTTATAGGAAGTAATTATAGATATGATAATACTGGAAGGGATAGAGGATAATGAAGATAAGATGCAGATTGATGCTACATAATCAACTACCAATCCCTGTAAGTACAAGCGTTACAGGACAAAATGTACTGACAAGAGCAATGGGCTACACTTCTGCACTGGCATTGTCTGTGTATTCAACTTTTTGGTAAGATTAAATATAGATGAGATATTTTTTAGTAAATGGTGGGCGAGGGAGATAAGATGCAGAATGCTACACAATGAACCAATCCCTCCTTCCCATAATATAAGATTGTTTTGTACACTGGTGTACTGTACAAAACACTCTTATATTATGGGACGGAGGGAGTAGCTGTTAATGTAAGTACAGTGATAGACAACGTTTAGTCCTTACAAGAGGACTGCAGAGCTAAACCTCTTCAAAAGCATTGGGTTGATTCTAAATTTATGTAAGAGTCGATACGGATCTTATAATGTCCACCAAATGGAGGATAACGAGGCTAACAAGTGCAGTGATGCTACATAATCAACCAACTATGAAAGTAAGTATGGTCATACAGGGCAAGAGGTACTCACAAGAGCAATGCAGTGTGCAGTATAGTTGCAAGATTCTGTGGTCCCTTGAGAATGAATGTTCTTCTGCAAACAGTTTTCGTACAAGTGAGACGGTAAGGCACATGCAAAAATGTAGTTCAAATTGTGATGTGATATCATAGACAGTACCTTACACTACAGATGAGACCAATGTGTAACAATATTATTCTAGTCACTGTCTGATAAATGTAGCACCGGAGACTTTACAGAAATTTCATTTAGAGGCTTGCCATCGAAGTGTGCTTGCCTTAGGTAGGAACAATACTTCATCAACGAGTGCTTGAAAAGCGCAACCAACCCTTGCTCGTCTTGACTATCCAGTTTGGTCCTCGCCTATTTAAAAGAATGAAATCTTGTGTCTTCTGTCAGCAGAAACATATGCACTAATTACCATGAATAACATTAGTGCATTACTTACACGTAAGTTGCGGAGGAAGATTGGAAATTGTTTTGTGTCTGTGGTATAATCTTTCCATGAAGGAAAGATGCGCACAAAGTTCCTGACAACAATATAAGCTTCGTCTTCTAAACTGGGAAGAAGTGGAACAGGGGTCCTATTTGTTGTAATTGGGGCCCGCTCTCGTTCAAAAAGGGATTTGGCAACTGGATTTGGTGTACTCTTTGCTGGAATGGGGGGTTTTGCGTTGTAGAGCTGGTGCTATGTCAACTGGCATCATCATACTGTTTGCTGCAGTTGGGATCTGCTGAGTTGGGGCATCAGAGATGACCAGTGTAGTAGGGCTAGAGTCTGCTAGAGTTGGGGCCGTGTTTTGTGGGTCTGGTGATATTGCAACTACACCGAATGGGCTATTTGATTTATCACGTGTCACTACCTTTTCCAAATACTTTGTTCGTGCTCCTCCACGATCGGCAATCGCCCTCTTCCTTTTGAATGTCTGATAGACAAGAACAACATTTGAATGGATAAATATGGTTTGATGGCAGATGGAATATGTACTGAAAATGGATAGGCAGGGCGTATTCACATACACAATGGGTAAACTAAGCTAATGGCAGTGAAAGAAAGTAGAAGCAATGCAAAACATCAGTTGCAAGATATGTGCGACCAATATAACCTTGGAAAGTTAGAGCAAGCACCTTGATGGGTGAATAAGATAGGGCATCTGCCTCTGACTCCTCCACTAGGGAGCTACATTGACTTAGGTCTCCCTCTAGCTCAGAATCATTGTTAGGATCATATTCTGAGCACGAATCTGTAGGTGGAGAGTGTTTGCATTGCATTGCATCCAGACTTGATTTCAGTCCCTTAATGCCAAGTTTGACAGCCATGGCATTGTTCTGCTTTATTCTTTTCATGCGCGCAAGCTCATAATCATTATGATGTTGTTCAGTATCTAAGATTCATGAAAACATAAAAAGTAGTCAGATTATCTATGGAATGTATTGCGGATTCAACTCGGAGAGTGTCTCCCTACAAACCCCTGCGTATACAAAGTTCATCCCCCAACCATGCTAACCAGACCACACGCAGAAATACAAACCTCTTATGTCTCTATAACAGGCGGACACACATTTCAAAACTGAAGTAGGAACATTAGAATCATATCAAATTCGTATTTGAACAAATAAACTAAGGAATTATGAGTGGCATAATGTTTAGCTTCAAGGGTGGAGTGCTGGTAGTGCAACAAAAAGCAAGTAGGCAGATTGTATTCCATGTAAAAGATTGTAGTCTATGTAAAAGGTGGATATGACACTTTCTTTCTATAGAATGCAATGTTCGTTGCCCACACATGATGGGAGAGATCACACAGAGAAATACTATTCACTCATGTCTGCGGTTCCAGTATTTTGAAACAGGGTGGTCCACCCTAAAAGAATATTGACAACAAATATGACAAGGCAAGCATAGAGGTAGTGGATCAATCATTACTTGTGAGCTTACTAGGACAAGTATACAGAATTGTAACTGCAGTAAGAGACCGTCCAAAATCTGAATCAAGAAGTTAGTCTAGCACTTATTTTTTGCAACTAATCGACATAAATAATTGGATATCATATCGAATGAGTAAGAAATACAAGTAAAATTGTCAACAAACCTGGCCTGCAGTAGTAATCTGGGTCAATGTCACTATGACCAACAATCCAACATGACTAGTGTCTGTTCCTAGGGCCGGAATTTTGAAACCCTGTGAACTTTATAGGTACTAAAGAATACTGAAATATCTGAACCCTTAAGTGTAGGTAGCACTCAGTACACAACAAACCCTAATGACAGTCCTGCCTAATGAGTAATGAATCAATTAGAAAATGGGTGATGAGGAGTGGCTGCTGAGTGTTGAGGACGTATCTCAGGATAAATCCGGTTGGCATAGTGGGTGCTACACGCCTGAGCCCTAAACGGGCTAGGAAGGTAGGCACGGCGGCGCGCCCGGGCAGCGGTGACACTATTGGGCGAGCGGCTCCTGACCTCCTGTTAGTCCGGCGTCTCCTCCTAGAGTCATGTCGTCCGGGGACGGCAAGTCACCGGTGAGGCAAGCGGCTGGGGGCGAGTAGAGATCAGAAGCGCAGCAGAACAGAGGGGAATCGGGGTCTGGGCCGACCCAAAATCCAAGGGTGGGCCGCGGCCCACCGTGGGCATCCTGTAGATCCACACCCCAGCGGCGTACATGCATTTTCAAAACTAAATTAGGAACATTTAGCTGACCAATTAAACGACTCTGTTTTAATAATATCATATTTGTATTTGAACAATTAAGCTTGTTTAGCTTGATGGGTGGAGCAGTGCTATTATGAAATGAAGCACGTAGGCTGATCGTATAGTGATCATAAAAGGGGGGAAACCCTAAGCATGATCAATTAAAACCCTATTATGACTGTGCCATGACAGATTTGAAGGTGCAAACCGCAGAAATGCTATTTAGCAACCATTGTTTGCTTCGAACTAAGAACTAAATTTTAAGAGCTGAAAAGAATGTACAGTAACCAAGTTACGATCTATTTTCTGGTTGAGATCAAAAAGTTGAGCAGATATGAAGTAGTACCACCTCTCTTGCGGCGGCGTGTAGGCATCGGGGGTGCGATGGCTATTGGTGGTGTTGAAGCAGATCTACGACAGTAGATGGGTGCATCGGGGGATAAGTCCCGTTGCGGTGGACAAGAAGGTCGTGGGAGCGGCCCCGGCAAGGAGGACGACGGCGCTGATGAAGCGAGAGGACGCGATGCAAGTCTCCTGGTCCATCGCCGTGGATGAGAAACGTCCATCTCTAGCAGTGGACGATGCGGTCTTGGTAGGCGCTCCGGCATGGTGGAGGACGGCGGCGATGGATGGAGTGGAGGACGGCCGCGATGGATGGGGTGGCGGGCGGAGGAGGCTGGTGTGGGGATGGTGTTCTAGCGCGGACGTTGTATGAATGGGAAAATGGAGGCAGAGGTACGGGGAACCATGTTTTTGGGACGCGCCTGTCTGAAATATGGGAAAGTTACGAACATAGCCCCCATTTAAAATTTGGACGTCTCATCAGTTGGGGATAGGATGGTAATCTCGCATCCCCCCAATATTTGCCCAGAGCGATTCTGGGCAAGGAGAGGGTGTTTTGGCGCCCACGGTTGGTGCCCACGGTGTATGGACGGGGCTGACAGATAGGGTGGTTGTGTCACGTCTGAGTGAATTAACAAACCTGCCCCTATTAAAAATATTTGCCTACATCGATTTCGGCTGAGTCGAGTTTGTTTTGCTGCCCACCGTTTATGAATGGGGAAATGGAGGGAGAGACAGAGGTCTTTCGGACGAGCTTGAATCAAATGTGTTTTTCCGCCCACGTTTGGCGCCCACCGTGTCTGAGTGGGCTCAGAGGCGGTCGTGCCACGTCTAATTGAAGTTACTAACCTACCCCTATTGAGAGCAGTGGAAATCAGGCCGATGGATTGTCCGTGTAAGGGGTAGACAGTAATTTCCATCTCGCAAACACTGGCTTCGGGCAGCCGACGTGGGAGTGGATATTTTTCCGCTTCTTTCAAATTTTGGGACAATAAGCATTCACGTTCACCCTGGCAACTAAATTCGAATCCATTTTGTATTCTTATACGAATCTTTATAAATCATTCTATGTTTTTTTATATATCTTCAAAAGCACAACAAAGATGCATTCCACTATCATATATGAATATGATTTACAAATGCTGATACTTGAATTCAGAAGGTAGAATCCAGTTTAAGGTAAATTCAAATATTTAAAACCACTTTATGTCCAACTCAAGTGTAACATGTATGACACACGCGGCATATAGTGTACTCCCATTTAGATATGTACACAAGAGATGTCTCAAGATTCAAAATACCGAGTCAATCAACCAATAATGTACAAAACTAAAAGACATATAAACACTTATAGAGTATATGGATCAATAATATCAACTAACATACATAAGCCAGGCCGCTGTACTTTTTTTGCTAAAAGAGCATCATTTTTTTAGCAAAGCTAGTACATCATCTTGGCCCTTTCAGATGCGTGACACTTAAGGACCATCTATACTACTATTATTGTTGAATGCACATTCAGCCAGATTGGCATATTTGTAGGTCTGGCATAGCAATCAAAATGAAATGTCTCGGAGTCTTATCAATTAATACAAACTCGTGCTAAAAAAATTACAAACCAAAAAACAAAAAACAACTATTACATGATCTTTAGAACAAATGGTTTGATCGATTACATGAACAAACAACACAAAGGTTATTCAACGAGGGAAAAACCATTTCACCTATGATATACCAAGTGGGAATTTAATTTCCTTTTTTCCTTCAGGATCTTAACAATGCGGTCAGTCTCAGCTTGCTTCATTTTGAAATCCACCAAATATTTAATGGTTGTCTTGAGTACTGCTTGTGATTGTGTTGTTTGCTTTCTCAACATGTCAACTTCATCTCTAAGTGCAGAAGCAAAATATCTTTCTACCAATAGTTTAGCCTCTAGAGCATCAGTAGTTGGCAATTCATGATGCACGATTGGGCTGGTGCCACTGCTGTGGGATGATACAACGTCCATGGGGCTAACCTGTTTTGCCATTAAAGTTTCGATTGGATTCCAAAAAGTTGAAGTTAGCAAAACATCTCAACTAGGAGTTAGAACAGCAAACCAGTTAAACAAACAAGGAATTAAAGAGTTTCCATAGGATGCTGAAAAGTAGTTATTAACATCATTGTAACCGGTTGCACCAGCAAAGCAGTTAAACAAACAAGTTTTACAAAAGATACCTGTTGTGGCATTGGAGTTTCTCTTGGATCCTGAAAAGTTGAGTAGCCAGTAACGTGATTAGAGCAACCGGTTGCAGCAGCAAAGCACATAAACAAACAAGTTTTGCACAAGGAACCTGTTCTGGCATTGGAGTTTCTCTTGGATCCTGAAAAGTTGAGTAGTCAGTAACTTGATTAGAGCAACAATTTACAACAGCAAACCTGTTACACAAATATATTTTTGAAAATGTACCTGCTGTGCAATTGGACTTCCAATTGGATCCTGCAAACTTGAAGTTGGTAAGATGATTACAGCAACAAGTTACAACAGCAAACCAGGTAAAGAAGGAAGTTTTTGAAAACATACCTATTGTGCCAACGGAGTTTTAGTTGGATCCTACAAACTTGAATGTTAGCAATCATAAATAAAGTGTTGCAAGAGCCATAAGAAACTAACATAAAACTAGTAAAACTAACCAGTTTTGGCAATGTATTTAATTACACATGAACTAGTAAAACTAACAAGTTCTTGGCAACGTATTACAGTAACAAGTCGGTACCGTTTACTAGCAACATAGACATCTGTAAATATCTTTGATGTAAGCAAAATGATTCCCACAGAAATATATATAAGTTAAAAAGACATTGTCCCTCATATAAACCTGACAGTTGTCTGTCTATGAACATGCAAACATTACTAGTGCTACAAGTGATAACAACAAACCATTTAAACTAACAGGGTATCGGAACGTAAATTACACATGAATTTTGCTGCACCCTAGAAGTACATATGACCAGCTATCTACGTGCTTAAGTAGCTATTTAAGTTTAGGCAAACAGGTAATTCTTAACAGTAAGTATCAAACACATAGATAGGTGCAGTCTATAATAGGATTAACAGGATATGGCATTATGTAATTAGTAGCAAACTAAATTAAGCCAAGCAACGTAATTGAACAATTTTGCAATCAGTGGCTAACTAAAATTCTGAGAAGCAGGTAACTGAACTTACGCTAGCTCTTTGTACAAGCACACTGCAACTTCTTTTTCGCTTACATGGTTCTAAGAATGAGTCCATCGCATCAATTGCTTGGATACACAGTCCCAATACTTCTTTCTTCCCACACTGCATTGGTAAGTCGAATGGTTAATCTGATAAGATGGTGCGTCCTTGATATGTTATATGAGGACGGGTTGTCGGACTAGTTCTAGCAACACACATCACACTAGCTTTTACTGTATATTTCATGCGATTACATTTGGCATATCGAGATCTAAGCAATCTACAATAGGATGAAAAGACTGGCATCCTTCACATTATTGGCGAACTCAGTTCATAGAAACAAGCAATTCAACCATTCTGTGGGTAAATCAAAAGCGTCACTGGAATATTTTTCACTACCCCAATCATACACGTAAAAAGGGGCGACGCCACCATAGGGGCTAGTATGGGCGTCCGCCTCAGGTGGCTGGAAAGTGTGCACCTAGTTTGAGTCGTCCAGGTTGGCCCAGGCTAGTTTTGTTCATCCCAGCGCACGAGAAGGCAATGTAAAAAATGAAGAAAACCGTTTCAATTTGGATGGGCCAATAACGTAAGTGCAAGGCAGGCCCTATAGCAGGCTCGCGGCCCAAACGAGCGCCTCCCATATCGATCGACAGCAGGAAAAATCCCCAATTCGTTCGCTCCAGCCTCCAGTCTTGTTCGCTCCTAACCTAGCCACCGCTGGACAGACCGACACAACACTTCCTCGTGCCCTCGTTGGATGCCGGTCGCCGGGCTTCAAGTGAATGGAAGGACAAGAAGATGAAGATCCAACCCTGGGTATAGCCTGTCTGGGAGGCAGCGGCGGCAGCACGGGCATGGCATCGAGCTTGCGCAAATGGACAGTCGCAGCTTGCAAGAGCAGCATGCGCAATGAGCAGGTACATCACATCCCTGACTATATCTAATTCAACTGTTCAATTTCTGGCCAATAGTTAAACCTGACGGTGTTGTAAAACTGCTTGTATGTAGGGAATCTATAAGAAAATGAAACCAATTTCTGCTTATTTTATAACTCCCCCATCAATACTGAACTGACTGAACCTAATGTGTCTAATCAAGTTTCCGGTGCGAACATACAAGCTCATGTTGTTCTTGAGCCTGAAGTGTGTAATGAACAGACTGCTAATGAAGGATTTGATGCAAACATTTTACATGCTCCTGGTGATGAACATATAGTGTCTAATGAGGGATCTATTGCAAGCATTTTGCAGGCTCCCATTGAAGTATTTAGTGTCTAATGATGATCTGCTATGTTGAGAGAGAGAGAGATTTGCAGGAATTGATGGCAAGCAAATTATAGTACATTTTCATGGCTTGCGGAAACGTCGAGCCCATCTACCAGAAAGTCCCCATATCATGACAACCTAGCATAAATACTTTTCTAATCTGTTGTTTGAAACTATTGGTATACTTGTGCAGGATAGATATATTGATATGCAGTTTGCGCACTGGTTATAGGCGCAATTACACTTGGATATTTTCGGCCAGAGAACGAATAATTCAAGCAGGTACAGTCCATGTTAGTAGTCCTTGTACACCATGTTGCATTTTGTGTTTTTTGGTGCTTACATCATTTAGTGTTTTATAATCTGGAATTACTTTGGATCATTAGCTGGTTTTCAAAGTGCATGTAGCTTCACATTTCTCAAGGTTTGTTGATTTCCGGAGTGCAAGTGCCTTCATATTTTTTAAGTTAAATTTTCGCCCCTGGTAACTTGAATTCGTGGATCCTCCACTGCACACAAATCATACACGCAGGCCAGTACGAATTAAATGAAATGCAGGGACTTATGCTAGCTCGGTGTACAGGCTCACTACAGCTCTGCTTGCGCTTGGGATGTTCCATGTACAAGTCCATGTCACCACTTGCTTGGATGTGCAGGCCTTGTGCTCCTTGCATCCCCCTCTGCATTTTTGACATGGCGAATGGTTGATCAAATGAGAGGAATCGACCTTGCTGTTGTACCGGAGGACATGTACTTACAAGGTTATACAGGCGTGCATGATGTGTACCAGATCCCGTAGCACCATCATGCTTTGCTAAAAAATGGTTTTTCTTGTTTCAGATGATATCTCCAGAAGAAATAAGAGTTAAAGTCGGAGTTGCATAGGCGTGTAAGCTAAGAGAGCAGTAAAAGGATATCTAAACATCGTCAAAACAGTGCATAAGGGAGTGATATGTGGATACCTAGGTCAGGCCGGCATTTGGGCATGCTCACCTAGCTAGAGTGCGGGTCACTTTAGAGCCATTGGGGGTGATGCGCTGGCGTTGGCTGGCCACGTACGGATGCAGATCTCGAGCGGCAGCGAAGCACTACGATGCGGTGGACGAGGCCGTTGGTGAAGCACCAACGGCGTCAGGGGGGTGGAGGTGCGACGATGTTCTCCGTGAAGTGGCCCCGGTGAGGTGGGAGACGACGTCGGTGAAGCGCACCTGATGCGGTGGAAGTTGGTGTTTGAAGCACGTCGGCTGCGACGGATGACATTGTGGGTGGACCACCCGATGCAGTGGACGAGGGGGTAGATGAGGTAGCTCCGGTGCAGTGGTGAAGCGCGACCGTCGTCTTCGTCGTCGTCATCCGGCACAAAGGTGGGGAAAGAGATGAGACAAAGGGCGATTCGAATTTTTCTTGGGTTGGCGGCGAATTAGGGATTTGAGAGCTCTGGGCGCAGAAGGGGATAGGGGAGAAGGGAGATTTTGCAGGGCTGGAATCGGGGCCGCCAGATATTTCAATCCGAAACGTGGAAGAGCGAACTCTTTTTGTCATCGTTCTTTTTCTTTGGGGGGGGGGGGAGGAGGGAGGGTGGGTGCTAGCGTCTGTATGACACACGCGACCACCATGACACGACCCTGGTCTGCCTGGTGCACCTACATTTGAGAATGCAAACGAATCTTCTTTCATTGGCAAACAAATCTTGTACTATGTATTACCATGCCCGTGTTTTCCTTGCAAATAATTAGTCCTTCGAAACGAGGTACTATGAATTAATTAATGAGGAGTTCTTTGAATTAGAGTGTGTTTGTCACATAGCGATCTCCAATTCTAACGTGGATTTCGCATTTCAGGGTATCCACGCTACTTTTTTAATACGAAATCATATATGTATAAGATGAACACCATGGTAGTGAGAAAACTTTGGATGGATTCAAGCATATGACATACAAAATACCACAACAATTGAGTCAAAATTAACCTTTCCAAACCTAGTATGGCACAAATTCGGAATAAATACGGAAGCCATATGCATGGTCCTCAATTCAAATCTTACAATGTACACTAAATTAAAATGTCAATATTAAGTCTAGTACTATCTACATTCAAATGTTGTCTCGGCACACACGCTACATACTTCCTCTATTGATCAATCTTCCTCTCCTAACCACCTTACAAAGCTATTGGTTTCCGCACATTCATTCTTTCTCTCCATGTTTCAATCTCTAACTCTCACACACCCGCCATTGCACTCCAGGCCAAGCTCTCTCTCTCTCCCCCTCCCACCCTCTCTCGGTAGATACGTGCATTGCCTATCTAGACCCCCTCCCTCCCTCTTGTGCGCACGCACGCACATTGTCTATCTAGGTCACTCTCGAGAGACCGTCTCACTCTTTCTTTCGCACAGCGGCCCACACTCGCTTAATCTCTCTCTCTCTATCTAAGTCTCGATTAACCTCGCTTTCTCTCACACACAAACGATATATCTCCCTGTTCGGGCCTCGATCAACACACTCTATACTCTCTCACACAGATTGTCTATCTAGATCAATTTCTCCAAGCCGTTCCACTCATTCGACCTCATCGCGGCCCACGCTCGCTCAATCTCTCTCTCTCTCTCTCTCTCTCTCTCTTTATACATGTCTAGATTGACCTCGCTCTTTCTCACACACAAATGGTATATCTCCATGTTTGGGCCTAATTCAACATATTCATAGTGTATACTCTCACACGGACATTGTCTATCTAGGTCACTCTCCAACCTGTCTCACTCTTTTGATCGCAAGACGACCCACACTCACTCAATCTCTCTCTCTCTTTATCCATGTATCGATTGACCTTACTTCCTCCCACGCACAAACGATATGTGTACCTGTCTGTGACTGGATCATCTCTCAAGCTCTCTCTTACAGCCCTCACCCTTCCCAAAAGCTCAATCGTACAATATCTATCCACAGCATATATATCTTTTCAACGAATGTCGGGGCACACTCACTTTGTCTCTCTATCTATGTCTCGATTGACCTCGCTTTCTCACGCCGTCTCTTCCACACATTGAAGCTACCTCTCCATCCCTCACAGAGCCGGAGCTATTTACATCGTGAGGGGGACTCCAACCTTCAATTAATTTGTGAAGGCATTTATTCTGGTGGGTTTAGATTATATTTTTGTAGCATTCACCCCACAACTACTCCAAACACCGTTGCAACCCCCACCCCTCCCCCAATTGTTCTCCCTCTGGATCGGTCACCGCTCTCACGCACGCCCTTTCTAACCTTCCACGTCGCACCATGGTATTTTTGCAAAAAAAACTCTGGTGTTCTCTTTAATTATTACAAATAAGCTACAAACTACACACCCGGAGTCCACCTGTAATGGAACAAATTTCAACCCAGAAATTAAAGTGCTACAAACTACACACCGGGGGGCCCAACTGTCATGGAGCAAATTTGGAACCATATCTACACCCCTACATAGTGTGCGAATAACTTTGAAAGATGGTCGTTGGATCAAGCCAATCCGACGGTGCAGAGATGGCAAATCTGAGCACCACTGGCCGTTGGATATATTCTATATTCCACCACATTCTGCCACATGTACAATCTAGAATACTGGATGGTTGAACTTAAGCATAATGCACAAACCTCAAAACACAAGCACTTCTTGTTTGTTCTAGAATCTTCTGTATCATAATTGCCCAATTTTCTTTTTTCTAAATGAATTGCCATTATTTGTTTTTACTTTATGCTCTATAATGCACAATTCCATGAATCTTAAAATAGATTAACTTTTTTTATAAAACTTATTGATTTTGAATGAGATGAACTATAAGAATTAAATGAACATCTACATCATGCATATATGAATCAAAGCTTACATGCTATGGAGTGGTATTTATTCATAATTTGGTTGCCAAATCTCATGTGTGCAATGCACGTGTACCTTACTAGTATAAATTAAAAATGAAAAAGGACAAGGATCGAACATGTGACCAGGGCCTTCAAGCCGCACGTCAATAGGCAACATAGTAGCAACGTTTGTTGTACTCCCCTTTGTTGATATAATGTTTTTATATTACCACAACCTATTTAATGGACAACATGTTTTTATATTAACTTTAGTACATTAGTGGGACCGGCTCATGAGCACGTACTATTCCACTTCACTTACTGGTGGGTTCCATGTCTGCCCTCTCTCTCTCCTCCCCTTCTACGTTTAGACGCACGGGCAAACACGAAGAACGCGCGGGCGGTGTGGCCGTTGACCAAATCTGGACGTGTTCACAAGTTAAGGCACCAGTTTCATGTAATCCCTACTCTTATAAAAAATAGAGTTGGTGATGATGGTGTGCCTGCCATCCTGCAATATAGGCCATCCGATTTATATCTGACGGATAGAAAGGAAACTATGGAAATTTTGCAAAATGATACCCACACCCCTCTCCGCATTTGCAAATAAGGCCTTCCCTCGTTCATCCTTTTCTCCCACAAGATAAACTACTCATACAAATGCATCTTGATGTTCCGTGCAATGCACGGGCATCTTGCTAGTACTAGTACTAGTACTAGTATTTGATTATGTAACAAGTTTAGGAACAAAAGTGACCGTGACGGACAAGTTAGGCTAGTAGTATCTACTAACAATTAAATGCGTGGATAAATAGATGTATCCCTATAGTGCTCGAACAAGGGGACTGCTCGTGTCCTACAAGTATTTGGAACTGGCTTCCCTAAAGAAATATTTGGAATTGATGTGGTATTTAATATGAAATGTTTGCGATGAGAAAGAATACATGTCGCTTGAAGATGCTTTATATTTAATTTGCTACGGCTCTAGCAGAACATTCAATCGATCAAACAATAGATTTCATTCAGTCTGACTGCGACTTTACATTCATACCACGATCGAACTAAAATAAACGCAAATGATAAATCCCAAACGTTCAGATTTTAAGCATGGCAATCCGAAAGTTTTTGATGGCATATTTAGATCACGCGGCGGCGGCGGAGGCGTCTTGCGGCAGGAAGCAGTTCCTCTGCCGTGCTCTGTGTGTCGTCGGGCCACTGACCGACGGCAACGGCGGCGTCTTGCGTTGTTGTTGGCGTACTCCTGGATGTTGGCCCTAGCTTTAAGGAAGGTCAGAATGTTCTGGACTTCGGTCTCCAGGAGCCAGTCAACTTGCGGGAGGAGGCGACTGGCGTTGGTGCAAGGAAGCGGTCGATCGTGGCAATCCATGCCGCTGATGGGGGCACTGGCACGGGCGCAGGGACAGGCTCTGGTAACGGCGCGGCAGAGACATTCGTGTGCACGGGCACCGGCACAGGCGCGTGCGTCAGTGCACATGCAGGCGCATGCGCTGGCAGGTGCATGGGCACGTGAAAGTCATCGGGGACCTCGTGGAACCCCGTGGCTTCAAGCTTGGTGACAATGTGCGGCTCCCAGGCCATCAATGCCACGGGGATGGGCGCTGGCGCAGTTGGGGCGACGGGAGCTGGAACGGGAGTGGGGACAGGCGCGACGTCTTCCCGCGAGGCCAGTTCAAGCTCGTCCCAAAGTGCCTTATGTTCTTGAGACTCCGGTTGGGTGTCTTCCTCAGGAAACTGGAAGACTAAGGGCAGACCATCGTGATGTGACATGGCGTATGGTGAGGTCAGGCTGGTTGGAGGTAGACGACAGGAGAATCCGAGAGGAAGAGAGCAGATTGTATCGAGACCGGGGAGTGCGGGGGTGATTTAAACTGCAGCCCCAACGCCATTAAAAGTGGGGGCAGTTGGGAGGAAGGTGGGCGGCGGAGCCTGGTCAAAGGGCTCGCCTCCCGGTGAGCCTGCACAGCGGCCTACTCGCACGCCTCCCGATCAGTCGGCGCAGCGGTCTGCTTGCACGCCTCTCGTCGACTCACACGCTTGCTCG
Source organism: Thinopyrum elongatum (assembly GCA_011799875.1). NCBI lineage: Eukaryota > Viridiplantae > Streptophyta > Magnoliopsida > Poales > Poaceae > Thinopyrum > Thinopyrum elongatum. The sequence continues at coordinate 529,193,990 of CM022303.1, read as the reverse complement.
GACGGCACCTGTCGTTGAGAAGCGGGACTCATGGCGGCACGTAGGTCTAACGCCCATGGTTTGAATAGTGAAACCATCGCGTTAACGTGACATGTCTTTGTTCCAAAATACCTTGGCTCTTCATTTGTGAAACTTTTCATAAGCAGCTTGTCTCTTGAACAAAAAAATACGACAGCCTATTTGTGCCATATCACGTGACCATGCTCAGTTTCATGAATTTCAGGTCAGTTTTGGATTTTCTAGAATTTAAAATCCAGGATTCGAAACAACATCATAACCTGCATCATGAAATAAATTTTCAAGCCATACATCTTTACTGTTGTAGATGTTAATATTTCTTAAGAAAGGATTTGGTCAAACATTTTGCTTAGTTAGACTACAGACAAGTTATATTTGCAGATTAAAAAGATAATCCCTCCATACCAGTGCATTGCCTGATATAGTAACTCTAGTAGGCACGAACAACGCACGAAGAAAATCAACAAACGGAGCTCCATTCTGTGCTCATCCTGGTGTAGTACTATTAGTAATAGGCAATGGAGTTGACGGGTGACCTTGGGTAGCGGCGACCAAGGGAATTGAACCATGCTCGGCATGGTAGGTAACGTGGGCTAGTTACTAAAGCATCCCTCCATTGTTCATCAGTTGTCATTATGGACCGGGGACATGAGGGGAATTTCCTAGGGCTGGAATTCTGGCCGCCAGATATTTCGACTAGACTAGCAAGATGCCCGTGCATTGCACGGAACATCAAGATGCATTTTTTTACAAAAGACCTGTTGTGATTGACCCATGCAGGAGTAATCCCATGTGTAAAAACTAATGATATCTCGAGAATTTCATCGAAAAAATGATATCTCGAGAAAGATGAGAGATAAGGTGAGGAGGAGTGGGGCGCGGTGGTGATTGGTGGTCGGACTTAGCGGAGGCATGGGGATGGACGACGCCAGCAGCGGCCACCATGCCAGATTGGTCCAGAGGCTTCCTTTTTTAATTACTCAATAATGAAGTTGTGGGAGATAAGGATGAACGAGAGTGCTGCAGGTATCCTTTTGCAAAATTGACATAGTTTGCTTTCTATCGGTCAGATATAGATCAGACGGTTTATATTGCAAGATGGCAGGCACACCATCATCACCAACTCGGTTATTTATAAGAGTAGAGAAAGGCAGAGGCTCAAGTGGAGGCGCGAAGTTTAATATCGCGGTTCTTTTGGTTGGGGTTGGCTAATGTGCGTACCATGCACGCCACCACCAGGACACAAGCCCGGGTATCGCTAGTACGCCGTCGGGTGCTACCATTCAAGAATGCGAAAGGAATCTTTTTTTTAATTGCCGAACGAATCTATATGTATTACAATGCCCGTATTTTCCTTGCAAATAACTGGTCATTCCAAAAGGCACGGTAATTGATTTATGACGAGTTCTTGAATTAGAGTGAGTTTGTGATATAGTGATCTCAACGTGGATGTATGACCATGCATGTATGACACGAATTCAAAACTAAAATGTAAGCCATGCATGGTCCTCAATTCAATATTTAAAATGCAAAATAAATTGAACCATGAATATTAAGTCTAGTACTATGTACATGCAAATGTTGTGCTTAGGTCTCTCCATCGACACCCCCCCAACCACCACACATACTTCATGTATCGATCAATCTTCATTTCTTTGTTAATAGAGCTATTGGTATCCGACACACGCGCGCTCATTATTTCTCTTCATGTTTCGATCTCCATTTATGTCACACCCGCCCACACACTCTCAACAAATGTATTTCTCACACACAACCTCATCGTGCCCTCCATGACAAACCATCCCTCTCTCCCTCTCAAGACACGTACGTTGCCTTTGTAAAACACCTTCACCGTGCACGCACACACAAAGTCTATCTAGGCCACTCTCGGTAACTATCTCCCTCCAGCCCTCACTGCAGCTTGGCCGCATGATATCTCGGTGTATCGTCTTTAACATTCGAGTGTACGCTAGGCCACACTCACTCGATCTCTCCCTCTATAAATGACTCGATTGACCTTGCTTTCTCAAGTCGTCTCTCTCACACCTAGACGCTCCCACTACACCTCTTGCATAGGCGGAGCTATCTAGATTGTCGGGGGGTAACCCCTCGACCTTAGATAAAATTGTGAAGCTCTGTTTAGGATTGTTTGGATTATATTTTTTGAACATTATATTTGTCCCCACCCTCCCAAACACCGATGGGTTGTGCACCCCCCGAGAGAATATCATGTGCCCCCACACCTTAGATGCTATATGGTGATACGAGTTCCTTGGAGCGTGTAGATCTGAGATATAGCGGCTCACAGATGTCTTAATATTTTTACAAGAAACCTTAATGAGTTTGGGAATTGCACACAATTAGTACTAAAACTACTCAGATGCCCTTGGATCCCATATCCAACGGCCTCGAAGCTCGTATCATCGTAGCATCTAAGATGAGGGAACACCTCATATTCTCTCGTGTTTAAGAATATCATGTGCTACCACACCTTAGATGTTGTGGTGATACAAGCTGCTGACAGCCGTTGGATCTGAGATCCAACGACTCCTTGGTGGTTTAAATGTTTTTGCAGAAAAGCCCCCCAAAGAGTTTGGACGCAGCCCACAAGCACAAAGACTACTCAGATGCCATTGGATCTCAGATCGAACAACCTCGAAGTTTGCATCACCGTAGCATCCAAGCTGCGAGAGCACCTGATGTTTTCTCGCACAGGGGAATATGAGGTGCTCCCACACCGTAGATTCTACGGTGATACGAGTTCCCGGGAGATATAACGGGTCGAAGTAGGAGATTTGAATGTTTTGGCAATATAGGCCTGAAAGAGTTTGGGAATTGCGCACAAAGTACAAATACTACGCACATGGCATTGGATCTTAGATCCAACGACCTAGATGCTCATATCACCGTAGCGGGGAGCACCTAATATGAGCTACTGGGAGCCGTTGGATCCAAGATCCAGCAGCTCACACGAGGCCTGAATGTTTTTTTTTGCAAAAAACCCTTGGAGAGTTTGGAAATTGCGCATAATTACAATGACTACTCCCAAGCCATTGGATCTCAGATCCAACGACGTAAAATCTCGTATCACCATAGCATCTAAGCTGCGGGGAGCATATGATATTCTATGCCGCTATCATTTTTGTTCCTAAACATGCAAAATACATGTAACTGGTGCCGTAACTTGTCTAACCGCGCAAAGTGTTTGTGCAAAAAAACCATCCTACACTGAAATATCGGAACAACACACGGAAGGCCCACTTGTCATTGATCAAATTTGGACCTAAAACTAACAAATCTGAAGGACGAGATTCGCACCGGCAGCCTGGAGTACAAAGCTTACGTCGATAGCCTGAAACCGCAATGGTTGTTAGCTTTATCGCATAAATTGATTTTATACAGTATTACGTTGAGTAGGGTGGAGGGAGTGGCTCGTCAACAGGTGCATTAATGTTGACTGACTTACTGGTGGGTCCCATGTTTGCCATCCCTCTCTATCCTCTCCATCTAGTAGTACAACTTTTAGACGCACGGGCACACACGAAGAGCGGCGCGAGCTTGCCGTGGTGTTATTATAACTAAAAAATGCTTGGAAAATAGATGAATCGCCTAGAACAAGAGACGTTGTGGCTGGTCGAGACGGAGGTAACCACACCTATCCTCTGTGCCACATTAGCATGATGAAGCTGTGTGGCTAGTGGGGTGTTTTCGACCGACTGGCTGGGTCCCGAGGTCGAACCATAGGTAGTTTGATAGTACAGTTTATTTTTACACGCACATTTTTCCTCCGTGCCGAGACATGGCACACCCTACTGCGCGGTTTTTGGGTCCTTCCAGGTGGTGCACGCATATTTTCTTCCTTGCCGAGAGGTGGGATGCCCTACCGCACGTTTTCTGGATCCTCAGTCATAGCACCGAAGCAAGTAAATGAGTCATCAAATCACAAAAGCCCACCTTTCCTGCCGAGTATACATCAGTAGTGAAGCACGATGGCTAGCTAGTTGGACTAGTGCGACCGATTAGCTAGGCCGCCGCCACATTTGTTTTTTCACCCCTTTTTTTCTCTCCTTGCCGGTAGGTAAATTTAAATATCCACCGCTGCATTGCACTAGTCTTTGGGTGCGGCAGGCGCGGCAGGATTTTAATTTTTTTGATTGACGGGAGAAGGCGCGACATCAATTAGTCATGATGACTCCGCCTGTAAAACCCACTGCTCCCTAAAGTGAAAAGTCGTCGACTGGTGTTTTCCCATAGTGAAAACCAAAAGATTCACCCCGCTCCTCGGCTGGCTCCCTCCGCCTTCCCGTAGATTGCATTGCCTTTCAGCCGTTTCGCCCCCTTTACTTCCTCTCCCCATTGCTTCTACCTGGTTCCATGGCGGCACACCAGATGACGGACTCTGAGGTGAGGCGCCTGACACAGGAGCGCCATGCCAAGGATGCGGAGCTCAGGGCCAAGGACGTGGCGCTCCGTGAGCTCAAGGAGGAGAGGAGTGCCATGCTCCTCCTTTATGTGCGGGTGTTCACGGAGCTTCAAAAGCAGCAGGCGTCCACCACAACGATGCTCGAGGCGGCGGCAGCGTTGCTGCAGAAAGTGGGAGATACGATAGGCGGTCAGGCGAGCCGGCTAGAGCGCGAGCGGGCCGATCATGATGAGGTCCAGGATCACCTCAACTACTTGCTGGACCATGTTGCCACGCACGTGTTGCGGCTGCACGATGCCTACCGTCATGCCAGCGTGATCCTGCTGGCTGTCGGGCTAAACCCGTTCGACCACCCCATCGACTTCAACGAGCTGCGGCTTCCTGACCTGGTCTCCTTCTTCACCTATATCTCCGAGGAGCTAAGTCGTCTCCACGCGATGGTGGGGGCAGAGCAGGACAGGAGGGGTTGCGGGCGGCCGTCACCGTTGCCGGGCGAATCCTCTCAGGGCTTCGTCACCGGAATCCATTCATGCCATTGGACACCGTCTTTGACGAGCTGGCTCCCGTCGACCGGGAGCGGGCTCTATGGGCGGTGGCACCCTGCATCACCAACGTCGTGCGCCTCGAGAAGCAGAAGGACTTCGGTGGTGTTTAGGCGTCCTCTGCATGGGCATGTCTCGGCGCAACATGACCGTTGGATCAAACTCAGATGGTGCCGATCAGTCACTGTAGCACAAAGCGTGCGGGTGTGTTTGGTTGCATTCTCATCTCAATATAGTTGTTCCCTCTTCGTGCATGCTCATCTCAGCACCCCTCTTCATGCATGCTCTGCATGCTCCTAGTGTATTTGTGTTAACCTAGTGTGGGCTGATGCACCCTTCATGCTCATCTCAGATCCCATGTTCCATGGAGTACTGTAGCACCGTACTCTCCGTGCGCTGTAATCCTAGTTCTGTTAAGATTGATCTCACCATTCATTCTTGATCGGACAGTCAAAAAAGGGGCATGTTACATTACTGTTCATATAGTTGACATGCGCACAACATCATTTTTTATCGTCATATATTCCTACACTAGCAACAAGATTATAGTACTAACGTATTAACCACTGCACATGCCTAGTAGTAGGAGTACTACTATGTAAGTTCAAGTGGCCGCCGTGTTTCACACTCCTTCGTCGTAAGAGTGGAAACGCTTGCTGTAATCATTTTTCTTTCAAAAACAGTGGACACGCTCTACCATGCGGATCCTCCTCAACGGTCGTCGGGAACCTTGCTACTCACTTTCGCCGACATGTGGGACAGCCAGCATGGGGGTCCACTTGCCATGCACTAAATTACTCCGTACTTGAGCGCACAACTACATGGTAGACTACACCGATCGAAGCTCCGCAGTAATGCCCAATGAGCCATCAAATCACAAAACCCCCACCTTTCCAGCAGTAAGTTGGACGGACGAAGCAACCATCATTTCACTCTTCTCCGTCATCTTCCTCTCTTGAAGAAAACCACAACTCGCTTTTCCCTCGTCTTGTTCCTCATTTCTTTAAGAAAACCCTGACGCGCTTCTGCCATTGTTCTTCTCTCCCAAAGAAGGAAAGGTGAGCGCATCAATGGTGTTGCTTCTGGCCAAGGCCCGATCTTGCAACCCCGCGACTGATCCTATAACTCCCTCTCTGTTCTTCTTTTGGGTTTGTGATTATGGTTTCTTTTCTTTTATTTCTATTTGACAGTTTCTTGATGGACCCTGGAGCATCGGCCGCAGTGATGTCTATGGCTCTGGCCAAAACCGTCGAGACTTAGGGTACGAAGAAGCGCAAGCACCCCACCGAGACTACCGCAGACAAGCTCAAGGCCATCGCCCTGTCCAAGCCCCCCTCTCCGGGATCCCTCGTTAAGCCAGTCCAGGTAATATCTCTTCTTGCCAATCTTTTTTGCGATCTTGATCGTGTTGTTTCATGTAACACGCAATACTAGTACTAGTAGTACAACTTTCTGGGTGATCTTGCATGTGATTTTTGTGTGCCAAATGATGGTTCTAAATTGCTCTTTTGACCAAAACATGCGAGAGGTAGACATACATATGATTTTTGCACATAACACTGATTTCTTATAGATTACTTTCAACTACTTTATGAACATCAATGCTAGCTGTAGGAAATGCAAGATTTTAGCTCTCATGCCTTTGAAGAGAGTATAGTAGTCTCAGTAACTTGTGTTATGGATATTGTAAGTAATCCCTCTGCTCTCATGCCTTTGAAGAGAGTATAGTAGCCTCAGTAACTTGTGTTATGGATATTGCAAGTAATCCCTCTGCTCTCATGCCTTTGAAGACATGTTCTAGTGTCTTTGTTCACTCATTTCTGTGTGTATATGTAGTCTTATATGGAGTAAAATATCGAAAATCATCTCATATTTTTGAATGGAGGTAGTAATAAAATATTTGGTTTCTATTTGAATTAGAACCAGGTCCGCGGTGGAGATGAAGTTCTCAAAGTCATGCCGTGTGAACGGGAAGACCTGAGGATGAGTTCTACTAATAAACTATCCAGCTGCCGCGTCCTTGTCGCCACATGTCGTGAACAAGTGTTTTCCTGTAGCATTGTTGTTAGGCGTGTTCTCGAGGGTGTACTTCACCACAACAATTTCCTAGCTGTGCCTTTGATTACGAAGGGTGATGTTCTTGTAAAGCTTCCCGACAAATCTGATTTGGACTGTCTTCATCATCATGTTTATGAGTGGAAAGAGCACTCTGGTAGGTACTCCAAGGTTGACGAGATGTCGATGGTGCCGGTAGACATCTTTCACGAAGTCCATGGCCTAGTTAGTTATGTGGGGTACATCCCGTAGGTCGGTGGCAAGAAATAGTCTGCAGAGTTTAATTAGTGCAACTTTGCTTGTCTGTAGTAAGTAATATTGTTCAGTACTTGATTTGTGTGTGCGAACCCTGTATGGTTTAGTACTGCCGCTTTTGTTGTGTGGAGAGTCTTGAGAACAGTCTATGTTAATGTTTGTCCACTCAATTCAGTACTTATATTTTGAAGTATCCAGATCATCTTTTTTGTGAGGACGGTTTATCAATTATGGTTACAGTCCAATATATGTATGCATTGCAGGGTTTATCACATTCACCAAGATTTCCAGTCCCATGGATGTTCGCTCCATACGAGTTGTTACCACCTTTGGACTGCCCTGCTTGTGGGAGTAAGTGCGGGCCCTGCATGCCACCCATAATTAGACGATCAACCTTCAGTTTACAACTTGAACATAGTGATTTCCTGGTAAGGATTCACTCGTGTCACATCAAGTAAATCTTATTGATTTACTGTCTAAATCTTATTGATTTACTGTCATGTTTTCTTACTTTTGCTGCAATTTTACGATGCAGGTTTTGCCATGTGACATTCATTATAGAATAAACCGTTTGGTTTGCTCTATGATGGTTATTTTTGCAGGTTTCACTTCTAATTTCGTGTCAGTAACGAAGGCACTGTCCATCACTTATATTACTGGACACAATTGGATCAGTCCGTTGTCTGAGTACAATCTGAAGCCCTATGATGAACTGCAGTTTGTTTTAACAATCACACCACAATTAGTCCTCGCGTTTAAAAGAAGTGAAAAAAAGACTGGATCAAGGTCACGGAGCCTAGTGAAGTTAGAAAGCTGAAGTATGAAATCATAATAGACCAGAGACGATCGCTGCTGTCTCGCACATCGGTACCACCTTCAGCATCGGATCGAGCACCGGCACCTGCTCCGACGGCACTGGCTCTAGCACTGACAGCGGCAGCAGCTCAGTCTGATCCACCAGAGGATTGGGCACTGACTGCGTCAGTGGATCAGGCTGATCTACTGGAGGATCGGGCACCGACACGGGCACCTGCTCCGACACCGACACCAACTCCACAAGGAGCACCATCTCCGACAGCAGCAGTAGCACTACCAGTCGCGCCGGCACGGGCACCAGCAACGGCTCCGGCACTTGCACCAACACTTGAAGTTGCACTTGCATCTGCTCCGGCCCGTGCAGCGGCAACGGAACCAGCACTTGCACCGGCAACAAACTGGGCTGCAGTTCACACTGCATATACCAAAGTCCTTACAAAAACCGACATCTCCACCTTCTTGGTAAGCATTGGCAGCCCAAGTGCTTCATTCATTTTTCTTTCCATGTTGTTTCACATGATTCACTGTGTTGATCTAACTGTTTGTGTATGTCTTCTTGTTTGCAAACAGAGAATTCCTAGAGCAACGAGGGAGTCGTTCAATAATCCGGGCGACCGTGGCCAAGTTTCTCTTACCATGCGCAGCCTTGGTGTGAATGAACCTGCTCAATATACCGTAAGTACAAAGGATGGTCGCATGATGATTGATGCTAAAGTATGGTCAAGGTTCAAAACTCTATCAAATCTTGCGGTAGTGGATGATGTCAAAATTGAACTTTCTCGGCAAGGAGAGCTGGTCCTAATCAACTTTGAAATTCTTCAGTAGCAGCACGCAACTGCCGAACTAATCTATCCTTCGAGGGCTTTTGATGTAATAATATGGCATGGTGAAACAAGTGTCCTATGTGTATAAGTAGTACGACAGTATTATTTATCACGTAGGATATCGTGAAAGCATTGCAACTCTCATTGCTGGTTAGGAACTGTCGTTCGATTTCATTCTAACAGCTGCTGTGATTTATTCAATTTCTGTATTCGCCTTGCGACGGCATCTAAAACCAGCGCCGTACCGATCACTTGCAATATGAAATGCGCTGAGTTAGAATACATGGGCCCCCAAACATGCAGGCCCACCGGCCTGTGGCCCAAAGTCCAGAATCGTCAGCCTATCTGAGTATTATATTCCCCCTCAAAAAAAAAGAAAAAAAATCTGAGTATTATATTCTCATCTGAACCCCCATATTATGTTATATATATTCCCCTTGATTTTTCTTATGTATAAAGTTGTGATATAAAAGATTTTTATATTTCTTTATAGAGGGAGTATCTCTCTATCAAAAATATATTTATGTGTAATTAGTTACTCCTGCCTTTCTACTTCCTTTCGCTGATATGCGAGGCATCCGGCAATGGGGTCCATGTGCCATGCACCAAATTAGAGTGCACAACCGCACGGTAGACTCACCCCGGTCGTAGCGCCGCAGTAATGCCCAATGAGCCAGCAAATCACAAAAACCCCCACCTTACCACTTTAGCAGTAAGCTGGACGGACGAAGCAGCAATATTTCACTAGGCCTGAATCCCCTTCTCCTCGTCTGCTTGTTCAGAGAAAACCTCCGCTCGGCGATTGCGTAGGGTTTTCTCATGGAGAACCAGGTATGAATTCTTCATCCATCCCCGATAAATGCTAGTCCCTTGGTCGCGGGTAATCCTAGGATGGCAAGCGCCGCCATTGATGCATTTTTCTTCCTACTAAATCTAGTGTGTTTCATTTGCAGTGCCCAAAGTGCGAGGATCCTACAGGTTTCTGCGCCCTCGGCGAGACGCCACACTTGTTCCTTCTCATCCTAACACATGATTTTAAAACGCGCACAGTATGTTCCTAGAATCCTCTTTTCTATCCAGGAGGGATGGGGTTTTTTGAACATGCTGTCGACTAATTTGGAAATTTGGATTGCTATATTTGTATAAAAGGTACTAGTACCATGGTCAACACTTACGCGAAAGAGGAAATTATTTCTAGATTTCGATAGCGAATACATTGTGTTCTCATATTATTTTTCCTGCAGTGCATTCGTTGCTCTGCCAGAACACTTGTGCTCAAGATGGTCGGCCTTGCCATAAGTGAATACAACAGTCTAATGGTCACATTGAAGACAAGCCATGGATATAAGTTCTCAGTTGGGTTCATGAACCAAGAAGATCGCTGCTTTTTGTTACGGACTGAAAGTTGGCGCACGAATGTTGATGGAAATAGCAGAACCTAGTCTCATCTTCACTGTGATCTTCTACCCCGACCTCGTTCCAGTAGTTCATCCATGTTGTATTTGTATCTGGTTCTTGCATGTTGCCTCGATTACTTCTTAATCCACCTATTCTGTCTAACTAATCACAATTTGACTTTAGAAGTAGCAACAATTTGTGATTCCCTTCTCTCACGAAGATGCTACTCCTAACTAATATTTCTTATAATTGGTGGCACATGTAGGTTATTTCAAAGTTTAGCACACTACTCGTTTGTTATTCTATAAGAACTCGACTGTTACTGATGGCACTAAACTTGACTGGGACGACATCCACCAGTTCATACACTTTACTGATCGTCTTGAGGTCCTTGTGGTGCGTTTCAATGGTGGAAGGCCATGTGGGATATCTGTGCCACTGGTGCACACGTTGAACAGGTCTAACTATGTCAAGAAACTTATGGTACGAGTTGTTTTCTGTTATATATGTTGTTCATAAACTCTTGCTTATAAACAGTTTTACAGCTGTGATCTTGTTGAAACAGAAACTGCCCAGTTCTATTGTTCCTATACAGATGCCTGACCATGGCCGGGTCAGACTTGCGCTTGGTCACAACATGATGTTTATGTCGACCTACTCCATTTCCCTTGGAGGTGAAAAGATACTTATTCATGGGTGGTCTCACAAAATGAAGGCCCGTCCATCTTGGAGAATAGGACAGAAGGTTATGCTCATGCTTTTCCATGGCTCTAAAGTGAATATCCTGTTTATTTACCACATTGCAAGATGAAGCCGCTTTCAGAAGGTTGTGGATGCGTGGGGTGGCGCCTGGGCCTTGTTCTGGGGCTTGGTGGCCTCACCCTTGGTTAACTGTAGGCAAAGTAACACTGTTCGAGGCGTGCTTTGTACAGTTGAACCTGTATAAGTACTCATACTGCTTTCAGTTATGGTTGCTAAGTGCCCCTGCTGGTTTCAGTTAAGGTTGTTACATACTCCTGATGCTTTTACAGTCTGTCGTCTTTCTTCAGTCTCGTCTTCCTCCAGCAGCCAAAACCAAACCAGCGCCGCGGCGCCGCCTGCTTCCACCTCCCACAGCTGGCTACGCCTCAGCGCACGCATTGCCGCCCCACCATCTTCTAAATCATTAACACCGATGTCCGAGGCCTCACCGTCATCCTCTGCGCGCTTTTGTGCGCTCGCCACGGCGCCGCCCTCTCGCGTTGTCAACATGGTCAAGAAACAAGAGGAATCAGGAGAGGACTGTATGTGGAGAGGATGACAGTAGGGACCCACCATGTCCATGGCCGTACGCAAGCAAGTTCCTCATTTTTTGTTATATACTCCATTGTCAGCGTATAGAAAAAAATGCTTCCTCCTAGTGGTTTGCTGACATCTGGGACCCACGACATTGTCAGCGTATAGTCAATAGACAAGAGAACAACACAAGATCGGCTGACACCTAGGACGTAGCTGCTCGAGTAGTATTTTTTTAATTGTTGAGACGGAGCAGCGTTTCAACTGGGTTGTGGCCCGTCTAGCCCAGGCTTCTATTTTACGTTCACCACATGACCAGCCCAGCTATTTTTTCTTTGTGAAAATGGCTAGCCCAGTTTTTTTTTTGAAGAATACCCAATCCAGGCATACCCAACCCAGGCCTACTTATTTTTCTCCGCCCTGCTGGGCTGCAACTCTTTCAAGACGGTTGAAAATCTTAAAAGTAATATGAAATGGGGCTGTAAATATAAAAAACACATGACAAATTGGCAATTACTTTCAAATTTCTTAATTTTTTCACATTTTCATATTCCAATTTCACTGGGCTTTAACCTAATTTAAATATATCTTCAAACTACTTTAAATCTGGCTCGACATTTCATTATTAAAAATAGTTTGGATCCCACCGAAATATGCGAAATTTCGTTTAAATTTTTTTACCCTGGCCCTGGCCAGCAAAAAGAAAACGGACTGAAATAAATTGCATAAGAAGTTGCAAATGAGCTGTAAATTATTTTAAAAATAGGCAATGGGCTGACTTGTGGGCCTATTAAGTTGACGCGTATGCAAGATTTTTTTACTTATTATATATGTCAACAAATGATTCTAGCAGAAGTAACCGTTGGATGTCAATCCAACGGCCGTCGTGCTTCTTCAATCTCTGATCTTCTTGCTCCACCCGCCAAATCCAGCCCCGGCGGGACCGCCTGCTCCCGCCTCCCATGGCCGGCTATGCTTCCGCGTAGGCCTCTCCGCCCTCTACTACTCCCACCGCTGGCCAGGCCATCCCTCTACTCACCCACATCCCTCCACTATTGTGGCTTCGCTGCCTCCGGGTCATTCCCTTCCTGGGTCTCGCCGTCGTCCATCGCGTTGGTGTTCTCGGCACGGCGTGGTCAATGTTGTCAACAAACGACAACATCGGAAGTGGGATGACATGGAGAGGCTGACAGTTGGGACCCACATGGTCCATGGCCGCACGCAAGCAAGTACCTCCTTATTACGCCAAAAAAATGAACCCTCCCCATGACAGCTGGGTCCCACCAGCTGTATCTTGGCACGGAAGGAAGTGCCTCCTTATTAAGCAAAAAATAATGATTGCTCGCGATGACAGCTGGTGCCCACCAGATTTGTAGGCTGACTTGTGGCCCTACTAAGTTGACGCGTACGCAGGGCTTTGTCAACTTAGTCAACAAACGATTCTATCACCAGTGACCGTTGGATTGTTAACATCCAACGGTCGTCCTGCTTCTTCAACCTCTGATTTTCTTGCTCTAGCTGTCCAAACCACCGCGTGCTCCTGCCTCCCGTGGCCGGCTGTGCTGCCGCACAGGCCTCACCGCCCCCTACTACTCCCACCGCTAGCGAGGCCATCCCTCTACTCACCCACACCCCCTGTTATTCTGCAGCGACGGCAGCCTCACACCACAGCCGAACTAGTCAACCCTCGTACTACCCTCCGCGTGTACCCAGGCTCCGCGTCGTTCCCTGCCTCACCGTCGTCCACCGCCTAGGTGCTGTCCGTGTGGCGTGGTCAATGTGGTCAGCGAACGACAGCCATCGGAAGAGGACTGTACGCGGTGAGGCTGACAGGTGGACCCACCAGCTACATCTTCGCACGCAAGGAAGTGCCTCCTTATTACGCGCAAAAAAAAAGAATCCTCCCCCTGTCAGCTCGGATCCACCATCAATATCTTCGCACGCAAGGAAGTGCCTCCTTATTCTCCCTGACAGCCGGGACCCACCTGGTCGAAGCGTACGTAGCATTGTCATTCTGGTCGCAAATGTGTACGTACATACCAGTCCATCGCTCTTTCTCCCACGATGAACCGTGGCCCAGTAAGGAGCGGTAGCTGTTCAGGCTGTCCCGTCTATATCGTGTACACGTACCTACAGCCACGCTGCAAGAAAGTAAATACGGCTATGTACGTACAAACGGGCGGGGTCTCAAACACGTACAGCGACGACGTCCTGTTCATCGGCAGCCAACCGGCTGGGTCGGAATGGAGAAACTGCATCGTGTTCATCGGGAGGCAACGGAATGTGTCGTGTTCATCGGGAGCCTACAGCCTTGAATGGAACAGCCGAAACGAGGTCTGGCATACCGCAGAACAGAGGAAACGGCCTTCTGTTCGACCGCGTATGGTCGAAACGGGGTCCTGTTCATCGGGAAGGGTCTGGCGTACCGCAAAACGGAGGAAACGAACTTCTGTTCGAGCTCCTACGGTCAAAACGGGGTGCTGTTGATCGGGAGGGGTGTGGCGTACCGCCAAATGGGACTCCACGGGCTACTGTTCATCCACCGTCTACTGCCTCGCTCCAGCCTCCATGGGCTACTGTTCATCCACCGTCGAGTTCCTCAGCCTCCACCAGCTACTGTTCATCCACGAGCTACTGTTCATCCAGCCTCCACCAGCTACTCTTCAACCAGCCCTCCACGGGGTCCTGTTCATCCAACCTCCATCGGCTACTATGCAACCAGCCCTCCACGGGGTCCTGTTCATCCACCCCCAACCAGCTCGGGTGTGGCGGCCTCCTCGGGGTCCTGTTCATCCAGCGGCAACGGCCTCTACTACCACGGGGTCCTGTTCATCTACCCCCACCGGGAACTGTTCATCCAACCCCCAACAACGGTCACTGTTCATGAAGAGGCAGCAGCAGGTTCGATCGGCTTCAGTTAGCAGCAGTAGAGAAGGAATCGCTCGGGTTCAGTTAATAGCCAAGGGATCGATCGCTCGGATTCAGTAATGTAGCTAGTGCAATCGCTCGGGTTCAGTAAGCGAACGCCTCGCTCGGGTTCAGTTAGAGCCCAACACCTCGCACACACACGCGGACGTGTACGGGAGAAATGCACAATCCCTCCATGCATCACTCGGCCCCGACCACCCACCGTAACCAGGAACTCCCCGAAATTTTCCTCGCCCTCGCTTCTACCATGATTTTTTTCGTCATGGACGGCCCAAAGAATGTCATGCCGGTGCATCCCCGGCCTGCCCAGGACGAAAAGCCCATTTTCTGTCATGATTTTTTGTCATTGAAGTAGGAGCCCACCACATCTATGATGATACGTGCTTTTGTCACAATTATCGTCATAGAAGTGTCATAAGCATGACCCCAAAATGTCACGGATGTGTCTTTTTTTGTAGTGTTTATTTGTTGTGCACGAAAAAAAGTGCAAGTTTCGAAAATTAATGTCTCCAACTCGAAACTTAGATTGTCCATTCAATTCAAATATGGATCATTGAGCTAGTGGAAGCAGATACCATCATATGGTCCAATTCAAATGAAATTCCAAATGTGTTTATCCTAAATATGATGACAAAAACAAAAATGTGTATGTGTATGAATAAAGTGGGTGATTATAAGGTTTGAACATGACAGTATGTGTATATCTCTAGGTTTGATATATGAATTTGAAATCACAAAATTCCGGCTTAAAAAATGTACCCCTGTTTAAATGAATTACAAAAGCTAATAATGGAATCGAATTCCAAAATTCCAATCTTAGGTTTGTACTTCTAGTACTTCAAAGTATATCACGCATTTTCAAAAGTGTCGTTATCTCATAGTCCAAACTGTGAAACAAATTGATCAACCATGAGTGCACACACTATTGACCATATATATCTCAATTACGCTTAAGTCTCTCAAATATGGACACCTCACTCTTTATATGAAGCCCACCACCCCGTCCCCACTCCTCCTCCCCCCCACAAGCCTTTCTCTCCCCCGAACATGAACACAGGAGCACATTAGCCCCCTTCTCTCTTCTAAGTCCGGACCCCAATATAGGTCTCTATCACTTTGTCTCTCGGGCATGCTGTTGACACCAGATTTTGGCATGGTCAAAAACATAATTAAGAAAGCCTCAAATGGAAAAGTGCTCAAAGTGAGAAAACATCAAAAGGAGAAACTTTGATATTTGGGCCATAGTCATTCGATCTCATCTCTAAGGCCGAAGTTGTGTTTTAAGTACTGAGATTTTGTATCCAGAACACTATTCGGCAGATTACGCCCCTAAGACGGCCTCATATGGAAAACTGATTTACACGAATTGTCTTCGTCTCGTCGAAATGATCGGTTTTCATATAAACATCATGCTAATCCAAGGCCGTATGCAAAAGTTAGAGCCCGCACAGCGCGACCCTGCAGTGAGCAAAATATGACGCCCGGGACCAGACACACATGTGAGTATGTCTGATGAGCTGCGTGAATAATTACCAGTTTTGCGGTTGTGATTTGGCCCTCAAGATGGCCTCTGATCAAAAAACAGTCAACATTAAAGTTGTTCGTCTCGTCGAAACAATCAAAATTGCTTTTGGGCTCGTTTCCATCCGAGGTTGTTTACCACCTCGAAAAGGACCAGCAAGGTGCAGCCAGTTTTAGACCGAACAGTTTTGGAAAGTTCGGACAAAACCATCCGAATTTGACTAGGGTTTTGGATATGAATCCAAGCCTTTTCCTTGCATGGGAAGTCCAGACGCCTCTTATATACCTAACGGGTGACGGCCGATTGAACAACACACAATCGGACAATCAATCTACTACTTTTTCGTGTTCATCTACTTTTTATCTCTCCCTTGTATCTTTCTTCTCGTTCTTCGCTAGTTCTTTATGCTGGAGGGATGCGGATCCACGAGGCTCTAGGGGCGAGCAAATCGACCTGGAGCAGCCCATAGCCACTGCGAGCCCTGACGGGGTCCCTCCTGGGCAAGCGGGGCTCCGGGTCTACAAAAGCATCTGCCGGCTGTCCTGCGTATCGCGCTGCCGGTCGGATCTCCTTTGACGTGAGCTGCAATGCATCACCCCCGGCGTCGAGGGTACACGGTGACGTGTTCATGTGCGAACACACTTTTTGGCGACTCCGCTGGGGATGAAGCTTTGAACGGTCTCCGGCCCGTTCTTGCTACAAAGAGATCGTCATCTAGGGTTTGCAATCTACAAAGGTAATATGAATACCCAGTCCCCTAAAGTAGATGCAAATAATTCATATGGTGTTACTAGATCGTTCAATGAGTATACTCTATCGGCCAGCCCTAATTTTTTCAATCATGCATCTAATTACGTGCTTAGGCCAATTCAAAGTAATTTACATGCTTCAATTTCTTATGATACTAGTAACATGCACCATATGTACTCCAACTCTAATGCATCGGCAACCCCAGAAATCGTTATGCCGATGAACAACATGATGAATTTGGTTAATCAAGTTGAAACACCTCGTGTAGGAACTTCCAATAGCATGCAACAAAGTGTTTCACCTTTTTATTCATCGGCAAACAACTTGCAATATACTAATCCAACCATGCCAATGTATGAGAGAATTGGCCATGCTGCTGCTAGCTATTCGGCCAGTTACTCTCAACCGTCATATGCTACACATCATATTAGTAAATTTTCAGCACCATACACAACTGTAGATGTTCATAATTCGGCTTCACACCTTCCTGGTCATAGCCGAATAAATGTAAATTTTACAGGAGCGGTTGTGCCCAATATTGTAGAAGATGAGGTAGTGGTGGCTGCATTGAAGAGTTTAGCCCAAAATAAGAGGATTAGTGCTCTTTGCCTTGAACAACATGAAAAGGGGCTATTTCCTGATTATGCGGCAATAAAAGCTAGAGTTTTGCAAGAAGATGAATCTTTGCCAATTGATAAAATTGGCGAGCAAAAATATGGTTTTACAACAATGCATATGCCTTCACCTAGTACTACATCATATTATACACCCCCTACACAATTGCAAAGTTTCGGCAACACCCATGTGTCATTGCCAAAAGAATCTAAAAGCATTGGGGGGCAATCATATCCGGAGTGGGCTGAAATTGAGAAAAATCTTAAAGCCAATTTTGCCGCTCGCCGCCAGAAACAAATAGAAAAAGAATTGGCTCAGATAAAAGAAGCATTGCTAATTGGTAGTATCAATGAAAAAAAAGGATGATTTGGAACATGAAAGTGCTTCGGTTGAAAAAGCCGAATCAAGTAGTATATATTCCGAATCCATCAAATCCAAAGAGGCAAGTAGTATTGAGAAAGGGCATGGAAAGCATGGCAAAACGACCATGCTTGATTTTTCTGAAGTTAATGGAATCTACTTCCTGCCCTATGAGTTTCGTGCCACAGAAGTTGACAAGCCTCAAGGAAAAGATCAAGTAGCCGAATAAAGTTCGGCTGACAAGGATCTTCAAAGTAATGATGCACGAAATCAAGAAAAATATGATGATAAGGTGTTGGGGAGACATCCAAAGATGGAGCAAGATATTGTTCAAGTCACACCACCATCATGCTCTCCCAACATATTTGAAGAGGTATGCCTAGCAAGTTATTTACCTATTTCCAGATTTGGTCAGAACTTTATTGTTGATGTATCTATTAGAAAAAATCTCATAAGTAATTTTGAAAGACCAATGAAGAAGGGTAATTTACTTGTTAGCAATAAAATTGTTATAAAGCATATCGGTCAACCCATTGCGCCATTTATAAAGACTGATAGTGACTTATTGTTGTAGTCAAGGCTTTCCCATTACTTTATCTAAAGTTCATATCTAATTGCGTAGCTTTGCTTATTTCTTACTTGGCTTACACTTGGTCTCAATTGAGACATGTGTGTTCTAACTATTTTCGTTTCAGAAATTTAAAGCCAAGGTTAAATTATTTTGAGAAAACTGATGCTAGTATAATATCTTATCAAAATACATCAGAGATAGAGTGCAAAACACAATGCATAGCCGAATGGGGTGATGTAAAATCTGAACCATTCATTTATTTAACTCTAAAGCCGCTCTCACACAAAGACCGGCTAGAAAATAAGAAGTATACCTTCAATTCAAGTATGTGTGATCAAATACTTGATTTGTTGCTGAAAAATAATTACATTAGAATTCTTGATCACTATACCAAGCCATCTATCCAAGGACGAATGTATTGTAAGTTTCATGATTCGTTCAAGCATAGTTTTGAGGATTGCAACATGTTTCATCAAATAGTTAAATCGGCCATTGAAAAAGGACTATTGAAATTTGTTGAAACACCAAGAGATGACCAGTCTATTGCTATTGGTCCTGATGGCAAAAAGTTTTTGCATCGGCTGCTTCAAGCCGATCCATTTAAAGACAATATAAAACTTGCATGTGACGGGATCAAGCTTTCAAGTAAAGAAGTTGTTGAAGAGCATAATGAACATAAACTTGAGGGCGAGAATTCCATCGAAACTACAATGAAGACGCCAAGGACTGGGGGGCAACAGGAAAATCCAAAGATCTGTGCAAGCACAACCAAAGAAAGCAAATGCCAAGGTAAGCACAAAGGTAAAAAGTCAAAAGTCACTTTCACGCAATTATCGGAAAAATATCAGAAG
The DNA here is from genome assembly GCA_011799875.1 of Thinopyrum elongatum. Taxonomy (NCBI): domain Eukaryota; kingdom Viridiplantae; phylum Streptophyta; class Magnoliopsida; order Poales; family Poaceae; genus Thinopyrum; species Thinopyrum elongatum. Next base: position 529,174,787 of record CM022303.1, on the reverse strand, counting down.
ATAAGTGAGGAGAACAGTGCTTATCGGCCAAGTAATTCAAGAGCATGAAGACCACCCCCTAGGCGGAAACCCGAGGATCAGTATTGGCAAAATGAGAATTCTAATGCAGTATATTCATATCCATATTTTGTGCTGCCAATACCAATGCCATGGATACCTTCCTATGCTCATGTAAATCTATATCCATCGTGGGACAGGTATGATACAAGGGCACATTCCTCATCTTATTTTAGACCATCTCACAAACATTATGCAGCTCCAAAAAGATCAACATTTGAACAATCACATGTCAAAGACCGTTTCAATCATAAGGAATCGGTCCGGAGCTCAAGGAACAAGAAAGAGGTGGTTAAGCAAGTTTACCGTGTTAAAACAGATGGTCGTAAGAGTGCTACTCCAGATTTGATCTCAAATGAAAAAGAGCCAATTAAAATGTTGATATTGGCTACCCAAGGAAATGAGGCAAGTCAATCAAGTGCCAAATCTGAAGAGAAGAAGTTGAGAGTGCACAAGGTAAAACAAGAATTGCCATTGCTTCAAACAGAATCATAGCCGGGGTGCTCACTCGGCTTATCATATTGGCAAAATAAGAAATTACAAAAACTTAGTGCACAAGAACTTGAAGAAAGGAACATGGCATGGGTTCCCAAAGGAAGTACTCAAAATAAGAATTATGTGCAAGCTTCCATTGCAAGAAGTACGAGAAAGGTAAAGAAGGAAAAGAGTGAAAATTATGAACGACCAAGCCGAAGGTTTCAACGTCTTTGGTGCACACATTATCCACATTCGCCAACCATGCGATTGATGCCGGTGACATGGAATTCATCTTCAGGTATGACTGGTTACCCTCCATGGACTTACTTTGATCCATGGACGCAATATAACTTCTTACATCCTGCAAGGGTCTTGCCAAATCACTATACATTTGATTAGCTACAAGTTTGTTGCTGACCCAAAGGGCCGAAATACTTGATTTGTCATTTAATTTGTTTATTTCGGCTATATATGCTTTGGTGGATGAAGTTTACATGGACCTTATGGTAATGGCCGATATTTATATATCGCCCTAAGAACATGTCAAAGCATGGCCGATGTAGTATTCTAACATCATCCTTAGTTCGATTGGAGAACGAGACAAGTACTATGGAGATTATGGTTTGATGCTTGAACTCGTAAAAATGGCCAAGGTGTCGGTGTTGTTTGTATATCTCCTTATGGTGCTATTTTATGAAGCCTCATGGTGCTCAAAATATATTTTTTGCACAATAATCAAAGCCGAATCTGAAATTGTATTCGGTTTGGAGCTTTTGGTTGCCATAGTTGCTACACATATTGAGGCTTTCGGTGATTCGTTATGAGTAGTGCAACAAATATCCAAGGGTTATCAATATTTTGACGAATCACGTATAGTTTATCTTGGGGTATGTCTAGATGCAAAATTTACCTTGGGTTTCTTTAAAATTGTTCATATATCTAGACATGACAATTCGAAAGAGTTGGCACAGCAAGCATCCGGATACTATGTTAATCATGGTGTATTGCATATATCTATCAATAGCCGATGTTTATTCTCGCCAACGTACGTAAGGCCGAATTTGAGCTCATCGCTTCGGCCACTAATGAAACTTTTATGCAGGAGAAGCAAGGATTGGAGGAAGTTCACTCGTGATTATCTGCAAAATCCTAGCAAAAGGATGAACAATATGGTTCTGAGGATGGTTTTGAGATACATATTTATGGAACTTTATCACCGGATTGTTATAGAAGTTGGGAAGTTTTCACCCAAGCTTGCATCAAGAGGTTCAAACAAGCAATGGACGATATATACTTATCATTCTAAAAACATGCAAATGGCTGATGGACTGTTGACATCGTCCTTAGAACAAACTCCGTGCAAGTTATTTTTTGGCACACAAGTTTTGCTGAAAAACAGGGGGGCATGTGTTGACACCAGATTTTGGCATGGTCAAAAACATAATTAAGAAAGCTTCAAATGAAAAAGTGCTCAAAGTGAGAAAGTTCCGTATCATCAAAAGGAGAAACTTTGATATTTGGGCCATAGTCATCCGATCTCATCTCTAAGGCCGAAGTTGTGTTCAAAGTACTGAAATTTTGTATTCACAACACTGTTTGGCTGATTACGCCCCCAAGACGGCGTCATATGGAAAACTGATCTACACGAATTTTGTTCGCCTCGTCGAAACGATCGATTTTCATATAAACATCATCCTAATCCGAGGTCGTATGCAATAGTTAGAGCCCGCACAGCGCGCCCCTGCAGTGAGAAAAATATGACGCCCGGGACCAGACACACATGTGAGTATGTCTGATGAGCTGCGTGAATAATTACCTGTTATGCGGGCGCGATTTGGCCCTCAAGATAGCCTCAGATCAAAAAAGGTTCGACATGAAAGTTGTTCGTCTCGTTGAAATGATCAAAACTTCTTTTGGGCTCGTTTCCATCCGAAGTCATTTACCACCTCGAAAAGGACCCGCAAGGTGCAGCCAGTTTTAGACCGAACAGTTTTCGAAAGTTCGGACAAAACTATCCAAATTTGACTAGGGTTTTGGACGTGAAGCCAAGCCTTTTCCTTGCACGGGAAGTCCAGCCGCCTCTTATATACCTAAGGGGTGACGGCCGATTGAACAACACACAATCGAACAATCAATCTACTACTTTTTCGTGTTCATCTACTTTTTATCTCTCCCTTGTATCTTTCTTCTCGTTCTTCGCTAGTTCTTCATGATGGAGGGCTGCGGATCCATGAGGCTCTAGGGGCAACTGAAATGACCTGGAGCAGCCCATAACCGCCGCGAGCCCTGACGGGGTCCCTTCCGGGCAAGCGGGGCTCCGGGTCTACAAAAGCATCTGCCGGCTGTCCTGCGTATCGCGCTGTCGGTCAGATCTCCTTCGACGTGAGCTGCGGTGCATCACCCCCGGCATCGAGGGTACACGGTGACGTGTTCGTGTGTGAACACATGCACACATCTTTTCCCCCACTCTCTAGGTCTCCCGGCATCTCTCTTTACCACTATATAGCAATGTATCTTTCCCATACACACAAAACATCGCCCCCAAACGTCTATCTCCCTAGTTATGTGGTTCTCGCACACTCTCCACCATCTCTCTGTCTCTCTATCGCATTAATTGATACACACCTCACTCACCACCCCCACTACAAAACAAGCACCCTTTATCTCTGATATGTCACCATCGTATCTACTTTTGCAAACTCTTTTGCCCTTGTTTAGGACTCTAATTTGCATGATTTCAATGGAACTAACCCAGACTAGCGCTGTTTTCAGCAGAATTGCCATTGTATTATTTTTGTGCAGAAATAAAAGTTCTCGGAATGACCTGAAACTTCACGGAGAATACTTTTGGAATAAATAAAAAATATTGGCGAAAGAATCAACCGAGGGGGACCCACCTCCTGTCCACAAGGGTGGGGGGCACGCCCTACCCCCCTGGGCGCGCCCCCTGGCTTGTGGGTCCCATGAAGCTCCACCGACCTCAACTCCAACCCCATATATTCACGTTCGGGGAGAAAAAAAATCAGAGAGAAAGATTCATCGCTTTTACGAAACGGAGCCGCTGCCACCTCCTGTTCTTCCTCGGGAGGGCAGATCTGGAGTCCGTTCAGGTCTTCGGAGAGGGGAAATAGTCGCCATCATCATCATCAACCATCCTCCATCACCAATTTCATGATGCTCACCGCCGTGCGTGAGTAATTCCATCGTAGGCTTGCTGAACGGTGATGGGTTGGATGAGATTTATCATGTAATCGAATTAGTTTTGTTAGGGTTTGATCCCTAGTATCCACTATGTTCTAAGATTGATGTTGCTATGACTTTGCTATGCCTAATGCTTGTCACTAGGGCCCGAGTGCCATGATTTCATATCTGAACCTATTATGTTTTCTTGAATATATATGTGTTTTTGATCCTATCTTGCAAGTTATAGTCACCTACTACGTGTTATGATCCGGCAACCCTGGAGTGACAATAGTCGGGACACTTCCCAATGATGACCGTAGTTTGAGGACTTCATGTATTCACTAAGTGCTAATGCTTTAGTCCGGTTCTCTATTAAAAGGAGGCCTTAATATCCCTTAGTTTCCATTAGGACCCCGCTGCCACGGTTGGGTAGGACAAAAGATGTCATGCAAGTTCTTTTCCATAAGCACGTATGACTATATTCGGAATACATGCCTACATTATATTGATGAATTGGAGCTAGTTCTGTGTCACCCTAGGTTACAACTGTTGCATGATGAATGCCATCCGACATAATTATCCATCATTGATCCATTGCCTACGAGCTTTTCACATATTGATCTTTGCTTCGTTACTTTTCCGTTGCCACTGTTACGATTGCTACAAAACTGCTACTGTTACTTTTGCCACCGTTACCGTTACTTCCATACTACTTTGCTACTAAATACTTTGCTGCAGATATTAAGTCTTTCAGGTGTAGTTGAATTGACAACTCAGCTGCTAATACTTGAGAATATTCTTTGGCTCCCCTTGTGTCAAATCAATAAGTTTGGGTTGAATACTCTACCCTCGAAAACTGTTGCGATCCCCTATACTTGTGGGTTATCAAGACCTTTTTCTGGCGCCGTTGCCGGGGAGCATAGCTCTATTCTCTGAGTCACTTAGGATTTATATCTGTTGATCACTATGAGGAATTTGAAAGATACTAGGACCAAGATTTTTCCCTCTACTACGAGGGGAGGTAAGGAACTGCCATCTAGCTCTGCACTTGATTCACCTTCTGTTTCAGTAAGCTTGTGACACCTACACCTGCTAGTAATTCTGATATGTCTCAAGTAATTGATGATGCCACTTCTGCTATGCATGATGCCTATGATGATACTACTGCTTTGCTTGATGATACTGTGCCACCAGGTGAATTTCTTGATGAACAACTTGCTAGGGTTAGAGAAAATGAAATTACTGAAACTGATGATATTATTGAAACTGAAGATTATGATTCTCCGCCTAGATATGAATTGCCTGTTGTACCTGAGGGTTATATTATGGATGAAGAAACTGCTAGAGACTTTCTTGCTTGCAATGATAGAGAGGATTTTAAGAAACTGTTAGCTAAGCTGAAGGAAAAGTCTTTGAATGCTAGAATGCAATATGATCCTAAGTTTGCTACTTCACCTATCTTTGTTACTGATAAGGATTATGAATTCTCTGTCGATCCTGAGTTAATTACTTTGGTTGAATCTGATCCTTTCTATGGTTATGAATCTGAAACTGTTGTGGCACATCTTACTAAATTGAATGATATAGCCACCCTATTCGCTCATGAGGAAAAAATCCGCTATTACTATATTCTTAAATTGTTTCCTTTCTTGTTAAAGGGTGATGCTAAGTTATGGTTTAATTCTCTTGCTCCTGGTTGTGTGTGTAGTCCCTAGGATATGATATATTACTTCTCTGAAAAATATTTCCCTGCTCATAAGAAACAAGCTGCTTTAAAGGAAATATTTAACTTTGTGCAAATTGAAGAAGAGAGTCTCCCACAAGCTTGGGGGAGGCTTCTCCAATTACTTAATGCTTTGCCTGATCATCCTCTCAAGAAAAATGAAATACTTGATATCTTTTATAATGGACTAGCCGATGCTTCTAGGGAGCACCTAGATAGTTGTGCTGGTTGTATTTTCAGGGAACGAACTGTTGAGCAAGCTGAATTGCTATTGAATAATATATTGAGTAATGATAATGATTGGACTCTTCCCGAACCACCACCTAAGCCAAAGCCGAAGAAAAGAGGTATTATATTTCTTAGTCCTGAAGATATGCAAGAGGCAAAGAAATCTATGAAAGAAAAAGGTATTAAAGCTGAAGATGTTAAGAATTTACCGCCTATTGAAGAAATACATGGTGTTGATAACCCAACACAGGTAGTAGAGGTAAACTCTCTTTATAGATTTGATGAAGGTGATATTCCTCATAATAAGTCTGCTAGTCAATGCTTGGATGAGTTTGATAATTTTATTGTTAAACAAGAAAATTTCAATGCTTATGTTAGTAGACAATTGAAACATAATGCTCACATGCTTGACCACTTGGGTGATTATATGAGTAGAACTATTAATGATCTTAAGCTTATTAGTAAACATGCTTCCATGATTAGAACTCAAGCAGAACAAGTACCTAAGGCACAGGATGATTTGCTTAATGAGTTGAATAGTAAGAACAATGATAATGTTGTTAGGGTTATGACTAAAGGTGGTAAAATGACCCAGGAACCTTTGTATCCTGAGGGTCATCCTAAGAGAGTTGAGCAACATTCTCAGAGAATTAATACTGATGCATCTAGTCCTAGTAATAAAAAGAAAAAGAAAACTGATAGGACTTTGCATACTTCTACTGAACCTGTTATAGACACACCTGAGAATCCAAATGATATTTCTATTTCTGATGCTGACACACAATCTGGTAATGAACAATGAACTTAGTGATAATGTTAATAATGATGTTCATGTTGATGCTCAACCTAGTAATGATAATGATGTAGAGATTGAACCTGTTGTTGATCTTGATAACCCATAACCAAAGAATCAATGTTATGATAAGAGAAACTTCGTTGCTAGGAAACATGGTAAAGAAAGAGAACCATGGGTTCAGAAACCCATGCCCTTTCCTCCTAAGCCATCCAAGAAAAAGGATGATGAGGATTTTGAGCGCTTTGCTGAAATGATTAGACCTATCTTCTTGCGTATGCGTTTAACTGATATGCTTAAAATGCCTCCTTATGCTAAGTATATGAAAGATATTGTTACAAATAAAAGAAAGATACCGGAGGCTGAAATTTCCACCATGCTTGCTAATTACACTTTTAAGGGTGGAATACCAAAGAAACTTGGAGATCCAGGAGTACCAACTATACCATGCTCCATTAAAAGAAACTATGTTAAAACTGCTTCATGTGATCTTGGAGCCGGTGTTAGTGTTATGCCTTTCTCTTTATATCGTAGACTTGAATTGAATAAGTTGACACCTACTGAAATCTCTTTCCAAATGGCTAATAAATCAACTGCTATACCCATCGGTATTTGTGAGGATGTGCCTATTGTGGTTGCAAATGTTACTATCTTAACGGACTTTGTTATTCTTGATATTCCTAAGGACGACAGTATGTCGATCATCTTTGGTAGACCCTTTTTTAATACTGCAGGGGCTGTTATTGATTGCAATAAAGGCAATGTCACTTTTCATGTTAATGGTAATGAGCATACGGTACACTTTCCGAAGAAACAACCTCAAGTTCATAGTATCAATTCTATTGGAAAAATTTCAACTATTACTATCGAAGGTTTTGAATTCCCTCTCCCTACTGTCAAAAAGAAATACGATATTCTTATTGTTGGGGACATGCATATCCCCGTTGAGGTAACTTAGTGTTATTCGAAAATTCTCCTGTTTCATGTTATTCGAAAGAGGTTTGTTAATAAGACTTGATCAACCTTGTTAACGGATTCCTTTTGATGAGCATGAGATGGATGAATTTAGAAGGCACAACTTTCTGTAATCACTTTTTACATTCTGTTATTTAGAATAAATAAAGAAAAAATAGTATTATCTGTCTGTTTTCTGAATTATTCATGCAATAAAAAAATGCCCCGAAAATAAAAGTTCTCCAAATGCCCTGAAAATTTAGTATGATTTTTTATAGAATATTTTAGAATTTCTGGCACTAAGATTGCACCAGGGGGCTGCACCAGTGAACCACAAGGGTGAAGGGCGTGCCCTACCCCCTGGGCGCGCCCCTGCCTTGTGGGTCCCACATAGGCCCCCCTCACTTATTCCAGCACCCTTCCACTTCGTCTTCCTCCAGAAAAAATCATCCCATAGCTCAAACCCGTGTTCTTGCTCATCTTGCTGCCATTTTCGATTTCCTTGTGTAAAGCTCCATTTGCAAAACTGTTTTGGGGGATTGTTCTTCGGTATGTGACTCCTCCAATGGCCAATTAGTTTTTGTTCTAGTGCTTTATTTATTGCAAATTTTTGCAGCTGTGGTGACCTTGTTCTTGAGCTTGCATGTCAAATTTATATGGTCCAAAGTAGTTTTGATGCATGATTTAGCCTCTAGACACTTGTAGGATTAGTTGCTATTAGTTTTGTTGAGTTTGGTTCACTTTATTTTTAAGTCACTAAAAATTTCAGAAATTTTCAGAGAAAATGATGAGGAGATTGTTAAGAGGCTCTCCAAGTCAGGGTTCTAAAGAAAAGGAAAATGGAGAGAAGAAGAAACCCAAGTACAACCTTCCTCGCACCGCGGAAGTTTGGCCGTGTGAATGGCCATGTGATGCATTCTTGGAGGCGGCCGGAATTTATGAGGATTTCTATTATTTGGCTGGGAATGCAGGCATCACCGACTTTCTCCATGATAAGTGTGATCAGTACCTCTTACTCACTAATACTTTCGTGCAAAATTTTCACTTTCATGCTAGGAGATCACCACCCACGGTAGAATTTTATTTATATGATAAGCATAAGGAGATGACGCTTTATTACTTCTGTGAGGTTTGCAAATTACCTTATGAAGGTAGCGTCGATGAGCCACGTCCTAGAGATGTGGAAGATTTTATTGATGAAGTTACCGTAGGGGAAAGGAGAAAGGTGTCGGAAGCGAGAGTGGCTAGTTTACATTTTCCTGTTTTGCGCTATTACTCATTATTTGTGGGGAGATGTTTAATTGGTCGCGGGGAGAGTGGAGGCCTTAGTGCTCCTAACCTTGCTATTTTGTGCCATGCTTTGCTTCACGATAGAACTTTTAGTTTGGGTGCTATGGTTGCTCGATGGTTGAGTTTAAACCATACGAAGGGTCCTATCTTTGGAGGTATCTATGCCTCCCACCTCGCTAAATGCTTCGAGATACCCATTAGGCACGATGAGGGATAGGAGAAGCTGCTGCCCACTATATACTTAGATTATGACAGTATGGTAGCACATGATTTTATTAAGAAAGACGATGACAAGAGACTCATCTATAACCTGGTATTTAGCGAGAAGACTTGTCAGATTATTACCTTGCCTGCACCTTCTTTGTTCGATATTCATTCAGGCAGGTACTTCATCATGCCCGTGGACATTTACGCATACTGGGAGGGGACGCGATCTCCAGTTCCCGAGCTAGAGCCATCACCTGATGTATCAAGAGTCTATTTATCAGTGGGAGCCGCAGGAGCTCGCTAACCAGTGGAACCCCCAGTATCCTCCTCACTACACCGGAGAGGGTCACTTTGATCCATAGGCCTAAACCAACTTAGGCCAAAAGCCTAAGCTTGGGGGAGTATGTGTTTCTCACCGACATTACATTCATGTTTACACACTCATTCCAGTTGTCGGTGTTCATACTTTTTCATTGTATTATCCATGTTAGTTTACTTCCTTTTTCCTGCTTTCTTCTTGTGTGTTCGAAAAACTTTGAGAAAAACAAAACAATTTTTTTTAGTTATAGCTTATTTCCCTACCATGCTTAGTTGTAGTATTAAAGAAAACCCAAAAATATTTCTCGTTCTTCATTTGCTTGTTGGGAGCTTTCCCATGTGAATAGTTTTTCTCGTTCCTGTTTTACTTTCTTCAGAAAAACAAAAACTCCAAAAATATTTCAGTGTGTTTCTTTGAAATTCTTTTTCTTTTCTTTAGGGGTCGAGAGGAGAAGACCACGATGAAAATGTTGAGTGGCTCTCATATGCAGTATTGTTGATCTAACAAAGAGCCCATATTACCTTGTCTTCTCCTTTGAATAAATATTTGCAGATTCCAACTTAGTCCAATGCACGTGCACTATTATTATTATTCACATCGTTCGGTCGTGCAAGTGAAAGGCAATAATGAGGATATATGATGAAATGATTGGGATGAGGAAAAGCTGGTATGAACTCGACCTTTCTTGTTTTTGTAAATATGATTAGTTCATCGTTCCTGATTCAGCCTATTATGAATGAAACATGTTTGCAATGACAATTAGAGGTTATAGTTACTCATGCCATGCTTAATTAGCTAGGAGTTTATAATGGTTTACCTTGCGTGCCAACATGCTTTTAAAATGGTTGTGATGTAGTATGATAGGATGGTATCCTCCTTTGAATGATTCGGGTGGCTTGACTTGGCACATGCTCACACATGTAGTTGAAAACAAGATCAATATAGCCTCCACGATATTTATGTTCATGGTGATTGATATCCTACTCATGCTTGCACTCAATGTTGGTTACTCTCAATGCATGTTTATGACTGTTGTCGCTCTCTAGTTGGTCGCTTCCCAGTCTTTTGCTAGCCTTCACTTGTACTAAGCAGGAATACTGCTTGTGCATCCACTTCCATAAACCCAAAGTTATTCCATATGAGTCCACCATACCTTCCTATATGCGGTATTTACCTGCCGTTCCAAGTAAATTTGCATGTGCCAAACTCTAAACCTTCAAATGATAATCTATTTTTTATGCCCGAATTGCTCATGTAGCGACTGGGGGCTGTCAGTATCTTCCATGCTAGGTGGGTTATTCTCACGATGAGTGGACTCCGCTCATCATTCACGAGAAAATGGCTGGTAATCGGGATGCCCAGTCCCATGCTCAAATCAAATCAAAATAAATTAAAACAAAACTCCCCCAGGATTGTTGCTTGTATGGACGGTACCCGTTGTTTCGGACCAGCCATGGAGTGTGCTTGTTGGTTGAGGGGGAGTAAAAAACTTTACCATTCTATTTGGGAACCTCCTATAATGTATGTAGCATGGAAGATATCGAGATCTCTTGGTCGTTATGTTGACAATGAAAGCATATCGCTCAAAATTATATCATCTATGTTTCAAAAAGCTCGAGCTCTGGCGCCTCTGCAAATCCCTGCTTCCCTCTGCGAAGGGCCTATCTATTTACTTTTATTGTTGAGTCATCATTCTCTTACAAAAAGCACCAGTTAGAGGGCACCACTGTCATTTGTATGCTTTGCTATTAATTGATATTGAGTATGACTGTGACTGGATCTCTTTTACCATGAATTACAATGCCTAGTCAGTCCTTGATCTTCAGGGGTGCTCTGCATTTATGTTTTGCGGTCTCAGAAAGGGCTAGCGAGATACCATCTTGTTATATCATATCACGATTGTTTTGGAAAAGTGTTGTCATCCGAGATTTATTATTATTACTCGCTAGTTGATTGTGCCATTGATATGAGTAAACGTGAGACCTAAATGTTATTGTGAATGTGGTTAGTTCATAATCTTTCCTGAAAACCTGAATGCTGGCTATACATATTTGCAACAACAAGATCAAACAGAGTTTGTAAAAGTTTTTCTTTATCACTTTCAGTTTGTCAACTGAATTGCTTGCGGACAAGCAATGGGTTAAGCTTGGGGGAGTTGATACGTCTCCATCGTATCTACTTTTCCAAACTCTTTTGCCCTTGTTTTGGACTCTAATTTGCATGATTTGAATGGAACTAACCCAGACTGACGCTGTTTTCAGCAGAATTGCCATGGTGTTATTTTTGTGCAGAAATAAAAGTTCTCGGAATGACCTGAAACTTCACGGAGAATACTTTTGGAATAAATAAAAAATATTGGCGAAAGAATCAACCGAGGGGGACCCACCACCTGTGCACAAGGGTGGGGGGCACGACCCCTGGCTTGTGGGTCCCACAAAACTCCACCGACCTCAACTCCAACTCCATATATTCACGTTCGGGGAGAAAAAAATCAGAGAGAAGGATTCATCGCATTTTACGATATGGAGCCGCCGCCACCTCCTGTTCTTCCTCGGGAGGGTAGATCTGGAGTCCGTTCAGGGCTCCGGAGAGGGGAAATCGTCACCATCATCATCATCAACCATCCTCCATCACCAATTTCATGATGCTCACTGACGTGCGTCAGTAATTCCATCATAGGCTTGCAGGACGGTGATGGGTTGGATGAGATTTATCATGTAATCGAGTTAGTTTTTTTAGGGTTTGATCCCTAGTATCCACTATGTTCTAAGATTGATGTTGCTATGACTTTGCTATGCCTAATGCTTGTCACTAGGGCCCGAGTGCCATGATTTCAGATCTGAACCTATTATGTTTTCATGAATATATATGTGTTCTTGATCCTATCTTGCAAGTTATAGTCACCTACTCGTGTTATGATCTGGCAACCCTGGAGTAACAATAGTCGGGACACTTACCGGTGATGACCATAGTTTGAGGAGTTCATGTATTCACTAAGTGCTAATGCTTTGGTCCGGTTCTCTATTAAAAGGAGGCCTTAATATCCCTTAGTTTCCATTAGGACCCCGCTGCCACAGGAGGGTAGGACAAAAGATGTCATGCAAGTTCTTTTCCATAAGCACGTATGACTATATTCAGAATACATGCCTACATTACATTGATGAATTGGAGCTAGTTCTATGTCACCCTAGGTTATAACTGTTGCATGATGAATGCCATCCGACATAATTATCCATCATTGATTCATTGCCTACGAGCTTTTCACATATTGATCTTTGCTTCGTTACTTTTCCGTTGCCATTGTTACGATTGCTACAAAACTACTACTGTTACTTTTGCCACCATTACCGTTACTTCCATACTACTTTGCTACTAAATACTTTGCTGCAGATATTAAGTCTTCCAGGTGTGGTTGAATTGACAACTCAGCTGCTAATACTTGAGAATATTATTTGGCTCCCCTTGTATCGAATCAATAAATTTGGGTGAATACTCTACCCTCGAAAACTATTGCGATCCCCTATACTTGTTGGTTATCAGTCTCCTTGTGCACCACTCCCCTCTTTCTATCGCTACCACATGCGGACCCGACCCAGCTCCTTCCCTATATACATATATGTCGTGACTCTTTCCATAGCTTCCTAGCATATCATCATTCTCAATCTTGCATGTTGTTCACTTCACAATCTATTCTAGATCTCTCATGAAGTCTCTATCACACACATGATAACTCGCTTTCCTAGCGTCTCCATACATAGGCCACTTTCGAACAACATCAACCTTGTCTCCCTATCTATACGCCACTTCTGCACACAAACGACCCCTCTCTCTCCCCCTCTCTTCCTCTGTCTCTCCCTCGCTCTCGCTCTCTCTCTCTCTCTCATACCCCTCTCCCACACACACTCGATGTCTCTTCCAAATAGTCTGCTCCCCGCCCGCACCCATGCTATCCCGCTACTACACATGCCTATCTCTCTCTTGGACACACATGTCACACCATTCCCCCTTCCCTACTAGGTTTACATCATTAGCGGTCTCTCTTCTCCACATACACACACTCCGTCTCACACACACGCGCGCGCACAAACACACACAGACACACAGAACACCCATCTATTTGGATCCTTCTTTTCAGACACACACCCTTGCATATTCTCTCCAGTATATATCCCCCTCCTCTCTCTAGCTCACATGCACACCAAAATTTTCTGTCTCTCTAACTCACACATCTCTCCCCATGTCCGCATGTGTATCTCACACACTCACTCTCTGATTATGTCTATGTGTCTCCATGTTACACAACACAAAGCCCCATGCACATGTCTCTCTCTATCCTCCACACACAGAGACACACAAAGAAACTCTTATCATTGCCTCAGTCTCTACATATCACACACACACGCTATCTCTCTCGCACACACGCTCAACCAAGGTTTTCTCGTGAATAACTTACCGTCTATTCATCAACAGTCGTGGCAGTACGATGAACATAAGACGTGAAAAAGAATAAATCTACATGTTCGTAGACCACCTAGTATGACTACTAGGACTAGAGCGAGCCGAAAGCGCCCCACCGTCACCCCCTCTTATCGGCGACGGAAAAACCTTTGTTTTACACAGTTGGGAAGTCATCATGCTAAGGCCCCACATGCTCAGCCGTTGAATAGAACGTAGATACAAGTTTATGGAAACAAGTATCGATAATACGTTTGTATCTCCATACTTATATCTCTTCTCTCTTATAAAAAAAACTGAGTTGGTGATGATGGTATGCCTGCCATCTTGCAATATAGACTGTCCGATCTATATCTGACGGATAGAAAGCAAACTATGGCAATTTTGCAAAAAGATACCCGCACCTCTCTCCACATTTGCAGATAAGGCCTTCCCTCGCTCATCCTTATCTCCCACAACCTCATTGTTGAGAAATTAAAAAAGGAAGCCTCTGGAACAATCTGGTATGGTGGCCGCTGCCGGCGTCGTCCATCCCCATGCCTCTGCTCAGTCCGACCACCAATCACCACCACGCCCCACTCCTCCTCACCTTATCTCTCCTCTTTCTCGAGATATCATTAGTTTTTACACATGGGATTACTCCCGCATGGGTCAATCACAATAGGTGTTTTATAAAAAAAATGCATCTTGATGTTCCGTGCAATGCACGGGCATCTTGCTAGTACTCCTACAGAAGACTTAGTTGGTGATGATGGTGTGTCTGCCATCCATCATTTCTGACCATTAGATCTACATCTAACGACCATGAGGTAAGTTGTTGCCTTTTCGCAACAACATCCCACTTCTCTACCCAATTTGCAGAAAACCCCTTAGTATCTTAAAACCAACCACATCCCTCCCTCACCTCATCAAAACAGCCCAAGGAATATATTCTGATTGAAACATAATATATTTTTCGTGATATATGTATATCAAAATTAGAGTGTTTTCTATCAAGTTTGTGAATAAGTATTATTCTACTTATGATCCGTTGCAACGCACGTGCACATTGCTAGTATTTCCAACCATGCAAAAAAATTCTCTAGTATTTCCATAGTTTCGAGTTTTCCATCAAGATATTAGTCACTCATGGTCGATATTTAGTTTGAATTACGTACACATAGGCACTATGTAACTAGCCGTTCTTATTGGCTTCCAAAGCTTAACTTTCACTCCTACTTACAAGATGTAGAGTATTTAACAAAAAACTACCACTTTCAACCAGCCCTAGGAAGAAACTACTGTACAAAAAGTAGCAAAAACATACCCAAAATTTCTTAATCCGCACCAAAAAACTACTACCTAGTGCCGATTAGGCTCGTTTAAACCCATTTATGACATGGTTGGCCCACACGTCCGTGCTAACGAGGCACCTTAAACCAACACCGTTTGTTTGACCGTTGTGTTGACCGTTAAGACATGAGGGACCCACATCTGAGCTTCTATCCTCTTCTTCCTCCTCCAATATTTATTTTTCCGAAACATTACTACTTCAAATAGTTCGTATGCGTGTTCGTCGGTGGCGCCGGTGATGAGCGAGCTGGCCGCCGCTCTACCGGACGGGCCGGATGCCGCGCTGGCCTCCGCACGGGTTGGCTGGCTGGCCCGAGCGTGGCTCACACGCGAGCAAGCCGCCGTGCTGGACTTCGCTCGAGCTAGATGGCTGGCCTTAGCGCGGCGCTCGTGAGCAAGCCGCTGCACCGCCGTGCCAACCTAGCTAGCAAACCTTGTAGACAAGCAGCTGGATGCATCCAGTAGGGTGTGTACCAGCTTGGCTAGCTAGCGGCCGCGAGCGCCGCACGGAGCTGGCATCCGGGATGCCGCAAGATGGGCTCCGTGCCACCGGCGCTTTTGACCTCGCCTTCTGCCGGCGGCGGTAGCTGCGTCCCATGGCCGAGGATGACTAGGTGGATGGGCCGGAGGTAGGAGGTCACTCAGGGATTTTTGTCCAGACTGACATGTAGGTCCCACAAGTCACAACGCCTAACTTGCCGGTCAAATAGACGGCGTTGACTTAAGGGGCGACATGGGTTGAAACGTGCCTATAACGGCACTTGGTAGTTTATTGTGATGGATTAAGAAAATTTTGGTATGTTTTTGCTAATTTTTGTAGAGTAGTGGTTTCTTCGTAGGGCTGGTTGGAAAGTGGTACCTAGTTTCTTGGTAGTGGTTTCTTGTAAGGAACAATGTACTAGCAACAAAAGGCGATTATAGGTTGCGTTTTACTACTGGTGGTCGCGGGAGTGTATAGCTCATTTTGTGGGTTCGATCCCGGTCGAACGCACAACGGCCTTTTTTTTAAATATTAACCTTGTTGCGAGCCAATATTGTACACTGGTAGTTTGACTTTTGAAGTCGAACGGACATGTTGCACCACAATCTCAGTGCACTGGATAGCCCAGCCACGTGAACGGGTTTTCCCTCCCATCTTCTCGTGGCCCGCGTACTAGAGTAGCACAAGTAGTACTCCTACGTAAAGTAGTACTAGTACTTCTATATAGCAATTCACACTATGCAACATTTCTTGCCTGTGTGTTCGCCCTAGCCGCACCTTGCTTGCTGCTTCCTCATAAGCTACCATCTTTACTAGGGGTATAGAAACTAGCACCTCCCAATTAAGCCCGAGGAGCCGGAAAAGCCTGGCGCAGCATTGGGAACTGTGCAATATGGCTCTATACATAAAGTGCTATATACTCTGTACGTAGCTTGTGGCGTTGCACGCATGGACTTCGCTCAATTATCTCAAGGCCAGCTATGCGCTTGAATAGAGCACGGAGAGTACGCAGGTGTACTTTCCCTGCATTGATAGTACATCGATGGTTCTAGAGAACAGTAGTACCCTCCACTTGCAACTGTAGCTCCTTGGCCTTGAGTTTCTAGAGTTCAAAACTGGTGCACTATAGAAGTACAGTACTCCGTAGTAAATAATAACCGCACCATCACACTACCACTATGCGTGCCTGCATAACTTCCTTAACAAAGGGACGAGGCCCGGCCCTGCGGTTATGCTCTTATCTCCTCCTCGCCAGTTCCCCTCCCCCGAAGAGACTAAGCCAGTTCGTCGCTGCTGCCATGGATTCGCCAAGCGGTTCTCCTCCTCATCGGGGCTGGGAGACCTTGGACGATGATCCTCTGGGAGAAATCGCACGCCACTCCGACGTCCTCACCGCCGCAAGACTCGGTGCTTCCTGCACCAACTATTTTAAGATGGTGCGTAAACAGGCTTGGGGAAAGGCCATGCTTGTTGGTCTTCCATGAGTTCTCGAGCAGAAGGTTATTCTATGGGACAATCCATCGAACAGCCCACCGCTACCTGGCCGTGGTTGCACGTTGACTCCGCTAGAGTTGCCGACGTTGAGAGGTAGTCAGATTTTGTCCGATGAGCAGGTCAGTCATGGAGTTTGATCATGTAGTGTATATTCTAAATATAGTACTTAGTTATTCCATCCCGTAATTTCTCCGCTACCCACCGTCTTATATATAGGTCAGGGTTGGTGCCAACGGAGATTGGCTTGCATACCTTCGGCCGGATACCACCATTATTTTGCACAACATCCACAGCAGTGCGGCCATTCCCGTAGACCCCTTCTCCACCATTGGGATCGGCCTTCCGGACTGGCTGGGCTTGAATTCGTATGATGATGCCTACATGAGATCGAAGAAGATAGCAATTGCGGACCCACCGACAAAGCAACGCAGCTATGACGATTACTATCTCATCGCGGTGTTCGACATAAGGATTGCCATCAATAAAAATGGCCGTAACGACAGAGGCTGGCACATGTTGGCCGCGGCAGATTTGTACCCCTACACGTTCGAAGACGCCATGTTCCATGTAGGCCGCATCTTCGCGGTGACAAGCCAGGGGACTTGTTTCATATGGTTGCCATCCTATGGTACGGGAGATTACAAACGGAATACACAAACCATCATTTGCATCCCTAACGGTACTCCATTATTTTGCAGGGACGAGTCATCCCCCGATCAAAATAAGATCGCCGATCCTGGATGTGCATTTGCATCTGCGATTCGGTCTAACCTGGAACCTTGTAGCTGACTTTGGCATATTGGGATCAACTATCTTAGCAGTCGTTACCCATGGTACCACTGATGTGCAACATGGTCACACGATCTACAATGATCGGACCGTCACCATCTACCTAGGTATTCTATTTTCTCATTGTTGTGTGTTAGAGTAGTAGTACTTGTTAGAGCAAGTACAATAGGATGATGTAGGCGGGCTGTATGGCTTTAAATAACATATTTTTGATGAGTTGGATAAGAGAGAAGAGGAGAGAGAAGAGAAGCGGGCTACTGATTAATAGCCGGCTGTAGCATGCGCTCCTAGACACTATGTGAGAGAGGAAGGTGGGCCATGTTTCAACAAAGTAGTACATATTTCTTTGTGACTATTGTACTTGCGGGCTATAAGATAGGCTATATATGATGTGGCAAGATCATATAGCCAGCATCCGGCTATACTATTAACCATGCCCTTAGTTCTTTTCTTTTCTTGACAGGGACATGTTTACTGTACTAGTACTACAATTTAGTATTAGATTTTTTTAACCCTCTCGCCTTCTCTTTCAATGTACTAAGTAGTAAGGAGTAGTACTACTTACTAGTACTAGTACTTTTTACCTTAGAGGACGCGCATAGCTAGCTAGGCCCTTGAAGACTTGAACCCACTAGCTCCCACCATTTTTGTTTTTCCATGTCTTACTATCTCATCCATGTAGCCAAGAGTGGCTATATATAATAAGCCAGTTATTTTACTTCCTCTATACTGGAGTAGTACTATTTGCCACACAATATTACTGACCGCAATATTTGAGCACAACATTATTATGCATGGACCTTGACCATGTACGTCACCATGTGTCTAGATCTGAGATGCCGCGTGTACTAGATGAACGGTGTCGAGTTCGACCCCCGTGATGCTATGTGGGTACCGAGGAACACTCTTGGAGAGTACTCACTTTTCATTGGGGACAGCTACCCCATTGTGAAGCAGATGCCACCTTCTGTGCATGACACCGAAGGCCTACCGTTCATGAAGCATGGTTGTGTCTTCAGTGCGCACCGCCGGATGAACGACATGCTGGGACACGCTATCCCTGATTTATGCCGCTTCAGCTTGGATGAGTCTCCATCGTGTGGAACCGGACTAGAAAGCTGCAACAATGATTCCCGTTGCCCACCGCTATGGATCGTGCCATCTATGAAGAACACCTGGGACTGGAACCTGGAGGAGGACATGGAGCCCATCTATAACGTGTAAGTGGAGTATGGTAAATTGTGAATGGTAGTGCTATAAATATATGTAGAGTAGTCGTGCACAAATTTATCACATGAAGTGGAGATGAACTTGTGTGGCATGCTGGCATTTGTCCTTTAAAATTTATTACTAGTAAATGTGTTATGTGTACGTGCAACTTGTGTGGCTGTTGCACGGGCTCCAACATGCTCTGTGAGAAAAAAAGGTGGCAGAGCTTTGGCTATAGGTGACATGGTGGCATCATACAGTAGCAATCGTTCGCTATAGTTGTAGTACTAGGGCGACAACTCCTATAAACCTTGCGCTTGGCTCTTCGCCTCTTCGGGAGGTTAAACAGTTCGTACTCCTATGAACCTTGCACTTGGCTCTTCGCCACTTCGGAAGGTCCAACAATGTCAGTACAATATGCTTCTGGCAATCTGACACCGAATGAACTGCTGCTCGTCCACTGCGAGGGCGAGGGTGAGGGAGAGGGAGAGGGCATTGTAGTCAAAACCCTCTCCTCGTCCTGCGAGCCACCGCGCGCGTGGGCGAGGGAGAGGGCGTAGGCGTACGTAGTAAGCAAGCTTCTCTTCGTCCTGTGAGCCACCGCGCGTGGGCGAGGGAGAGGATGTAGTAAGCAAGCTTCTCCTCGTTCTGCGAGTTGACGGGACACATCAAAGTAGTACTAATCCATACTGAGTCCTTTCCGGTTAATATGGCTTAATTTGAAATGAGAAAAATACACTGGCGGTCAACATATGTAACAATACGCTCATTACGGTCACTATATAGTTTTGCGGTGATTATACGGTCACTAGCTCACGTAGAGCACCGTATTGCACCCTGCTAACTGGACACATAGTCGACGTGGTACTTTGTTTACTGGTTAAATTGACACCTGGTTTCTGGGTCCCACCTGTCAGTTGGCAGAGCAAATAAATCAGTTAAACAAAACTTTACGCAGGCGCGACAGGAGTCCAACCCTTGCGCGCAAACCACCCTGGCTGTGTATGTGAGTGCATGCACGTGTACTCCCTCGGTCCATGAAAAACCGTACATAATGGACAGTATCATATACTAGTATCATGCATATGATACTAGTGTATGATACTACTTCTGTAATGCCTAGTATCATAAGTAGTATATTAGGTTGCCTTATTAATTTGCCATGCATGACACAAAGTAGTACAACATTTAATATGATACGGTATCATGATATGATACCACAACCTCTCTTTCCTCATTTAATTGTATGCCACATCATCCAAAAAGTCTAGTTGGTGTGCATGATAGTACCACTTATGATACTCCTATTACGGCCAGCCTTAGAAAATTTTCCAACAAAGAGTGTACATCTACACTTCCAATGCACTTGGCCTTTAATCTAATCGGTATTGACTGACTAATGCACCAACTTGTGCTCTAGCTATAGGCTACATGTCTATCCTTAGTTACAACATGCAACAACCTACATTTAATCTTCTTCTCTCAATGGTCCATGCACACATAAGTCTGCTACTTTTGGGTGTTATTTATGCCATGAAGTTCCGGTTCCTCTTGGTCAATGTGTAACTCCCTATATGTACAGCATTTCATGAACAGAGGGAGTAGGTTGAGCACTTGAGCGTAAGCGTGTGTGTTGCGTCATGTGCTGTGTGCCGCATGGATGCGTGAGTGTTGCATGCGTGCATGTGTACGTGTGAGTGTTGCATGCATACATGCATGAGGCTTCTACTCCCTCCCATTGACATGTTCATATTTCAAGCTTAATTAAAACGTTGCATGCAAGAATTAAGAGAAAATTCACCAATGCGTGTAAAAGTTCTGGTCTTTTGTTCTTCACGCATGCATTCCAATTAATACGTTCGTAAATACAATTTTATTGAGGAAAACCAGCCCATTATTGAGTACTTTTGGAAAAAAATCTTCGGGCACTCATCATTTACTACTACCTTGGTTGATGATTTTTTTTGACCTGTATATAAACCTCTGTCCTGGTTTATTGGTCCCCTTCGTATTTAGTGTAAAATTTGGACCGTAAATTTAACTAACAAAGTTTCAATGCATGTCATAAAAAACTATACCATTAAAAACTATGTTCAAATACGAATCCAGTGATATGATTTTTGGTGACATGCATTAACATTTTATTAGTTAAATAGATGGTCAAAGTTTGACACAAAATACTAGTAGTACTCCTACATTATTGGCGCCGGGTGCCTTGGCCAATGTTTCTTGTTGTTGGACAGGATGAGAGTAGACACATTGGGATATTGTAGGTAGGAAGTCTTGGTGATCCATTATTCCCCATCTCAGTCAGAGAGAACTATTCAACTAGTCTTCACAGAGAAGTGACAATACACGCTGCAGCAGATGGGACACTTAATTAATAAGCTGAGCCAGCGTGTTGGTGTCACTAAATCAGCCTTACCCTGTACTGCCATCATGTTTGCCAGTGGAGCACACTTCCGCAAATACGCCTACGCACCTCTCTCTTCCATTAACTGACATATGGGCCCTCTTGAGGTAGACCCACATGTCATCGGCTTAACTATTTACACTCCGAAGGACGATATATCCTGGTAGTAGTACTAGTAGAATTGAGATTTAGTGCACTTTCTTGCCCATCTTTCCCTCTTCTTCCTCCTCTCTTTCCCATCGTCAGCCGCACACCATTTCCCCCTGCTCACTGCTCGCCCGCCCACGCCATCTTCCTCGGTAGCTCGCGCGTACCATATCCCCCCCGCTCACTGCTCGGCCACACACGCCATCTTCTTCGCTCACCCACCCGAATCCAGTTCCCCGCTCGCTCGTAGGCACTGAAAACCCCAATCCCTCAGCACCCTAAAAAACCCTATGGCAGAACCGACTGACACGCAGAGCCACGATTGGAATTCCCTCCGCGATGTTCTCTTGGAGCAGATATGTAATCATATGGACATGCTCAGCACCGTGCGTCTGGCCACATGCTCGGTGTCTATGTATCGTGTACTAATCTGCAACCGGCCGGCCCTTTTCAAGACACCCTGCTTGCTGATGCCCAATCCTCGAAGGTGGCCTAGACACCGACTTGATGATCCTACTGAGGTTGTCGTCGTGCCCCTCGACATGCTACCACTACCCGCCCACCTGTCCTTCATGCGCGGCCACTACTGGGCGGGCATGAAGGCCAACTGGATCATCCTCATCCACCAATCCGGTAGTCCGTGGCATCTCGTGGATCTATAGCCAGCGAGAGATCACCGTTCCATCGTTGGATACCGCCGGCATCGAGCCTCACGGCCCGCCGAACACTCCTGCCTACTACGCATGAGACGCATCAAGCTTTTGGTACGACCTCCGTTTGCTGATGGTTGTAATCTGCGAAGTGCCCACACCATCAGAAGACTACATGGATTACAAGCTCATTGCCTTGTTTGACATGGGACTAGTCTATCTGGAATCCGGTCGCCATACATGGTTATGGCTCATCATCAATCCTATTGACCCTCCATTTCTGTCTGATGCTATAGTGCACGATGGCATCGTTTACGCGGTCGACGCACAGATTGGCTGCATATACTGGTGGAATCTATCGCCGTGTAATTGTTCTATCTCATCTTATCTTTACCTTATGAATACGACTGCCTGTTGATTTTTAGAAATTTAGAATAGATAGTATGTCTATAACCACATCATTGCTATATGTTCCTCTCATTTCCTAGATTTTTGTGACCACACATGTTATTGTTAGAGTTGATATGAGAACAATTGGCATCTAATGATTGTTAGAATAGATATTATGAGTATAACCTCATGATTGCTATATGTTACTCTCATTTCCAAGATTTTTATAACCACGCATGTTATTGTTAGAGTTGATATGAGAACAGTAGTAACTGCTATGGTAGAATATGAGTAGGCCCTGGCATAGCTGTTTTCCTCTCATTTTTACATGATGTTTGAACCATGACATATTGCTAGAATATGAAAGCCATTGGCTTATTTTTTTAACTTGGGGTATGATTATGACCACGACATTGCAATTCTCTGGCTATGATTTGTGTCACTGTTATAATAATCTTAATTCCACACATACTCTGAACATGATTGTATATTTTTGTCCTTTTGGTCTCCAATTTGATTTGTTGTAGCAGACGCAAATGCGCTGGCCTTCATAATTCCAGGACCTAGAAATATACAAGTCAATGGGTGGTGGTTTATCGCTCGTTCAA
Source organism: Thinopyrum elongatum (assembly GCA_011799875.1). Lineage (NCBI taxonomy): Eukaryota > Viridiplantae > Streptophyta > Magnoliopsida > Poales > Poaceae > Thinopyrum > Thinopyrum elongatum. The sequence goes on along the minus strand of CM022303.1, from coordinate 529,151,588 downwards.
CTGACGGTGGTCATTTGATGCTCATTCGCACGTACCAAATTGACCAAACCATTTCATCAAACCACATGCAGTATAATGCCTGGGGCGTTCGTGACTGTGATGGCTATGGCTGCTTCGTGTTCGAGAAAGATCCCAGCTCCATTGGGCCAGGCGTATTCAATTGAAGGCGGGTTTACAGCTCGGCAACCACTCCATGTTCCTCGGGCTCAATTATCCGATCATCCAACCAATCATCGATCATATCACCGGCGATGATTACCGTGCTATGCAACTTCCATTCGTGAGGGGGAACTATGTTTACTCATCGTACCATCGGTTTCATGAATCACCATATCCAGAGATTCATTGACACAGCTTGTTGACAGATGATCTTCAGTGTGTGAAAGGCATCAAGCTTCCAAGCGATGAATGGATTTTGCAAACCCGACATGCGGCGATGTGGTTCATGCCAACAGCAAATATGCACAACTTGATTTGTAGTGATATCTAGACTGAGCCATGTATCCAGCTGCTATAGCATGACCCTCTTTTGTTGGATATTATGTACCGTAGTTTGTTTGAAGGATAGATACCTTTCTGGGATCAACTGCATCCTAACTCACCTGCGTAGCATGTACTGATAATGATGATGGAGATGTTGTGCAGAAGCCATATATATCAATTAGGCTTCAAGTGCGTACTTGTTGGTGAAAGTGTTGTCCAATGGGAATTATATTTTGTATTACTCATGTAGCCTACAAAGTCTATTGCACAGCCTTGTAACTTCGTACTCCATTTCTAAATTTGTACTAGTACTAGTAGTCCTCTATAACGTATATTGCGCTACTCGTACTAATACCTCCCTCCTGGTTTATTGGTCCCCTTCATAATTTGTGTCAAATTTTGACCATAAGTTTAACTAACTAAATGTTAATGCATGTCACAAAAAATTATATCGTTGGATTCGTATTTCAACATAGTTTCCAATGGTATAATTTTTGGTGACATGCATTGACATTTTGTTAGTTAAACCTATGGTTAAAATGTGACACTAAATACGACTAGTAAGTAGCACAGTAGTACTAGTATACGTCGGTCAAATTATTCATCATGTCCTCACATTGAATAGACATGACAACACGCTGCGTGAGGTGACACAAGAGTCCCGGAGGCGTGTTCGGTTCACCAAAGTGAGCCTCACCTCTCTCGTAGTACAACAACACTCTCCCATTCTCTACAAAACCACTCTCCCATTCTCTACAAAATCACTGTCCCATTCTCTCCCGGTCTCTCCGCCTCATAGCCGCCGCCTTGTTTTGATCCATTTGGTACGATGAGTGATGAGCTACTGGAGCTGCTATACTTCATTGCAAGTAGTCAAAAGGAAGACGCTGAAAAAATTGATCTCAACAAGGATGCTCTTCAAGCTAGCCGGATGAAGGAAGGAACCAGCGAGGCCGCTCCTGTGAGTATTCGTCCCGTCGCCCTGTATGATCACTAGTGCAGAATTGGGCGTTAGTCCCGGTTCGTAAGGCCCTTTAGTGCCGGTTCTGGAACCGGCACTAAAGGGTGGGGACTAAAGCCCCCCCCCCCTTTAGTGCCGGTTCAACACGAACCGGCACCAAAGGCCCACCAGGTGGCACGAGCCCGCGCCGGGGGCTGGGAGACCTTTAGTCCTGGTTGGTTACACCAACCGGGACTAAAAGGTTTATGGGTTTATGGGTTTATGATTTATTTTTCATTTTAGTTTTGTGTTTTGCATTTAATTCTTTTTCATTTCAAACATATTTTACGCTACATATATTCCTATATATTCAACTTGGTCACTTGGATAAATCCACTTTAATCTAATATGTGTTTGTTCCACCCTAATGATATACAACTCATATCATCATCATAATGATATATATATATATAATCTCATCATCATCGTAGTCATATATACAACTCATCTTGATCGTAGTGATATAACAATCTCACCATTATGATCATCATAAGTTAACCACTACTAGGTAAGGTGCTAGTGATAGAACAATCTCACCATTATGATCATCATAAGTTAACCAACTACACTAGGTAAGGTAGCAGGACCTACTACTCTCTCTCGGGTAGCATAGCATAAAACAGGAAAAAAAAACCTCCTTCTCCGTTATGCAACATAGAGATCCAACTGTCTCCATTTTGTGGCCTTCGCTCAGCCACTATTTTTCTCCATGCCTTGATTTTGAGGCCTCCATCTGTTTTAGAGGTCGAGTATGCATATTTGAGACCCTCCGACCATGGTCGTACGCAAACAACTGTCATCTCACCTTCGACAAACATAAATGGAGGCACAACCACATCCGGGAGCTTCTGTTGAAGAGCATAATAGTAACATATATAGTTAGCAATGAAGTTTACTTCAGAAGAATGTATGAAAAAGATGGACTAACTAGTGACACAATAGTAAAAATCTTACCATGATACTAGCACGAATGTTAGCATCGCACAACTCGTGGACTAGTGGCACGTATTTACCATAATTTTTCCCAACTCCATAGATGATCTTAGGTTGCAGAACTTCTTTAACAAAGGAGATAAGATAATTCTTCTCCTCCCAAGTTAGCTCTGCGCCATGACTGTAGTAGGTGTCGTCTATTATCTTTTGTATTTGTTGGGAAGAGAGAAAATAAGCTGTCAATTATAAAAAACAAGTTCAGTAGGTATGAATAACAAGTATTTTTAGATAAGGAATATAGATCATTTAACAAATGTGTTTAACAAACTCACACGGAGGCAGAATCGGAATCATGTTAGGATCCAGCCAAATGTTTTCGTCTTCCGGATTGCCAAGATCGAATGTTATTTTCATATCCTCCTCGAATCCATAGGCCTTGCATAATCCTTCCCAATTTGAACATCCAAAATGAGTGTGACCTACTTCATTTATGATCTTAACCTCAAAATCGAAACCATGTTTCGTTTTAAGGTGACCTATCTTCGTGTCCACCTTGGACATCTCTTCGAAAGACAGCTTCTCAAGGACATATGGTCTTGCATAGCATGGTATGCACTAGTCAAATTATAAAAAAAATGGAAATTACACGTTAAAGGAAAAATCTTAAGCCATGCTTAATTCATAAGAAACACGTGCCACTGAAGTTACATACTGTAAAACCTTCGAAGCCCTCCTTAAGCGTGAGGGAGAAGCATGTACCGTTATCTAGGTGCGGTCTGTCGCACATACCCCCGTCGTCGGTACAGTCATCGCACTCGGGGATCTTATCGTCGCCAGCCATTTCCTATAAATGTTCATAATTCAAAGATTAAAAATTACGGCATGACCTTTGCTAAAATAGGACATATCGAGCGCCTAAAATTTGTCGGAATGGAAATGAATCAACAATCCTCCTAAAAGGTATAGCATTCTTTGATGACAAAGTGATAATGACATAAAAATTTATATTGTAAATATATATTCAAAAAACCTATACGATTACTAGTTTACTATTCTATTCAAAAGACCATTCTACCTATGACATAAAAAACCTATATGCAAATTAATCCACGCTTGATTTTTGTAATTCTTTTTCACTTGATTTTGCAAATACATAACTAAAAGTATAAAACACTAAAAAAGATTCATCTAACATTTATATATCTAGCATTTCTATATAACTAAAAGTATAAAAAACTAAAAAACATTCATCTAACATTTCTATAACTAACAGTATAAAAAACTAAAAAAACATTCATCTAACATTTATATATCTAATTCATCTAACATTTCTATAACTAAAAGTATAAAAAACTAAAAAACAGAAAATAAGAAAATGTGTGTGTGTGCGCGTGTGTGTGTTCATATGCATGTGTGTGTGTGTGTGCGGGCTTGATCTATGGGAGGGCGGCCATGGCGGCAGGGGCTCACAGCGGGGCGTCGGGGGCGGCGACGGCAACGGCGACGGTGACGGTGCGCGAGCTCGAGGGAGGGGCGGCGGGCGGCGCGTCGGGGGACGGCGACGGGGGACGGCGTGGGCGGCGCGTCAGGGGCGGCGATGGCGTGGGCGGCGACGTCGTCGATCGGGGCAGGCGGTGCGTCGTCAACGGAGAGGAAGAAACAGAGGAAAAAACAGAGGGAAACTGAATTTTTTTCAAGTGTTGTATATATAGGAGGGACCTTTAGTCCCGGTTGGAGCCACCAACCGGGACTAAAGGTCAATCTGGGCCAGGCGAAGCGGCGGGAAGCGACCACCTTTAGTCGCGGTTGGTGGCTCCAACCGGGACTAATTAGTCGCGGTTGGTGGCTCCAACCGGGACTAATTAGTCCCGGTTGGAGCCACCAACCTCGACTAAAGGTGGTGCCCTGCCACCCGCGGTGCACAAGTTTAGTCCCACCTCGCCGAGCGAAGGGCAGCCACTCTGGTTTATAAACCAAGCCGCGGCTGCTCCTTCGAGCTCCTCCCTAAAGCAGGCCTTCTGGGTCTACCTCTGCTGCGCTGCCCTGTGGGCCTACTGGGCCTTGCGGGCCTGCATCCTGGCCCAATTACAAGTTGGGTTTCTAGTCGTATGCAGGCCGTTGTAGCCCAGTATGCGAGCTTTTTTTTAATTTTTTTGTTTTCTGCTTTATTTATTTTCTTTATTTCTGAGTTGTTTTTTGCTTTATTTAGAGTTTCTATGTGAATCTTTTTTGCTTTAGGTAAAAAAATTATAAACTTTCTGTTAGTGCGAGTAGTTTTCAAATTTGAATAGTTTAAATTTGAATTATTTGAAATTTGTGTGAATCACTAGTTTGTGAATAACTTTACTTTAAAAATAGATTATTTAGTGATTCTTTTTTCTTCTGTTTAATATTAGTGTGTTTTATCATTATATTCAATTTGGTAAAACTTAGATAAGTTTAAAAAAATGAAATGCCTTTTGTAACAGATGAGTTTTCGTCTGAAACCCTGATACTTCGAAAGAGATTGTCCATTTTGTACACGAAGTGGATCCAGTTTTTGTCGTAACCCTCGCAAATTTTTAGCATATGCTATGTGGGTGAAATGATGATACCATGCCAACTTTCAACCTTTTTAGAGTTCATTTGTAGTGCTTTTCAATTTCAGGGTCATTTAGCTCAAAAAATCAGTAACTGCATGAAAAATAGCAAGTGAAGTTAGAAAGGGTTGATAATTGATGACATGGCTTTGAATGGTGCATACTGAACGCACAAAAAGTCTGGAGTTGAAATAAGTTTAAAAAATGAAATGCCTATGGAACAGATGAGTTTTCGTCCGAAACCCTGATACTTTCGAAAGAGATTGTCCATTTTGTACATGAAGTGCATCCTGTTTTTGCCGTAACCCTCTCAACTTTTTAGCACATGCTATGTGGGTGAAATGATGAAACCATGCCAACTTTCAACCTTTTCAGAGTTCATTTGTAGTGCTTTTCAATTTCAGGGTCGTTTAGCTAAAAAAATTAGTAAATGCATGAAAAATAGCAAATGAAGTCAGAAAGGGTTGAAAATTAATGACGTGGCTTTGAATGGTGCATACTGAACGCACAAAAAGTCTGGAGTTGAAATAAGTTTAAAAGAATGAAATGCCTTTTGTAACAGATGAGTTTTTGTCCGAAACCCTGATACTTCGAAAGAGATTGTCCATTTTGTACACGAAGTGCATCCTGTTTTTGCCGTAACCCACTCAACTTTTTAGCACATGCTATGTGGGTGAAATGATGATACCATGCCAACTTTCAACCTTTTCAGAGTTCATTTGTAGTGCTTTTCAATTTCAGGGTAGTTTAGGTCAAAAAAATCAGTAAATGCATGAAAAAAATCAGTAAACTGACAAGACATTGCACCAAATCATTCTCTAACCTTGGTATGATTTCTGGATCGATTACCTTCTGAGAGATTGTATTGAGGAATGCACATAGCTTCACAATGGCTAATCGAATGTTTTCCGGTAGAAGCCCCCTCAATGAAACCGGAAGCAGTTGCGTCATAATCACGTGGCAGTCATGAGACTTTAGGTTTTGAAACTTTTTCTCTACCATATTTATTATTCCCTTTATATTCGATGAGAAGCCAGACGGGACCTTCATCACCAGTACGGTGGCGAGGCTTCGTCCGGTGATCTGCCTCACCTTTGAAATGCTTGCCTTTCTTTCTTACGGGATGCCTGCTCGAAAGAAATCGACTATGTCCCAGGTACACATTCTTCTTACAATTATCCAAATATATACTGTCGGTATCATCCAAACAGTGCGTTCAGGCGCGGTATCACTTGTTTGTCTGTCCTGAAAGGTTACTGAGAGTAGGCCAATCATTGATGGTCACAAACAGCAACGCATGTAGGTCAAATTCTTCCTGATCGAGCTCATCCCACGCACGTACACCATTTCCATTCCACAGCTGTAAGAGTTCTTCAACTAATGGCCTTAGTTACACATCAATGTCGTTGTCGGGTTGCTTAGGGCCTTGGATGAGCACTGGCATCATAATGTACTTCCGCTTCATGCACAACCAAGGAGGAAGGTTATACATACATAGAGTCACAGGCCAGGTGTTATGATTGCTGCTCTGCTCCCCAAAAGGATTAATGCCATCTGCGCTTAGACCAAACCATACATTCCTTGCGTCATCTGCAGAGTCCCTCCACTTCCTCTCGATTTTTCTCCACTGCGACCCGTCAGCGGGTACTCTCAACTTCCCGTCTTTCTTACGGTCTTCTTTGTGCCATCGCATCAACTTGGCATGCTCTTTGTTTTGGAACAAACGTTTCAACTGTGGTATTATAGGAGCATACCACATCACCTTGGCAGGAATCTTCTTCCTGGGTGCGCTCGCCCTCGACATCACCAGGGTCATCACGGCTGATCTTATAGCGCAATGCACCGCATATCGGGCATGCGTTCAAATCCTCATAGTCACCGCGGTAGAGGATGCAGTCATTAGGGCATGCATGTATCTTCTGCACCTCTAATCCTAGAGGACAGACAGGCTTCTTTGCTTCGTACTTACTCTCGGGCAATTCGTTGTCCTTTGGAAGCATCTTCTTTAACATTATCAGTAACTTTCCAAATCCCTTGTCAGATACACCATTCTCTGCCTTCCATTGCAGCAATTCCAGTGTGGTGCCCAGCTTTTTTTTGTCAGCTTCGCAATTTGGGTACAACGCTTTCTTTTGATCCTCTAACATACTCTGCAACTTCAGCCTCTCCTTTTCACTTGCGCAGATTCACTTTGCATCGGCAATGGCCCGACCTAGATCATCAGCGGGCTCATCTGATGCCTCTTCTTTAGCTTCTTCCCGCATTGCCGGCTCAACTTCTTCCCCCATTGTTGTACCATCGTATTTAGGGAACCCATGGCCAGGATAGCTATTGACGTCCTCTTCTTCTTCATTGTCTTCCATCATAACCCCTCTTTCTCCGTGCTTGGTCCAAACATTATAGTGGGGCATGAAACCAGACTCAAATAGGTGCTAGTGAATGGTTCTTGAGTTAGAGTAATTGTGATCATTCTTATAGCCAGCACATGGACAACACATAAAACCATCAGCCCGCTTGTTTGCCTCAGCCGCAAGCAGAAAAGTATGCATGCCATTAACAAACTGGGGAGAGCATCGGTCATCGTACATCCATTGTCGGCTCGTCTTCATTACACAACACCGAAAAGACCAAATTAATACAAGTTCATACACACTTATTCTCATAAAACAACATACAAACTCTCTAGCTAAAGCATTTAAACGCAACAACAATTGCGATCAAGATCGCAACTAAGGTAACAATTGATCCAACAGCATAATGATACCAAGCCTCACTATCAATGGCATATTTTCTAATCTTTCTAATCTTCAAGCGCATTTTCTCCATCTTGATCTTGTGATCATCGACGACATCGGCAACATGTAACTCCAATTCCATCTTCTCCTCCTCAATTCTTTTCATTTTTTCTTTCAAATACTTGTTTTCTTTTTCAACTAAATTTAACCTCTCGACAATAGGGTCGGTTGGAATTTCCGGTTCACATACCTCCTAGATAAAAATATCTATGTCAACTTGATGGGCATACTTTGTCATAAACACGAAATGCAACAAATAGTTATAAAAGAGAATATACCACATCCGAATCATAAACCGGAGGAGGGCCGACGGGGACAGATATCAAAACCATGGCACTATGTATAACAAACAATGTACAGGTAAGAAAATTATACAAGTTACTATATATCTAAATCTCACAAACATGATTTTTTTTATATAAAAAAGATAAGAACAAGAGGCTCACCACAAGGTGGTGCCGGCGACGGGACGGTGCGGGCGATCGACGGTGGTTAGGACGGAGACGGGAAGGCACTAAGTAAACCACACCTACATATGCAAACTAAGAGTTATTTTGAGCTCAAATTGCATATAAATCAAATAAACTACCACATATAATTCCTCCCAAACTAAAACCCACAAATCACTATACTTATAGAGCATTGCAAGATATAATCTAGCAATGAGAGATGAAAGGACAAAGTTTCTAACCTTTGTGATCACTTGGATGGATGGGGTGCCTTCAAATCTTGACAAATTTTGGCAAAAATGGAGGATGAGCTTGAGAGGAGAGGAAGAAAACAGAGAGGAGAGGAAAGGGGAAGAACAGAGAGCTCGGGCTCGACAAAGGGTTTATATAGGATGATCTTTAGTCCCGGTTGGTTATATGAACCGGGACTAAAGGTGCACCTCTATTACTGGTTCATGCCACGAACCGGGACTAAAGGTGTTGGTGGGGCCCCAGCCTCACACCAGCCTGCCACCACCTCTTTAGTCCCGGTTCGTGGCACGAACCGGTACTAGAGGTTCAACATGAACCGGGACTAATGAGCGCCGCCCGCCTAGCCGTTGGAACCGGCACTAATGGTCACATTAGTGCCGGTTCATTTACAAACCGGGACTAATGAGCTGAACATTAGGTCCTTTTTCTACTAGTGGATGATTTTGATCTTTATGGGAGTTTTCAAGTCTTTAGAGTCTGCATGTAGTACTGAAGCCGAGACCCCAGTTTGTTCGGGTATTGTGGCCTTCAGATTTGGAGTACCACTTATCTGTCAAAATCTTTCATCATTTACTTAAAACAGTTGATTGATTATACATTGAGTACCATTTAACTGGAATTAACCAATGCAAGTCCAAGAAGGATTGGTCGGTGCTGCCGGCTGGCGTCAAGTTCGATCCCACGGATCAGGAGCTGATCGAGCACCTTGAGGCCAAAGTGAGTGCTGACAGCGCGAGATCTCACCCTCTCATCGATTTGTTCATACCAACCAACGACAGTGCTACACCCATCCTGAGAAACTTCCAGGTGAGACACCAATCGGTCATCTACTTGCACAAACATATTCCTTTGTTTATACCTCTATTTTTCTTTTTAGACGCAGACCTAGTGAAGTAATTACAATTTGATAGTTAATAAAAAGTGAAGCAAGTGACTGCAACATGCCAAAGATGTTATGAAAATGCCAACTACGTACCCTAAAACTTGTATTCGCCAATACTGCAGGTATCACACTGAGTGGCCTAAGCAAGCATTTCTTCCAGCGCAACTCCAGGGCATTCAAAAGGGGCACGTGGACGCGTCGCAAGATACAGTTAGAGTGCGGCATGCATGCGATGTGTCACAAGACCGGCAATACCAACGGATGGCAGACGGGCAGAAAAAAGGTTCTGGTGCTGCACACCAACAAGAACTTCGACCAGCAAAGGACCAACTGGGTGATGCACCAGTATCACCTCGGGGACTTGGAGCAAGAGAAGGAGCGAGAGCTGGTCATCTGCAAGAGTTTCTACTAGACCAACACTAGGGCCAGGACTAAAAAGATTATAAGTTAGTTTGGTATTGGTATACTTGTACTACCTGGTCGTCCGCAAGTTGGTATTGTTGTTAAGGATATTTCGGTATGAACTTGCATTTTCTTCCAACCATCATGTCGAGGGTCGACGTGGATATAAAGCTGAATCATTTGTTTCGAAACGAATTTTCAGGCACCTGATTTTTATTTGATGGGTAGCATAAGCACCTGCCGTTCGAATTCCCAGTTCTCGAAATTTTTTACATCTTCGAAGTACGCACGGGATCCATCCGGTTTCACACGCTGATAGTTGGACGCAGCACGTCGGAACTGGGTTGTGGCATGCCAAGCCCAGCTGCAAATTGTTAAAAGAGAGGAGCGATGGATTTGGGCCTTCCAGAACAGTTAAGTGTTGCGACCTCGATCGCGTGAAGCGCCTCCCATGGACTAAAAAAAGGCCTAGTCGGTTATTATTAGTTGAAATATGTAAAATATTCCATAATAAAAATAAATATGTAAAATGCAATGAATTTATTCCGGTTTCACTAAAATCCATCCGATTTGCATGAAATTCGTCCGTGGAACCACAAGACGGCTGTCCATACAGAGCCTAACCATTCAGAACCAGCAGGTCCATGGCCGTACGCAAACAAGTGCATGCACTTATTATCACGATGGAAAAATAATGCTGACGTCTGAGACACCCATGAAATTTTCAACGTAGTCAATAAACGAGAAAATTCTGCATGTATAGACTGATAATAGGGATCCAACAGGTTTATTGTTTTTTCAGGTCGAGCAAATTTCAACTGGGCTATAGACTGCCCAGGCTTGGTTTTGTTTTTAACAGGCCCAGCCCATGACGACATTGGGGCACAAAGATCCAGCAGGTATCAACTGGCCTTTGGCCCGCCATCCTTAGTTATATTTTCTCTTAGAACATCTGTAGGCAGTTTTTTTAATGAAGAAAACACACAGCCCAGTTCTATTTTCCTCTTGAAACGCCATGTCCTACTTCCGTTTTCTAATCTCTACCTGTAGTTTTACTAGTTCATATACATGTATTATTATATTGAAAATACGTAAAGTTCCCTTTTCATCTTTACATCCTTATTTTTTTGTTTTCCCTCCCAGCGCTGATTTTTTTACCACTGGTTTTCCCAAAACCAACTCAATTGTCCCAAGTCTTATTAGCTTACAAAAATAAAACAATATTTTTTGGCAAATCAATAAGTTCTTAAAAAATAAATGTTTATCATTTCTGGATTAAAACAGTTCGGACTCCACCGAAATATGCAAAATTAGGTTGAACTTTTTGACCGTGGTCCTGGGCAGAAAATGGGCTGTAATAAATTCCTTAAGAATTAGAAAATGGGCTGCAAATTAATAAAAAAATAGCAAATGGGCTCTATGTTGTCTGCCACAGATTTGGAGGCTGACTTGTGGGCCTACTAAGTTCAAGCGTACACAAGGTTTCTAGAAGAAGAAAAAAAAAGAAACTTAGTCAACAATCGACTCTACCAGCGTCAGACCGTTAGATGTCAATCCAACGGCAATCGTGCTTCTTCAGTCTCTGATCTTCCTGCTCCAGCCGCCCAAACCAGCGCCGGAGGAACCGCCTGCTCCTGCCTCCCGTGGCCGGCTATGCTGCCAGGCAGGTCTCACGGCCCCACCCTACTCGCATCCCTGGCCTGGTCATCCCTCTACTCACCCACACCTCTTGTTATTCTCCGACGACGACAGCCTCACACTACAACCGAACCAGTAAACCCTCGTACCCACTCCGCGTGGGAAACAACTGCTGAGTCTTCCTCGGCTCTGGGTCGTTCCCTTAATTGGCTTCGCCATCGTCCACCGCCTTGGTGCTCTCGGCATGGCATGGTCAATGAACGACATCCATCAGAAGAGGACTGTACATGGAGAGGCTGACAGCTGGGTCCACGACCGCACGCAAGGAAGTGCCTCCTTTTTTTGCGAGTAGGAAGTGCCTCCTTATTACGTGCAAAATAATGATTCCTCCACCTGACAGCGGGGACCCACCGGAAGGGCCTTTGTTTTTCGTGAAAAAAATATTCTCCCCGCTGACAGCTCGGACCCACCAGCTATATCTTCTCACGCAAGGAAGTGTCTCCTTATTATGCATAAAAAATGAATACCCCCGCTGCTAGGTGGGACCCACCATATTTGGAGGCTGACTTGTGGGCCTACTAAGTTGACGCGGACGCAGGGCTTTGTCCACTTAGTCAATATAAACGATTATAGCTGCGGTGACAGTACGATGTCCATCCAACGGCCGTCGTGCTTCTTCAACCTCTGGTCTTCTTGCTCCAGCCGCCCAAACCATTGCGGGCCGTGCCGCCTGCTGCTGCCTACTGTGGCCGGTTGTGCTGCCGCGTAGGCCTCACCGCCCCCTCCTACTCCAACCGCTGGCCAGGCCATCCCTGTACTCACCCACAACCCCTGTTATTCTGCAATGATGGCAGCCTCACACCGCAGCCGACCAGTCAACCCTCGTACTACCCTCCGCGTGGGCATCCACTGCCGTGTTTTCCCCGGCCCCACGTCGTCCCCTTCCTAGGCCTCGCCGTCGTCCATCGCCTTGGTGCTCTAGGCGCGGCGTGGTCAACGTGGTAAAGGAACGACTTCCATCGGAAGAGGACTATACGTGGAGAGGCTAACAGCTGGGTCCACAGCCGCAGCAAGGAAGTGCCTCCTTATTACGCGTAAAATAATTATTCCTCCACCTGACAGCGGGGACCCACTGGAAGGGCCTCTGTATTTTGCGAAAAAATGTTTCCCCCCTGACAGCTGGGACCCACCAGTAATATCTTCGCACGCAAGGAAGTGCCTCCTTATCCTCCCTGACAGCTGGGACCCACCCAGTCGAACAGTACGTAGGGTTGTCTGTCTGGTCGCGAACATGTATGTACATACTGGTCGATCGGTCTCTCTGCAACGATGAACCGTGGCCAAGCAAGCAACGACACGTGTAGTAGTACAGCCCCCGACGTAGTAGTTCAGGCAGTCTAGTCAAAATCATGTACACGTACGTACAGCCAGATGCCAAAAAATACTGCCAAGTACGTACATACGGGAGGGGTCTCGAACGCCTACTCACACATATGTACGGCTAGGGCTCGTGTACATGGAGAGGCAACGGACGGCAGCAATGGTATCCTGTTCATCGGTAGCCAACGGCTGGGTCGGAATGGAGAAACAGCGTCCTGTTCATCGGGAGGCAACAGATTGGGTCGGAATGCGTTGTGTTCAATGGGAGTCAACCGGCTTGGATGGAACAGCCGAAACGGGGTCTGGCGTACTGCAGTATGGAGGAAACGGCCTTCTGTTCAACCGGCTATGGTCGAAACGGGATCCTGTTCATCGGGAGGGGTCTGGCGTACCGCAAAACAGAGAAAACGGACTTGTATTGGAGCGCCTACGGTCGAAATGGGGTCCTATTCATCAGGAGGTGTGTGGCGTACCGCAAAATGGGACTCCACGGGCTACTGTTCATCCACCGTCTACTGCCTCGCTCCAGCCTCCACAGGCTACTGTTCATCAACTGTCGACTTCCTCCAGCCTCCACCTACTACTGTTCATCCACCGTCAACTTCCTCCAACCTCCACCAGCTACTGTTTATCCACGGGCTACTATTCATCCAGCCTCCACTGGCTACTATTCAACCAGCCCTCCACGGGGTCCTGTTCATCCACCCCCAACTGGCTCGGGTGTGGCGGCCTCCTCGATCGGGGTCCTGTTCATCCAGCATCAGCGGCCTCTACTACCACGGGGTCATGTTCATCCAACCCCCACCGGGAACTGTTCATCCAACCCCAACCAACGGTCACTGTTCATCAAGAGGCAGCTGGTTCGATCGGCTTCAGTTAGCAGCGGTAGCGAAGGAATCGCTCGGGTTCAGTTAATAGCCAAGGGATCGATCGCTTGGGTTCAGTAACGTAGCTAGTGCAATCTCTCGGGTTCTGTAAGCGAACGCCTCGCTCGGGTTCAGTTAGAGCCCAACACCTCGCACACACGCATGTACGTGTACGAGAGAAACGCGCAAACCTCCGTGCATCGCTCGGCCCCAAGCACCCACCGTAACCGGGAACTCCCCGATATTTTCCTCGCCCTCGCTTCTAACACGATTTTTCCGTCATGGATGGCCCAAAGAATATCATGCAGGTGTGTCCCTGGCCCGCCCAGGATGAAAAGCCCATTTTCTGTCATGATTTTTTGTCATAGAAGTAGGAGCCCACCACAACTATGATGATATGTGCTTTTGTCACAATTATCGTCATAGAAGTGTCATAAGCATGACAAAAAAAAATCGTTCGGCCCAAAATGTCGCGGATGTGTCTTTTTTTGTAGTGGGGTTGCTTGTAGTGTTGATTACATCTTGTAGTTGATGCTAGTTGCTTTAGTTGGTGGAAGATTAAATATCCAGATCCTCAAGCATATTCAATACCCCTCTGATCTTGAACATGAATATGATTTGTGAGTAGTTACTTTTATTCTTGAGGACATGGGAGAAGTCTTGTTATAATTAATCATGTGAAGTTGGTATTCGTTCGATATTTTGATGATATGTATGTTGTTGCTTCCGTTAGTGGTGTCATGTGAATTTCGACTACATGACACTTCACCATACTAGGGCCTAAGGTAAGGCATTGTGGAGTAATAAGTAGATGATGGGTTGCCAGAGTGACAGAAGTTTAAACCCTAGTTTATGCGTTATTCTCTAAGGGGATGATTTGGATCCATATGTTTCATGCTATGGTTAGATTTATCTTAATTCTTCTTTCGTAGTTGCGGATGCTTGCGAGAGGGGGTAATCATAAGTGGGTTACTTGTTCAAGTAAGAACAACACCCAAGCACAGGTCCACCCACATATCAAATTATCAAAGTAACAAATGTGAATCAATTAAACATGATGAAAGTGACTAGATGATAATTCCCATGTGTCCTCGAGAAAGCTTTACTTTATAAAAGAGAACTTTAAGTCTTATCCTTTGCTATAAAAAGGATTAGGCCACCTTGCTGCACCTTTGTTACTATTGCTACTTGTTACTTGTTATGAATTATCTTGCTACAAAACTATCTATCACTGTTACTTTCAGCACTTCAGAGAATACCTTGCTGAAAACCGCTTGTCATTTCCTTCTGCTCCTCATTGGGTTCGACACTCTTACTTATCAAAAGGATTAGATTGATCCCCTATACTTGTGTGTCATCAAGACTCTTTTCTAGCGCCATTGCCGGGGAGTGAAGCGCCTTTCATAAGTGGAATTTGGTAAGGAAACAATTATATTACGTGCTGAAATTTACTGTCACTTGTCACTATGGAAAATAATCCTTTGAGCGGTTTGTTCGGGGTAGCTTCACCTCGCCGGAAGAAATAAGAGTTGCCCCTCAACCTACTGAGCCTACTAAAAATATTTATTATGAGATTCCTTCGGGTATGTTAGAGAAACTGCTAGCTAATCCTTATGTAGGAGATGGAACGGTACATCCTGATATGCACTTAATCTATGTGGATGAAATTTGTGGATTGTTTAAGCTTGCAGGTTTACCCGAGGATGGAGTTAAGAAGAAGGTTTTCCCTTTATCTTTGGAGGTAAAGGCATTGACATGGTATAGGCTAATGGATGATATTGAAACATGAGATTGGAACCGATTGGAATTAGAATTTCATCAAAAGTTTTATCCTATGCATCTGGTTCATCATGATCGGAATTATATATATAATTTTTGGCCTCGTGAAGGAGAAAGTATTGGTCAAGCTTGGGGGAGGCTTAAGTACATGATGCACACATGCCCAAATCATGAGCTCTCAATAGAAATTATTATCCAAAACTTTTATGCTCAGCTTTCTCATAATGATCGATCCATGCTCGATTCTTATTCTACCGGTTCCTTTATGAAGAAAACTATTGAATTCAAATGGGGTCTTCTAGAAAGAATTAAATGCAACTTAGAAGATTGTGAACTAGACAAAGGTAAAGAGTCAGGTAAAAAACTTGAGTTTGATTGTGTTAAATCTTTTATGGAAACTGATGCTTTTCATAAGTTTAGTACTAAATATGGACTTGACTCTAAGATAGTAGCTTCCTTTTGTGAATCATTTGCTACTCATGTTGATCTCCCGAAAGATAAGTGGTTTAAATTTCATCCACCTATTGAAGAAATGTTAGAGGAACCTATTATAGTTAAAGATGAAACTATTATCTATAATGTTGATCCAGTTGTGCCAACTGCTTACATTGAGAAACTTTCTTTCCCTATTAGGATTAAGGAACATGCTAAAGCTACAACCATGGTTAATAAAATTAATACCAGAACACCTAGACCCTCTGAACAAATAAGTGTGGAACCTAATATTGCTATGGTTAAGGATCTCTTGGTTGATAATATTGATGGGCATGTGATTTACTTTTGTGATGAAGCAGCTAGAATTGCTAAACCTGCTAGAAATGAACAAGATATGTTAGATAAGAATAAGCCAGTGGTAGGCATGCCTGTTGTTTCTGTTGAAATTGGAGATCGCTGCAATCATGGTTTATGTGATATGGGTGCTAGTGTGAGTGCTATTCCATTTACTTTATATCAAGAAATTATGAATGATATTGCACCTACTCAAACTGAGGACATTGATGTTACTATTAAGCTTGAAAATAGAGATACTATTTCACCACTTGGGATTGTTCGAGATGTTGAAGTCTTGTGTGGTAAGATCAAATACCCTACTGATTTCTTAGTACTCGGTTCACAACAATATAATTTTTGTCCCATTATATTTGGCAGGCCTTTCTTGAATACCGTTAATGCTGAAATTGATTGTGTCAAACAAAAGGTTAGAGTTAATTTTGGTGATGTATCTCATGGGTTTAATTTCTCTAAGTTTTGTAGACAACCACATGAGAAAGAATTATCTAGTAAAGATGAAATTATTGGTCTTGCTTCTATTGCCGTACCTCCTACTGTTCTGTTAGAACAATACCTGCTAGACCATGAAAACGATATGCATATGAATGAAAGAAATGAAATAGATGAGATATTCTTTAAGCAAGCACCTGTCCTTAAACATAATTTACCTGTTGAAACTCTTGGAGATCCTCTTCCACCAAAGAGTGATCATGTGTTTGAATTAAATAAACTACCTGATACACTTAAATATGCTTATCTTGATGAAAAGAAGATATATCCTATTATTATCAATGCTAACCTTTCAGAGCATGAAGAAAAGAGGTTACTTAAAACTCTGAAGAAGCACCGTTCTGCTATTGGATATATATTCTTGATGATCTTAAGGGCATCAGTCCCACTCTATGCCAACACAAGATTAATATGGAGCCTGATGCTAAACCTATCGTAGATCATCAACGACATCCGAGTCCCAAAATGAAGGATGTGGTAAGAATTGAAATACTAAACTTCTGGAAGCAGGTATAATTTATCCTATACCTGATAGTAGATGGGTAAGTCTTGTTCACTGTGTTCCTAAGAAAGGAGGCATTACCATTGTTCCTAATGATAAAAATGAAGTTACCCCACAAAGAATTGTGACTAGTTATAGGATGGTAATTGATTTCAGAAAATTAAATAGAGCTACTAGAAAAGATCATTACTCCTTGCCGTTTTGTTGATCAAATGTTAGAAATAATATCTAAGCATACACATTTTTGTTTTTGGGATGGATATTATGGTTTTTCTCAAATACTTGTGTCAAAAGAAGATCAAGAGAAAACTACTTTTACTTGTCCCTTTGGAACATATGCTTGTAGACGCATGCCTTTTGGTTTATGTAATGCACCTGCTTCCTTTCAAAGATGTATGACTACTATATTCTCTAATTTTTGTGAAAAGGTTGCTGAGGTATTCATGGATGATTTTTTTGTTTACGGGACTTCTTTTGATGATTGCTTAAGCAACCTTGATCGAGTTTGGCAGAGATGTGAAAAAACTAATCTTGTCTTGAACTGGGAGAAGTGCCACTTTATGGTGAATGAAGGTATAATACTTGGGCACAAAATTTCTGAATGAGGTATTGAAGTAGATAAAGATAAAGTTGATGCAATTGTGAAAATTCCATGTCCTAAAGATATTAAAGGCGTAAGAAGTTTCCTCGGTCATGTTGGTTTTTATAGAAGGTTCACTAAAGATTTCTAGGTTGCTAACTAATATCCTTCAAAAGAATGTTCCATTTGTTTTTGATGATGATTGTGTAGAAGCCTTTGAAATACTTAAGAAAGCCTTAATTGCTGCACCTATTGTTCAACCACCTGATTGGAACTTGCATTTTGAAATTAATTGTGATGCTAGTGATTATGCTATTGGTCCTGTTCTAGGCCAAAGAATTGATAAGAAATTGGATGTTATTCATTATGCTAGTAAGACTCTAGACACTTGATACGACTCCAATGTATATATAATTTTTTATTGTTCCATGCTATTATAGTATCAATCTTGGATGTTTTATATACATTTACAAGCAATTATATATCATTTTGTGGGACTAACCTATTAACTTAGCGCCCAGTGCCAGTTGTTATTTTTTTGCTTGTTTTTTGGTTTTTCAGAATATCAGTACCAAACAAAGCCCAAATGGCACGAAACTTTTTAGATATTTTTTTCTAGACATAAGAAACCCTGGAACCTTCGGGAGGGGACGGGAAGATGGAGAAGTGGCCCACGAGGCACCAGGGCGCGCCCTGGTGGCTCATGTGGCTTCGTTTGACCTAACTCCACTTCTATAAATTCTCTAAAATCGGGAAACCAACAAAGGAGTCCACGAAATTCTTTTTCCGCCACTGCAAGCCTCTGTTCTCATGAGATCCCATCTGGGGACCTTTTCCGGCACTCCGCCGAAGGGGGAATCGATCACGAAGGGGCTATACATCAACCTTGCCACCCTTCCGATGATGCGTGAGTAGTTTACCACAGACCTATGGGTCCATAGTTAGTAGCTATATGGCTTCTTCTCTCTATTTGATCTTCAATACAAGGTTCTCCTTGATGTTCATGGAGTTCTATCCGATGTAATGACTTTTTGCGGTGTGTTTGTTGGGATTCAATGAATTGTGAGTTTATGATCAGATTATCCATGAATTATTTGAGTTTTCTCTGAACTCTTTTATGCATGATTGTTATAGCTTTGTATTTCTCTCCGATCTATTGATTTTGTTTGGCCAACTAGATTAATTTATCTTGCAATGGGAGAGGTGCTTTGTAATGGGTTCGATCTTGCGGTGCTCAATCCTATTGACAGAAAGAGACATGACACGTATGTATCGTTGCTATTAAGGGTAAAAAGGCGGGGTTTATTCATGCGTGAGTTTACTTTGTCGACATCATGTCATCTTGCTTAAGACGTTACTTTGTTCTTTATGAACTTAATACTCTAGATGCATGCTGGATAGTGATCGATGTGTGGAGTAATAGTAGTAGATGCAGAATCGTTTCTGTCTACTTGTCTCGGACGTGATGCCTATATACATGATCATTGCCTTGGATATCGTCATGATTATTTGTTTTTCTATCAATTGCCCAATAGTAATTTGTTTACCCACCGTATGCTATTTTCAAGAGAGAAGCCTCTAGTGAAAACAATGGCCCCCGGGTCTACTTCTATCAGATATAAAAAATCCTAAAAATACTTTGTTGCAGTTCTATCTTATTTATTTTATTTTGTATTTCTGTTCGATCTATCTATCTATCACCATACAATTTAATCTTGCAATTAACCGTCAAGGGATTGAAAACCCCTTGTTCGCGTTGGGTGCAAGGATTTGTTATTTTATGTGCAAGTACTGCTAACAAGTTGTTGCGTGATTCTCCTACTATATTGATAACCTTGGTTTCATAACTGAGGGAAATACTTATCTCTACTATACTGCATCATCCCCTCCTCTTCGGGGAAAAACCCAACGCACCTCACAAGTAGCATGAAGGATTTCTGGCACCGTTGCCGGGGAGACATCATCAACATCTATCAAGTACCTACACATAAACTTTCATCTCCTTGCATTTATTTTATTTGTCTTTGCCTCTCGTTTTCATCTCCCCCACTTCTATTTTTTTTTTAAATTTCAAAAATATTTTCCATTTGCCTTTTTTGTTGTTGTTTGCTTGTTATCTTGTTTGCGTAGTAACGATGTCTCAAGAAAATACAAAAATGTATGATTTTTCCAATACTAATAATGATGATTCTATTAGTACTCTGATTGCTCCTCCCGTCGCTAGTGCGGAGACTTGTGATATTAATGCCGCTTTGTTAAATCTTGTTATGAAAGAACAATTTTCTGGTAGTCCTAATGAAGATGTTGCATCCCATCTTAGCACTTTCGTAGAATTGTGTGATATGCAAAAGAAAAAAGATGTGGATAATGATATTGTGAAATTAAAATTATTCCCGTTCTCATTGCGGGGTCATGTAAAAATTTGGTTTTCATCTATGCCACGAAATAGTATTGATTCTTGGGATAGGTGTAAAGATGCTTTTATTACCAAGTATTTTTCTCCCGTGAAAATTATTTCCCTTAGAAATCAAATTATGAATTTCAATCAACTTGAGCAAGAACATGTTGCCCAATCTTGGGAAAGGATGAAATTAATGATAAAAAATTGCCCTACTCATGGTTTAAATTTAGGGTTAATTAGATAAATGCCACTCCAATTATGGCGATTCATAAAAATGCCACTGCAATTTCCAAACTTTGAAAAATGCCTCTGCAATTTTTGCAAAGGTTGAAAAACGCAACTACAGACTTAAAAAAATGCCATTGGAAATGGCATTTTTCAAAGTTTGGAAATTGCAGTGGCATTTCTCGAAATCGCAAAATTTGGAGTGGCATTTATCAAATTAACCCTTTAATTTATGGATGATCATACAAATTTTTTCTGCGGGATTGAATTTTGTTTCTAAAAATCTTTTAGATTTCGCTGTGAGTGGTACTTTTATGGAGATTACAATGGGAGAAGCTACTAAATTGCTTGATAATATTATGGCAACTTATTCACAATGGCATACTGAAAGAGCTCCTACTAGTAAAAAAGTGAATTTTGTTGAAGAAATTAGTACCTTGAGTGATAAAGTTGATGCACTTATGAATTTGGTTGCTAGCAAAAATGCTCCTATTGATCCTAATGATGTGACATTATAAAATTTGATTGAGTAAAGTAATGATCCTGTAGATGTGAATTTTGTCTCGCGAAATAATTTTAATAGCAATGCTTATAGAGGTAATGTTAATCCTAGGCTGTTTCGTGGAAATTCCTCAAATAATTATGGAAATTCCTATCGTAATTCTTTTAATAATAATAGGATGCCCTCTGATCTTGAAAGTAATATCAAAGAATTTATTAATGCTCTAAAGGTTTTCAACACTACGATAGAAGAAAAACTGAATAAACTTGATGATATGTCTAGGAGCATTGATTGAATTACTCATGATGTGGAAAATCTTAAAACTAAAATTTTGCCACTGAAGATTGATAATAATGAATCAATTAAATTTCTATATGTATCCATGGATGAGAGTAAAGAAAGAACCGCTAGATTAAGGGGTAAGCGAGAATTCTTAGAAAAAGCACTTCCGCCCGGTTTTTATCGTAGTAATGATGAAGATGTTAAAATGATTGGTGTTTCTTCCATTGACTCCTTGTTTAGTAATGTTAAAATTGATGATAAGGGGACTGAAGAAGAGTCAACTTTAGCTAGAAGGCATCCCCATAATTCGGAGGGTGAAAAACTTGATGAAAAATTTGATAAAATTGGGTTTGGAGAGGTCAAAACTTTAAATAGTGACACTACAGGAATCAGGAACTTTGCCGTCAACCATGGCTGACGGCAAAGGCATGCCTTGCGAACGATAAAGGCCTTTGCCGTCAGCCAGCAGATGGCAAAACGTCCGGCTGAACGAGCTACGGCAAAGGGCACTTTGCCGTCTGCTGGCGGACGGCAAAGATCCAAAGGCCTTTGCCGTCAGCCAGCGGACGGCAAAGGGCATGGCTCTTTGCCATCTGCTGGCAGACGGCAAAGGAGCCTTTGCCGTCAGCCAACAGACGGCAAAGGGCATGGCTCTTTGCCATCTACTGGTAGACGGCAAAGGCTGCAGGCTCTTTGCCATCTGCTGGCAGATGGCAAAGAGCCTATATTGCCCCATTTAATTTTAATTCTGTTTTTTCTTATATCAATTCATTTTCATAGAAAATCAAACACAGATATATATATATATATATATATATATATATATATATATATATATTTATATATATGAGCAATATAGCATATCCAACACATATTACCAATAGTCATGAACACATATATATCCAACACATATCCATGAACACATATCCAACACATGTTACCAATAGTACCAAGTTTCACAAAGTCAAAACAAAAACTAAAGACAAGCACTCCATATCTGAAATTACAAGAAATGACCTAAAACTAAATATCTATTTTCCTAAAAACTATCTTATTACTAAGATCTTCTCTCGATCTTCTTCTTTTCTTCCAACCTGCATAACAAAAACACTAAGAAAGAGAGAATGGGTTAGGAGTAGAAATGTAGCATTTCACTTGGTGTATTAGATTGTTCAAGATGTATTAGTGAGTAAAATATACTGCATTTAAATTGCGAGCACAAAGGTGGAATGTGAAACCATATGTGTAGTTCATTAGATAAACCCCTCGTTTCATATCAAGCATGTACATACATAAAATTCGCCTAAACAAAAAAGATCCAATGACCAACTTTAGTTTTAAGCATTAATCTAGGTAAATGCATAATTAGAAAATCCAAGCAGAATTTCGAGTAAAAGAAAATTATGACAGCCTCAACAAGTACTGAATGAAAAGAAGATCTGACAACTACTCCCTCCGTCCCATAATATAAGAGCGTTCTTGACACTAGTGTAGTGTCAAAAACGCTCTTATATTATGGGACGGAGGGAGTATTTGATATACTTGTTACTTGAACACTAACCAATCATGCTTGCATATTCAAAAATGCACAAACTACCAACTCCAAACAGCTGCTGCCATTCATCTAGTCCATAATATTAAGGTGAAATTATTGGTTCAGTATACCTACAGCATACATATGCCCTTATTTCAGTACATCTACGACACAACTGCATGTAAGTGCCATTACCCTACGCCCTCAATGTTGCATTGTATTGCATTGTATTCCAGACAAAAGCAACTAATTCTAGTATGATAACTACCTTAAGATCTGGCGAGAATTCCGGCTCGATTCCTTGCTCCTTCCTTTGGACAAGCTATAACTCATGAAAGAAAGCGTCACACGCATTGAACAAGTTGTTTGTGCTAAAGCTTGCATACACATTTTGAAGCTTGCACAGATTACCTGTTTGTCATCATACATTCGCTTGGCGTGCAGAACAGTTAATAAGCAACAGTTTCCACCAAAACCAAATTAGTTTAATCTAAATATTGAGCGGCATTGCTATAGCATAGGCAAGCTGATTTGTCAACTGTAGGATTCCCTGAGACCCATGTTCTGGTGGTGTAGTGCTACACAGGCTGGAGTAGCCATGGAGCGAAGATGAAGGCAGAGCCAGCATCAGTGACTTCATCGGACCAGCGGTGGAGATGATGCGTGAGGGCACCGCAGATCGCAAGGAAGGCTATTGAGATGGTGCTAAAGGGCGGATATATGATGTCAAGGCGAGTGGATGCCATGGAGGACAGTTGGGAGGAGTGGTGGCGAGTGGTGCAAGTCGTCTATTAAAAAAAATGCAGTCGCTTTTGCATTAGGCGCAACCATGTTAATACATAAGTGAAAACTGTCAGCTCAAATTAATGTTCACATTAGGTTTCTGACACTCTAATTCATTTTCTGAATTATGCTACAAGTCTACAACACATCGTTTATAGTTCTTTACAAAGGAATCAACAGGCAGACTGGGCCTGGCTCCTCAGCTATAAAAGCTTCTGAATTCATGTTCTCCATAAATTAGCTAATCAGATGTTAAAGTATGTTGAATAGCATCAACTTAGAGCAGCTGCAAAGGGATGAACTGGCATATCAATCGGAATGTGACACATCCATTTGCATATGATGATATGAACATAAAGCTATTTCTTAGAAACATGCCATCTTCTAATAATGCAGGTCCTTGCTAGTTGCTACTAGTACTAACATTAATACCATGTCAGTGCATCGTTGTCCAGATACGATCTACAATTAACTAAATACATTTCAGATGAAACCAACTACAGCAATTCATTTGAACTAACGCAGGAATGCATCCGATGGAGGCAAGGCAAGCGGCCATGCAAGATCATTTGCGACCGGCGCCCGCTTCGATTGAAATGGTGACTGGCACACGCACGTAAGAGGCAGATCGACGTGCAGGCAGGCAGGCAGGCACTTACCGGCGGACCTTGTTCCCCTGCCCGACCTGGTACATGCCCCAGGAGAAGGCGCCGAAGGTGGTGAGGAAGAGGGCGATGGCGCTGGGGCCCTTGTTGGGGATGCGCCGCGCGTAGTGCACGGGCGCGAACCCGCCCGGCGGCGGCCCGTGCGTCACTCCTGCGAGGAGGAGGCCCGTGCGGCGAGGAGGCCGGATCCGGAGTGGCCGGACCTCCTGCGGCCGGATCCGGGCGCAAGGCAGCGCTGGGCGGCGGCGGCGACGCGGGGACGCAGGCGGGGCGCAGAGGAGCTCGGTGCTCGGCTCCCATGGCGGCGGCGGATCTCGAGGTCGGGGCGACCAGCGACGAGGCTTCCGCGGCAGGGTGGCGATCTTGTGGGGAGGTGGCGGCGCACGACGCAGCGCAAGCGGTAGCGCGAGGCGGCGGGGCTCCTGGGGTCCGGTGAGGTGGCGGCGCGCACCGACGGGCGGAGGCGAGGTGGCGCAGTGGCGCGGGGTTGAGGGAGGCGGGGTCGGGCGGCGCTCGACTGTGGGGCAGGCGTCGCCGGCCTTCTTGCCGGGGCAGGCGGCATCGACGGACACCCCGTACGCCTGCAGCGCCTGGAGGGAGGGAGAGGGAGAGACGAGCGGGAGAGAGGGGTGGGGCGGAGAGAGAGGGGATAGAGATAGAGGAGGTGGGGACAACGGTTTTTTTTTACCCGCAAAAAAAAAGATAGCCCCACCTCTTTGCCGTCTGCTGGCAGACGGCAAAGAGGGGGTTGGACCGTTTAGCATCCAGTGGACCCCACCAGCACCTCTTTGCCGTCCGTTGGCAGATGGCAAAGCTTCTTTGCCGTCTGCCAGCAGATGGCAAAGACCTTCTTTGCCGTCTGCCTGTTCTTTGCCGTCTGCTATTTGGTAGCTGATGGCAAAGACCTTATTTGCCGTCTGCTAGCAGACGGCAAAGAACTGGCAGACGGCAAAATCCCTGATTCCAGTAGTGTGATGTGCCCACTCTTTTGGATTACAAAGACATTCATTATGATTGTTGTTCTTTGATTGAGTGTATTTCTTTGTTGCAATCCATGCCCAATTCACCCAATGCTTATGAACAAAATAAGGCTTTTACTAAACATATTGTAGAAGCAATGATGAAAGCTTTAGAAGAAAAACTAGAACTAGAATTTTCAATTCCTAGAAAATTATATGATGAGTGGGAACCTACCAGTAAAGTCAAGATTAAAAATTATGAATGCAATGCTTTATGTGATCTAGGTGCTAGTGTTTCTACAATTGCAAAATCTTTATGTGGTGTATTAGGTTTTACCAATTTGGATAAATGCTCTCTTAATTTGCACTTGGCGGATTCTACTATTAAAAAGCCTTTGGGTAGAATTAATGATGTTCTTATTCTTGCAAATAGAAATTATGTACCCACTGATTTTATTGTACTTGATATTGAATGCAACCAGTCTTGTCCCATAATACTTGGTAGACTATTTTTACGAACCATAGGTGTCGTTATTGACATGAAAGAAGGGAACATAAAGTTTCAGTTTCCATTAAAGATGTGTATGGAGCACTTCGCTAGAAAGAAAATTAGGCCACCATATGAATCAATCATGAGGGCTACCTATGGAACTAAAACAAAAGATGACAATACTTGAAACTATGCATTATGCCTAGCTAGGGGCGTATGACAATAGCGCTAGTTGGGAGGCAACCCAATAGTTATCTTAATTTTCTTGTTTATTTTTCTGTTTTCTTGTGTTCACACAATTTTGCTACTGTTATGATCGTGTTTTTATGTTTTAGTTAGTGTTTGTGCCAAGTAAAGCCTTTGGGATGATGTGGATGATAGTTGACTTGATTCTGTGAAAAAAATAGAACCTTTTGCGCCTAGTAGCATAATTATTTAAATTCACTGGAACGTGCTTTTGATCTGAAGTTTTTCCAAATGCTTGATATACAAATTTCCCTCGTTCTCCTAATGTTTCAGAATTTTTTGGTTACAGAAGTATGAGCATAATTCAGGTTTGTACAGACTATTCTATTTTTGATAGGTTCTGTTTTTGATGCATTGTTTTGCTTGTTTTGATGGAACTATGGATTGTACCGGGGGGGGTATAAGCTATGGAGAAGTTAGAATACATTAGGTATAAAGCAAAAATAAAATATGAAAGGGTTTGCAATAGTACTTAAAGTAGTGATTTGTTTTCTTATACTAACGGATCTCATGAAGGTTTGGTTAAGTTTTGTATGATTGAAGTTTTCAAGTTTTGGGTGAGATCGTGATTGAAAGGAATAAGGAGTGGCAAGAGCCTAAGCTTGTGTAACACCCTGGATTCTGCCCATTTTCTTTTTCTTCCGATTTCGGTCTGGATTTGCTTTTCTGTGGCTTCGTGGTCTTGAAACCTGGAGAAATCACCTTTGATTCCTCTCTCCAATGTCTTATCAACCTCAAAACCATCCCAAGGCCTCGTCATTTCCATCTTGGACCAGTCCCAATATTCTTTTCTTGGGAATATTCCTTTTTCTATTAAAGGTATAACCCTGTCTGCTCTGGGTTGTGAAGCAACCCGCATCTATGTCATCCCAAAGATTCCCAGATAATTCTCATAAATCTTTTGGGACATATCTTCTTCAGATATGTCAAAATACTCCTTGCCATGTTCAAAAATATTTCACAAATATTCTTTTTCCGATTCTGCCCTAGCTGTCAAGTTGAGAAGCAAGTACCCTTTATATTTGCTTGCTTGCTCTCAAACTTTTTGTGCACTCTTTCCTATCCATATCATTGCCACATGCCAAATTTCAACTTCATTTGCCTAGTGAATATTCCTGAGAAATTTTTCAAAGTTTCTGTTCAAACAGAGGCCTTGTGAAGGAAGTGCAAGCTAGGCATATCCAAATGAGTTGAAATTTTGCAAGCATCTTCATATGCTCAAATCATAGCTCTCCACCAAATGTTAGCATCATTCCATCATCTATGTGATCACAGCAACAAATCTTTGTTTCTGGTAATTATTTTGGGTTGTGAAGCAACTATAAATTTTATTGCTCCATAATTCATGAATAATTTCCAGAACATGCTTCTACCTATATGATATCTCTCCACCCAATTTGGGCTCATTTAATCTACCCAATATTTCTCTAGAATTTCTCTTAGTTTCTGTCCAGAGAGGACCACTGTGAAGGAAGTACCATTTTGGTGTGTCCAAATGGTATAATTTTTTTACAGTGTGTTTGTGTATCCAAATAACTCCTAGCCAACAAATTTCAGCTCAATCCAAGTATCCACGGGAGTGCCCCTTCAACATTTCCAATTCTGTCCAGTTTGGCACATTGTGAAGCAAGTGCTATATTTTCTTATCCAATTGAGCTGATTTTTGGCCAACACAGTGTTCTTAGCATGTGTCAACACCATGCCAAAGATCAGTCTCTATCTCCTCTTCGATTTTCTTCACTACAGCACAAGCACCTTGCTGTTCATCAGCAGTTAACCTAAGTGTAGTCACACCAGGGACTCTCTCTCTGATCTGAGGATTCACATCACCTATTTGAAGGCTGACCCACACGGTAGACATGATTTGAGATCATTTCTGTGGCCAGTCCATGTGATGCCAGTGGTGACCGTCGATGTTGCCGGCAGGAACAGCGCTCTGCGCGTTCACCGCGTCGGACAAGACCACTCAAGCAGCCCCAGCGTGTCTACTAGTGTCGACTACGTTGCCGCCATCCGCGTGCCCCCTCTCGACCCCTCTCCCCCTCCAGTTTCTTCCTCCCCACTCCACGACAAGCTTCGTCGAAGCACTGTCCCGTCCGTGACCGTGTCCTCTTCCTCCGCGAGCTCTCTCGAGCCTTCCCGACCCCGCCTGAGCCCTCTCCGATCCTCCGCGAAGCTCGTGGATGCCTCTCCCCTCCTCCAGGCATGCTCTCGAAGCGCCGGGACGCCGGCGCGTGTGTTGCCGCAGTTGTGCTCGGCCACCATCGTCGCCCGCCTATAAATAGGCCACCCGAGCCCCTCCCGACCTCACCATCGCACTCACCACACTCGACTACCCCTCCCTAGCCACCTACCCGTGCCCCGGAGCCCCTCCTCGCCTCTATTGGTTGCCACGGCCGCCGGTGAGCCTCGCTCAAATTTTGGTGAGCTAGCGCTTCCCTCTCCTCCCCTTCACCTCCATGAGTGCCACAAAACTCCGGCGGACCCTCCCAGTTTCTCGCCTCGACCGCCGGAGCAGCAGAACCCCATTTCCATCTTCGCCGACGCCGGCCGTCCGCCGTGGTCACTGCCCCGCTCGTCTCAGTGCTCTCCGGCGAGCGTGTTACCTCCAGTCAGATGCGCCACCTCGCGCCGGTCATCTCGGTGGTCGGAACTCCGCCTAGGGTGGACCAAGCCGCCGGGACGGCCGCCGGCGTCGAGCCTCTGCTCTGCCCCGTCGAGCGAGCGAGAGGATGAAGACGGCGAGCTGGCCAGGCGGGTCCCACCGCCCGCGGGCCCCTTTTGTCAGTCAAACAGGGGAGCTGACCCGGTCAGCCGACGTGGCAAGTGGAAGCGTGTTTTGGTGAACTGCATTTTCTACATGCAGAAAGCGTATTTCACACAAAGGCGTTTTCAGTTCAGCCGCCAGGGACCTATCTATGAATGTTTTATTTACAGAATAGTCCCTGATCTTCATATGCTTATATCTTTTCATCCATAATTCCGATTGAGGTGAACCCAAAGCCTACTTCTTCGTCTCGTCGAGCCCGTTCTGTTGGCATCATTTTCATAATGTTTTGACACTGTGAAAATGACTATTTTGCCCTTACCCGTAAACAGCCCCCTCCGAGAAAGAACTGTTTCCGGCGATCCATTCCGCAAGCTTCTCGCACTTCTTCCCGATGATTTCTTCATCCCCAGGCAAGCCATGACAGCCACTTGCATGATGGATTTGCAGTAGCTATGGTTTACTATTTGAATAGTTATTTAATGTGTGCATGTTATTCTGTCTGAAAATACTGTATATGCTCATGCTGATCTCTATATTCTGCCCATGTGCATCTTGCTAGTTATCAAGTAGTCATTGGTAGCATTATGCTCATGGTTAATACTGGCAATAGTTCATGCTGAGATGATGACATGTCTGCATGTTTCTTTATCAGTTGTTATGGTTCATCCGGTTATCATGGCTCTGCACATCATAATTCAAATTTAACCGGATGTTAATCGAACTTGAACACCTGTTGGCTGAGTCATAGTGCGCCACCGAATCGAGCTCACCAGTGCAACCACACTTGCTGGGATGGGGCAGCCCTAATTCGGTCTATTGTCATGCCTCTCGCCGGTACCTCCAACTAGGGAAGGTTATGAGTGCGTGCTACCCTGATCAGGTAGGTGGCTATAACCTTGTGAACCCAGTTTTGGTATTGAGCTCAGGTCCCCGTTTGGGACAGTTTTGTTTGGCCACGATGGTGGCAGGTGTCGGAAGGACACAGGGGTCACCCATGACATAGCCCAAAGGGGAGTTTATCAGAGTGGCCGGGAGAGTGCCATGCAATAGATTGGGTTTTGTCGGAACGTCGTTGGTCCACCCGAATGGGAGCACGAGGCCATGAGTTCCGTGGTGTGGGTACAGTGTACTAACCTCTGCAGAGTGTATGATCTATCGATAGCCGCGTCCTCGGTCATGGGCACAGTTCGTAGTAGGACACACTATGGGTCAACAGTATAATAATCTTGCTTATAACAACCCGGTTCGATGAGAAAGAAGTTGGTTGATCTTTATGTGAGCGCGAGAGAATCACCATGGTATCGAGGATACCGATGTTGGTTGATCATGATCACGAGAGGATCACCGTGGTTTGGTGTTATGTGGTGATCTCGGTAAAGACCAAGCTCCTTGTGATCATGTTATCACTACGGTATTGTAATACCAAGTTTGGTTGGTCCCGAAGTTATCGTGTGGCACACTCGATGATAAGTTCTTACAGGTGATGGTTACGGGGTAACCTCACGACGGAGTAAGTTGCAACCTGTTGCATGTAGTATATGCCATGCCATGCTTATATTGTTCTAGCATCATCATGTTTACACCTGCTTAACCTGTAAGTGCCATGCTATTGCTTGTCTTGACTGCTTTGGTTGTTGTGAGCTTGCGAGTACATTCAAAGTACTCACCTGACGTGTCATGCCAGTTTGCAGGTCATGCCATGATTGCTTGCTTGTTGAGGATTCTGAGTTTGCGAGCTAGGATACGCGTTCCAGCCAGAGTCCCTGCGGAGTGGAGTTCACCACCACCGTCGTTGTTCCGCTGCCGAGGGTATTCCGCTTCCTCGGGTTGTTTCGCTGTTAGCATAGAGCTACCCTGGGCAGGCGTAGTGTCGCCGTGCTGATATATTCCATGTACCCTTGTAACCTTATTCATAGTAATAAAGAGTTGATTTGTTTTATGCCAACAGTGCCGTATTCCAGAAGACTTGTCTCTGGGCTGGAATACGGGGCGTTCCGGTTTCCTCTGAGCCGGGGTGCCGCAGCTTGGGGATGCCCGAGGCACCCCAAGGTAATATTCAAGGACTCCCAAGCAACTAAGCTTGGGGATGCCCCAGAAGGCATCCCTCTTTCTTCTAACGACCATCGGTAATTTTACTTGGAGCTATATTTTTATTCGTCACATGATATGAGTTTTGCTTGGAGCGTCGTTTATTATATGAGTCTTTTCTTTTTTTTTCTTTTTTTGTTTGTCACAATCATCTATGCTGGACACACCTATTTGAGAGAGCCACACGTTTATCATGATTTTTTAGAATGCTCTATGTGCTTCACTTAAATCATTTGAGCTAGGTAATTGCTCTAGTGCTTCACTTAAATCTTTTTGAGCACGGCGATGATTATATTTTGAATAAATACATACACTCTCATGCTTCACTTATGTTATTTTGAGAGTTGATAAGATTATATTTTGAAGAAATATTTGCACTCTCATGCTTCACTTATATCTTCTTGAGAGTTGATAATAGTAATGGTAATTTGCACAAGATATGAATTTGGTCCCAAAGTGATGAATATTCAAGAGGGATATAATAAAAACTTTCATGAAAGATCATTGGATATGATAAGTTTGATTCCTTGCAATAGTTTTGCGATATGGAGATGATAATATGTTAGTCATGTTTGTGAGTAATTGTGGTTTAGTAAAAATACTGGTGTTAAGGTTTGTGATTCCCTATGAAAGCACGTAAATTCAATTGTTATGCAACAAAGTTATATCCTACTTATGGTGCATTATTCAGTGTTGGTTATGTTCAATGCATGTTTATGACCATTTTTGTTTTTTGGTTGGTCGCTTCTCAATCTATTTGCTAGCCTTCATTTGTACTAAGCAGGAATGCTTCTTGTGCATCCAGTTCCTTAAACCCAAAGTTGTGCCAAATGAGTCCACCATACCTACCTATATGCGGCATTTCCATGCCGTTGCAAGTAAATTTGCAAGTGCCAACTCTAATTTTTCAAAATAATTTTCCGTTTTGTGTGCTCGTACCGCTCATGAAGCCGCAGGGGGTGGAAAATATTTTCCATGCTAGGTGGGTTATTCTCATGATGAGTGTTTATTCATTTGTCATTGCACAAGAGTGTGGCAGGTAATAGGGATGCCCAGTCCCAAAATGAAAAAAAAATTAATATGATGATAATAATAAATTCCATGGAAAGTGTTGGTATGGAAGGCACCCGTGGATACGGCTAGCCATGGATTGTGAAATAATGGTGGAAAGGAAATAACCTTTATTTTCTGTTTGGGAACCGCCTATAATGTGTCTAGCATGGAAGATATTGGGAATTCTTGGTCGTTTTCGTTGACAGGAAAAGCATGCCTCTCAAAATAATTTTATCTCCCAATTTAAGCTTTGAACTCTGGCACCTCTGCAAATCTCTGCTTCCCTCTGCGAAGGGCCTATCTATTTACTTTTATGCAATTTTTATTTTTATTTTGAGTCTCCATCTTCTCTTAAAAGCAACAACTGGGGAACACTATTGTCATACTTGTGCATTGGGTGTAGCTAATATTGAGTGTGTTTCATGAATGGATCAATGATTGAGCATAATGGGATAGGGATAACATTCTTTAGTATTCATATTTTGAAAGACATGGTTGCTTGTTAGTATGCTTGAGTATTCATGTCTTCATATCAAATTATAGACTATTTCTTTGAATCATTCAATTCAAAATGTCCATGCAACAAAAGAAAATATTATATGATGAATATGATAGGTAGCATTCCACATCAAAAATTCTGTTTTTATCATTTACCTACTCGAGGACGAGCAGGAATTAAGCTTGGGGATGCTTGATACGTCTCCAATGTATCTATAATTTTGATTGTTCCATGCTATTATAGTATCAATCTTGGATGTTTTATATACATTTACAAGCAATTATATATCTTTTTTTGGGACTAACCTATTAACTTAATGCCCAGTGCCAGTTGCTGTTTTTATGCTTGTTTTTGTTTTTTCAGAATATCAGTACCAAATGAAGTCCAAATGCCACGAAACTTTTTGGAGATTTTTTTCTGGACATAAGAGACCTTGGAAGCTTCGGGAGGGGACGAGAAGATGGAGGAGTGGCCCACGAGGCACCAGGGCGCGTCCTGGGGGCTCGTGGGGCCCACGTGGCTCCGTTTGACCTAACCCCGCTTCTATAAATTTTCTAAAATCGGGAAACCAACAGAGGAGTCCACGGAATACTTTTTCCGCCGCCGCAAGCCTCTGTTCTCGCGAGATCCCTTCTGGGGACCTTTTCTTTCACTCTGTCGGAGGGGGAATCGATCACAGAGGGTCTCTACATCAACCTTGCTGCCCTTCCGATGATGCGTGAGTAGTTTACCACAAACCTACAGGTCCATAGTTAGTATCTGGATGGCTTCTTCTCTCTATTTGATCCTCAATACAATGTTCTCCTTGATGTTCTTGGAGTTCTATCCGATGTAATGACTTTTTGCAGTGTGTTTGTTGGGATCCGATGAATTGTGAGTTTATGATCTGATTATCAATGAATATTATTTGAGTTTTCTCTGAACTCTCTTATGCATGATTGTTATAGCTTCGTATTTCTCTCCGATCTATTTATTTGGTTTGGCCAACTAGATTTACTTATCTTGCAATGGGAAAGGTGCTTTGTAATGGGTTTGATCTTGCGGTGCTCAATCCCAGTGACAGAAAGGGGCATGACACGTATGTATCATTGCTATTAAGGGTAAAAAGATGGGGTTTATTCATGGGTGAGTTTACTTTGTCTACATCATGTCATCTTGCTTAAGGTGTTACTATGTTCTTTATGAACTTAATACTCTAGATGCATGCTGGATAGCGCTTGATGTGTGGACTCATAGTAGTAGATGCATAATCGTTTCAGTCTACTTGTCTCGGACGTGATGCCTATATACATGATCATTGCCTTGGATATCATCATGATTATTTGCTTTTCTATCAATTGCCCAACAGTAATTGGTATACCCACCATATGCTATTTTCAAGAGAGAAGTCTCTAGTGAAAACTATGCCCCCCGTGTCCATTTCTATCATATATAAAAAATCCTAAAAATACTTTGCTGCAATTTAATCTTATTTATTTTATTTTGTATTTTTGTTTGATCTATCTGTCTATCACCATACAATTTAATCTTGCAATTAACCGCCAAGGGATTGACAACCCCTTGTTCGCGTTGGGTGCAAGGATTTGTTATTTTGTGTGCAGGTACTGCTAACGAGTTGTTGCGTGATTCTCCTACTGGATTGATAACCTTTGTTCCATAACTGAGGAAAATACTTATCTCTACTGTACTGCATCATCCCCTCCTCTTCGGGGAAAACCCAACGCAACTCACAAATAGCAACAGTGCTCAAAGAAATTATGCTACTACTGAGAAAGAATTTTTAGCAGTTGTGTTTGCATGTGATAAATTCAGAGCTTATATTGTTGACTCTAAAGTTACTGTTCACACTGATCATGCTGCTATTAAATACCTTATGGAAAAGAAAGATGTTAAACCTAAACCTAGATGATAAATACTTTGTGTTAAGAAGATGGAGCATGACAAGGCTATATGATTTTGTAGGGATAATGTTCTTTAGCATTGATATTTTGAAAGACATGATTGTTTGTTGGGATGCCTATGTATTTATGTCTTTATGTCAAATTATAGACTATTGCTTTGAATCATTCGAATCTTAATATTCATGCCACAAAAGAGAGATTACACATCATGAATATGATAGCTAGCATTCCACATCAAAAATTCTGTTTTTACCATTTACCTACTCGAGGACGAGCAGGAATTAAGCTTGGGGATGCTTGATACGTCCCCAATGTATCTATATTTTTTGATTGTTCCATGCTATTATAGTATCAATCTTGGATGTTTTATATGCAAATTTATATCATTTTTTGGGACTAACCTATTAACCTAGTGCCCATTGCCAATTGCTGTTTTTTGCTTGTTTTTGGCTTTTCAGGAAATCAATATCAAACAGAGTCCAAACGGAGAAAAAACTTTGGATTAATTTTTTCTGGACCAGAAGGGACCCACGAAGGTTCGGGAGAAGATTTAAGGAGTCACGAGGAAGTAACAAGCTTAGGGGGCGCGCCCCAAAGGGCGCCCCCCAGGCTTGTGGGCCCCTTGTGGCACCTCCTGACCTAATTCCAGCTCTATAAATTCCAAAATATTCCCAATACATCAGAGAGCTACCCGAAACACTTTTTCCGCCGCCGCAAGTTTCTGTTCTTCCATGATCCCATCTGGAGGCCTTTTCCGACACCCTGCCGGAGGGGGAATCTATCATGGAGGGCTCCTACATCATCCTTGTTGCCCTTCCAATGATGCGTGAGTAGTTCACCACAAACCTACGGGTCCATAGCTAGTAGCTAGATGGCTTCTTCTCTCTCTCTTTGATCTTCAATACAATATTCTCCTTGATGTTCTTGGAGTTCTATTCAATGTAATCTTCTTTTGGGTGTGTTTGTTGGGATACGATGAATTGTTGGTTTATGATCAGATTATTCATGAATATTAATTGAGTCTTTACTGAATTCTTTTATGCATGATTATTATAGAATTGTATTTCTCTCCGATCTATCCATTTAGTTTGGCCAACTAGATTGATTTCTCACTACCGCGGGATGCTGCTAATGCGACACTACAATCAGAGACCCTTCAACGAAACTGTGTGCGATGCATTAATCGCAAACGATGCTGTAAGAAAACCATAAAAAATGATACAAACTATTTGCGATGTCGGAGACATCAAACTCGATTCAGGTTATAGTTGCGTGTGCGGTACGTGGCATACAGTTCACTCGAATGAACTGTTTACGATGAGCATAACAACAGAAAAGGGCAGTAGATGAAGGTGTGTGCGATATACGACATACAATTCACTCGGATGAGCTGTTTATGATTAGGCAACACAACAGAAATGGTCAGCCAGATCAAGATGTGTGCGATAGAGGGCATATAGTTCAGTCGGATGAACTGTTTGCGCTGAGCCAAGAGAACAGAAATGTTTCAAGTTAACAAGATGTGTGTGATACGCGGAAAACAGGTTCGTAATAAAAAATGTGTGCGAAGACCGATAATAACAAAGACGATTGCTGCTAATAAGCCATGTGTGTTGTGGGCAAATGCTTCCTCGGATACAATTGTCAGCGATTGATGAATTCATCACCGACGATTTCCCTAGTATGGTTCGTGTGCGATGTGATTGCATACATAAGAGCAACATATATACTTATAAGGACATGATTGCATAACCAAAGTAAACATCCAATTACATAGGTGGCTAGTACACACATGACATTTGCACACACCAAAGTAAACTATTACATGCATAATTAACTAGGATAAACGATCATCTGATCATCATCTACTTCTTGTTGTGACGCTTGCTGCCACTGCTCTGCTGGTGGCTCGATCCGGCCTCATCGATTACGGGAAGGAGGCACTCCCTCATGTCAACGATCCGCCTGTGCATCTCGTAGCATGTGTACATGTTCTTGGTCGTGAACTTGAGGTGAGCTTCATCCAGTTTCCGCATCCAGGCCCCGTGCCAGGATACGAGATGTATTCTCTTGGCATCCTGCTTCATCTTTTTGTAGTATGGGTCGATGATGGCCGAGGCGAGTTCAACCAGGGAGTCCTTCATGCTGCCCTAGACCTTGTAGTGGCCACAGATTTTGACAAGGTTCTTGCAGGCCAAGTCCGTAACCTTGAGCACTTTTACATCGTCGGTGGTTTCCACCGCAGCGAACTTGTAGTTGGTGCTGTTGACAAACTTGGCAAACGATCGCAAGGCTATGTGGCCATGCAGTAGTGGTAGATGAGGACATGATAGAGCACGCACAACTGGGCGACGACAACCTTCTGATCTATCCCGAGATGACCGTCGGTGTACTGGAGGACAATGTCGACCACTTTGTACTTGTCTCGAGCAAGCAACCGCTCCACTGTGTTGATGTAGTCCTCCACCACGGCCAGGTCGATGGTGTACACCACCGAGAGATCCGTCTCCCTCGCATGGGTCTCCACTTGATGCACGCCGATTTCCATTGGAGCGCCGCTAGATATCCTTTCTGTATGTGTCGTCGTGGGTGTGCTTGTTGTGTTGTGGGGCGCAATCGAAAGGTTGAAGAGACTAAGGTTATAATGGCCGCGGGAATTAATGGGGAAGCCGAACGGCCTGGAATATCGGCATGCCCGGATGGCAGTTTTTGCAGCGCGTAACTCCATCGTGCCGCATGTAACTACAACACGCGGCGCAACCA
This sequence comes from Thinopyrum elongatum, assembly GCA_011799875.1. Taxonomy (NCBI): domain Eukaryota; kingdom Viridiplantae; phylum Streptophyta; class Magnoliopsida; order Poales; family Poaceae; genus Thinopyrum; species Thinopyrum elongatum. The sequence continues at coordinate 529,114,625 of CM022303.1, read as the reverse complement.
CATGCACATGGGGCCCCCAACATGCTCGTGCGCCAGCCCCAACCGCTGGCAGAGCGCGTGCGGAGGGACGCGAGAGCAAAGCGCGAGGAGGGACGCAAGCAGAGCGCTCCGCGGCTGTGTCAACGGCGAGCAACCATATGCATATAGTAGTTGACCACAAAGGGAAAAGATGTCCACAAGCCCAGTGCGCGGAGGGACACGAGCAGAGTGCGCCGCGGTGCATAACAGCGAGCGGAATGCGCCGAGGGACGCGAGAAGAGGTCCGCACGATGATACATGGCAAATAAGACGAACCGTGCGTGCGATGTCGGAGACATCAAGCACGATTCTAATTAGAGTTGCATGTGCGATACGTGGCATGCAGTTGATTCATACGAGCTGTTTGTGATGAGATAAGCCATGTGTGTTGTGGGGAAACGCTTGCTGGTATACAATTGTCAGCGATTGATGAAATCATCACCGACAAATTCCCTAGTTTAGCCCGTGTGCGATGTGATATGCTCTGTCTGCACAACCTCTATGCTCTGCCTACAGAAGAACAACATATATACTTATAACAGGACATGATTGCATAACCAAATTAAACATCCAATTACGTTATATAACAAATACCATAAATATTGCAAGGTTCAAATTCCAGCATTACAAGGCCCAAATTCAAAGATTACAAGGTTCAAACTATTTTGATAAATCAAATTCATCTTCTTTAGAATGTTTTTCATGCATTATTTCTGCGAAAGGATCAGCCACCGAGAAGTCATATAGCGGCTTGATACAGTGACTTCCGAATAATCTGTCATCTGAAGTTACAAACTGAAATTCACCTTCTGCAGAGCCTTTTCTATTCACATGTAGACGTCCGCGCTCTTTAGCAAACCATTCACTTTTGCGCACAAAATATAGGGTAAACCTCTTTACCTTGAGCAACCTTGCTTTCTCTACAAAGATCCTGGCGAATTTAATTTCTGGTGAGGTGCCTCGGTACCCGTTAAAAGTAATTTATGTGAGATGAAGATCAAGGCATTCAATGGGATTGTTATATTGTCCAACATTTTCCACTTTCAGGCCTGCTAGTATCTGCAAACAAAGAAAACATATTAGTGCCTAGCTGCAGATTTGAACACTTTGGGCCTCTTTGATTTGCAGGATTTAGAAAACACACTAAAACAGTGACATGCCACCTTCAATCTTTCATGATTAACATCTCAAAAAAATATGTATGAGATCCTCCAAATTTCCTTTAGAAATCATTCTACATTTGTCATTGTAATCATGGGTAAAACTAACAACAAATTGAGCTCCATTGAGGTTAACAATTAACAGGAAAGGAGCATCACCTTGATGTATAGTTACTCCGTGCAAGGAAAGCATCTAAGGAAGCTAACAACTTCACCCAGATCGGGGCCGACAGATTGTAGTGCCAAGATCTTCACTGTGCGCAGAGACCGGGTCAAGCTTATGTGAATCATTTTCTGGATGACAGGCAAACATAGATCAACAAAAATTAGACAAAATGTGCTATCCAATAATATATAAGAAGGAGAAGAAGAAGACCGTTGTACCTGGATGGATAATGATCAAGTAACAAGTTCGGTGAATTCAGCACACGAATATACCAACACTGTCAATTTCAGTGCGTGAATGACCCTGCTTCTTATTGGACCTAATTTATCAAGTACATACAATCTCTCAAGGAAAGGCGCGTTCTCAATGACCATATCGTGAAACACCTCAACTGACAGCCTTGGGCGGCGTCAGCAATGCACATAAATAGTACGGAGATTCATCGAGGTGATGTGGAGGCTACTGAACCCATCCATCACCTGAAGACGAAGGTACTCGAGCGCTGTACAACTACCAAGCAAGCACTCCAAATCTTCTTCGATATGCGGACACCCATGAGCTCGAGGTGCTTCAGTTTAGGGAGATGAAGAGCGCGCGCGGCATCAATCAGGGGGAAAAGGCACTGCCTGAACGTAGCGCGGTGCAGCGTGGGCGCGAGGCAGGGCGCGGACGGCGGCAGCGAGTGCGAATGTCCAGCATGAAAGATGAGCTCCTCAAGCCGATCTAGGGCTGGGGATAAGAAGCAGTAGTAAAACCTGGGTTCGGCCTTGCAATTGGAACTGAACTTGCCGATAGCAAGGCGTCTGACCGGCCCATGGTGCGTGGCAAGGATGTGGGATAATGCGTCCAAGCATTTGCGCTCCCCACTGCAGAGCTCGTCGTCGTTGATGAGGTCCAGGGGGTGGCGTGCCAGAGGGGGCGCCACTGCTGGGAGAGGATAGTGGTCCGCACGCCAGATTTGATGGGAGGAGGGATATGATGGTTACCAACATCTCATCGGGGAGGCTGCTGATGAACTCGACGCTCGCCGGAGGCTCTTGCGGTTCTGGCTCGACCCGCCCCCGCTTGTTAGCCGGCTCATCCTCCATCTCGCCGCAAGCAACGATCCTCGGCGGCGGTGCTTGTAGATGAGAACGGAGGACTGTTCTACATTCCTTCCCGAGGAGACCGAAACCAAAACCAGCAATAAATTGGCAGCACCCGCGGCTCGCTTCTCGGTACGGTGAGCATGCGCGGCAGACTCTTCGCAGTCGTCCCGTCTAATCAAGTAGCTGTCCGCGGTAGTAAATGGTTAGTTGAACGCCCACGGTTGGAATAATACGACCGTTTGCGATAATAGCGTGGTAGCTATTTGTTCCGAAATGCCTAGAAAAATCAATGTATAAAAAGGCAAAACGAATCCTAAATAATTTCATATTTTTAGCATGACACTCCTATAGTTGCATGTTGCCTCTGTAAAATAAATCAAGGCGGGAAGAGACAGCGTATGTTGTTTCGCACACAGAGGTGACCAAGATCCCTCTCGGAACCATGAGGCTTGTTGAGAGAAGCTTCGGTTTGTATGAAAGAAAATATGGGTTAAAGCCGAGTTGAAAAGGGCAACAATATCTAACTCCAGCTTAGAAAAGGTACAAAAGCACGACGGTTAATTGTTCATCAGGTTTAGACAAAATCCATATTGAACAGGACAATAATATCTAACTCAACCAAAGTTTTCAGTAGTCACAATCAAATGGATCGGTCTGAACCATAAAATCAAGATCCTGGGCCAGAAAATCTACTGGTACATGAAGACAAGTTGTTGTAAATAGAAGCCGAGCACGTTCAGAAGCTCTTTTGTCCAACTAAAACTTCTTTTTATGTTGTTCAACATGTCCATCCGTGAGAATGTTTTTGTTAAAAAACTTAATCCTCATGGACAATAGTACCCTCACATTCAACAGGAAGAATGTGACAAAGCTAGTGTTTGCATGGTTGCATGCATATCGTTCCGGCGTTATTGTCCTCAAACGAATGTCATGAGAACTGAGAAAATCTCGGTGCTTTTTATGCCACCGATTGGTTATACGTTTTTGTCCTTGCGCTTTTGCCTACATGAAGACTGAAAACAGTTAATGTCTAAAAAAAGAGTATGTCGAAAGAGCGACAGCTGAACGGTTAATTCTAGTAAATTATATATGGGCTTTCAATGTGCTTGAAATCATCACCTCTATATACAAACTCTCCAGACATGGAAAGCATCGCAGCAAGCCAATGAGATTTAAGGTCTTCACAGAATCCAACAGCATTGATAGGGTATCCAAGGACAAACTCTTCATTGAGCATAGAACATAATGTTAGTACCAAAAGTGTACTACAAGATGATATAAAACTTATGCGCACAAATGAAAAATGTAGCTTATGATTACAAAAGTGTTGATGATATAAAACTTATGCACACAAATGAAAAATGCAGCTTATGATTACAAAAGTGTTGATGATAATATGCAATACCTAAGTAAGTGTGGGGTCAACCACCATCTTGTAACCTTTAAATGGATCAGGAATTACACCCAAGGTCTCTAGTTTAGGCGCAGAGACCACAATTATTTGCGAAGGTGCATAACAATAATCAAGGAGCAACCTTTGGAGTGAAGGGGCATCTTTGATGATGAGCTCTTGTCCTTTAAAACAAATTCCAATGCTTATAAGGTGAGGCGACTTTATTTGGAGACAACGGATACGGATTTCTTTTCCAAAAACAAGTAGCAAGCGCTCCAGGGCAGGGCAACAAGAGTGGATGATGCTGTGAAGTGAGGCCTATGACAGATCAACCACCACAAGCGCAAGTTTTTTTAGCAGTGAGAGTCAAAGCATTTGTACCAAATTGTCTGCTAGATGGCACCAGGCCAAGGTGACGGTGTGGAGAGAGGAGGAAAACCATGAGATGGACATCGGGGGTGAGAGCACAGCTACAACGCTTGGTGGGAAGCAATTTTCGTAGTAATGGTAGAACTCAAGCTGCTGGAGTTTTTCGAATTGACGGGATGTCAGCCGGGCGTCCACCGTGCAGGGTATGTGCAGCAGGCAGCATGCCGGGATTCAGAGGCGTTGAACGGATCCCTGGTGAGAGGAGATGATGGTTCCTCGGATCCAGGGGGCCGTGGCCGCTTCTGCTCGCACTGTCGGGTGCAGGATCTACAACCAGCGGCGCCGCTGGCCGGAGCCTCATCAATGTATATACCAATCTAGGGAAAAAATAGGCACAAACATATGTATGTAAGACATTCAAAATCAAATCTCAAGATTTGGAAGAATTTTTTTGGCACAAACATATATGTAGGACATTCAAAATCAATTCTAAAATCTGGAATAAAAAATGGCGCAAATATATGTAGGACAATCAAAATCAATTCTCAAGATCTGGCTATGAATTATTAGCACGAACGGTAACCCCTACTCAGATTATTAGCAAGAAAACATTTGTACAGAACAAACAATTAATCACTAACCATAGAGGGATAACATTCAAAAAATCAATACACTACACAGATCTAACGAATCTTACTCTGATTTCATGGATTGGGAGAAAATAACCATAGGATTTCCATTCCAAGAAAGAAGGGGGGACTAACCAGTTTTCCGTCGGAGTCGTTGCCGGAGTAATTATGGACCTCGGGCTCCGGCTGGGGAGGCACAACGGGAGCGATGAAGTCAAGGTCGCGCTGCTGCCCGCGCGAGACCACGTCGACGGCGACCGCAGCCTCTGTGCCCAGCTTCACGCGTTGTGTGGGTGCTTCACCAGCCCCGATGTCGCCACTCCCTCCGATGGTGCACTTCGGAGGCATCCTCATACGCTCCAAGCGGTGGTGACCACTTTGGACAAGGGGTGCGGCCACCTATTATGACCAGCGCCTCGGGCACGGCATTAATATGGAGCAGTGGGAGCGAGATGGGCGGTGTTCAAAAGGCTGCGCAGCGGATTGCTGGCATGCTTACTGTCATTTCACACAGCTACTAGCACGCCCCCGGTGACACTGCGCAGCGAACACGCACACGCCTCCCGGTCTGCCTGCGCTGCGGACTGCTCGCATGCGTCACGTCAACTAACACATGCTCGTACGGCACACGGGATGCATGGCGGCACATATTATATTGATTTTACTTTTTGATGATTAATTCTGCCGCTTTATTACTTAACCGAAGCACGACACATACATTGTTGGTCTAACGCCGATGGTTCGAATAAATAATTTGTCGGTGTTCTGGGATCGAGGGTACCCAGACTTGCCTGCCTGCGGCCCAACGTGTGGCCCCATCGACGGCCCGGTACGGCCCAGCTTCAAGACCTCAAGTACCAGACCCTCGCAAGGGCCCCTGGCCTCGCGAGGTGAGCGACACCAAGACCTCCCAAGGAGCACCACCTCAGGATGCCTCCCGAGGAGCATAGATCTCTATGCAAGCCTCCCGCCTCATGAGGTCGCGATGACGTGAGCCATGATGACCGAGGCCAGGCGGGTACCAGTGGGTGTAGAGAGGACAGTTTCCTCTTTGGTGAGAAGGAGCCAAGGACGTATGCGGGCTCCCGAGGAATCCCCCAAAGGTTTCCATTCCGATGCAACAAGACCAAGGCCACAAGCTCGGCAGGACAGACGTCATCGCTGAGCCCACCTCCACGTCATGGCCAGGAACTTTGCAGGCGAAGACCACCTTTCGTCAGGATAAGATGTACCTCTTGTCCCTTTTTGAATTGGCCGTTGTGGAATCCATTCCCGCCTAAGTTTTGAGGGAAGAGGATCAAGGCCACTATAAATAGAGACTAGCCACCGCCGTAGATCCGGACCGATCCATCCTCTCCTCAGAGCCCTCGCGAGGCCGCTCACACACTGTAACAGTTCATCCTCAACCTCCTCATGAGGCCAATCCACAAAAGGCAGGAGTAGGGTCTTACACCGTAAGGTGGCCCGAACCTGGGTAAATCTATGTGTTATTCCCCCTCTGCAATCTTGTGCACTCGGTGAGATCGAGCCTTGGGAGTGGCGAGCTGAGCATCCGCGTGAAGCAAGGTCCTTTGCATATGCCCCAGAGTTTGAACCTTTCTGGGTTTGCGGAGCCCCGATTTTGACATAATCCGTTTGCGATATTGGTTGCTAATTATTGATAATTTCCCGTCTGTAAGAAGATTATATCAAAACTTGTCTCAAATTTGAAAAAATAAAATATCACAGTCTATTGGTGTCCATATGACACCACGATAAGTTTCATGAATTTCAACTTAGTTTTCGATTTACTGGATTTTAAAATCAATATTCTCGATGTTTGAAATTTCTTGCATGGGGACTAAACATGCACCCAGGGAAATGTACACATATGATTTTCCAATCTATTTTGGTGCACTATCACAGGTCTCATGTAGCTCAAATTTGGTTTTTGCATATTAAATCCCTAGGAAATCAATCAATGTATAAAAACGGCCGAATGATCTCTGAATTTTTTTTTATTTTTAACACTACACTCCTTTGGTCACATGTTCGCTGTGGAGAAAGTTTGACATGCCTCTTTGGGCCACATGCACGCCATGGTCCTAGGACACTCACTCGCGTGTGACGCTCTTTGTGGGCCCTCGAGGTCGTAATCCATCACTATGACCTACAGCGAGAGAGGTTAATTTGACCAATAAGGGTGGTCATTTTTTGCTTTGTATTAGGTAGGATAGGAGTATATATATAGTACGCGTCGAAGAGGGTGGGGGCAACATATATATACTACGCGTCATATAGGACAGTCACTCGCGTGCGATGCTTCCATCCGTTGGCCTGCGAGGTCGCCCTCCATCACTTCGACCCAACGAGAAAGGTTAATTTGACCAACAAGGAGGTTTCTTTTTGGTTTGGGTTACGGCAGGAGTATATATTACGCGTCGAAGAGGGGGAGGGGGCCAGCACATACTACACACGCGTCATAAACCTCGCTTCATGTGGGGACTTTTCGGTTTCCGAGGCAAGTGCCACATCGAAGTTGTGCATATTGGGTATTCAAACATCACAAACACCTCTTTGGGCCACATGCAGACGGTGGTTGTCACTCACTCGCCTATGACGCTTCCCTCTATGGGCCCGCGAGGTCGTCGTCCATCTAATTTGACCCAACGAGAGAGGTAAATTTGACGAATAAGGAGGATTATTTTCAGGTTGTGTTATGATAGGAGTATATATTACGTATCGAAGAGGGGAGAGGGGCCAACATATACTACGCTTCATGAACCTCCCTCTGTGTGAGGACTTTAAGATTTTTGAGGCAGATGCCACATCAAAGTTGTGACTCCCTTTTTATACTCCCGGGAGTACATACTCCAGTGGACTAAACGGGCTGGCGTGTTATTAGATCGCTAATTGCTCCACCAGCCGATCCATGCATGCATCAACAGACCGAGAGATTCAAGGATCATTGTTGGAACCCTAGCTTTGCCCTAGCTCATCTCTCTCTCTCTCTCTCTATGCACCTCACTCACGTCGCTCTGGCACGAACCAAGGAGGAGGAAGAAGAAGGAGGCAGTGGACACAGTGGGTTTCCGGCGCACGACCGCCCGCCGCGCGAACGGCAAATTTCCGAGCTCGTACTCGACACCCCATCGTTACAACGAGCCCCACATGTGCTCTTATACCCTGGGCCGGCGCTGGGCACGACCCGCACGCCCCCCACCCTGCTAGGCCATGACCTGGCCCGCTCTGGCTGCGCCCATGACGAGCACGCACGCGTCTGGGTCGTGCCGAGCCCGCACTGGTCTGACCCGATCACACCGCCCCGGCTCGCCAACGGCCTCCTACAACTACGGTGCACCACCTGCACGCACACACGCGCACCCATGCACCACACACACACACCTACGCCGCGGACCCGACGCGTCCGACACGCCCAGCGCGCGCCCATACACGCGCCCGACGCATACGACACGGCGCCGCGGCTTATTTTGCCCAACACCTAACATATTTGCTCTTTACTTATATACTACTTTTTCTGCCCAAGAGTATGAACTATCTGTTTGGGTAGATATATACTACATCTTCCACCCAAAGAAAAAAGATGTATACTACTTCATTGGGAAGACAGTATATACTACCTTTTGTATGTGAGTACATACTGCCTTTTACGTAATGGAGCATATGCTAGTTTTTTGGTATATACTTGTTTTTCAGTAATGGAGTATATACTACTTTTTTCTTAATTGAGTATATGCTGGTTTTGTGTGAGAATCGAGTCGCTGGAATGAGAGATCCGGCTGGTGGCCAAAATGAGTATGATAGATTCAAAGTATACAATAACAGAGTATATAAAAAAAAGACCAAACAAATGGTTGTAATACATTTTTTAATGTGGCCATATGGCACTAAACACAAAAGGCTTCTTCAAAGAAAAATAAAGCACTTGTTGAAGAGGGAAATGCACGTTCCTTTCCAAAATAGAAAATGAGTATGTATTACTTATTGTTTCAGTGTATTTTTGTGATGGGGGTACATGCAACTACAGAAGGAGTATGTGTTACTCTTACGGCGTACATACTATATTTTTCTGATGGGGTATATGCTACTGTACAAAGTGTATATACTGATTTTTTAGGACTATATACTGATTTTTTTTCTGGAGGATAATACTGTTTTTTTCAAGATTATATACACCAGAAGAAAAAGTGGCAAACTCATGACACATTAAAATACATGAATTTTTTATCATCAGTACGAACTGTATATACTGACTTTACATGCGTACAATATGATAACGCATGGCTACATTGGCTAAATGCATCATCGGTGGCTAGTGGCTAGGGTCTAGGTGTAGATTTATGTGCTCTTTGGCCGGACACCATGCTTGCACCATGACGTGTGTCAGATCGAGAGGACAGCAGAGACGCCGGCCGTGGGGTAGCCGGACGAAGTAGCTTCACCATGGCCACGTCGCATCCGCATGTCGTCGTTGTCGTCTTTGCCCTGCACCCTAGTCCATCACGCTGCATGTATATAGAAATGATTAGTTAGCAAGATCTCGACTCCTGTGATCGATCTGACCAATAAATGCAGCCTGTGCAAAGAGTAGCAAAAGATGAATGCATCAATTTTACAGGAACGACACCTTCCGTACTCCTTCCGTCTCAAAATAAGTGTTTCAAGCTTAGTACAACTTTATATTAAAGTTAGTATAAAGTTGAGACATTTATTTTAGGACGAATGAAGTAGTAGACTTGGCGGATCAATCATTCTCATCCTCTTTTATTCGCTGATGATGACATACTGGATAGGAAGGGAGAGAGAGACCAGCAGAAACATGAATATGGTTGTGGTAGCCGAAATGTATTGAGGAAGCAACCAACAGAAAAATCGGAGAACATCAATTACACGTACCCTCAGCAAACTAGAGATGATGAATAGATCTTTCACGGGTGTGGTTTGTATGTGGTCTCACCCATCTCGCGGCACAAACACACATTTGTGGGTCCGTACATGGTCCACATTTGACCGGAAGCGAAAGGGGGGTTTGATCATGATGACTCCAATCGGTTTTTAGTTACGGTAGTGTGAGATGTCAGACCTAACTATTTGGAGGCATGTGTTCATAGCTAGGATTCCCCTCCCGCCAACATGAAGTGTGTGTGGGTGCGCGGGGGGGGGGTTGGGGGGTGGTGGGGTGAGGGAGTCCTGGACTAGGGGGTCCTCGGGTGGCCGGCCTATCTCTCATGGGCCGGACTGTCGGGCCACATTGTGTCTGGTCCGAAGACCTTTTCTGCCTTGGTGTGTGCTCCAAGTCGAGATAGAAGATCCGGCGTTCCCCTTGATGTAACCGACTATATGTAAACCCTAGTACCCCTGGTATCAATATAAACCAGAGGGTTTAGTCCATACAGGCAAGACGAACCATTGTCATCTTGCTAGTTAGGGTTTAGTTCGTCTGATCTCGTGGTAGATCTACTCTGTAATCCTCATATACATAAGCAATATAATCAGGCAGGATGTTGGCGTACGACACCTATGGGATCCGAAGGACCCCTTTACGATTCGGCAGGGAGAGAGGTATGCACAAAGAGCAGAACCGAGGACCAACGCGAGGGGGATTTTCACCCAGGTTCGGGCCGATGATCAGCGTAAAACCCTACTCCTGCTTTAGTTTATTATCGGTGTTTTCGTCCCAGTTCTTGGAGCGCTTGCAATGAATAGTGTGTTCGTGCAGCAGCTACGCATGCAGAATGGGCCGAGAGTGTTCTCTCCCCTGTAGCAGTTGCCTTGGGCCTCCTTTTATATGCTCAAAGGGGTCACCACAGTGGCAAACTGTTGATATGCGAGGTGTAAAGTAGCTACAGGGTTATCATACCTTACCACTGGCGGTTTAGGACAAATGCATTTAATGCACCGTGAGGTGTCCATTTAGGTGTCCCTACTTTCTTGGGGATGGAAAAAGGGGCCATCCCATCAGCACCGCTTAAGCTCGCCTCCACTAGCGCCTCGCCACGCATATAGAGATGGGACCAGAATGCCAGGCTGGTCGCTGCGCTGAAGCGGTGGCACAGTGGCGGAACCTTGCCGGGGTGCGAATCTTACCGGGCTCCGCAGGTTACCCCGGCAAGATCTTGCCGGGAGCCGAGCCTCTGGTCTTCAGTTCTCCTTATCTTCTGACCCTTGGCTTGAATGTCTCTTTGATAACCTTGGATTAATCTTCAGCTGTTCCCCGACAAGCCTTGCCACAGGTATGGCTACAACTGCCCGTGCACAAGTATGGGGTACTAAGGGCCCAATCCTTAGTACACCGACAGGAGCCCCCGGGCCTAGGCTACACACGAGTGCGAGGCGTTGTTGGGCTAGGCCCAAACAGTGCACGGGCACGCGTGGCAGGGGTTAACTGCTTGCAATTATTCCGCTTACTGCGCTTCCCCACTACGCACGTTGAATGTGCGACGTGGGAAGCATGCGCTGAACGGCCGCGGCCGCAGCGCGCTTGTATAGGCATGTTCACATTGGGCAGTAAAAGAGGCAGCCTCGCTCCTTCCCCGTAAAAAGGAATCCGCAGAGGCGCTGCCCATTTACCCCCTCTTCTTTCCAATCTGGAATCCGCCATTACTTTCCTTCCCCCGAGCCCAGAGCAGAACTTCTCCTCATCCGCTCACCGCCTCCGCACCCGCTCTATCCTCGGCTTCCGCCTTCGCAACCGCCATGCGGCCCAAGGCTAGCAAGGGCAAAGGCATGAGCAAGGAGGCGAAAGCTGATGTCCCGGAGAGCGAGCTGGCAAAGATACGGAGGAAGTATGTCGTCTTTGCTCCAACGCTCGACGCGAAAGCCTTGAAGAACCGGTACCAGTGCATGTGGGCGAGGGAGACGCAGGCTCACCCCGCGACTCGCGTGGCTCCAGGTTCTTCTTCCAAAGGCGGACCAGATAAATATCCCTTCTTCATCGCTTACTTTTATTGCGGGCTCTGTCCTCCATTCTCCGATTTCTTTATTGACATCATGTACACATACGGCTTCCGTCTTCTGGATTTTACGCCGAATGCCGTAACATGCATGTCTATCTTTGCTCATCTTTGCGAAAACTTCGCCGGAGTAGTCCCCAACATTGCCCTCTTCCACCATTACTTTGTTCCTCGCATCCAAAAAGGGGACGCCCTTTCCAGTTCTATTGCCTGGATCCCAAGGGCATGGAACAAGGAGATATATCCAGATGGGGTTTACCGCGAGAAGTGGGAAGAATGGCGGTCCGAGTGGTGCTGGATTAAGGAAGCAGATCCCCATCCATTCTGTTCGCCCCGACAGCAGAAAGCGGTCCGTGGCGAGGACTGGAGTAATCTCGATGCTCAAGATGACAAGCTCACGATCGCCACCACCAGGATCCTTCGTCTGAAAGCTACCGGGCTCACAATAGAGATGATCGGCTCTGACTTCCTCCGCCGCCACATCGCCCCTCTACAGAATAAGGGGATACCAGCTTGGGAGTTCCAGAATGCGGCAGACATCATGAGGCTGTGCCCCGGATTAAACAGTAACTTGACAATCATGCAGCTTGCCGCTCTCCTCCACAGGCTATTTCAGCGTGAGGACAAGCATAAGTTGCCGGCGAGGATTATCCCTTTGTGCAACAACTCCGCCCTGGGGTCGATCATCGCCACGATGCCCATGTTCAACGCCCATGGCCTTGACGCAACTTGGGTCGAGCCATCTGAGGAGCAGGCACAAAAGTTCTTCGACGACTTGTCGGAGAGGGCCATCCGGGAAGAAACAAACCTCGTCCGCGCCACCAATGATGAAGAGGTTGCGTATATTGCCACTAGGGTGGAAGAGACGAATCTTGCCGCGGAGGCCGGCAGCGTCGGTTTCACAGAATGGGAAACTAGCGACGCAGAAGTCATTTTGGAAGAGGATCCTGCTAGGAAGGATAAGGCTGCCGGAGGACAGAGCGGCACAGCCGCCGAGAGCTCATCTGATGAGGACGCAGCCAAAGAACAGCCACAAGAGGAGCCCCCAGCTCCACAGAGGGCAAAGCATGTTCTTCGGAAAGCCGTCTCTGGTGCCCCAGCAAATCAACCTTCTTCGAGCAGTGATGCTTCCGACAAGAAGGCGGCCGGCAAGGCTGCACCGCGGCAAGGAGTTCGACAGCAACCCGTGCGACGCACGAGACACACACCTGCGGCAACCACTGGGGTGGCAGGGGCGTCTCACACAACAGCACCAGAGGTTGAGGCGGCAGAGTCATGCCAACCCCCTGCACCTGTTGCAGCCAAGCGACCCAGGACTCCTCCTCCGCCTCCCCGTACGGACGCCGCAACGGAGGTCGATTTCGACATCTCTGGTTTCAGCCCGGAACGAGAAGAAGAAGAGTAAATATCCTGTCACAGGCATTATCTCCCAAATTCTAAATTCGATTGACCTCATTGTCTTGCTTTGTCTTGTCTCTGCAGTGACGCAGAAACTTTGGCGGAAAGGATGGCGAAAAGGATGAAGACTTCCAAAGGTGACGAGCTCCCAACAGGCTCTGCGAGCGTGCCAGCAACTATCGTCATCAGCCTGGAGCTTAGCCCTCAACGCAGCCCCCATCGTGAGTTCACTACTCATGTTCCGCTAGCGGGTGCTCAGGTTTCTACCTTTGCCGCTAATATCTTTGGACTTGCAGGAGAAGGACAGCAATAGGGAGAGTCATTGGAGGATGCCCCCGTCGTGCCGCCTCCGTCAACCACGCCGCCCGCAAGCGCATCTCCGGCAAGAGCTCCTACCGATGAGCCTACCTTGGAAGAGGAGGAGCCGGCAACCTTTCCCCGGCAACCAATGTTGCCGGGAGGGATGAAGCAACCCCTCAACAGCTCGACGCAGGTGACTGCTTGCCTCAGAGCACTTGTCATTCTTTCCTTTATCTTTCTCTCTCTCTTTGTCTTCTTGAATTTCAATCTTGATCCTATTTTGTTTCCCTCCTTCGTCTTCCAGAATTCCCTGTGATGGAACACATGGACGTCGACGTTGTCATCGAGGAGACCGCCAGAGATGCTGCCGCCAAAGCTGACAAGATCGCTGCTAGCGAGGCCGCCAAAGACGCCACTGTCGAGGTCAGCGAAGCTGCTGCTGAGGAAGCCGCCAAGGAATCTACCGAGAGGGCCGGTGAGGAGACTGACGACCATACTGACGGCATTCCTGCTGCAGGAGCGCCAGGTGCTACATCGGCCATAGTGCCCCCAGCCACCGGTGAGACGAACGTCGAGGATCAACCATCTACATCTGAGGCTCCCCCATCGAGCAAATATCTCAAGGTTGGCGACAACCTATTCGTCAACTTGCCGGGGACGGCAAGTATTGGAGCGCCGACCGAAGGAGAAACTTTTGATGAAGAAATCATCACCACTGCCGGGCTCGAGATCGTCGATGAACCAAGTGCCAGTAGTGGCAAATCTGAAGAAGATCAGCTCCTTCAGGCCATGGGCGATAATTTCCGCAAGCTCCAAGCACTCCACCGTGCTCGAAAGGAGAAAGCAGACTCCAGAGCTGTAGTTGTCGAAGCAGCCGAGGCGGATTTCCAGAAGCGCGTTGAGCAGATGCAGATCTGGTATGCCGAGGCCCTTCAGGAGTTGACTGCCAGCAGGGAACAAGTGAGCCAAAGCTGGACGGAGCTCCTCCTGAGGCGATCTGACATAGAGAAGGTGCAAGAGGAAGCTGCGCAAAGGGTTGCCGCTGAAGATGCTCTCTTGACGGAGCGCCGCATTGGGCTTGACGCTCACGAAGAAGATCTTGCCGCGCGCGAGCAGGCACTTGCTACCAAACTCCGCGGCAAGGACGAAGAAATTGAAAAGCTTGTCGCGCAGCGGACCCAGGAGCTGGAGCAGAAATGCAAGGAGGTGCTCGAAGCTTCAACTGCAGATCACGCCAGCAAGCTCAAGGAAACCATTGATGCCGCCGAGGTTGCAGAGGCCGCCAAGAACGAGGTGAGCAACAAAGTGAAGAAGCTGGAGGCGGATCTTGAGGAACACAGCAAGGAGTTCCCGACGCTCAAAGGCGACAGGGAGAAAACTCTCCACAGCCTGGCGGAGATGCAAATCGCTATATCCGACAAGACCAAGCAGCTCTCTTCAGCGAACGATGCCATTGCCGATCTGAGGCTGAAGCTAACCACGCTGGAAAAGTCTCTTGAGGACGGCAGGGCCCACGAGAAGGCCCTAAGCAAAGATCTTCAGGATGAGAAGAACTTGCTTAAGAGTGTTGCCGCCACCCAAATTGACTATGAGAAGGGTGTGAAAAATCTGGACTGATCGCCTTGTCGACACCGCGGAGAGGCTCACAGCACAACTGTCAACCATGGGCCAGGATGGCCTGCAAAACTTCAGGTATTCCTCTGAAGAAAGGATATCCTCGAGCGCCAGGCTAACCATGTTCTTCGAAAGCATCATTGATGCTCTGAAGCTGCTACAGTCCAACTGAGCGACCCAATTGGCCAATGAATCCTGCAAGCTTTGCCGGGCCATCCTCCGCAAGGTACTCATCAAGGTGGTGCACAAGAACCCTGGCGTTGATCTCACCAACGTGCTCGACCGCTTGCCGAAGGATGCAGATCTCAAGGCACTTGAGGAGCTTGTCGCGCCCATCCTTGAGAAGGTAGATTCAATCAAGAGGGTCGAAGGCCAGCGCAGGGACTAGCCGTCTTACTTTACCTTGCCGCCATCATTCCATGCCAAAGACAATTTAGTCTTAAGTTAGAACTGCGGCAACTATCGATGTAATATAACTTGCTATGATTGAATGCATGCATGCTATTTCCCCTATCCGATTTCTTTCCGTATGGTATATGCCCTACGCTAACTGGAAACTTGCTGGCGCGCAACCTGCCGCGAGCGCTGGGTGCGGGACTTTAGCAGCCTGCTGGAGGTGCAGCAGCCGGCAAGACACCTTGGCGCTCTTGGTGCAGCCACTTAGACTGTTGAGCGGACTCGAAACAAAATAAGGGCGTAACCAATTACGACAAGTGTTCCTTCGCGTGCAGGTTTTCCATACAAGGGCCGAAATCGTCTAAAGAAAATAGTCTGATCATAAAAATTGAAAAACTTGCTCAAAGTTTCGCAATTGAGCTTTCTGTCACTGTACTCCTTCTGGCAAGACATCAATTCTGAACATCGCCCATTGGTATCCATACCTTCCTTCCCCCCCCCGGCAAACTTGTGCGTGAAGGAACCTTCTATCCTTTGAGAAAAAGAAAGAAGAGAAAATAGAGATATGGAACCTTGGAGGTTCGTTAATGCTTACCGAGAGCAGGTGTCATACAATATCTCAGACAAGCATGCATATATATAAACATGGAAATCAACCAGAGATGTACAACACTTAAGCTTATTCAACTGTGCACAGGGTCTGCGCCTGGCTTTGTACAAAGGATTATATGCCTTGCCGGCAAGACTCGTACAAAAGGAGGTTGTTGGGAGCCCCCGGCAACCGCGCCTTATGGGTAGAACTTGCGAAGATGTTCGATATTCCAAGGGTTGCTCACTGGAACACCATCCTCGGTCTCCAGGCGGACAGCACCGGGCCTGGTGACTCGTACTACCCGATAAGGGCCTTCCCACTTTGGCGTCAACTTGTTTGAATTCTTGGCAGACTAAATCCGCCGAAGAACAAGGTCACCTTCCTCAAGACTTCGGGCATGAACTTTGCGACTATGGTAGCGGCGCAAAGCTTGCTGGTAGCGTGCAGCTCGCACAGCAGCCCGAAGACGATCCTCCTCAAGGAGCACAGCGTCATCTTGCCGCAGTTGCTCTTGCTCAAGCTCATCATAAGCGAGCACTCGAGGTGACCTGTATATGAGTTCTGTGGGGAGAACTGCTTCCACTCCGTAAACTAGAGCGAAGGGTGTCTGGCCAGTAGCTCGATTTGGTGTCGTTCTGATTGACCAAAGAACCGCCGGCAACTCATCAATCTAGCGCCTTCCGCACTTTTTCAGCCTGTCAAAAGTTCTGGTCCTGAGACCGCGCAACACTTCAGCATTAGCCCTCTCTGCTTGGCCGTTGCTTCTCGGGTGAGCAACAGAGGCAAAACAGATTTTGCCGCCAAGATCCTGGACGTATTGCATGAATGTGCGACTTGTGAATTGTGTGCCGTTGTCGGTGATGATCCTATTGGGCACACCGAAACGACAAACTATTCCTTTAAAGAACTTGACGGCTGATTGTGCTGTCACCTTCCTCACCGCTTCCACCTCCGGCCACTTTGTGAACATGTCGATTGCGACGTACAAGTACTCAAAGCCCCCGGTAGCACGGGGAAAAGGGCGCAGTATGTCGAGCCCCCAGACCGAAAATGGCCAGGAGAGAGGGATTGTCTGAAGAGCTTGAGCTGGCTGATGCGATTTCTTTGAATGAAACTGGCACGCTTCACACTTGGTTACTAGTGCAGCTGCATCCTGGAGAGCAGTGGGCCAAAAGAAACCTTGTCGGAAAGCCTTTCCGACAAGCGCTCTTGATCCTATGTGAGAGCCACATATGCCTCCATGTATCTCTGCCAACAGCTCCAGTCCATCCTCCCGAGGAATACACTTCAATTTCACACCGTTCAGTCTCTTCCTGTACAGAACGCCATCGACGAACTGGTACATGCTAGACTGAAGGGCTACTTTTTCCGCTTCTTCCTGCTCCTCAGGGAGTTCTCCTGTCTGAAGAAAATGGACAATGGGTTGTGCCCAAGCTGGAGCCTGGGGCTCGACAACTAGGACTAAAGGCATCTCTTCTGCCGGGGGAACATTTGTCTCGACGGCAAGGGCCTGAGCCCCTGCTGGAGCCTGTTGTTCTCCGGCAGGCTTGTCATTGATCGCGGCAACTTCCTTGCCGGCGGCTCCCGGGAGCTCTGCCGGAAAGTACTGACCAGAATTCAACTTCCTTCTCTTTTCTTGCCTCATTGATGGTGTTACAGATGGCTGAGTTAAATGGAGCACAAAAGTTCCTGGTTCCACAGGTAACTTGAGGGCAGCGTGCTTTGACAAGTCATCTGCAATACTGTTCTCGGCACGAGGAATGTGCTTTGTTTGCAGACCATCAAAGCGCTCTTCCATTTTTCTCACTTCATCCACATAGGCTTGCATCAATGGACTTTGATAATCTTTATTGACTTGCCTGACAACAAGCAGCGAATCGCCTCTGATGATGAGCTTCTTGATACCAAGGTCTGCCGCGATCCTGAGACCGGCAAGCAGGCCTTCGTACTCCGCAGTGTTGTTCGTCGAGCTCTCCCGGGGAAAATGCATCTGAATTACGTACTTGCGGTGCTCTCCGGTGGGTGCAACAAGCAGCACGCCAGCACCGGCGCCTTGCAGCGAGAAAGCCCCGTCAAAGTACATAATCCATTCTCGATCTGTTTCCTTGCCGGGAAGAGTCGTTTCTTGAATCTCTTCGTCTGGCGTTGGGTTCCATTCCGCAATGAACTCCGCCAAGGCCCTACTCTGAATTGCTGAAGTACTTTCAAACTTGAGACCAAAGCTTGGTAGTTCTAACGCCCACTCCACAATCCTGCCGGTTGCCTCTGGATTTCGCAAAATCCGCTGCAACGGGAAGCGAGTGACGACGGTAATCTCATGTGCTTCAAAATAATGGCGCAGCTTCCTCGAGGCCATGAGAAGGCCGAAAAGCAACTTCTGCACACCAGAGTATCTTGACCTAGCTCCCTGTAAAAGGGAGCTGACAAAATAAACTGGGCGCTGCACCATCTTCCTCTTTTGCACTGATTCCTCTGGCTGCGCAGATCCTGTCTTGCCGGCACCTGACCTTGCCGGGGAAGATCCCGGCGCGTCACTTGACGGTCCTGCCGCTGCCGTTGCCTCCTCGTCAACTTCTCTCTACGCCACTAATGCAGCACTAACCACTTGATTTGGTGCCGCTAGATACAACTGCAACGGCTCTTGTGGTCTAGGTGTGACTAGCGTCGGCGGAGAGGAAAGGTACCTCTTCAAATCTTGCAGCGCTGCCTCCGCTTCCGGAGTCCATCTCAGTGGACCCGCCTTCTTCAAAATTTTGAAAAAGGGCAGGGCGCGCTCAGCGGATTTGGAGATGAACCTACTTAAGGCAGCAACGCAGCCGGCAAGACGACGTACATCCTTGACGCGTCTTGGCGCCTCAATCTGCTCAATAGCTTTGATCTTGTCGGGGTTCGCTTCAATTCCATGTTGAGATACAAAGAACCCGAGAAGCTTGCCGGAAGGGATGCCAAACACACACTTCTCAGGATTGAGCTTTAAACTGATCTTGGGCAGATTTGTAAATGTTTCTTCTAGATCTTGTATGAGCGTCGCTTTATCCTTGGTTTTGACTACTATGTCATCCATGTATGCTTCCATATTTCTATGTAGCTGAGGTTCAAAACCAATTTGGACCGCTCTCGCAAATGTAGAACCAGCACTTTTCAACCCGAAAAGCATCCGTATAAAGCAATACGTACCACATGGGGTGATAAATGTGGTCTTCTCTTCATCTTCCTTTGCCATGAAGATCTGATGATATCCCGAGTAGGCATCGAGGAACGACAGTAGGTCACAACCAGCAGTGGAGTTCACAATCTGGTCGATGCGCGGAAAGGGGAAAGGATCTTTTGGACAGGCTTTATTGATGTCTGTATAATCAATACACAGCCTCCATTTCCCATTCGCCTTGCGCACTACAACCGGATTGGCCAACCATGTTGGGTGAAGCACTCATCTGACCAAGCCTGCTTCTTCTAGCTTCCTGATTTCTTCGGCAATGAATTCTTGCCGCTCCAAGGCTTGTTTCCTGACCCTCTGCTTGACGGGCCGCGCGTGAGGACAGACAGCAAGGTGGTGCTCAATTACCCCCCTGGGAACACCGGGGATGTCAGACGGTTGCCATGCAAACACGTTAACATTCGCCCGCAGGAAGGCAACGAGCGCGCTTTCCTATTTGTCATCTAGGGTGGAACTTATGGTGAAAGTTCCTCCCGTTCCGTCCTCCTTGACGGGCACCTTCTTGGTCTCTGGTGGAGCAGCCTTGGACTTCTTGTTCTTGCCGGTGGAATTCTCTGGTGCGTCCTCAACGGAAGCGCAACTCTCCGAAGAGGTGTGCTTGCCGGAGTTTGTGCCAGAGATCTTGCCGGTCTTCTTCTTCCCCCCGGGAGTTCCAGCGGCAGGAGCAGATGCGTTGACGGCAGGTGCTGCAGCTGCCTCCCGGTATAGTTGGTCGGTGCAGATAAGTGCATCCTTCTTGTCGCAGTGGATAGTGATGACACTTCCGGTCCGGGCATCTTCAACACATTATACGCATAGTGTGATGCCGCCATGAACTTAGCCAGCGCTGGGCGGCCAAGGATCCCATTGTACGACATAGGGATTTTGGCGACATCGAACACTACCTTCTCTGTCCTGTAATTGAGCTCGCTGCCAAATGTTACCGGCAGCGTAATCTTGCCTTTTGGCTAGGTCCTTCCTGGATTGATCCCTTGAAACGTGTCTGTTTCCTCGAGATCTTCATCAGGAATTTGCAGCTTCTTGAGCACGTCCGGCGAGATTAAGTTCAGCCCGGCCCCACCGTCAACTAGTATTTTTGTCACCTTGAGGTTGCGGATTGTTGGTGAGACCAACAAGGGCAAACACCCGACCGCAGTTGTGCGATCAGGGTGATCCTCGGCATAAAAAATGATAGGCGTGTTGGACCACTTTAAAGGTTTGCGTGCATCAAACGACGGCTCCGTTGCATTAACCTCACGCACCCACTGTTTAAGTCGGTGATGAGAAGAATGCAACAAGGCAACCCCGTCAATACACATGGCCTCTGTGGCTTTCTGAAACTCGTGCTCACTGGATTCGTCGTCTTCTTCATCATCATCGCCTCCCTCGTCCTTGTCATGGCCTCGGGCGGGCCTCTCCTTTTGTTGTTTAGCCTTGCCACGGCGGCCTCCTCGGCCACCATGCTTCTTGCCAGATCCCTCAGCACCGTCCTGGGCCTTCTCCTTGTCTCGTCTTTCGTACTCAGCTCTCTGCTTCTCGACAAGCTGCTCAACTTGCCGGCAGTTTTGGAGATCATGGCCCTTGGTGCGATGGATCTTGCAATACTGTTTGCCGGAGCCTTCCGTCTTGTCGGTAGCCGCTAAGGCCTAACAGGAAGCGCACCCGGCAACTTCCTTGCTGGGGTCGTCAACCTTGGCCTTCTTGACGGTGTCGGGGTTGCCGGATTCCTCGACAGCAAGCACGGCCTTGCCTTTGCGCTTCTTGTTCCGCTGTCGGCCTTTCTTTGGCGGGGTTGCAGCGTCTTCATCTTCTGATTTGCCCCCTGCGCCAACACCCTCGCCAGGGAGTTTCCTCCCTTCTTCAGCTTGAGCGCACTTGTCGGCCAAAGCGTAAAGCTCAGCAATACTCCTGACCTTGTTCATCGCCAGCTCTTCACGCATTTTGCGGTTACGCACGTTCTGATGAAACGTGCTAACAACAGCGGCAGGATGAACGTCTGGAATATTGTACTGCACTCGGCTAAATCTCTAGATAAACTTGCGCAGGGGCTCGCCCTCCTTTTGAGGGAGGAGATTCAAATCACTCTCTTGGCCAGGAGCTTGGTGTCCTCCAACAAAGGCGCCAACAAACTGATGGCACATATTTGACCAAGAAGAAATGGAATTCTCCGGCAGATGCATCAACCATGACCTGACGTTGGGTTTGAGCACCAACGGGAAGTAGTTGGCAAGTATCTTGTCATCTCGGCCCCCGGCAGCCTGCACCGCAATGGTGTAGATGCTCAAGAACTCCGAGGGGTGAGTCTTGCCGTCATATTTCTCCAGGACCTCTGGTTTGAACGTTCGGGAGTTGGGCCACTGGACTCGCCGCAGCTCACGGGTAAACGCTGGACAACCTACCTCATAGGGCAAGTCACCTACGTCCCCAGGCGCAGGCTTGTCGATAGTAGGCCCTGCGTGTTTATCGGACTGATGACACGCCTCCCGTCGCCGCTCGATAGTAGTTCGAGCGTCCTCTTTGCTTCGTTCCTGAAGAACTTGACGCTGATTGCGGCGCATCCGTGGATCGGATGACGCTGTGGAATCATCATCATGGCCGTCAGTCCGTTGGGTTGACGACCGCTGCTGCTGTCTTGGAGGGGAGTGCACCGTGGTCGCACCGCCTCCAGTCTTCTCACCATTGGCTCGCGTCGGATCGATAGACCGCTGCCGCGAGGGCCCCGCAGGCTGCCGCCCATCCTTGTTGACGAAGCCGATGAGGCTCTGGATAGTAGATTGCCACTCCTCCATCTTCTCCGGAGCAGGAGGAAAATCGAGGAGCAGCTGCGCACGTGCCAAGGCTTCTGCTGGCGTAGGTGGCGGTGACAAGTGCGAGGTACGTGAGGTGCTCTGACTCCTAACAGTGTTAGAAGGAGCACCGTCACAATCACGCGACCGCGCGCCACTTCCATTGGCAGTTTGGCGTGCATGGTGGGCCTGCGCACCTTGAGATCGATACGCAGAAGTCTTCCCATGGGGACATTCAGAATCACCAATGCCTCGGTGTTGCTTGTCGCGTGCGACCTGGGAAGGCCGCAACGCTTGCACCGGCGTGGGAGTCTTGGAAAGCGCCCTTCGATCTCTGGAGTTCGCTGCGCCGCCCGTAGGCAGCACGGCTCCATCTCTGGATCTAGCGACGTGCGGGTTGCCGTCGCCGCTGCGAACGATGCCGCTCGCCTGGCTCGGATCACCAGAACGCCGTGGAGGCTCTAAACCCCCATCTCCTGCATCCACGCTGTCACCCGTCCGAGTAGGCACTGGCAAGACGGACATAGACGGAACAACCACTGCCGCACCTTTCTTCTTGGGTGGCATGGTGACAAAGACGGTGAAGAAAACTGACACGCTGATCACCGGATCAGGTTCGTGCAACCCTTTCCCCCTACCTGGAGCGCCAAAGATGTCGGCGTACGACACCTATGGGATCCGAAGGACCCCTTTACGATTCGGCAGGCAGAGAGGTATGCACAAGGAGCAGAACCGAGGACCAACGCGAGGGGGATTTTTACCCAGGTTTGGGCCGCTGATCAGCGTAAAACCCTACTCCTGCTTTAGTTTATTATCGGTGTTTTCGTCCCAGTTCTTGGAGCGCTTGCAATGAACAGTGTGTTCGTGCAGCAGCTACGCATGCAGAATGGGCTGAGAGTGTTCTCTCCCCTGTAGCAGTTGCCTTGGGCCTCCTTTTATATGCTCAAAGGGGTCACCACAGTGGCAGACTGTTGATATACGAGGTGTAAAGTAGCTACAGGGTTATCATTCCTAACCACTGGCGATTTAGGACAAATGCATTTAATGCACCGTGAGGTGTCCCTACTTTCCTGGGGATGGAAAAGGGGGCCATCCCATCTGCACCGCTTAAGCTCGCCTCCACTAGCGCCTCGCCGCGCATCCAGAGATGGGACCAGAATGCCAGGCTGGTCGCTGCGCTGGAGCGGTGGCACAGTGGCGGAACCTTGCCGGGGTGCGAATCTTGCCGGGCTCCGCAGGCTACCCCGGCAAGATCTTGCCGGGAGCCGAGCCTCTGGTCTTCAGTTCTCCTTATCTTCTGACCCTTGGCTTGAATGTCTCCCTTGATAACCTTGGATTAATCTTCAGCTGTTCCCTGACAAGCCTTGCCGCAGGTATGGCTACAACTGCCCGTGCACAAGTATGGGGTACTAAGGGCCCAATCCTTAGTACACCGACACAGGACGTAGGGTTTTACCTCTTAGAGAGGGCCCAAACCTGGGTAAATATCGTGTCCCTCGTCCACTGTTCCCCATCGATCCAAGATCCACAGTTCGGGACCCCCTACCCGAGATCTGCCGGTTTTGACACCGACATTGGTGCTTTCATTGAGAGTTCCGCTGTCAGATCGACGGAAGGATCGATGGCCACCTACGCCAGAGGCATCTCATCTCCTGGCTGGGCTCCTACGCCCGGCGGCATCACGCCGCATACTGATCCATCCGAGCCCCTCGGCCATGATGGAGGCTTCTCCCCCGGTCATAAAATCAAGTTTGGGAGCCTGGAGTTCGACGCTGACTCCCAGGGAGATCTTACTCTCGCCAAGCCGCCTTCTCCACTTGAGGAACCCGTCGGCCCCGACGCTTTGACCACGGGGACAAAAACTGACGATGTGCGGAGCCTGGCCTTAGACCCGGATTCCGTCAATACGTCTATCGTGTGCCGCCCGAACACTGTCTCGAACAAACCCGGAGCGACCACACTTCGAGTCAGCCCCAAGCGCTCGGGCAGCATGGACCCGGTGGACCTCTTGTCCCTCAGTAATCTGCTAGATCGAATTCGGGCAATGGGAACCTCCGACGGCCAATCCTCGGTCTATGACCGGATTGGGCTCAAACCCGACAACATGGAAATTCATACCCCACCCATCACGCACCTCATCGCCACCATCAAGTTGGTCGAGGGTTCGCTATCACCGAAGCTTAAAACAAGTTACGTCCGGATCGATGATCGGGCCTCAAGCCCGGAATCCAGCGATCGCCCCGAAGAAGGCCCGGAACCAAACTCCGACCTAAAACACGGC
The DNA here is from genome assembly GCA_011799875.1 of Thinopyrum elongatum. NCBI lineage: Eukaryota > Viridiplantae > Streptophyta > Magnoliopsida > Poales > Poaceae > Thinopyrum > Thinopyrum elongatum. The sequence continues at coordinate 529,090,286 of CM022303.1, read as the reverse complement.
TTTAAGTCTCCATCGCTATCCGCTGACAGTGCGGATGCCAGATCCAACACATCAAGTGCTTCAGGGGTCGCAGATACCCCTACTAGAGTTTCGGACATATAACCTGGGGCAATGCGAAATCTTCTCCCACCCACCCCCCATGTCACGTACTCCCCGGACAATTCAGGTCCTCCAGACATCTGGGATTTGATGTACATGAAACAGCAGCCTGGAGAGACAGTACACCATTACTGGGCTAGATTCCTCTAGGTAAAAGAAAAAATCACAAGCTACCGTGATCAAGACATAATTACGACCTTTCGGTCTAGCTGCCGAGACGAAGGGCTTCTGAACGCCCTCGCCCGCCGCCACGTGCAAAGCCTCGCCGAGTTATAGGACCTAATACGCAAATACTGCATCATGGAGAGCACCTGGAAGGAACAACAAATGCGAGTGGAGTCAAACCACGCCGAACAACCAAGTACAATCCGGGAAAAGCGTGCATACGCACAGTGGTTGCCCGAACACGAGCCCGCTGAAAAAAGAAACAGATCCCTCGTCGGACCCAGATCGGTCCTGGATGAGCTACTGGACAAGCCATGCCCCATACACTCGGCCCTGCTAAACACAAATCCAACTCACATGCTTCGAGCTTGTTGGGTTGTTAGACAGGTCGCAAAGATCGAAGCCATACTCCGCCTTCAAACTCCCAGTAGAGGATCAGAAACACCCTCATCCAATGACCATACAGTCCTAACCATCTATGAAACCTTCTCCTCGAACAATCAGAGGACAAGAGCCCTTCGAGAGCTCAGCCAAGTCCACCAGGTCACAGCAGCAAACTCCTGGACGGACACCCCAATCACCATCAATGCAGAGGATGAACCAAGGGTGCGACCCATCCGAGCACCCGCCACATTAGTCCTCGACCCCATCATGGACGGCTTCAGATTAACCAAGGTGCTTATGGATGGAGGCAGCGGCCTAAACCTCATTTATGAAGATACCCTCGACAAGATGCAATTCAAAAGATCTCGAGTCGAACAAAGCTACACTACGTTTCAGGGAATCATTCGCGGCAAAGAGGCGCGCTACTCTGGACGAGTCACTCTGGACTTAGTATTCGGCACTCCGACAAACTATAGGACCAAAGAATTACTCTTCCACATTGTGCCCTTCCATAGCGAATACCAGGCCCTATTGGGGCATGACGCATTTTCAAAGTTTCAGGCTATACCCCACTACGGGTACATGAAACTCAAAATGCCAGGGCCCAATGGTGTGATCACAATAGCCAGTGATCCGGAGAGTGCCTTCCAAGCCGAAAACAAAACATCATCCCTGGCCCTCGAGGCACTATCCGAGGCTCTCGCAGCCGAAGAGTTGACCACACTATGTACAGTAGTGGACAGGGACGATGTCACCCTAAGTAAAAGACCCAAGTCTATATACTTCAAACCAACTGACGAAACTGTCAAGTTCCAAGTGCATCCGACGGACCCCAATAAAACAGCGACCATCAGAGCATAGCTGGACCCAGAGGTCGACGAGGCGCTGAGCACATTCCTGCGCGAAAATTGGGACATATTTGCCTGGCACCCTTCGAACATGTCAGGTATCCCACGCAGGCTGGCATAATAGAGCTTGAACATACATAAGGGCTTCAAGCCAGCTAAACAGACGCTCCGCCGATTTTCCGAACCCAAGCGTCAAGCCATGGGGGAAGAATTAGCTAAACTACTCGAAACCGGATTCATCAGAGAAATCAAACACCCCAACTGGCTGGCAAATCTGGTCATGGTACTTAAAAAAGACAAATCCTGGCGGCTGTGCGTCGACTTCAAAGACCTCAACAAGGCTTGCCCCAAGGATCCTTTCCCTCTGCCCCGAATAGACCAGATCATCGACGCCATCGCCGGACACCACTACTAGGGAAAAGCCTAGTAGTAGCGCGGGTCAAATGCCTAGTAATAGCGCGGGCAACAACGTTACTAGTAAGACGCTACAGCTAACTTGTAGCAGTATTGTTGTTTGCCCCGCGCTACTGCTATACCTACTTAGCAGTAGCGCAGTCCTCACCCGCTCTACTGCTAAGTAGCTTAGCAGTAGTGTTTTCCAGTCCGGCGCTACTGCTAATTAGCTGTAGCGCTTGAGTACGGTGCTACTGCTTCCTGCTAAAGAGCGCTACTGCTATATTTTCACATATTTTTTCTACTACGTATTTGCGATGTTTTTTACAGGTTTTATACAGTATTCTAATCATATCATAAACATGCAATATGCTCATCATATCATACACATAATAGTCTCATCATATCATCCAACGCAAATCATGTCGTCTCATCATAATCACGATATAGCGATACAAGTTAAGTGACATGTCTCGAATACAAGCAACTGCATGGTTATCACATACACATGTTTCATCATCTATATCTAAACAAAGATATAGAAGAGACGAGCGATCACTATGAGCAAGAGCGCGATAATGTAGTAGTTTTTGAGGCGCCGGTTCCGATCCGTCTCTCGCGCTAGCGTCAACCTCAAGTAACTATCTTCCGCTTCGGCTCTGCTATCGAACCCTCTGTGGCTGCTGCCCGAAAACCAGTGCACCTGGGCCTGACACTCAGGCCACTCATCGTACACTCCTGGAACCTTCCCTACATACACGGCGTAGCACTTCTTCGCCATCGATGATCTATGTACCTGCATCGTCACATGAGTCAATAATATGCAACATATATAGTTGAGCAACAGAAAAAGACAGAGTTAGCAAAAATAGAAGCAACATATCATAAGCATAAATAACAAAGTTCATTGTACCCAAAATGCCCCAACTTGAGTGATCTTCGCTAGTTGAGGAGGACGGTTTAATTACATCACAAAGTTTCATCCTGCATAACTCAAAGTTTCATTATAGAGAAAGTAGTGACTAAACGGACACATTGTCATATATCGTCAATCACTCCAACATGTCGTGCCATATGTCCAAATCAGGGAGGAAGGTCCCGAGCGAAGTGAAAGGCTTCAGGTCGAGACGCTGAACGGCTACGCATATTCGGACGTCTTCCCGTGACATTTGCCCTTCTTCATAGAACATCCCTGTTTTTTCGAGGACCTCCTTCATGATGATTTGGGCAAGTTCACGCTGGATGTGATAGAACTCAGCTCGGAGTCGATGATCCGGGACATTTCCTAGTTTCTTTGCCCATTGTAGAATATCGGCATAGCCAGATCTTGGTGACATGTGAAGGTTCTCGCAATCCCGTTTGTACTCCCACATGTGGTTGAGGACATAGAATCCATCACTGAGAGTACCGCTCGGTTGCTGGATGCAGCAGAAGTCGGTCTTATGGCCGAAGTAGGGCGCGCGGTTCCTTGTCTTCTTGAGCATGATCTCTCCACCCCGTTGGCCGTAGCTTAAGATAGCACTGTCGAGAACAGACTTGATGTGGGTGTAATCATTTTTCTTCATGTTCTTCGATGAGTCCAAGTAAAGAGCGTGGGAGAATCGGGGGTAAAGGATGATGAGGACGGCGCGCCCATCACTGCGCAAAATAAGTACACCTCAAATTAGCCTCCACGCGTGCAAATGAATGATTGAAATCCAAGGAAGGATATCCGTGGATGACTTACATGGGATGATAAGGCAAGAGAATCGTCTCCTTGTCCTTATTGCCGACCATGAAATTGGCGATGTAGTTTCTCGCGTATTCACGGTGCTCTGGGCAGACTGCCAAGCCCTTGTGCATAAATTACAGGTCAGCGACATAGATATAAGGTATTTGCTTAATCCTGATGATGTAGTTCATGTACAAGGCAAAAGGCGGACAAACGTAAAATCCAGCTTTGTCATGTGAAACATGTCAAAGATGTAATTGAATCGAAAGAAGAACTTTTCCGCGGGGAATGTCTGGACGTACAACCTTTGCTGTGGCACGTCAACCACGTAGAGCTGGTATCCTGGATTTTTCGAGGCGATAAGGCTTTTCTCTCTCCGCAGCACATCGTCATGAAGTCTCCTTAGATCGCCGTATATGGCCTCTACCGCTGCCTTAGGTAGGATCAGATCACCGGGGATATGGTATTTCGCCGCACCTTTGATAGGTATACGGTCTTCAACCCAAGGCTGCGGAGGCGGCTGGTTCATAGAAGCAGCTTTGTCGCCATTTCAGCCTTTCTTCGGTCTCTTCCTATGCTTCTTTTCTACCGGAAGTGAGCCTATCATACGTTCATCCTCCGGCAATTCATGCATCAACTCATCACGCTCAAACCTTGAGTCATACTGCTGAGCCATCAATCCTCCGTCATCATAGGCGCCGGTATTGAGATACCGTAGAGGGTCATCATCCTCGTCCATGGCATCATGCATTGCTTCTTCAAAGGCGGCGACGTCATCAGCCACTAATGGAGCCTCTTTCTTGCGCCGTTCTCTATCACCCGGCATGATAGGCGACGCTAATTGGGTAGGTGGGTGTTGGTGTTCATACCTTGATGAGGCTGCTTGGTCGTCCGTGTGCTCCCGGCCACCTCTAGATGAAGCAGACTCTTCGGCCACAACAGGACCCAACTCTTGCAATCGCCAAGCCACCGCGGGGTCTCGTCATCATCTCCCCCTAGTGCTACCTGAGGAGCCAAATTCTCGTGGCCCAGTTTGACACTGGCCATGGAAACCTTGAAGACGCCAGGGGGGATCGGCCAGCTGTGGAACAATTGTTCCTTCGGCTTTACTATCGTCGCCTTTCCCACGTCCACCTTCTGGCCACTGATGGTGTACACTATGGTGCATGGGGTTACGTTGGCCTGCAACGACATGTCTGCGACGTGAGACATCCGAAAGGCAACGAAAATAGGAGATTATACATATATTGAAGAGGGCCGATGTGACAGGTAGTTACCGTGAGGGTGTCGAGCTCAGCCAAAGACGAAGCCCCATCAAGCACGCCAGAGACGGAGGACGGGCTGCTATGAGCAGGTGCGGGAGCAGTTGCAGTTGCGTGAGCAGGTGCTGGTGCAACGCTAAAAGAGCTGCTACCGACGAAGTTGGGAAGGGGAATGTCCGCTGCCTCTTTATCTGGATTTTACTTGGTCCAATTGATGACAGTCGGAATCCAGGTAGCAAACGAAGATACCATTTCCTCTCTTGCGGCAGCTACCGCTGCTTTGGCTGCCTCATTCAGCAACTCATGTCGTATCGCTTCTTTGGTCTCAGCTGATTTCTTATCGACCGCAATCTCAACCTTCTTGTCGATGTTTATTTCATTTAATCTCCGTCTTTGCTTTCTATCCTCGGCGTCCTCATCGTAGCAGTGCTTACACGTGGCACCGTCTCCGATGTCGTGCATGCGTCCATACGACGGCCGAGTGTCCACCGGGAGTCTTTTCAATATGTTCAAGGCCCGGCTGAATGGGGTGTCTGACTTGGGCCTCGCCAACGCCCCAGACGGCGAGTCGCTTTTGGCCACAATCCTGTGCTGCTCTTTCTACAAAAGGAACATGTATCGTTTACAAATGTGACTAAACATGCAGTCGAATTGACCAGAAGCTAAAATTAGGGGGTAAATTAATAATTACCAGCAGTCTCATGAACTCCTTCGTGACCGCGTCCATTTCAAAAACCTTGTTGACTGGGCCCCAACGATACCGGGCCCTGATGACATCACGCTCCTGCGGGACGGTGAACTCTGCCAAGGGGTCTGGGATCCCCAGACTTTCGCGTTCCGCGTCCTCCTTGGCCCATATGGGCCTCTTCCCCGCGTAACCACGGCTTCCGAGGTGGTGGCACCCCATGTTCCTCTCTTGAAGCCCCTTCATGTACTCTGACTTTTCTTTGGCAGCTTGGGCAACGCAAGCCTTTTTGAATATTTTGAACTGCTCTTCTGTAATTTTCGGATTATCCTTTACAATCTCGGAGTAGGGTTCCTTTTTGACGATGATCCGATGTTTCACCCTTACTTTCAAGGCGGACAACGCGCCGCTAAACTTGCCCATGGCGCATCTGTTTATCTTCTTCATTGTCGGGTCTTGCCACGGTAGAGTATATTTGATTTCATCCCGGTCCGGGAACAAGAATCTCTGGTGCATCTTAGGAGGGAGTGCTCCATATTTGGTATCTTCTTTAATTTTTCATCGTTGATGGTGGCGGTTTCCCATAGGATGCAGCCTACTTGATTGCCGTAGCACATGCGCACTTCTGCAGGCTCTGTTGGCTCGAAATTGCAGGGGTCCACCGCCGTGACCACCAGTCTAGTAGTGCCGAGCTGGTTTGGGCGACATATCCTCTTCGGTTTCGGTTCTATACCAGCTAATTCGCCAGCAACGGCGCCGGTCTCGGTCTCAGCACCGGTCTTGGTGTCGATGTCGGTCTCAGTCTCGGATGTGACATGGGGGTACTGCAACAACCGTTGCTCCTCCAGATAGTTCAAATAGTCGTCTGCCGCCTCGTAGACGTTGCAATTACAAGAACCCTCTCCTTGTTTCGTATGATTAAGTCTTGTCAATTAATTCTAGACCTAATAAAATGAATAATGACATAAAAAGGGCCTATGTTTTGCCAGAATGTTGATTCATTACCGTTGCGGCAAATCCCGGGGACTCGATATGTCCTAGTTTCTAGCACAAGTCATGCCGAAATTCGAGAATTTCAACATGACCTTTGCTAAAAAGTGGACAAATCGAGCACCTGAAATTTGCCGGAACAGAGATGAATCAACATTCCAGCAAAACATAGGCCACTCAGAATCATTCCATGCAAACAACAAAAGGCCACTTGGGCACAATCGAACCACTTCAATGTTGCATATAACAGGACCACTTAAGAACCTGTACATGAGCAATTACAACAGTAGATATACATGAGCAAACACTATTGAGGAATTTGCATATAACATGACCACTTCAAATTTGCATCTCCTAGTGTTTGACACTTCAAGAAAATCTACACAAATCTCATGCTCTCTCAAACTCAATTCAAAAACCAAATATAGATGGATGAACCCTAGAAACCTAGAACCATTACATATTTCTGTCCTAAATTACTGTCCAAATAAAAATTATGTCCTAATAAAAATTATGAACCCTAGAACTCAATTTCTGTCCTAAATTTCAAATTATGAACCCTAAATCTCAATTCAAATTATGTCCTAAATTTCTGTCCTAATAAAAAAATCAATAAAACTTAAGAACCTACTGGACTTGCAGCACTAATAGAAATTTATATATTTATATTGATTTTTCTCTCTAAACTAAACCCTACTGCCCTAATTAACATCTAGTTAAACCATACTGCCCTAACATTTCTAGTTAAACCTTACTGCCCTAACCCTACTGCCCTAGTTACTTAAGCATCTACATGTACTAGATAATTTGATGAACCCTAACTAATTAGATGAACCCTAGCTACTTAAGCATCTACAACTACTTAAGCACCCTAGCTAGGGAGAGGTAGGGGAGGAGGAGCAGGAGGTGTAGGCGTGCTCACCTCGGGCACCGGCGGAGGTAGGGAGCAGGAGGAGGCAGAGCAGCCGAGGGAGGGGGCGCGCGGCGTCGAGGTCGGGGTTGGGGCTCGGGCGCGCGGCAAGGCAGGGAACCAGACGGCTATGGAGGGCACCGTACTAGACAGCGTGCGGAGGGCGACGGGAGGACGCGCGGAGACCGACGGTGGTGTAGGGCGCGCGGAGGGCGACAACGGCGACAACAGAGGAGTGGGGATTTGGGGGAGAAGTCGCCGGGGGAGAAAGCCCGCGTAGGGGTTATGTCAAACGTAGCGGTAGCGCTGGTCGTGAAACAACGCTATAGCTAAGTTAGCTATAGCGATGGTACATAAATCGCGCTACTGCTATAGGAAGTAGCTATTTATTTTCCTTTTTCTTTTCTTTTTTCCTTTTCCTTTTCTTTTCCTTTTCTTTGTTAGTTTTCTTTTTTCTTTCTCCTTTATTTAAGGAACTTAGCTATAGCGCGGGTCTACAAAACGCGCTACTGCTATGCCTTTCTCCTTTATTTTTCTTTTTCTTTTATTTTTCTTTACATTTTCTTTTTTCCTTTCTCCTTTTTCTATTTCTTTCATTTTCATTTACTTTTCTATTTCTTTTTCATTTTATTTTCTTTTCCTTAGCAGTAGCGCCCTCCCCTGAAAACGCACTAGTACAACAAACTTAGCGGTAGCGTGTTTCCCCAAGCTCGCTACTACTATGCCTAGCCTGACGGCAACAGTGTGTGAATTATAGTAGTAGCGCTTTTCCCTGTAGACGCGCTACTGCTAGCAACATAGCTGTAGCGCCCTTTGTGTCCCCGTGCTATGGGTAAGTAGCAGTAGCGCTTAGTTTTAACTAGCGCTAATGATAATCCTCTGTGTATAAGGTTTTCCCTGGTAGTGCACAACTCATTGTGTTTCCTTGACGCCTACTCGGGGTATCACCAAATCAAGATGAAGGAATCCGTTCAATCAGCAACCGCATTCATTACACCCTACGGGCCATTCTGCTTCAACACAATGCCCTTCGGGTTAAAAAAACGCAGGTGCAACATATCAGCGCATGATTCAAACATGCCTGGAAACCCAAATTGGTAAAACAGTTGCAGCCTATGTGGATGATGTGGTCATTAAGACCAAACATGTCGGCCAGTTAGTCGACGACCTCCGTCTCACCTTCAAAAACTTGAGAACATATGATATACGGCTTAACCCCTGATAAGTGTGTTTTCGGAGTTCCTACCGGCAAACTGCCCGGATTCATTGTCTCCCATTGAGGGATAGAAGCCAATCCGGCTAAAATCCGAGCTTTGTCCCAACTGGCAATACCCACAGAGCTCAAACACATCCAGAAGTTGGCCGGTTGCGTTGCAGCCTTGAGTCGTTTCATCTCCCGCCTCGGCGAAAAGGCTCTGCCGCTTTACAAATTACTCAAAAAGACCAAAAACTTCGAATGGACTGATGAGGCCACTGCCGCTCTAGAGGAGATAAAGAATCTACTCACAGGCAACTCCACTTTGACAGCACCGGGCATAGGCGAACCCATGCTACTATACATTTCAGCCATGAACCAGGTGGTGAGCGCCGTACTCGTGGTAGAACGAGCGGCAGAAGGACATAACTTCCGGATACAAAAGCCTGTCTATTATGTATCAGAGGTGCTCACCCCGTGCAAATCTCGATATCCGCACTACCAGAAGATCACCTACACAGTGTTTATGGCATCCCGCAAGCTCCGACACTACTTTCAAGAGTGTTCGGTCACCGTGGCATATGAGGTACCCTTGAATGACATCATCAACAATAGGGACGCCATAGGTCGCATCACCAAATGGGCCATAGAGCTCCTACCTTTTGAAATCGTGTACAAGCCACGCCGAGATATTAAGTCACAGGTACTAGCCAATTTTCCGGCAGAATGGACAGAAGCCGAGCTTCCCTAGGAATACATCACGTACTCACACTGGGCAATGTATTTCGATTGCTCCAAGATGTTGGCCGGGCTGGGGGCTGGCGTAATCCTCACGTCCCCCACTGGCGACACTATTCGGTATGTACTATAGATCATGTACGCAGACTCCAACAATGCAGCCGAATACAAAGCCCTACTGCATGGTCTTCGGATGGCAACATCAATGGGTGTTCAACAGCTTGAAGTGCGGGGCAATTCCAACCTTGCCATCTCCCAGGTCAATGGCGAGTTCGACGCCAAGGATCCAAAAATGGCGGCATACCGAAATGCCATCTTAAGAATATCAGCCCGATTCAAAGGGTTGGAATTTCATCATGTCTCTAGGGACAGTAACCAAGCTGCGGATGTCCTCGCCCATATGGGTGCTAAACGCGACCCCGTCCCCAAAAACACCTTTTTAGAATGCCTTTTCAAGCCATCCGTGGGCAGGACGGGGTCCAAGATGCAGCAAACAACGGGCCCGAACAAATCATCCCTCCGGCCATCAAGCCAGATGACGACATCATTGGCGGCTCGGCAATTGAAGAAACCACTTCGGCTCATGAGGTCATGGCAAGATTTGTACCATGGATTGATCTCTCCCTTGCCTATCTTCTACGGTAAGAGCTCCCCGATGATCAGACCGAAGCACAGCACATAATTCGGCGCTCTAAAGCCTACAAGGTCCACGAGGGTGAGCTATACAAGAAAAGCACTACCAGAATATTACAACGATGCATATCGGAAGAAGAGGGGCAACAACTTTTGGCCGAGATTCATGCTAGCATGGGTGGCCACCACGCGGCAGCTCGGGCCCTGGTAAGCAAGGCCTTCAGAGCAGGGTTTTTTGGCCCACCGCCCATACGGACGCCCGAACTCTAGTCCAACATTGTGTTGGATGCCAGCTCTTCACAAATCAAAGCCATATGCCTCCAACGGCTCTCCGGACTTTACCAATTACATGGCCTTTCGCAGTCTGGGGGCGTACATGGTTGGACCACTTAAAGTGGGAACCATGAAAAAGAAATACCTACTGGTTATGGTCGATAAATTTAGTAAGTGGATTGAAGCGAAGCCGGTCACCTCAGCAAAATCTGGACCAGTCATTGACTTCATATCCGGTGTGGTACACCGTTACGGTGTCCCGCACAATATCATCATGGATAAAGGATCCAATTTCACAGTCCAGGAGGTCAAGGACTGGTGTGCCACTATGGGCATTAAGCTCAACTACGCCTCGGTGTACCACTCGCAAACCAATGGGCAGGTGGAACGGTCCAACGGACTAATCATGAGCGGCATAAAACCTCGCCTGGTTCGTTCCTTGAAACAATCTGATTGCCATTGGGTGGAGAAGCTCGACTCTGTACTTTGGGGACTACACACTACCCCAACCGATCAACGGGATATACACCCTTCTTCATGGTGTATGGTGTAGAACTAGTCCTACCTTGTGACATTATTCACGACGCACCTCGAGTACGCATGTATGAGGAAAAGGAAGCTGAGTTGGATCGGCAGGATGACCTAGACGCCTTGGCAGAAGCACGGGACGTAGCTCGGGCTAGTTCTACATTTTATCAGCAGCAGGCTCGATGCTACCAGAGCAGGGAAGTTAAGGTGAAGGAATACAACATCGGAGAACTCGTCCTCTGCCTCCCAGAGAAGCAAAAGAATAAACTCTCACCTAAGTAGGAGAGCCCTTTTATAACTGACGAAGTGTTAGCAGGAGGAGCGTATCGTATTCGCAACCCGACCGATGACCGCCTCGAACCAAACCCCTAGAACGTAGCCCGGCTCCGGCGCTTCTATGGCTAAGGATGCTCACGTCAGTCCACTACCCCTTTCCTCATTGTAAATCTTTTACTTTTTAATCTGGAGAATTAGCATCTCCCGGGCCCTGTTCGGATAAACTGAATTCTGTTTAGGCCCTCTTCATTGCAGATTTTCAAATGTAATACCCAGACTTTACCTAGGGGCTCCTTTAAAGCAGCCAATTAATATATTCATGTGCACGTAATCGTCTCTGTCGTATTTGCACTCTCCCGAATATCTCTTCAGCCATTATTTGCACCGATTTGACTTAAGTTTTTGCCAAGCTGGGTTGCCTGGCTCCTATGCTTACCCCCTACATTCCCAATTGTTCGGCTAGGGGGTAAAGGGAGCACCTCTGCGATTGTTATGACCGGGTCAGGTGTGTACGTACCTCAGACGGGTGAAGCCGAAGGCTAGCGTTCTTAAGAACACAATGGGTCGGCAAAGAGGAAAACTATAGCAATCTTGGTGTTCGTCACCAACGCTTGGGGATTCCGCCCCTACACCAATTATTCGCATACTTCGGGTGTACGAACATAAACATTTGCACTTGACATGACAAACCTGAAGAAAGGAACCAATAGAGGAACTATTTTCTTCAGAAGATGTTTCTTACGTTAAATAGTAATATAACATAATTCTCCGCACACGTTTTTGTCTGTTCGCAGCCAAAGGCCGGATTGCCTGGTTACCGGAAGTGATTTCCTGCTTACATCAGGTCACATAGTACGGAACACTCCCCGATCACTAGTCGGGAAGGTAGAAGCCGATGGCCGGTTAAGACAACGCTTTACAGTTCGGATCGAGATCGTTCGATGTAAAGTACATAGTTACATAGAATCAAACACATCACTCTTTGTCCACATTGTCTATTATGCTATTTAAAGCACAATCTTGCTGGGATAATCGAGCTGCAGGCATCACTTGGTCATAAACCAAATGAAGGGGTATTTCCTACCCATCCGGCCCTACTGGTCCAACACGAGCCATATGCTCTGGCTCGAGTTTCCTAAACCGGGTTTTCACCATGGCCCATGCTTCTCGCGCTCCCTCTTGACAGGACGATATTTTCCACAATTTGAAGCGCCGCCGAGCTCCCTTAAAGCGATTCGCCAGTTCAGCCATATCGTCCGGCGCTGCTTCGGTCAGCCATAATGCCTTCACCTTGTTCTTCATAGCCTTTCAAGATTTCTCATGAACTACAAACAGTTCCTTCAGCACATTCCCGCTAAATGACTGGACCTCCTCTCCGGGCCGGCCAGTCAGGAGACCTAGCATCAAAGCATGGCATATCTTTTACATTCAAGCATGGTATAAGTCTATACTTATCCAATGCTTACAGACAAACTTACTGAACATGCCGCTTCTCAAATTCTGGTTCTCTCCGCGAACCTAGGCCAGTTGAGTTTTTAGACTCTCCAGTTCTTTGGCCTGGTGTTGGTTCTCCGCGTTCAGTTTGTTGGTCTCCTCTTGGCTACATTTTAAAACCTAAAGATCGGCTTGATGCTGTCATTCCACATACCGTTGAGTTTCTTTGGCGGCGTCCAGGTGCCGGAATCAGGGCTCCGCAGACCCACTAAGGTTCGAACTCTGGGGCGTGTGCGAAGGACCTCGCTTTAGGATGACGCTCAGCTCGCTACAGCCATGGCTTGATCTCGCCGAGTGCGCGCAATTGTAGAGAAGGGAAGAACACAGAGATTTACCTAGGTTCGGGCCACCTTGCGGTGCAAGACCCTACTCCTGCCTTTGGTGGATTGGCCTCATGAGGAAGCAGAGGATGAACTGGTACAGTGTGTGAGCTGCCTCGCGAGGGCTCGGAGGGATAGAATGAGTCGATCCCCTTCTACGGTGGAGGCTAGTCTAATTTTATAGTGGCCTTGGTCCTCTTCCCTTATAGTTTACGCAGGAAGGGATCCCACAATGGCCAATTTTGAAAGGGGACATGAAGTACGCCTTATCATGACGAAAGGTGGTCTTTGCCTGCAAAGCCTCTGGCCATGACGCAGTGGTGGGCTCGATGATGACATCCGTCCTGCCAAGCTCGTGGTCGTGGTCTCATTGCACCGGAAGGGAAAACCCTTGGGGCCTTCCTCGGGAACCTGCGCCCGTCCTTGCCTTCTTAGCACCAAAGAGGGAACTGTCCCTTCTGCGCCCGCTGGCGCCCACTTGGCTTTGGTCGTCATGGCTCACGTCATCGTGGCCTCGTGAGGCGGGAGGTTTGCATAGAGATCTCCGCTCCTCGGGAGGCATCCTGGGGAGGTGCTCCTTGGCAGGTCTTGGTGTCATTCGCCTCGCGAGGCCAGGGACCCTCGCGAGGGCCTTGCCCTTTAAGCCTTGAAGTTGGGCCATACCGGGCCGTCAAAGAAGCCGCGCGCTAGGCCGCAGGCAGGCAAGTATGGGTACCCCCGTTCCCAAAACGCCGACAGTAGCCCCCAGGCCCAAGGCATGCCTGGCCTTGTTTCGAAACGCGCGCGAGGAATGAAGGGCGAAATGCTGCGGGCCCCAATCTCCTGCGGGCCAGGCTTGATGCATGGCGCACGACAAGACATGAACACCTTCACTTCTTCACGTCACCTCGGCAACCGCCCCTTCTGATAAAAAGCCCGGCACGCGCTGCGGGACCATCATTGTCCCGCCGCGCGCCCGCCTTCTGCTCATTCCTTCTACCGCAAGCTCGCGCCTCCCACGCCAGATCTTGCAGCCATTCCGATCCGCCTCACTGCCATGGCTCCCAAGAGGAAGAGGGGCATGGCCTCGACGGCAGCGGGGCCTCAGACGGGGCCGGAGCCCGCGCTAGGCCAGTCCATCGTGCTCAATCTTGAAGGGCTAGAAAAGGTCCGGCAAGCGATCGCCGCCGACTCCAATGAGTGGAAGGCGACGAAGATCTGGCCCGCCTCTCGGCCTGTAGCTGATCTGGAGGTCATCAACATCCCCCTTCACCTCCATGCCCTCTTCTCTGGCTTGCTGCCGCCGTTCTCAGATTTCTTCAATACCGTGCTCACACACTTCCAAGTCCACGCGTTGCACCTCGACCCTAGGTCCATCGTCCTCCTCTCCACCTTTGCGTTCGTGTGCGAGGCCTTCGTGGGCATTGCCCCATCCGTGGACCCTAGGCCCATCGTCCTCCTCTCCGCCTTTGGGTTCTTGTGCGAGGCCTTCGTGGGCATTGCCCCGTCCGTGGCTCTGCTCCGCCACTTTTTCTCCCTCCACATGGTCGTCGGTGGGCAGCGCTTGGTTTACGTGTCGCTCCAAGCGGCAGACGTGACAGCGGGCGCGGGCATCGACTCCGAGCTCCATCCGAACACGGAGGGATTCCGGAGGCAGGGGGTGTATGTCGATGCCACCATGTACAGCACCCTGCTCCAGACTTCGATGGTCCCCACGGAGCCGAGCTCCGGCTGGGAGCACGCTGTGCTTGACGACCCGCGGCTTGCGCTAGTTATGGCCAGGCTGGCCGACTTGAGGAGGGCGGGCGTGACGATGGAGATGGTGGTGAGGGAGTTCCTCGCCGGCGAATCGCCCCTCTCTAGACCCATTCCTGCTCAGTGTCGGCCTTCACCGGCCGCAAGGACACCATGAGGCTCCAAGAGCCTTTCCTTCCCTCCAGCGCGCTGCGTGGGGTTCTCCGCCTCCTGAATGGTGGCAGGCCGCCGCGCTCCCTCACGGCGGGCTCCCACTGTACAATTATCCGAATGGGGGAGCCTTTGCCAAGGACATGCCGCGCTTCGACGAGTGGGGGCTGCTCCCCAAAGGTCACATGGGGCCTCGCGACAACCCCCTCCTGGTGGCACCTAGTGCCGGGGGCCCCGAGGTTGAAGCCCCCGAAGCGGTCGTGGAGGAGCATGTCGGGGTGCCTACCCCACAGCGGTACGCCCTTGCAGCTCCGGTCGACGGAGGAGACACCCCTCCCGAGGACGCAACCATCGCCCCAAGCGCGGGGAACCACGCATCGTGCTTTGGTGCGTCGACCTCCGGCCTTCGTGCTCCCCGGAGGAGGGGAAACACGGCGGCCGCACTAGTTCGGCCCTACGGGCCCTGTAGAAGAGGAAATGGATCGCCATGGACAAGTAAGTCTTCTGCTTTTCCTGACCGCTGCTCAACAAGCCCTCCTGAGCCCTCATTTCTCAGGTCTCCGCCAGACACGGAGGCAAGGGAGCTCCCGACGCCATCCTCCGGAGCATCGGAGCATCCCGTGGTCGAGCCCGCATTCACCGAAGAGGTCCCTCTCCTCCCGAGGCTACCCCTGGCGGTCCGCGACTCTGAGGCCCCGGCGTCCTCTGACGAGGGCAGCGTCAAGCTTACATGGATGGCGCCGCCGCTCATGCCAATGTCACCCGGCGACGCTTGGTGTCGCCCCAGGCCGATGAGCGTCCTGATATCGAGCTCGTGCAGGGCCACTCCTTGGGTCACAGGAGTGGGCGCCGAGCCGGCTGGTCTCGAGGTCCTGCCCGGTGCTGCCGGACCTTCGGGAGCCTCCGCCGTGGCCGGGGTAGTGGAGCAAGTCCCTGGCCGGGCGTTGGAGTTCGCACGCGGTCGCGGTGCCATCCGGCACAGCCTTCTTCAGGACGCGAGGGGCACACTGCATCGGCTTGAGGCCGAGCTTGGTGATGTCGACTTCTGCCTCGAGGCCGAGCACCAGTGCCTGGCACGTGAGTGGCGTCGGCTCGAAGTAGCTGTCAACTTCAGCCACCTCTAGCACGAAGCCACCCGCTCAAAGGATGATGCATCCTCCGCCGCGGCCAGAGAAGCCCGCGACCGCGCCTTCGAAGAGGTCGAGGCCACGGACCGGCGACGCGAAGCCACCGAGAGGTGCGAGCAAGAGCTCATGGCTTCCATCGCGACCCTGGAGCAGCAATCCCAGGAGTGCGGGATCACTGCGCTCGTCCCCACGAAATGGTTGCCGAACCGTGAAGCGGAGCTCCGCGCCCAGGGGGATGTGTTGGAGCTGGTGGCGTCAGAGCAGGACCTGGAGCGCGACCGGCTGGAGATGATGGAGTGCCAGGTGATGACTACTGAGGCCGCCCTAGCCTCCTGCGAGGCAAGGGTCCAGGAGGAGGTCGGCGAGAAGTTCACGGGGGTCCGCCGGGCTCTTTCCAAGAACTATCGCCAGAAGTTGAAGCTCCAGGAGTCCCGTTTCTACACGCGGCGCGATGAGCTAAAGGGCGAGGCTGACGGCCTCAAGAAGAAGTTAGCCGAGGTGAAGCGGCGCGAGAAGGCCACGCTGAACTCCCAGGCCGCAGCTGAGGCCGAGCTATCCTTCCTCTACAAACAAGTGGAGGACGTCACTTCCCTCATGGAGAAGGCATCGGATGAGGCGAACCGAGCTCGGGGACTACAGCACACGCGCTCCTAGATGTTCCAGGATCTTGAGGGGAGGCCTCGCCGGGCCCTGAGCAGCATCTGCAACGAGGGCGTCTGTAGCCCGCTCGTTCGCTATGATGCTGGCTACCTCGGCTTCTTCACCATGATCGTGGAGCGTCTCGAAGGTGCGCCAGCTCGTCGAAGAGAAGAGCCGTGATCTTCTCGTGCAGGCGTCCTCATGCATCTTCAGCCACCTTCTTTGCTTCGATCCTGACTTTGACTTCGAGGCCGTTACAGCCCCCGTGCCTGAGGTGATTCAGGGCGCCCTGGGAGACTGGGTGGAGGACCACGTGGATGACCTGATCGCAGAGTTCTCTCCCGTAGGTGGAGGGGGCCAGCCTAAGGTCGAGGGACGTGAGGCTGATGGCAGTGATGGTGATAGTAGCGATGGCAGCAGCGCGTCTCCCTAGATTGTCTCCTTCCTATTTTGCCTATCAAGATTTTGAACATGACCCCACGGGGATGTGAAAGCACTTTGGAAGGAATCCCCTTCTGCTATATGAAGTAACGTTATACTCCCTTAGGCCGCCTTTCCTTTGCTTATCGTGCGCCTGTAGCCCCCGAGCGGGGGTGGATCGTTACTGTTACACTAGGTCGTGATGCCTGGCCAAGGCTAGGAGATGGAGGCTTGCCAGGGACCTCAGGCCACATGCGCCTACTGGCTCGCTCGAGAGCGCCATGCGAGGACTCGGACGCCAAAGTCTTGGCGAGGTGTGCGCATGGGCAGACCCGCGGCTATTTTGGCCTGGGCCTTCGAGGGGCCCTCGAAGCTGCTGGGGCTGGCTCAAGCATACACACCGTGCCCAGCCCCCACTGGCGGCGCGTGCGAGGGAGAATAGGTGACAGCTGCCCGTCTTCTTAAAATGAGATTCAAGAAATAAATCACTGCAAGGAGAAAAATTCCAACCCCTTTTCCAATAAAGATCCGAGAACTTCAAACTTCATTCCAAGAAAAGGCAAATTTGGTTACAAGAGCGAGAAAAAGAAAAAACCGCATCCGGCTCCTATACTAGTCTTCCCACCAGCGTGGAGCATGGGGCCTCCACTTGGCATGGGCATAGTCGCTATTCGACCGTGTCGTCCGCTAGCGCGGAGCATGGGGCTTCAACTTGGGCGTGGGCATAGTCGTTGTTCGGCCATGTCATCCGCCAGTGTGGAGCATGGGACTTCCACTTGGGCGTGTGCATAGTCGCTATTCCATCGTGTTGTCTGCCAGCGTGGAGCATGGGGCTTCCACTTGGGCATGGGTGGGAGCTCCCGCCGGGCCGAGGGGCGGCACAGCGGGAGACTCCGGGGCCTGTACAGCGCCACTCATTATTACGTGAGAGTGTCATGGGTAGAGCTTCGGGAGGCGTGGGGTGCTCCATGCCTCCTGGGCAGGGACCCCGTCCCCGTCACCAGGCATGCGGCGGCAGGCCTGGCGGCGCGGACGGCCCTGAACACACCCTCCCGCATGGGCGAGAGCCCACGGATGCCCTCTCCGGGGAGGACCCACTTCAGGACGGGGTCTCCGACCTTGAGGGTCTGGAGGCAGACGCTGCAGCCGTGGCAGCGCCGCAACGCCTTGCGGCGCGGAGAAGGCCCATCATCGAGCACTCTTGCCGAGCGCGAGGTTGGCCCTTCGCGCGGCACCCTGGCGTGCCTCGTTAGCCGCCAAGGTCTGCGGGGGGCCGTACTTGATCCCGGGCAGGCGGGCCGCCGCGGTCCAATAGATGAGAAAGAACGGGGTCTCGCGAGCGTCTCGGTCGTGGCGGCACGAACGAGTCACGACGCGGGCCGCAGCTCGCCAAGCCGACCCACGCTGTCAGCTTCCAGACTCCTCCTGGGTCTTCTTGGCTTGCGGCCCCTGAGGGCATCGCGCTGGCGCGCTCGGTCTGGCCGAAGCGTGATCTACCTGCGTTCCAAGGTTAGCACAACATGTTCCAAAGAGGTCGGTGGTGACCGGGGGTCATTGCTGTTAACAATGCTGTCAATTTACTGGGGGGCACCGCGTCAGCTCATGAGGGACCCCGGCCTCACGGGACTTTGACGATCTTGACGGTCGTGCCAGCGGTGGCGGTGCGTGTGAGCCCCCGCTTCTGCCCACTTGGTGAACTTGTTGATGACAACACAGAGGTAGCGGTAGCCGCCGGCCTGGAGTCAGCCCTTGGTTCCTCCGTCTTGTCGACCGCCACCGCCGCCGCTGGGCCACGCCGGCCAGGAGGTGGCCCACCATGGTGGTTTCCGCGGGGGGCTACCTTCCCTCTCCGAAACCCAAGGAAGCACCTGCTGGGCCGGAGGGGGGATCCCGCTCGCAACCTCGCCGCCCCTCCAGGTCCTTCCCGGAAGGACGAGAAGACGCAACAAGGGCAAGCACAGATCCGGGGTGGAAGCAGCGACACAGGCAGAGGGCGAAAAGGCTCTACGCACCCGCAAGTGGCGTCGAGTAGCTCGGCGACCCATTCAAGCCAAGCATCATAGTCACCATTGGCAGGATGGTAGCACAACAACTCGCACGCCACGAGTAGTGCGGCCTGCGCGTTCGTCAGCCAGTGATGAGTGTGGGGGAATGGCGTTGTGGCGGGGCCGAAGGAAGGCACGGTGACGCAGCCGCCATGCCGCGCAAAGAGTGGCGGCGATGGATCCTGTAGCCGACGAGCAGCAGTGCCAGGGGCAACATTAGCCATGGGGTGGCGAGGGTCACCACGGCCGATGGGCGCCGCCCGGGCAACTCGAGCGGCCCACCGCTCGGCGCGAGCTCGGCGAGCTTTAGCCATGGGTGCCGTGGAGCGTGGTTGATGAAGAAAGGAACTCCGACACGCCCCTACCTGGCGCACCAAATGTCGAAATCAGGGCTCCACATACCCAATAAGGTTTGAATTCTGGGCCATGTGCGAAGGGCCTCGCTTCAGGACAACGCTCAGCTTGCTACACCCATGGCTTGATCTCGCCAAGTGAGCGCGATTGTAGATAAGGGAAGAACATAGAGATTTACCCAGGTTTGAGCCACCTTGCGGTGTAAGACCCTACTCCTGCCTTTGGTGGATTGGCCTCATGAGGAGGCGGAGGATGAACTGGTACAGTGTGTGAGCTGCCTCGCGAGGGCTCGGAGGGAGAGAATGAGTCGATCCCGTTCTACGGTGGAGGCTAGTCTACTTTTATAGTGGCCTTGGTCATCTTCCCTCATAGTTTAGGCAGGAAGGGATCCCACAGCGGCCAATTTTGAAAGGGGACAGGAAGTACGCCTTATCCTGACGAAAGGTGGTCTTTTCTTGCAAAGCCTCTAGCCATGACGCAGCGGTGGGCTCGATGATGACATTCGTCCTGCCGAGCTCCTGGTCGTGGTCTCATTGCACCGGAAGGGAAAACCCTTGGGGCGTTCCTCGGGAACCTGCGCCCGTCCTTGCATCATTATCACCAAAGAGAGAACTGTCCTTTCTGCGCCCGCTGGCGCCCACTTGGCTTTGGTCATCATGGCTCACGTCATCGCGGCCTCGCAAGGCAGGAGGCTTGCATAGAGATCTCCGCTCCTTGCGAGGCATCCTAATGAGGTGCTCCTCGGGAGGTCTTGGTGTCGTTTGCCTCGTGAGGCCAGGGGCCCTCGCGAGGGCCTTGCCCTTGAAGCATATAAGCTGGGCCATATCGGGTCGTCGAAGAAGCCGCGCGCTGGGCCGCAGGCAGGCAAGTCTGGGTACCCCCGTTCCCAGAACGCCGACACCAGGTCCTTTTGTAGTTGGCCTATGGATTCAGCTGCTACAAAGATAGTCGGTGTTAAACAAAGCTCGATGGCTTATTTAATGCGTGTTTAAAAGCTTTCCCTCACCATGGGCCTCGCTGGTGAATTTCTTCACAGTCTCGAATTTGGCTTCTCCATCAGCCAACCGTGTTCGGTTCAGCTCAAGGTCCTCGAACATTTTTTTGTTCTGGCCCTTTAAGGCCTGCAGCAAACGACAAATATTTTTCAGACCCTTAACTCAGTCGTCCCGTCCGAATCAAGGCTCGGGGGCTACAGGGTTAGCATTTATATTTGGCTATTAGAACTCATCCCTTACCTGCATATCGGCTGACAGAAGGTAGGCAATTCCCTCGAGACCTGTTCGGGCCGCTCCAAGGTATGCGTCGACCGAATTGAAAGCATTAAACTATTGGTCGGTAAAGGCGGCCTAGCGCAGGGATTCCTTCCGTCGCCGGTGATTCATCACACTTTCAACTTCAGAATTGGTAACCGAAACATCCTCCGGATCTTCCATAGGATGGTGTGTTGAGGGATTACCCGCATTAACCTTTGCCCACACTAAAGATCTTCGACCACTCCCGGACACTCCCTTGACATCTTCGGATGGTTGGGATGGCACCTTCTTCCTGATGGATTGAATTTTAGTGGAGCCTCGCATAGACGAGGCCAATAATGAACTAATGGCAATTTTAAAGCGTCCTACCTTCTTTCAGAAGACGTGATTGGTGTGGTTGCTTTTCATTTGGAGGCTCCTGTGTTGGCTGGAATAGACACCGCCTTCGTCGGTGTTCCGCGCGAGGTACGGCGGCCCTTGGGAGTAGAAGTTAGCGTAGTCGGAGTAGCGCAAGGTGAATGCCCTATTCGAAAGGATGCCTTATTGCTACTTACGATGGAGGAGGGAAGAAGCCCAGGGTGATCGGCTGTGATAGCCACCTTAGAACCGTCAAGGCTTTCCTGAAAGAAAACCCCGTCCCAAAAATCAATTGATATCTCCGGGTCCTCGTGAAAGCCCGAGTCATCGTCACGGGAATGATCCTCCGGTTGAGGAGCGGGGCAGCCGATGCCTTCCACTTGGCGTCTCTAGCTCTGTTCGGAAAAATGGTTGAACCGATCAGTATTCGGGTGTGATATCCGAGCTATGCACACCAGTTTAAACTTACCCATTCAATGGGGTTGTAGCCCGAGTAGCCTTTGCAGTTTCTCGGGTGAGCGAACTCTTCTTCCTTGCCTTTGAATAGATCCGCCAATATGGCGGTCATTGCTGCTTGATTGTCCAGCCCCTGTCACTTGTAGCGGGATGCGTCACTTGTCCCGTTATAGCTCCCCAAGGGTTGCGTCCTTTGCTGGAGGGGTTGCATGCATCGTTCGATCGCCACGGCCATTACGTCGACCATGGTCAATCCACCATGGGCCAACACCCTTACCTTTGTGGCTAGGCACCACACCTCGACGGACTCTTCCTGGGAGGGGCCCTTGGGCCACTAGTTAAGTCATTTCTTAAGTGGGGTGTCCGAATACATGGGCAGACCCCTCAGAACTGGTTCGAACAGGGGACATCTTCGATATAAAACCACTCCGAAGACCACTCTTCGGATTCTTTCTTTGGAGTCCCAATGGGATATCTAGTGCCGGCTATGTGACACACCTCGGCTCCGCCTACTTCAAGAATTGACCCCCATGGGTGGGAGGGACGAGGCAGAAAAACTTCCTCCATAGTTTGAAATGAGCCTCGCAGCCCAGGAACATCTCGCAGAGAGCAAGAAAGCCAGAAATATGCAGAATTGATCCTGGGGTGAGGTGGTGGAGTTGGATCCCATAAGACTCTAGCAGGCCCCTTAAGAACGGGTGAATGGGGAATCCTAGACCTCTTAGAAGGAAGGATATGAAACATACCCTCACTTCCTTATTTGGATTGGGAAAGTTCTCTGCGAAGGCTTCACCGTTGTTTGAAGTCAACCCGGTGCGAACGGGCACGAGATCTGCGGCTGGAAGATAACCTTGCCGCTGGAGGTCGCATTACTGGAGCCGTGGAGTGGAGCAACTGGGCCAGTCGCCCAGGAGTTGGCCGTGAGGGCGCGAGGATGAGCCAGGGGCGTTGGCTATGTGCCTTGGGGATTTCTTCTGAACATGATTGGATTTCTTGTTTGGAGATGATGGACTGCTTGATTGGCCTCTGGCCTATTTAACGGGTATGTTCCTGGCCCTTGGTGGGTGTTTTTGTAAAAGAAACACGGGACTGCTCGCCTTCTGGCAGATGCACGGAAATTGAGGGTCGCCTTAGGCAAAGTTAATGGTGGGGGTCCGCCTCAATTTGGTTTAGAAGTTATTGGTGACCAAACTATTGAAGTCAGTCAAACAAGAAGAAGATGGGGAAATCGCCTTGCAAGCCGAAGACATTGAGGAATCACGGGGCTATCAACGGTGGTGAGCTCCGACATTGAAGGCTAGTTCGGGGACTACTGAGGGAGTCCTGGACTAGGGGGTCCTCGGGTGGCCAGCCTATCTCTCATGGGCCGGACTGTTGGTCCGCATTGTGTCTAGTCCGAAGAATTTTTCTGCCTTGGTGTGTGGTCCAAGTCGAGATGGAAGATCCGGCGTTCCCCTTGATGTAACCGACTATATGTAAACCCTAGTACCCCTGATGTCTATATAAATCAGAGGGTTTAGTCCATAGAAGCTAGAAGAACCATTGCCATCCTACTAGTTAGGGTTTAGTTCATCTGATCTCGTGGTAGATCTACTCTCTAATCCTCATATACACAAGCAATATAATCAGGCAGGACGTAGGGTTTTACCTCTTAGAGAGGGCCCAAACCTAGGTAAATATCGTGCCCCTCGTCCACTGTTCCCCGTCGATCCAAGATCCATAGTTCGGGACCCCCTACCCGACATCCGCCGGTTTTGACACCGACAGGGGGTGCTACCAATAATAACGTGCGCTTTGTGTGACAGGTGCCGCATCAAAGTTGTGCATTGGGTATTTGAACATCAGACCACCCTTTTCATACATATATTTGGTCCACATGCAAGTGTGTTCGTGTTCTGATCCTTTCCCGTGTTTTTTTGCCAAATTTATAAACAGGAGACGAGTCGGACATAGCAACCGTCTGCGATTGGGTACGCAACAGACATGGTTCCCTCAGACTACCCGTGTGTCGCGCCCGTGCCCCTGTCACCCATATCAGTGCAGTAGATTGGGATCCATGAGGCTTCCCTCCCGCTCTCGAAAATATCTACTCCCTCACAATCTCAAAAATATCTACCCGCCTGGAGGGTTTTTCTGTTTGATAGGACACGATTATTATGTGTGGACCGTGCGTGATGTCTATTACTCCCGCTCTTCTTCAATCCCTTGATCCAAATTTTCAGTACTCCCGCCTGCATCCCTCGTAATCTCAAAAATACCTGCTTGGCTAGAGGGTTTTTCTATTTGATAGCACACGATTATTATGTTTTAACCGTGTGTGATGTTTGTTACTCCCGCCGCGCTCTGCTTCAATCCCTTGATCCAAATTTTTTGTACCTCCGGCATTTTACTTTCGTCTAGTAAAATTTTCAGTAGCTACGGCATTTCCTCAAACACCACCTTGGCCCCCCTCCGCACACGCCCCAAATCTTCCGCCCACACACACACACACACACACACACACACAGACCTCCCCTCCCTCGCTCGAAACCCTAGCTAGGTCACCGCCGCAGCGTCGCCTCCATCGCCAACCTCTGCCGGTCTGCCCGTGCAGGTTACCCACCAATCTACATACCATCGCCACCTTGAGTTTCTTAGATGACGCCTGCGAAATGCCCTCTTTTCCATAGATCCCCATCCCCTCCCCCTCCCCCACTCTAGAGCGTCGCAACCTAAGGTCGGCTAGGCTTCCTAGGGAGCTCGAGGAGCGAATGGCTGAAAAGAGGTTTACTACGGCCGATTCGCCAAACGTCGGTAAGGTGGCCGCTGAGGAAGCTGACGATGATGACTGGCCGCAGCCTTTCAATCTGCGGGCTAGAGTATTCTGGTATGTCGCGGACGCCGGCTACGACATCAAGGTCGTCGACAGCGATGCCTTGACGCGGTCTATGTCACAGGTTAAGTTGCCCACCCCCATCTCCTTGGGCTCGACAGCCGTCGATCTCATTGATGGCCCTGCCGCTGATCTCTTGTGGCTCGTTATCACCAATTTGCCATCCTTCATCGCCATGGAGCCCCTTTTGTCATTTCTGAAGGACACGTTTTGCGACACTGGCTTGGGATCCTCAGCTTCAAAGTCAGACATCTTCAACGGCGACCGCGAAGAGGAGCCCATCTGGGACAAATGAGAAAACCCATGATTTGTTTTGCCGTGCCTCTTCATAGGGGGAATCCCATGATTTGTTTTCTCGAACCCCTTTTGTAGTGAGAATATGTCCAATATTTATTGCTATATTTGGTTGTTTGCATTATGCCTTGTTTATTTCAATGTTGTTGGTTGTTCGGTTGTTTGTAGTTAGCATATGTCCAGTTTCAATTGCTATCTTTGGTTGTTTGGAGTATGCCTTGTTTATTTCAGTTAT
Source organism: Thinopyrum elongatum (assembly GCA_011799875.1). Classification (NCBI taxonomy): domain Eukaryota; kingdom Viridiplantae; phylum Streptophyta; class Magnoliopsida; order Poales; family Poaceae; genus Thinopyrum; species Thinopyrum elongatum. Next base: position 529,065,446 of record CM022303.1, on the reverse strand, counting down.
TCACAATGTGATGTTCTATATGTGCAAGTATGAATTGTGCAGTTCAATTTCATCAATACCAGTTTCAACAATACCTCTATGAATGACTATATTTGGTTGTTGTTAAGCATGTTGTAGTTAACACGTGTTTCCATTTTGATTTAACAATAACTAGTGTACTTACACCTGCACAATACCAGTTTGAATGACTATGTTTGCTTGTTTTTAAATGTTAGGACTGTTGCAGTTAACACGCCTTTCCACTTCTTGTTTTGCTTAACTAGCGTGCTTAAACCTTCATCCCGAAGCTATCATTTGGAGATTATGTTGTCTACCATGGATTTATTTGGTTGATGTTTAGCCTGTTGTGCTTAACATGCCTTTAGATGTACTTACACAGGACAATATTGGGAACAACTGTTGTTTAGCACCGAGGTTAGTTTTATCCCATGGCTTATATATACTCGATGTTCAGGATATCGGTAGCTGGTACCATATAGGCCAGGGCTGATAAGGGATTAATCGTCGAACCGGACATTTAACTGAATATATCTGTAACCCATTTATCAGTACGTTAACTAGGGTCATATCTAACATATCTCAGGCTACATAGCAACATGCATTGTACTGAATGACTAAATATGCAATCCTAGGCCACATAGCAACAAGGAAGGGTTGTTTGGTTCTAGGCGTAGGAGTGCCACACTTTGCCATACAATGTTGCCAAACTTGTCAAAGGTTAGTTCTTCAAAATGAGAGCTCCAAGTTGGCACGCCTAAGAGAATCTTGCCACACTTTTTGAGTGTATGTGATGTGGGACCATAGTGTGGCTTGCGTAAGATGTGGCTTGGACCAAACACGTAGATAAGCTTGTCAAACTTTCTTAACCTTAGGTGTGGCAGCCTTTGGCAAACTTAGGGGTTGTTTGGTTCCTAGACACACCTTGCCACACTTTACCACACCTCACCTTAGGCAAGTTTGACCAAGTTAGGTGGGTGTTTGGTTATAGCTACACCTAAGGTAAGAATTTTTTAATGAGTAGTGAACCCCACATGTCATAGACACAAAAAGTGTGGTAAGATTCCCTTACACAAGTCAAAGTGTGGCTGACAATTTGAACAACTCAAGTAAGGCAAGAGTGGCAAAAATAATGTGTCAATATAGGGCAAAGATATTCACAATCCAAACAACCCCTTAGTCTCAAACCAAAAGTGTTACCTTAATGTTCTGATGATGTCTAGATATACATAGAAGAGCAGCAAGAACACCAACAACACACCAACAGTTAACTGCAGTTAATCGACTAATATTTGTAAAAATGTAATAAACTCCCTCCGCCCCATAATATAAGATGTTAATTCATCCAATATGTGAGTATATTTGATGTTATAAGACTTATATAATGGGACGGAGGGAGTGTTGTACTACATCATTATGCAATTGTTGTTTAGCTTCTAATATTAACTTGGTGCTTTTAGGTACATATGTCATTGGTAAAGATCCATGCTTCGGCCCTTTCTGTGTATGGGGCAATGAGATATTGATGAACCAGCATCAAGTGAGGAAACTGATAAAGATTGTTAGTAAAATGGGTCAAAAGATGGCAATTAAACTACTTGTTTACACTTTATCCAAGACAACAGTGAACTGTAAGATGGTAAGTACGGACTCTGCAGCATTCTTTTTACTTCCCATAATGAGTTGTGTTAGACGACAATGTCTGAATCTTTTTCCTTTGCAGTGGTTCCCGAAGCAGTTTACTCAAGATTACCTCTCAAACTACATGATTGCTGGGCATGCAAAGGTTAAAGTATTTCTACCAGAACAAATTGACTATCTAGATGTCCTCATGAGTCATGAAGACAGTGAAGGATGGGCGGTCAGCCACCACAAGGGGTTGGACTAGATTCGTGTGTGCCTTCTGCAGGGAAGAGAGCACAATATGGGCATTCCGCTTCACCTCACTACAAAAAAAATACACTTCCATGATGATACATGTTTGTCACAGTAGGTCACGTTTTCTGTCATGCATGTACATCCATGACGATTTTATGATAGAATCAAGATAGTCATATCTGTGCTGTCGTAGAAGTGTTCCATGACAATACCAAAATTATCATCACGGAAATGTCCACTTCCATGACGATAAATGGCGCGTCATGGAAGTGCTTTCGTCAAGGGTAGCCGACATGTGGCATCCACCGTAACGGGTTGCCGTTAAGCTATCGGGTTCCGGTTTGGATCCGATAACCCGTTAACAGCCCGGACCAATGGGGATTTTCCACGTGTAAAATTCTCATTCGCCCGTGGATCCACGTGTCGGCCCAGCGTTGGGACAGTTGTCATACAGCGAATGGACGGGACGCGCCTATGATACGTCGACACGTGGCTCAGCCCAACAGTGGCCCATTCAGGTCAAAAGGCCGGCCCGTTTGACCTGGTCAAAAGGTAACGGCCGGCCCATTTAAAGCCTGCTAGCGGCATGTTCGCATATAGCCCATTTACAGCCCGCTAACTCACGGCCCATTATGGCCTATCCGAATTAGGCCTAGTAGCGTCATCTGGGCCATCCAATATGATTCCAGCCCGTTGTAACTTCCGGCCCATGTATGGCCCATGACGTCTTTCGGCTTATATGAGGCCCTTTATAACTCTTGGCCCATTAACGGCCCGTGGTGAAACTGGCCCGTAATGAACAGTGTATCGCTTTATACCCATTAACGGCCCATTATTCCATTGGGCCGTTTCCAGCCCGTGTTATCTTTTAGCCTTCTCAGGGCCCATTAATTCTTGGGCTGATTTGCAGCATTCGATTACTTATAGTCCGTTACTAGCCTGTTCCGGTTGTGGGTCAAATTCAGCCAGTGGTTAAAGTCGGCCCGTTAATCCATTGGGTCGTTTTCATAGCGTCATCAAATACAGCCGATTAACGATGGCCCGTTATGGTCGGCCCATGAATGGACGATTCCAACTCTAGCCCGTTTACGGCCCATAATGTGGTCCGTTATTGGCCCATGTTTGGCCAATCGATCATACGGCCCGTAGAAGGCCCATTGATTCTATGGCCTGTAGAAGGCCCATTCTTTCTACGGCCCGTAGAAGGCCCATTGTTTCTATGGCCCGTAGAAGGCCCATTGTTTCTACGGCCCGTAGGAGGCCCATGGTCACTACAATAAATATGTAGCCCATGGTTATTGTGGCCTAGTTTTTAAAAATAGGTTATTGCGGCCACTAGCAAACCGTGGAAAAAGAACTGCACTGACTACAAGCAAACAAATAAACAAGACAACAAGGAAATAAATAAGCAAGCAACTTACGCTAGGCTATCACGACTATTACACATATTACATCCACTGGGCATCAAAGTTCGCCACCAGTGCAAATGTGGGGAACAAAGCAGCATATTAGATACAGTGGTTGTCAAAGTTGGTGACCAGTGCAAATAAACGCCGCAGCAAAACAAGTCTAGCACTGAAACCACTTCACAAGAGCTCAAGAAACAATATCCTGGGTATCCACCATGCTGGCAAGACGCTTAGCAAGCTTATTAGCTTTCTCTTGTTTGGCGCTTAAATCCTCCAGCGCTTGTTGTTGCACCAGAAACTATGCATCTGAATTCTACATGGACTTCCTCAGTCCTTCGGCTTCCTGTCGCAGCACACCTAATCGATGTCTTTCAACTTGAAGTTGACACTCAAGAAGCCGAACTGATTCAGGCAGCGAGTTCGAAGAGCAGGTGCCAGCAATAGTGGCCAGTAACTCGAACACTACATCAAGACATGACTTTGGGGTTGTCTCAGTGTCTTCAATATAGTTTTTATCAGCTTTCTTGGAGACCAACAGGGATGTCTCACTATCTTGAACCTTATCTGCATTATTTCCTTTACCATAGCATAACGGGGTACTCTTCTCCAATATTTTGTCCGCATTCTAAAAGAGAAACAAGCAGACAGATCACAGGTTTACCATGTTGTATATGAAACTTATTTTGGTAAACCAGTTCAGTAGTAAAGTGGATAGGATAACAGCATGAAACAAACATATATCTATGTAGTATGGTCACTGTATGGTCTATATCATTCTAATTTATGTTGCCAAATCAAGATAGAGACAGTTCAAATCATATCTGTTTAAGACAAAGCAGCATAGACAGAATATAAGTGTGGGAAACTACACAGCAATAACAACACTTGTAATGTACATGGCATGAGAACATAACTGTTTATTCAATTGAAACTGAAATCAACATAGAGCAAGTTACAACAGTAAACACGTTAAAGAAACAGGTTTAAAACATACCTGTTGCGCCATTGGAGTTTCAATTTCATCCTTCAAATTTGAAATTAGTTGGTATGAGTAAATACAGTGATGCAAGAGCAAAGGAGTATGAACCATAGCTATGGAACCTGACCTGAGAACAATTCTTCTTCTACTTTAAGCGTTGACTTGGGGTTCGGAGTGGTGGTCCTCGTGCTTTGGGCACTGTAGTTGCCTTACTAACTGCTCGTGTTTGGGTGCTCTGTGGTGGAGACGGTGCTGTGTCAACTGAAACTGGGTTACTATCTGCTGGGATTGGGGTTAGAAGGGGTGTAGTTGGTTCTCTATCCAACTGGGTAGGGGTACAATCTGCGTGAGTGTGGGTTATGTGTGGTGGGGCTGGTTTTTGGGCAAGTACAACCGTGGTTCTATCTGCATCGACGGGTAGCACGATCTTTTTTGAAGACCGTGTTTTTACTCCCATAGATATTGCCATCACCCCCTCCAATTCCAATGGCGGATAAACAAGAAAAATAATTGAATGTACAAACATTGTAAGATAGACAGGTGCAATGGATAGTAGGGAAGAAAACTGGGCATGAAATAATTCACATTTATGTTGTCTAACCAAACAGGATAGCATGACATAATTTCACATATATGATGGCTAATTAAACAGGATAGCATGACACAATTTCACAAATATGATGGCTAACTAAACAGGATAGAATGACATACTTCAAAATATGATGACTATGTAAACAGGATGACATGATATAACTATACGATGTGTCTATTAAAGTGGTTGGCATGCCATAATTCACAAACATGCCGTCGATGGAAACATAATGGCATGATATAATTCACAGATAGAATGACATAATTCAAAATATGATGACTATGTAAACAGGATGAGATGATATAACTATATTATGTCTTTAGAAAATGGGTTGGCATGCCATAATTCAGATACATGCTGTCTATGTAAACATCATGGCATGATATAATTCAAATATATGATGTATATACTAAGCAAGTGAGTAGAGGGCAATCGCATATATGATGTGTAAACTAAGCATTGCAAGACAACATATGCATGATATGAGTAATATAAGCCGGCCAAGTTTGAGCATACACCTCAGGGGGAAAATAGGACTGGTCATCTGCCTCTGAATCCTCCTCTGAGGAGCTATCTGTAACCAGCAAGGTGTCTGCTTTAGCAGGTAGCATTGTCTGCTCTGAAGACCTTGTTTTCACTCCAGATTTCTCCATCACCAATTCAAATGGCTGATGCACAGGAAGAGCAGTTGAATATACAAACATTGTCGACAAATGGAATGAGTAATACAAAAAAAGGATGGCATGATATAATTCACATATATGACGCTCGGCTAAACAGCATGGCATTGCATAATTCACATACATAATGCCTTGCAACAAGATAGCATTGCATAATTCACATATATAATATCTTGCAACAAGATGGCATTGCAAAATTCACATATATGGTAATTAGCACTAAACATGTGGCATTCACATAAAGCATGTCTAAACTAAGCAAATGACATGCCAATGCAAGACACCATATGCACGATATGAGCAATATAACCCTGCCAAGTTAAAGCATGCACCTCGCGGGGGGGGGGGGATACGACTGGTCATCTGTCTCTGAATCTTCCTCTGAGGAGCTATCCGTAACCAGCAAGACATGCGCTTCGTCAGATAGCATTGTCTGGTCTGAAGACCTTGTTTTCACTTCAGATTTTTCCATGACCGTGTCGAATGGCTGATGCACAGGAAGAGTAATTGAATGTACTAAAATTGTTGACAAATTTAATACGTAATAAAAAAAGGATGGCATGATATAATTCACATATAAGATGACTGGCTAACCAGGATGGCATTGCAAAATTCACATATATGATGCCTGGCTAAACAAGAAGGCATTGCATGATTCACATATATGATATAGAAACTAAACAGATGGCATTCACACAAAGCATGTATAAACTAAACAGATGACATATTTTATGTACAAAGTAAGCAATGCAAGGCACCATATGCATGATATGACCAACATCAGCATGCCAAGTTAGAGCAAAAGACCTCAGGGGGTAAATAGGAGTGGTCTACTCCCTCTGAATCCCCCTGTGAAAAGTTATCTTCCTCTTGATTACAGTCTGGAATGGGGGAGGGGGGGTTGCTTTTGCGCCGACCATGGAGCGACGTCTGCATGAAATTTTATTGCCACGCAAGGCTCGTCTCTTTTGCTCTACATGTTCAGTACCATTGTGTACAATAACTGACATGCATAGGAATAAAACATAGTGAGATTATGTAAGGAGTGCATGCATAAATCCAGAGTGATGGTAGCAAATTGTGGATAGACCCAAAACCAATGATAGCAGGCAGATAATAGCTTCAGTTAAAAAATACAGATAATGGCTCCTTTAATGTTTGTTTCCACCCAATATGAAACTCATAGTAGACACCCGAGATTAACCAGATAGTAGACAGATAGTATTGATTGCTGCCCCAATATGTACCCCACAACCATTTAAAAACTCAAGTTTGAGCATTAGTTTGGACCTGACTCGGAGTCTAATCGATGAATAGGACGATAAAGTAGCAAGTCATCATATTAAGCGATGCATAACGAAAGCAGACACGAAAGAGTGTGACCTCTCTTGCGGACCCGTGTAGTCCTCAACATCACCTGCTTAGTTGATGATGGTAATGCAGTTGTCGTGGCTGCCGGCGGCGGGGAAGAAGATCTGAGGCGGCGAAAGACAGTCTGGAGGGCGGATCCCTACTGTGATGAACCCGTCCGTCGTTGGAGCAGCTGAGTTGGGGTGGACCACAGCGCAGCAGGAGCGGGAGAAACCACACAAGGTTTTCTTCGACACATATCTGTAACATAAGTAATTCTGTAAGGGCTTGTTTGAATTGGAGGATTCTAACAATGCAGGGATAGGAAATACACAGGAATACGATATGAATGCACGTGCAAAACAGAGAATTTAAAAACACATGATTTCTGCCAATCTGGGTGTTTGGTTCACAAGAATTGGAAGATCACAGGATGCAAAGAAGCATGGTGAGATTAAGTCAAACCACAAGAAAATGTACGGTTATAATGCTATTATGTTACTATCTCTTAGTCTTGTGCTTCATAAATAGGAATTTGAGAAGGAGGACAAGTGGATATTAAAATTCCTACGGTTTTTCTTTGAAGGAGACACTAATGGAACAAATCCTACAGTTTTCCTTTGCTCTATTCTTTTGTACCAAATGCATGAATAGTAGTACCATAGGAAACTTTCCAATTCCTATGTTTTTCCTTCACTTTTCCTTTCAAGCACTGGCGATTCTAGTAGGCAGGCTTCAACAGGGAAAAGCCTACACTCAAAAAATGTTTTTGTGCTACTTCTACTACTTTGGACCCAGGCCACTGCCCTCCTAGCTCAACTCCCAGGCCCATCTACAAATGCACAGCTCAAACGCGCAGAAATAAATAATGATGGCGTTCAAGAGAGTCCATCACGGATAGCTAAGTTGCCTGGTACCTCACTGCTTGTCATATAGTAGGAGAAACTAATCGTATTTCACGTTACTACATGTGCTTAGTGGATAATATATATAACATGTAGAGTAAAAAAGCGATGCAACAAGTGTACAACCTCTTTGGCGAAGGCATGTCGATCTCAGCATGATTGGGTTGGTCGGTGAGGATGCTCCGGCTGATTTGGCTATCGGAGGAGGGGAAGAAGATCTTAGGCGTCTGGAGATGGAGCCGGGGGTACTGCTCCGCTGTGATGGAGGGTTTCGTCGTTGGAGCAGCTCCGGTGAGTTGTACAACGGCGAGGCTGAAGCAGGACAAGAGAGACAATGTTAACCTGAGTGGAATTCTAATAGCATCTCCAATAGATGATGTAAAATACATAACCACGAAGTTCTAGATGTAAAATACATCAGCCGCTCATCTCTGAACTTAACTGTTAAAACTGAATTTAACTGTTGAAACTGAATTATACTGTCGAAACTGAATTTTGCTGTCGAAACTGAATTTTACTGTCGAAACTGAACACACTAGTAGAAGAAAAGCAGTAGCAGCAGCAGCGCCCGGAGTAGTAGCGCGTGCGAGAGCCGGGGCAGCTAGTCGTGTAGCAGCATCTCGGGTAGCAGCTGCAGGGGCTCGAGCGAGAGCAGGATCTGCTGCTCGTGCAGCAGCAGCGCGAGCAAGAGTGGAGCCGCAGCGCAAGCAAGAGGAAGAGCGACAGCAGCAGCGCGAGCAAGAGCAAAAGCGGACCAGGCAGGGGACCGAGAGCGAGAGCCAAAGCAGCAGCAGCTCTTACTGATGTGGACGTCACCGCCGAGGGAGCGACGCCGTAGAGGAAGTGGCCGGCGACGCCGCCGTAGATGGAGCCACGCCATGTCGGTTTGGGACCGAGCGCTGGCAGCACCGTGAGATCTAATCAAGAAGAAAATGCAGCAATTAGTGTAGAACCTCTTTGGTGGCGTCGATTAGGCCTCAGCTTCATCCGAGGAATCGGTGATGATGCTGCTCTTCCGGTGGTGCAGGTGAAGACGGCGGTGTGGGAATGGAGATGGCGTGAAAGACGAGGGGAACGTCGGGGCAGCTCCTTGGAGGTGGAGGACGGGGTGGCTGAACCAGCGGGACGATGAGATCGACGATGGATCCTCATCCAGTGCGGTGGATGAGGGACGTCGATGTGTTGCTGTGGACGACGTCGTCGGGGAAGAGGCTCCGGCTGGGTGGCGGACGGAGGAGGGTGTGGGGCTTCGCAGGTTTTCGCGGCCTCGGTGTACGAATGGGGGGCGGATGGGATGGGAGGGGGGAACCATGGCTTAGAGATGCGCTTGTTCAAAATGTGGGGTAAGTTACGAAAGTACCCCCACCGATTTGAGCCAGGCGGTTCTTTCGGTTCAGGGGTATCACGGGCATTTCGCGTGTCGGGATTTCGCAGGAGGTGGGAGTTTTCGCGCGTGTTGTAATTTTGGGATAGCAAGGCGCGGGTTGAGATGGAGGGAGTTTTCGGAACACAACGAGACAAAGAGATATCTTAAAATTTCTGGATAACAAGGCGCGGGTTGAAGAGGCGGGAGTTTCGCAGCACGATAGACAGAGATGCTAGCTTGAAATTTCGGCATAGCAAGGCGCGGCTTGAAATTTCGAGAGAACAGGCTTAACATGTAAAAAAAAGACAATTCGCACCTCACTAGAGAGAACCATGACCCGTTTTACTATATAACTAGAAATGCTTTCAAATACAACAACAAAAAACTAAAAATAATCAGGACAACAAACTTGACGTGTACAGTACCAAATCAATTTGCACTTCCCTCAACAATAAAAAAACAATTCGTGTTGTCTAGCATATGGACTAAATTTAAGTACATTTTCCCCGTTTGAATGGGATTGTACTCGGATTAGTTATACAGCCATCTAAATATCTATTATATAATTAAGACAAGAGGCAAACAAGCCATTATATTCATCCACGCAGATTAAATTATCTTAACCACTAATTTTAGATATCAATGGTTGAGATTAAAGATATAAACATTGCATACAAATATTGTTATGTAGAAACAATTAAACCTGTCATGTAGCACGATCAGATAGTTGGCAGACAAAAAAAACTTACCAATATGATGCATCGGTTGCGAAAGTAAACCACGCCATATCCTTTCCTTGAAAGAAGAAAAAAAAGGCAATGTCGTATCCTATTAGGACACCTATACAGTACAGCCGATTGGAGGAATCAAGCAGATGCAATTTACTCATGGCCTCACAATAGGAGGTTTCCAATCGGCAAATAGCTCGACATCCGTCTCTCTCTCCGACGCGTACCATCATACCTGGATCACACTGGTGGTGCAGCTACCGAGCTACGTGAAGGCTGGCCTAGCAGTGGTTCACCCGACGCTGCAAGAGAAAGAGGTATATCTAGGCCCATCAAATACCGCTCGACATGAGGACTACCACAAGCAGCCGCAACCGCCTGAACCGCAGGCAGCAGCCGTCGGCCATCGCCATCAGCCACCGGCACACCCGGATAGCAGCAAGACGAGTCGGCCGACCCACCTGAGACGCGCCACTGCACGCAGCTAGCAGCGGCGACCCAACCTCAATAGTCCAGCTCCACTTCTTCAAAGATAAACGAGCTCATTCTCTGAATTCACCTGGCAGACGTCATCTAAATTTACTTTGAATCGTTACCGAAAAAGGCTTTCGTCCCGCTTTATATATAAAGCAAACCACCCGAGCCCAATATCCAACAAGGTTAACACACACACACAAGTCTCACAAACAAAAAAGTAGCAAGAGGGTTAGTGCTGAGGGCACAGCTCAACAAGCCCTAGAAACAAAGAACACACACTGACACCGCAACACGTGCAGCAAGCCTAATCAGGCTCCGGCGAAGGTGGCGGAAGCGGAGGTGCCACGCGGAAGGCCATCGATCGAAGGTCGGCGAGGAGGGTGTTGATGACGTCCCGGTCCTGAGGGCGGCTAAGCGGCCGCCAGAGCTGCAAATAGCCACACATTTTGAAGATCGCGTCAGTCGCACGTCGAAGATGCACTTTCTGAATAACAAGCTTGTTGCGAATGTTCCAAAGCGTCCAGGCGAGGACCCCAATGCACAGCCATCTAATATGGCGGTAGCGAGGGGGGGAGGCGTGGATCTCAGCCAGAAGGTCGGAGAAGTTGGTGTTGCACCACTGTCCGCCGACCGCCTCACGGAAGCAGGACCACAGGAACTGGGCTGTGGAGCAGGAAAAGAAGATGTGGTTCGAGTCCTCCACCGTGCCGCACAAGGGACACATCCCGTCCCCTGGGCCATTGCGCTTGCGGACTTCAACCCCAGAGGGGAGGCGTCCCCGGATCCACTGCCACAGGAAAATCCTGATCTTGAGGGGAAGGCGGATGTCCCAGATCAGGCTAAAGGGCTCAGGGGCCAACGAAGGAGCAATGGCCACGTATAGAGATTTCGTGGAGAAGCGGCCGGAGGGCTCCAGACGCCAAGAAATGGAGTCAGGGGCGCCCTCAACGTCCATCGGCATGAGAGCGATGTCCTGGAGAAGGGAGTCCCACTCGTCCACCTCAAGGGGGCCAAAGGGGCGCCGGAAGGCGAGACGCCCTAAGTCAATAAGGGCCGTCTCGACGGAGATCCGAGGGTCAGCCGCAATGGCAAATAGGCCCGGGAAGCGGGCGGCCAGGGGGGAGTCCCCTAGCCAGCGGTCGAACCAAAACAGGGTCGAGGACCCGGAGCCCACAGAGATGGACGTGCCAATACGGAGCACGGGTAGAAGCTGGATCACCGCCTGCCAGAACTGGGATCCACCCGAGCGCTGGCAGAAAGCTAGAGGTTGGCCCCGAAGGTACTTATTTTGGATGATGGTGAGCCAGAGGCCGCCCTCCTCGTTGGCGATACGCCAGAGCCAACGAGTCAGGAGAGCAATGTTCATGCGCTGAGAAGACAGGATCCCCAGACCTCCCTGGTCCTTGGGTTTGCAAATGTCAGGCCAGCTCACCATATGGTACTTCTGCTTGTCCCCCTCGCCTGCCCAGAAAAACCTGGACTGGTACTTGGCAATCTCCTGATGAAGCGTCTCATGCAGGCTGTAGAAGCTCATGAGGAACCAGAGGAGGCTGGCAAGCGAGGAGTTGATGAGGATGACCCTTGCCGCCTTCGAGAGCCACCGTCCCTTCCAGGGCTCGACCCGGTGTTGCATCCGGGTCACGGTTGGGCGGAGGTCCGCCACGGTGAGTCGCGAGTCACTAATGGGTATCCCCAAATATGTCATGGGGAAGGTACCCAGGCGACAATTAAGCCGGTCCGCAATGCCCTGGACCTCGTCCGGGGGGTATCCTAGAATCATCACTTCGCTCTTGTCGAAGTTGATAGTGAGCCCGGACATCTGTTGGAGGCATAGGAGGAGAAACTTCAGGTTGGCAATATCGGTCGCGGAACCCTCGACCATTATTATGGTGTTGTCGGCATATTGGAGGAGGGAGACCCCTCCCCCTCCTACTAGGTGGGGGACCATGCCGTGGATATGGCCCGCCGATTTGGCCTTGTCCAGGATGGCCGCAAGGGCGTCAACCACCATGTTAAACAGGAACGGGGAGAACGGGTCGCCCTGGCGAACCCCACAAAGCGTGGGGAAGAAGGGACCAATCTCACCGTTAATGTTAACGGCGGTCCGACCGCAGGAGACGAGCTGCATAACTCTGGTCACCCAACGGTCATCAAAGCCCTTGCGGAGCAAAACTTCCCGAAGGAAGGGCCAGTGAACCGTATCATAGGCTTTGTGAAAGTCAAGCTTCAGGAAGACCGCCCGGTGGTGTTTGGAGCGGACTTCATGAAGGACCTCGTGGAAAACCAACACCCCATCCAGAATAAATCGCCCCTGAATGAAGGCCGATTGATTGGGATGAGTGATGGTGTCAGCTAAAAGGGTCACCCTATTGGCGTACCCTTTGGCCAGGATCCGGAATATCACATTGATCACAGTGATAGGCCGGAACTGGCGAATGTCGGCCGCACCCGGGACTTTGGGGATGAGAGTGATGACCCCATAGTTTAGGCGCCCGAGGTCCATGGTCCCCGAGAAGAATTCGTCGAAGAGGGCCATGACCTCCGGTTTGATGGTCTGCCAGAACGCTTTGAAAAAGGTCACTGGCAGTCCATCCGGCCCCGGGGCCGAGGAGGGGTTCATACCCTTAATCGCCGAGAGGACCTCGTCCTCGGAGAACGGTGCAACTAAGGCGGCGTTAGCCGCGTCGGACACTAACTGGGCACCCGACCAGGTGTCGGGGGCCAGAGCGGCCCCACCCCGAGGGGTGGGGGAGAATAGGGCTTTGTAAAAGCCATCTACGTGCGTACGGATGTCTGATGGGCGGACAAGTTGGGAATCTCCATCCCCAAGGCAATGGATGGAGTTCCGTCATCGCCGCCCATTCGCAATCGCCTGGAAGTACGCCGTATTAGCGTCTCCCCGAAGCACCCATCGTTGGGTACCGCAGAGTCTCCAGTATGCTTCACTACACCACGACACTCAAAGCAGCGTCAAACAATCTGTCGGCATAGGTCACCTAAGGCGACACATTTAGTGTCGAGAAAGACCTTCGCCGACAAAAAGGAGCTGTCGCCTATAGTGCTGCCGAGAAAGGTCTTTCGCGACAGATAAATCTACGCCGACAGACAATATGACATTGTTGGTGACAGCTTTGCCGACAGACATTTCTACACCGACAGACAGCACTACGCCAACAGTTCATCTGACATTGTGCTACGCCGACAGATTGTGCAACGTCCATAGATATGCCGACACTTTATCTGACAGTGGGCTACACCAACAGATAATGCAATGCTAATACTTCTACCACCCACCAACAGATAATGCAATGCTAATACTTCTACCAACACACTTGCTGCCAGGGTCTACATTTTAGCACAAATGCAATGCACCATATATTAATACAGCATTAAATTCATAATATTCAATTCACATATACAAACAATTACACTCTTGTATTCATCACAATTACACTCTTCTATTCATCAGAATATACCATTGATCAATGCACAAGATACCATTTAACATATATAGAAGATTCATTAGTCTTCTTTACTCAAGTTAGCTACAATGGATCAAGGACATACATAAGTTGACATTCAAGCCGTGGTCTGTTACAAAATGTGATGGCCAAGTTCCTATGTGTTCAATCACTTGACTACTACAAAATATTATGAGAGAGCCCAAGTCTTTGATCACCAAGCCGACATGAACTTCCATATGAACAGAATGTGCCAACCATGTTCTGAACAAAGCAATCACCAGAACATCTTACATCAACTTGTGGCCTTGCTACGTTTTGCCATTTGTCCCTGCAAAAGAACTCATGTTTGAGCAATCTTAGAAAATGAAAATATCTTCAAATTTGTAAGTAGCCCTTGATCCCAAAGATCTAAAAGTAGATGCGCTGCAAACAGGTTACACAAGATACCCTTATCATGACATCGACCAAAGTCAGGCTAGCACATATAGCATATCACATGGCTTACTCTGAAAATTTATGCACTCAGTGATAAGCAATCAGATCTGTTCTAAGGCATCAGGAATAAGGTTCCTATTGTAATTTTGGAGATTTGCATTTGAAGTTCCTCAATCAGCAAACAAATAGACATGCACTTGTAAATATGCATGTACGAGCAGTCATCTATTACCTTGAATGAACTTCGGTGAACCTGCAAGGGCCTCTAAGGCCGGGCAGATGTCTCCTTTCTAAAAAAAATGTACCAGCAATCATATATGGAAGGGCACTTGATGAAAACAAAGCGATTTCAAAAACCAAATGTCTACTATTCGGAAATCTGTTCGGAAATCAATGAAGACATAAACTAGCAATTTGTGTTAATTTCTTTGACTTTATTCATACTTCTAAAATTTATCATACGCGATTGTGGAAGTAGTACTGTGAGCTTACTGGAATTATTACTCAAGTCTCAGTGCCTTTATTGGCTTATTACATTGACTGAAGAAAAAATAGAAATAACCCTGTGATATGCAGTACACTCATATATCTTCCAAAACCATAAACAAGTAATTATTTGTGTTTGTAGATACCTTTTCATGCTGCTCTTCGGCTGTTTTGCTTGCAGTTCTCAATGTCTCAATTGTCACAACATGTGCCTCGAGTTGTTCCCTGAGCTCCTGCATGGATTGTAGCTTATAATAAGATCATGGAGATACAAGGGCGATTAACTATTGCCATCCTGAAGGAGCCAACTTACTGCATTAGATTTTTCTAGTCTTACCTGATTTTCTTTTAAGTATGGTAGTACCATTCCCTACGCAGCTGACTGCATTAACTTCTCGATAGACAAATGCATAGGAGACATCTGTAAAATCAATATACAAGTTAAATGGGCATCAACAGGTAAATCACTTCTATAAAATTAAAAGAGTTAGCATTCATGCAAGCAAGAAGCATGACAGTGGCAACATAATAAAGTGCACATAAGTAAATAAGGAGGGAACGGGCACAAAATGTGAGGAAACACTAAAACTGCTTATAGAGAACAGCAAGCCAGGTAGCACAGACCAGGTACAGACCAATGGATAGCATACCCAAAAAACCGACGAGGATCGGACTAGTAAAGGCAGAATAAAGCAGAGCATTTTACCGTGATGAGGAGGTGTGGTAAATCAATGTCCCCATGATTAAGCTTGGTCGGAGGTGAACGTTTCATAAACTTATTCCAGTTGACGTATGTACCATTCGTGCTGCACAGCTACAGCAAGTTAATTCAAGAAAAGGAAATTATTATTGTTAGATAGAGCAAGATCCAGAAGGAAAAGAAACCTCGAGTCCTTGAGGTAAACAGGCATAGGCTCATGACGCTGCAGCTCCCCTATCACAGTGTCCTTATATATCTTTGCAATGATTCCCGCTGACTGACACAGCAGAAATCCTGAAGCGAGGGTTCTCGACCGTGCGGCCTAGAATGTGCTCATCAGCACTCAAAAGAATGTTCATCCCCTTCAGTATGGA
The DNA here is from genome assembly GCA_011799875.1 of Thinopyrum elongatum. Taxonomy (NCBI): domain Eukaryota; kingdom Viridiplantae; phylum Streptophyta; class Magnoliopsida; order Poales; family Poaceae; genus Thinopyrum; species Thinopyrum elongatum. Next base: position 529,049,626 of record CM022303.1, on the reverse strand, counting down.
GAAAAATAAGAGATTCCAATCAGCAAATTTATGCCTCCTTATTACAATGGTGGTATGCATTACACAAGTAAAGGCCACCATGTCTCAACTCTCAACCATTGACTAATCAACAACATATATCTGCGTTTATGCCAAGAAAATTCCTTGAAGGTTACATCGTTATATACTACTACATGTAAAGAAGGGTGGAAACTTATACGCCAATGCTGCAGAAGACTTGAGGGGCCTAACTTCCCCTGGTAAGAAAATAATAATGATGGTTCTTAAATAAATCAAGACATGAATAGATAACTCCAAATTTAGTACTCCATCCGTCCCAAAATAAGTGTCATTGATTTAGTACAACTTCCTACTAAACCAGTGACACTTATTTTAAGACGGAGGGAGTACATACTATATAACTAGAGGAAAATGTTTGAAGGAAGGCAAAACATGCAAGTTATAAATCTTCCACAGGGTGAGTTCTCCTAAATATTGCCACCGCGTTGACTACTCGACAAAAATATTTTTCAATGAATTTTTAATTTTACAGGAATTTCAAAATAACTTCAAGTGAAATAGTTCAGTTCCTGCAGGATTCAGTAAGAAATATGCAATAATATGTTGATAGAAACGTCAAGTATCTCTATGGGACACGCACACATTGTCAGAAAAAAATAAAACAAAAATAAGGGATTCCATTGTAACCATAACCTTGCAACACATACATGTGAAGGAAAGCTAGATACTATAACGCTACACAAAAGAGGAAAGTTTTACTAAAAAAGAGAAAAGAGCAAAAATAAGGTATTCTATTGTAACCGTGCATAACACGTATACATAGGAAGGAAAGACAGATATTACATTATAGCTACGACAAAGGAGGAAAAGTTTTACTCCTGATTTTAGAAAAGGAAATTTTTAATCCTGAATTCGTAATCAGATAAGTTATCACTAGTACAAATGCCCGTGTGTTGCACCGGGCACTCTTTTTTGTAAAACCTGCTCCGGCTCCGAGTGCCACTACGTGCCACTCCTTATATCCAAGACAAATGTCAAAAATAAAGTTACCCTCATTCGCATGGACTACAAATGTACATGGGTAACATGACTGCAAGCCAGCTTTGGCAGTAACACCGAGTGGACACAACCTTCTGTTATCCTTCATGAAACAAATGGAAGTAACTTTGAATGGCTATAAAATTCATATGTAGTGATCGAACCAGGGGAAATAGTGCCTCGGAACAATCAGATGAGATATCTAATCGACATAAAAAGAACACTAGTGCCTCCTCCAGAAACTGAGAGCTACAGCTAACTAGGATTTCCAAAAGTAGTCATTTACCAAGGGATGAAATAGCCTACTCTGCGCATCTCAAATATATTTTTCTCACATGTGTCGTGATGGTTCTTCACATGAACTTTCTTTTCTTTGAGAAATTGTAGCAGCGACAGTTTTTTTTTTCACATGATGCAGTGGCCTAGAAGTGAACGCACACACTATGAAGTCATGGCTGCAATGCAAATATATGCTGTACTAACTAATGGGCATGCTTCAACTTATTTTTCAGAATGCCTGCAGTATTGTCTCTACGGCGATACAAGTATGGCAGAAAAGCACATGTATGTGAAGCCACAAGCCACTCAAAAAGAAAATTCAAAAACCTGACAAAGACAAGCAAACACTATCAGGTATATCCTTTACTTTTCTATGTACATGTACTGATGTATCCCATACTAACTGCAGCCTAATGATTTTGCATATTATGTCAACACTCCTTTTTTTAGGGGGTCAATACTACTTTCTGAGATGACTTACAGTAGCAATTCCCGTCCATCGAGCGACTGCTATTCATTGAGAAAACAGCAATAGCGCCACACCAGTAATGCCGTGACCTAGACCTGGAACCACCCGACTATAATCACACATCAGATTATAAACCATTCACAATAAAATGTGAACTCCATATAGCAAAGTACGGGAAGATAGGTAAGGAAACAAACTGCATCTTACTTGTTGAGATGAGATCTGGAGGCGGGGCCGGGACAGGGGTCGCCTGTGGAGGAAGAAGAACGGCGGGCTGCTCCTCAACAGCAGTCGGCGTGGCGGATCCTCCGGCGTATGGTGCTGCTATTCCCGGCGCGCGGCGGATCCTTGCTAGCGGACGGCGCTGCTATTCCTCGGCGGCGGATGGTGCTCCTCCGTCGCAGACGGCGCTGCTCCTACTGCAGACTAAGGAAAGGGAGGTCGGGGTCCGAGAAGTGGTGGCGCGATGGGACCGGCTACTGGGTTGTGGCGGCGGCGCGCAGGTCGGGGGCGGCGGCGCGGTCGGGTTAGGTTTAGGGTGTGTGGGTGGCGAGAGAGGGAGAGGGAGAGAGAAGGGGAGATGAGATTGGGGATCGAACAGGTCAGGGTCGAGGGCCCGGGTGTGTGTTTTCTTTTTTTTTCGACTGGTGGGAATCCCGTGTTTCGCGTGCGCACAGCTGTCTTTCCGTTGGACGGGGCTCAAGCAAACAACCCCGACACTTTTTGTGTCCCGAGGAATCGGCGATACACAAACAATCGTTAATGCCTCTATATGCCGACAGAAATTTCATCGGTGTTTTCGTGGGCTTTGGCGACAGATAATGTGTCACAAGCTTATATAACACTAATATACTGTGTGTCGGTATAGTTTGGGACAAAAAAGTGTCGGCGATGCTCACTTATACCAACAGATGTATGTCGTCTTTGTAGTGTCGTGGTGTAGTGCTTCTTCATCCGTATAGATGGTAGAGAGCTGATCCTCAAGGTCATAACGCAGCATCCACTCATCTGGGGAGATCCCGGAAGTGTCCGCGCGAGTGTCCAAAGCCTGGATGGCAGTTAGGAGGGCTTTCTTGCGCTCGCGGAGGTCTGTGCCAAGGTTCGCGCCCCAACCCTTCATAAATTGGCGGGCGAGCTTGGCACAGACCTGCCACGAGTCCACGGCAGACATTGCACGGTGGGGGGAAGAGCGCGCGGTGACCCACTTGGCCGCGACCGCCTCGTGGAAACCCACTTGGTTGAGCCAGAAAAGCTCAAACCGAAAATGTGGCGGGATGGGAGGGCGTTCGTCGGCGGTGGAGAGGAGGAGAGGAACGTGGTCTGACCCGATCCGGGTAATCGCCCGGAGCGAAGCCAAGGGGCACCTGAGTTCCCATTCCGGGGAGACTAGGACGCGATCCAGGACGGATCGCGTCGGGTCGGCTTGGCGGTTCGTCCAAGTAAATCTGGCGCCAGTCCGTTCAAGCTCGCGGAGGCCGAGCTCCGCGATGCAGTCGTTGAACATCTGCATCCTAGGATGGATGTTTCCTCTCCTAAATTTTCACTTATTAGGTGTTCATCTCATCACCCATTCAGTAGCATTTGTTGTTTACTCTTTACAAATTGTATTGTATGTAGCCACGGTCAAGGCCAATCAGCAAGGAATAGACTTAGAATTAAATATTTGTTCTGTGTTCTTCTTTTGCTCCGTCTAGAATTTCTTCGTTGGTGCAATCTATCCTATTACAGTCTACACTCCAATCATGAATTGCTAATTCCCCAGGCTTTAAAATCTTCTCAACTTACATGTATGTGTGTAGCAGCCTGCGCTCCAGAGTTTCTTTAAGGCTAATCAAGCATACAATACAGATGTAGAAATTTGAAGGAGATTAAGTTGTCATTGTCCTCGATGAGGCCACCCAATGGAGGTGCTATAGCGGACTGGTGACTAAGTGCTTCACTATCATGGACATGGTTCGAGTTCATCCACGACCCCTTAATCCCGAACTCAACAGGCAAGTAATCACAAGCACAACTTACATGATTTGTTCCTCAATCCATCCACTATCATGGACATGGTTCAAGTTCATCCACGACCCCTTAATCCCGAACTCAACAGGCAAGTAATCACAAACACAACTTACATGATTTGTTCCTCAATCCATCCAATTTCGTATAGAACCCACCCAGATCACCTTGATTACTAACGGCGGGTCTAGAAAAGATAGGGTTTTGACATCTGCATCATTCTCTACATCGTTGTTGGCTATGCATTGAATGAAGGCCTTGAGGTATTTCTTAATTGAATTACTTTGGAAGTATCTGCACCAAACATGACATTGGTCAGGTTAATTTTCGTATTAACATATAGAGACGTAGTAACTTCTAATTAGTCTTCTACATTTTCTGAGCATCAAGATACATACATTATATATATATATATATATATATATATATATATATATATATGTATTAGATATTTTTTAAAGGAATGTATTCCCCCGCGCCAACTGAAAAAAATCTATCACGTACATTTGTCTATGATGGAGAAGGGCTACCACAATCACGTATGAGAAGGACACTTCCACATAAAACAACATGTATACTATATGTGAATAAAGCAGCATGTGATCGATTCTGATTCGAGTTCTAATAGCAGCCAAAAAAAAAAGCCATCGTTCATGTTCATAGCTAAAGGGAAGTCCCAAAGAAATAGGCAGAGGAAAGCAGTCCGGTCTGCATACGAAGTACCTAATAGAAATTGATGTATTCATGTAAGAAAAGATTATGTGAAGCAACTTTAGTCGGTTGCTATTCTTTTTTTTTTATGTGTGCACAAAAGGTCGTGGCCGGCGGACTCAATCAAGCTATTAGCACCAAACTCTCTATGTATGCAGTTTCCAAAAAAAAGCCATATAGATTCTGGTTTAAGAAAGTGCCAGTGAAGGACTCAATCAAGCCAGCACCAAACACACCATATGCATGCGACGAAAAAAAAACAAATACTTGTCGGTTGAAATAAGTGTCAACCGCACACACGCCACTACTGCATGCAACCTTTGAATAAAACGCATGCAAACTACAAAACGTTCGTGTGAAGGATGAGTAGTACCTTAGTAGTACCTGTGAATGCAGAGTAAAAGAAACACGCATGCATGCTTGCAAGTTTAAAAAATAAGTATATTTGTAAGAGGGATTAGCTCAACTTTACTCTCCGCCATATATGCATAGAATGGACATATGAAACGGCACATGCACTCCCGACCAGCAACTCTGCTGCATACGACCAAAACATATCGAACCGATGAAGCTGAATCTATTAAGAAAATTAATAAAGATATACACATCTAAACCACATTGGAAGTAAGCATGATGACCGACAAAAATGATTAGTATATAGATTTAAGTGTGCTATGTGTACAAACCATACAATGGGAATAAGAGTAAATGTAGACAATAAAACTTGAAAAAAAAACTTATGTCCAGCAATATTTTTTCAGGAAGAATTTATATCATTATCGAGAGGAAGCAAAAAATGTTCGACGAGTGCAGTGATGAAATTGTATAATAAATACACACCAATGTAATACACAATATTAGATGAACATGCAACAGAATTAAGATAAAATAATTTAAGTTGGAGGCATGTATATGTTTATGGTGCAAAATTCCTCAAAAATGATGCACCGCGCTAAGATTTTCTTCCTTGCGCACTATAATTTTGATACTGGAATTGGAGAAAACAAGGAAACAGCTTTGAAGATAATAAATAATAAGGCATGAGCAGAAATTAAAATGTAATACATACATATCATATATACATGCATTATGTTTCAATATTTTAGCAAATTATGTACAGTATGGACAGTGTTAAGGTGTGGGAAGGAGCTTCATATAAAGGACATCCGAGCTATCATTGTTTACATTTTTGTGCTCTCTCCACGGGCATGAGATACCCACAATCGAAACCGCTATGTGGGCCAAGCTAGATATCAAAACGGAGCAGTAAGATTGCATCCATAAATATTAAGTTTCAGCTACAAAAGTTTTCACTAAGACAATCATTTACTAGCATATCAAATGTACTTGCATATTACCTTTATTCTTGATGTCACATTTTATCAAGCCACAACATTTAATTTTTCTAAGAAAGAAAAATGGAAGTATCCAAATGTACAGGCCATCTCATAAGTAAGAATGTGAAATTATCCAACGCTTTGAGTGCTAAGATGAGCACACAACACAACAAATGAAAGAACTCACAAAACGGAAAACATGCAAATTAGCTTTCCCTTAGGTAGGTCAAATTAACAATGTTGTTAGAAATCACATGGTGTAGCAATATTCACCATCACAGTCAAAATATATAGCATATGGTGTCTACATCCACCTATAGGAGAAAATAATAAGCAATCGGATCCTTGAAAAGGCCAAATTTTCTTTTCTTTGATGAAGGTTAATCTAGATGATGTCGTATGGCTAAGGAGAAAAAAGAGTGGAGTGGCAAAGAGAAAGCAAGACATTACATTTGTTGTGGGAATAATAAATTGTCTATGATGATACAGTGTCTCTGTCAGGAACATAAGAGAAAGATGGGTTGGGTGGATGAGCGTACTACTCGGACTATGGATAGTTGGCAAGAAAATTAATAAAAAAGCAACTTTTTCTAGGTAATAATATAGCTATGGTGAGATAATTATCTATAAAATACAAATAAAGACGTAGACGACTATATCATCTAAGGACGGTCTCCACTAAGCAAAGATAATTGTATCATTAAGAATTCATGAGCATTTAACTAATTGAGCTTCCCATACCATCACTCATCGTGAAAGGAGATTTGCGTATCTGATGCATAATAATACATTGAGCCATTGAAGATTTTAAACTTTTAAATTCTAACATACATTAGTAAAGGAATCCAAATTCTTTGAAGCATGATGAGTCATGCTCTATTTGTTTATTTTAATTACAAAATAACATAATTAATTATCAATCAAAATTATATTTCATATATATTTAAAATATCTAAATGAGTATATAATAAATCTAGCCGCGCAAATGCGCGGGTGACCCTGCTAGTTATCTTCACAACACATGACATGAATATAGGAGTAGTAAATTCCCATATAAATATGAACTACATGTACATACGATCTCGAATTCAAATATATGTATCCATTTTATGTTGAATTCAAATCATAGTACATGTATGCTCTAGCTAGATGTTCGGAATCTAACCCATGTATGATACTACGTACAATGTGTGTAACACGCACAACACACACACACACCACTTAGACTAGTAAGGTACACGTGCATTGCACGCATGAGATTTGGCAACCAAATTATGAATAAATATCACATTATAACATGTAAGCTTTGAGTCATATATGCATGATGTAGATGTTAGTTTAATTCTTATAGTTCATCGCATTCAAAATCAATTAGTTTTTATAAAAAAGCTAATCTATTTTAAGATTCATGGAATTGTGCGTTGTAAAGCATAAAGTAAAAACAAATAATGGCAATTCATCTAGAAAAAAATTGGGCAATTATGATACGGAAAATTCTAGAACAAAGGAGAAGTGCTCGTGTTTTGAGGTTTGTGCATTATGCTAAAGTTCAACCATGAAGTCTTCTAGATTGTACATTTGGGAAAATCTGGTGGAATGTAGATGCTATCCAACGGCCAGTAGTGCTCGGATTTGCCATCTCTGCACCGCCGGATTGGCTTCATCCAACGACCATCTTTCAAAGTTATTTGCACACTATATAGGGGTATAGATATGTGATGCGAAAGCCACCCATCATCTCCAATTTGAATATTGTGTCCATGCACGGATACAATGTGGCCAAACGATGCCTGCCATTGGTATCTCAAATTCAAATCAGTCTGACCTTGTTCAATGTGTATACAGTATAGCATGCTTGTTTCCAAACCACACCACACATATCTCAGTTATATTCATGCATGCATGGGTTTCAAACATCATGATCTCTTATTTAAATATTTGAATTCAACTTTACATTGATTATGACATCACCTAGTCTTTTACACCCACACAGTCATTTTCTCTTTATAATTGTACCACTAACTTTCTCTCGTGCATGCATGCACACACACTACCACTCGGCATTATCCATCGCACACATGCAATCTTTTTCTTCAGGCCGGTCTCCCATGCATGCACACACACACACACCTCCCCCTCTTCATCACTTCGGGCATTCTTTATCTCTCACATGCATGCGCAACGATCGATGTTCCTCTATTTGTGTGTATATATAGCTAGGTCTTTCCCAGTTTTCCACACAAACCGATCGATCTATATATCTAGCCAGGTCTCACCCTCTTTCCCACGTACACATCGATCAATCTATACCTCTCTATATAGGATTACATAGCTCATACACCCACATTATCTATCCATCTTCCCCCTCTCATCATCCATGCCTTCTGCTTCATCTCTCAGACGCGCACACAATGGTGAAGACAAGGGGCAGCAAGGGCCCTGCCCCCCTAACATCACTATATACTGAGGGTAATATGAATGTGATCAGTAGATCAATTGTTGGTAAAATGGTTTAAGTTGATGAATTGGCCCTCCCCGTAAAGGAATAGCAATGCTTGGCTCCCTAGCTCATTTATTTTTCATAGCTCCGCCACTGCGCGCAACCGCGCACGTTCTCGCCCCCTCTCTTTCAATATCGATCTCGCACTTGTGCACTCCTTCATAGTCTCCCTCCACTTGGCCCCTCGCACCATCTTCCAGCACCCCACCACCCCATATCCTAGTGCTTGTACGCTCGTACAGCTCTTCCCTCTATCTATCTCTATCGATATCTCGCGCGGTCGACCCCGCCCCTCCCTTCTCGTATATCACCCCGGCCCCATGCACATACATGTATTTATATAGGCCTCTCCTTCACACAAATTGCATTGACACGTATTCCCTCACCATATCTTAGTATCTCTCACACACACGGACTACGTGTGCGAAAGAGAAGAGGTGCACACACGCACTCGTTCCCACATACAAACGCGCGGGTGCACGGTGGAGCACACTTGTACAAAAAATGAGCGTGTAGAAAGGCTTTAGATGATGTGCCACTAGTCTATATCTATACCTCTATATCTATATCTATACCCCTATATTGAGTGCGAATAAAATTGAAAGATGGTCGTTGGATGAAGCCAATCAGACGGTTCAGAGATGTCAAATCCGGGCACTACTGGCCATTGGATATCATTTATATTCCACCAGATTCTGCCACATGTACAATCTAGAAGACTCCATGGTTGAACTTAAGCATAATGCACAAACCTCAAAACACAAGTACTTCTCCTTTGTTCTTGAATCTTCCGTATCATAATTGCCCATACTTTTTTTCTAGTTGAATTGCCATTATTTGTTTTTACTTTATGCTTTACAACGCACAATTCCATGAATCATAAAATAGATTAACTTTTTTACAAAAACTAATTGATTTTGAATGAGATGAACTATTAAGAATTAAACGAACATCTACATCATGCATATATGACTCAAAACTTACATGCTGTAGTGTGGTATTTATTCATAATTTCGTTGCCAAATCTCATGCGTGCAATGCACGTGTACCATACTAGTACTTCCAGTATGTGCAAAACACGTAAATTAGAATTCCAATGGCACGCTACACAGTGTCTCTCCCTTTTTTAGTTAATATATTATCATTAAAATGATTTGGGGGCATCCATGAAGCCACGTGGCACATGTGGAGGCGTTGTCGTGACCTCCTTGTGTGGATTGATCACAGTGATGTGCTGCTGGTTCCAGAAGAATGTACTCGTCCTCTCTCACGCACACTGGCAGTACATGCACGAAGCGAAAATGTGCACGCACGCACTCATTCCCTCGCACGCACACGCGGGTACACGGTGGGACGCATTTTTGTACGAAGATCCACCCACTACTGTAGGATGCTGCTAACGTGACACTATGATCAGAGACCCTTCGACGAAACTGTGTGCGATGCAATAATCGCAAACGGTGGTGTAAAAAAACCGTCAAAAAATGGTGCAAAATGTTTGCGATGACGGATGCATCAAACACGGTTCGGATTTTAGTTGCGTGTGCGATGCAGGGCATACGGTTCAGTTCAATTAACTGTTTGCGATGAGGAGGAACAAAAGAAACGGGCAGCCAGATGAAGGTGTGTGCGATATACAGCATACGGTTCACTCGGATGAACTGTTTGTGATTAGGCAACACAAAAGAAACGGTCAGCCAGATCAAGGTGTGTGCGATATATGGCATGTGGTTCACTCGGATGAACTGTTTGCGTTGAGACAAGAGAACATAAACGGTTCAATATAACAAGATGTGTGTGATACGCGGCAAACAGGTCTGTAATCGGATACGTTTGATAAATTAAAGTGGCAGGTATTTTTTCAAAATGCCTTTGTTGGCTATTATTCGAGTGCGCCTTCTCTCAAAATGGGCACGAAAAATACCACATCATATCGGGTGCCATTCCATGATAGCATGCCAAGTTTCATGAATTTCAGACGAGTTTTGGATTTACTAGAATTTAAAAACAAAGTATCTCAACGTTTTCCCGGCAATCAACAGTGGCCTGGTGTTTGAAATTCATTCCCATTTCTTGCATGGGACCTAAACATGCACCCAAGGACACAAATTTGATTTTTCAACCAATTTATATGCACTGGAGCATGTGCATGTAGTTCAAATTTGAATTATGCACATAAAATGCCTAGAAAACCCAGTTAATGTATAAAAATGTCCAAACGAACCCCAAAAAAATCCAAAATTTAACACAACACTCCTGTTGTTCTATGTTGACACTAGAATTTTTTTGAAAGCAATAAGAGGCAACGGATATCGTTTCGTCCCCAAAGGTGGGACGTTCCATACCGAAACCATCAGACTTGTTGTCAGAAGCTCTTGTTTGTGAGAAGCTTATACCCAAACCTGCCCCAAATGGGACAAATTTTTTATCATGGCATGTTGATGCCGCTCCATGATAGCATGCCAAGTTTCATGAATTTCAGACGAGTTTTGGATTTACTATAATTTAAAAACCAGGTATCTCAATGTTTGCGGCCGAGTGACGGTGGCAGGGTGTTTGACATTCATTCCCATTTCTTCCATGGGACCCAATCATGCAACCAAGGACACAGATTTGAATTTTCAACCAATTTATATGCATTAGAGCATATGCCTGTAATTCAAATTTGAATTATGTACATAAATGCATCGAAAACTCAGTTAATGTATAAAAATGTCCAAACGAGCCCCGAAAAATTCCTAAAATAAACACAACACTCATGTTGTTCTATGTTGACACTAGAAAATTTTTGAAAGCAATAAGAGGCAACGGATATCGTTTCGTCCCCAAAGGTGGGACGTTCCCTACCGAAACCATCAGGCTTGTGGTGAGAAGCTCTGGTTTATGAGAAACTTATACCCAAACCTGTCCCAAATGGGACAAAAATTTTACCATGGCATGTTGATGCCGCTCCATGATAGCATGCCAAGTTTCATGAATTTTAGACGAGTTTTGGATTTACTAAAATTTGAAAACCAGGTATCTCAATGTTTGCGGCCGAGTGACGGTGGCAGGGTGTTTGACATTTATTCCCATTTCTTGCATGGGACCTAAGCATGCAACCAAGGACACAAATTTGAATTTTCAACCAATTTATATGCATTAGAGCATGTGTCTGTAGTTCAAATTTGAATTATGCACATAAATGCATAGAAAACTCAGTTAATGTATAAAAATGTCCAAACGAGCCCTGAAAAATTCCTAAAATTAACACAACACTCATGTTGTTCTATGTTAACACTAGAAAAAAAAATTAAATCAAGAAGAGGCAACGGATATCGTTTCGTCTAGAAAGGTGAAACGTTCCCTACCGTAACCATGAGGCTTGTTGTGAGAAGCTCTGGTTTGTGAGAAGCTTATATACCCCAACCTGCCCCAAATGGGACAATATTTTTACCACGGCATGTCGATGTCGTTCCATGATATCATGTCAAGTTTCATGAATTTCAGACGAGTTTTCGATTTACTAGAATTTTAAAACCATGTATCTCAATGTTAGCGGCCGAGCGACGATGTCAAGGTGTTTGACATTCATTCTCATTTCCTGCATGTGATCTAAGCTTGCAACCAAGGACAAACATTTGATTTTGCAACCTGTTTTTATGGACTGGAGCATGTGCATGTAGTTCAATTTTGAATCATGCACATAAATGCCTAGAAAACTCAATTAATGTATAAAAATGTCCAAACGATCCCCGAAAAAATCCAAAATTTAACACGACACTCCTGTTGTTCTATGTTGACACCAGGAAAAAAATTGATAGGAAGAAGAGGCGACGAATATTGTTTTGTCCACAAAGGTGACACGTTTCCCTAACGGAACCATGAGGCTTCTTCTGAGAAGCTCTGGTTTGTGAGAAGCTTATACCATAACTTGCCCCAAATTGGACAATATTTTTTACCCCAGCATGTTGATGCCATTCCATGATAGCATGCCAAGGTTCATGAATTTCAGACATGTTTTGGATTTACTAGAATTACAAAAGCAAGTACCTCAATGTTTGCCAGAGAGCCACGGTGCCGTGGTGTTCGAAATTCATCCCCATTTCTTGCGTGGGACATAAGCATAAACCCATGGACACATATATGATTTTACAACCCATGTTGGTTCACCGGAGCATGTGCATGTAGTTTAATTTTGAATTGTGCACCTGAAATGGCTAGAAAACCAATTTTATGTATAAAATGTCCAAACGAACCCTTAATAATTCCAATTCTTTTATGACACACATATAGTTGCATGTTCACTGCAGATAAAAGTTCTAGCAATTCAAACGCCGTCCATTGCCGCTGTGACCCCATTATGTAATTCAAATCAAGATGAAAAATCACGTAGATCCCACACAGTTTATTATCACCAACTGTGTGAGATGTAGTACAAAATATCCTAGAGCATCGTCTGATGACACTTTGCGCGCCAGTTTTTTCGCTAAAGTGATAAAAAAATCGGTTTCCGTGGAAATATCTACCTCCCCGCCCTCCCCCTTACCAAAAGCCACATTTCCCCTGTTTCCTCCTTCCTTTCCAAGTTGAAACCTTCACTCCTTGCTTACAGCGCTGCCTCCTCACCGGCGACCCTCCTTCACACTACTCGGCCTTGTCTATCCAGGCAGGTAATTCACACCCGACCCCCATCCTCCTCCTCCTTCCACATCCCACATGTCACGACCGCCGGCGCGACACCTTCCACCCAAATCACCGACCCCTCCACCAAATAAGCGCCGCCCTAAGCCATGGTGCACGCAGTATAGCCAGGAGCTCAAGGAGCATTTGGCAGCGGAGAAGCAAAACGCGGTTGCACGCGCGGATGAGGTCGCGATGGCTGCCATTCGTGCGACCCCCAGATCTTGGAGGAGCACCTCGCCGTCGAGGCCACCGTCGACGCCTCGCGCTCCGACGCCGTGACGCGGTTGGCTGCTTTAAACGACAGTTCATGGCGTTTTCTCGAGGCCACCCTCGGTGCCTTCGACGAAGACTACGAGGTGTTTTCTCAGCGTGCACGTGCTTACATCAACTCGAGAGCCAGCAGGTTGGTGCCCAAAGCAGCTCAGGCAACTCACTACTACGATGAGGGCACCCACGATGCGGAGGCCTCGCCCTCTTCCATGTCCAAGGAGCCAATCGTCATCGATATCTCCGACAATGTGGAGTAGCTTGTCTTATTAGCTCACTATAAGGACCCATGTTTAGTTTGCTAGCTACTGCCTTTCCTTAACAAATTCTAGTGAATTGTGTTATCTACTTTTACCATGCAATCTGTTGCTCTAGTGTATATGTTCTATATGTCGTGCAATGTGGTGCTCACTTATTAACTGTTTGGTTAATTAGTTGTCGTGTTCAGTTAACTTTTTGGTTCAATTCTGTAAATGTGATGTTCAATTCCTCAGTGTGCAATTTTGTATTGTCTTCCATGTGAGAAATAAATCTAATTTTTCTTTACAAAATACATGAGAAACAAATACAATTGCTATATTTTCAAGTTGTTAAGCATGCTTGGTTTGGTTAACTGTCTTATCTTCTATTACGAGTATGTAATATTGTGCAATGTGGTGCTCAGTTAACGTTTGGTTCATTTGTTGTGGTGTTTAGTTAACTGTTTGGTTCAATTCTGCAATGCGATGTTCAATTTTTGTGGGTGCATTCTGTTATTGTATACCATGTGAGGAATAAATTGAATTTGGCTGTACAAAATACATGAGAAACAAATACAATTGCTATATTTCCAAGTTGTTAAGCATGCTTGGTTTGGTTAACTGTTTGATCTTCTATTAGGAGTATGTAATATTGTGCAATGTGGTGCTCAGTTAACGTTTGGTTCATTTGTTGTGGTGATTAGTTAAATGCACTGTTCAAAAAATCTTCCGATTCAGCGATTAATCTTCCGATTTATCGCTAATCGGGAGGTAACCGATAAGATTATTCCTTATCTTCACCGTTTATCTTTTGGACCGATTTATCGCTCTAACAAGCGATTTATCGGGAATCTACCGATAAATCGAACCTATTCATAGCACTATGTTTACAAAAACTATGTTTATTTATGTTTTGTGGACCTTGTTATGCAATATGTATTGTTGTCCTATTTTGTTTGTCATTATACGAGGATTCAAAGGCTAGGAATCAAGGTAACAATTCTGTCAAATATTATTTTGATACTGACTATAGCGTATTTTAGTGTTTGGAACCTAAGATTTGCAAAAAAAAACCTGATTAATAGTCGACCGATAAAATTGATTAATCGGCCGATTTCCAATTAATCTCTAATCCCTAGCTGACCGAGATGATAACGATAAGCGATATCCTCAACATTGGTTAAATGTTTGGTTCAATTCTGCAATGCGATGTTCAATTGTTGTGGGTGCATTCTGTTATAGTATACCATGTGAGGAATAAATTGAATTTGGCTGTACTAAATACATGAGAAACAAATACACTTGCTATATTTCTAAGTTGTTAAGCATGCTTGGTTTGGTTAACTGTCTGATCTTCTATTAGGAGTATGTTATATTGTGCAATGTGGTGCTCAGTTAATGTTTGGTTCATTTGTTGTGGTGTTTAGTTAACTGCTTGGTTTAATTCTGCAATGCAATGTCCAATTGTCGTGGATAGAATTTTGTATTGTTGTGCATGTGAGGAATAAATCGAATTTGGCTGCACTTAATACATGAGAAACATATACAAGTGCTATATTTCCTAGTTCTTAATCATGCTTGGTTTGGATAAATGGGTTTTCCATGTGGCTTGAATTAATCTGATGAATCTGCAATGTGCTTATTTTTCATCAACATATTTTACTGATAGCATGCAAACCCTTACTTAACCTGATGACTAACTACCTTATATGTGTTGCAGGGAAACAATGGGAAGCACTGAGGTTTACAATCAAGGTTAGCACGCGCATGGTCTGTTGTCTAATAGCACATTATTGTGCAATTGCAAGAACCCACTGTTCGACCCTTTTTGCATATGGGGAAATGAGTTGTCCGTGAATATCAATCAAGTCAAGAAACTCAGAAAGATTGTTAGGATAAAGAAATTAGCAACAAAAATCAACAAGATCTTTGTATGCACAATGAAGAAGACATCAGTTCACTACAAGATGGTACTAACTATTATACCTTGCCTTTTTTATTCCTTTGCCCCATTTCCAATATAGAGAAGATATTTATGCACATCCTTGTTTTCAGGCCTTTCCAAAGCAGTTCACTGATGATTACCTCTCAAACCACCTCTATGGTCAGGAGGCGAGGAAGGTTTTCATACAACACCCATGGTTCAATATTGAAGTGTTCCTGAAGAGGATGAAGGATGGACGGTCAATCATCCACAGGCACTGGCCTAAAGTTGCAAAGACCTTCAACATGAATGAAGGCTCAATATTCGCCTTCCGCTTCAGCAGTTTTCCAGATGAGATGCATCTGTCTATGTACCGTCTATGATGCTAATTTCGAAAGGTTCTAGATGTTGCATATGAAACTTGGTGCTGGTGCAGTTGTGTAATGGGGTAGCTGAGTGCTGAAGCTATATCATGTTGTACTCTGATGTATTTCAATTATGAAATCCTGCTTCCTTAATATGGGAATGAAATATATTATGTGCTTAATATGAATGTCAATTAGATTAATAAATAGATTATTATTAATAGGGCAATGAGCCTGCTAATGGCCAATTAGCCTGCTAATTGGGTTTTTCTATTGCAAACGGTTATTGAGAAAACACCATGGGCGATGACCTCAGGCAACGAAAACAGTTTCTAGGAATAAACCATGTTGGATCAATGAAAATCACACACGACATTCTCTGGAAAACTGTTTACGTTAGGCCACCTTGCGCAAACGTTTTCCTTGGAGCGACTGTGTGGGATGTATATACGAACGAAAACGTTTAGCGGGGACTGACTGTGTGGGATGTACTTACGACCGGAAACGATTTCGCCTGTATAATTGTATTTTTTTAGCACTACTGTACGTATAACCGTATTTGATCACTCGCCAGTCGCACACGACCTCATTTGCCGAGCGTGTGTGCCAGGAGGGCATATCCCCGACGGTTTCTGGGTCGTGTGGGAAGGACCCCCCCTATCGCAGTCACTCACTAGGTGACGGTTCAGAGCACCGTCGCGGAAAGGGGTTAAAAACCGTTTGTATAGCACCGACGTGTACCAGTGACCCCATGTGATAATTTGATGCGTGTAAAGTCGTTCACTTCATTGATGGTCAATTAATATAGTGCATGCTAATTGAGTGGACATGAGGGAGGAAATAGTTGAGAAAGACATTACTACTCCACTGCGTGCATGCGAGTAGTTAAATTAAATCATGGGTTGCTACTTCCATTGGTCTACTTCATATTTTGTGTCAATTTTTTACTATAAGTTTAAGTAACACAATATTTATGCATGTCATAAAAATTAATGTCATCGAAAACTATGTTCAAATGTGATTCCAATGATATAATTTTTGGTGACATGCATTAACATTTTCTTAGTTAAATTTTTGGTCAAAAATTGGCACAAAATAAAAAGGGGGCCAATAAACCAGGACGCATGCAGGATGATCAATTTTTCCCTGGGTTACTGTTGGTGGCCTTTGTATTTAAATATGGATGGAGTGGAGTAGTAGTACTATCTTTATCTTAGCCTCCTAGGGCTCTCCCAGCGCCTACGCTCACCTCCCCGCCTCGCCCACCGGATCCCGCCATGGAGGATCCCGCCATGGATAATCCCTTAGATCCCACGATCCCATGGGTTGCCCTCTCGCTGCGGCCCACAGCACTGCCGCCTTTGAGCGAAACCCACATGTGTTTCAGAGGGGTTCCATTGCTCTGGAATCACAGATCGGTGGCGCCAGAGGACATGATAGGGCTGCGTTTCAGGTGGTGGGCAGCAAGGGCAAATCGGATTGAGGAAGCGTCGCATCGATTCGAGACAAGTTCGAAGGAGCTGCGCCTAGCGAAGCACAAGGCGGAGGCGCAAGTCAGTCTTAGGGGAGAGATGCTGAGGGATGTCAGCATCTGGCAGTGTCGCGTTGATTTCGAGCTAGGGCTAATGGCAGAGATCATATTCACGAAGTCGACTGCGGAGGAAAGAACGTGCATGCCTGCGGAATGGCATGAGCAGCCAGTGCAACTATTCAAATGGGTGGTAGGAGAAGCCAAATCGCGGGACCAACTGCGGCGGCGCTGCTGGGAATGCATCGTAGGCGAGGTGAGCTGCCCTCCTTCCCCGCCAGCGATGCAGTGACCTACTCAGTTGCTGTTGCAGTGAATTTGCGGCGCCATGGCAGTTTGCAACCGTGACAATCACTCCATCTATATGTATTGTATTCCTGTGAAAATACTTGGTCGTTTGGAAAAAGATGGTAATTGATTTATCACTAGTTTTTGAATGCTTGGTCGTGCCAATCACCCGAAGCCACAACCACAAGTCTCCATCGCGTAATACTTAATGTCGGTCGCACCAACAGACGGTCGTTCGGACCTGCGTCTCACCGAAGGGACACGCATCGGCTTGGTCTGACATGTACGACCAGTTACATCACTGACTTGTGCGACTGCATTTGAGCAGTAGTACTTGAAATTTGTGTTCCAGGAAACTCATCGGGAGCCGTTTCGGGCCTCAAAACCAAAACCATCAATTAATCTTTAGCTTGTTCCCATCACATTCCAAAGTAGTACTACCATGCTATAATTAAGTGCAAACCTGCTCACACCTAGTACGTATCAAACCTGAACGTGTTCCCACTATGCAGGTTTTAGTACTAGTGCTAGTACTAGGTTATAAAAAGGGGAACTACCTAGCCAAAAATCACTCTACCTTCCTCCTCATAAGTCTTTCTTGTTCGTCCGTCCTTGCCATGGCCGTTGTGTAGAGCTATAGGTCGAGAACTACTCGTAACAAGGGAGCGAAGACCAAGGCCGCGGAAAAAAAGAGAGGGCTCACCGCCTCGCAGAGACCTCAAAAGATCTCTCAAGGGCAGGCGAGGGCTCCCAGGAGCACCCTAGCCGCGGAGGCGAACATGCCGAGCTGGCGGTGCTGGAGTCGTTATCCCTCGACGACATGCCCGATCAGCTCAATAAGCAGAAGGAGTTCATCGACGGCTTGGTGGAGCTGCTGAAGGAGAGCCTCGACGACATGCCCGCTAAGCTCAATAAGAAGGAGGAGTTGACCGCTGGCTTGGTGATGCTGCTGAAGGAGAGCATTGCCTTGTGTAAGAAGGCGACTGAAAAAATCCTGCAACTTCAGGAGGACAAGGTGAAGCTCCGCCACGAGCTCGACCTGCTGAAGGAGGAGAACGCCGGCTGGAAGAAGCTGCATGAGAAGAGTAGTTCCTCGGTGAAGATACTGCACGCCCTCGTCATGGAACAGAAGGAGGAGTTGGCGAAGCTCCGCGTCGAGCACCCGGCTTCTGTCAACGTACGTAATGCGGCTGTGGAATAGATGATGAAGACAAGCATGGACAGAATGAAGAAGATGGCAAAGGAGATGCGCGAGGAGATGGAGGTCATGGAGGCGATGAAGAGGCAGTTATGACTCCGCGGTCAGCAACCCTTCATGTAGTAGAGACAAGCGCTCCAGACTTGTGTGTGCGTCTTCCTTCTTTTTTGGGGGGGGATAATCTTCCTTCTTCTTTTGCTCCTGTGTTCCTTCTTTTGCTTCGCGTGTTTCGCCGCACGTGTCACGTTCTTTGCGAGGCATGAATAGAACAATGCTAACGATGAGCGGCGCCGTGGGATCGATGACTAGCAAATTAGATCAATTTTTATCGCCATATCGCACTGGGCTGCCGTGTTTCGTGCTCCTCCGTCGTACTAGTACTCCAGTAGAAAACTTGAGTATACCGCACGGTTCTTTGCTCCTCCTCAAGTCGTCGGCAACATTTATACGAGCAGTCAAATCACAAGGCCCTGCCTTCCAGCAGTAATGAGCCATCAAATCACAAAGGCCCTCACCTCTCGTGAAACCGACCAAGCGAGACTGCCCCGCCCTCTAGCCTTTTAAATGTATACTTTTGTACAGTAGTAGTATCGATGGATTGCGCCATGGAGCAAAACTAACAAGATGAAAATAAAGAAAAAATGTGGTACATATAGAGAGAGCTCATCGCCAAATTATGCATATAGTACTATTAAAAAAGCTAGTACGTGCTTAGATGGGGTGCTAAAGTCTTTTAAAGAAATTAGCATACCTATTTAATTCTTTGACAACTAAACTCCTTCATGCTTTAGGTAAACTTCTCTCATTTAAGTTTTTTTTAGAATTACATATCTCATTTAAGTGTTTTGCGTATGTGGCATGCTTAGAGCGTGGTTAATAGTATAGCCAACTGCTGGCTATATGATGTTGGCCATATATATACTACCAACTACAACATGAACTGTAAGAAATACTAGTATGTACGTACTGAAGAGTTAAAGTAATGAGAAGGAACATAACATAGTTCTGCTGGGGGCTCAGCACAACACACCCCTCAAATAAAACTAAGCACCCTGAAGTTAAACTAAGCAACTAATCTGGTAGACACTGCATTAGAACCACCTTGAGCAACGACACTGCCACCTTACACGGACTCCTCGTCCACGTGCTCGACTTAGTCCTTGTCCCTCTTCCTCTTGGCTGATACTTCTTTGCTTGAACCGCACACTTGGCTCTCGCTCTTCATCCAACCCTTGTAGATATTGAAACAAAGGTAGGCATCCATTGCAGCGTACTAGATGTGATATCTATCTAGTACATTCCACTGCCATGTAAGATGAAACTCGGACAGAGGTTTCATCAGTTTACCGTACGAAGCATCAACCATGGCTCCTGCCAGGGTCAGCATTGAAGGCTGACGGGAGGGCACCAGCCCATTCTTCTGGAGGTCGAAGGGCTGGCCTACAACGAGGCCTATCCGACTCAGGACTCTTCTGTCGTTCGTAAAGTCTACAGTAACGAATTTGACTTTGCCGCCCGCGAGGAAGTTCTTAAAATCCTCGCACTCAATGTCGGCATGGCATATGTGGTAGACCAAGCACAAGTTATGCACGTAAACCTGAATCATGGCAGGCTTCTTCCTCTCTTCCTCCTTTAGATACTTTTCTTTTCCCAGGACTATGGTGTACTCAACATCTAGCCCATCGACCCACTCATCACCATTTGACTTTTCGAACATGCGTCTGAAGCGAGCAAGGCATCCTTTCACCGTCGCGGAAGAACGGGTGTAGATGACGTCGAACTCATCGCCGGTGATGGTTCTAACCTTGTACTCACCGCCGATCATGGAGATTTCAGACACCATGGATTTGGGAGGAGGGTTAGGATTAGTGGAACTGCTGTAATGTGAAAGGACGGGACGACTAGGAGCAAACTGCCATAATGTTAAAGGACAGTCGGGGACGAGTAGGAGCGAACTGCTAGCGGTTTTCCGATTGTAAAAATGCTTGAGTGGGTCGTGCGAACGGCATGGTAGTGGCTTGCCCGGTGGATAAATGGATTCATGCATAGTACTATGGGGGCCCAATTAGATGTCATGTCTACTAGACGCCCAATTAAATGGCTTCATGCATCTGCGTGTTCGCACGTCAAGCATCGGGAAAATTATAGGTGATATGAAGCTTTCCATGCTCCCATGATACGGGCTTCCGAGAGCCCTTGGATCTGAGATCGAACGGTTGCATGGCGTGATTCTAGACCTATGGGTGAATATCATATCCTGGAGGGTTATTCTGCAAATTTTCAGCAACTTAGCATGCGACCATTCGATCTCAGATCCAAGGGCTATCAGCAGCCTGTATCATGGTCGCGCCTACCACGACCGTCGCCTCGCTCGCGCGGTCGCGCCCTTGGAGATTTCAGACGACTATAAATGAGCATTTTTTTTGTCTACTTCGCATGCATGAAACTACTTCATCCGTCCAGGTGCGTTAGGCTATCTGATGTTGGCATGTCATACATAGTCATCACTTAGTCACTCATACAACAAGGTTAGCTATAAGGTTGGCTATAAGAGTATTTTTTTACTTCTCTCTATCTCTTTCTTCATAGTATTTACTGCATTTGCCAAGGAGTAAGGAGTACTAGTACTTGGCACCTGTATACCATGGACGTGGTCAGGAATCGGGAGACTCACGGCGGTCATAGCGCCGCAGTAATAATGATAATGGCAAGTCAAATCACAGGGCCCCACCTGTCCAGCAATAACGAGCCATCAAATCACACAACCCTATGTTTGCAGCAGCCTACTCCCTCATCTTCTCGCCTCTCTGTCGAACTGACTAGGCGGAACTGCCCCGCCTACCACGCAGGAAAAGCCTCGCCCTCGACTTTTAAATATAATTTTGTATCCATGGATTGCACCATGGAGCAAAGCCTCAAGAAAACGGCGGTACACATGTATACCGCACGCCCATTGCGTTCCCGTCGCACCCCAGACAGTCGGTCAGTTTGGCACGCCGCTCTCCGAATGGAATGCGCGTCATATTGTGTTTGCACACACATGTGGGACCGCAATTGAGAACCGACCATAGGCACACTCCCCCGTCCCTACAAGTCGGCTGAGTTAATAGAAGAGAGAGACGAGCGATAGTACTGGAGCAATGCTGTAAACACGTCGGTGCCTGGACGATCCCTGCACGACACGGGAGATCAGTTCGTCCATGTATGTGACTAGACTCCAGCAGACGACTGGATTGGCTATCGTCTACATCTCGTGTAGGCTGTCTTGTACAGGGCTGTAGTTCTGATGAGAAATCTAAAAAAAGGTTTCTTGTTATCTCGCAATATTAGGTGTCATGTGCTTCGGATCACTGCGAGGGTTAAACAGCGACAACTGTGTTCCTCCAAGGCGCTGGTCATTGCGGGCACATGCACGAAGACTGCTCGGCTACCATCTAGGTCAAGCCGACTATGTTAATTAGGACATCTATCGATTGACCCCTTTTCTATGAGTTTGTCTTTAATTTGAGCTTTGATCCTCGTCTAGTTTGTCTGTCGGGATTCATGTTGTCTCCTTGGGGCAGTGAGGTTATGGTTTCTTGCAATGTGGCATTTTTTCGTGTTATATGTTAATCCGGTGCTTCAGATCAAAATGATGACAACTAAACCTCCGGGGCACATGCATGAAGACTTCTCGACAGTCATTGACGAGGTCAAGCCGGCTCCGGTAGATAAAAGAAAACTACTCCACTATATAGGTAGGAGCCTCCGAACTTGCTTGCTAGTGTTGCTCTCTTCACACTCTCTCGTCCCCTCCAGATCTAAACACGACAGCAGTGGCCACACACTCTCTCTCTCTCTCTCTGCTCACCGCTGGTCACAGATTCGACCGGATTCCCTCCGCCGGGGAAGGTGAGAAGGTGCAATGTTCACGCGGTCGTCCTCGGCGACGGCTCTTACCCACTGTCAGCGCGTCCCGATCAGCGTGCCTTGCCGTTCTCTCCCACGCAGCGCCGGCTTGGGAGGGCCTCCGACCCTTTCTTCCTTGCTGCCGTAGTGTGGGCAGATCTGGCCTCCCGCCGCCCACCTAGCGACATCCCGGCAACCCTTAGATATTACTTCCATCGAAACCAGCCTTGCTCTACTGCCCCAGCTCCTCACGTTGCTGCATTTGTATCTTTTACTATTTCTCAGGCCCCCTCATAGATAGGATCGATCGGCTGTTCGAAAGCCACCTAAATTTTTACTGTTAAGAGGTAAAACTACTTCATGCAGTCGAATCTAGTACTACTTGGTTCAAACAGGGAAGAAAGGGGGTGGGGGTGGGGGAAGATTTGTTACCTGAATCTAGTACTTGGTCGAAAGAGAAAATAATGGGGGCGAAAAGTAGCAGGGACTGGCTATCCAACTGGTATCTTGGTCTAATAGGGAAATAAAGGGAAATGTAGTACAAACTCAATATAAACCGGTCTATTGGTTGAAAAAGGAAAGAAAGTGGGGACTGGGGGACAAGTCAACAGAGTATGTCCAGCACTAGATTTGCTAGCCACACACAGTATAAGGTGGCTATACCGAACAAAAATGGGACCAACCCAAATATCCTGTTCTGATGTTTGTTGCCCCGAGCCCTTCTTATGTAATGCCACTAGTAAAATGTAGCAGTCCCACTATTAAAAGTAAGGACACGTTAAACCAATGTTCTTTTCAATGTAATGCCTCCAGTAATATGAATCAATAGCACTATTTTTCATGTCCTGCTAAATTTCCCATTAAGATAAGTTGCTTCTTTTCGTTAAAATACAATTGTCCTAGTCCGCCTACTCTCCCGTGCCCAAATACCAACTCTTTAGCAGCTGTTAATGTAATGTTGCTGGTAAAATGAAGTAATGGCACCATTAAAGTAATGTCGTATTTAACAGTTGTCATAGTTAATCCTAATGCCCACACTAATATCTAGCAATGCTGCTGCTTTAGAAATTGCTACTGTCCTTGTAGGATCGCCATTCAGATAAGGAACATGCTTCTTTTCATTTGATGAATGTTTCATCACTTGTTAGTCACCCTCCTTTCCACCTTTTTGTGCAAACAGAGATATACATTTCACGCTTGATCTTAGTTGAATTGCACAAATGGTATCCAAATTATGGTTGAACATTCCACGAGCTTCATGACCAACCTTGATGTTGCTCAATTTTATTGCAACTAATGAAGAAGAAGCTGCTAGCTCATGGGACATTGCTTCATTTTAGGTGAACTGCACAAAAAGGTCCCTTGAATTGAATCATCCATGTTGGTGACTGGTGTCATCCCTTCTACAATGGCGTTGACTGCAGATATGATTCCCATTGTAAGGTATGTTCCTTTTTGGTCTGACCATTTGCCAAAGATCCTGCATGTTGACTATGCTCTTGTGCTACTGTTTTGGCACTGCCATGATAAAGCAGTAATGTTATTATTTTGCACCTTAATCTAGTGGCACCTCGCTTGCCACCTGCTTGACCCTAGTGCCACTGATAAAATGAAGTAATAATACAGTTAAAATAGACCGAGTGTCCTCTCTATCATTTCATTTCCAATGTAGATAAAGAAAGTGCTTCTCTTTGTTAGTATATGTTTCATCAACTAGTCCCATTGTTAATGTTTAAGTGTTTCTACAAACTGGGGTGCTTAATTTTAGATGATCTGCACAAAAATAGAGATTGGAATGTCTCAAGGCCCGTCCTTGTACTACCGATGTACACTGATGTTCATCACTGGCAGAAGGTGTATCGGGGAGAATTGGGTCGATTTCCAGTATGAGGCCTACCGTATGAGGCGTCGCAGGGCCCATCTCGCCCTCGCAGCATGGCATACTGTGATACTATCGCAATATTTTCCCATTAAGAAAATGAAGTTTCTTCTATTTATTAGTGTATGTTTCATCAACTAGTGCCACTATAATCTAATCCCGCTTTTTCATTATCTGTGCAAACAGGGTTATTCAGCTGCATTTTGGTGGAACTGCACAAATGTACGGATGGAGCCGGCATATATGCAGAATGCGAGGTGCCGAGTAAAAATTACCGACACCAACCATGCTCCATCTAAGCATTGGCATCCACCACCAGTGGGATGGGTGGCGCTCTTTGTGGACGGATCTTTCTCGGCAGCAAATCCTCTAATCAAATACTAGTAGCTTATATTGGCACTTTTCTAGGGAGTACTCTTTTCTGAGAGAAGCACCAATCTATTTTTGTTTATTTGTACACAGTGTCACAACTTTGTTTTTGGTCCAGAGCTATTTTAGGGTGATTGGCATAGTACTCGGAGACTGATTGTAAGCATGATTTTCATTAGCCGTCACACTGATTGTAAGCATGAGCAGATGGAAAATTAGGTTAGTGTGAAGCTTACCTTAAGCCCTACCGCCGCCGTTGAAACGAGGTGAGCGGCGAGGGAACCATGGAGAACGGCAGGGAAGCAACGTCGCGCCATCCGGGCTCCTCTTGCGGTGGGAGAACGAATACTCCTATGGCTCCAGCTGGCACTGCACCCTCACGAACGGCACACCATACTCGATCAATTCATTATCCTCTGGATGCTCGACCTTCGATCTGTACGCCCACCACCTCTGCCTGACTTTTGTGTCGGGCAAAACTGTCTGCTCCATCACCCAGAGGAGATACTCGCTGTACTCGAAGGACTGCGGCGTGACTGCCGCCGGGGAGTACATAGCCGCCCTCATCGCCTCCGTCTCACTCTTTCGCATACAATGCCACATGGCCCTCACCGTCCTCGAAATCTCCCACTCGTTGTCAAACCAAGTAAGGATCTCCTTCAACCTGGCTAACTTCGCCTGGTCGCCGCCGGCGATCTGCCCGATTCGCTGTTGCATCCTCTCCATAGATGTCCTTCTGAGAGGTCCGGTGCTAGCTTTGGAAGATGGGAGGTGAGACGGTGGTCTTGCAATGGAGAAGAGGGAGAGGCAAGACGGTGGTTTTGCAATGGAGAAGATGGAGAGGAGAGGGGGTGGTTTTGCAATGGAGAAAAGGGAGAGGCGAGACGGTGGTTTTGGAATGGAGATGATGGAGAGGAGAGGGGGTGGTTTTGCAATGGAGAAGAGGGAGAGGCGAGACGGTGGTTTTGGAATGGAGATGATGGAGAGGAGAGGGGTGGTTTTGCAATGGAGAAGAGGGAGAGGAGCATGCGGCAGCGATTTAGGATTGGATGAGAGGGCCGGCGCGCTGTGACTAGATCGAAATCAAAATCAATTTACCCTTCAATTAAGAAAGCGACCCCACATTAACTAGCCTCCCTTGTATTCTGGGTAATATTTAACCATGATTTTCACAAATAAAATATATGTTATATGTTGCAAAAATAATATAATTTGAAAGTACATTCAGATACGAACCAAACGATACAATTTTTGATGACATGCATTCACATTTTGCTTGTCAAATACAGTATGTGGTCAAACTTTGACCCAAAATACGCAAAACAAAAAAATACTTCCAAGACCAACGCCGCTCCTCTCCTCTTAAACCACTGCCGCTCCTCTCCTGTTCCAATCCAAATCCAGCGCCGCTCCTCTCCTCTTCCATTTCAAAACCATCGCCGCTCCTCTCCTGTTCCAATCCAAAATCAGCGCCGCTCCTCTCCTCTTCCATTTCAAAACCACTGCCGCTCCTCTCCCGTTCTAATCCAAAACCAGCGCCGCTCCTCTCCTCTTCCATTCAGAAACCACCACCGGCGAGTGAAGGTGCTGCGGAGAAGTAGATCGATGGAGGAGTACAACCGATATGTGTGTCTCGCAGGCGGTGACCCTGTGAAGCTAGCTAGGATGTTGGATATACAGTCTTGGTTTGAGAACCCAGAGCAATTAGTGGCGATGGCGAATGCGATGGCCAAATATCTGGAAAAGAGCGAAAAGGAGGCGATACCCCGGGAGGGAGTCGCGCGGGAGTACATATAGCTGCTCCTCTGGGCCATGGAGCAAACAGATTCACCGGGTCCAATCATGAGGCTGCGGTGGTGGGAGTATCGATCCAAGATGGAGCATCCACCCGAGATTGAAGGATCGAGCATCTACACAGTGTCGTTTGTGAGTGTGCTATGGCAGAGTGAGCCGGTGGAGTCTTCGTCGATCGAACCCAACTGCAAGAGGAGAAAAACAGTTGGCGCGACGATGCTTCCCCGCCATCCTCTCCCTCGCCATTCACCTCGTACCACAGGGCGGCTGTCTGCCGCCGAGGAATAGGAGGGGACTCCCCCCCCCAAATAGTCTGAGGAGGAGCTTAGGGTTGTCCAGTATTTGCAGGTTGTGTTTTGTGTTTCAGATTTGAGAGTACTTTCAGATTTGGATGTCTTTTGAATTTTAGATTTGCTGTATTGAGCATATGAACTATTTTATGAATTCTAGAGATCTATTTTTAGCACTTTAAAAAATGTAGTTTCATATAAAAGTGCAGACAATGTGATTCTCAGAGAAGAAACTGCAAGTTTCAGTTTCAGATAAGAAACTGCAAGTTTCCGAGGCAGAGCATTTATATTAACATGCCCTTTTTAAACAGGGATAACATCATGTTGGAAGTTTTATTCATGGTCAAAAATGGAACTACCAGCCAGTTAACATCATGCTGACCAACATTCATGCATAGCACATCTTCATATGATGCACAGTTAAAAAGATATGCTATTTTCAAAATGCCCACACAATGTTGAGTTTGTTGGAGGTGGTGTGCATAGATGACAATGGGCACCCACATGTCATTGGCAGAGGCAAAAAATTGTGGATATTTTCACTGCATCAGGTGGAATCGAACCCGGGCGGAGCAGCGGTTGGGGAGTGGAACTTGGCCACTGGGCTACTCCAGGACTTTCGCTAGAAATTAGGCACAACATCTACCACTGCTGTAGCACGTCTATGGCCCTACCAGGTCCATGTCCGTACGCAAGCAAGTGCCTCATTGAAAAAATACTTCCTCCTAATGCTATACTGACATTGGGGGCCACGGGTTTGTCAACATAGTTACTAAAGGAGATAAATTTACAACGAAGCTAGTCATCGGGGAGCTGGCATGTATCATTTATTATCAGTGGGCCAACAAGTATCAGCTGGGTTGTGGGCTCCCCAGTCTAGGCTTTCTTTTTTAACATGTGCAGCCCACGACATGCCGGTTTGTATTTGTTTGAGGGCCGTCATGTATCTACCGGCCTATGGCCCTCCCATCCTAGGTTTTATTTGTTCTTAAACATCCGCAGCCCAACTTATCTATTTTTTTGAAGAAAACGCAGAGGTCTGTTCTATTTTTCTATATAAGAATAGGAACGCTAGGTCCAACATATGTTTCCTTTCTAACTATATTATATATATTTATATTATTTTATATGTTATTATATATTATTTTTATTATCATCATATATTTAATAGATACTTACATATATAAGAAAAAAATATCCCATGTATTATGAACTTATAAAAATAAATGTTTAATAATAAAATCCTGTTTTTTTTACTTGAGGTCAACGAAAATACAGGTGATTGTGTACAAAAGCTTGGTAAGATTTAAGGACCAATGTAAATAAAGCACTTATTTTTTAAATATATTTATACAAAAATGCTCAGCCCCTGTTTATTTTTTGATAACATTGCTGCGCCCAACCCAACATTATAATTAGAACCAGCCCAGCAAAATCATGTATTTCGAGAAAGTGCAATTGGTTGTAATTTTTTAGAAAAAAAATAAATGGGCCGCATGGACGCTACATTATTTGTTCACCCAGGCGAGCAAATTCGTGTATTTCTAGAAAGTGCAAATGGGCTGTAGTTTAAAAAAAAATGGGCCGCATGGACGCTACATTATTTATTCACCCAGCGCAGCGAATGGATTGCAAATTCTAAAAAAAATGGGTTGAATATGTGCGACATTTTTGGAGGCTGAAATGTGAGCCAATAGGTCGAAGCCAACGCAAGGCGTTGTCAACTTAGTCAACAAATGATTCTGACATCGATAGCTGTTGGATTTACATCTAACGGCCGGCATTCATGTTCAATCTCTCGTCTTCTTCCTCCAGCGCCGCCGAGACCACCTGCTCCCGCCTCTGGCTGCTAGCAGCTCTGGTTAGCACGCTTCGCTGCGAAGCGCTACCCCACCGCCGACCAAGCCATCCCTCCACCCCTCCACACCTCCTGTTATTCTCCGCCGACTGCAGAACCATGCCACACCAGAACCAGTTAACCCTCGTACACCTCTCCGTCTGTGACTCCACTGCCGCGTCTTCCCATCACCGGCTCGTTGCCGTCCGGGGCCTCGCCGTCGTCCACCGCCTTGGTGCGCTCGGCGCGGCGTGGTCAACGTCGTCAACAAACGAGAGTCATCGGAAGAGGACTGTACGTGCAGAGGCTGATAGTGCGGACACACCAGGTCCATGGACGCACGCATGCAACCACCTCCTTATTACGTGAAAATAAAATTATTCCTCCCCCTGAAAGCTGGGACCCACCACGTATATCTTCGCAAGGAAGGAAGTGCCTCCTTATGCCTGCCCCTGTAGCTGGGACCCACCAACAACATCTTGGCACGCAAGGAAGTGCCTCCTTATTACGGGCAAAAAATATATGATTCCGCCCCTGACCGCTGGGACCCGCCAGCTATATATTCGCACGCAAGGAAGTGCCTCCTTGCCCTCCCTGACAGCTGGGACCCACTCGGTCGAAGTGTACGTAGCGTTGTATGTGTACATACCGGTCGATCGGTCTGTCTGCCACGATGAACCGTGGCCGAGTAAGGAGTGGTAACAGTTCAGGTAGTCCAGTCAAAACCGTTTACACGTATGTACAGCCAGATGCCAAAAAATACGGCCACCTATGTACATACGGGCGGGGTCTCGCACGCGTACTCGTGCATACGTACGGCCAGGGCTCGTGTACATGGAGAGGCAACAAACGGCAGCAATGGCGTCCTGTTCATCGGAAGCCAACCGGCTCGGTCAGAATGAAGAAACTGCGTCGTGTTCATGGGGAGGCAACGGAATGCGTCGTGTTCATCGGGAGGCAACGGAATACGTCATGTTCATCGGGAGCCAACCAGCTTGGACGGAACAGCCGAAACGAGGTCTGGCGTACCGCAGAATGGAGGAAACGGGCCTTCTGTTCGATCGCGTACGGTCGTAAGGGGTCCTGTTCATTGGGAAGGGTCTGCCGTACCGCAAAACGGAGGAAACGGACTTCTGTTCGAGTGCCTATGGTCGAAACGGGGTCCTGTTGATCAGGAGGGGTGTGGTGTACCGCAAAACGGAGGAAACGGACTTCTGTTAGAGCGCCTATGGTCGAAACGGGGTCCTGTTCATCCATTGTCTACTACCTCGCTTCAGCCTCCACGGGGGTACTGTTCATTCATCATGGACTCCTCCACAGCCTCCACCAGCTACTGTTTATCCACGGGCTACTGTTCATCCAGCCTCCACCGACTACTGTTCATAGAGCCTCCACGGGGTCCTGTTCATCCACCCCCAACAGGCCGGGGTGCGGCGGCCTCCTTGGGGTCATGTTCATCCAGCGGCAACGGCCTACTACCACGGGGTCCTGTTCATCCAACCCCCACCGGGAACTGTTCATCCACAGCCAACCAACCGGCTCGACTCACCACGTCTCGACTCATTCTACGTACCACGCGCACGGTAGCAACATTCACTGTTCATCGAGAGGCAACCAACACTGGCTGGCTACGTCTCGCACGGGGGCTCGATCGTCTTCAGTAAGCAGCAGCAGTGTCGATCGCTCGGTTCATTTAGCAGCAGCAGCGAAGGAATCACTCGGGTTCAGTCAGCAGCGAATGAATCGCTCGGATTCAGTTAACAGCCAAGGGATCGATCACTCGGGTTCAGTAATGTGCGATCGCTCGGGTTCAGTTAGCCAATGCCTCGCACACACGCGCGTACATGAGACAAACACGCAAACCACAGTCCATCGCTCGGCCCCGACCACCCACCGTAACCGGGAACTCCCCGATATTTTCCTCGCCCTCGCTTCTACCATGATTTTTTTTGTCATGGATGGCCCAAAGAATGTCATGTAGCTGCGTCTCTAGCCCGCCCAGGACGAAAAGCCCATTTTTTGTCATGATTTTTTGTCATAGAAGTAGGAGCCCACCACATCTATGATGATACGTGCTTTTTTCACAATTATCGTCATAGAAGTGTCATAAGCATGACAGAAAAAAAATTCGTTCGGCCCAAAATGTCACGGATGTGTCTTTTTTTTGTAGTGCCTTGTTTAGCAACCAGAATGTCTTTTGCATCTATCTTTACCATGTTTAATAGTACAAGTAAACAACCCTGGTTCATCATTCTTTATTCGGTGCTTATGTAATTCTTGAACATATGTACCTGCAAATCAAATAATGCATTGGTTGTTGAACCTGATGGATATGAATAAAGTTATAGCCAACTTTCAATTTTGGTACAATTTTAAATAGCAGCGATTAAATTAGTGTCAAAATATGCTCTGCAGGTCGTTACGGTGCACACGGTCTGTAAAGCACAAACGTGTGTGATATACATCATAATCCGACATAGTTTGCAGAGAGGAAACGTGTGCGACCATGCACACAGTTGCTGTTTGCGAAGCGTGTGTGATGTTAGACAATATCACAATCGGTGCGAGCAAATGAAATGTTTGTGATAGTCGCCTTTTCGTACATGGTTTACAATCATGAACTATTTCGGATGTCGTATGCATCGTAAACGTTGCACCACATAATAGCGTGTGCGATAGTTATCCTGTACAACACTAGTACGATGGTCCGATGTTTCATAATCCTATCTGACACCCGTACGATGATTAGCTAATCCTCTTAGTTACATATCGCATACGGTTCAGGAGAAGAGAATGTGTGTGATAGTCTCCTTATCATACATGCTTTACAATCATGAACTGTTTGTGATGGGGTGCGCATCGTAAACGATGCACCATAGAATAGCGTGTGCAATGGTAATGCTAGCACACACAAGTAGCAAGGATGGAGCGTTTGGGATATTTGATATATTACAAACAGTTGTGTGACGAATCGCGTTTGGGATCGATGCGGCATCGCATACGCTTTGTTGTGGAAAACATATGCATTCCTACAGCCTATCCCCGATGGTTTCTGGGTCATGTGGGAAGGACCCCCCCTATCGCACACACTGGCAAGGCGGCAGTTTAAAATTTCGTCATGGAAAGGGGTTAAAAACTGTTTGTTTAGCAGCTCGCTGTACTAGTGTCTCTTGCAATGCGAGAGGTGCTTTGTGATGGGTTCAATCATGCGGTGCTCAATCCCAGTGACAGAAAGGTACATGAATCATATTTGTATTGTTGCCATTAAGGATAAAAAGATGGGGTTATTCATATTGATTGGGTTTACTTTGTCTACATCATGTCATCTTGCTTAAGGCGTTACTCTGTTTTTATTAACTTAATACCCTAGAAGCATGCTGGATAGTGGTCGATGGGTGGAGTAATAGTAGTAGATGCAGGCATGAGTCAATCTACTTGTCTCGGACATGATGCCTATATACATGATGATTGCCTTGAATATCGTCATAACTATGCGCTTTTCTATCAATTGCCCAACAGTAATTTGTTCACCCACCGTACTTTATCTGCTCGACAGAGAAACCTCTAGTGAAAACTATGGTCCCCAGGTCTACTTTTATCATATATAAAATCCAAAAATACCTTGCTGCAATTTATTTACCATTATTTTACTTTGCAATTTACCTATTTGCCTACCACTACGAGATTTGATCCTTGCAAATAACCTCCGAGAGGATTGACAACCCCCTTGTTTGCGTTGGGTGCAAGTATTTGCTTTTGTGTGTGCAGGTACTGCTAACAAGGTTCTATGTGGTTCTCCTACTGGATTGATAACCTTGGTTCTTAACTGAGGGAAATACTTATGTCTACTGTACTTCTTCATCCTCTCCTGTTCGAGGAAATCCCAATGCAACTCACAAGTAGCAGGAAGAATTGCTGGCGCCGTTGCCGCAAGACATCACCAAAAACTATCAAGTACCTTCGCACAAACTACATCTACTTGCTCTTATATTTATTTGCATTTGCCTCTCATTTTCATCTCCCCCACTTCTAAAAAATACAAAAACACAAAAATATTTTATTTTGCTTGCTTTTATTGCCTTCTTATCAACACTCAAAAACAGAAAATGAAAGCAAAAAATTTAGGATAACTATGGATCCTCATCCACTTGCTAATCTTTTCAAAAGATCCAATTATGATGAACCAATTGCTAGTGGGTTGAGTGCACTTGATTACCTCTATGAAGTTTTGCTTGAAAATCATGAAACTGAAAATTGTGATGCAGTGTTAAAAGAAGAAATTTATGAAGTGATTCATGATAGCTCCTTGAATGAAAAGCATGATTGCAATGATGTCACTATAAATTCTTTTAATGTCAATTATTCTAATGATATGCAAAGCTACAAGCTTGGGGATGATAATTTTGTTACATCCACTACTTATTGCAATGATCATGATTGGGGTTATTCTTCTTATGATCTTGAAAATTTACTTAAGCCTCATGATGAATATCATATTGATAATAATGTTTGCAATAATATTGAAAGTGGGAGTGGAAGAGTGTCATCTTTAGGAAAAGAGAATCCCACATATTTGGAGAGTGTTCAGTCTCATGAAATTATTGATGAAAGTGGGTTTGGAGAGGTCATTACTTTAGTTGATGTTAATCCCACTATCTTAGAAGACTATAACATTTGGATGCATATTATATGATATCTATGTTGTTGAACTTTATTATGATCCTACATGTAATTATTATGAGAGAGGAAAATATGGTTGTAGAAATTTTCATGTTACTAAATTACCTCTCGTCATGTTGAGATTGTCAATGTTTTATTCTCCCTTGCATATGCTAGATATTTCTTGTCTTGATAATTTGTTTCCTTATAAAATGCCTATGCATAGGAAGTATGTTAGACTTAAATTTGTTTGTCACATGTATTATGATGCTCTCTTTGTGCTTCAATTTTTGTCTTTCATGTGAGCATCATTGAAATCTCAAAGCCTATCTTAATGGCTATAAAGAAAGAGCTTCTTGGGAGACAAGCCAATAGTTATCATTTCTGTTTTGTTTTTTAGTTTTCACACAATAATGCTACTGTTGTGACTGTGTTTTTATTCTTAAATTAGTGTTTGTGCCAACTAAATCCTTTGGGATGATTTGGTTGATAGTTGATTTGATTCTATGAAATAACAGAAACTTTTGCGCCTAGTAATAGAATTGTTTAAATTCACTAGAACGTGATAAAATTCTGTATTTTTTACACATGATTGATATACAAATTTGCCATGTTTTCCTAAGTTTTCAGAATTTTTGGAGTAACATAAGTATTGTGTTTGTTCAGATCATTACAGACTGTTCCCTTTTTGACAGATTCTATTTTTGTTACAAAGTTTGCTTGCTTTAATGAATCTATGGATTGTATCGGGGGGTATAAGTCATGGAGAAGTTATAATATAGTAATGCAATAATAAAATATGAATAGGTTTACAACAGTACCTAAAGTTTATGATTTGCTTGTTATACTAATGGATCTACGAGCTTTCTGTTGAGTTTTGTGTGCTGAAGTTTTCAAGTTTTAAGTGAGATTGCGATGGATGAAAGGAATAAGGAGTGGCAAGACCCTAAGCTTGGGGATGCCCAAGGCACCCCAAGGCAATATTAATGGAGACCCAAGCATCTAAGCTTGGGGATGCCCCAAAGGCATCCCCTCTTTCGTCTACCAACCATCGGTAAATTACTTGGAGCTATATTTTTATTCATCACATGATATGAGTTTTGCTTGGAGCGTCGTGTATTATATGAGTCTTTGCTTTGTTTGCTTTTTAGTTTGCCACAATCATCTTTGTTGCACACACCTTTTGAGAGGGACACGCATTAATTCGTGATTTGTTAGAATACTCTTTGTGCTTCACTTATATGTTTTGAGCTAGGCAGTTGCTCTAGTGCTTCACTTATATCTTTTAGAGCACGGCGGTGGTTATATTTTAAAGAAATAGTTGCACTCTTATGCTTTCAGTTATATCTTGTTGAGAGTCTAATAAATAGTAATGGTGACATGCAGGCGTTATGAAATTGGTCCTAATATGATAGGTATTCAAGAGGGATATAATAAAAACTTTCATGTAGATCACTGAATATGATAAGTTTGATTCCTTGCAATAGTTTTGAGATATAGAGATGGTGATATGTGGGTTGCACTAGTGAGTAATTGTGATTTAGTAAGAATATTGGTGTTAAGGTTTGTGATTCACGAAGCATGCACGTACAGCCTCCTGTTATGCTAAGAAGTTGGATCACAATTTATTATTGAGTGTCTTCCTTTGCGTGAAGGTCGGGGGCGCGCGATGGTTAACTCCTACCAACCTCCCCCTAGGGGCATGCGTACTAGTAATTTGCTTCGATGGCTAATAAACTTTCACAATAAGTATGTGAGTTCTTTATGACTAATGTGAGTCCATGGATTATACGCACTCTCACCTTTCCGCAATTTGCTAGCCTCTTCGGTACCATGCATTGTCCTTTCTCACCTCAAGATGTGGTGCAAACTTCGCCGGTGCATCCAAACCCCGTGATACGATATGCTATAGCAAACATAACCCTCCTTATATCTTCCTCAAAACGGCCACCATACCTACCTATCATGGCATTTCCATAGCCATTCCAAGATATATTGACATGCAACTTCCACCGTTCCGTTTATTACACTACAAAAAAATACACTTCCGTGATGATACATGTTTGTCACAGTAGGTCACGTTTTCTGTCATGCATGTACATCCATGACAATTTTATGACAGAATCAAGATAGTCATACCTATGCTGTCGTAGAAGTGTTCCATGACAATACCAAAATTATCATCACGGAAGTGTTCACTTCCATGACGATAAATGACGCGTCATGGAAGTGCTTTCGTCAAGGGTAACTGACATGTGGCATCCACCGTAACGGGTCACCGTTAAGCTATCGGGTCCGGTTTTGGATCCGATAATCCGTTAATAGCAACGACCAATGGGGATTTTCCATGTGTAAAATTCTCATTCGCCGGCGAATCCACATGTCGTCTCAGCGTTGGGACAGATGTCATCCAGCGAATGGACGTGATGCACCTATGATACGTCGACACGTGGCTCAGTCCAATAGAGGCCCATTCAGGTCAAAAGGCCGGCCCGTTTGACCTGGTCAAAAGGTAATGGCCCAGCCCACTAAAGGCCTGTTAACGGCCTGTTCGCATATAGCCCATTTAAAGCCCGCTAACACACGGCCCATTATGGCCAATCCGAATTAGGCCCAGTAGCGTCATCTGGGCCATCCAATATGATTTCAGCCCATTGTAACTTCTGGCCCATGTATGGCCCATGACGTCTTTCGGCCCATATGAGGCCCTGTGTAACTCTTGGCCCACTAACGGCCCGTGGTGAAACTGGCCCATAATGAACAGTATATTGCTTTATGCCCATTAAAGGCCCATTATTCCGTTGGGCCATTTCCGGTCCGTGTTATCTTTCGGCCTTCTAAGGGCCTTATTCTTGGGGTGATTTGCAGCAATCAATTACTTACGGTCTGTTACTGGTCTATTCCGGTTGTGGGCCAAATTCAGCCCCTGGTTAAAGTCGTCCCGCTTGTGGCCCGTTAATTCGTTGGGCCGTTTTTATAGCGTCATCAAATACGGCCCATTAACGGCCTGTTATTCCTGCTGACAAATTAAGCCCGTTATACTCATCGGCCTATTAACGGCCCGTTATGGTCAGCCCATGAATAGACGATTCTCACTCTATCCCGTTTCGGCCCACAATGCGGTCCGTTATTGGCCCACGTTTGGCCAATCGATCACACGGACCGTAGAAGGCCCATTGATTCTACGGCCCATAGGAGGCCCATGGTCACTACAGCAGATAGCAGGACCATGGTGGCAACGGTCCGTATGTTGCCGATGGTTATTGTGGCCTAGTTTTAAAACATAGGTTATTGCGACCAGTAGCAAACCGCGGAAAAAGAAATGCACTGACTACAAATAAACAAGACAACAAGGAAATAAATAAGCAAGCAACTTACGCTAGGCTATTACGCCTATTACACATATTACATCCACTGAGCATCAAAGTTCACCACCAGTGCAAATATGGGGAACAAAGCAGCATATTACATACACTGGTTCCACAGCAAAACAAGTCCAAAACTGACACCACTTCACAAGAGCTCAAGAAACAATATCCTGGGTATCCACCATGCTGGCAAGACGCTTAGCAAGATTATTAGCTTTCTCTTGTTTGGCGCTTAAATCCTCCAGCGCTTATTGTTGCACCAGAAAGTATGCATCTAAATTCTACAGGGACTTCCTCAGTCCTTTGGCTTCCTGTCACAGCACATCTAATCGATGTCTTTCAACTTGAAGTTGAGAGTCAAGAAGCCGAACTGACTTAGGCAGCGAGTTCGAAGAGCTTGTGCCAGCAGTAGTGGCCAGTAACTCGAACACTACATCAAGACAGGACTTTGCGGTTGTCTCACTGTCTTCAAGATAGTTTTTATCAGCTTTCTTGGAGACCAACAGGGATGTCTCACTATCTTGAACCTTATCTGCAGTACTTCCTTTACCATTGCATAACAGAGTACTCTTCTCCAATATATTGTCCGCATTCTAAAAGAGAAACAAGCAGACACATCACAGATTTACCATGTTGTATATGAAACTCATTTTGGTAAACCAGTTCAGTAGAAAGGTGGACAGGATAACAGCATGAAACAAACATATATCTATGACTATGGTCAATGTATGGTCTATATCATTCTATTTTATGTTGCCAAATCAAGATAGAGACAGTTCAAATCATATATGTTTAAGACAAAGCAGCATAGACAGAATATAAGTGTGGGAAACTACACAGCACTAACAACACTTGTTATGTGCATGGCATGAGAACATAACTGTTTATTCAATTGAAACTAAAATCAACATAGAGCAAGTTACAACAGCAAACCAGTTAAAGAAACAGGTTTAAAACATACCTGTTGCGCCATTGGATTTTCAATTGCATCCTTCAAATTTGGAATTAGTTGTTATGAGTAAATACAGTGATGCAAGAGCAAAGGAGTATGAACCATAGCTACGGAACCTGACCTGAGAACAATTCTTCTTCTTCTTTAAGTGTTGACTTGGGGTTCGGAGTGGTGGTGCTTGTGCTTTGGGCACTGCAATTGCCTTACTAACTACTCCTATTTGGGAACTCTGTGGTGGAGACGGTGCTGTGTCAACTGGAACTAGGTTACTATCTGCTGGGGTTGGAAGGGGTGCAGCTGGTTCTCTGTCCAACTGGGTAGGGGTACAATCTATGTGAGTCTGGGTTATATGTGGTGGGGCTGGTTCTTGGGCAAGTACAACCGTGGTTCTATCTGCATCGACGGGTAGCACTATCTTTTCTGAAGGCCGTATTTTTACTCCCATAGATACTGCCATCACCCCCTCCAATTCAAATGGCTGATAAACAAGAAAAGTAATTGAATGTACAGACATTGTATGATAGACAAGGTGCAATGGATAGTAGGGATGAAAACAGGGAATGAAATAAATCACATTTATGTTGTCTAACCAAACAGGATAGCATGACACAATTTCACATATATGATGGCTAACTAAACCGGATAGCATGACACAATTTCACATATATGATGGCTAACTAAACAGGACAGAATGACATACTTCAAAATATGATGACTATGTAAACAGGATGACATGATATAACTATACGATGTGTCTATTAAAGTAGTTGGCATGCCATAATTCACATACATGCCGTCGATGGAAACATGATGGCATGATATAATTCACTGATAGAATGACATAATTCAAAATATGATGACTATGTAAACAGGATGAGATGATATAACTATATTATGTCTTTAGAAAATGGGTTGGCATGCCATAATTCAGATACATGCTGTCTATGTAAACATCATGGCATGATATAATTCAAATATATGATTTATATACTAAGCAAGTAAGCAGAGGGCAATCACATATATGATGTGTAAACTAAGCAGATGGCATTCAATGTTGTGTATATGATGTAAAAACTAAGCATTGCAAGACAACATATGAATGATATGAGTAATATAACCCTGCCAAGTTTGAGCATGCACATCAGAGGGGAAATAGGACTGGTCATCTGTCTCTGAATCCTCCTGTGAGGAGCTATCTATAACCAGCAAGATATCTGCTTCAGCAGGTAGCATTGTCTGCTCTGAAGACCTTATTTTTACTCCAGATTTTTCCATCACTAATTCAAATGGCTAATGCACAGGAAGAGTAGTTGAATATACAAACATTGTCGACAAATGGAATACGTAATACAAAAAAAGGATGGCATGATATAATTCACATATATGATGCTTGGCTAAACAAAATGGCATTGCATAATTCACATATATAATGCCTTGCAACAAGATAGCATTGCATAATTCACATATATAATGTCTTGCAACAAGATGGTATTGCATAATTCACATATATGGTAATTAGACACTACAGGTGGCATTCACACAAAGCATGTCTAAACTAAGGAAATGACATAGCAATGCAAGACACCATATGCACGATATGAGCAATATAACCCTGCCAAGTTAGAGCATGCACCTCGGGGGGGGGGGGGGACTAGGACTGGTCATGTGTCTCTGAATCCTCCTCTGAGGAGCTATCCATAACCAGCAAGACATGCGCTTTGTCAGATAGCATTGTCTGCTCCGAAGACCTTGTTTTCACTCCAGATTTTTCCATGACCGTGTCGAATGCTGATGCACAGGAAGAGCAATTGAATCTACTAACATTGTTGACAAATTTAATACGTAATAAAAAAGGATGGCATGATATAATTCACATATAAGATGACTGGCTAACCAGGATGGCATTGCAAAATTCACATATATGATGCCTGGCTAAACAAGAAGGCATTGCATGATTCACATATATGATATAGAAACTAAACCGATGGCATTCACACAAAGTATGTCTAAACTAAGCAGATGCCATATTTTATGTATAAAGTAAGCAATGCAAGACACCATATGCATGATATGACCAACATCAGCTGGCCAAGTTAGAGCAAAATACCTCAGGGGGTAAATAGGAATGGTCTGCTCCCTCTGAATCCCCCTATGAACAGTTATCTTCCTCTTGATTACAGTCTAGAATGGGGGGAGGGGGTTGCTTTTGCACCCACCATGGAGCGACGTCCGCATGAAATTTTATTGCCACACAAGGCTCATCTCTTTTGCTGTACATCTTCAGTAGCATTGTGTACAATAACTGACATGCATAGGAATAAAACATAGTGAGATTATGTAAGGAGTGCATGCACAAATCCAGAGTGATGGTAGCAACCTGTGGATAGACCCAGAATCAATGATAGCAGGCAGATAATAGCTTCAGTTAAAAAATACAGATAATGGCTCAATTAATGTTTGTTTCCCACCCAATATGAAATTCATAGTAGACACCTGAGATTAAGCAGATAGTAGACATATACTATTGATTGCTGCCCCAATATGTACCCCACAACCATTTAAAAACTCAATTTTGAGCATTCGTTTGGACCTGACTTGGAGTCTAATCGGTGAACAGGACAATAAAGTAGCATGCCATATTAAACGATGCATAACGTAAGAAGACACGAAAGGGTGCGACCTCTCTTGCGGACCCGTGTAGTCCTCAAGGTCATCTGCTTAGTTGATGATGGTAATGCACTTGTCGTGGCTGCCGGCGGCAGGGAAGAAGATCTGAGGCCACGAAAGACAGTCTGGAGGGCGGATCCCTACTGTGGTGAACCCTTCTTTCGTTGGAGCACCTAAGCTTGGGTGGACGACAGCGCAACAGGAGTGGCACAAACCAAACAAGGTTTTCTTTGACACATATCTGTAACAGATGTAATTTTGTAAGGGCTTGTTTGAATTGGAGGATTCTAACAATGCAGGGATAGGAAATACACAGGAATAGGATAGGAATGCACGTGTAAAACAGAGGATTTAAAAACACAGGATTTCTGTCAATCTGGGCGTCTGGTTCACAAGAATTGGAAGATCACAGGAATGCAAAGCATGGTGAAATTAAGTCAAACCACAAGAAAATGTACAGTTATAATGTTATTATGCTACTATCTCCTAGTCTTGTGCTTCATGAATAGGAATTTGAAAAGGAGGCCAAGTGGATATTAAAATTCCTACGGTTTTTCTTTGAAGGAGACACTAAAGGAACAAATCATA
Source organism: Thinopyrum elongatum (assembly GCA_011799875.1). NCBI lineage: Eukaryota > Viridiplantae > Streptophyta > Magnoliopsida > Poales > Poaceae > Thinopyrum > Thinopyrum elongatum. Next base: position 529,008,520 of record CM022303.1, on the reverse strand, counting down.
CAGTTTTCCTTTGCTCCATTCCTTTGAACCAAATGCATGAATAGTAGTACCATAGGGAACTTTCCAAATCCTATGTTTTTCCTTCTCTTTTCCTTTCAAGCAGTGGCGATTCTATAGGCAGGCTTGAACAGGAAAAAACCTACACTCCATAAATGCTTTTGTGCTACTTCTACTACTTTGGACCCAGGCCACTGCCCTACTAGCTAAACTCACAGGCCCATCTACAAATGCACAGCTCAAACGCGCAGAAATAAATAATGATGGCTTTCGAGAGAGTCCATCACAGATAGCTAAGTTGCATGGTACCTCACTGCTTGTCATATAGTAGGAGAAACTAATCATATTTCACGTTACTGCACGAGCTCAGTGAACAATATATATAACATGTAGAGTAAAAAAGCGATGCAACAAATGTACAACCTCTTTGGCGAAGCCATGTAGATCTTAGCATCATTGGGTTGGTCACTGAGGATGCTGCGGCCAATGTGGCTGTCGAAGGAGGGGAAGAAGATCTTAGGCGTCTGGAGATGGAGCCGAGGGTACTGCTCCGCTGTGATGGAGGGTTTCGTCGTTGGAGCAGCTCCGGTGAGTTGTACGACGACAAGGCTGAAGCAGGACAAGAGAGACAACGTAAACCTGAGAGGAATTCTAATACCATCTCCAATAGATGATGTAAAATACATAACCACAAAGTGCTAGATGTAAAATACATCAGCCGATCATCTCTGAACTTAACTGTCGAAACTGAATTTAACTGTCGAAACTGAATTTTTCTGTCGAAACTGAATTTTGCTGTCGAATCTGAATTTTGCTGTCGAAACTGAATTTTACTATCGAAACTGAACGCACTAGTAGCAGAAAAGCAGTGCACTAATAGTTTTGCCCCAGAGTAGCAGTGATCTAAATCGGTAGCTGCTCCGACAGGGAACATAGTACCAGAGAGCAGCCAGGGCAGCTGGTCGTGCAGTAGCAGCAGCGCATGCGAGAGCCGGGGCAGCTAGTCATGTAGCAGCATCTCGGGTAGCAGTAGCAGGAGCTCGAGCGACAGCCGAAGCTACTGCTTGTGCAGCAGCAACGCGAGCAAGAGTAGACCAGCAGCGCAAGCAAGAGAAAGAGCAAGAGCAGCAGCGCGAGCAAGAGCAGGAGCAGACCAGGCAGGGGACCGAGAGCAAGAGCAGAGCAGTAGCGCGAGAGAGAGCCGAAGCAGCAGCAGGAGTGCCAACGAGAGCCGGAGCAGCAACAGCAGCTCCTACTGATGTCGACGTTGCCGCCGAGGGAGAGACGCCATGGAGGAAGTAGCCGACGACGCCACCGTAGATGGAGCCGCGCCATGGCGGCTCGGGACCGAGCGCCGGCAGCACCGTGAGATCGAATCAAAAAGAAAATGCAGCGATTAGTGTAGAACCTCTTTGGTGGCGCCGATTAGGCCTCAGCTTCATCCGAGGAATCGGTGATGGTGTTGCTCTTCCGGTGGTGCAGGTGAAGACGGTGGTGTGGTAATGGAGGTGGCGCGATAGACAAGGCGAACGTCGGGGCAGCTCCTTGGAGGTGGAGGACGGGGTGGCTGAACCAGCGGGCAAATGAGATCGACGACGGATCCTCATCCGGTGCGCTGGATGAGGGACGTCTAGCTGTTGCGGTGGACGATGTCGTCGGGGAAGAGGCTCCGGCTGGGTGGTGGACGGAGGAGGGTGTGGGGCTTCACGGGTTTTCGCGGCCTCGGTTTACGAATGGGGGGTGGAGGGGATGGGAGGGGGGAACCATGGGTTAAAGATGCGCTTGTCCGAAATGTGGGGTAAGTTACAAAAGTACCCCCACCGATTTGAACTAGGCGGTTCTGTCGGTTCAAGGGTATCACGGGAATTTCGCGTGTCGGGATTTCGCAGGAGGTGGGAGTTTTCGCGCGCGTTGTAATTTTGGGATAGCAAGGTGCGGGTTGAGATGAGGAAGTTTTCGGAGCACAACGAGACAATGAGATATCTTAAAATTTCGGGATAACAAGGCGCGGGTGTAAGAGGCGGGAGTTTCATAGCACGATAGACAGAGATGCTAGCATGAAATTTCGGCATAACAAGGCGCGGCTTCAAATTTGGGGAGAACAAGCTTAACGTGTACAAAAAAACAAAAACAAAAAAGACAATTCGGACCCCACTAGAGAGAGCCATGTCCCGTTTTACTACATTATTACTAGAAATGCTATTCAAAAACAACAACAAAAAACAAAAAAAAATCGGGACAACAAGCTTAACGTGTACAGTACCAAATCAATTTGCACTTCCCTCAACAATAAAAAAACATTTCCTATTGTCTAGCATATGGACTAAATTAGAGTACATTTCCCTGTTTGAATGGGATTGTACTCAGGTTAGTTATACAACCATCTAAATATTATCTTCACAACACATGACATGAATATGAGTGTGGCACCCCGGCTCAGAGAAACCGGAACGCCCCGTATTCCAGCCTAGAGATCGAGGTGAAGTCTTCTGGAATACGACACTGCTTAGCATAGAACAAACCAGCTTTCTATTACAACACGAATACAAATACAAGGTCTCCGATATTACAATGAATAACACCGGCACGGCGACACTACGCCAACCACAGTTGCTCTATGCAAGCAGCATAACAACTCAAGGCAGCGAAACCTCTACTGGCAGCGGAACAATGAACGACAATGATGGACTCCAATCCGCAGGGACTCTGGCTGGAACGTTTATCCTAGCTCGCGAACACAGGAACCACACCAAACGAGCAAGCAATCCAGGCACGACCTGCAAACTGGCATGACACGCCAGGTCAGTACATTGAATGTACTTGCAAGCTCATAATAACCAAAAGCAGTCAAGACAAACAACAGCATGGCATTAGCAGGTTAAAGCAATCATGAACATGATACATGGCATACACAAACTAAACATGATACGTCTAAAACAACACTAGCATGGCATGAGCAAATGAACATGATGATACTACATGCAACAGGTAAACCATATCATGCACCAACTTACTCTTACTCGGCGGTTAACTCGTAACCATCTCACGCATCATCTTACCAACATCGGTATCCACGATACCGTCGTGATCCTCTCACGATCACATAAAAATCAACCAACTTCGGTATCCATGATACCTCCGTGATCCTCTCTCGATCACAACCAATCTCTTCTCATCATCGAACCGGGGTTATTATTAGTCAAGTAATTATTATAGTTGGCTCATAGTGTGACCGACTACGAACTGGGCCCATATCCACGGGCGCGGCTATCGATAGATTTAAACACACACTCTGCAAAGGTTAGTACACTGTACCCACACCACGGAATCCATGGCCTCGCACTCCCATTCGGTTGGACCAACGGCATTCCGACAAAACCGATCTGTTGCCATCACACTCTCCCAGCCACTCCGACAAACTCCCCTTTGGGCTAAGTCCTGGGTGGCCCCGATGTCAACCAATGACATCCCACGGCCACCGTCGTGGCAAAACATAATCGGTCCCAAACGGGGACAAGGTACCATAACAACAACAACGGGCACACAAGGTTTATGTCCGCCTACCTAATCAGGGTAGCGCGCACCCATAACCTTCCCTCTTTGGAGGCACCGGCGAGAGGCATGATAATAGACCGCATTAGGGCCTTCCCATAAAAGGCAAATGTGGTTGCACTGGTCAGCTCGATTTGGTGGCACCATGACTCAGCCAACGGTTGTTCAAGTTCATTATTGTCCGGTTAAACTTGAATGAAATGAGCTGAGCCATATTGAAATACATGATGCAACTACAATTCATGAGCATGATATCAACATAAGAATGGAGGTGCAACATAATCATCGAGCATAACCACAATGAAGCATTAAACCATATGAGCATGGCATACCGACGAGCATAAGCATAACATTACACCTGAGCATAGCATGACTACTTGCATCGGGAATAAATACCATGCAAGAACATAACGATAATACTACCAAGTAAGCATGTAACCAACTCGATGCAAATGGAACATGCATCGCAACGGTACTTGATAACAGACGATAAACATGCATCAGACTGAACATCACTGCTATCACCATGTACTACTACTACCAAGCATAACATGAGAAAATAATACTAGCAAGTAGCACAAGATAACAAGATGCATCAGAACATAGCATGAAGGTGAACATGAAACCACGAGCATAACCGAAATAACGACAGTAGTAGCAAACAAGCAGACAGATAACACGCAAACTTTTATTAAATATTCAAGTAGAAAACCATGGCTACTACATGGCTATCATGCAAGTGGCTGTTGTGGCTTGCCTGGGGTGACGGAGACTCCGGGAAGAAGTGCGGTGAAGCCGCGGAACGACACGCCGGACGGTTTTCTCTCGGAGGGGGCTGATTAGAAGCAAGGGCAAAATGGTCATTTTCACTGTGGGACCACCTATTGAAAATGGTACCAACAGAAAGATCTCGATAAGACGAAGAAGTGAGCATTGGTTTCACCTCAATCGGAGTTACGGTCGCGGAGATACGAGGGGTGGAAGTTCAGGGACTAATCTATAAATTTTTCCTACAAACAAGTCCCTGGAGCAGAAAACAGAAAGCGCCTGCGGGAAATACGTCTTCTGCACAGGAAAACGACTTCTCAACCGAAGTAGATTCAAAATACGCTTTCTCTAAATGAAAACATATTTGCAGAAAACCGTTTCCACTTACAACATGTGGACCCAGGGGGGTGAGAGGCTTATAGCGGGGGTCCACTAGCAGGGGGAGGGGGCCAGGGCGCTCGTCTTCTTCCTTCTCCCGTGCTCGCTCATGACAGAGAGCAGAGGAGGTTGGGCAGGGCGCTGCCGGCGCTGGCCCCGCCGCCTCTGGCCACCTCCGACCGAGGCGAGGGCACCGGCAGGCTCGGGGACGAACGTCACACCTGTTTAGAGGGAAAACGGCCGCCGGGGAGGAGTGGGGAGGAGGGGAGGTCGCGGCGACGGGGAGGAGTATAGAGAGCTCGGGCGGCGGGGTTCTCCGGCGATGCGGCCGCTCCAGGGAGGGGGCAAGGGGCTGGGGCGAACCGCGGGGAGGAGAGGAGTGCTCTGGTGGTGGCTAGAGGAGGAGAGGAGGACTAGGCGCACCAGGGAGGAGCGAACTCCGGCGATGTCCGCGGTGGCCCGAGAAGAAAACGGCGAGGATAGGCACTCCAGTGGTCGGGAGCGGCGAGGGAGAGGCTGGTGAGGTGCGGAACACCTCGGGCACGCCTTAAATAGGCCGCGGGGGAGGGCTCTAGAGCATCACGGGCAAGCTCAAGCCAAGCTCTAATGGAGGACAGAGGCTGGATGCATCACGGGCATGGTGCTAGCGGCGCATTTATGGCGAACCAGGACGAGGCAGAGGCACAGGGCGACGCAGGAGCTCACGGGGCCGCTACTAGACATGAATGGAGGTCAAGACGAGGATGGAGACGACGGGAACAGCGGCCGGAACGAGCCAGAGCGCGAGTTTGCCATGACGCAAGCGTGATCACCACGTGCACTGGTGCAAATGGCTCGTTTTGGCTGGACCGACCATGTCCAGTAGATAGTCCATACTGCCCTTAATCTAAGTGAAGAAAGAATTCAGTCCAGGGGCAAGGAAGAGATTTGCAGATGGCCCCGAAGCAGACCAATAGCCAAGTGTTTGTGCTGTGCAGTGGGGACACCAGCTTTGTAACGAAGGAGGGGATTTGTCTGGTGATGATCACATACTAAGATGATGTTGATCACCAAAAATCAGCTTAAGAGGATGAGTTTAGAGGGTACTTGCTGTAGAAAGGGCCCTACTGGTCAGATTTGGGGATTATGAAGTAGCACTCATATAGATGATTGTCATGAGCTGAAATTTGGAGGAGATGAGTTATCTTATCATATTAAGACACTGTAAAAGTTTCATACCAATTGGATATACCAAAGTGGTACTTGCTTCACAGTGCTTTATTCTAACCAGAAACTTTGAAAAATTGCACAGGGCAATTGGCTAGATGAAATGAGCCAAAACTTGGTGGAGGGAGTTAATATGGATAGGATAATGTCCTGGTAAATTTCCAGATTAATTGAAGCAATATAAAATGTAGTTGCTTCACAAACTAAAAATCTGACCAGAAACCAAGATTTGGAGCTGGGCTCACATAGATGAGTTACATAAGCTCAAATTTGGTGGAGAGTGATGATTTGATCATATGAAGGACCTTGCAAAATTTCAACTCATTTGGATATGCCTAGCTAGTACTTCCTTCACAATGGCTTCCGTTAGACAAGAACTTTGAAAAATTGCTCAGGAATATTTACTAGGCAAATTGAGTTGAATTTTGGCATGGGGCTATGATATCGACAGGAAAAGGTGTCCAAAAAGTTTGGAATCAACCAAGCAAAGATAAATGACACTTCCTTCTCAAAAAGCCACTTAGGGCAGAATGAGAAAAGGAATATTTGTGAATTATCTTTGATGATGCCAAGGAAGGATTTTGACATATTTGAGGAAGATATAACCCAAAAAAATTATGAGAATTATTTGGGAATTTTGGGAGTGACAGAAAGATGGGTTGCTTCTCAACCTAGGGTTTAAAGGGTTGTTCCTCTAATAGAAAAGGAATATTCCCAGGAAAAAGAATATTGGAATTGGGTCAAGGATGAAAATGACATGATCTTGGGATGATGATGATGATGACAAGCCACTATAAAACCTCGGAAGACATGATCTTCCCAAGTTTCAGAACCACGTAGCCACAGAAAAGCAAATCAAATCAAGAAATCCAAGAAAATCATCAGAAATAGAAAAGGGCAAAATCCAGGGTGTTACAAACCTTCCCCCCTTAAAGAAATCTCGTCCTCGAGATTTGGTTGCTTAGGGAACAAGTAAATATTCTGACCTGAAGAAACCATTTCCAACTCGGGTTTCTCCTATTTACTCTTATATTATGTTCCCACTGAAATGGGTCTGACTGACTGCCTTGATCTGGGGTGGTTTGCTTCACCGTATCTGACATACTGACAGGACTTACCTCATATGTTCTTGTTCATACTAACTCAAATTTTCTTTCATATCTGCTGGCTTAGCTGAGGTCCGAAAGATTATCATTACTGACATATGTGTCCTTCTCGATATTGATCCTTGCTGGAGATGTTATTCTCGTATCGAGTACCGAGAATATTCCACGGAGTGGGGAACACATCTTCCCGTGGAACAAAGAATCTCTTCTATCCAGGTATCGGGTTCCTCGAATATATGCATGCCTTCTGGGTTCAAAACAGTGATGTGAATCATACCTGTTCTTCTAATGGATTCTGACATCTTGCAGGAGTTTCTGACTTATCTTGACTGGCTTCACAATCTTGAGTATCCAAATCTGTACCAAAGGTTTGACTGTCGCTTGATCTGACTGATAGAAAAATGCACCATCTCCTGATGATAACATTTGCAGACTTGACTGGCGGTGATCTTGGCAAAGAATCCCGTTCACGGCAGGATATTCTTTAATTGCTCCCCGTATGCGAGAGCACATGCTTTGAGGCTGGTTTATTAATACCAGGATTACTCATTTTGCCGGTATATCCATGTGGATAACAGTCCGTGCGATGCTTCAATATGTTGAGCTGTCCTTGGGTCAGACTTGACAGACTTGGGTATTCAATGCTGATAGTTCTGAGCATATACAGTTGACTGAGATGGTTGCCTTGCTATGAGGTCCTTACTACAATGGAGTAGACCTCTTAGGCGTATCTTCACTTGGGTTTGATGTGGAATAAGACTGTCTTGGGCATACATACCACATTTTTCACACAATAACCGGCATACCTGTATTGTCGGTCTTGCTCTTTCATCATTATGTTCTTCATCTCGATCCTTAACTGAAAGAGCGGGGCTTGATTATTTTCGCGGCCCTGAGTACTGTCATGTGCAATATCTTGCAATCATACCTTGGTCTTGTTCATGTCTTGAGTCTCGGGATATTTATCCGGTTCACATGTGCTTATACAGTTCTCATTACTGTTTTTGACTATGCCAGACAGTGACAGGATTAATAACATCACCTTGTCGGGTGTGCGGGGGCTGATCTCGATAATTACTGTCAAGATGATATCCCAACATTGTCTTTCTTCAAGACTTGTCGATTCTTGCATCACTCACTGGTTTTTCCTTCACTTGCATATCCAGTGAGGTTGTCGGATGTGTACCGTGAATTCTTCCTTGTGCGAAGGACTTGCATGAACTTGGCATCATACTCACTGTATGAAGAAATATCTGATTTTCGAGCCATACCTTGGTTCTGACTGATTCTTGTTTCTGACTCAACTATTGCAGATCTGACTCGTGGAAAATACCACCATATCCTGCCAACATCATTGTTGAATATCTTGTACCAGTGCCGTACTAAAGAAGATTGGGCAGCTTGCATTGGAAGCCACCAGGATATCGTGCTGGGGAAAACTGGATGGCTTGTGCTCAAAGCTTTCGGCAGATATCTTGCTAAGGAAGGCTGGGTAGCGTACCTTATAAGCTTCCCCCCTTAAAGACTTGCTAGGGAAGACTCGGTACCTTATGCCAGAAGCTTCTTGCAGTATCTTATTGAGATGACTGAATATCTTGCATGGGAATCCTTTGATACCTTACTGATGCAGACTGGGAATTTTGTCTTTGTACGCTTCGCTAATAAATTGTGGAGAAGGACGGGACTGATTTTCTTTGTGAACTAAAGAATACATATATTCTTGTCATTCCGGCTGCTGATTACTTGTATGACAAGAATTGTCTGACCATCCTTCTTGCTGAATTCATTGCATATTTGGACTGACTTCTGGGTGTCGCATGTTTTAAATCTGACTCATGGCAGAATCAATCATTGTGTACGGACCATACCTTGAAATGCATGTTGGACTTGGATCCAAATTTGTTCTCCTACTGGTTTAATCATTGCTGCAATAAAGATGTATCTCTGACGGTGCTTGTTACAGAAAGTCTGAGCAGAATATAATTTTATCCAGACCGGAAGTCTGCAATCCAATGCTGTCAGTTGAAAATCTCATTGCTTTTAACTGAGTCCCTTGGTGTATATCTTTACTTCTCATGGCTTATTCTGATCCGGTGTCGGTTGATGAGCAATTCTCCATAAGGGGGTAACACCGAAGATTCAAATAAAGAAGCACGAGAAAACGATTTATTGCAACAAAGCACACATCAAACAAGCTACAAAACTACTCCACACAGGCACACACAAGCATGATACTATAGCAGATGCACATGCACTACACGAAGGACTACACCCTACGCTTGAGAAAACGCTTGGGAACTGATGAAGAAGCTAAGGGAGTAGCGAGTGGAACTGCTGACTCCGAAACTCCGGATGGATGAGGCGGAGGGGTTGGAGAAGCTGGCGGAGACTGGGGTAGGGAAACACCAAGCAATCTCCTGGCTCGAATGGCGTCTCAGACTGATTCAGAAATAAGACGACACTCGGCCGTCATGTAACTGGACATGGCGAGGATAGCCGGGTCATCTTGAGGGTCGACAGACGGGAACTGGATCCGCTTAGAATTCTCGGCGATGGTGGGATAGTATTGATAGGCACGGTTCTCTTGCACCATGCTCTCTTGATGACGAAGACCAGTGATTCCTGCCATTGCGGCAAGCTGAATGGCATGCTCGGGAGTAGCGCCGTAACCACCGTGGAAACTGTAGGTGCTCTTACCAACAGGAATCGAGGCTGACAGATGGACATGAGCAACATACTCCAGAATTCTTCCTCCGGTAGAAAACTGGAATACTTGGTAATGGGGTGGATCTCCGAGGGGATAAATGCTACGCCACATATCGCGAAGGAGGGTGGCAAAGCTGAGAGGTGCAGGAGTGGGATTGAACGCAATAGGAACAGCACCGGGAGCTCTGGGGATTGCAATGAACTCATGGAAGCTGACCGTCATCTATGCACGAAACAGGGGTTAGGGGTAACCGAATAAGACTATATGCAGCAAACAAATGCAACAACCAAATGCAGCAAGCAAGGCAACATCCAGACCCTATACTACCATTTTCTAACGTTCCAGTGGACTAGGACGCTCTAGAGCCAGACCTGCTCTAATACCAAGCCTGTGGCACCCAGGCTCAGAGAAACTGGAATGCCCCGTATTCCAGCCCAGAGATCAAGGTGAAGTCTTCTGGAATACGGCACTGCTTAGCATAGAACAAACCAGCTCTCTATTACAACATGAATACGAATACAAGGTCTCTGATATTACAATGAATAACACCGGCACGGCGATGCTACGCCAACCACAGTTGCTCTATGCAAGCAGCATAACAACTCGAGGCAGCGGAACAACGAACGACGATGATGGACTCCAATCCGCAGGGACTCTGGCTGGAATGTTTATCCTAGCTCACGAACACAGGAACCACACCAAACAAGCAAGCAATCCAGGCACGACCTGCAAACTGGCATGACATGCCAGGTCAGTACATTGAATGTACTTGCAAGCTCACAATAACCAAAAGCAGTCAAGACAAACAACAGCATGGCATTAGCAGGTTAAAGCAATCATGACCATGATACACGGCATACACAAACTAAACATGATACGTCTAAAACAACATTAGCATGGCATGAGCATATGAACATGATGATACTACATGCAACAGGTAAACCATATCATGCACCAACTTACTCTTACTCGCAGGTTAACTCGTAACCATCTCATGCATCATCTTACCAACATCAGTATCCACGATACCGTCGTGATCCTCTCACGATCACATAAAAATCAACCAACTTCAGTATCCACGATACCTCCGTGATCCTCTCTCGATCACAACCAATCTCTTCTCATCATTGAACAGGGGTTATTATTAGTCAAGTTATTATTACAGTTGGCTCATAGTGTGACCGACTACGAACAGGGCCCATATCCGCAGGCGCGGCTATCGATAGATTTAAACACACACTCTGCAGAGGTTAGTACACTGTACCCACACCACGGAATCCATGGCCTCGCACTCCCATTCGGGTGGACCAACGGCATTCCGACAAAACCGATCTATTGCCATCACACTCTCCCAGCCACTCCGACAAAGTCCACTTTGGGCTATGTCCTGGATGGCCCCGATGTCAACCAATGACATCCAACGGCCACCGTCGTGGCAAAACATAAACGGTCCCAAATGGGGACAAGGTACCATAACAACAACAACGGGCACACAAGGTTTATGTTCGCCTACCTGATCAGGGTAGCGCGCGCCCATAACCTTCCCTCTTTGGAGGCACCGGCGAGAGGCATGACAATAGACCGCATTAGGGCCTTCCCATAAAAGGCAAATGTGGTTGCACTGGTCAGCTCGATTTGGTGGCACCATGATTCAGCCAATGGTTGTTCAAGTTCATTATTATCCGGTTAAACTTGAATGAAATGAGCTGAGCCATATTGAAATACATGATGCAACTACAATTCATGAGCATGATATCAACATAAGCATGGAAGTGCAACATAATCATTGAGCATAACCACAATGAAGCATTAAACCATATGAGCATGGCATACCGGCGAGCATAAGCATAACATTACACCTGAGCATAGCATGACTACTAGCATCGGGAATAAATACCATGCAAGAACATAACGATAATACTACCAAGTAAGCATGTAACCAACTCGATGCAAATGGAACATGCATCGCAACGGTACTTGATAACAGATGATAAACATGCATCAGACTGAACATCATTGCTACCAGCATGTACTACTACTACCAAGCATAACATGAGAAAATAATACTAGCAAGTAGCACAAGATAACAAGATGCGTCGGAACATAGCATGAAGGTGAACATGAAACCACGAGCATAACCGAAACAACGACAATAGTAGCAAACAAGCAGACAGATAACGGGCAAACTTTTATTAAATATTCAAGTAGAAAACCATGGCTACTGCATGGCTATCATGCAAGTGGCTGTTGTGGCTTGCCTATGGGTGACGGAGACTCCGGGAAGAAGTGCGGTGCAGCCGCGAAATGAAACACCGGACGGTTTTCTCTCGGAGGGGGCTGATTAGAAGCAAGGGAAAAATGGTCATTTTCACTATGGGACCACCTAGTGAAAATGTTACCAACAGAAATATCTCGACGAGACGAAGAAGTGAGCATTGGTTTCACCTCAATTGGAGTTACGGTCGCGGAGATACGAGGGGTGGATGTTCAGGGACTAATCTATAAATTTTTCCTACAAACAAGTCCCTGGAGCAGAAAACAGAAAGCGCCTGCGGGAAATACGTCTTCTGCACAGGAAAACGACTTCTCAACCGAAGTAGATTCAAAATACGCTTTCTCTAAACGAAAACGTATTTGCCGAAAACCGTTTCCACTTAAAACACGTGGACCCAGGGGGGTGAGAGGCTTACAGGGGGGTCCACTGGCAGGGGGAGGGGGCCAGGGCGCTCGTCTTCTTCCTCCTCCCGTGCTCGCTCTTGACAAAGAGCAGAGGAGGTCGGGTAGGGCGCTGCCGGCGCTGGCCCCGCCGCCTCTGGCCACCTCCGACCGAGGCGAGGGCACCGACAGGCTCGGGGACGAACGTCACACCTGTTTAGAGGGAAAACGACCGCCGGGGAGGAGTGGGGAGGAGGGGAGGTCACGGCGACGGGGAGGAGTATAGAGAGCTCGGGCGGCGGGGTTCTCCGGCGATGCGGCCGCTCCGGGGAGGGGGCAAGGGGCTGGGGCGAACCGCGGGGAGGAGAGGAGTGCTCTGGTGGTGGCTAGAGGAGGAGAGGAGGACTAGGCGCACCAGGGAGGAGCGAACTCCGGCGATGTCCGCGGTGGCCCGAGAAGAAAACGGCGAGGATAGGCACTCCAGTGGTCGGGAGCGGCGAGGGAGAGGCTGGTGAGGTGCGGAACACCTTGGGCACGCCTTAAATAGGCCACGGGGGAGGGCTCTAGAGCATCACGGGCAAGCTCAAGTCAAGCTCTAATGTAGGACAGAGGGTGGGCGCGGCACGGGCATGGCGCTAGCGGCGCATTTATGGCGAACCAGGACGATGCAGAGGCACAGGGCGACACAGGAGCTCACGGGGCAGCTACTAGACATGAATGGAGGTCGAGACGAGGAGGGAGACGACGGGAACAGCGGCCGGAACAAGCCAGAGCGCAAGTTTGCCAGGACGCAAGCGTGATCACCGTGTGCACTGGTGCAAATGGCTCGTTTTGGCCGGACCGACCATGTCCAGTAGATAGTCCATACTGCCCTTAGTCTAAGTGAAGAAAGAATTCGGTCCAGGGGCAAAGAAGAGATTTGCAGATGGCCCCAAAGCAGACCAACAGCCAAGTGCTTGTGCTATCCAGTGGGGACACCAGCTTGGTAATGAAGGAGGGGATTTGTCTGGTGATGATCACATACTAAGATGATGTTGATCACCAAAAATCAGCTTAAGAGGATGAGTTTAGAGGGTACTTGCTGTAGAAAGGGCCCTACTGGTCAGATTTGGGGATTATGAATTAGCACTCATATAGATGATTGTCATGAGCTGAAATTTGGAGGAGATGAGTTATCTTATCATATTAAGACACTGTAAAAGTTTCATACCAATTGGATATACCAAAGTGGTACTTGCTTCACAGTGCTTTATTCTGACCAGAAACTTTGAAAAATTGCACAGGGCAATTGGCTATATGAAATGAGACAAAACTTGGTGGAGGGAGTTAATATGGATAGGAGAATGTCCTGGTAAATTTTCAGATTAATTGAAGCAATATAAAATATAGTTGCTTCACAAACTAAATATCTGACCAGAAACCAAGATTTGGAGTTGGGCACACATAGGTGAGTTACGTGAGCTCAAATTTGGTGGAGAGTGATGATTTGATCATATGAAGGACCTTGCAAAATTTCAACTCATTTGGATATGCCGAGCTAGTACTTCCTTCACAATGGCTTCCCTCAGACAGGAACTTTGAAAAATTGCTCAGGAATATTTACTAGGAAAATTGAGTTGAATTTTGGCATGGGGCAATGATATCGACAGGAAAAAGTGTCCAAAAAGTTTGGGATCAATCAAGCAAAGATAAATGACACTTCCTTCTCAAAAAGCCACTTAGGGCAGAATGAGAAAAGGAATATTTGTCAATTATCGTTGATGATGCCAAGGAAGGATTTTGACATATTTGAGGAAGATATGACCCAAACAATTTATGAGAATTATTTGGGAATTTTGGGAGTGACAGAAATATGGGTTGCTTCACAACCTAGGGTTTAAAGGGTTGTTCCTCTAATAGAAAAGGAATATTCCTAGGAAAAAGAATATTGGAATTGGGTCAAGGATGAAAATGACATGATCTTGGGATGATGATGAGGATGACAAGCCACTATAAAACCTCGAAAGACATGATCTTCCCAAGTTTCAGAACCACATAGCCGTAGAAAAGCAAATCAAATAAAGAAATTCAAGAAAATCATCAGAAAAAGAAAAGGGCAAAATACAGGGTGTTACAATGAGAGTAGTAAATTCCCATATAAATATGAACTACATGTACATATGAACTCGAATTCAAATATATGTGTCCATTTTATGTTGAATTCAAATCATAGTACATGTATGCTCTAGCTAGATGTTTAGAATCTAAACCATGTATGATACTATGTACAATGTGTTTAACACGCACAACACACACACACCCCATTTAGATATGTGCGGCGAAAGCGACCCACCATCTCCAATTTGAATAGTTTGTCCATGCATGGATGCAATGTCGCCAAACGATGCCTGCCATTGGTATCTCAAATTCAAATCAGTTTGACCTTGTTCAATGTGTATACAGTATAGCATGCTCATTTCAAAACCACACCATGCATATCTCAATTATATTTATGCATGCATGGGTTTCAAACATCATGATCTCTTATTCAAATATTTGAATTCAACTTTACATTGATTATGACCTGATACGTCTCCAACGTATCTATAATTTTTTATTGTTCCATGCTATTATATTATCTATTTTGGATATTTTATATGCATTAATATGCTATTTTATATTATTTTTGGGACTAACCTATTAACCTAGAGCCCAGTTCCAGTTTATGTTTTTTCCTTGTTTTTGAGCCTCTCAGAAAAGGAATACCAAACGGAGTCCAGACAGAATAAAACTTCACAATGATTTTTCTTGGACCAGAAGACACCCAGGGGACTTGGAGTCCAAGTCAGAAGAGCCACGAGGCGGCGACAAGGGTGGAGGGCGCGCCGTAGGGGGGGGGGGAGCCCCTACCTTGTGGGCCTCTCGGGACTCCCCTGACCTAGCTCTTCCTCCTATATATTCACATACATTCCAGAACCACCAGAGGCATCCACGAAAACACTTTCCCACCGCCGCAACCTTATGTTCCCGTGAGATCCCATCTTGGGGCCTTTTCCGACATCCTGCCAGAGGGGGAATCGATCATGGAGGGCTTCTACATCAATCCATTGCCCCTCCGATGATGCATGAGTAGTTTACCTCAGACCTACGGGTCCATAGCTAGTAGCTAGATGGCTTCTTCACTCTCTTTGATTCTCAATACAACGTTCTCCTTGATGTTCTTGGAGATCTATCCAATGTAATCTTCTTTTGCTGTGTGTTTGTCGAGATCCGATGAATTGTGGATTTATGATCAGCTTATCTATGAATATTATTTGAATCTTATCTGAATTCTTTTATGCATGATTTAATATCTTTGTATTTCTCTTCGAATTATCGGTGTGGTTTGGCCAACTAGATTGGTTTTTTCTTGCAATGGGAGAGGTGCTTAGCTTTGGGTTCAATCTTGCGTGATTTCACCCAATGACAAAGTAGGGGTAGTGAGACACGTATTGCATTGTTGCCATCGAGGATAAAAAGATGGGGTTTTCATCATATTGCTTGAGTTAATTCCTCTACATCATGTCATCTTACTTAAAGCGTTACTCCATTCTTTATGAACTTAATACTCTAGATGCATGCTGGATAGCGGTCGATGTGTGGAGTAATAGTAGTATATGCAGGCAGGAGTCGGTCTACTTGACACGGACGTGATGCCTATATGCATAATCATTGCATTGGATATCGTCATAACTTTGCACTTTTCTATCAATTGCTCGACAGTAATTTGTGCACCCACCGTATTATTTGCCTTCATGAGAGAAGCCTCTAGTGAAACCTATGGCCCCTGGGTCTATTTTTCATCATATTACTTTTTGATCTACTATTTTGCAAACTTTTATTTTTAGATCTATGTACCAAAAAACCCAAAAATATTTTATCTTTTGTTTATCTATCTCTATCAGATCTCTCCTTTGCATGTGACCGTGAAGGGATTGACAACCCCTTTATCGCGTTGGGTGCAAGTGTTTGATTGTTTGTGCAGGTGTTGGTGATTTGTGTGTTCTTCTCCTACTGGATTGATACCTTGGTTCTTAACTGAGGGAAATACTTACCTCTACTGTGCTGCATCACCCTTTCCTCTTCAAGGGAAAAACCAACGCAAGCTCTAGAAGTAGCAGGAAGAAATTCTGGCGCTGTTGCCGGGGAGATCTACGCCAAGTCAAGACATACCAAGTACCCATCATAAACTCTCATCTCTTGCATTACATTATTCGCCATTTGCCTCTCGTTTTCCTCTCCCCCACTTCTAAACGATTTTCGAAAAGATTTGTTTTTTTATTCGCCCTTCTTCCATTCGTCTCTTTCATTTGCTTTTTATTTGCTCATGTGTTAGATTGCTTTCTTTGTCACGATGGATCAACCCAAGAACTTTGATCCTTACTATAGGAAGTTGGAAAGAAATTGAAAATAATACTAGGAGCTTCATGTCCCTACAATTTGAGCATAATAATTTCTTTACAAATGAGCTCAAGGAGCAGAAAACTTTTATGGAGTTTATGAATAAAGAACTTGATGATATGTCTAAGGAATTCTATGGTCTTAAATCTCAATTTGCTCATCTTGAAAATTTAGTTGGCCAAGTTTCTGATAAACAAACCACTTTGGTAAATAAGATGGCCGCTAAACCGGAGTCTTGTTAAAATAATGATGAAGATCTTAAAGTGATTGATGTGACTCCTATTAAATCTTTGTTTTCTAAAATAAATCTTGATAAAGATGGGACTAGAGATGAGTCAACTTTAGTTAAAAGGCGACCCAATGATTCAGAGTTTATAGATCTTGATGCAAAAATTGATAAAAGTGAGATTGGAGAGGTCAAAACCTTAAGTAGCAATGAACCCACTCTTTTAGATTTCAAAGACTTTAATTATGATAATTGTTCTTTAATAGATTGTATTTCCTTGTTGCAATCCATGTTGAATTCTCCACATGCTTATAATCAAAATAAAGCTTTTACTAAACATATTGTTGATGCTTTGATGAAATCTTTTGAAGAAAAGCTTGAATTGGAAGTTTCTATCCCTAGGAAATTTTATGATGAGTGGGAACCTACTATTAAGATTAAGATTAAAGATTATGAGTGCCATGCATTGTGTGATTTGGGTGCTAGCATTTCCACGATTCCAAAAACTTTATGTGATGTGCTAGGTTTCCGTGAATTTGATGATTGTTATTTAAATTTGCATCTTGCGGATTCCACTATTAAAAAACCTATGGGAAGGATTAATGATGTTCTTATTGTTGCAAATAGGAATTATGTGCCCGTATATTTCATTGTCCTTGATATAGATTGCAATCCTACATGTCCTATTATTCTTGGTAGACCTTTCCTTAGAACGATTGGCGTAATTATTGATATGAAAGAAGGAAACATTAGATTTCAATTTCCATTAAGGAAAGGCATGGAACACTTTCCTAGAAAGAAAATTAAGTTGCCGTATGAATCTATTATGAGAGCTACTTATGGATTGCATACCAAAGATGACAATACCTAGATCTATGTGTTTTTATGCCTAGCTAAGGGCGTTAAACAATAGCGCTTGTTGGGAGGCAACCCAATTTTATTTTTGTTCTTGTTTTTTTGGTTCTATTTTTCAATAAATTTTTCATCTACCCTCTGGTTAGATGTGTTTTGGTGTTTTAATTAGTGTTTGTGTCAAGTAAGACCTTTGGGATGGCTTATGGTGATAGTTGATTTGATCTTGCTGAAAAATAGAAACTTTTGCGTCCAGTCACAGAATTTTAATAATTCACTGGAGAGTTGAAAACCCTGAATTTTTTACACAAGATTGATATATAAATTTCCTCTGTTGTCTAATATTTCAGAATTTTTGGAGTTACGGACATATTAGAACAATTCGGATCTTCGCAGACTGTTCTGTTTTTTGACAGATTCTGTTTTCTTTGTGTTGTTTGCTTATTTTGATGAATCTATGGTTAGTATCGGGGGGTATGAACCATGTATAAGTTGGAATACAGTAGATATTACACCAATATAAATAAATAATGAGTTCACAACAGTACCAAAAGTGGCGATTTTATTTTCTTGTACTAACGGATCTCACGAGTTTTATTTGAGTTTTTTTTTGTGAAGTTTTCAAGTTTTGGGTAAAGATTTGATGGACTATGGAATAAGGAGTGGCAAGAGCCTAAGCTTGGGGATGCACAAGGCAACCCAAGGTAATATTCAAGGACAACCAAGAGCCTAAGCTTGGGGATGCCCCAGAAGGCATCCCCTCTTTCGTCTTCGTCTATCGGTAAATTTACTTGAGGCTATATTTTTATTCACCACATGATATGTGTTTTGCTTGGAGCGTCTTGTATGATATGAGTCTTTACTTTTTAGTTTGCCACAATCATCCTTGCTGTACACACCTTTTGAGAGGGACACGCATGAATCGTGATTTATTAGAATACTCTATGTGCTTCACTTATATCTTTTGAGCTAGGCAATTTTGCTCTAGTGCTTCACTTATATCTTTTTAGAGCACGGCGGTGGTTTTATTTTATAGAAATTGTTGAACTCTCATGCTTCACTTATATTATTTTGAGAGTCTTTCTAAACAGCATGGTAATTTTCTTTGGTTATAAATTTAGTCCTAATATGATAGGCATCCAAGAGGGATATAATAAAAACCTTCATATAAAGTGCATTGAATACTATGTGAAGTTTTATTCTTTATGATTGTTTTGAGATATAGAGATGGTGATATTAGAGTCATGCTAGTGAGTAATTGTGGATTGTAGAAATACTTGTGTTAAAGTTTGTGATTCCCGTAGCATGCACGTATGGTGAACCGTTATGTGATGAAGTCGGAGCATCATTTATTTATTGATTGTCTTCCTTATGAGTGGCGGTCAGGGACGAGCGATGGTCTTTTCCTACCAATCTATCCCCCTAGGAGCATGCGCGTAGTACTTTGTTTTGATGACTAATAGATTTTTGCAATAAGTATGTGAGTTCTTTATGACTAATGTTGAGTCCATGGATTATACGCACTCTCACCCTTCCACCATTGCTAGCCTCTCTAGTACCACGCAACTTTCGCCGGTGCCATACACCTACCCCTTTACCTTCCTCAAAACATCCACCATACCTACCTATTATGGCATTCCCATAGCCATTCTGAGATATATTGCCATGCAACTTTCCACCGTTCCGTTTTATTATGACATGCTCCATCATTGTCATATTGCTTTGCATGATCATGTAGTTGACATTGTGTTTGTAGCAAGGCCACCTTTTCATATTTATACATGTCACTCTTGAGTCATTGCACATCCCAGTACACCGCAGAAGGCATTCATATAGAGTCATATTTTGTTCTAAGTATCGAGTTGTAATTCTTGAGTTGTAAGTAAATAAAAGTGTGATGATCTTCATTATTAGAGCATTGTCCCATGTGAGGAAAGGATGATGGAAGCTATGATTCCCTCACAAGTTGGGATGACTCTCCAGACTTTACAAAAAAATAAAAGAGGCCAACGAAGCCCACAAAAAAGAGAGGCCAAAGAAGCCCACCAAAAAAATGAGAGAAAAGAGAGAAGGGGCAATGTTACTATCCTTTTTCCACACTTGTGCTTCAAAGTAGCACCATGATCTTCATGATAGAGAGTCTCCTATGTTGTCACTTTCATATACTAGTGGGAATTTTTCATTACAGAACTTGGTTTGTATATTCCAATGATGGGCTTCCTCAAATTGCCCTAGGTCTTCATGAGCAAGCATGCTGGATGCACACCCACTTAATTTCTTTTTGAGCTTTCATAAACTTATAGCTCTAGTGCATCCGTTGCATGGCAATCCCTACTCACTCACATTGATATCTCTTGATGAACATCTCCATAGCCCATTGATACGCCTAGTTGCTGTGAGACTATCTCCTTCTTTTTTGTCTTCTCCACAACCACCATATTCTATTCCACCTATAGTGATATGTCCATGGCTCACGTTCATGTATTGCGTGAAAGTTGAAAGGTTTGAGAACATCAAAAGTATGAAACAATTGCTTGGCTTGTCATCGGGGTTGTGCATGATTTGAATATTTTATGTGATGAAGATGGAGCATAGCCAGACTACATGATTTTGTAGGGATGGCTTTCTTTGGCCATGCTATTTTGAGAAGACATGATTGCTTTATTAATATGCTTGAAGTATTATTGTTTTTATGTCAATATTAAACTTTTGTTTTGAATCTTATGGATCTGAACATTCATGCCACAATAAAGAAAATTACATGGATAAGTATGTTAGGTAGCATTCCACATCAAAAATTCTGTTTTTATCATTTACCTACTCGAGGCCGAGCAGGAATTAAGCTTGGTGATGCTTGATACGTCTCCAACGTATCTATAATTTTGGATTGTTCCATGCTATTATATTATCTGTTTTGGATGTTTTGTATGCATTAATATGCTATTTTATATTATTTTTGGGACTAACCTATTAACCTAGAGCCCAGTGCTAGTTTCTGTTTTTTCCTTGTTTTTGAGCCTCGCAGAAAAGGAATACCAAACGGAGTCCAAACGGAATAAAACTTCACGATGATTTTTCTTGGACCAGAAGGCACCCAGGGGACCTGGAGTCCAAGTCAGAAGAGCCACGAGGCAGCGACAAGGGTGGAGGGCGCGCCCCCTACCTTGTGGGCCCCTTAGGACTCCCCTGACCTAGCTCTTCCTCCTATATACTCACATATATTCCAGAAGCACCAGAGGCATCCACGAAAACACTTTTCCACCGCCGCAACCTTTTGTTCCCGTGAGATCCCATCTTGGGGCCTTTTCCGGCATCCTGTCGGAGGGGGAATCAATCATGGAGGGCTTCGACATCAACTCCATTGCCCTTCCGATGATGCGTGAGTAGTTTACCTCAGACCTACGGGTCCATAGCTAGTAGCTAGATGGCTTCTTCTCTCTCTTTGATTCTCAATACAACATTCTCCTTGATGTTCTTGGAGATCTATCCGATGTAATCTTCTTTTGCGGTGTGTTTGTCGAGATCCGATGAATTGTCGATTTATGATCAGCTTATCTATGAATATTATTTGACTCTTCTCTGAATTATTTTATGCACAATTTAATATCTTTGTATTTCTCTTCGAATTATCGGTGTGGCTTGGCCAACTAGATTGGTTTTTCTTGCAATGGGAGAGGTGCTTAGCTTTGGGTTCAATCTTGCGTGATTTCACCCGGTGACAAAGTAGGGGTAGCGAGACACGTATTGCATTGTTGCCATCGAGGATAAAAAGATGGGGTTTTCATCATATTGCTTGAGTTAACACTACTGCAGGATGCTGCTAACG
Organism: Thinopyrum elongatum; assembly: GCA_011799875.1. Classification (NCBI taxonomy): domain Eukaryota; kingdom Viridiplantae; phylum Streptophyta; class Magnoliopsida; order Poales; family Poaceae; genus Thinopyrum; species Thinopyrum elongatum. The sequence goes on along the minus strand of CM022303.1, from coordinate 528,986,828 downwards.
TGACACTACGATCAGAGACCCTTTGATGAAACTATGTGCGATGCATTAGTTGCAAACGGTGATGTAAAAAAACATCAAAAAAGATGTAAAACATTTGCGATGGCGGAGACATCAAACATGGTTCCGATTTTAGTTGCGTGTGTGATGCAGGGCATACGGTTCAGTTCAATTAACTATTTGTGATGAGGAAGAAGAACAGAAACGGGCAGCCAGATGAAGGCGTGTGCGATATACTGCATACAATTCACTCGGATTAACTGTTTGTGATGAGGCGGAACAACAGAAACGGGCAGCTAGATAAAGGTGTGTGCGATTGAGGGCATACGCTTCAGAAGGATTAACTGCTTGCAATTATGCAACAGAACAGAAACGGTTAGCCAGATCAAAGTGTCTGCGATTGACGGCATACACTTCACACGGATGAACTGTTTGCGATTAGCCACAACAAACAGAAACAGTTAGACAGATCAACGTGTGTGCGCTAGACGGGCACACATTCTAATTAAAAGAAGCATGCGCGATGGTAATAACAAGCACGCACGGTTGTTGGAACAAGACGTGTGCTCACATTGCCTATTGCGGTGCACCCTATGGTGCAAACGCCGCGTACTCAGCCGAGAAAGCGTGCCCACATTACGCCATCCGGGAATAGTGCCGCACTTAGAAATTATAGAACCGTCAATAAATTTTGAGCCTGCGTCCCGTCACATTCCAAATTACTACCATGCTATATTTAATTGTAAACCTGTTCACACCGATCAAAACCTAAATGGTTTCCCACTTAGGAGCGTATTAGTACTCGGTTATAAATACTACTACTCCAAGATGCACATTCCTCCTCAACTCCTCATCCACAAAAACAAACAAGTCATTCATCATTGTTCCCTGGCGTCTGCCATGGCCAGCGTGAGTTCTGGGTCGAGAGATTACCACCAAGGAGAGGCGATCTTGGAAGCGGAAGCACGAGAGATGTCCCGCCTCACCGCGAAAGCAGCCGACATGTCCCGCCGCGCGGCCGTAGCAGCACAGAGGTCCCGCCGCGCCGCCGAAGTAGCACGGAGGTCCCGCCGCGTCGTCGATGCAGCAGACTGGTCTGGCCGCACCGCGGAAGCAGTAGAGATGTCCCGCCGCTCCGCGAATGTAGCAGAGATGTCCTCCCGCGTCGCGGCGGCCTGGGAAAATGTCTCGCGGGCAGGTGAGGACTCTTACAGGCGCATGAATGTCATCGTCCATAGGCAGATGGATCAGATCTCCGGCTGGGCGAGGTTGCAGGACGACATGAAAGCCTCATTTGAACAGGCTACCGGCGTCATCCGGCAACTAAGTGAGGGCAATGCGAAGCTCCGGGCCGAGCGCGACCTGCTGAGGGCGAAGAACGTCGGAAGTGCGGAGCAGCAGGAGGAGACCACTGCGTTGTTGAAGAGGACCGGCATCATCATCAAGAAACATATGGACGAGAATGACATGCTCCGTATCGAGCGCCAAAGGCTGGTGGAGGAATCCGTGGATGCTCTCAAGCAGCATCTTGAGGACACGAAAGAGCTCATCGGCGCTCGCTGCGGAGACTAGTTCTCGTGGCCTGCAGTAACGCATCAAGAAAGTAGAGATCAGCGAGCCAGATCATTGTCTTCCTTCATCTTTTACCCTTGTGTATTTCGGGTGTTGTCGCATGTGGCTTTTTTAATTATCTTCCTAAATATGTAAGACAATTATTATCCACTGTCATCGTCCTTATATTCATCAGTCTTGCTATAAGTCGCAGTCGATGCTATATAGGTCCCTCGGATCTTACATCAAGATCCGTGCAAAACTTTCTTTTCAGATTTTCTTTTTTCTCTCTTAAATCTCAGTCGAGTGAGACATAGCCATGCCGAGAAACAGGGGCTCGGGCGCCATTAATGGAGATGTTGGGAGGGAGGCGGGCGGCGGATAGAGGTCAAAGGGTGTAGCGACCCGATCCCAATGGATCGAAGTCTCTGTGCTTAAGTGTCATCCCTGGATCGGTATGCTGACACACACAGTACTCGAGGATTTATAACAGAGTTCAATCACACACTTATTACATCAAAAATCCTCATAAAGAGTATTTATTACATAAATATGGCTGAAGGCCAACTAAATAAAATAACTGCGGAAGCTTCGAAGATAAATGAGTCCATCAACTCCAATGGCATAGCTGAGTGCATGACAACGACCTATCGCACCTTACTCTTCGTCTGAAAACTCTGCAACATGATATGTTGCAGTTGTGTAGGTCAGCACATGGAATATGCTGGCAAGATAACACTATAGAGCAATGATGAATAATAACTATCACTACATGCAATATAAGGCTGGTGGAGGCTCTATGGTTATCATTTGCATAAAGCTAGTTTTTCCCTACAACAAAGGAATAGATTTTATTTAACTACAAAGTTTGTTGAAAACATTGAGAAGGTAACCCCAACTCAATCCCAATTAAAAGTTGACAACCCAATCAAATTAATTAAGTAATGTGATGAGATCAAATCAATAATTCAAGTACCAGATACTCAAGATGTCCATAACCGGGGACACGGCTAACCATGATTAGTTTGTACACTCTGCAGAGGTTTGCGCAATTTTCCACACAAGACTCGATCTCCTCCATTGTATTTCTCGCACTGCATGATGTTTGAGAAACGGATGACCGAGACACAGTCTTTCCGAAGAGGTCCCCTTAACCGATAGATAGGCCGGTACACCTACAATCCCCTACATCTGCTAGCCCATCATGGAAAGGATTCCCACAACTTACTCAACTATGCCAGAGCCCATAATGGCTTGTGGCTGCACACAGAAGTTTCTAGCATGAATAATCTTATGATCCCTTTGAGCCTGGGTGGCATTCCATAGGATGATCACACGGATACCCCGGGATCTCCTAGGACAACACTGGATTCCCCAGGTGTCCGGGCAAGCCACTGGTATCCCCAGGGTGCCCCAAACCATTCCACCCAGATGTGTATTAAAGTAGCCACCTTAAGTTAAACCTTAGTTAACAATAACTCTCACATCTTTCATGAATTATCTCAAACCAAACCACGTCTACGAGCATAGCATAGCAAAGTAAGCATAACGTAATAATACCCATGGTTTGATAAAGGACAATAGGTTCCTACCTCATCAACTACTTCCCAGTACCCACATGTTATCAAACCCTAACCATGCAGTGTTTGAGGATTGAAACTAATGCATAAAAACTGGGTAATAAAGGGGTATGATCAAAGTGTTACTTGCCTTGCTGACGATCTGAAAACACTAGTGATTTGTAGTAGCAAGCCTCGCACTCCGGAAACTCTATCGTGAACAAACAATAGCATACATAAGCAATCAAGCATAATATGCAAAGGTAAAACCCAAAAGAAAATATCTAAACAGAAAGTTCAAGCGAAGAGCTTCGAGTTGCAAAAAAAATCAATCGAATCGGAGTCACGAAACTCAAACTACGATCAAAAGAAGTTCAAATTCAATTCTGCTTGAAAACAAATTTTAAGTTTTCTAAATCATGTTCAAGTTAAAAATCTGGACAGAGGGGAACAAGACGAAGATTTTGGCGTTGGTTTCACTGGATTTGGATAAACGAGCAAAAAGTTGCGATCGATTGAAGATCAGGGACTAATCTGTGAAGTAAATATTCACGGATGGGTCCCTGGCCGAAAATAAAACAGACAAAGAAAAATCTATCGAACGAACGTCCGCTAACAGAGACTAACGAACGAAAAACGTTCACTAACAGATCTAAGCGAACGAACGTTCGCTAATTAATCTAACCTAAAAAAATAAACCGATCTAAAACGAAAAACCAAAACTAAAGAAAAACGGGCGGTTTTCGACGGTTTATACCGGTTCGCGAAATAAACCGGCGGCGGCGGCGAATCGGTCAACGGTGGTGGGATCCGGCGGGGCGGCGGCTCCGGCGACGGCGGCTGCGGGGCGGGGTGGTGCGGCGTGGGCGAGGTGGTGCGGCGAGGCGCGGCGCGGCGGCGCAAGCAGGCGGCGGCGGCGGCGACTGCGGCTGCTGCTGATTCCGGCGGCGGCGACTTGGGAGGAGAGAGGGGTCGGGGCAGGAGTATATATATAGGGGAAGGGGGGTGGGGGTGCGGCGGCTTGGAGGAGGGGGCGAGGCGAGAGGTGGAGGAGTCCGGCTCGGACTCCACCGGCGGAGGCGGTGGCGCTCGGGACTTCTGTCCCGAGTCGGTCGGGAGCACGGGCGGAGCGCTGGGCCGGCCCAGTTCAGAAGTTTTTTTTTAAATAGCGCCGCGAAGAAAATCCAAATAAAATAAAATAAAAATCCTAAAATTCCAGAAACAATTTTCACGGTCCTCTCCTAATATTTAGGACAACATGAACATTTCTCAGGGCAAAAATGCAATTTTTCCCTAATTTACTCGAATAAATCTCAAATAAAATTCGAATAAACTTTATTTTTATTTAAAACTAAATTTCCAATATTTCCTCTATTTGAAGAAGTCATATTATCTTCTCTCATTATTTTATTTATTTTCGAAATAATCAGAAAAATAGTTTCAAATAAAAAAATCACTTTGATCTACTTTACCTATTTTGAAAAATTCAAAAATGGATTTTATGAAAACCTCCAACTCTCTCAAATGGTCCTTGAGTCGCTTAAGGTCTCTAGGATCAAAATGTCCAACAAATAAAAAAATGCAAAGAGCATGAATGCATATGATGACCTAATGATTAACATCCAAATTGAAAATTGGGATGTTACTAACCTACCCCCCTTAAGATGAATCTCGCCCTCGAGAATCGGGTTGGCTAGAAAATAGGTGTGGGTGGTCTTTCCGTAGGTCTTCTTCTCGCTCCCAGGTGGCTTCTTCTTCGGTATGGTGGCTCCACTGAACTTTGCAAAACTTGATAACCTTACTGCGTGTAACTCGGCTGGCAAACTCGAGAATCTTGACGGGTTTCTCCTCGTAAGTTAGGTCACTTTCCAAATGAATTGCTTCTAGGGGCACTGTATCTCTTAGGGAAATATCAGCCATCTCTGCATGACACTTCTTCAACTGGGAAACGTGAAACACATCATGAACTCCTGACAAACCTTCGGGTAATTCCAACTTGTAGGCAACTTCACCCATACGTTCCAACACTCTGTATGGTCCTACAAATCTTGGGGCTAACTTTCCTTTGACTCCAAATCGTTTTACTCCTCGAAGTGGGGACACACGAAGGTATGCCCTGTCTCCGACTTCATAGGTTACCTCCTTGCGTTTAGTATCTACATAACTCTTCTGCCTGGACTGGGCTATCTTGAGTCTATCCCGAATCAACTTAACCTTCTCTTCAGAATCTCTGATTAAGTCTGGTCCGAACAACTGTCTATCTCCAATTTCATCCCACGACAGTGGTGTCCTGCACCTTCTTCCATACAAGGCTTCGAAAGGGGCCATCTTCAAACTGGCTTGATAGTTGTTGTTATATGAGAACTCTGCGTAAGGCAAATTATCATCCCAACTAGATCCATAATCTAGCGCACAAGCTCTCAACATGTCCTCCAGAATCTGGTTGACTCTCTCGGTCTGTCCATCTGACTGCGGATGAAAGGCTGTACTGAACTCTAGCCTGGTTCCCAAAGTTTCGTGTAACTGATTCCAAAACTTCGAGGTAAACTGTGTTCCTCTATCTGATACGATGGTCCTCGGAACCCCATGGAGACATACGATCCTGGTCATATATATCTTGGCCAACTTCGCGCTCGTATAAGTGGTTTTCACGGGGATGAAGTGAGCCACTTTAGTCAAGCGATCAACTACAACCCAGATAGAATCATATCCTGAACGAGTCCTAGGTAATCCGGTGATGAAATCCATGCCAAGTTTATCCCACTTCCATTCGGGTATCGGCAAAGGCTGGAGTAACCCTGCTGGCTTCTGATGCTCTGCCTTAACTCTCTGACATACGTCACATACTGCTACATACTCCGCAATATCCTTCTTCATTCCTGTCCACTAGAAACTCTCCTTTAAATCCAGATACATCTTGGTGTTGCCTGGGTGAATCGAATATGGCGAATCATGAGCCTCCTGAAGTATTAACGTCCTGATCTCGGGCTTATTAGGCACATAGATACGATCTTCAAACCATAAAGTTTCGTGCTCATCCTCACGAAAACCTTTAGCCTTTCCTTTGCTCATCCTTTCTTTTATCCCTGCAATCTCCTTGTCCGTCTTATGGGCTTCTCGGATCTTTCCCAGTAAAGTGGACTAAATTTCCAATGCCGCAACAAAACCTCTCGGAACTATCTCCAAATGAAGTTCTCGGAGGTCATCGGCTAACTCCTGAGGTAATCCTCCAGTTATGAGAGTGTTAACATAACTCTTGCGGCTTAACGCGTCTGCTACCACATTGGCCTTTCCTGGATGATAATGCAACTTCATGTCATAATCCTTTATGAGCTCCAGCCATCTCCTCTGCCTGAGGTTTAACTCCTTCTGTGTGAAGATGTACTTCAAACTCTTATGATCCGTGTAAACATCACAACGATTTCCGATAAGAAAATGTCTCCATGTCTTGAGTGCATGCACTACGGCTGCTAACTCCAAATCATGCATGGCATAATTCAACTCATGAGGTCGAAGCTGTCGTGAGGCATATGAAACAACTCTTCCTTCTTGCATAAGAACGCCTCCAAGTCCCTGACGTGAAGCGTCGCAATATACTTGGAAATCCTTGCATATGTTCGGGAGAATCAGCACTGGGGCTGTAACCAAACATTTCTTCAACCCCTGAAAACTGGCCTCACAATTGCCGATCCATTTAAACTTGGTGTCTTTCTTCAATAACTCCATCATGGGCTTCGCAATCTTAGAAAAATTCTCATTGAATCTCCGATAATATCCTGCAAGTCCAAGGAAACTGCGTATCTCCCCAACTGAGGTGGGTGCCATCCACTCGGTGACAGATTTAACCTTGGAAGGGTCTACTGCTATACCTTCTCCTGATATAACATGTCTGAGAAATCTGACTTCCTTCAACTAAAACTCGCATTTGCTGAACTTGGCATATAGCTGATGTTCCCTAAGCTTCTCGAGAACCAAGCGCAAATGTTCCTTGTGTTCTTCTTCATTCTTCGAGTAGACCAATATATCATCAATGAACACAACGACAAACTTATCCAAGAACTCCATGAACACCTTGTTCATCATACTCATGAAATAGGCAGGGGCGTTAGTCAAACCAAATGACATAACTGTATACTCATATAGCCCATACCTCGTGGTAAAGGCTGTCTTAGGTATATCCTGTTCTCAGATCTTCAGCTGGTGGTATCCTGATCGAAGATCAATCTTGGAAAATACTTTAGCTCCTTGCAGCTGGTCAAACAAATCATTGATCATCGGTAGTGGGTATTTGTTCTTGATCGTCACCTCATTCAACGCACGATAATGAACAACCATTCTCAAGGATCCATCCTTCTTCTCAACTAGGAGCACTGGGGCTCCCCACGGTGATGAACTTGGTCGTATATAACCTTTCTCCAATAACTCCTTAATCTGCTTCTTGATTTCCTCCAGATCATTTGCGGGCATCCGATACGGTCTCTTCGATATTGGTCCGGTGCCTGGCAACAGCTCGATCAAAAACTCTATGTCTCGGTCTGGTGGCATGCCTGGTAATTCCTCTGGAAATACATCGGGATAATCCTTCACAACTGGCACTTCCTCCTGAACAATTCCCGAGAGTGAATTTACTTGAGTCCTCCTTGGCGCATGCCTAGACACATAATTGATCCGTTTTCCTTCTGGGGTGGTGAGAAGAATCGACTTACTAGCACAATCGATGTTTCCCTCATACTTGGATAGCCAATCCATGCCTAGTATCACATCCAATCCTTGTGATTCCAGGATAATGAGGTCTGTGGGAAAAACATGCCTACCTATGGTCAATGGCAGCTGAAAACATCCTCGGCTAGCCATATAATCCGCTCCTGGTGAGCTTACTAACATAGGTGTCTTAAGGGCTACGGTTGGCAACTTAAACTTGTCTACAAATCCCCTTGATATGTATGAATGCGATGCACCAGTGTCAAAAAGAACAAGGGCTGTAAATGACTTAATCAAAAACTTACCAATAACTGCATCAGGCTGCTCTTCAACTTCCTCCACGTTGACGTGGTTCACCTGACCTCGGGTGAAGGGATTTGGCTTCTTTCCTGAGCTTCCGTTGCCATTTCCATTCTTTGCCTCAGAACAATCATTGGCATAGTGTCCAGTCTTCCCGCACTTGTAACAGGTAACGTGACTCAGATCCTTCTTAGCGGTCGTCGCGGGGTTAGCATGTTTCTGACTGTTGCTTCCTCCATTCCCATTGCCATTCTTAGGGCCACTGTGGGTGTGTGAATTTCCTCCATTGTGAGTATGTCCTCCATGGTTATGATGAGTATGCCCTCCTGAGTACGGGGAATAGCGAGGCTTCTGCAGGGCTCCAGAATTATACTTCCCCTGTCCATACTTCCTCTTGCGGTTATCTATCTGCTACTGCTTGCCTTCAATCATTAGGGCCTTGTCTACCAGCTCCTGGTAGTTGTTGAAAGTTGCCACCATCAACTGCATGCTCAGCTCATCATTCAGTCCTTCAAGAAATTTCTCCTGCTTCGCGGCATCTGTGGCCACATCATCTGCGGCGTAGCGTACTAACTTGCTGAACTCATCCACGTACTGTGCCACAGTACGATTCCCCTGGCGTAAGTTGCGAAACTCACGCTTCTTCAAACTCATGGCTCCAGCTGAGACATGTGCGGTGCGGAAGGCCTGCTGAAACTGATCCCATGTAACTGTAGCAATGGGGTAGGTGGTGGTGAAGTTCTCCCACCAAGAGGCTGCGGGTCCGTCAAGCTGATGTGCGGCAAAGCGCACCTTCTCCGCATCCGTGCATCCAGCAGTGGTCAGCTCTCTTCCGATCTTGCGGAGCCAATCATCAACAACAATCGGCTCGGTGCTGCTAGAGAACACCGGTGGATTCAACCTTAGAAAACGGGCTAGGTTGTCAACAGGGGGAGGTGGCGGTGGGTTGTTGTTATTGTTGTTGTTGCCTTGGTTCTGGTTCTGGACTAACAGCTGCATCAAGGCATTCTGTTGCTGGATCAACTGGGTGAGCTCCGGCGGAAAAGTGAATCCGGTGTCACGTCTCGGAGGCATCTGATAGGTCAGAGGGGTGAGAACAGAATAGAATAGGTCTAATGAGAGATTTCACTACCCATATGCATATGAGACAAACATATTCATTCCACACCACTCAATTTCAAACAAGATTCAAACAATCGATCTAAGCTACTATTACAAATCGTTTGATACTAACTACTTGGAGGAAATACTACTAATAACATGGTGGTCGACTAGAAATTTTGATTGGTGGAAGACTCCATAATATCCGCTCCAGCTTCGTCTTCATAGTCATCACTGTCCTCATCTACATCACTGTCCGTGTCGGTGTCATCCAATAAGATGTAGTCCTCCGAACGGATATCCACTTCTGGTTCTTGCTTTGGGTTCACCATGGGTATTCCTAGCTTCTTCTTCAGTTCTTCATGCTTCTCCAGTAGCACAGCAATTTCTTCTTCATATCCATCGCGTGTTGACTTGAGTTCCTCTTCCAGCTCCATGTTCTGGGTCATCACCTTCTTGGTATCTATCATGTTAGCGCACATCTGGTTCTCATAGTGACGAATGTGCTGGTTCATCTCCTGTATATAGGCTGCAATAGATCCATCCTTCCTGGTGCGAATCATCTCCCATTGCTCATCCCGGCGTCCACATATCTGGTAGATGGTGTCTTTAAGATCCTTGTTGTACACCTCACAAATGCGTCCAATAGTGATGTGGGCGGCCATGCTTTTTCCTAAACTCCAGGTCCGTGCATCAAAGGAAAACTCGATGGGCTCGGTAATTGGGGTAAACGTCCTTCCAGGAACATGAACTTGAATCGTCCAGCGCTCCTCATCTGGTAAAGTTGCAGTGTAGGTTCCGGTGAAGCTTGGTATGCCGATGTTCAAGTACCTAGTGACTTCCTTCAAGTGGCGTCCGAAAGGGGTGTCGTCATCCGGCTGAGTGAACTTGTTCCTGGGGTCCAACATCTATAGAGTAGAAATAGAGAAGAGTTAGAAATGAGAAGAGAAGAGTATCCTGTGGCCTTTCCTAGTGGTCGCGTCCTACAGTCAGTGTGTGCTCTGATACCATCTTGTACCGACCCGATCCCAATGGATCGAAGTCTCTGTGCTTAAGTGTCATCCCTGGATCGGTATGCTGACACACACAGTACTCGAGGATTTATAACAGAGTTCAATCACACACTTATTACATCGAAAATCCTCATAAAGAGTATTTATTACATAAATATGGCTGAAGGCCAACTAAATAAAATAACTGCGGAAGCTTCGAAGATAAATGAGTCCATCAACTCCAACGGCATAGCTGAGTGCATGACAACGACCTATCGCACCTTACTCTTCGTCTGAAAACTCTGCAACATGATACGTTGCAGCCGTGTAGGTCAGCACATGGAATATGCTGGCAAGATAACAGTATGGAGCAATGATGAAAAATAACTATCACTACATGCAATATAAGGCTGGTGGAGGCTCTATGGTTATCATTTGCATAAAGCTAGTTTTTCCCTACAACAAAGGAATATATTTTATTTAACTACAAAGTTTGTTGAAAACATTGAGAAGATAACCCCAACTCAATCCCAATTAAAAGTTGACAACCCAATCAAATTAATTAAGTAATGTGATGAGATCAAATCAATAATTCAAGTACCAGATACTCAAGATGTCCATAACCGGGGACACGGCTAACCATGATTAGTTTGTACACTCTGCAGAGGTTTGCGCACTTTTCCCCACAAGACTCGATCTCCTCCATTGTATTTCTCGCACTGCATGATGTTTGAGAAACGGATGACCGAGACACAGTCTTTCCGAAGAGGTCCCCTTAACCGATAGATAGGCTGGTACACCTACAATCCCCTACATCTGCTAGCCCATCATGGAAAGGATTCCCACAACTTACTCAACTATGCCAGAGCCCATAATGGCTTGTGGCTGCACACGGAAGTTTCTAGCATGAATAATCTTATGATCCCTTTGACCCTGTGTGGCATTCCATAGGATGATCACATGGATACCCCGGGATCTCCTAGGACAACACTGGATTCCCCAGGTGTCCGGGCAAGCCACTGGTATCCCAGGGTGCCCCAAACCATTCCACCCAGATGTGTATTAAAGTAGCCACCTTAAGTTAAACCTTAGTTAACAATAACTCTCACATCTTTCATGAATTATCTCAAACCAAACCACGTCTACGAGCATAGCATAGCAAAGTAAGCATAACGTAATAATACCCATGGTTTGATAAAGGACAATAGGTTCCTACCTCATCAACTACTTCCCAGTACCCACATGTTATCAAACCCTAACCATGCAGTGTTTGAGGATTGAAACTAATGCATAAAAACTGGGTAATAAAGGGGTATGATCAAAGTGTTACTTGCCTTGCTGACGATCTGAAAACCCTAGTGATTCGTAGTAGCGAGCCTCGCACTCCGGAAACTCTATCATGAACAAACAATAGCATACATAAGCACTCAAGCATAATATGCAAAGGTAAAACCCAAAAGAAAATATCTAAACAGAAAGTTCAAGCGAAGAGCTTCGATTTGCAAAAAAAATCAATCGAATCGGAGTCACGAAACTCAAACTACGATCAAAAGAAGTTCAAATTCAATTCTGCTTGATACCAAATTTTAAATTTTCAAAATCATGTTCAAGTTGAAAATCTGGATAGAGGGGAAAAAGACGAAGATTTTGGCGTTGGTTTCACTGGATTTGGATAAACGAACAAAAAGTTGCGATCGATTGAAGATCAGGGACTAATCTGCGAAGTAAATATTCACGGATGGGTCCCTAGCCGAAAATAAAACAGAAAAAGAAAAATCTATCGAACGAACATCCGCTAACAGAGACTAACGAACGAAAAACGTTCACTAACAGATCTAAGCGAACGAACGTTCGCTAATTAATCTAACCTAATAAAAATAAATGATCTAAAACGAAAAACCAAAACTAAAAAAAAAACGGGCGGTTTTCGACTGTTTATATCGGTTCGCGAAATAAACCGGTGGCGGCGGCGAATCGGTCAACGGCGGCGGGATCCGGCGGGGCGGCGGCTCCGACGACGGCGGCTGCGGGGCGGGGTGGCGGGGCGCGTGCGAGGTGGTGCGGCGAGGCGCGGCGCGGTGGCGCAAGCAGGCGGCGGCGGCGGCGCAAGCAGGTGGCGGCTTGCTGTGGTGGCTGCGGCTGCTGCTGATTCCGGCTGCGGTGACTTGGGAGGAGAGAGGGTTCGGGGCGGGAGTATATATATAGGTAGAGGGGGTGCGGCGGCTTGGAGGAGGGGGCGAGGCGAGAGGTGGAGGAGTCCGGCTCGGACTCCACCGGCAGCGGCGGCGGCGCTCGGGACTTCTGTCCCGAGTCGGTCGGGAGCGCGGGCGGAGCGCTGGGCCGGCCCAGTTCCAAATAAAATAAAATATAAATCCTAAAATTCCAGAAACAATTTTCACGGTCCTCTCCTAATATTTAGGACAACATGAACATTTCTCTGGGGCAAACTGCAATTTTTAAAAATGCAATTTTTCCCTAATTTACTCGAATAAATCTCAAATAAAATTCGAATAAACTTTATTTTTATTTAAAACTAAATTTCCAATTCTTCCTTAGTTTGAAGAAGTCATATTATCTTCTCTCATTATTCTATTTATTTTCGAAATAATCGGAAAAATAGTTTCAAATAAAAAAATCACTTTGATCCAATTTAGCAATTTTGAAAATTTCAAAAATGGATTTTATGAAAACCTCCAACTCTCTCAAATGGTCCTTGAGTCGCTTAAGGTCTCTAGGATCAAAATGTCCAACAAATAAAAAAATGCAAAGAGCATGAATGCATATGATGACCTAATGATTAACATCCAAATTGTAAATTGGGATGGTACAAAGGGCTCTCCTCCCGATGAGCACGCGCAGGGGTCTGATCGCACGCCTGCCGTACTCAAATAGCTACCCCGCATGGCACCTCCTAGCCAATAAAAAAAGGGGACACGTGGCGGCATGTAATTGGTAAGTAGAACGCCCACGGTTTCAATAATACTTGTGTTTCCGATTTGTAATGTGACAACACTTGTTCCAAAATAAATTTGTTGATTGTTAATGTGTGCGCCTTCACAAATCGGACAGAAAAATTACCACAGCATGTTGGTGCCATGTCATGACACCATGCCAAGTTTCATGATTTTCAGGCGAGTTTTGGATTTACGAGAATTTTAAAACCAAGTTTCTCGCTGTTTTCGGCCAAGCCAAGACGCCCAGATGTTTGAATTCCATTCCCACTTCTTCCATGGGATCTAGAAGTTCGCCCAAGTACACATAATTGATTTTCCAACTAACTTTTGCACACTGGAGCATGCGCTTGTACTTCAAATTTGAATTATGTGCATTAAATGCCTGGAAAATCAATTAATGTATAAAAAGGCCAAACAAACCCAGAATAATTCCAAAATTTAGCACGAAACTCCTATTTGGTCTAAGCTGCCTGTGTAAAAAAATCAAGGCGGGAGAAGGCAGTGTATGTCGTTTCGCACACGGAAGTGACACGTTCCCTCTCGGAACCATGAGCCCTCTTGGGAGAAGCTCCGGTTTGCAAGAAGCTTATACCAAAGCTTGTCCCAATTCAGCCAAAAAATTTACCACAGCATGTTGGTGCCATGTCATGACACCATGCCAAGTTTCATGATTTTCAGGCGTGTTTTGGATTTACAGGAATTAAAAAAAACCAAGTTTCTCAATATTTCCAGCAGAGGCACGACGCCCAGATGTTTGAATTCCATTCCCATTTCTTGCATGGGACCTACAAATTCACCCAAGGACACACATGTGATTTTTCAACCAACTTTGGTGCACTGGAGCATGTGCTTGTAGTTCAAATTTGAATTATGCACATTAAATGCCCAGAAATTCAATTAATGTATAAAAAAGGCCAAACAAACCCGGAATAATTCCAAAATTTAGCACGATACTTCTATTTGGTCTAATCTGCCTGTGTAAAAAAATTAAGGTGGGAGAAGGCAGTGTATGTCGTTTTGCACATGGAGGTGACACGTTCCCTCTCGGAACCACGAGCCTTCTTGAGAGAAGCTCCGGTTTGCAAGAAGCTTATACCAAAGCTTGTCCCAATTCGGCCAAAAAAATTACGACAGCATGTTGGTGCCATGTCATGACACCATCCCAAGTTTCATTATTTTCAGGCGTGTTTTGGATTTACATGAATTAAAAAACCAAGTTTCTAAATCTTTCTGGCCGAGCCACGACGCCCAGATGTTTGAATTTCATTCCCATTTCTTTCATGGGACCTAGAAATTCACCCAAGGACACACATGTGATTTTTCAACCAACTTTGGTGCACTGGAGCATGTGCTTGTAGTTCAAATTTGAATTATGCACATTAAATGACCAGAAATTCAATTAATGTATAAAAAATTCCAAATGAAACCGGAATAATTCCAAATTTTAGCACGGCACTCATATAGTTCTATGTTGCCTCTCTAAAAAATCAAGGTGGGGGGGGGGAGGCAGCGTATATTGTTTTGCACACAAAGGTGACATGTCCCCCCTCGGGAACCACGAGTCTTCTCGAGAGAAGCTCCGGTTTGCAAGAAGCTTATACCAAAACTTGTCCAAATGCGGCCAATTTTTTTACCACAGCATGTTGGTGCCATGAAATGACACCATGCCAAGTTTCATGATTTTGAGGCGAGTTTTGAATTTCCAGGAATTTAAAAACCAAGTTTCTCAATGTTCCCGGCCGAGCCACGACGCCCAGATGTTTGAATTTCATTCCCATTTCTTGCATGGGACCTATAAATTCACCCAAAGACACACATGTGATTTTTCAACAAACTTTGGTGCACTGGAGCATGTGCTTGTAGTTCAAATTTGAATTATGCACATTAAATGCCTAGAATCTCAATTAATGCATAAAAATGCCAAACGAACCCGAAATAATTCCAAATTTAAACACGACACTCATGTAGTTGTATGTTCACTGTACATAAATGTTCTAGCAATTCAAACACCATCCTTTCCCTCCGTAACACCATTTTGTCTTTCCAAACATAATGAAAAAATCAGGTATACCACAAACAGTTTACTAGAAAGAATCGTGTGGGATGCGATATAAAATATCTTGGTGCACCGTCTTGTCTGGCTTACGCAGGAAGCTTCATTGTCTACAGTCCACCGCCCGCGCTTGAACCACACTTGCGCGCCAGTTTCTTGCGGCATCGAGTGATATTTTTCTGCCACCGTGGAAATATCTATCTCCCCGCCCCTTCCTCCCACCAAAAGCCACATTTGCATTGTTCCTCCTTGCTTTCCAAGTTCAAACCTTCAATGCTGCTTACTGGCAGCTCAGCCTCCTCGCCGGTGACCCTTCTTCTTGCAGCGCCGCCTCCTCGCCGGCTACCCTTCTTCTTGCAGCGCCGCCACCTTGCTGGTGACCCTTCTTCTTGCAGCACCGCCTCCTCGCTGGCGACCCTTCTTCTTGCTGCGTGGCCTCCTCGTCGCCGACCCTTCTTCTTGTTGCGCGGCCTCGTCGATATGGTCAGGAAATCCACACCCCACCCACACCATCCTCCTCCTTCCCCGTCCCACATGCCCCGACCAACGGCGCGACACCTTCCGCCGAAATCACTGTCCCCGTCCTCCAATTAAGCGCCGTCCACAGCCATTTTGCACGCACTATAATGTGGAGCTCAGTAGCATCTGGTAGCGGAGAAACAAATCGCGGCCGCACACACGCACGAGGTCGCTATGGCTGCCATGCATGCCGACCGCCAGATCTTGGAGGAGCACATCATCTTCGAGGCCACCGTCGACACCGCCACGCGGTTGTCTACTTAAAAATATAGTTCGTGTTGTTTTCTCGAGGCCACTGCCAGTGCCTTCTAATGATTTGTCCTCTGTAATGTTAATATGCAATCTGATGTTCAGTTAACAGTTTGGTCCTCTGAAATGTAATGTTCAGTTAATAGTTTGATCCTCTGAAATGTAATGTTCAGTTAACAGTTTGGTCCAACAATTGCTACATTTTGTAGTACTGTTCTCAAGCATTCTTTGTTTTGTTAACTGTCTTATCTTCTAGTACATGTTTCTATTCTGCAATGTCGTGCTCAGTTAACTATTTTGGTTCATTTGGTCTGCTGTCCATTTAACTGTTTGGTTCAATTCTGCAATTTGATTTTCATTTGTTGTGGGTACAATTTTGTATTGTTATGCATGTGACAAATAAATTGAATTTGGCTGTACTCAATACATATTCTACTGATAGTATGGCAACTCTCAGTTAACCTGATCAAGATCTTCCTTATGTGTGTTGAAGGGAAACAATGGGAGACACTGCGGTTTACCATTGAGGTTTGCTCATGCATGGTCCTTTCGCTAATAGCACATTATTGTGCAGTTGCAGGAATCATTCTAATATTTAGGTTTCTTACAATTTGGTCTTGCACATGTAGGTCCTGTTGTCAGAGGCTTAGACCCACTGTTCGACCCATTTTGCATATGGGGAAATGAGATGTCCATGAATATCAGTCAAGTTAAGAAACTCAGAAAGATTGTTAGGATGAAGAAACTTGCGACGAATAACAGCAAGATCTTTGTTTGCACAATGAAGAAGACATCAGTCAACTATAGGATGGTACTAACTCTTTTACCTTGTTTTTACCCCTTGCGCCATTTCAAAATTTATAACAGCGATTTATGCATATCTTTGTTTTCAGTACTGTTCAAAGCAGTTCACCGATGTTTACCTCTCAAACCACCTGCATGGTCAAGAGGCGAGGAAGGTATTCATTCAACACCCACGGTACAATATTGAAGTCTTCCTGAAGAGGACGAAGGTTGGGTAGGCAATTATCCATAGCCACTGGCCTAAAGTTGCAAGGACATTCAACATCACTGAA
This sequence comes from Thinopyrum elongatum, assembly GCA_011799875.1. Lineage (NCBI taxonomy): Eukaryota > Viridiplantae > Streptophyta > Magnoliopsida > Poales > Poaceae > Thinopyrum > Thinopyrum elongatum. The sequence goes on along the minus strand of CM022303.1, from coordinate 528,969,776 downwards.
GGCTCAATATTTGCCTTCCGCTTCCGCTTCTGCAGTTTCCCAAATGAGATTCATCTGTCTATTTACCGTGTATGATGCTACTTTCCAAAGGTTTTTGATGTTGCATGTGAAACTTGGTGCTGTTGTGTAATGGCGTAACTGAGTGCCAAAGCTATCTGATGTAATTCGATTATGAAATCCTAGTTGCCGTTATACGGATATGAAATATCTGGTGTGTTTTATAAGAAATATCAATTTGATTACTACATGGATTATCAATGATAGGCTAATTACCCTGCTTATTTGGGTTTTCTATTGCAGACGGTTACTTAGACAGCACTGTGGGCGATGAACTCAAACAACCCACATGGTTTCTAGAAAGTAGGCGTGTTCGATCAACTAACAATCACACACGGCTTCTGGCAGAGAACTGTTTGCGTTAGGCCAACTTGCACAAACGTTTCCACACAAAAAACTGTGTGTGATATACATACGAATGGAAATGTTTTTCTGGGATTCACCATGTGGGATGTACATAGAACGGAAACGATTGGGTTTCGATGCCTCGCCAGATCGCACACGAGCTCATTTTGCCCCAACCTGTGTGCCAGGAGGGCCTATCCCCGATGGTTTCTGGGTCGTCTGGGAAGGACCCCCTTATCGCCCATACTCACTTGGCGACAATTCCAAACGCCGTCGCGGAAAGGGGTTAAAACCGTTTGTATAGCAGGTCTCTGCACCAGTGTAATTCCTCTACATCATGTCATCTTACTTAAAGCATTACTCCGTTCTTTATGAACTTAATACTCTAGACGCATGCTGGATAGCGGTCGATGTGTGGAGTAATAGTAGTAGATGCAGGCAGGAGTCGGTCTACTTGACACGGACGTGATGCCTATATGCATAATCATTGCCTTGGATATCCTCATTGTAGGGGAACGCGACAGAAAACAAAAATTTTCGGTATAGCGAGCACGCCCAGGACCACTATGGAGACTGCATACAAGGTTTGATCTGATCCGTACCGACTCGAAGCGCAGCGGAAGAAGAGTCGGTGGAGATCGTTGGTGCAGATCCCCGCAGCTAGGATTTACAACCTCCCAACCGCGAGGATGTACTCCCTCGTCGGACAGCCCTTCGGGAGGCGGTTGGACAGTCCCCCGGACGATGTCGCGGACAGCCCTCCGGGAGGACCCTCGAAACTCGAACGGGGACTCGGACAGCCCTTCGGGAGGACACTCAAACAGCCCCTCGGGCAAAAGACCGAAACTACGACCTCTCTACGGGGTTGCACACATACGGTGTCAGCTATCCGGCAGGGCTTCGCCGTCCAGAACTAGTTCCTGCCGGAACCCAGACAGCCTTTCGGCTCTACGAAACTCTTTTCGTGGGAGGGAGAGAAGAAGCCAGATAATGCATGGCATGTGTATGAGAGCAAGGGATGAGGAGAATGGCAGCCACTTCTCCTCCTTTTATAGGCCAAGGCAAGGGGTGGGGTGGGGGAGAAAATACCAAAATACCCAGGCTACATGTCCCACATGAGGGGTAATATGGTAATGCAAGTGGAGCACAAAGGGGACACCCAAGGGGGCCCCTACTTGGCCGGCCACAACCTTGCCCCCTCCCATGGGGGGGGCCCCCCCAACAAGCCACCAACATGTCTCCCTTGAACAAGGGTGCTCCCTAGACAAAAAGCCACCAAACATGCAACCCCCGATTCGTGGGATCTTGTCCCCTCGCGCTGAGACAAGATGTTTTCGGCGAAACTTTTTTCTGAAAAATTCCAGAAGGTCCCAGAACATTTCTGGCACCCTCCAAAATTATTCCGGGAATTTTTCGAAACATTTTCGGTATGGTAGTTTTCATCAGCGAAAAGCAACAACAGCGGTTACGGAAGTTTCGGAACATTTCCGGTTTTTTTTTCTCTGAAAATTCCCAGAAGTTCCCAGACCAATTCTGGCATCCTCTGAAAATTTCCATGCGATGCCGAAACCCTTTTTGACCTAATAATATATTCCAAAACAACTTTTTGGTTTTACCGAAACTCTTTCGGTGTTCTCTCTCTCCGGAACTCTTCCATTGTCTCCGAAACTTTTTCGGTGACTTTCTCTCAGACTCCCTGTCTAGTATTCAGCAGATAGATGACCCTTAAGCGTGTGACCCTATAGGTTCGGTGAAGCATAGACATGACCTGGAACCCTTTCCAATCAATGATCAACATCGGAGCCGTGGACACCCATATTGACCCCTATACCCACACGAATGAATATTCGAGTGAACCTCCAGTTGCCGTGTGCTATTCCTGTTGCTTCGCGATATGTCACAAACACCCGAGGTGAGATTTATTGCATTCTTGTGGATCACCAATTTGTCCATCATGCAAGTTACCTCGTTACCGGTTTTGTTCTCTTTTCTCGTTTCCGTGTTTCGGCATCCCAGTGATCAAATCACAAGGTGTCTGGCCAGACGATGATGGATACCGTAACACCGAGAGGGCCCGAGTATATCTCTCCATCGCCGGAGGAGCAAATCCCAATCTTGAGCTATCTCGTTACTTGCCATACTTTTCCGTGAACCCGTAAGCCGCCGTAATAGCCACCCAGTTACGGATGACGTTTAACAAACCCCAAAGTTCACGAAGCAAGCACGAAGGAACTCGATACTCTCATGGTCTAAGGAATTATGCAAACATTAACTATCTCTGTGTTATTAACCATAACTTGTGACGAATGTATCTCATAGCATAACATCATATTGGGTCGATTCAACACAAGTGTTCTATCAACATCGTGCCCTCAAAATTGCTGGCATAGCCATGCCCATGATCAGGAAAACAGGATCATCATGCAATACTTGAGCCAGTCTTAGAGGCAAGACTAGGAATACATTTTACCATTTATTATACCACACGTGCACATGAGTTTCCCTCCAAGCCTCGTTTTATTTGCAGACTCGAGAATCATTGCAGTTATAGCATGGAACATAAACTTTCATTACAAACCAGGAGATACAAAATAACTGTGTTACTGCCTCTAGGGCATATCTCCTACAGACTTCCACTTGCACTAGAGTCATAATCCAGTTACATGGCTTCCCTAACACCAATGGCTATCCGGTGTTGCTCATGCTTTGCTCGTGGTAGAGGCTTTGTCATCGGGTCTGACACATTCAGATCCGTGTGAACTTTGCGTACTTTCACTAAACCCTCTTCGACATGATGTCGAATGAGTTTATATTTGCGTTGAATATGTCTTGTCTTATGGTGTGAACTTGGCTCCCTTGCCTGAGCCACGGCGCCACTATTATCACAATAGATCTCCACCGGGTCCAGGGCACTAGAAACCACACCAAGGTCTTCAAGAAATTGCTTGATCCATACCGCCTCCTTGGAGGCTTCTGAAGCGGCAACATACTCCGCCTCCGTCGTAGAGTCCGCCACAGTCTTTTGTTTGGAACTTTTCCAATCAACTGCGCCACCGTTCAATATGAAAACATAGCCTGATTGAGATTTGAAGTCATCTGGGTCAGTCATGAAGCCTGCATCAGTGTAACCACTTACAATGAGCTCTTCATCACCTCCGTACACAAGGAGTAAATCCTTGGTCCTTCTGAGGTACTTAAGAATACCCTTGACTGCGGCCCAGTGTTCCAATCCTGGATCACTTTGGTACCGGCTGCTAACACTTAGCGCATAGGAAACATCCGGTCTTGTACATAGCATGGCATACATAATAGAACCAACTGCCGAGGCATATGGAACATCATTCATTTGTACTCGCTCATCGAGAGTTCGAGGACTCTGATTCTTGCAAAGCACTATGCCAGGTGACATGGGGAGTAGGCCTTTCTTGGAGTTCTCCATGTTGAACCTTTTCAACACCTTGTCAATGTACGTGCTTTGGCTAAGCGCTATCTGGCGTTTTGATCTATCTCTATAGATTCTGATGCCCAATACATATGCCGCTTCGCCTAAGTCTTTCATTGAAAACCTTTTCTTCAATGAGTCTTTTATTTCACTAAGAAAATTCATGTCATTTCCAATCAACAATATGTCATCCACATACAAGATTAGAAATGCTTTTGCGCTCCCACTAAACTTCTTGTAAACACAAGGTTTTTTATTCATTCCTGATGAAGCCAAACTCTTTGACCACTTCATCAAAACGAATGTTCCAGCTCCTTGATGCTTGCTTCAGACCATAAATGGCTTTCTGAAGTTTGCATACCTTTCCAGCATCCTTATGAATGAAAAAACCTTCTGGCTGTATCATATATACATCCTCTTTGAGGTTTCCATTTAGGAAAGCCGTTTTGACATCCATCTGCCATATTTCATAGTCGAAATAAGCAGCAATTGCTAGCAATATCCGAACAGACCTAAGCATAGCTACGGGCGAGAAAGTCTCGTCGTAGTCCACTCCTGGAACTTGCGTGAACCCTTTCGCGACAAGTCTAGCTTTGTGGATAGTAATGTTACCATCCGCGTCCGTCTTTCTTTTGAAAATCCATTTACAACCAATTGGCTTTACGCCTTCTGGAAGTTCTTCCAAGTTCCAAACTTGGTTTTCGTACATGGATTCCATTTCGGATCTCATGGCCTTGTGCCATTCCTTTGAGCTAGGCCCCGCCATTGCTTCCTTGTAGTGCGCAGGTTCATCGTCTTCAAGAATGAAGATTTCGTTATGAAACCACTCAGGTGGCTGGATAGCCCTACCTGATCTGCGCGGTTCAGTTACAACATTGTCTGAAGTCTCCGCATCACATGCGACAACTTCCGGCTCGGTTGTAGGGATAATTAGCGGAATTTCTTCCGATTCCTTAGCCATATCAACGGTTGCCGAAGATTCACTAATCTCATTAAGTTGTACTGTCCTCCCACTTAATTCTTTGGCGAGAAACTCTTTCTCGAGAAAGACTCCGTTTTTAGCGACAAACACTTTGCACTCGGAGGGTTGGTAGAAGAAATACCCAACTGTTTCCTTTGGATAACCTACAAAGTTACATTTGTCTGATCTGGGATCGAGTTTGCTTGGTTGTAAACGTTTTACATAAGCTTCACAACCCCAAACCTTGAGATGCGACAAATTGGGTTTCTTCCCATTCCATAACTCGTATGGTGTCGTCTCAACAGACTTAGACGGTGCTCTGTTAAGTGTGTGAGCAGCAGTTTCCAGTGCGTGACCCCAAAAAGATATTGGTAGATCTGTAAGAGACATCATCGACCTTACCATGTCCAACAAGGTTCGGTTACGTCGTTCCGATACTCCGTTTCTCTGTGGAGTTCCGGGAGGCGTAAGCTGTGAAACAATTCCACGGTCATTCAGATGTTGGCCAAACTCATGACTAAGATACTCGCCTCCGCGATCAGACCGCAGAAACTTAATCTTTTTGTCACGATGATTTTCTACCTCATTCTGAAATTCTTTGAACTTTTCAAAGGTTTCCAACTTATGCTTCATTAAGTAGATATAGCCATACCGACTTAAATCATCAGTAAAAGTCACGAAGTAGAAATACCCACCCCGTGCGGCTGTGTTCATTGGACCACATACATCACTATGTATTATTTCCAACAATTCACCCGTCCGTTCAGGATGACCCGTGAACGGCGTCTTGGTCATTTTCCCCATTAAGCAAGCTTCACATGTGTCAAATGATTCAAAATCAAAGGACGGTAAAACTCCATCTTTATGGAGTCTTTGCATGCGTTTCTTTCCAATGTGGCCAAGCCGACAGTGCCACAAGAAAGTGGCGGTGGAATCAGCCTTCTTAAGGCGTTTAGCATTCACGTTAAAGACATCATTTCCACATTCAAGATTTAGTATGAAAAGGCCCCCAACAATGGGTGCAAATCCATAAAACATATCCTTACAATAAAGTGAACAACCATTGTTCTCAGACTTGTACGAATACCCATCATGTACTAAACATGATCCGGAGATAATGTTTCTACACAACAGTGGAACAAAATAACAGTTACTTAGTTCTAAGATAAATCCTGAAGGGAGACGTAGAGGCATAATGCCGACGGCTTGAGCGGCGATCCCAGCGCCATTCCCGACGCGCATCACGACTTCATTCTTTTCCAGCTTGCGCACCTTCTGAAGCCCCTGTATCGAGTTGCAAATGTGAGCAACCGATCCGGTATCAAATACCCAAGACTTAGAATTTTCGCTAGCAAGCAAAACGTCAATGACATTAACTTGTATAACAATTATACCTTTTCCGGTTTTCCCAGACTTCTTATCTTCCAGATACTTCTTGCAGTTTCTCTTCCAGTGTCCTGTGCCCTTGCAGTAGAAGCACTCAGTTTCATTCTTGGCTCCGCCCTTAGAGTTGCTTTGGGATCCGGTCTTACCGGCGCCCTTGCCCTTCTTTGGCTTGCCTTTCTTATTTTTGAAACTGGCGGTTTTATTCACAAGCAACACTTGCTTGCGATTTTTCCGCAGTCCTCCTTCTGCAGTTTTCAGCATGGCGAGCACCTCTTCCGGTTCCTTCTCCATCCCACTCATGTTGTAGTTTAATACAAAACCGTCGTAAGACGGGGGGAGTGAAGAAAGCAACATGTCCATCGTATGGCCAGGTGGAAGTGGAAATTCCAGGGTTTTAAGCCTTTCAGCATAGCCAATCATTTTGACCACGTGTTCGCCAACTGAACTACCCTCAGCCATCTTGCAATCCATCAAAGCCTTCATGATATCAAATCGTTCAGACTTTGCGGTTTCCTTGTACAGAGCATCCAATTCCCGGATCATATCACGGGGTTTATGGAATTCAAAACGTTTTTGAAGGTCTGTACTCATGCAAGCTAGCATGAGGCACTGCACTAAGTTGTGATCATCATCCTTAGTGGCCCAGACATTTTGTTCATCTTCCGGGGCCTCTGCCGCCGGTTTAGCTGGAAGAGCATTTTCAAGCACATATAGTTTCTTAGCGCTCCTGAGGACAATCCTCAGGTTGCGGACCCAGTCCGCATAGTTGTTTCCAGTCATAGTTAACTTCTCTTTCTCTAACATCGGGCCTAAGTTGAACGCGGTGTTGCGAGCCATTTGATCTACAACGGAAAACACAGGTTTCACTTAGACTTTGTTTATAATGAAAATGCACTAGTGAATAAACAATTTTATTCTAAAGTGCGCTCCCACTCAAATCAACATCTCTCAAAATTGATTGTGAGTGATTCGAGACCCATATTTCCATTCAACGCCATTGATGTGGACATCACTGATGACGAGAATTTCAATTGGTAGGCAAACTTGCCGATCACATCTCCATGTGACTCTTGTTCATCTTTCGATGGGTGTGTTCCGAGCTCAGGACGATCAAGCTAGAACGTCAAGACAACCAAGTGATCATGCTGTGAGGTCTGACCTCACCCGCCTCACACTTCTCTAATCGTTCGTACCCATGTGGACATGGCGCACCCCGAAAAGTGAGGTGCCGTGACGGTGCTACACTTGGGAGAACACTAACTACTTGATATTTTTGTGAGAGATCACCCTAATAAAAAGCGACTACCGCGCAATCAAGAAGGGTGCACCAAGAGGGATAAACATCTCAGGCAATTCATAATAGCATGATATGGTATAGCCTCTTCTGACGGAGAAGTCAAGTATTCTTCGTCTTCGGCATTTGCGTCGGTGTTCACCTTCGCGAAGATTGCCACCACCTTGTCGATGCACCAGATAATATTGCTATCTCCATAGCAAGATAAAATAAATGCATTACTTAAGGTTGACACGCAGGTCATTAAAATGCAATCATATGGCTCCAGCCATCATGCCGAATCATGACACGCAGGTCATGTTAATTACATCATATAGTCATCTCATACATAATCAAATTGAATATGAGCATTGCTATACCACATCACATGCAAACCATCCTGCAAAACCAAGTTAGACGCCTCTAATCGGTTTATGCAAAATTTTATTTTACGTGGCTTCTAAGGTTTTTACTCAAACCGCAGCTACCAACGTTTTATCATCAAGTATGATTATTCAAGTTGCTAGATTAACATCTCGGGGTGTATGAAACACGAGATAATTAAATCTCGAGCCCCATACTAAACTTCGTCATACGCATGACCCCCGTGCAGATCATATCTGCAATGCCCTTTCATCTGCGAATTTCATCTTTCTTTTGACTATGGCAGAACCCAAAGAACTGATAGCACTTCCATGATCAATCAGGATCACAGATTGCCAGAACTTTGTCAAATTCCACCATGCTGTCTCGAGATTGAGCAAACGCAAATTCTAGGGAAGCAACAAGAACGTCGGGTAACAGATTTCATCTGTCACCCGCATAAATAATTTTCAGCAATAGATCTCATCTACTACCTAATTATATTATGCAATACCCATACATCTCCATGTATTCTAGATCGTAACCTGCATCTACGCATAGCACGGCTCTTGATGCTACTGTAGGGGAACGCGACAGAAAACAAAAATTTTCGGTATAGCGAGCACGCCCAGGACCACTATGGAGACTGCATACAAGGTTTGATCTAATCCGTACCGACTCGAAGCGCAGCGGAAGAAGAGTCGGTGGAGATCGTTGGTGCAGATCCCCGCAGCTAGGATTTACAACCTCCCAACCGCGAGGATGTACTCCCTCGTCGGACAGCCCTTCGGGAGGCGGTTGGACAGTCCCCCGGACGATGTCGCGGACAGCCCTCCGGGAGGACCCTCGAAACTCGAACGGGGACTCGGACAGCCCTTCGGGAGGACACTCGAACAGCCCCTCAGGCAAAAGACCGAAACTACGACCTCTCTACGGGGTTGCACACATACGGTGTCAGCTATCCGGCAGGGCTTCGCCGTCCAGAACTAGTTCCTGCCGGAACCCAGACAGCCTTTCGGCTCTACGAAACTCTTTTCGTGGGAGGGAGAGAAGAAGCCAGATAATGCATGGCATGTGTATGAGAGCAAGGGATGAGGAGAATGGCAGCCACTTCTCCTCCTTTTATAGGCCAAGGCAAGGGGTGGGGTGGGGGAGAAAATACCAAAATACCCAAGCTACATGTCCCACATGAGGGGTAATATGGTAATGCAAGTGGAGCACAAAGGGGACACCCAAGGGGGCCCCTACTTGGCCGGCCACAACCTTGCCCCCTCCCATGGGGGGGGCCCCCCAACAAGCCACCAACATGTCTCCCTTGAACAAGGGTGCTCCCTAGACAAAAAGCCACCAAACATGCAACCCCCGATTCGTGGGATCTTGTCCCCTCGCGCTGAGACAAGATGTTTTCCGCGAAACTTTTTTCTGAAAAATTCCAGAAGGTCCCAGAACATTTCTGGCACCCTCCAAAATTATTCCGGGAATTTTTCGAAACATTTTCGGTATGGTAGTTTTCATCAGCAAAAAGCAACAACAGCGGTTACGGAAGTTTCGGAACATTTCCGGTTTTTTTTTCTCTGAAAATTCCCAGAAGTTCCCAGACCAATTCTGGCATCCTCTGAAAATTTCCATGCGATGCCGAAACCCTTTTTGACCTAATAATATATTCCAAAACAACTTTTTGGTTTTACCGAAACTCTTTCGGTGTTCTCTCTCTCCGGAACTCTTCCATTGTCTCCGAAACTTTTTCGGTGACTTTCTCTCAGACTCCCTATCTAGTATTCAGCAGATAGATGACCCTTAAGCGTGTGACCCTATAGGTTCGGTGAAGCATAGACATGACCTGGAACCCTTTCCAATCAATGATCAACATCGGAGCCGTGGACACCCATATTGACCCCTATACCCACACGAATGAATATTCGAGTGAACCTCCAGTTGCCGTGTGCTATTCCTGTTGCTTCGCGATATGTCACAAACACCCGAGGTGAGATTTATTGCATTCTTGTGGATCAACAATTTGTCCATCATGCAAGTTACCTCGTTACCGGTTTTGTTCTCTTTTCTCGTTTCCGTGTTTCGGCATCCCAGTGATCAAATCACAAGGTGTCTGGCCAGACGATGATGGATACCGTAACACCGAGAGGGCCCGAGTATATCTCTCCATCGCCGGAGGAGCAAATCCCAATCTTGAGCTATCTCGTTACTTGCCATACTTTTCCGTGAACCCGTAAGCCGCCGTAATAGCCACCCAGTTACGGATGACGTTTAACAAACCCCAAAGTTCACGAAGCAAGCACGAAGGAACTCGATACTCTCATGGTCTAAGGAATTATGCAAACATTAACTATCTCTGTGTTATTAACCATAACTTGTGACGAATGTATCTCATAGCATAACATCATATTGGGTCGATTCAACACAAGTGTTCTATCAACATCGTGCCCTCAAAATTGCTGGCATAGCCATGCCCATGATCAGGAAAACAGGATCATCATGCAATACTTGAGCCAGTCTTAGAGGCAAGACTAGGAATACATTTTACCATTTATTATACCACACGTGCACATGAGTTTCCCTCCAAGCCTCGTTTTATTTGCAGACTCGAGAATCATTGCAGTTATAGCATGGAACATAAACTTTCATTACAAACCAGGAGATACAAAATAACTGTGTTACTGCCTCTAGGGCATATCTCCTACACTCATAACTTTGCGCTTTTCTATCAATTGCCCGACAGTAATTTGTTCACCCACCGTATTATTTGCCTTCATGAGAGAAGCTTGTAGTGAAACCTATGGCCCCCGAGTCTATTTTCCATCATATTACTTTTCGATCTACTATTTTGCAATCTTTTATTTTCAGATCTATATACCAAAAAACCCAAAAATATTTTATCTTTTGTTTATCTATCTCTATCAGATCTCACCTTTGCAAGTGACCGTGAAGGGATTGACAACCCCTTTATCGCGTTGGGTGCAAGTGTTTGATTGTTTGTGCAGGTGTTGGTGATTTGTGTGTTCTTCTCCTACTGGATTGATACCTTGGTTCTTAACTGAGGGAAATACTTATCTCTACTATGCTGCATCACCCTTTCCTCTTCAAGGGAAAAACCAACGCAAGCTCAAGAAGTAGCATGACCTCACCAAGTCTTTTACACCCGCACATTTGTCTTCTCTTTATAGTTGTACCACTTACTTTCTGTCGTGCGTGCATGCACACACACTACCACTCGGCATTATCCATCGCACACACGCAATATTTTTCTTCAGGTCGGTCTCCCATGCATGCACACACACAAACCTCCCCCTCTTCATCACTTCGGTCATTCTTTATCTCTCACATGCATGCATAATGATCGATGTTCCTCTATGTGTGTATATATATAGTTAGTTCTTTCCCAGTTTTCCACACAAACCGATTGATCTATATCTCTAGTCAGGTCTCACCCTGCTCTTTCCCACGTACACATCGATCAAATATACCACTCTATATAGAACTACACAGCTAATACATATACATTATCTATCCATCGTCTCCCTCTCATCATCCATGCCTTCCGCTTCATCTCTCAGACGCGCGCACAGTGGTGAAGACAGGGGCAACAAGGGCCCTGGCCCCCCTAACATCACTGTATCAAGGCTAATATGAATGTGATCAGTATATCAATTGGTGGTAAAATGGTTTAAGTTGATGAATTGGCCCTCCCCATAAAGGATTAGCAATGCTTGGCCGCCCTAGATCATTTAATTTTCATGGCTCCGCCACAGCGTGCAACCGCGCATGTTCTCACCCCCTCTCTTTAAATATCGATCTCGCACTTGTGCACTCCTTCCCAGTCTCCCTCCAGTTGGCCCCTCGCACCATCTTCTAGCACCCCCCATATCCCAGTGCTTCTACGCTCGTAGAGCTCTTCCATCTATCTGTCTCTATTGATATCACGCGAGGTCGACCCCTCCCCTCCCTTCTCGTATATCACCCGGCCCCATGCACATACATGTATGTATATAGGCCTCTTCTTCACACAAATTGCATTGACACGTATTCCCTCACCATATCTCAGTATCTCTCACATACATGGACTACGTGTACGAAAATAGAAGAGGTGCACACACGCACTCGTTCCAACATACAAACGCGGGGGTGCACGGTGGAGCACATTTGTACAAAAAATGAGCGTGTAGAAAGGCTTTAGACAATGTGTCACTAGTCTATATATCTATATCTATACCCCTATACAGTGTGCGAATAAATTTGAAAGATGGTCGTTGGATGAAGCCAATCCGACGGTGCAGAGATGGCAAATCCGAGCACTGCCGACCATTGGATATCATCTACATTCCACCAGATTCTGCCACATGTACAATATAGAATACTCCATGGTTGAACTTAAGAATAATGCACAAACCTCAAAACACAAGCACTTCTCTTTTGTTCTAGAATCTTCTGTACCATAATTGCCCAATTTTTTTTCTAGATGAATTGCCATTATTTGTTTTTACTTTATGCTTTACAACGCACAATTCCATGAATCTTAAAATAGATTAACTTTTTTTATAAAAACTAATTGGTTTTGAATGGGATGAACTATAAGAATTAAACGAACATCTACATCATGCATATATGACTCAAAGCTTACATGCTATAGTGTGGTGTTTATTCATAATTTGGTTGCCAAATCTCATGCGTGCAATGCACGTGTACCTTACTAGTACTTCCAGTATGTGCAAAACACATAAAATTAGAATTCCAATGGCACGCTACACAGTGTCTCTCCCTTTTTCATTAAAATGATGTGGGGGCATCCATGAAGCCACATGGCACATGTGGAGGCGTCGTCGCGACCTTCTTGTGTGGATTGATCACAGTGACGTGCTGCTGGTTCCAGAAGAATGTACTCGTCCTCTCTCACGCACACTGGAAGTACGTGCATGAAGCGAAGATGTGCACGCACGCACTCATTCCCTCGCACGCACACGCGGGTACACGGTGGGACGCATTTTTGTACGAAGATCCACCCCATGTCATAATTTGACGTGTGTAAAGTCGTTCACTTAATTGATGGTCAATTAATACAGCGCATGCAAATTGAGTGGACGTGAGGGAGGAAGCAGTTGAGAATGACATTACTACTCCACTGCATGCATGCGAGTAGTTAAATCATGGGTTGCTACTTCCATAGATCTCCTTCGTATTTTGTGCCAATTTTTTTACCATATTTTTAAGTAACATAATATTTATGCATGTCATAAAAAGTATATCATCAAAAACTATGTTCAAATGCGATTCCAATGATATAATTTTTGGTGACATGCATTAACATTTTCTTAGTTAATTTTTTGGTCAAAAATTGGCACAAAATAAAAAGGGGGCCAATAAACCAGGACGCAAGCAGCATGATCAATTTTTGCCTGGGCTACTGTTGGTGGCCTTTGTATTTAAATATGGACAGAGTGGAGTAGTACTATCTTTATCTTAGCCTTGTAGGGCTCTCCCAGCGCCTAGGCTCGCCTCCCCGCCTCACCCACCGGATCCCGCCATGGAGGATCCCACCATGGATAATCCCTTAGATCCCAGGATCCCACGGGCTGCCCTCTCGTTGCCACCCGCAGCACTGCTGCCTTTGAGCGAAACCCACATGTGTTTCAGAGGGGATCCATTGCTTTGGAATCATAGATTGGTGGCGCCGGAGGACATGCCAGGGCTATGTTTCAGGTGGTGGGCAGCAAGGGCAAATTGGATCGAGGAAGCGTCGCATCGATTGGAGACAAGTTCAAAGGAGCTGCGCCTGGCGAAGCACAAGGCGGAGGCGCAAGTCGATCTCAGGGAAGAGATGCTGAGGGATGTCAGCATCTGGCAGCGTCGTGTTGACTTCGAGCTGGGGCTAATGGCAGAGATCATATTCACGGAGTCGACTGCGGAGGAGAGAACGCGCATGCCTGCGGGATGGGATGAGCAGCCGGTGGAACTGTTCAAATGGGTGGTAGGAGAAGCCAAATCGCAGAGCCAGCTATGGCGGCGGCGCTGGGCATGCATTGTAGGCGAGGTGAGCTGCCCTCCTTCCCCGCTAGCGATGCAGTGACCTACTCGGTTGCTGCTGCAGTGAACTTGCGGCGCCATGGCGGATTGCAACCGTGACAATCACTCCATCTATATGTATTGTATTCCTGTTAAAATACTTGGTCGTTTGCAAAAAGATGGTAAGAGTAATTGATTTATCACTAGTTTTTGAATGCTTGGTCATGACAATCACCCGAAGCCACAACCACAAGTCTCCATCGCGTAATACTTACGGTCGGTTGCAACAACAGACGGTCGTTCGGACCCGTGTCTCACCAAAGGGACACGCATCGGCTTGGTCTGACATGTACGACCAGTTACATCACTGACTTGTGCGACCACATTTGAGCAGTAGTACTTGAAATTTGTGTTCCAGGAAACTCATCGGGAGCTGTTTCATGCCTCGAAACCAAAACCGGGAGTAGTATCATGACATTCCAAAGTAGTACTAGCCGGGAGTAGTATCAAACCTAAAGGTGTTCCCACTATGCAGGTTTTAGTACTAGTGCTAGTACTAGGTTATAAAAAGGGGAGCTACCTAGCCGAAAATTACTCTACTTTCCTCCTCATAAGTCTTTCTTGTTCGTCCTTCCCTGCCATGGCCGGCGTGCAGAGCTCTAGGTCGAGAACTACTAGTAAGAAGGGAGCGGCAGCCAAGGCGGCAGAAAAAAAAAGAGGGCTCGCCGCCTCGCGGGGGCCTCGAAAGATCTCTCACGGGTAGGCGAGGGCTCCCAGGAGCGCCCTAGCCGCGGAGACGAACATGCCAAGATGGTGGTGCTGGAGTCGTTATCCCTCGATGACATGCCCGCTCAGCTCAATAAGGAGAAGGAGTTGACCGACGGCTTGGTGAAGCTGCTGAAGGAGAGCCTCGACGAGATGCCCACTAAGCTCAATAACCAGGAGGAGTTGACCGCCGTCTTGGTCAAGCTGCTGAAGGAGAGGATTGCCTCGGGTAAGAAGGCGACCAGCAAAATCCAGCAACTTCAGGAGGACAAGGAGAAGCTCCACCATGAGCTCGACCTGCTGAAGGAGGAGAACGCCGGCTGGAAGAAGCTGCATGAGAAGAGTAGTTCCTCGGTGAAGATGCTGCACACCCTCGTCATGGAATAGGAGGAGTTCGCGAAGCTCTGCATCTAGCACCCGGCTGTTGTCAAGGTACGTAATGCGGCCATGGAAGAGATGATGAACGCTCGCGTTGAGAAATCCCGCGTCATGGACAGAATGAAGATGGCGGAGGAGGCGAGCGAGGAGATGAAGGTCGTGGAGGCGATGAAGAAGCAATTAGGACTCCGCGGTCAACTCTTCCTGAACTAGAGAGCAGCGCCCCGGACTTGTGTCTGCGTCTTCCTTTTTTTGGGGGGTAATCTTCCTTCTTCTTTTGCTCCTGTGTTTCTTCTTTTGCTTCGGGTGTTTCGCCGGATGTGTCACGTTCTTTGCGAGGCACGAATAGAACAATGTTAACGATGAGCAGCGCCGTGGGATCGATGAATAGCAAATTAGATCATTTTTATCGCCATATCACACTAGGCTACCGTGTTTCGCGCTCCTCCGTCGTACTAGTACTCCAGTGGAAAACATGAGTATACCGCACGGTTCTTTGCACCTCCTCAGGTCATCGGCAACATTTATACGAGCAGTCAAATCACAAGGCCCCACCTTCCAGCAGTAATGAGCCGTCAAATCACAAAGGCCCTTGCCTCTCGTGAAACCGGCCAAGCGAGACTGCCCCACCCTCTAGCCTTTTAAATGTACTACTTTTTTTTACAGTAGTAGTATCGATGGATTGCGCCATGGAGCAAAACTAACAAGATGAAATTAAAGAAAAAAGGTGGTACATATAGAGAGCGCTCATCGCCAAATTATGCATATAGTACTATTAAAAAAGCTAGTATGTGCTTAGATGGGGTGCTAAAGTCTATTAAAGAAATTAGCATACGTATTTAATTGTTTGATAACTAAACTCCTTCATGCTTTGGGTAAACTTATCTCATTTAAGTTTTTTGCGTATGTGCCATGCTTAGAGCGTGGTTATAGTATAGCCAATATGATGTTGGCCATATCATATATAGTACGTATATAATGTGAAGAAATGAGTGGTAGTACTACCAACTACAAGATGAACTGTAAGAAATACTAGTATGTATGTACTGAAGAGTTAAAGTAACGAGAAGGAACATAACATAGTTCTGCTGGGGGCTCAGCACAACACACCCCTCAAATAAAACTAAGCACCCTGAAATTAAACTAAGCAACTAATCCGGTAGACACTGCATTAGACCCACCATGAGCAACGACACTGCCACCTTACTCGGACTCCTCGTCCATGTGCTCGACTTCGTCCTTGAACCTCTTCCTCTTGGCCGATACTTCTTTGCTTGAACCGCACACTTGGCTCTCACTCTTCATACAACCCTTGTAGATATTGAAACAAAGATAGGCATCCATTGCAGCGTACTGGATGTGGTCTCCATCTAGTACATTCCACTGCTATGCAAGAGGAAACTTGGGCAGAGGTTTCGTCAGTTTACCGTACGAAGGATCAACCATGGCTCCTGCCAGGGTCAGGATTGAAGGCTGACGGGAGGACACCAGCCCATTCTTCTGGAGGTCGAAGGGCTGGCCTGCAACGAGGCCTATCCAATCCATGACTCTTCTGTCTTTCGTAAAGTCTACAGTAACGAATTTGACTTTGCCGCCCATAAGGAAGTTCTTAAAATCCTCGCACTCAACGTCGGCATGGCATATGTGGTAGACCAATCACAAGTTATGCACGCAAACCTGGATCATGGCGGGCTTCTTCCTCTCTTCCTCCTTTAGATTCTTCTCTTTTCCCTGGACTGTGGTGTACGCAACATCTAGCCCAGTGACCCACTCATCACCATTTGACTTTTCGAACATGCGTCTGAAGCGAGCAAGGCATCCTTTCACCGTTGTAGAAGAATGGGTGTAGATGACGTCGAACTTATCGCCGGTGATGGTTCTAACATTGTACTTCCCGTCGATGATGGAGATTTGGGACGCCATGGATTTGGGAGGAGGGTTAGGATTAGTGGAACTGCTGTAATGTGAAAGCACGGGACAACTAGGAGCGAATAGCCGTGATGTTAAAGGACGACCGGGTACGAGTAGAAGCGAACTGCTAGCGGTTTTCCGATTGTAAAAATGCTGAATGGGGCGTGTGAACGGCAAGGTTGTGGCTTGCCCGGTGGATAAATGGCTTCATGCAGAGTACTATGGGGGCCCAATTAGATGTCATGTCTACTAGACGCCCAATTAAATGGCATCATGCATCTGCGTGTTCGCACGTCAAGCGTCGGGAAAATTACAGGTGATACGAAGCTTTCCATGCTCCCATGATACGGGCTTCCGAGAGCCGTTGGATCTGAGATCGAACGGTTGCATGGCGTGATTCTAGACCTATGGGTGAATATCCTATCCTGGAGGGTGATACGTCCATTTTGCATCATGCTTTTATATTGATATTTATCGCATTATGGGCTGTTATTACACATTATATCACAATACTTATGCCTTTTCTCTCTTATTTTATAAGGTTTACATGAAGAGGGAGAATGCCGGCAGCTGGAATTCTGGACTGGAAAAGGAGCAAATATTAGAGACCTATTCTGCACAACTCCAAAAGTTCTGAAACTTTACGGAGAATTATTTTGGAATATATAAAAAATATTGGGCGAAGAAAGCACCAGAGGGGGGCCACCAGCCATCCACAAGGGTGGGAGGGGGCGCCCTACCCCCTGGGCGCGCCCCCTGCCTTGTGGGCCACCTAGCAGGCCCCAGATGCCCATCTTCTGCTCTATGGTGTGTTTTGACCTGGAAAAAATCAGGACGAAGCTTTCGGGATGAAGCGCCGCTGTATCGAGGCGAAACCTGGGCAGAACCAATCTAGGGCTCCGGCGGAGCTGTTCTGCCAGGGAAACTTCCCTCCGGTAGGGGGAAATCAAAGTCATCGTCATCGCCAACGATCCTCTCATCGAGAGGGGGTCAATCTCCATCAACATCTTCACCAGCACCATCTCCTCTCAAACCCTAGTTCATCTCTCGTATCCGATGTTTGTCTCAAAACCTCAGATTGGTACCTGTGGGTTGCTAGTAGTGTTGATTACTCCTTGTAGTTGATGCTAGTTGGTTTATTCGATGGAAGATCATATGTTCAGATCCTTAATGATAATTAATACTCCTCTGATTATGAACATGAATATGCTTTGTGAGTAGTTACGTTTGTTCCTGAGGACATGGAAGAAGTCTTGTTATAAGTAATCATGTGAATTTGGTATTCGTTCGAAATTTTGATGAGATGTATGTTGTCTTTCCTCTAGTGGTTTTATGTGAACGTCGACTACATGACACTTCACCATGATTTGGGCCTAGGGGAAGGCATTGGGAAGTAATAAGTAGATGATGTGTTGCTAGGGTGACAGAAGCTTAAACCCTAGTTTTTGTGTTGCTTCGCAAGGGGCTAATTTGGATCCATATGTTTCATGCTATGGTTAGATTTATCTTAATTCTTCTTTCGTAGTTGCGGATGCTTGCGAGAGGGGTTAATCATAAGTGGGAGGCTTTTCCAAGGAAGGGCAGCATCCAAGCACTGGTCCACTCACATATCAAATTATCAAAGTAACGAACGCGAATCATATGAGCATGATGAAAACTAACTTGGCAACAATTCCCATGTGTCCTCGGGAGCGCTTTGCTTTATATAGGAGTTCGTCCAGGCTTGTCCTTTGCTACAAAACGGATTGGGCCACCTTGCTGCACCTTAGTTACTTTTGTTACTTGTTACTCTTTATGAATTATCTTTTCATACAACTATCTGTTAATGATAATTTCAGTGCTTGCAGAGAATACCTTGCTGAAAACCGCTTGTCATTTCCTTCTGCTCCTTGTTGGGTTCGACACTCTTACTTATTGAAAGGACTATGATAGATCCCCTATACTTGTGGGTCATCAAGACTCTTTTCTGGCGCCATTGCCGGGGAGTGAAGCGCCTTTGGAAAGGAAACATTTATATAGTGTGCTGAAATTTACTGTCACTTGTCACTATGGAAAATAATCCTTTGAGGGGCTTGTTCGGGGTATCTTCACCTCGACTGGAAGAGCAAAGAGTTGCTCCTCAACCTACTGCACCTATTGAAAATATTTATTATGAAATTCCTTCGGGTATGATAGAGAAACTGCTAGCTAATCCTTATGCAGGAGACGGAACATTACATCCTGATATGCACCTAATCTATGTGGATGAAGTTTGTGGATTATTTAAGCTTGAAGGTTTGCCCGAGGATGATGTCAAGAAGAAGGTCTTCTCTTTATCTTTGAAGGGAAAGGCATTGACATGGTATAGGATATGTGATGATATTGGATCCTGGAACTACAACCGATTGAAATTGGAATTTCATCAGAAGTTTTATCCTATGCATCTGGTTCATCATGATCAAAACTATATATATATAATTTTTGGCCTCGTGAAGGAGAAAGTATCGCTCAAGCTTGGGGGAGGCTTAAGTCAATGTTATATTCATGCCACAATCATGAGCTCTCAAGAGAAATTATTATTCAGAATTTTTATGCTCGGCTTTCTCGTAATGATCAATCCATGCTCGATACTTCTTGTACTGGTTCTTTTATGAAGAAGGATATTGAATTCAAATGGGATTTATTGGAAAGAATTAAATGCAACTCTGAAGATTGGGAACTCGATGAAGGTAAGGAGTCAGTTATAAACCTTAAGTTTGATTGTGTTAAATCTTTCATGGATACCGATGCTTTTCGTGATTTTAGCACTAAATATGGACTTGCTCAGAGATAGTAGTTTCTTTCTGTGAATCTTTTGCTACTCATGTTGATCTCCCTAAGGAGAAGTGGTTTAAATATCATCCTCCCATTGAAGTGAAAGTAGTAGAACCTATTAAAGTTGAAGGAGAAACTATTACTTATAATGTTGATCCTATTGTTCCTACTTCTTATATTGAGAAACCACCTTTTCTAGTTAGAATAAAGGATCATGCTAAAGCTTCAATTGTGGTTCGTTAGAGTTATACTAGAACACCTACACCCCCTGAACAAATTAAAGTTGAACCTAGTATTGCTTTGGTTAAAGATCTCTTAGTTGATAATATTGATGGGCATGTTATTTATTTCTATGATGAAGCTGCTAGGATTGCTAAACCCGATATTAAATATAAACATAGACCCGTTGTTGGCATGCCTGTTGTTTCTGTTAAAATAGGAGATCACTGTTATCATGGCTTATGTGATGTGGGTGCTAGTGTGAGTGCAATTCCTTATACCTTATACCAAGAAATTATGAATGACATTGCACCTGTTGAGATAGAAGATATTGATGTTACTATTAAGCTTGCCAATAGAGATACTATATCACCAATTGGGATTGTTAGAGATGTTGAAGTCTTGTGTGGGAAAATAAAATACCCTATTGATTTTCTTGTTCTTGGTTCCCCACAAGATGATTTTTGTCCCATTATATTTGGTAGACCTTTCTTGAACACTGTTAATGCTAAGATAGATTGCGAAAAGGATATTGTTACTGTTGGCTTTGGGGATGTGTCTCATGATTTTAATTTCTCTAAGTTTCGTAGACAACCCCATGATAAAGAATTGCCTAGTAAGGATGAAATTATTGGTCTTGCTTCTATTGCCATGCCTCCTACTGATCCTTTAAAACAATATTTGCTAGACCATGAAAATGATATGTTTATGAATGAAAGAAGGGAAATAGATGAAGTATTCTTTAATCAAGGGCCTATTTTGAAACACAATTTGCCTGTTGAAATCCTTGGGGATCCTCCTCCACCCAAGGGTGATCCCATGTTTGAGCTTAAACAATTACCTGATACTCTGAAATATGCTTATCTCGATGAAAAGAAGATATATCTTGTTATTATTAGTGCCAACCTTTCAGAGCATGAAGAAAAGAAATTATTGATAACTTTGAGGAAGCACCGTGCAGCTATTGGATATACTCTTGATGATCTTAAGGGCATTAGTCCCACTCTATGTCAGCACAAAGTTAATATGAAGCCTGATGCTAAACCAGTTGTTGATCACCAACGAAGGCTGAATCCTAAGATGAAGGAAGTGGTAAGAAATGAAATACTAAAGCTTCTGGAGGCAGGTATAATTTACCCTATTGCTGATAGTAGATGGGTAAGTCCTGTTCATTGTGTCCCTAAGAAGGGAGGTATTACTGTTGTTCCTAATGATAAGAATGAATTGATTCCACAAAGAATTGTTACAGGTTATAGAATGGTAATTGATTTTTGTAAATTAAACAAAGCTACTAGAAAAGATCATTACCCTCTACCTTTTATTGATCAAATGCTAGAAATATTATCCAAACATACACATTCTTGCTTTCTAGATGGTTACTCTGGTTTTTCTCAAATACCTGTGTCAAAAGAGGACCAAGAAAAGACCACTTTTACTTGCCCTTTCGGTAATTTTACTTATAGACGTATGCCTTTTGGTTTATGCAATGCACCTTCTACCTTTCAAAGATGTATGACTGCTATATTCTCTGACTTTTGTGAAAATATTGTTGAGGTTTTCATGGATGATTTCTCCGTTTACGAAACTTCTTTTGATGATTGCTTAAGCAACCTTGATCGAGTTCTGCAGAGATGTGAAGAAACTAATCTTGTTTTGAATTGGGAGAAGTGCCACTTTATGGTTAATGAAGGTATTGTCTTGGGGCATAAAATTTCTGAAAGAGGTATTGAAGTTGATAAAGCTAAAGTAGATGCTATTGAAAAGATGCCGTGTCCTAAAGATATCAAAGGTATGAGAAGTTTCCTTGGTCATGATGGTTTATATAGGAGGTTTATTAAAGACTTCTCGAAAATTTCTAGGCCTCTCACTAATCTCTTGAAAAAAGATGTTCCTTTTGTTTTTGAGGATGATTGTGTAGAAGCATTTGAAATACTTAAGAAAGCCTTGATTTCTGCACCTATTATTCAACCACCTGATTGGAATTTACCCTTTGAAATTATGTGTGATGCTAGTGATTATGTTGTTGGTGCTGTTCTAGGACAGAGAGTTAATAAGAAATTGAATGTTATTCATTATGCTAGTAAAACTCTAGACAGTGCCCAGAGAAATTATGCTACAACTGAAAAAGAATTTCTAGCAGTTGTATTTGCCTGTGATAAGTTCAGATCTTATATTGTTGATTCCAAAGTAACTATTCACACTGATCATGCTGCTATTAAATATCTTATGGAAAAGAAAGATGCTAAACCTAGACTTATTAGATGGGTTCTCTTGTTACAAGAATATGATTTGCATATTATTGATAGAAAGGGAGCTAAGAACCCCGTAACAGACAACTTGTCTAGGTTAGAAAATGTTCTTGATGACCCACTGCCTATTGATGATAGTTTTCCTAATGAGCAATTAGCTGTCATAAATGCTTCTCGTAATACTCCATGGTATGCTGATTATGCTAATTACATTGTTGCTAAATTTATACCACCTAGTTTCACATACCAGCAAAAGAAAAAGTTTTTCTATGATTTAAGACATTAATTTTGGGATGACCCACACCTTTATAAAGAAGGAGTAGATGGTGTTATTAGACATTGTGTACCTGAGCATGAACAGGAATAGATCCTACGCAAGTGCCACTCCGAAGCTTACGGAGGATACCATGCTGGAGATAGAACTGCACACAAGGTATTGCAATCCGGTTTTTATTGGCCTACTCTCTTCAAGGATGCTCGTAAGTTTGTCTTGTCTTGTGATGAATGCCAGAGAATTGGTAATATTAGTAGACGTCAGGAAATGCCTATGAATTATTCACTTATTATTGAACCATTTGATGTTTGGGGCTTTGATTATGTGGGACCTTTTCCTTCTTCTAAT
This sequence comes from Thinopyrum elongatum, assembly GCA_011799875.1. Classification (NCBI taxonomy): domain Eukaryota; kingdom Viridiplantae; phylum Streptophyta; class Magnoliopsida; order Poales; family Poaceae; genus Thinopyrum; species Thinopyrum elongatum. The sequence goes on along the minus strand of CM022303.1, from coordinate 528,946,997 downwards.
GGGTATACACATATTTTAGTTGATGTTGATTATGTTACTAAGTGGGTAGAAGCTATTCCAACTAGTAGTGCTGATCATAACACTTCTATTAAGATGCTTAAAGAAGTTATTTTTTCAAGGTTTGGAGTCCCTAGATATTTAATGACTAATGGTGGTTCACATTTTATTCATGGTGCTTTCCGTAAAATGCTTGCTAAATATGATGTTAACCATAGAATTGCATCTCCATATCACCCTCAGTCTAGTGGTCAAGTAGAATTGAGCAATAGAGAGATTAAATTGATTTTGCAAAAGACTGTTAATAGGTCTAGAAAGAATTGGTCTAAGAAACTTGATGATGCATTATGGGCTTATAGAACTGCTTATAAAAACCCTATGGGTATGTCTCCATATAAAATGGTTTATGGAAAAGCATGTCACTTACCTCTTGAACTAGAACATAAAGCTTATTGGGCTATTAAAGAGGTCAATTATGATTTCAAACTTGCCGGTGAGAAGAGGTTATTTGACATTAGCTCGCTTGATGAATGGAGAACCCAAGCCTATGAGAATGCCAAGTTGTTTAAAGAAAAAGTTAAAAGATGGGATGACAAGATGATACAAAAGCGTGAGTTTAATGTAGGTGATCATGTTTTGCTATAAAACTCTTGTTCAAGATTTTTTGCAGGAAAGCTTCTCTCTAAATGGGAAGGTCCTTTCATTATCGAGGAGGTCTATCGTTCTGGTGCCATTAAGATCAACAACGCCGAAGGCACAAATCCGAAGGTGGTAAACGGTCAAAGAATCAAACATTATATCTCAGGTACTCCCATAAATGTTGAGACCAATATAATTAATACCATAACACCGGAGGAGTACATAAGGGATACTTTCCAGAACGTTTCAGACTCCAAAAAGGAATAGGTATGTGGTACGGTAAGTAAACCGACTCCAAAACTGTTATAATAACAATTTTTCTCCATTTTGGAATATTTAGAAAAATAGAAAAATTAAAAGTAGTCTGAAAGATGCACGAGGAGACCACAAGGGTGGAGGGTGTGCCCTACCCCCCTGGGCGTGCCCCCCTGCCTTGAGGCCACCTCGTGTGCCCTCCGGACTTTGTCTTCTTGCACAATACTTCTTTTGGTCGGTAAAAATTTATTATATAATCTGCCAAAGGTTTTGACCACCGTACCACGGCAATATCTCCTATCTTTGTTTCGAGCTGTTTTTCTGACAGATCCAGATCGCCATGACGTCTCCAAGCGCCCCCAAGGACAAGTTTTTCGAGAAGGTCATCAACCCTTATCTCGCGGAGGCGCTGCAACACCCTCAAACCGTTGAGATGCGTGAGGGGGTGCTGCACATCTACGATACTGAAGGGCCAAAGAAGACCGGAAGCATGGAGACAAGGCTCGAAGAAGTGGAGCGGCAAGTCTTCAAGTGCCAAGGGATGGTGGAACGCAGACTCAACGCCAACCACATGATGATCGCTGAATTTACTAGTGGTCACAAGCTAGATGCCGAGAACATTGGGGAGGCCATCTTCAAGCTTCATGAGAAAATCGAGCATATCCAAGCCCAGATCTATGACCTGCAAAACCAAAACTGTGAGTATGAATACAGATTTAAAAGGATGAGTTTGGCTACAGATTTGAGGATCCCGAAGACTCATTCATCTTTTTACGATGGTGAACCTATGCCTTGGAAGACGGAGGATAAAATTATTTCATCATCAACAACTCCATCATCACCACCTCCGAAGAAAGAGACCTAAATACATGGGTATGGGCACTCCCCTTGGCAACTGCCAAGCTTGGGGAGGTGCCCCGGTATCCTATCACCATCACATCTTTATCTTTATCACTTTTTCTTAGTTCTATCCTTTTGGTTATATCTTGATCTAGCAAAATAAAGTTTTAGTATGATCTAGCTTTGAGTTTTGTTTTGAGATCTATCTATGTAATCGAGTCCGTGAGTTATATATAATAAAGAGTAGTTTTGAGTTGAGGGCTTTGCTTCCTTGCTATGATCTTGAGGGAATTAAATAAAAGAAAGGAATTAAAAGAAATAAAAAGATCATATATTGATCTTATGGAGAGTAATGACTTCACATATAAAGAGTATGATGAATAAAATTTGTTGAGAGTTGACAAACATAGTTTTGGTCATTGTTGCAATTAATAGGAAGTAATAAAGAAAGAGAGGCTTCACATATAAATATACTATCTTGGACATCTTTTGTGATTGTGAGCACTCATTAAAATATGACATGCTAAAAAGTTGATGTTGGACAAGGAAGACAACATAATGGGTTATGTTTTCTTATATCTGAATAGAAGTTATATTGTCATGGATCCTCCAACATGTTGAGCTTGATTTTCCCTCTTATGCTAGCCAAATCCTTTGCACCAAGTAGAGATACTACTTGTGCATCCAAACATCCCTTAACCCAGTTTTGCCATGAGAGTCCACCATACCTACCTATGGATTGAGTAAGATCCTTCAAGTAAGTTGTCGTCGGTGCAAGCAATAAAAATTGCTCTCTAAATATGTATGATCTATTAGTGTGAAGAAAATAAGCTTTATACGAACTTGTGATATGGAAGAAATAAAAGCGACAGACTGCATAATAAAGTTCTTTATCACAAGTGGCAATATAAAGAGACGTTCTTTTGCATTAAGATTTTGTGCATCCAACCATAAAAGCGCATGACAACCTCTGCTTCCCTCCGCGAAGGGCCTATCTTTTACTTTTATCTTCTACCCTTATACAAGAGTCGTGGTGATCTTCACCTTTCCTTTTTACACCTTTTCTTTTGGCAAGCACTATGTGTTGGAGAGATCCAGATATATATATCAACCCGGATGTCGGTTATCATAAAGTATTATTGTTGACATTTGTCGGTGCAACAAACCCTGGGTCCGTTACCCAGACTGTGTACAGGCTCAAGAACAAGATTACAAACTCAAGATCAGATCAAGGCATGAGAGACCTGTTCTTTGAAGGACCAAAGTGCAGATCAAGAAGACCAAGATGAGCCAAAGAAGCAAGATATCGCTAAGGGAAGAACCACCTCTACCGGGCAGGCGAGCCTGACGGGGATGGAGTTACCCCCAGAAGCGAGTCTCAGGATCGTCCCGGCAGGCCTGCCGGGGCTTACGGAGGCAAACCACTCCACCGCACCACCTCATCACAATGCACGTCATCAATCAGTGCGGTGTCAAGCTCCAAAGTGACTAAGTGGCTGCTATTTGCCACATGGCAGCCGCTTCCTACAGAAAATACCCCCAGGTGACACCCGTCCTGAGACGTGTCAAGCAAGCAGGCGCGAAGCTGGCAAAACAGCCCGGCAGGGCCTGCCGGGCAAGCTGAGATGTGACATTGAGCGACACATTTAATGCACTATGTCAGCCTGCAGAGTTAGGTATGATAGCACTGTTTGCTATCTAATCAGTATGTAATGACTGATTTGCCACTGTGGTGACCCCTTGATCTATAAAAGGAGGCCCATGGAAACCGTAGAGGGGGTTGGCTGATCCGGACCCTTGCACACTCATACGCGCGTAGCTGCTTTCGCCCCGAGGCGACCTTGCCGGGCAAGAGTGCTGCATTCCTCCACCATTTTCCCACCATCAATCTACCAAAGCAGGAGTAGGGTTTTATGCCTCCCGGCGGCACGAACATGGGTAAAACCTGCCCATGTGATCTCTGCCACGCTGTGTGACGCTTCTCTGCTCTTTGTGCAACATGCCCATCCCCCCGCCGAACCAAAAGGGACTCATGGCCCCATAGGTGGCTGTGGTTTCCCACGACATCTTTGGCGCGCCAGGTAGGGGGATCACTTGCGCGAACCCGAGAGCGTCAATGGCGCGTCATCTTCATCGCCATTCTCGTCATTGGCGGCATCATCAACTATGGCGCCCAAGAAGAAGTCCGGAGCCACAAATCACCCGTCCACCTCGAAGGCTCCGCCGCCCGCGACCACCGACGTCGCAGGGAATGCGGGGACGCGCGAGGATGTGGACGCTGCGGGGGATGTGGTCGGCGCAGGTGGCGTTCTCACCACCTCCCCCGCGGCTGAAGCAGGAACGGGAGGCACCGCGGAAGGACAGCATCAGCAACATCCCGGCGGCCATGCTCCACGAGGTACGAGTAGAGGGCTTATTCCGCCTGCACCTCTTCTCCTCGCCGAAGGGCACAGCCGCAGTGGTGGCACTCGTTCTGTGGCGGATCGCAACCCTCCAGCTGCCCCCATCGAGGGCGCGACCGCAGGGCATGCGCCGCCTCCGGAATGAGCTGACCAAGTTACTGTGCCCAACGGAGCCACTAGCCTTCAAGCGCCTCCACTGTGTCACCATGCCATCCAAGCGGCTGGTTCGCAACAACGAGGGCGCGGCACGGTCGCTACCGGCACCGTCAGGAGCCGAGCGACACTGCGATCTACATCATCATCACCTATGCCGAGCACTGCCTCAGAGGCCATGGCACGGGCTCAACTACTGTTGAGATTCCCGCCGGCAGCCGATCAGATGGATGAGTGGCGAGCCACCATCCAAAGCCTGATTGGCTTCACCGAGGCGGGAGGATCACAGCGAGCTGGCCCACCACAGCCTCCCCAACGAGCGATGACGGCCCATGCTGCTGGCCGTACGGAAGGGGCCGCCACCACGGTGCAATCCCCACCATGGCAGCCAGCACGGGAGCCACGAAACCAAGAACCAGATGACGCCTCGATGGCCTCTTCTGACCCTCGAGCATGTCGAGGCCAACGACGAACCCCAGAGGACGGGTGGAGGGAAGGCGGGCGCGTCGTCGTCAAGCGACGTCGCGACAACCACCGCCGGTCCAATGGGTGCGATGGCCTCGACGTCGATGAACCCACACTCGGAGACGGCGGGTGCCTGCCTTTTGAGGTTGGGTGCCTTGCTTTCACCCGTGAGCTGCAGCAAGTCCGTTGGCCATCCGCTCGCACGTTCAAGCCAGAGATTCCAGAGAAGTATGATGGGAGGCTGAACCCGGCAGAGTTCTTGAGCATCTACACCATCGCTGTTCAAGCTGCCGGGGGAAGAGATGAGAAGGTATTTGCCAATTACTTCCCTTTGGCACTCAAGTCAAATGTGAGGTCTGGGCTGATGCACCTGCTGGAGAACTCCATTTCGACCTGGGCTGACCTGTGCCATGAGTTTATTGGCGCCTTCACGGGTGGCCATCAAGAACTAGGGCGGCCCAGTGATTTGCAGCTTCTCCAGCAGAAAGAAGGAGAGACTCTGCGAAAGTACTTGCAGAGATTCAGTCGAGTACACAGAAATATCCCAGATATCCACCCGGCAGCTGCGATAGCCGCTTTCCAATCCAATGTGCACAACCGCAGGATATGTTCCAAGATGAACGTTCGGCTGCCCAAGACTGTGAAGGAGCTTTACACCTTGGTGGACAAATGTGCTTGGGTGGAGGAAGGGAGGAAACTCCCTGGAGAGGAAGATTGCGTCGACATCGACTCAGAGGATGACGATGAGTCCACCAGTCACAAGAAGAAGAACAAGAAGCACAAGGATAAGGCAGTGATGATCGTTAAGGGATCGGGCACGCCTAGTACCGGCAAGAAGGCTAAGACCGAAGCCTCCGGCAAGGAAGTTGCCGCGTGCACTGACTGCCGGGAGGCTGCGGTTGCCGAGAAGGCTGGGAAAGGCGATGGGCCGTATTGCAAGATTCATCGAACCAAGGGCCAAGATCTCCAAGAGTGTCACCAGGTTGAGCAGCTCGTCAAGAAGCAGAGGGCTAAGTATGAGAAGTGTGATAAGGAAAAAGGTTAGAATGGTACTGGCGGGAAGGGTCGGGGTGGTGAAGCAAATCGCCCCGGTAAGGCTCCTCGGAACCAAGGAAAACCCGCCAGGGGCCGAGAGAAGGAGGATTGCAATGCTGAGAGTGATGGAGGGGCTGAAGAGGAAACCAGCGAGCAGGAATTCCAGAAGGCCACTGACGCCCAGTGTATTGACGGGGGTGCATCTTTGCACTCCTCTCACGGCCAACTTAAACAGTGGGCGCGTGAGGTCAATGTCATGGAGCTAGTGGCAGATTCTCGGAAGCCGCTCAAGTGGTCACGCACGCCCATCATCTTTGATGAAGAGGACCATCGACACCGCACCACTGCGGTAGGGTGCTTGCCTATGTTGGTCTCACCAACGATTCACAACCTCAAAGCCACAAAGATGTTGGTTGATGGCGGGGCCGGGTTGAATCTAATTTCCCCAAAGGTTATCTGCAAACTCCAGATAGCAGAGGAAGAGCTTAAGGTTACTGGCACATTTCAAGGAGTCAATCCCGGCAGGAGTCATCCTAAGGGAAAGATCACATTGCCAGTGACATTTGGAGGGGAGTTGAACTACCGGACTGAGAAGGTTGTGTTTGATGTGGTCGACCTCCCCCTGCCATATAATGGAATCCTTGGATGCCCATCTTTGGCAAAATTCATGGCGGCATCCCACTATGCCTACAACACTTTGAAGATGCCAAGGCCAGTGGGTGTCATTTCCATCCCATCAGACAAGAAGGACGCAATTATTTGCGTGGATAAGATGTACTGGGACGCAGTCGCGGCAGAGGCCGCGAAAGCTGTAGTTCCCATCAAGGAAATCAAAGGAAAGAAGAAAGCTAGCACAGACACCAGCAAAGAGTCCGGGAAGCGTACCTCTTCGGGGTATGCTATGCCTGTGGATGACGTGCCGGAAAGTTCCAACATCAAGAAGTCCAAGGCTGCTGCACCCCATGTGAAAAAGGTCCCGGCAGGGCTGGCTGGCGCTGATGGTACCTTTACTATCAATGCCACCCTTGACGACAAATAGGAAAGCGCGCTCATTACCTTCCTACGGGCGAATATCGATGTGTTTGCCTGGCAACCATCTGATATCCCCGGTGTTCCCAGGGAGGTAATCGAGCACCACCTTGTTGTCTACCCACATGCCCGACCCATCAAGCAGAAGGTCCGAAAGCAGGCCTTGGAGCGGCAACAGTTCATTGCCGAGGAAATGAAGAAACTTGAGGCTGCTGGTCTAGTCAGAGGAGTACTACATCCAACATGGTTAGCAAACTCAGTGGTTGTGCGCAAGGCTAATGGGAAATGGAGGCTTTGCATAGATTTCACGGATCTGAACAAGGCATGCCCGAAGGACCCATTCCCCTTGCCGCGCATCGACCAAATTGTGGATTCCACTTCCGGGTGTGATTTGCTATCCTTTCAGGATGCATACTCTGGGTATCATCAGATCTTTATGTCCAAGGAAGATGAAGAAAAGACCTCATTCATCACCCCATGCGGCACGTACTACTTTGTGCACATGCCTTTCGGGGTGAAGAGTGCCGGGTCCACTTTTGCAAGAGCAGTTCAGGTTGGTTTTGAGCTACAGTTGCACAGGAACATTGAAGCTTATATGGATGATATTGTGGTCAAGACCAAGGACAGATCAACCCTCATCCAAGATTTGGAAGAGACATTTGCTAATCTCCGCAAGATCAACTTGAAGCTGAACCCGGAGAAGTGTGTGTTTGGTGTTCCCTCCGGCAAGCTACTTGGTTTCTTTGTGTCCCACCGCGGGATCAAAGCCAACCCAGATAAGATCAAGGCTATCGAGAAGATTCAAGCATCCAAGACAATTAAGGATGTGAGGCGTTTGACGGGGTGCATTGCCGCGCTTAGCAGATTCATCTCCAAGTCTTCCGAACGCGCCTTGCCGTTCTTCAAAATTCTGAAGAAGGCAGGACCCATGAAGTGGACCCCGGAAGCAGACGCAGCACTGCGAGATTTGAAGGCCTACTTGTCTTCTGTGCCCACTTTGGTTGCTCCCAAACCACAAGAGCCGTTGCTGCTATATCTGGCGGCAACCAATCAAGTGGTTAGTGCAGCACTGGTGGCGCAGCGGGAAGTAGAGGAAGCAACAACCTCAGCTAGTGTCCCGTCCAAGAAAGAGAGAGAAAGCAGCCCGGCAGGGTCAGATATGGATCAGGATAAAGAAGAGCACGGCAGCAAAGGCAACTCCAAGGACGCAGCAAGGAAGAAAGTAGTGCAGCGCCCAGTGTACTTCATCAGCTCCCTATTACAGGGGGCTAGATCAAGGTACTCTGGTGTGCAAAAGTTGATTGTCCAAGGGATGCTTGCGAGAGGGGTTAATCATAAGTGGGAGGCTTGTCCAAGGAAGGGCAGCACCCAAGCACCGGTCCACCCACATATCAAATTATCTATCCATCGTCTCCCTCTCATCATCCATGCCTTCCGCTTCATCTCTCAGTCGCGCACACAGTGGCGAAGACATGGGCAACAAGGGCCATGCCCCCCCTAACATCACTGTATTGAGGCTAATATGAATGTGATCAGTATATCAATTGGTGGTAAAATGGTTTAAGTTGATGAATTGGCCCTCCCCATAAAGGATTAGCAATGCTTGGCCCCCCTATATCATTTAATTTTCATGGCTCCGCCACTGCGTGCAACCGCGCACATTCTCACCCCCTCTTTTTAAATATCGATCTCGCACTTGTGCACTCCTTCCCAGTCTCCCTCCAGTTGGCCCCTCGCACCATCTTCTAGCACCCCCATATCCCAGTGCTTTTACGCTCGTAGAGCTCTTCCATCTATCTATCTGTATCGATATCTCGCGAGGTCGACCCCTCCCCTCCCTTCTCGTATATCACCCGACCCCATGCACATACATGTATGTATATAGGCCTCTCCTTCACACAAAATGATTGACACGTATTCCCTCACCATATCTCAGTATCTCTCACATACACGGACTACGTGTACGAAAATAGAAGAGGTGCACACACGCACTCATTCCCACATACAAACGCGCGAGTGCACGGTGGAGCACATTTGTACAAAAAATGAGTGTGTAGAAAGGCTTTAGATGATGTGCCACTAGTCTATATATCTATATCTATACCCCTATATAGTGAGCGAATAACTTTGAAAGATGGTTGTTGGATGAAGCCAATCCGACGGTGCAGAGATGGCAAATCCGAGCACAAACGACCGTTGGATATCATCTACATTCCACCAGATTCTGCCACATGTACAATCTAGAATACTCCATGGTTGAACTTAAGTATAATGCACAAACCTCAAAACACAAGCACTTCTCCTTTCTTCTAGAATCTTCCGTATCATAATTGCCCAATTTTTTTTCTAGATGAATTGCCATTATTTGTTTTTACTTTATGCTTTACAACGCACAATTCCATGAATCTTAAAATAGATTAACTTTTTTAATAAAAACTAATTGGTTTTGAATGGGATGAACTATAAGAATTAAACGAACATCTACATCATGAATACATGACTGAAAGCTTACATGCTATAGTGTGGTGTTTATTCATAATTTGGTTGCCAAATCTCATGCATGCAATGCACGTGTACCTTACTAGTACTTCCAGTATGTGCAAAACACGTCAAATTATAATTCCAATGGCACACTACACAGTGTCGCTCCCTTTTTCATTAAAATGATGTGGGGGCATCCATGAAGCCACATGGCACATGTGGAGGCGTCGTCGCGACCTTCTTGTGTGGATTGATCACAGTGACATGCTGCTGGTTCCAGAAGAATGTACTCATCCTCTCTCATGCACACTGGCAGTACGTGCATGAAGCAAAGATGTGCACGCACACACTCATTCCCTCGCACGCACACGCGGGTACACGGTGGGACGCATTTTTGTACGAAGATCCACCCCATGTGATAATTTGACGCGTGCAAAGTTGTTCACTTAATTGATGGTCAATTAATACAACGCATGCAAATTGAGTGGACATGAGGGAGGAAGTAGTTGAGAATGACATTACTACTCCACTGCGTGCATGCGAGTAGTTAAATCATGGGTTGCTACTTCCATAGATCTCCTTTGAATTTTGTGCCAATTTTTACCATATTTTTAAGTAACATAATATTTATGCATGTCATAAAAAGTATATCATCGAAAACTATGTTCAAATGTGATTCCAATGATATAATTTTTGGTGACATGCATTAACATTTTCTTAGTTAAATTTTTGGTCAAAAATTGGCACAAAATAAAAAGGGGGCCAATAAACCAGGATGCAAGCAGCATGATCAATTTTTGCCTGGGCTACTGTTGGTGGCCTTTGTATTTAAATATGGACAGAGTGGAGTAGTACTATCTTTATCTTAGCCTTGTAGGGATCTCCCAGCGCCGAGGCTCGCCTCCCCGCCTCGCCCATCGGATCCCGCCATGGAGGATCCCGCCATGGATAATCCCTTAGATCCCAGGATCCCGCGGGCTGCCCTCTTGCTGCCTCCCGCAGCACTGCCGCCTTTGAGCGAAACCCACATGTGTTTCAGAGGGGATCCATTGCTCTGGAATCACAGATCGGTGGCACCGGAGGATATGCCATGGCTGTGTTTCAGGTGGTGGGCAGGAAGGGCAAATCGGATCGAGGAAGCGTCGCATCGATTGGAGACAAGTTCAAAGGAGCCGCGCCTGGCGAAGCACAAGGCGGAGGCGCAAGTCGACCTCAGGGAAGAGATGCTGAGGGATTTCAGCATCTGGCAGCGTCACGTTGATTTCGAGCTGGGGCTAATGGCAGAGATCATATTCACGGAGTCGACTGCGGAGGAGAGAACGCGCATGCCTGCGGGATGGGATGAGCAGCCGGTGGAACTATTCAAATGGGCGGTAGGAGAAGCCAAATCGCGGAGCCAGCTGCGGCTGCGGCGCTGGGCATGCATCGTAGGCGAGGTGAGCTGCCCTCCTTCCTCGCCAGCGATGTAGTGACCTACTCGGTTGCTGCTGCAGTGAACTTGCGGCACCATGGTGGTTTGCAACCGTGACAATCACTCCATCTATATGTATTGTATTCCTGTTAAAATACTTGGTTGTTTGGAAAAAGATGGTAGGAGTAATTGATTTATCACTAGTTTTTGAATGCTTGGTCGTGACAATCACCCGAAGCCACAACCACAAGTCTCCATCGCGTAATACTTACTGTCGGTCGCACCAACAGATGGTCGTTCGGACCCGCGTCTCACCGAAGGGACACGCATCGGCTTGGTCTGACATGTACGACCAGTTACATCACTGACTTGTGCGACCACATTTGAGCAGTAGTACTTGAAATTTGTGTTCCAGGAAACTCATCGGGAGCTGTTTCGTGCCTGGAAACCAAAACCATCAATTAATCATTAGCTTGTTCCCATCACATTCCAAAGTAGTACTAGCCGGGAGTAGTATCAAACATGAACATGTTCCCACTATGCTGGTTTTAGTACTAGTGCTAGTACTAGGTTATAAAAAAGGGGAACTACCTAGCCGAAAATTACTCTACTTTCCTCCTCATAAGTCTTTCTTGTTCGTCCTTCCTTGCCATGGCCAGTGTGCAGAGCTCTAGGTCGAGAACTACTAGTAAGAAGGGAGCGGCGACCAAGGTGGCGGAAAAAAAAGAGGGCTCGCCGCCTCACGGGGTGCTCGAAAGATCTGCCACGGGTAGGCGAGGGCTCCCAGGAGGGCCCTAGCCGCGGAGGCGAATATGCCGAGTTGGTGGTGCTGGAGTCGTTATCCCTCGACGACATGCCCACTTAGCTCAATAAGGAGAAGGAGTTGACCGACAGCTTGGTGAAGCTGCTGAAGGAGAGCCTCGACAACAAGCCCACTGAGCTCAATAACCAGGAGGAGTTGACCACCGTCTTGGTCAAGCTGCTGAAGAAGAGCATTGCCTTGAGTAAGAAGGCAACCGGCGAAATCCGGCAACTTCGGGAGGACAAGGCGAAGCTCCGCCACAAGCTCGACCTGCTGAAGGAGGAGAACGCCGGCTTGAAGAAGCTGCATGAGAAGAGTAGTTCCTTGGTGAAGATGTTGCACGCCCTCGTCATGGAATAGAAGGAAGTGGCGAAGCTCTGCATCAAGCACCCGGCTGCTGTCAAGGTATGTAATACGGCTGTGGAAGAGATGATAAACGCTCGCATCGAGAAATCCCGCCTCATGAATAGAATGAAGAAGATGGCGGAGGAGACGAGCGAGGAGATGAAGGTCATGGAGGCGATGAAGAAGCAGTTAGGACTCCGCGGTCAACTCTTCATGAACTAGAGAGCAGCGCCCCAGACTTGTGTCTGCGTCTTCCTTTTTTTGGGGGGTAATCTTCCTTCTTCTTTTGCTCCTGTGTTTCTTCCTTTGCTTCGGGTGTTTCGCCGCATGTGTCACGTTCTCTGTGAGGAACGAATAGAACAATGTTAACGATGAGCGGTGACATGGGATCGATGACTAGCAAATTAGATCATTTTTATCGCCATATCACACTGGGCTGCCGTGTTTCGCGCTCCTCCATCGTACTAGTACTCCAGTGGAAAACTTGAGTATACCACATGGTTCTTTGCTCCTCCTCAGGTCTTCGGCAACATTTATATGAGCAGTCAAATCACAAGGCCCCACCTTCCAGCAGTAATGAGCCGTCAAATCACAAAGGCCCTTGCCTCTCGTGAAACCGTCCAAGCGAGACTGCCCCACCCTCTAGCCTTTTAAATGTACTACTTTTGTACAGTAGTTGTATCGATAGATTGCGCCATGGAGCAAAACTAACAAGATGAAATTAAAGAAAAAAGGTGGTACATATAGAGAGCACTCGTCGCCAAATTATGCATATAGTACTATTAAAAAAGCAAGTATGTGCTTAGATGGGGTGATAAAGTCTATTAAAGAAATTAGCATACGTATTTAATTGTTTGATAACTAAACTCCATCATGCTTTGGGTAAACTTCTCCCATTTAAGTTTTTTTAATTACTTATCTCATTTAAATTTTTTGCATATGTGCCATGCTTAGAGCGTGGTTATAGTATAGCCAATATGATGTTGGCCATATCATTTATAGTACGTATATAATGTGAAGAAACGAGTGGTAGTACTACCAACTACAAGATGAACTGTAAGAAATACTAGTATGTAAGTACTGAAGAGTTAAAGTAACGAGAAGGAACATAACATAGTTCTGCTGGGGGCTCAGCACAACACACCCCTCAAATAAAACTAAGCACCCTGAAATTAAACTAAGCAACTAATCCGATAGACACTGCATTAGACCCACCATGAGCAACAACACTGCCACCTTACTCGGACTCCTCGTCCACGTGCTCGACTTCGTCCTTGACCCTCTTCCTCTTGGCCGATACTTCTTTGCTTGAACCTCACACTTCGCTCTCGCTCTTCGTCCAACCCTTGTAGATATTGAAACAAAGGTAGGCATCCATTGCAGCATACTGGATGTGGTCTCTATCTAGTACATTCCACTGCCATGCAAGAGGAAACTTGGGCGGAGGTTTCGTCAGTTTACCACACGAAGGATCAACCATGGCTCCTGCCAGGGTCAGCATTGAAGGCTGACGGGAGGACACCAGCCCATTCTTCTGGAGGTCGAAGGGCTGTCCTGCAACGAGGCCTATCCGATCCATGACTCTTCTGTCGTTCGTAAAGTCTACAGTAACGAATTTGACTTTGCCGCCCACAAGAAAGTTCTTAAAATCCTCGCACTCAATGTTGGCATGGCATATGTGGTAGACCAATCACAAGTTATGCACGTAAACCTGGATCATGGAGGGCTTCTTCCTCTCTTCCTCATTTAGATTCTTCTCTTTTCCCAGGAATGTGGTGTACTCAACATCTAGCCCAGCGACCACTCATCACCATTTGACTTTTCAAACATGCGTCTGAAGCGAGCAGGGCATCCTTTTACCGTCGCAGAAGAACGGGTGTAGATGACGTCGAACTCATCGCTGGTGATGGTTCTAACATTGTACTCCCCGCCGATCATGGAGATTTGGGACGCCATGGATTTGGGAGGAGGGTTAGGATTAGTGGAACTGTTGTAATGTGAAAGCACGGGACGACTAGGAGCAAACTGCCGTGATGATAAAGGACGGCCGGGGACGAGTAGAAGCGAACTGCTAGCGGTTTTCCGATTGTACAAATGCTGAATGGGGCGTGCGAACGACAAGGTTGTGGCTTGCCCGGTGGATAAATGGCTTCATGCAGAGTACTATGGGGGGCCAATTAGATGTCATGTCTACTAGACGCCCAATTAAATGGCATCATGCATCTGCGTGTTCGCACGTCAAGCGTCGGGAAAATTACACGTGATACGAAGCTTTCCATGCTACCATGATACGGGCTTCCGAGAGCCCTTGGATCTGAGATCAAACGGTTGCATGGCATGATCCTAGACCTATGGGTGAATATCCTATCCTGGAGGGTGATACGTCCATTTTGCATCATGCTTTTATATTGATATTTATCGCATTATGGGCTGTTATTACACATTATATCACAATACTTATGCCTTTTCTCTCTTATTTTATAAGGTTTACATGAAGAGGGAGAATGCCGACAGCTGGAATTCTGGACTGGAAAAGGAGCAAATATTAGAGACCTATTCTGCACAACTGCAAAATTCCTGAAACTTCACGGAGAATTATTTTGGAATATTTAAAAAATATTGGGCGAAGAAAGAACCAGAGGGGAGCCACCAGCCATCCCCAAGGGTGGGGGCGCGCCCTACCCCCCTGGGCGCGACCCCCTACCTTGTGGGCCACCTAGCAGGCCCCCGATGCCCATCTTCTGCTATATGGTGTGTTTTGACCTGGAAAAAATCAGGACGAAGCTTTCAGGACGAAGCACCGCCGTCTCAAGGCGAAACATGGGCAGAACCAATCTAGGGCTCCGGCGGAGCTGTTCTGCCGGGGAAACTTCCCTCCGGTAGGGGGAAATCGAAGCCATCGTCATCACCAACGATCCTCTCATCAAGAGGGGGTCAATCTCCATCAACATCTTCACCAGCACCATCTCCTCTCAAAACCTAGTTCATCTCTCGTATCCGATCTTTGTCTCAAAACCTCAGATTGGTACCTGTGGGTTGCTAGTAGTGTTGATTACTCCTTGTAGTTGATGCTAGTTGGTTTATTCGGTGGAAGATCATATGTTCAGATCCTTAATGATAATTAATACTCCTCTGATTATGAACATGAATATGCTTTGTGAGTAGTTATGTTGTTCCTGAGGACATGGGAGAAGTCTTGTTATAAGTAATCATGTGAATTTGGTATTCGTTCGATATTTTGATGCGATGTATGTTGTCTTTCCTCTAGTGGTGTTATGTGAACGTCGACTATAGGACACTTCACCATGATTTGGGCCTAGGAGAAGGCATTGGGAAGTAATAAGTAGATGATGGGTTACTAGAGTGACAGAAGCTTAAACCCTAGTTTATGCGTTGCTTCGGAAGGGGCTGATTTGGATCCATATGTTTCATGCTATGGTTAGATTTATCTTTATTCTTCTTTCATAGTTGCGGATGCTTGCGAGAGGGGTTAATCATAAGTGGGAGGCTTGGCCAAGGAAGGGAAGCACCCAAGCACCGGTCCACCCACATATCAAATTATCAAAGTAACGAACGCGAATCATATGAGCATGATGAAAACTAACTTGGCAACAATTCCCATGTGTCCTCGGGAGCTCTTTGCTTTATATAGGAGTTCGTCCAGGCTTGTCCTTTGCTACAAAAAGGATTGGGCCACCTTGCTGCACGCTAGTTACTTTTGTTACTTGTTACTCGTTACGAATTATCTTATCATACAACTATCTGTTACCGATAATTTCAGTGCTTGCAGAGAATACCTTGCTGAAAACCGCTTGTCATTTCCTTCTGGTCCTCGTTGGGTTCAACACTCTTACTTATCGAAAGGACTACGATAGATCCCCTAAACTTGTGGGTCATCAGAGGGTTATTCTACAAATTTTCAGCAACTTAGCGTGCGTCCGTTCGATCTCAGATCCAAGGGCTGTCAGCATCCCATATCATGGTCGCGCCTACCACGACCGTCGCCTCGCTCGCGCGGTCGTGCCCTTGGAGATTTCAGACGGCTATAAATGTGCATTTTTTCCTATAGTACTTCGCATGCATGAAACTACTTCCTCTGTTGGTCCGTCCAGGTGCGTTAGGCTATCTGATGTTGGCATGGCACCTGTATACCATGGAGGGGATCAGGGGAGACTCACCCCCGTCGTAGCGCCGCTGTAATAATGATAATGTCAAGTCAAATCATAGGGCCTGACCTGTTCAGTAGTAATGAGCCATCAAATCACACAGCCCAACATTTGCAGTAGTCTACTCCCTCATCTTCTCGCCTCTCTGTCGAACCGACTAGGCGGAACTGCCCCGCCTACCGCGCAGGAAAAGCCCCACCGTTGACTTTTAAATATAATTTTGTATCCATGGATTGCGCCATTGAGCAAAGCCTAAAGAAAATGGCGGTACACATGTATACAACACGCCCGTCGCGTTCGCGTTGCACCCCAGACGGTCGGTCGGTCTGGCACGCCGCTCATCGAATGGAACGCGCGTCATATTGCGTTTGCACACGCATGTGGGACCGCAATTGAGAACCGACCATAGGCACACCCCCCCGTCCCCGCAAGTTGGCTGAGTTAATAGAAGAGAGAGACGAGCGATAGTACTGGAGCAGTGTTGTACACACGTCAGTGCCCGGATGATCCCTGCACGACACGGGAGATCAGTTCGTGCAGGCTGTGTTGTACAGGGATGTAGTTCTGATGAGAAATCTAAAAAAAAGGTTTCCTGTCATCTCGCAATAATAGTTGTCATGTGCTTTGGATCACTTTGAGGGTTAAATTGCGACAACTGCGTTCCTCCAAGGCACTGGTCATTGGGGGCACATGCACTCTGCTGCCATCTAGGTCAAGCCGGCTATGTTAACTAACTTATCTACAAGTTTGTCTTTTAATTTGAGCTTTGATCCTCATCTAGTTTGTCCGTTGGGATTCATGTTTTCTCCTTGGGGCAGTGAGGTTATGGTTTCTTGTCATGTGGCATTTTTCTTGTTATATGTTAATCCGGTGCTTCAGATCAAAATGATGACAACTGCTCCTCTGGGGCACGTGCATGAAGACTTCTCAACAGTCATTGACGAGGTCAAGCCGGCTCCGGTATAAAAAAGAAAACTACTACACTATATAGGCAGGAGCCTCCGCGCTTGCTTGCTAGTGTTGCTCTCTTCACACTCTCTCGTCCTCTTCAGATCTAAACATGACAGCGGTGGCCACACTCTCTCTCTCTCTGCTCACCACTGGTCACAGATCCGGCCGGATCCCCTCTGCCGGGGAAGGTGAGAAGGTGCAATGTTCACGCGGTTGTCCTCGGCGACGGCTCTTACCCACTGCCGGCGCATCCCGATCATCGTGCCTTGTCGTTCTCTCCCACGCAGCGCCGGCTAGGGAGGGCCTCTGACCCCTTCTTCCTCGCTGCCATAGTGTGGGTAGATCCGGCCTCCCGCCGCCCACCTAGCGACATCCCGGCGACCCTCAGGTATAATTTCCTTCGAAACCGGACTTGCTCTACTGCCCCAGCTCCTGACGTCGCTGCATTTGTATCTTTTACTATTTCTCAGGCCCCCTCATAGATAGGATCGATCGGCTGTTGGAAAGCCACCTAAATTTTTACTGTTAAGAGGTAAAACTACTTCATGTAGTCGAATCTAGTACTACTTGGTTCAAACAGGGAAGAAAGGAGGTGGGGGTGGGCGAAGATTTGTTACCTGAATCTAGGACTTGGTCGAAAGAGGACATAATGGGGGCGAAAAGTAGCAGAGACTGGCTATCCAACTGGTCTCTTGGTCTAATAGGGAAATAAAGGGAAACGCAGTACAAACTCGATATAAACTGATCTATTGGTTGAAAAAGGAAAGAAAGTAGGGACTGGGGGACAAGTCAACAGAGTATGTCCAACACTAGATTTGCTAGCCTCACACAGTATAAGGTGGCTATACCGAACAAAAATGGGACCAACCCAGATATCCTATTTGGATGTTTGTTGCCCCGAGCCCCTCTTATGTAATGCCATTGGTAAAATGTAGCAGTCCCACTATTAAAGTAAGGACACGTTAAACCAATGTTGTTTTCAATGTAATGCCTCCAGTAATATGAATCAATGGCATTGTTTTTCATGTCCTGCTAAATTTCCCATTAAGATAAGTTGCTTCTTTTCATTAGAAATGTAACTGTCCTGGTCTGCCTACTCTCCCGTGCCCAAATACCAACTCTTTAGCATCTGTTAATGTAATGTTGCTGGTGAAATGAAGCAATGGCACCATTAAAGTAATGTCATATTTAACGGTTGTCATAGTTAATCCTAATGCCCACACTAATATCTAGCAATGCTGCTGCTTTAGAAATTGCTACTGTCATTGTAGGATCGCCATTCAGATAAGGAACATGCTTCTTTCCATTTGATGTATGTTTCATCACTTGTTAGTCACCCTCCTTTCCACCTTTTTGTCCAAACAGAGATATACATTTCACGCTTGATCTTGGTTGAACTGCACAAAATGATATCCAAATTATAGTTGAACATTCCACGAGTTTCACGACCAACCTTGATGTTGCTCAATTTTATTGCAACTAATGAAGAAGAAGCTGCTGGCTCATGGGACCAAGTACTTGCTAACTGCATGATGCAAACATTGCTTCATTTTTGGTGAACTATGCAAAAAGGTCCCATGAATTGAATCATCCATGTTGGTGACTAGTGTCATCCCTTCTACGATGGCATTGACTGCAGATATGGTTCCCATCACAAGGTATGTTCCTTTTTGGTCCGACCATTTGCCAAAGATCCTGCATATTGACTCTGCTTTTGTGCTACTGTTTTGGCACTGCCATGATAAAGCAGTAATGTTATTATTTTGCACCTTAATCTACTGGCACTATTAATTTGAGGCAATGTTTTGGCATCGCTAGTGCCACTGATTTTTTTATATCAAAAGAGGGGGTTTCCTATGATTTCATTAAAGAAACCCAACCATAGAGAACCATTATCCGACAACATCTCAGTGTAAACGGGCAGTTATGCAACTACTACTAGAACTGATGAGTACTAGCAGGAGACAAGTTTGCCACATAAGCTAGGCAGGTAGGGGGACACAGCCCTGTCTCGACCAAGTTTGGATTACAACCCAAAAGCTACCACAGAAACAACAGTGGGGAAGATAGGGACGGAAAGATCCAGCTTCAGCATCCCAGTCTAAGCACTCCCGACCTGCTCGACCCTAGTGCCACTGATAAAATGAAGTAATAATACAGTTAAAATAGAGCTAGTGTCCTCTCTATCATTTCATTTCCAATGTAGATAAAGAAAGTGCTTCTCTTTGTTAGTATATGTTTCATCAACTAGTCCCATTGTTAATGTTTAAGTGTTTCTGCAAACTGGGGTGCTTAATTTTAGTTGATCTGCACAAAAATAGAGATTGGAATGTCTCAAGGCCCCTCTTTGTACTACCGCGGTACACTAATGTTCATCACTAGCAGAAGGTGTATCGGGGAGAATTGGGTCGATTTCCAGTATGAGGCATACCGTATGAGGCGTCGCAGCGCCCATCTCGCCTTCACAGCATGGCATACTGTGATACTATCGCAATATTTTCCCATTAAGAAAATGAAATTTCTTCTATTTATTACTGTATGCTTCATCAACTAGTGCCACTATAATGTAATCATGCTTTTTCATTATCTGTGCAAACAGGGTTATTCAGCTGCATTTTGGTGGAACCACACAAATGTACGGATGGAACCGGCATATATGCAGAGTGCGAGGTGCCAAGTAAAAATTACCGACACCAACCATGCTCAATCTAAGCATTGGCATCCACCACCGGTGGGATGGGTGGTGTCGGTGTCAAAACTGGCAGATCTCGGGGTAGGGGGTCCCGAGCTGTGGATTCTCGGATCAATGGTAACAGGACGATGAAGACGGTGTTTTACCCAGGTTCGGGCCCTCTTGATGGAGGTAAGACCCTACGTCCTGCTCTTGTTTATATTGATGAAGTATCAAGGTACAGAGTTGATCTACCTCGAGATCATATGTTGTGGTCTAAACCCTAGGGGTATGATGAGTAATGTCATAATCTATCTATCAACGAGCCTGGCCTCGGCTTATATAATGTACCGGAGGCCTAGGATAACAAGAGTCCTAGTCGGCTACATCGGTGGAGAGGAGTCCTTGTCTTGATCACCAAGTCTTGTGGAATCTTCCTCGTATATGTCATCGGCTGTCCGAACTGGCCCATTAGTGAACCTCCATGGGGGTCCTCGGCCCGACCCACTGGTCGGGAGACGACATGGTGAGTACCCCCTAGTCCAGGACACCATCAGTATCCCCCTGAACCGGTCTTCAAGTTGGGGATGCTCCTCGGTTCTTCCGAACTATTCTTCGTCTTCGGTCGTCGGTCTTGAAAACTGGTTCAACAAATCTTCCCATCTTCGATCTTGAGGATTGCCAAGGTATATCCGAAAAGTTCATACGTCGGGTATCCGAGGAGTCTTTTAAGTTCTCGGCCTTTATTAATGCCTTGTTATCTTTTATGCCACACGTCGGGTTCGAAGTGTTTCCCTTGTGGCAGTGTCCTCTTGCATCCGAGCTCCAACGCCGGACTGCATCTGAGGTATCTCTTGCAGCCGAGCTCCAACGCCAGTCTATATCCAAGCTACAACGCCAGTCTGTATCCAAGCTCCAACGCCGGTCGGTATCCGAACTCCAGCGCCGGACTGTATCCGAGCTTCAACGCCGGAAAGGTTCTTTTATGGGGCCAGCCACTAGCAGTCGAGCTTTATGCCGGACTGCTTCCGAGGTGTCCTCTCATAGCGGAGCACCAATGCCGGATTGTATTCGAGATGTCATAGATTACCTCGGTCTTGAAAAAGTTAAAAGGGTTAAACCGAGCTTAATGCCGGAGATGCCCTCTATGGAGCTAGCTACTTGCATCCAAGCTTTATGCCGGACTACTCCCGCGGTGGTGCACCACCTCGGCTGTGGGCTGATTTTTGTCAATTTTATTCCGATTTGTGCAATTTATTATCTGCCGAGGTATATAGCCAATAGCCCTCAAGGTGTGTGTCCGCTCACTGTCCGGCATGCACATGAAGGATGGCATAAAACTGGTGATCCCAGTAGCCCCTGAGACTCAGGTCGATTCACAAAATCGGCCTGAGGATCAATTCCTAGCTCTGTAGCATACTTAGGAATAGAAATGTGGTGTGCATATTCCTTGAGACTCAGGTTGGGTTCGACCGACCAACCTAAGGATCATAATCTCCTCGGAAACTATTTCGCACTTTGTAAACTGTCTGCATTGAATCGTCGATGCAGTAGCCCCCGAGCCAATGGTCGGGTGGCAACACCAGATCAGGGGATCGATGTGCCCCTTTAGTATTTGTAAATGAGAAGCACGAAGCCCAGTAGCCTCCGAGCCTTAATGTCGGCATGGGTGGCCGAATTAAGGATCGATATCCGTTTAACAAAAAAATTTGTTGTCTTTAACACAAACTTCTCGGAAAGAGAGTAAAGATCTCTTAAAGGAGCTAGAGCTAACGAAAGCTGAGCTCACCAAGGTTGGCCTCAAGGGGCGTAATAGATAGGAAATCACTGCCAATAGGGAATTATGATAGCATTACGTTAGCTGCTCGGTTGTCTCAGCGAGATTGTGCCCTTGACTTTTTAAAAGATTTGCTGCAATATATTAACTTTTGCTCGCAATTTATGTGTAATGATTCTATGTACCCAAGTACTTTACATCAGTAATGCTCGGATCCGCATTGTAAAAAACTTTGTTGACCGACCATCGGCTTCAACCTCCTCGGCCAGTAGCCGGGGAGTGTTTGTCCCATTTTATAAAGACTTTATAAGGGCAAAGATTTACGGCAAACGAGGCAATCCGGCCATACGGTTTTATAAACAAAGGTATGCGGAAAGATATGTTATATTACTATTTAACGTAAGAAACATCTTCCAAAGAAAATAGTTCCGCTATCGGTTCCTTTCTTTGGGTTGTCATGCTGACCATAATCATGAAACCTCATCTCCGATCAATGTGAGGAAAATATTGAGGATTTAGTTCGGGGAAAGTTCCCGAACTCTGTGGTCCATAATGAACAGAAATTTTCACTTCCATCGTTGCCGACCAATGATATCCTTTAAGATGGCTAGCTTTCTGCTTTACCCAGTCTGAGGTACTAACCCGGATGACCCGGTAGTAACAATCACAGAGGTGCTCCCTTTACCGCCTAGCCGAACAATCGGGAACGTAGGGGTAAGCACAGGAGCCAGGCAACCCAGCTTGGCCAAAATCTTAAGTCAAATTGATGCATATTTATGGCTTTATTACGATAATTATGGAAGCCAAATTCTCCATTGAGACTGTTTATAACCTGAAAGTGGCCCATCATCGGCTTCCACCCCTTTGTAGATACTACACAGGTTGTTTCCGTACTAACAATACAACCCTTAGCCAACGTCTCGGTGCCTGGAGGCGGTTGTGTTAGCGGAAACGAGGCAATCAGATATGCAGGCTTTATAACTTTCACTTAGTCATAGGAGTTAAAGTTCGGGGCCAGTTACTAGCCCTTGGTTAGTGTTCGGTGTCAACCAAGGTCAAACCAGTAACACTTCGGCCAAAATTATGAAAGGCCCATCGTTTAACATGGGGTGACATCTATCGATTTGTAGTTTGACACAGTCATCAGATCGCTGACCAGTTTACGCTTATTGTGACAGTCAGTTTTCGGCTTTCTCCACGGAGGCGCTTAACCATTAGAGCTGGAAGCACAATCGTAGTGGTTCTGCCTTTGTGCTCCTAGACGAACAAAGCGGAACGTAGGAGGCAAGCACAAGAGCCGGGCAACCCAACTATTGACCGAAGACACAATTCGAAACCGATGCATATAAGGCAATATCCGAGAATGTTTTGCCGACGACTCCATGACTTACAGTGGCTTTCGGTGGGTTCGGCTCTAGTTGCAGCCCACTGTTGATATTACCGAATATGTAAAGGTGTCCGGTGTTGCACTGCGAAAGTTATGCTGGAAACACACAAATAGGTTAAAAGTGCCATAGGCTTGGAGAACCAAAAAACTTCAGTAAAAACCTTACGCCTGAACTAAATCAAGTTTTTGGTGCCAATCCGAAATTGGTCTTAAAATTAATTTATGCTTCCTTCGTGCTTTAACGTGATACATCCGATCTCCAGACTTCAAGCGGGTCAGCCTTCGGCTTCAACCTCCTATCCCGAAGGCGGAGTGTTTCTCAGGCCAGTTTAGAGAACTAAACGCGAGCGGCTTTAGAGAGAAAACAGTCTATCCGGCTATTGACCACACACTCTCGTCGGAAAAAGGAGTAGTGGAAAAATACTTTGCAACGACTTAGAAGAAAGAAAAAATATTTATTATAGAACGGCTCATATAAATTTTAAGAGCCCCCAGTTAACATGGGTAGAGGGAGTTTCTTTTAACAAACAACGTATGTGAGCATGGTCGAACCGAACACAAATTAAAAATTTAAAAACTTTGAGCATGAAAGCGACTTAGCTGGTTAATGTGTTCGGCGTTGATGACGTGGGCCGAGCTTGCAGCGGGTTGAGATCCCAGCCCCCAAGCCAGTTCCGAGGTGCCCGAGCGAAGAGCTCGGCTTGATGAAGTGGCGACGCCGCTCGGTCGATGCGGCAAGGCAAAGCCCCTGGTCCAGCCGAGGTGATGAAGATGGTCGGCTGGTGACACCGAAGTCCCCGGTCCAGCTAACATGAAGAAGCTGGTCGGCTGGTGACGCCGAAGTCCCCGGAGTAGGTTGATGAAGAGACGGCGAAGCCCCCGGTCTAGCCGAGGTGTTGGAGCAGACGACGCAGACCAGTCGATGTCGATTTACCTGTGCACATAAAAAAGTGCAAACCAAAAGTAATAACAGATAAAGGTAATAATATATATATATTTAAAAAAAATTCTTCTACTTAATTAATTTAAGTGAAGTAAATAATTAAAGAAATATGGCCTGAATGCTGATGTCAGTCCGGTGGAGTGGTCATCGTCTGGATCCGATATAGCATCTCGTTTAGCAGGGCGAGATTTAGCCGGATTGGTATCTGAGATTTCTTCAGAGTTGTCCTCCGGTACGATGGTGCGAGGGGCGAGTCCGGCCAGGGCTGACTCCTGGTGTTCGGACGCCGAAGTCGCTTATAGGCTTGGAGATGGATCCGGGATAAGAGAGGCGAGTCCGGCCGGAATTGACTTCCTATCTTCGGACGCAGAGGTCGCATTCAGGCTCGAAGCTGGATGCGAGATAAAAGCCGACCCCGGGATCGGGTCAGAGACAGATCCCTCAGTCAAAGCTTCAGGGTTGTTCAAGTTAGGGTTTCACGATGCCGATCTCATGCTCGGCTTCACGATGCCGAACTCTTACTCGGCTCGCTAAGGTTATGATCCGAGGAGGTGTCGTTGGCTTGATGGAGCGATGGCGCAGTCCATGCTGGCACAGGTCGGCAGCCGTGGAGCAATGTGTTCGGGCCGGTTTGACATTGGCCCGATGATGAAGACCGCCTCGGAAAAAGGCTTTAAAATTTGTTGGCACGTGTTTGAGAACAATACAAAATACCCTAGAAAAAGTTTCCTTCCAAAAAGGATGTTCAATATCCCGTTCATGAAGAAAGATGAATTCGGGTCGGATTCGTTTTCGCGCAGAAAATAGATCCGAAAATTGACGCACTCCTCGGGCCGTTCCCGGAGTTTGAACAGTCGGATCGAGCTGAAATTTTGAGGGGTGATTGATATGGTAATTCTTTAGCCGATCAACAGTTGGATCTTCCAAATGATGTCCGAGCTGGGCGCTGGACTTCTCACCCTAAACTCGTCCAGATTCCCATCCAGATTTGACAGGGCTCTGGTATATCGTAGATCGCCAGAGATTCCTCCATCGAAACGCGACAAAAATTTACATGGTTATTATATGCACAATTCCGCACTATTCCACCAAAGCAATCGTCAAAGCAACACCCGAGGAAGCGGTGACGGCGAATACAAATCCGCTATATAGAAAAATAGCACGGTCGCCCGAGGACAATGTTGAAGTTGAGCCCCCGAGCTATATGTATGATTCCTCCACGATCTTGATAGAGATCGGAGTTGATGTTGATGAAGGCCCTCGTCCGATCATGATGATCTGAGGTAGAGCGCAGTCCTCGGTCGAGCCAAGGTGACCAGTCGAGCCGGCGACGAATATGCCGACGTCGCAGTTGATCTGCAGGCGAGCCATTGATCCATTGCTGACCACACAGCGGAACTCTCAATGAAAGCACCATTGTCGGTGTCAAAACCGGAAGATCTCGGGGTAGGGGGTCCCGAGCTGTGGATTCTCGGATCAATGGTAACAGGACGATGAACACGGTGTTTTACCTAGGTTCGGGCCCTCTTGATGGAGGTAAGACCCTACGTCCTGCTCTTGTTTATATTGATGAAGTATCAAGGTACAGAGTTGATCTACCTCGAGATCATATGTTGTGGTCTAAACCCTAGGGGTATGATGAGTAATGTCATAATCTATCTATCAATGAGCCTGGCCTCGGCTTATATAATGTACCGGAGGCCTAGGATAACAAGAGTCCTAGTCGGCTACATCGGTGGAGAGGAGTCCTTGTCTTGATCACCATGTCTTGTGGAATCTTCCTCGTATATGTCATCGGCTGTCCAAACTAGCCCATTAGTGAACCGCCATGGGGGTCCTCGGCCCGACCCACTGGTCGGGAGACGACATGGTGAGTACCCCCTAGTCCAGGACACCGTCAGGTGGCGCTCTCTGTGGACGGATCTTTCTCGGGAGCAAATCCTCTAATCAAATACTAGTAGCTTATATTGGCACTTTTCTAGGGAGTACTCTTTTCTGAAAGAAGCACCAATCAATTTTTCTTTGTTTGTACACATTGTCACAACTTTGTTTTTGGTCTAGAGCTATTTTAGGGTGATTGGTGTAGTACTCGGAGACTCAGAGTACTACCCAGTACTTACCCGTATGATTTTCATTAGGCGTCACACTGATTGTAAGCATGAGCAGATGGAAGATTAGGCTAGTGCGAAGCTTACCTTAAACCCTACCACCACCGTTGAAATGAGGGGAGCGGCGAGGGAACCGTGGAGAACGGCGGGGAAGCGATGTCACGCCATCCGGCCTCCTCTTGCGGTCGGATAACGAATACTCCTGTAGCTTCGGCTGGCACTGCGCCCTCACGAACGGCACAACGTACTCGATCGATTCGTTATCCTCTGGATGCTCAACCTTCGACCTGTACGCCCACCACCTCCGCCTGACTTTCTCCTCGGGTGAATCTATCTGCTCCATCGCTCAGAGGAGATACTCGATGAACTCGAAGGACTGTGGGGTGACTGCCGTTGGGGAGTACATCGCCGCCGTCTCGCTCTTTCCCATACATTGCCACATGGCCCTCACGGTCCTCGAAATCTCCCAGTCATTGTCAAACCAAGTAAGGATCTCCTTCAACCTGGCTAACTTCGCCTGGTCACCGCCAGCAATCTGCCCGATTCGCTGCTGCATCCTCTCCATAGATGTCCTTCTGAGAGGTCTGGTGCTAGCTTTGGAAGATGGGAGGAGAGACAGTGGTCTTTCAATGGATAAGAGGGAGAGGCGAGACGGTGGTTTTGCAATGGAGAAGATGGAGAGGAGAGGGGGTGGTTTTGCAATGGAGAAGAGGGAAAGGTGAGATGGTGGTTTTGGAATGGAGAAGATGGAGAGGAGAGGGGTGGTTTTGCAATGGAGAAGAGGGAGAGGAGCGTGCGGCAGTGATTTACAGGATTGGATGAGAGGGCCGGCGCGCTGTGACTAGATCAAAATCAAAATCAATTTACCCCTCATTTAAGAAAGCGACCCCACATTAACTAGTCTCCCTTATATTCTGGGTCATATTTGACCATGATTTTAACAAATAAAATATATGTTATACATTGCAAAAATAATATAATTTGAAAGTACATTCAGATACGAACCAAACGATACAATTTTTGATGACATGCATTCACATTTTGCTTGTCAAATATAGTACATGGTCAAACTTTGACCCAAAATACGCAAAACAAAAAAAATACTTCCAAGACCAGCGCCGCCCCTCTCCTCTTAAACCAGCACCGCTCCTCTCCCGTTCCAATCCAAAACCAGCGTCGCTCCTCTGCTCTTCCATTTCAAAACCACCGCCGCTCCTGTCCTGTTCCAATCCAAAACCAGCGCCGCTCCTCTCCTCTTCGATTTCAAAACCACCTCCGCTCCTCTCCTGTTCCAATCCAAAACCAGCGCCGCTGCTCTCCTCTTCCATTTCAAAACCACCACCGCTCCTCTCCCATTCTAATCCAAAACCAGCGCCGCTCCTCTCCTCTTCCATTCAAAAACCACTACCGGCGAGTGAAGGTGCTGTGGAGAAGTAGATCAATGGAGGAGTACAATCGATTTAGGATTGGACGAGAGGGCCGGCGCGCTGTGACTAGATCGAAATCAAAATCAATTTACCCTTCAATTAAGAAAGTGACCCCACATTAACTAGTCTCCCTTGTATTCTGGGTCATATTTGACCATGATTTTCACAAATAAAATATATGTTATACGTTGCAAAAATAATATAATTTGAAAGTACATTCAGATACGAACCAAACGATACAATTTTTGATGACATGCATTCACATTTTGCTTGTCAAATACAGTACGTAGTCAAACTTTGACCCAAAATACGCAAAACAAAAAAATACTTCCAAGACCAGCGCCGCTCCTCTCCTCTTAAACCACCGCCGCTCCTCTCCTGTTCCAATCCAAATCCAGCGCTGCTCCTCTCCTCTTCCATTTCAAAACCAGCGTCGTTCCTCTCCTGTTCCAATCCAAAACCAGCGCCGCTCCTCTCCTCTTCCATTTCAAAACCACCGCCGCTCCTCTCCCGTTCTAATCCAAAACCAGCGCCGCTCCTCTCCTCTTCCATTCAAAAACCACCGCCGGCGAGTGAAGGTGCTGCGGAGAAGTAGATCGATGGAGGAGTACAACTGATACGTGTGGCTCACAGGCGGCGACCCTATGAAGCTAGCTAGGATGTTGGAGATAAAATCTTGGTTTGACAACCCGGAGCAATTAGCAGCGACGGCGAAAGCGATGGCCAAATATCTGGAAAAGAGCAAAAAGGAGGTGATACCCCGGGAGGGAGTCACGTGGGAGTACATATAGCTGCTCCTCTAGGCCATGGAGCAGACAGATTCACCGGATCCGATCGTGAGGCTGCGGTGGTGGGAGTATCAATCCAAGATGGAGCATCCACCCGAGATTGAAGGATTGAGCATCTACATGGTGCCGTTTGTGAGTGTGCTGTGGTAGAGCGAGCCGGTGGAGTCTTCATCGACCGAACCCAACTGCAAGAGGAGAAAAACTGTTGGCGCGACGACGCTTCCCCGCCATCCTGTCCCTCACCATTCACCTCGTCCCACGGGGCGGCTGTTTGCCATCGAAGAATAGGAGGGGACTCCCCCCCCCAATAGTCTGAGGAAGAGCTTAGGGTTGTCCAGTATTTGCAGGTTGTGTTTTGTGTTTCAGATTTGAGAGTACTTTCAGATATGAATGTCTTTTGAATTTCAGATTTGCTATATTGAGCATATGAAGTATTTTATGAATTATAGAGATCTATTTTTAGCACTTTAAAAATGTAGTTTCATATAAAAGTGCAGACAATGTGATTCTCAGAGAAGAAACTGCAAGTTTCAGTTTCACATAAGAAACTGCAAGTTTTCGAGGCAGAGCATTTATATTAACATGCCCTTTTCAAACAGGGATAACATCATGTTGGAAGTTTTATTCATGGTTGAAAATGGAACTACCAGCCAATTAACATCATGCTGATCAACATTCATGCATAGCACATCTTCATATGATGCACAGTAAAAAAGATATGCTATTTTCAAAATGCCCACACAATGTTGAGTGTGCGAAAGACAGAAACTGAGGGACAAAGTTTTCGCAAGTGTTGGAGGTGGTGTTCGTAGATGACAATGGGCACCCACATGTTAGAGGCAGAGGTAAAAATTTATGGATATTTTCACTGCATCAGGTGGAATCGAACCCAGGCGGAGCAACGGCTGGGGAGTGGAACTTGACCACTGGGCTACTCCAGTACTTTCGCTAAAATTAGGCACAACATCTACCACTACTATAGCATGTCTTCCCCAGCTCTGGTGCGTTCTCGTCCAGGGCCTAGACGTCATCCTCCGGCTTTGTGCGCTCGCCGCGGCGCCGCTGTCTGCCGTTGCGGACATGCTCAACAACCGAGAGGAATCTGGAGAGGACTGTACGTGGAGAGGCGTACAGTCGGGACCCACCAGGTCCATGGCCGTACGCAAGCAAGTGCCTCATTGAAAAAATATACTTCCTCCTAATGCTATACTGACGTTGGGGGCCATGGGTTTGTTAACGTAGTTACTAAAGGAGATAAAATTACAATGAAGCTAGTCATCGGGGAGCTGGCAGGTATCATTTATTATCAGTGGGCCAACAAGTATCAGCTGAGTTGTGGGCTGCCCAGTCTAGGCTTTCTTTTTTAACATGTGCAGCCCACTACATGCCGGTTTGTATTTTTTTTAGGGCTGTCATGTATCGACCGGCCTATGGCCCTCCCATCCTAGGTTTTACTTTTTCTTAAACATCTGCAGCCGAACTTATGTATTTTTTTGAAGAAACTGCAGAGGTCTGTTCTATTTTTCTATATAAGAATAGGAACGCCAGGTCCAACTTATGTTTCCCTTCTAACTATATTATATATATTTATGTTATTTTATATGTTATTATATATTATTATTATTATTATCATAATATATTTAACAGATACTTACATATATAAGAAAAAAAATCCCACATATTATGAACTTATAAAAATAAATGTTTAAAAATAAAATCCTAGGGTTTTTTAATTAAGGTCAACGAAAATCCAGGTGATTGTGTACAAAAACTTGGTAAAATTTAAGGACCAATGTAAATAAAGCACTTATTATTTAAATATATTTATGACAAAATGCTCAGCCCTTGTTTATTTTTTGATAACATTGCTGCGCCCAACCCAACATTATAATTAGAAGCAGCCCAGCAAAATCGTGTATTTCGAGAAAGTGCAAATGGGCTATAATTTTTTAGGAAAAAATAAAAGGACCGCATGAACGCTACATTATTTGTTCACCAAGCCCAACAAATTCGTGTTTTTCGAGAAAGTGCAAATGGGCTGTAGTTTTTTAGAAAAAAATAAATGGGCCGCATGGATGCTACATTATTTATTCACCCAGCCCAGCAAATGGAGTCTTAATTCTAAAAAAAATGGGTTGAATATGTGCGACATTTTTGGAGGCTGAAATATGGGCCAATAGGTGTTGTCAACTTAGTCAACAAATGATTCTGACATCGATAGCCATTGGATGTAAATCCAACGGCCGACATTCATCTTCAATCTCTCGTCTTCTTCCTACAGCACCGACGGGACCACCTGCTCCCGCCTTCTGCTGCTAGCAGCTCTGCTTAGCACGCTTCGCTGCGAAGCGCTACCCCACCACCGGCCAAGGCATCCCTGCACCCCTCCACACCTCATGTTATTCTCCGCCGACTGTAGAACCACGCCGCACCGGAATGAGTTAACCCTCGTACACCTCTCCGTCTGCGACTCCACTGCCGCATCTTCCCATCACCGGCTCATTGCCGTCCGGGCCCTCGTCGTCGTCCATCGCCTTGGGGCGCTCGGCGTGGCGTGGTCAACGTGGTCAACAAATGAGAGTCATCGGAAGAGGACTGTACGTGGAGAGGCTGATAGTGGGGATGCACCAGCTCCATGGACGCACGCATGCAACCGCCTCCTTATTATGCGAAAATAAAATTATTCCTCCCCCTGAAAGCTGGGACCCACCACGTATATCTTCGCAAGGAAGGAAGTGCCTCCTTATTCCTGCCCCTGACAGCTGGGACCCACCAACAACATCTTTACACGCAAGGAAGTGCCTCCTTATTACGGGCAAAAAATATATGATTTCGCCCCTGACCGCTGGGACTCAACAGCTATATATTCGCACGCAAGGAAGTGCCTACTTGTCCTCCCTGACAGCTGGGACCCACCCGTACGAAGCATACATAGTGTTGTCTGTGTACATACCGGTCGATCGGTCTGTCTGCCACAATGAACCGTGGCCGAGTAAGGAGCTGTAGCAGTTCAGGTAGTCCCGTCTAAATCCTGTACACATACAACAGCTACGCTGCAAAAAAGACGGCCACATATGTACATACAGGCGTGGTCTCGAACGCGTACAGCGGCGGCGTCCTATTCATCGGCAGCCAACCGGCTGGGTCGGAACGGAGGAAACAGCGTCGTGTTCATCGGGAGGCAGCCGACTGGGTCGGAATACGTCATGTTCATCGGGAGCCAACCGGCTTGGATGGAACAGCCGAAACGAGGTCTGGCGTACCACAGAACGGAGGAAACGGCCTTCTGTTCGAGCTCCTAATATCGAAACGGGGTGATGTTGATCGGGAGGGGTGTGGCGTACCGCAAAACGGAGGAAACGGACTTGTGTTGGAGCGCCTACGGTCGAAACGGGGTCCTGTTAATAGGGAGGGGTGTGGCATACCACAAAACGGGACTCCATCGGCTACTGTTCATCCACCGTCTACTGCCTCGCTCCAGCCTCCACTGCCTACTGTTCATCCACCGTCGACTTCCTCCAGCCTCCACTTGCTACTGTTCATCCACCGTCGACTTCCTCCACCCTCCACCAGCCCACTGTTCATCCACGGGCTATTGTTCATCCATGAGGCTACTGTTCATCCACCCTCCACCGGCTACTATTCAACCAGCCCTCCACGGGGTCCCGTTCATCCAGCGGCAACGGCCTCTACTACCACGGGGGTCCTGTTCATCCAACCCCCACCGGGAACTGTTCATCCAACACCCACTGGGGACTGTTCATCAAGAGGCAGCTTCGATCGGCTTCAGTTAGCAGCAGTAGCAAAGGAATCACTTGGGATTAGTTAACAGCCAAGGGATCGATCGGGGTTCAGTAACGTAGTTAGTGCAATCGCTCGGGTTCAGTTAGAGCCCAACGCCTCGCTCGGGTTCAGTTAGAGCCCAACGCCTCGCACACACGCG
Organism: Thinopyrum elongatum; assembly: GCA_011799875.1. Lineage (NCBI taxonomy): Eukaryota > Viridiplantae > Streptophyta > Magnoliopsida > Poales > Poaceae > Thinopyrum > Thinopyrum elongatum. The sequence continues at coordinate 528,914,982 of CM022303.1, read as the reverse complement.
CGTACGTGTACGAGAGAAATGCGCAAACCTCTGTGCATCGCTCGGCCCCAACCACCCACCATAACCAGGAACACCCTAAAATTTTCCTCGCCCTCGCTTCTACCACGATTTTTTTCCGTCATGGACGGCCCAAAGAATGTCATGCAGGTGCGTCCCCGGCCCGCCCAGGACAAAAAGCCCATTTTCTGTCATGATTTTTTGTCATAGAAGTAGGAGCCCACCACATCTATGATGATATGTGCTTTTGTCACAATTATCGTCATAGAAGTGTCATAAGCATGACATATTTTTTTTTGTTTGGGGCAAAATGTCACGTATGTGTCTTTTTTTTGTAGTGTTATGACACACATCATCATTTCCATATTGCTTTGCATGATCATATAACTGACATAGTATTTGTGGCTCAGCCACCGTTCATCATTTTTTATACATGTTACACTAGATCATAGCACATCCTGGTACACTGCCAGAGGCATTCATATTTTGTTCTAGTATAGAATTGTAATTTTGAGTTGTAAGTAAATAGAAGTGTGATGATCATCGCTATTCATTATTAGAAAATTGTCCCAGTGAGGAAATAAAAAGAGAGGCAAAAAAGAGCCCATAAAAAGGCCAAAAGATCCCACACAAAAGAATGAGAGAAAAAGAGAGAAGGGGCAATGTTACTATCTTTTTCCACACTTGTGCTTCAAGGTAGCACCATGTTTTTCATATAGAGAGTCTCCTATGTAGTCATTTTCATATACTAGTGGGAATTTTTCATTATAGAACTTGGCTTGTATATTCCTATGATGGGATTCCTCAAATGCCTGAGGTCTTGTAGAGCAAGCAAGTTGGATGCACACCCACTTAGTTTTCAGTTTGAGCTTTCATACACTTATAGCAATTAGTGCGTCTATTGCATGGCAATCCCCACTCCTTTCATTGACATCAATTGATGGGCATCTCCATAGCCCGTTGATTAGCCGCACTGGTGTGATATTTTCTTCCTTTTTTGTCTTCTCCATATTAATCTCTACCACTGTATTCTATTCCACCCATAGTGCTATATCCTTGGCTTGCGCTCATTTATGGAGTCGGGGTTGAAAAAGCTAGAGCGCGTTAAAAAGTATGAACCAATTGCTTGGCTGACACCGGGGTAGTGCATGATTTATTCTTTGTGTTAAGAAGATGAAGCATGCCAAGGCTATTTGATTTTGTAGGGATAGCATTCTTTTGCATTTATATTTTCAAAATGCATGGTTGTTTGTTGGTATGCCTGAGAATTAATGTCTGTCAAATTATAGACTATTGCTTTGAATCATTCGGATCTAAATATTCATACCATAAAAGAAAGATTACATGATAGACATGCTAGGTAGCATTCCACATCAAAAATTCTATTTTTATCATTTACCTACTCGAGGACGAGCATGAACTAAGCTTGGGGCTGCTTGATACATCTCCAACGTATCTATAATTTTTTATTGTTCGATGCTACTATAGTAGCAATCTTGGATGTTTTATATGCAATTATATGCTATTTTATATCATTTTTTGGGACTAACCTATTAACCTAGTGCCCAGTGCCAGTTCTATTTTTTGCTTGTTTTTCGCTTTTCAGAAAATCAATATCAGACAGAGTCCAAACAGGGAAAATCAATATCACATCTGGAGGCCTTTTTCGGCACCCTGCCTGTCGTGGGGTTAACACGGAAGATGCCCTAGTGAAAGGACTTAGGTGCGAGGCCATGCCTATGGTGACTAGCTTGAAGGGGTTGAGCGGGACGAAAGACACAGATTTAACCAGGTTCAGCCCCTCACGGTGGAGGTAAAAGCCTACTCCTGCTCTCATTCATTATTGCTTGAGTATCGATTACAAGGGAGCGGATTCGCTTGACCTAGCTATCGATTGATAGTAACCTAAGTTTACCTGCCGCAAGGACTCGCCTTTATATACACAGGTCGAGGCCCTAGGCTTACAAGAGTCCGGGTCGGGTTATACTTCGTAACCGATCCTGGCTCTAAATCGCCTTGCCTTCTTTGGCAAGTCGCCATCGGGCGGCTTACACTTCCGGGTCACGCACCGTCTTCTGGCCTTGAGCCTCCATCCGGCCCACCTCGTAAGTCGCCTCCCTGGCTCCATGTCTTGATCTATTGGGCATGTCTAAGGCTTCATTGTTAAATTGCCAACAGCCTAACCCGACCCTTCTAGGGCGGGTTACACATGGGGTCATATCCCCAATATTAGTCACTAGATTGATTTGAACTTGTTCATGTCAATCTTCAATACCTCTGGTTGGCGAGTCTTCTTTGATTCTTCTAAATGTTTAACCTTGAACAGATCTTCATAACCCACCATATGAAAGGATGATGTCATCTTCATAAATTCAGAAAAATCCTCATGACGTCACAGGGATCTTTTGCACTAATCGATCATTCCAAAAATCGAGGCGCCCTTTTTGTTGTAGAAGTTATTATGCCTCCTCGATTTTCGCATGTGCCTGTTACTGTTCCCTCTTTTTCCTTATAAATAGGAACGGGGGCTGCCTTCTTTCACTTTTCACCCCGTCACCTCCACTTCTTCTTCTTCCTCGCGACGCCCACCACGACCGGAGCTCCATCGTCCCCATCGAGCTGCGCCAGCTATTCCCAGCCGAGGTCACTGCATCATCTCTTCACCGTCAAAACACAGCGGCACACCTCCACTTTCCTCTATTGCCATCAGGTTCCACCTTCCTCCTTTCTCAGATCTGCATTAGGTCACCTGTGCTCTTAAAAGTTCGTCGGCGTTCATCGTAGTTCTTCATATCTTTGAACAGAACCTGTATCCAATCCAAAACACCATAGAAATACTGCGGTAGCTAGTTTAGCATCCATCTCGTATCTTGAGTAGATTGCTTCTTGATCAGAATCAGTACATAGCCTGCTAGTTCCTCCATCACTGCCCTTTAGGTTTGGCAATTATTTTTCTTTTTGAACTGCTCATAGATCCATGAATATAGTTGTAGATTGTAAAACCTATTTGTCCATACGTAGCAATAGCTTCAATAAATCTCTGCTTAGACGACCCGCCAGCGTGCTGCCGGCTTATACTTTCATAATTTAACCCGCCGTATTCTATCGGCCTGACAATCACCTCATTCCCATAGTTAGGGCGGCTCATAATTTCTCAATGGTTCACCATAACATGTTGCCGTCTTATAGTCAAAACTGGCCTATTATTGCTGAGATATCATGTAATCACTTAGGTGACTTATCATTGTAGTTTTAACCCGCCATACTCTTATTCCTTGTCCGCAGCTTTTTAACCCGGCCAATCATGTCTAAAGCTCCCACTTCTTGTGACTGGGTAGCCTCCCAAGTCTCAGATCTCATGCTCAATGAGTATGTGGACATGGGTGTTTTACCGGCTAAAGAAGTTATCCATTGGCAGGTTCCCGGTCCTGGAACCATTCCTCAACCCGGAGAGGGTGAAGTTGTAATTTTTACATATCACCTCCCCCGTGGCTTTTCACCACCTAAGTAAAAAATCCGTGACACTCTGCATTTTTACAAGCTTCATCCTCAAGATATCGGTCCCAACACCGTCTCCAATTTGTGCCAATTTCAAGTATTCTGTGAAGTGTATCTGCAAGAAGAGCCCACTGTTGATCTCTTTAAAGATTTCTTTTATATCAACCGCCAAACTAAAATGACAGACAAGCCCAGTCTAGAGCTTGGAGGTGTTTCTATCCAGAGGTGGCGAGATGTAACCTTTCCCTCAGCCATACTGCCCAGCCATCCCAAGGGCTGGAACTGCACTTGGTTTTATTGCCAAAACACTGCTCCGGCTGAAGAAAACCCCTTGCCGGGTTATCGCCCCTACCGGCTCAGTACCAGCAGCGAGCTCCCTGGTCGATTAACTGCCACAGAACGCGCTCAGTATGCGCACATATTTTCAAAGATAAGGGCTTTAATAGCCAACGGCTTAACCGGAGTCGACTTGACCCGCTGCTGGGTCTCATGGAGGATTTTACCTCTGAGCCGGCGTAGCGGCTTAATGTGCCAATACACTGGTGATGTGAAGGACCTGCAATGCTATAATCAAAAACCTCTGACTGACAAGGAGATTAATGAAATGGTTAAGTCACTACTTGGGGAGCCTCAAGAGGCCTGCAATAAAACGGGGCTGAAGCCTTTCTGCATTTCTGACCCAGCTCCTGTAGTAAGTACTTTGAGTAAATCTTCATCCTGCTTATCTATCTTTTATGCTTCATTTCCTTTTAAATTACTGCCAATATGTATATAGGCCAGTTCTACTTTCTGGAAGAAGAAAATAATAGAAGCCGCGCCAGCCAAGAAGAGTAAAGTAGTGAAGCCTCGTGGCCCAGCTCGCCAGAAGAAACAGATAGCAGAATAGCTACTCCAGCTAGATGAGTTGGAGGTAGAACTTGACTCCCTTGGCCTTCTTTTCATGCAACTTATTGATGCTGATTCCTCTCAGGACGAAGTGGAGACAAGCCAGGCCAACGAAGCAGAGGTAATTCCTGTCTCCTCCGACTCAGAACCCTTGCCAAGAAAGAAAACACGGCCCGTCATCCGGAAAGTAAGATTTTCTCACCCTCTTGCTTATTTGGACCTCAACTTTCTTTTGAAGAAGCAGCAGCATGAGTCCAGGCGTCAGACCCGGAGTGGCGGCTCTATCGTGGACAGTTTGTCCGACACGCCGGCTCCTCGAAAACGTCGCAATGAGGTGCCTCATAGCCAGACTCTATCTATTCCATGGGCCGGTCTCATACGGCAACCTCTTAACCCTTCTGACTCCAACTATCAGGAAACGCCTCCATCATCTGGCGACTCAACTGGAACACCGCTGCCTGTCTTCGTTGTTAACCCAGGGTAAGTATTTGCATTTATTAACAAAAAACTTGTTGTCATATACTCATAAGCTTTTATATCCTTGTCACAGGGCCAAAGCAAAAGCTGGTAAGAAGCAAAAGGTGGGCGGCTCTTCCAAGGCCCCCAAGGTCTCTGAACCGGAGAAAGAGGTGCTGAAAACCCCTGAGGTCCTAATCCAGAATGCTGAAGAACCTGTCAATCCACAAAATGACCCGCCTCCATCAACTGACGCAGCAGCTTCTGAGGCCATGGACACTGACACTAACCTGGCAGATAGCCATGACCCGCCAAGTCCTATTCCATCTTCAACTCCTATCAAACCAGTTGAAGAAATCCCTTTTGAGAAGAACACTCATGATGTTACTATCACTGGGACGGGTTATAAGACACCAGGATCCTCCACTGTGCTAGCTAAGCATATCACTAAAGAAGAAGCACCTTTATTGGAGAAAGGCAAGACAAAGCTGGATCTGCAAAGCTATGCAGAATTGAGTGCGGGCGAGTTGCACGCGGGCTATCTAAGCCACCTTCATACAAGCCATGACATGGAAGCCGGCTTAGTAAATATGATGAAGCAAAAATATGAGGTATGAACTTAACCCCTTTCTGTCTTACACATATATACTCATGTAGCCCCCAAGGGCCGGCTTATCTTGATAAGATGAGCCAGGTCTTTCAAATAACCACTTTGTAAAGAACCACGCGTAGCCCCCAAGGGCTGGCTTATCTTGATAAGATGAGCCGGGTCTTTCAAATAATCACTTTGTAAAGAAATGCGCATAGCCCCCAGGGGCCGGCTTATCTTAATAAGATGATCCGGGTCTTTTGTATTATTAAACTTTTTGAAAAATCATCATACATTAGCCCCCAAGTGCCAAGGGTATTGCTTGCAATGTGCTTGGGACTTAAGTACTTTCAATGCCGACTTAATCAATGTAGACATCAGTTAACTGACATTATTATTTGTAACTCTTGGCAGGAAGCTTTAAGCCTGGGTGAGTCAAACATGGCCAGCTTAAAGAAAGACTTGGAAACAGCACGAGCTGAGCACGCCAAGGCTGAGTCAAATCTGAAATCTTCATTGGAGGAGGTTGAAAAAATCAAAGCCAAATTTGATGCTGAGAGGTCCGCCTGGGATACTGAAAAGGCCAAACTAGTGAAAAGAGCAGAAGATGCCGAGAACCAGCTGAAACCCATTACGGAGGAACTATCCGGCTTAAAGAGTCATATTTCCCAAATGACAGCCGCCATCTTTGGTAAGTTTAAACTTGTATTCAACTGGAGCAACTCATAAACCATTTAAGGTGATTTAACTCGCCTGGCGACTCAAAATACTTGATTTCTAACTCGCCTGACTTGTTGCTTGACTGTATGACAGGTGCTAGGAGTGCCAACCTTGGCCAAAATATGCTGCTGAAGCTGAAAGCTATTTATTCCTTAATGGAAAAACTTTATGCTGGAAGTCTCCGTGCTCTGGTGACCATTTCAGGTGGTAAGCTGCCACCACAACATATGAAGGTGGTGCTGGATCATCTATCGACTATTCCTGGGTGGACTGGGGAGATGAAACTTTCCTTTGCTCGAGCAGGAGCGATATCTGCCCTAAGCCGGTCAAGGCTTATCAGGAAGAATTAGACCTTGAAGAGATGGTCGGCGGGTTTCCCAATTATAACAAAGATGGCTCGAGGTTTACTGATGCAGATTATGCCAAGTGTGTCAAAGATGTGCGGTCATTGGCAAGTCAACTTGCTCAACAACTCGATCTAAAGAAGTATCAACATGCTTACGATAGCAACAACTATCGGTTCAGGCCGCCTTCCCACGCCATGATAAATCTGACTCTGTCAAGGCATACCACACTTTTTCCCCTGATATTGACCCATCTCCTGTCATGAATGATGAAGCAATATTTGAAGTGTTAACTGGTATTGACTGGACGTCGGACAATCTTCAGATTGCAAGCGACGAAGAGCCAGCACAGGGTAACCCGGAAGCTTCCAGCGCAAGACGCCGGGATGACGTTGATCCAGCAGAACATAACCCGGTCGGCACAGAGGCCGGGTCAAAGGAGTGATATAACTCCTGAGAAACTTGATTGAAAAAACTTTTGGGCTCAGCTATAGCCTTGTAATAGCTTAGTTAAAAATAGTTATCTGCCCTGCCATGCCTTCGTGCATGTTTTTATCAACTTGTGCTCAAGCAGCTGAACCTCTTTGTATGCTTAATGAAGTTGTGGATGCGTGTTTTGCTTGTCAATATCTCTGCTTTTATTTGAGTCTTGACATATAATCTGCAAAGATCCATCAGTGCTTGGACTGGCGACTTATAGTCAAACCCAGAAACTCATCATCTACACATAAGCATGATGAAAGGACATAAAAGTTTCTGCAAAATAGAAATAGAGAATATAAACATGTATATCTCAAATATTTGTTAAGCCGGCTTTTAAGGCACGACCAAAAAAGGCTGGTTTTGAAAAACTCAATTTTTTGCTTCAAAGAAGCTTGGCATGACAGCCTTTCATCTCGTAAGCTGGCTCTCTCATGCCATAAATCCGATGTTTTAACCTTAACTAGTTCAGGGTCATAAAAGATTGACTGTTAAGAGTACAACGGGCCACATAGCGGAGTAGCAACAAGCAGACCTGTGAGTTTATCATAGCTCTCTGTAAGCCGGCTCTCACGTGGCATAAGCCACCGTTTTAACCTTGACAAGTTCAGGTTCATAAAAGATTGACTATCAAGAGTACGGTGGGTCACTTGGCGGAGTAGTAAGTTGCAAACAGGTAGGTTTAACCCATAATATGGCATATAAAGCCGGTCAAGAGGGTACCAAAGCTAAACTCAGTGAGTTGGAAGCCCCCAAGTGACCTTATGATCAACCAATAAAGACTCATGCACAGAAAATATGAGATGAAACGACAGAGGCTCCGAATTTTGGGGATGCCGGCTTTATTATGTTGATCATAAAAAGATATATACATTCACAAAGGTATGTACAATGATGAGAGCCGATGACTCAAGTGTAGTAAGGCCGAAGATGAGCAATGTTCCACAGCCTGTTGGTCTCCTCCTTAGAAGTACGTGATTTCTTGCGCTCAAGTATATCAATCAGATAATACGACCCATTGTTGAGATTTTTGCTGACCACAAAAGGTCCTTCCCAAGGCGGTGATAGCTTATGCATGCCTGTCTAATCTTGAATCAGTCAGAGCACTAAGTCGCCCTCTTGGAATGTCCGGGTTTTAACTCCGCGGCTATGATAGCGACGCAGGTCTTGTTGATAAATCGCTGATCGGGCTGCTGCTAGATCACGTTCTTCATCCAAGGCATCAAGTGCATTCTGATCTGTCGTCTCATTATCAGTTTCAATGTAAGCCGCCACCATGGGCGAGTCATGACGAATATCACTAGGGAGAACTGCCTCTGCACCGTAAACAATGAAGAAAGGCGTGTAGCCTGTTAATCTATTGGGGGTGGTCCTGATACTCCAAAGAACTGAAGGGAGCTCCTCAACCCAACAACCCAGCGTTCGTTACAAAGGAACCATAAGCCGGGGCTTGATCCCACGCAAAATTTCTTGATTAGCACGTTCTTCTTGACCATTAGACTATGGATGAGCCACTGGAGATACATCAAGGCGGATGTGCTCTCTTTGACAGAACTCCTTCATAGCACCCTTAGACAGATTTGTGCCATTATCAGTGATGATACTATGAGGATAACCAAAGCGGAAGATTAGCTTTTTGACAAACTGAACTGCAGTCGCTGCCTCACAATTGCTAAATGGCTCTGCCTCAACCCACTTGGTAAACTTGTCAACCGCCACCAGAAGATGGGTCTTCTTGTCCTTAGACCTCTTTAACGGTCCAACCATATCAAGCCCCCAGACTGCAAACGGCCAAGTGATTGGGATCATATGCAACTCCTGAGCCGACACATGAGCTTGCCTTGCGAATTTCTGACAGCCATCACACTTACTAACACTATCCTCTGCGTCCGCATGAGCCATCAACCAGAAAAAACCATGACGAAACGCCTTAGCCACCAGAGATCATGACCCGACATGATGACCAAAGTCGTGTCCATGCATCTCTTGTAAAATTTCACGACCCTCTTCAGGAGAAACACAACATTGGAAAACACCAGTCACACTGCATCGATGTAACTCGCCATTGATAATAGTCATAGACTTAGACCGCCTTGTATTCTGTCGCGCCAAATTTTCATCCTTGGGTAACTCTCCACGAGTGATATAAGCCAGATAAGGCAGCGTCTAGTCAGGAATAGTACGAAGAGCCACCACCAACTGTCCTTCCGGGTCAGGTATAGCAAGATCTTCCTCAGAAGGCAACTTAACCGAAGGATTGTGCAACACATCGAGGAACACATTGGGGGGCAACGGCTTACATTGAGACCCAAGCCGGGACAGTGCATCAGCCGCCTCATTTGTCTGTTGATCGATATGATCCACCTGATAACCCTTAAAGTGACCAGCAATATTGTTGACCTCCTGATGATAAGCCGCCATAAGTGGGTCTTTAGAGTCCCACTTGCCTGAAACTTGCTGAGCCACTAGGTCTGAATCACCCAGACATCTGACCCGGCTTAAATTGATCTCCTTGGCCATACGAAGCCCACGGAGCAAAGCTTCATACTCAGCTGCATTGTTAGTACAAGGAAACATTAGCCTTAAAACATAACAAAATTTATCACCTCGTGGGGAAGTCAAAATAACTCCAGCCCCCGAGCCTTCCAATTGTCTGGACCCATCAAAGTGGATTATCCAATATGTGTTGTCAGGCTTCTCCTCAGGTGTTTGCAACTCTGTTCAATCATTTATGAAGCCACCAAAGCTTGAGACTTTATGGTTGTTCTTGGCACATACTTCAGATTATGAGGTCCAAGCTCGATTGCCCACTTAGCAACCCGGCTAGTGGCTTCTTTGTTTTGAATAATATCCCCTAAAGGAGCAGAGCTAACCATAGTAATAGGATGCCCAAGGAAATAGTGTTTCAACTTGCAACTCACCATGAACACCCCAAACACCAGCTTCTGCCAATGTGGATATTTGTGCTTAGACTCAGTCAGGACCTCACTGACGTAGTAAACCGGCCACTGGACTGGGTACTCTTTACCTGCCTCCTTGTGCTCCACAACAACTGCTACATTGACTGCCTTGTTATTAGCCGCCACATACAGGAGCAAAGGCTCTTTGTCTATAGGAGCAGCCAAGATGGGCGGCTCAGCCAGCTGCTTTTTGAGCGCCTCAAACACCTCATTAGCGGAATCACTCCAAACAAAGTGATCCGTCTTCTTCATCATTTGTTATAAAGGAATTGCCTTCTCTCCCAGGCGACTTATGAACCGGCTTAAGGCCGCAATACGACCCGCCAGGCACTGGACGTCGTTGACACACGCTGGCTTAGAAAGTGAGGTGATGGCCTTTATCTTCTCCGGGTTAGCTTCAATGCCTCGTTCTGAGACCAGAAACCCTAGCAATTTACCTGCAGGCACACACCAAAGACACACTTGGCCGGGTTAAGCATCATCTTATAGACCCGGAGATTGTCAAAAGTTTCCTTCAAATCAGCAAGTAGAGTCTCCTTCTTCCTTGACTTGACCACAATATCGTCCACATAAGCATGAATGTTGCGCCCAATCTGACCATGAAAAAATTCTAAACAGAGCACTGATAAGTCGCCTGGGCACTTTTGAGTCCAAAAGGCATAGAAACAAAGCAGAAAGCCCCAAAAGGTGTGATAAAAGATGTCTTCTCTTGGCCTTTAACTGCCATTTTTTACCTAATGATAACCAGAATAAGCATCCAGGAAGCATAAACTCTCACAACCCGCCGTTGCATCAATGATCTGGTCCATATGGGGGAGAGCAAATGGATCAGCCGGACAAGCCTTGCTGAGATCTGTGTAATCAACACACATACGCCATGTGCCATTTTTCTTAAGTACAAATACACGGTTAGCCAACCACTCAGGGCGAAAAACTTCCACGATAAACCCGGCCGCCAAGAGCCGGGCCACCTCTTCTCCAATAGCTTTACGCCATTCTTCATTGAAACAACGGAGGAATTGTTTGACCGGCTTAACTTTGGGATCAACATTAAGGTGGTGCTCAGCGAATTCTCTCGGCACACCTGGCATGTCAGAAGGCTTCCATGCAAAGATGTCCCGATTCTCACGGATGAACTCGATGAGCGCGCTTTCCTATTTGGGATCCATATTAGCCCCCACAGTGAACTACTGAGATGAGTCGCCAGGGACAAAATCCACCTTCTTAGTATCATCAATCGACTTAAACTTCAACAGAGGGTCTTGTTCAGTAGTGGGCTTTTTCAAAGGGGTCATATCAGTCGGGTCAACATTGTGCTTATAAAACTTGAGTTCCTCGGTAGCACAAGGCGACTCTGCATAAGCTGCATCTCCTTCCTCGCATTCCAAGGCAAGTTTGCGATTACCATGAACGGTGATTGTCCCCTTTTGTCCTGGTATTTTGAGTTGTAAATACACATAGCAAGGGCGAGCCATGAAATTAGCATAAGCCGGTCGTCCAAATAAAGCATGATAAGGACTCTTGATCTTGACCACCTCAAACCACAGTGTCTCTGCCCTGTAATTATACTCATCACTAAAGTCCACTTCCAGGGCAATTTTACCCACAGGATACACCGACTTACCAGGCACCACTCCATGAAAGACTGTGGATGACGGCTTGAGATCTTTATCTGTCAGACTCATCCGTCGAAAGGTATCGTAGTACAATATGTTGATGCTGCAACCACCATCCATAAGCACCTTCGTGAACTTATAGCCACCCACCTGAGGAGCCACTACCAATGCCAGATGACTCGGGTCATCAACCCGGGGCGGGTGATCCGCCCGGCTCCATGTAATAGTGTGCTCTGACCATCGTAGATACTGAGGTACGGCTGGCTCAACTGCGTTTATTGCTCACTTACGAACCTTCTAGTCACGTTTACATGTGTTTGTGGTAAACACATGATATTGGCCACTATTGAGCTGCTTAGGATTACTCTGATATCCTGACTAGTTATTTTGCTGCTGGTTACCCTGACTAGACAGCTGATAATGACCACCATGGTTACCTTGGCCCTGATAACCAGAATTTGATCCGCCACCACCAAAGCCAGACCCCTGCGAACCAGGTCCTGACCCGCCAGGCGGCCCATTGCCATTACCATGCTGCTGGTTAAGGCTATGATTTCTAAACTCCTGCATAATGTAACAATCCTTCCAGGCATGAGTAGACGGCTTGTTGGGAAAACTATGCTTCGGTCAAGGGTCATTAAGCATTGCCTCAAGATTGAAAGGCTTTGCTCCCCCAAAAGGCGGCTTACCATTACCGTTGCGGCACTGGTTTTTATACCCAGTGTTGGTGTTAGCCACTAGATCTGACCTGCCATCGGGGTGCTTTTGCTTACCACCATTGCCCTAGTTATTTCCATTATTCCCTGCTATACTCTACTGCTGACCCTTACCATTGCCATTCTTCTTGCCCTTGTTGGACTTATCAGCATCAGAACCAGGGTCCTTTGTACTATCAGAGTCTGCATATTTACTGAGAGCCGCCATAAGTTCACCCATGTCATGGCAAGTGCGCTTGAGACGCCCAAGCTTCTGCTTGAGGGGTACGAAGTGACAGTTATTCTCTAAAATCAGAACTGCCTGAGCCGCCGTGATGTTATCAGACAAGTGAATAATAATAGAAACCCGTCGGACCCAATGGTGGCCCAACTCATCCTCACGCTGCACACAGTGATCCAAATCAACAATCGTCAGAGGCTGCTTGCATGTCCCTTGAAAATTCTTGATGAAACGTGCCTTCAACTCCGCCCATGAACTGATAGAATTAGGAGGCATGCCTTTTAACCACGTAGGAGCCGGACCTTCCAACATCATAATAAAGTATTTCGCACATACAACATCATTGACATCCAACATCTCCATGGCTAACTCATAACTTTCAATCCAAGCCTCAGGAGGAAGATCAGCTGTGTAATTGGGCACCTTGCGAGGACCCTTAAAATCTTTAGGCAGACGCTCGTTACGCAAAGCCGGTACCAAACACGGCACTCCAACAGACCTGGAAATTGTCCCGGCTCCCACCAAGGCTGAAGGGGTCACCGGAGACTACTGATAAGCCACCTGGTGAGCCGCCGCCGCCGCCGCCTCACGGTGCGCTCTGGCATCGTCCATAGTCGCCTGAGCATCAGTCCTCGGGTTAAGGGGCGGGTTATTATCGCGGGGCGGGTCATCACGGGGCGGTTTGCAGCGTCGTTCACTGCGAGTGACTCAATACGCCGGCTGTAACTATGGCTCGGCAAAGGTGTTGAGTGCACGCGGTCACGACTGTATGAATACTTCTCCTGTTCGTGCTTCCACTGCAATGGGCGACTCAGCAGTGATTGGGAGCGCATTGACCCGCGTAGCCGATGCTACCATGTTATCCACCAGATTAGAAAAGTGACCCGGCAGTGTCAAAAAACGCTGAGGTGGGGTCTAGCCCCTACAAGGCGGGTCTGACGGTCGAGGCTGTGCTGCCACCCTATTCCCAGGTGCTTCTGCCGCTTGAGGTACAACTGGTGGGGTACTTGGCCTTGCCTCGGGTGTGTTGAACAGATTCCTGGGCTCAGTGTAAAGGCAGGCGGGTCTGATGCCTCCTCCAAAGGACCGTGTTGGAGGTGTTCTGATCCAGACTTAAGCGCCAACCCTCTGCTTTCACACGCTCCGACTCAGCCTCAAGCTGAGCCCGTACCGTGGCCATCCTGGCATTCTCTGCATTGATGTCCTCCTGGGCCTTGGTCATCTGCTCCTTAAGCCTTGCAATCTCTGCATTGCGCTTTGCTTGGTTTTCAGTTGTAACCTCGGTCCCAATTAACATTGTTAACTCATTCATCAACTCCAACAGAACTTGAGCAGGTGGCCTGGCTGAACCGAATCCTGAAGGGTCAGTCACCGCTGCTGCTCCGGCCGCCGTGCTGTTGAGAGCCGGCGCTGTGCCTGCCATAAAGATGGCGGCTCGACTTGGCGGCTCATAGGGGTCCGGAATACTATTACCATCAAAAAAGCCCCCAAGCCCGCCATCTTGAAGCTGGTAAATTGACTCCGTTTCTCTGGTCGAGGACTCATCACCTGAGTAGATGAGAGTCTCTCCTCCACACGTAGAGTTTTCCGCAATCTCCATGCATGCCTTGCGCGAAACCAACGAAAACACACTTCCAGCCGGGTTGAACCCGGGCGGGTTGCGCATGCCGAGCTGACTCAACGAGATCGGTGCAGGTGTCCGGCTTGGGCTCAGATCTGCCGATCATTTCGATGAAGACGTGAATTCTGCCATAGGGGACCCAGTACCCGTACTCGATTGAGTCGGCCTTGGGGCCCTAGCCAGCGTCGTCAATGAAGAGCTTGCCGTGGCGACTCTTGGTCAACTTGCCAACGGCGTATCCCTCGATCCCTGGGAAAGAGCCCTTCAAGAACTCGAAACCACCGTGCGCTGGCCCCATGGTGGGCGCCAACTGTTGTGGGGTTAACACGACAGATGCCCTAGTGAAAGGACTTAGGTGTGAGGCCATCGCTACGGTGACTAGCTTGAAGGGGTTGAGCGGGACGAAAGACAGATATACCCAGGTTCGGCCCCTCACGGTGGAGGTAAAAGCCTACTCCTGCTCTTGTTGATTATTGCTTGAGTATCGATTACAAGGGAGCGGATTCGCTTGACCTAGCTATCAATTGATAGTAACCTAAGTTTACCCCCCGCAGGGACTCGCCTTTATATACACAAGTCAAGGCCCTGGGCTTACAAGAGTCCGGGTCGAGTTATACTTCGTAACCGATCCTAGCTCTAAATCGCCTTGCCTTCTTTGGCTAGTCACCATCGGGCGGCTTACACTTCTGGGTCACGCACCATCTTCTGGCCTTGGGCCTCCGTCCAGCCCACCTCGTAAGTCGCCTCCCTGGCTCATTGTCTTGATCTCTTGGGCCTGTCTAAGGCTTCATTGTTAAATCACCAACAGCCTAACCCGGCCCCTCTAGGGCAGGTTACACGTGGGGTCATATCCCCAACACTGCCGAGGGGGAATCGATCACGGAGTCCTTCTACATCATCCTTGTTGCCCTTCTGATGATGCGAGAGTAGTTCGCCACAGACTTACGGGTCCATAGCTAGTAGCTAGATGGCTTCTTCTCTCTCTTTGATCTTCAATACAATGTTCTCGTTGATGCTCTTGGAGCTCTATTCGATGTAATCTTCTTTTGCGGTGTGTTTGCTGGGATCCGATGAATTGTGAGTTTATGATCACATTATTCATAAATATTAATTGAGTCTTCTCTGAATTATTTTATGCATGACTATTATAGCATTGTATTTCTCTCCGATCTATCCATTTAATTTGGCCAACTAGATTGATTTTTCTTGCAATGGAAGAGGTGTTTTGTGATGGGTTCAATCTTGCGGTGCTCAATCCCAGTGACAGAAAGGGACATGAAACACATTTGTATTGTTGCCATTAAGGATAAAAAGATGGGGTTTATTCATATTGATTGGGTTTACTTTGTGTACATCATGTCATCTTGCTTAAGGCGTTACTCTGTTTTTTACTAACTTAATACCCTAGATGCATGCTGGATAGCGGTCGATGGTTGGAGTAATAGTAGTAGATGCAGGCAAGAGATGGTCTACTTGTCTCGGACATGATGCCTATATACATGATCATTGCCTTGAATATCATCATAACTATGCACTTTTCTATCAATTCCCAACAGTAATTTGTTCACCGTCGTACATTATGTGCTCGAGAGAGAAGCCTCTAGTGAAAAATAAGGCCCCCGGGTCTACTTTTATCATATATAAAATCCAAAAATACCTTGCTGCAATTTATTTACCGCTATTTTATTTTGCAATTTATCTATTTTCCAACCACTACGAGATTTGATCCTTGCAAATAACCGCCGAGGGTATTGACAACCCCCTTGTTTGTCTTGGGTGCAAGTATTTTCTTTTGTGTGTGCAAGAGCTGCTAACGAGGTTCTGTGTGGTTCTCCTACTGGATTGATGACCTTGGTTCTTAACTGAGGGAAATACTTATCTCTACTATACTGCTTCAATCTCCCCTTTGAGTAAATCCCAACGCAGATCAGAAGTAGCATGGGTTCTTTTACTTCAAGAATTTAACTTGCATATTTTTGATAGAAAAGGAGCTGAGAATCCCATAGTTGATAATTTATCTGGAATGGAAAATGTTCTTGATGACCCACTGCCTATTGATGATAGTTTTCCTGATGAACCACTAGCTGTTATAAATGCTTCTCGTAATACTCCTTGGTATGCAGACTATGCTAATTACATTGTTGCTGAATATATACCACCTAGTTTCACATACCAACAAAAGAAACATTTCTTCTTTGATTTAAGCCATTACTTTTGGGATGACCCACATCTATATAAAGAAGGAGTAGATGGTGTTATTAGACGTTGTATGCCTGAGCATAAGAGATACCTTCTGTAACACATTATCTCGGGTACACCTATTAATAATGAAACTAATATTATTCTAACTATGATACCGGAGGAACACATAAGAGATACATTCTGGAACACTCCAGAACACTGAAAAGGAGTAGGTATGTGATACCGTAAGTAAACCAACTCCAAAAATTCCATAAAAAATATTTTTGTCTGTTTTCGAATATTAGAAAAAAATACAAAGAGGGAGGGAAGCGAGAAGGCCAGGCTTGAAGCAGTCGAGCAGGAGATTGACGTGACTTGAAATTGCGTCGGTATTTCCCCAAAGAGGAAGGGATGATGCAGCACAGCTACGGTAAGTATTTCCCTTAGTTATGAAACCAAGGTATCAATCCAGTAGGAGGCCAGGCCAAGCTATGTAAAGGGTACCCTGCACACAAAGAACAAAAACTTGCAACCCGACACGTAAGAGGGGTTGTCAATCCCTCATCGAGAAAAAGATAGATTGGTTTGTATGATTTTGGATAAATAGATCTGAATAAAAAGCAAAATAAAATAAATAAAGAAAAAGTGCAACAAGGTATTTTTGGTTTTTTGGAATAATAAAACAAAAGCAAATCAATATAGATCGGAAAGCAATATGATGAAAGATAGACCCGGGGGCCGTAGATTTCACTAGTGGCTTCTCTCGAGAAAATAGCATACGGTGGGTAAACAAATTACAATTGGGCAATTGATAGAAGATCAAATAATTATGACGATATCCAGGCAATGATCATTATATAGGCATCACGTCCAAGATTAGTAGACCGAAACGATTCTGCATCTACTACTATTACTCCACACATTGACCGCTATCCAGCATGCATCTAGTGTATTAAGTTAATGGAGAAACGGAGTAATGCAATAAGAACGGTGACATGATGTAGACAAGATCTATCCATGTAGGAATATACCCCATCTTGTTATCCTTAATAGCAATGATACATGCATGCCTCGCTGCCCCTTCTGTCACTCGGAGATGACACCACAAGATCGAACCCATCACAAAGCACCTCTTCCCATGGCAAGAAAAATCGATCTAGTTGGCCTAACTAAACCAAAGATTCGAAGAAGAAATACGAGGCTATAAGTAATCATGCATATAAGAGATCAAAGAAAACTCAAATAACTTTCATGGATATAGATCTGATCATAAACTCAAACTTCGTCGGATCCCAACAAACACACCGCAAAAAGTCATTACATCAAATAGATCTCCAAGAGACCATTGTATTGGGAATCAAAGAGAGAGAGAGAGAAAGCCATCTAGCTACTTCCTACGGACCCGTAGGTCTATGGTGGACTACTCACGCATCATCGGAGAGGCACCAATGACGATGATGAACCCCTCCGTGATGGTGTAGATTAGATCTCATGGTTCTGGAACTTGCGGCAGCTGGAATTGTGTTTCGTCTGCTCCCCTATGGTTTGTGGAATTTCAGGGGATTTATAGAGCGAAGAGGCGGTGGAGGAGACCCCCGTGGGCCCCACAACCCATCAGGGCGTGCCAGGGGCCTCTGGCACACCCTGGTGGGTTGTGGTCCCCACGGGCCACCCCCCAGGTGCTTCCTTGGCTCCCAAGTTGTCTTCTGGTCCAAAAAAATCTCCAAAAAATTTCGTGGCATTTGGACTCCGTTTGGTAATGATATTCTGCAAAGTAAAAAAACAAGCAAAAAACAGCAACTAACACTGGACACTATGTTAATAGGTTAGTCCCAAAAATTGATATAAAGTTGCTATAAAATGATAATATAACAGCATGGAACAATCAAAATTATAGATACGTTGAAGATATATCAGCATCCCAAGCTTAATTCCTGCTCATCCTCGAGTAGGTAAATGATAAAAACAGAATTTTTGATGTGGCATGATGCCTAAAATGTTCATCACATATTCTTTTTCTTTGGTAGCATGGACATTTGGACTTTTAGATGATTCAAAGCAATAGTCTAGTTTTGACATGAAGACTTCAATACTCAAGCATATCAACAAGCAACCATGTCTTTCAAAATATCAACACTAAAGAAAGTTATCCCTAGCACATCATGCTCAATCATTGATCCATTCATCAAACACACTCGAATATTAGCTATATCCAATGCACAAGTACGATCATAGTGCCCCCTAGTTGGTGCTTTATAAGAGAAGATGGAGACTCAAATAAAAAAAATTGCATAAAGTAAATAGATAGGCCCTTCGCAGAGGGAAGTAGGGATTTGTAGAGGTGCCAGAGCTCAAAGCAAAAAAAAGGAGATAAAAACATTTTGAGAGGCATGCTTTTCCTGTCAACGAAAATGACTGAGAATTCCCAATACTTTCTATGCTAGATATATCACAGGCGGTTCCCAAACAGAAAATAAAGTTTATTCCTTTTTCCACCATTCTTTCACACTCCACGGCTAGCCGTATCCATGGGTACCATCCATACCAACACTTTCCAAGGAATTTATTATTTGACAACATAAAGTAAATTTCTTTTTCATTTTGGGACTGGGCATCCCTATTACTGTCGTACTCTCGTGCAATGACAAGTGAATAAACACTCATCTTGAGAATAACATATCTAGCATGGAAAAATATTGGCCACCCCCTGCCGCTTGATGAGCGGTACGGGCACACAAAAAGGAAATTATTTTGAAAATTAGAGTTGGCACATACAAATTTGCTTAGAACGACACGAAAATACCGCATATAGGTAGGTATGGTGGACTCATATGGCAAAACTGGGTTCAAGGATTTTGGATGCACAATTAGTATTCCTACTTAGTACAAGTGGAGGCTAGCAAAAAGTTTGAGAAGCAACCAACCAAGAAACAAAAAATCTCATAAACAAGCATTAAGCATAACTAGCACCGAATAATGCACCACAAGTAGGATGTAATTTCATTGCATAATTATTGACTTTCGTGCTTGCATAGGGAATCGCAAACCTTAACACCAATATTCTTACTAAAGCATAATTACTCACCAACATGAATCACATATTACTATCATCATATCTCAAAACTATTACAAGGAATCAAGTTTATTTTGTCCAATGATATTCATGAAAGTTTTTATTATATCCCTCTTGAATATCTATCACTTTGGGACTAGTTTCATATATTGCCATTGCTTTTGACAAGCTCAAATAAATTTAAGTGAAGAACATGAGCATAAAGATTTTCATCTCTCAAAATAATATAAGTGAAGCACGAGAGAATTTCTTCAAAATTATTAAAGCACACCGTGCTCAAAAAGATATAAGTGAAGCACTAGAGCAATTTTGTAGCTCAAAAAATAATTAAGTGAAGCATATATGTCAATTATAACAAATCATAGCATAATTTTGGCTCTCTTAAATAGGTGTGTCCAGCAAGGATACTTGTGACAAACTAAAAAGCAAAACAAGCAAAGACTCATATAATACAAGACGCTCCAAGCAAAACTCATGATATGTGACGAATAAAAATATAGCTCCAAGTAAAATACCGATGGTCGTTAGAAGAAAGAGGGGATGCCTTCCGGGGCATCCCCAAGCTTAGTTGCTTGGTTCTCTTTGAATATTAACTTGGGGTGCCATGGGCATACCCAAGCTTAGGCTCTTCTACTCCTTATTCCTTCATCCATCAAGATCTCACCCAAAACTTCAATCACACAAAACTTAACAAAACCTTCAGGAGATCCGTTAGTATATGAAAACCACTCTTCACTTTAAGTACTGTTGCAAACCCATTCATATTTTGTTATTGAATTATATCTACTGTATTCTAACTTTACCAAGGCTTATACCCCCCGATACAATCCATAGATTCATCAAAATAAGCACACAATGCAACGAAAACAGAACAGTCTGTAAATACGCGAATTTTACTCATACGTCTACAATTCTAAAAATTCTGAAAAATTAGGATAACGTAGGAAATTTCTACCTAAATCTTGTGTAAAACATTCAGAATTTTTCGTCACATCTGTGAATTTTCAAAATTGTGCCACTGGACGCAAAAGTTTTTGTTTTCCAACAAGATCAAATCAACTATCACCCAACATGATCCCAAAGGCTTTACTTGGCTCAAACAGTAATTAAAACATAAAAACACAATAATAACAGTAGCATAATTTGGCAAACACTCAAGAATAGGAAGAAAAAGGCAAAAATAAATTTTATTCATTGGGTTGCCTCCCAACAAGCGCTATTGTTTTATGCCCCTAGCTAGGCATAATGCATAGATTCAAGTATTATCATCTTTGGTTTTTGATCCATAGGTTGCCTAATGATTGATTCATATGGTGGATTAATTCTTGTTCTAGGGAAGTGTTCCTTACCCTTTCTTAGTGGAAATTGAAAATTAATGTCGCCTTCTTTCATATCAATCACGTCACCTATAGTACGTAAAAACGGTGTACCAAGTATAATTGGACTAGACGGATTGCAATCAATATCAAGAACAATAAAATCTATGGGAACATAATTCCTATTTGCAAGAATAAGAACATCATTAATTCTTCCCAAAGGCTTTTTAATAGTAGAATCCGCCAAGTGTAAATTTAAAGAACACTCTTCAATATTGGTAAGACCAAGCACATCACATAAAGATTTTGGAATTGTAGAAACACTAGCACCCAAATCACATAAAGCAAAGCACTCATAATTTTTAATCTTGACTTTACTGGTAGTTTCCCATTCGTCATGTAATTTTCTAGGAATTGAAATCTCTAATTCCAACTTTTCTTCAAAAGCTTTCATCATGGCATCAACAATATGTTTAGTAAAAGCTTTATTTTGTTCATAAGCATGGGATGAATTTATCCTGGATTGCAACAAAGAAATACACTCAATAAAAGAGCAAATATCATAATTAAAGTCTTTGTAATCCAAAAGAGTGGGTACATCACTAGTTAAAGTTCTAACCTCTCCAAACCCACTTTTATCAATTTTTTCATCAAGTTTTTCACCCTCCAAATCATTGGTACGCCCTCTAGCTAAAGTTGACTCTTCTCCAATCCCTTTATCATCAATTTTAATCTTACTAAACAAGGAATCAATAGAAGAAACACCAATTACTTTAAGATCTTCATCATCTTTATGAAAGCAATCACTAGAAAATGCTCTTTCTAAAAATTCTCTTTTAGCTATAAGCATAGCGGTTCTTTTCTTACTTTCATCCATAGAGACATATAAAGCTTTAACTGATTCAGCAACCTTGGGTGAAAAAAATTCCAACTTGAGATTTTCTACATCATGAGAAATTCTATCAATGTTTCTAGACATATCATCAATCTTATTCTACTTTTCTTCTATCGTAGTGTTGAAAACTTTTTGAGCATTGATAAATTCTTTAATATTATTCTCAAGATCAGAGGGGTTCCTATTATTATAAGAAGAAGAAGAATTACCATAGGAATTACCATAATTATTAGAGGAATTTCCAGGAAAAGGCCTAGGATTAAAATTACCTCTATAAGCATTGTTATTGAAATTATTTCGCGAGATAAAATTCACATCTACGGGGTCACTATTTTGCTCAATCAAAGTAGACAAAGGCACGTCATTAAGATCAATAGGAGCATTTTTACTAGCAACCAATTTCCGAAGAGCATCAACTTTTTCACTCAAGGAATTAATCTCTTCAACTGAATTAACTTTTTTACTAGTAGGTGCTCTTTCGGTATGCCATTGTGAATAATTTGCCATGATATTATCTAGCAATTTAGTAGCTTCACCCAAAGTAATTTCCACAAAAGTACCACCCGCGGCGGAGTCTAAGAGATTTCTAGAAACAAAATTCAATCCTGCATAAAAAAATTGTATAATCATCCAAAGATTTAAACCATGAGTAGGACAATTTCTTAGCATAATTTCATTCTTTCCCAAGATTGTGCAACATGTTCATCCTCAAGTTGCTTAAAATTCATGATTAGAGTCCTAAGGGAAATAATTTTCGCGGGCAGAAAATACTTAGTAATAAAAGCATCCTTGAACTTATCCCAAGAATCGATACTATTGCAAGGCAAAGAAGAAAACCAAATTTTTGCACGATCCCGCAAGGAGAAAGGAAATAATTTCAACTTCACAATATCATTGTCCACATCTTTTTTTCTTTTGCATATCACACAATTCTATGAATGTGTTTAGATGGGACGCGACATCCTCATTAGGAGTACCGGCAAATTGCTCTTTCATAACAAGATTCAACAAAGCGGCATTAATATCACAAGACTCCGCACTAGTGGCGGGAGGAGCAATGGGAGTGCTGATAAAATCATTATTATTGGTATTGGAAAAATCACACAATTTGGTATTTTCTCTATAGATCGTGACTACGCAAACAAGATTGCAAACAAAAAGAGATCTGACGAGAAAAAGGCGAACAAAAAAGAAGGCGGATAAAAAGGCATTTTTTTTGTGAAGTGGGGCAGCTGAAAACGAGAGGCACATAGCAAATAATGTAAATTGCAAGGAGATGAGATTTTTGATTAGGAACCTGATAGATCTTTACTTGATCCTCCCCGGCAACGGCGCCAGAAATTCCTTTTGACGTGGCTTCAAACTGCGTCGGTATTTCCAAAAAGAGGAAGGGATGATGCAGCACAACTACGGTAAGTATTTCCCTCAGTTATGAAACCAAGGTATCAATCCAGTAGGAGGCCAGGCCAAGCTATGTAAATGGTACCTGCACACAAAAAACAAAAACTTGAAACCCGACGCGTAAGAGGGGTTGTCAATCCCTCCTCGGGAAAAAGATAGATTGGTTTGTATGATTTTGGATAAATAGATCTGAATAAAAAAGAGAAATAAAATAAAGAAAGGAAAAGTGCAGCAAGGAATTTTTGGGTTTTTGGAATAATAGAACTGAAAAAAAAGTGAATAAAAATAGATCGGAAAGCAATTTGATGAAAGATAGAACCGAGGGCCGTAGATTTCACTAGTGGCTTCTCTCGAGAAAATAGCATACGGTGGGTAAACGAATTACTGTTGGGAAATTGATAGAAGATCAAATAATTATGACGATATCCAGGCAATGATCATTATATAGGCATCACGTTCAAGATTAGTAGACCGAAACAATTCTGCATCTACTACTATTAATCCACACATCGACCGCTATCCAGCATGCATCTAGTGTATTAAGTTAATGGAGAAATGGAGTAATGCAATAAGAACGGTGACATGATGTAGACAAGATCTATTCATGTAGGAATATACCCATCTTGTTATCCTTAATAGCAATGATACATGCGTGCCTCGCTGCCCCTTCTGTCACTCGGAGATGACACCGCAAGATCGAACCCATCACAAAGCACCTCTTCCCATGGCAAGAAAAATTGATCTAGTTGGCCTAACTAAACCAAAGATTGGAAGAAGAAATACGAGGCTATAAGTAATCATGCATATAAGAGATCAAAGAAAACTCAAATAACTTTCATGGATATAGATCTGATCATAAACTCAAACTTCGTCGGATCCCAACAAACACACCGCAAAAAGTCATTAAATCAAATAGATCGCCAAGAGACCTTTGTATTGAGAATCAAAGAGAGAGAGAGAGAAAGCCATCTAGCTACTTCCTACAGACTCGTAGGTCTATGGTGGACTACTCACGCATCATCGGAGAGGCACCAATGAGGATGATGAACCCCTCTGTGATGGTATAGATTGGATCTCGTGGTTCTAGAACTTGCGGCGGCTGGAATAGTTTTTCGTCGGCTCCTGTAAGGTATTGGAATTTTTGGGGATTTATAGAGCGAGGAAGTGGTGGAGGAGACCCTCGTGGGCCCCACAACCCATCAAGGCGCGCCAGGGGCCTCTGGCGCGCCCTGGTGGGTTGTGGTACCCACAGGCCACCCTCCAGGTGCTTCCTTGGCTCCCAAGTTGTCTTCTGGTCCAAAAAATTCTCCAAAACGTTTCGTGGCATTTGGACTCTGTTTGGTACTGATATTCTACGAAGTAAAAAACAAGCAAAAAATAGCAACTGGCACTGGGCACCATGTCAAAAGGTTAGTCCCAAAAAATGATATAAAGTTCCTATAAAATGATTGTAAAATATCCAAGAATGATAACATAATAACATGGAACAATCAAAAACTATAGATACATTGGAGACTAGAGATCTTCAGGTGCTAAGGGATGGTGGAGCACGGACTTAGAGCTAACCACTCCATGATCATGGAATTCATCCGTGAACACAAGGTGGATAGCAAGGAAATTGGGGATGTCATCTTCAAGCTCAATGACCGGATTGATCATCTTCAGGACCAAGTTTATGACTTGCAAAACCAGAATTTTGAGTATGAAGCCAGGTTTAAAGGTGTGAATTTAGCTGCAAATGTCAGGACCCCGGAGACACGATCATCTTTTTATGATGGGGAGCCTATGCTTTGGAAGACGGAGGACAAGTCCACTACTTTAACACCATCATCATCGAAGAAAGACACCTGAGTACATGGGTATGGGCACCACCCTTGGCTTGTTCCAACCTTGGGGGGAGGCGCCCCGGTACTGTATCATCATCACTTTTTATCATCATTATCTATCTTAGTTCGATCCTTAGTTATTTCGTGATTTAGAAGAAAAAAAGTTTAGTAAAGTTTTTACTTCGAGTGCTTGCTTTGTGTCCTATCTATGTAATCGAGTGTGAGAGCTATATAATAAAGAGTAGTTTGTGTTTTGTTTCTTTACTTTCTTGTTTCAATCTCAATAATAAAAAGAAATAACATATCATATGCTAATCCCATGGGGAGTAATAACTTCACATAGTAAGAGTATGGTTGATAAAAGGGTCATGGATGCAATTCAAGCAAAATTATTAAAGGGAGAGGAGATTCACACATAAATATACTACCTTGGACATCTTTTATGATTGTGAGCCCCCATCAAATATTTTTGCATGGTCAAATAGTTGATGTTGGACAAGGAAGACAACGTAATGAGTTATGTTTGTTTACATTCACATAGAAGCTATATTGTCATGGATCCTCTAACATGTGGTGCTCGTTTAGAACCTTCTTGCTAGCCAAAATCCGCACAAAGTAGTGATACTACTTGTTCATCCAAAAACCTTAAACCCAGTTTCTTTCCATGAGAGTCCACCCTATATACGTATGGATTGAATAAGATCCTTCAAGTAAGTTGTCATCAGTGCATAAAGCAATAAAAATTGCTCCAAAATATGTAAGATCTTTAATTGTAAGGGAAAATAAGCTTTGTACGATCTTGTGATGGCAAAGAAATAAAAGCGAGGACTGCATAATAAAGGTTGCTATCATAAGGGGCAATATAAAGTAACATTCCTTTACATTAAGAGTTTGCACATCCAAAAATAAAAAGCGCATGACAACCTCTACTTCCCTCTGCAAAGGGCCTATCTTTTACTTTATTGTACTTACTTTTATCCAAAAGTCAATAATGTTCATCCCTATTTCACTCTATTTATTCTCTAGTTGGCAAGCATCATGTGGTGGGGAAAGATCCAGATATATATATCCAGTTGGATGTAGGTGATCATGAGTTATTATAGTTGAAATTATCCTCGAGGTAAACAAGTTAGCAGGCGAAAACAATAAGCCCTATCTTCCTGTGTGTCTGAAGAAGACGTTTGTTCCCAAAAATATGCATTGAGTGTTAGCAATCATAGAAGACTAAATGATTGTGGAGTATGTGGACTTGCTAAAACAAAAGCTCTTACATAGAATCTCCCTGGAAATATGATGAATTGTGATTGTTTCGATGACTTGGAACATAGTTTATTTTTTTTTCAAGAAAGTTTATACTTCGTACTTGAAAGTTGTGCATGAATTGTTACTTGTTTATGAGAAGCTATATGATAATTGTTTGCTACTATGTTAACGATCATGATGCTATCATGTTCGTATTTTGTTTTTATCGACGCCTCATTCTGTAAACATGTGGTCATGCTTATCGAGTTCGGCTTTCGCTTAAGGTCAAGCGAGGTCTAAGCTTAAGGGAGTTGATATGTCCATTTTGCATCATGTTTTCCTACTGTTATTTGTATTGTTATTGGTCATTATTCCACCTTATGATGCAATTCTAATGCATTTTCTCTCTTAATTTGCAAGATTTACATGGAGCGGGAGATTACCGGCAGCTAGAATTTTGGACCAGAAAAAGCTACAGCAGAGATACCTATTATACAGAGCTCCAAATGACCTGAAACTTCATGGAGATTTTTTACTGAATATATAAAAAATACTGGAGCAAAGACCACAGGGGGGCCACCAGTTGCCCATAAGGAAACAGGGCGTGGACACCCCCTGGGCGTGCCCCAATCCCTCGTGGGGGCCATATCTGCTCTCGGGTGCCCATCTTCTACTATATGAGGGGTTTGACCTAGAAAAAAAAAGAGAAAGACTTTCGGGATGAAGCGCTGCCGTCTCGAGGCAGAACCTTGGCAGGAGCACTTTTGCTTTCCGGTGGAGTGCTTCCGCCGGGGAAAATTCTTTAATGTTCTGATGATGTCTAGATATACATAGAAGAGCAGCAAGAACAACAACAACAACAACAACACACCAGCAATTAATTGCAGTCAATTGGTTGATATTTGTAAAAATGTAATAAACTCCCTCCGCCCCATAATATAAGATGTTAATTCATCCAATATGTGAGTATATTGGATGTTATAAGATTTTATATAGTGGGATGGAGGGAGTGTTGTACTACATCATTGTGCAATTGTTGTTTAGCTTCTAATATTAACTTGGTGCTTTTAGGTACATATGTCATTGGTAAAGATCCGTGCTTCGACCCTTTCTGCGTATGGGGCAATGAGATATTGATGAACCAGAATCAAGTGAGGAAACTGATAATGATTGTTAGTAAAATGGGTCAAAAGATGGCAATTAAACTATTTGTTTACACTTTATCCAAGACAACAGTGAACTGCAGGATGGTAAGTAAGAACTCTGCAGCATTCTTTTTACTGCCCATAATGAGTTGTGTTAGATGACAATATCTGAATCTTTTTCCTTTGAAGTGGTTCCCGAAGCAGTTTACTCAAGATTACCTCTCAAACTACATGATTGGTGGGCATGCAAAGGTTAAAGTATTTCTACCAGAACACAATGAGTATCTAGATGTCCTCATGAGTCATGAAGACAGTGAAGGATGGGCAGTCGGCCATCACATGGGGTTGCACTAGAGTCGTGCGTGCCTTCTACATGGAGGAGAGCACAATACGGGCATTTCGCTTCACCTTGTTCAGCAACCAGAATGTCTTTCGCATTTATCTTTACCATGTTTAATAGTACAGGTATAGAAACCTGGTTCATCATTCTTTATTTGGTGCTTATGTAATTATTGAACATATGTACCTACGAATCAAATAATGCATTGGTTGTTGAACCTGATGGATATGAATAAATTTATAGCCAACTTTCAAATTCAAATTCGGTACAATTTTAAATAGCTGTGATTAAATTAGGGTCAAAATATGCTCTGCAGGTCGTTACGGCACACACGGTCTGTAAAGCACAAACGTGTGTGATATACATCATAATCCGACATGGTTTGCAGAGAGGAAACGTGTGCGACGACCATGCACACAGTTGCCGTTTGCGAAGCGTGTGTGATGTTAGACAATATCACAAACTGTGCGAGCAAACAAAATGTTCGTGATAGTCGTGTTATCGTACACGGTTTACAATCATGAACTATTTCCGATGTCGTACGCATCGTAAATGTTGCACCACATAATAGTGTGTGCGGTAGTTATCCTTTACGACACTGGTACGACGGAATGATGTTTCGTAATCCTATCTGACACTCGTACGGTGATTAGCTAATCCTCTTAATTACATATCGCATACGGTTCGGGAGAAGAGAATGTGTGTGATAGTCTCCTTATCATACACGCTTTACAATCATCAACTGTTTGTGATGGGGTGCGCATCGTAAATGTTGAACCACAGAATAGCGTGTGCAATGGTAATGCCAGCAGACACAAGTAGCAAGGATGGAGCGTTTATGATATTCGATATATCACAAACAGTTGTGTGACGAATCACATTTGGGATAGATGCGGGCATCGCATACGCTTTGTTGTGGAAAACGTATGCATTCCTACTGCCTATCTCCGACGGTTTTTGGGTCATGTGGGAAGGACCCCCCCTATCGCACACTCTGGCAAGGCGACGATTTAAAATTTCGTCACGGAAAGGGGTTAAAAACTGTTTGTTTAGTAGCTTGATGTACTAGTGTCTCTTGCAATGGGAGAGGTACTTTGTGATGGGTTCAATCTTGCGGTGCTCAATCCCAGTGATAGAAAGGGACATGACACACATTTGTATTGTTTCCATTATGGATAAAAAGATGGGGTTTATTCATATTTATTGGGTTTACTTTGTCTACATCATGGCATCTTGCTTAAGGCGTTGCTCTGTTTTTTTATTAACTTAATACCCTAGATGCATGCTGGATAGCGGTCGATAGTTGGAGTAATAGTAGTAGACACAGGCAGGAGATGGTCTACTTGTCTCGGACGTGATGCCTATATACATGATCATTGCCTTGAATATCATCATAACTATGCGCTTTTCTATCAATTCCCAATAGTAATTTGTTCACCACTGTACCTTATGTGCTTGAGAGAGAAGCCTTTAGTGAAAACTATGGCCCCCAGGTCTACTTTTATCATATATATGATCCAAAAATACCTTGCTACAATTTATTTACTGTTATTTTATTTTGCAGTTTATCTATTTTCCTACCACTACGAGATTTGATCCTTGCAAATAACCGCCGAGGGGATTAACAACCCCCTTGTTTGTGTTGGGTGCAAGTATTTGCTTTTGTGTGTGCAGTTGCTACTAACGAGGTTATGTGTGGTTCTCCTACTGGATTGATGACCTTGGTACTTAACTGAGGAAATACTTATCTCTATTGTACTACTTCATCCTTTTTTGTGTGTGCTAGTATTAAGCTCATATTTTAGTTGTTGTTGATTACATTACTAAGTGGGTAGAATCTATTCCAACTAGTATTGTTGATCATAACTCCCCTATTAAAATGCTTAAAGAAGTTATTTTCCCGAGGTTTGGAGTCCCTAGATATTTAATGACTGATGGTGGTTCACATTTTATTCATGGTGCTTTCTGTAAACTTCAAGCTAAATACGAAGTCAACCATAGAATTGCATCACCTTATCATCCTCAGTCTAGTGGTCAAGTTGAATTAAGTAACAGAAATAAAATTGATTTTGCAAAATACCGTTAATAGATCTAGGAAAAATTGGTCTAAGAAACTTGATGATGCATTATGGGCTTATAGAACTGCTTATAAATATCCTATGGGTATGTCTCCATATAAAATGGTCTATGGAAAAGCATTTCATTTACCTCTTGAGTTGGAACATAAATATTATTGGTCAATTAAAGAACTTAATTATGACTTCAAACTTGATGGTGAAAAGAGGTCTCTATTATGTGTTTCGGTTTCTTTGTATGAAAACTTATCTCTAAATGGGAAGGGCCATATCTGCTCGAAGAAGTCTATCAATCCGGTGCTATTAAGATCAACAATGCTGAAGGCACTAATCTGAGAGTGGTTAATGGGCAAAGAATTAAACATTATATCTCAGGTATGCCTATTAATGTTGAAACTAATATTATTCTAACTATGACACTGGAGAAACACATAAGAGAGACCTTCTGGAACACTCCGGAAGCCTGAAAAGGGGTAGGTATGTGATACCGTAAGTAAACCGACTCCAAAAATTCCTTCAAAATTATTTCTGTCCATTTTGGAATATTAGAAAAAATACAAAAATAAGAACCAGTTGAGGGGAACCACGTGGAGGTCACAAGGCAACATGGTGCATCCTACCCCCTGGGTGTGCCAGGTTGCCTTGTGGGCCCCTCGTGTGCCTTTCCGACACTGTCTGCCAGAATACTTGTTTTGCAAGATAAAGATTCTTTATATATACTCCCGTAGGTTTTGACCATCGTATCGCAAGTTTCTCCTCTGTTCTTGTTTCAGGCTATTTTTTGACAGATCTAGATCGCCATGGCACCACCAAGCTCATCCAAGGACAAGTTCTTCGACAAGGTCGTCAACCCCTACCTTTCGGAGGTGATGAAACACCCTCAAGCCATAGAGATGCGTGAGGGGGTGCTTCACATTGGGGACGTTCAAGGACCAAAGAGGGAGGGAAGCGAGAAGGCCAGGCTTGAAGAAGTGGAGTAGGAGATCTTCAAGTGCCAAGGGATGCTGGAGCGTGAACTCAGCGCTAACCACTCCATGATCATGGATTTCGTCGGTGAACACAAGGTGGACAACAAGGAAATTGGGGATGTTATCTTCAAGCTCAATGACCGGATTGATCATCTTCAGGCCCAAGTTTATGACTTGCAAAACTAGAATTTTGAGTATGAAGCCAGGTTTAATGGTATGAATTTAGCTGCAAATTTCAGGACCCCGAAGACACGATCATCATTTTATGATGGGGAGCCTATGCCTTGGAAGACGGAGGACAAGCCCACTACTTCAACACCATCATCACCGAAGAAAGACACCTGAGTACATGGCTATGGGCACCACCCTTGGCTTGTTCAAGGCTTGGGGGTGCCCTGGTATCGTATCATCATCACTTTTTATCATCATTGTCTATCTTAGTTTGATCCTTAGTTATTTCGTGATTTAGAAGAATAAAAGTTGAGTAAAGTTTTTTACTTCGAGTGCTTGCTTTGTGTCCTATATAGGTAATCGAGTGTGAGAGTTATATAATAAAGAGTAGTTTGAGTTTTGTTTCTTTACTTTCTTGTTTCAATCTCAATAATAATAAAAAATCATATGTGAATCCCATGGGGAGTAATAACTTCACATACAAAGAGTATGGTTAATAAAAGTTATTTAACAAACATAGTGTCCGTGCAACAAACATTTACGTTTGCCGCCCGAACTCATGCGCAGGCGTGCTGGCGATCACACTCCCAACACCAACGCATGACGTAGGGACGAGCCAGAGAAACCGCTCTTCATGAGATCAAGAAGGGCATTAAGAAAGCCAAGTCAATAGGAGATCACCTCAAGAAAAGCTTCCCTTGCAGGGCAGGAGAGCCCGGCCGGGTCGAAGCAGCTCCTAAGGAGCAAGACCAATTCGCCGCAGCAAGGCTTGCTGGGAGCCATCAAGATTGAAACCCGCCAGGCCCTTTGCCGGCAGGGTTCCACCAAGACGCCACCGCTCCACCTCATCGCACCCATGTCATTAATCAGTGCGGTGTCAAGCTACCAAGCAACCAGGTGGATACTGTCAAGCACATGGCAGCACGGAAGAGAAGAGATTAGCTTTAGTGACACCCGTCTAGAGGACGTGTCATGCTAATAAGAAGAGGCAGATAAGCGGCGCGACAGGCTTGCCAGGTTTCAACTCCAGCTTGACACCTAGCAGTACATTTAATGTGCTTTATCCTAACTGCCAGAGTCAGTTATGATAACACTATTAGCTATCTAATCACCCCGAAACGACTGTTTTGCCACTATGGTCACCCCTTAAGCTATAAAAGGAGGCCCGAGGCAACAGAGCAAGGGGTTCGGATTTTTTTATCCCTCAACACTTGTACACACACACTGCTCTCCCCGAGGCGACCTTGCCGGGCTTGAGTATGCTGTGTCATCGTGTTCCTCCAGATCAAACCACAAAAAGTAGGAGTAGGGTTTTACGCTGCAATGCAGCCCGAACCTAGGTAAAAGAGAGCTGTCATCGCTGCGCTGCCTCTTGCTGCTTCTGCTCTTTGTGCAATGTGACCTTCCCCTCACCGAACCACAAAGGGGCACATGCCCCATAGGTGATCGTGCTTCCACGCCGACATCTTTGGCGCGCCAGGTAGGGGGGCATCGCTTGTGCGAATCTTAAGCAGTAGACGGTGCGGCGTCTCATCCTTCCACTTTGGAGGCTTCGCCGCCCACCGCCGCGGATGCTATAGGCACGGAGGCCGTGGCGGGTGGCGCGGGCACCACGAGTGGTGCTGCCCGCACTCCCTCCATGGCCGGAGAGGGGAACGAGGCCGCGGGAGTAACCCAACTTCATCAACATGCTGGCAAGCATGCTCTCGCCGGACCGGGTCATGAGGATGCCCAACTCCCTCCCCCTCCTCACACTGGTGAGCCCAAGCAGCATGACGTCAACATCCGTTCCGGTGCGAGCGAGAATCCATTGGCCGCGCCGACAAGAGGGGAGACGACGGGACGCACCCTTCGCCCCGCCCAAGGTGAGCGAGACAAGACCCTGAGTGGCGCCGTCGATCCTTTACGACCATGTCGACACGGGAAGGGTCCACCTGACCAAGCTATTGGCCATCAAGAGCAACTTCGATCGCACCAGACCGCTCTGGTGATTGGATAGAGACGGCAGGGGCACGACAACGCTCCTTCTGGTTCGTCCAGAAGTCGAGCGGTGTCACGTTCCTCCTCTCACGGCATGCCAGAGACGGTGGATGAAGCGATGGCGCGAGCTCAACTATTGTTGAACTTTCCCCCAGAGGCAGACAAGATGGACGAATGGAGGGCCACCATCCAGAGCCTCATCGGATTTGCTGAAGCCAACAAGTCACGGCGCGCGGAACCCTCGCAGCAACCGCAGACGACTCCAACGGCACCAGATAGTGGCCAAGTTGAGAGGACTACACCTACGGTGCAGTCCCCTCCACGGCAGCCCATCCAAAGGCGGCCACGGCGGGATCAGCAAAACCAAGACATCGATGAACCCGACGAGGCATCAATGGCCTCGTCTGACCCGCGGCTCCAGCAAGATCAACACCAAGTGTTGAGAGACAGGAGAATGGAAGACGCCCGCATCACCATTGCTCGGTGTCGCGAGATGTGCCATTAGTCAGACAGACGCAATGGACCCGACATCGACGAGCCCACGCCTAGTGTTGGCGGGAACCTGCCTTACCAGGTAGGGTGCCCTGATTTCACTCGTGAGCTGCGGCAAGTCTGTTGGCCATCCTCCCGCACCTTCAAGCCTGACCTGTCGGAGAAATATGATGGAAAGCTAAACCCGGCAGAGTTTCTAGGCATCTATACGATTGCCATTCAAGCTGCCGGGGGACAAGATGAGAAAGTGCTTGCCAACTACTTTCCGTTGGCTCTCAAGCCTAACATGAGGTCCTGGCTGATGCACTTGCTAGAGAATTCCATTTCTTCATGGGCAGACCTGTGCAATGAGTTTGTTGGCGCCTTCACTGGCGGCCACCAAGAACCAGGACAGCCCAGTGACCCGCAAGCCCTTCCACAAAAAGAAAGGGAAAGTCTGCGCAGGTACTTGCGGAGATTCAGCCGAGTGCACCGCAACATTCCTCAGATACACCCGGCAGCCGTGATTTCCGCATTTCACACGAATGTGCGCAATCGAAGGATGCGGGCAAAGATGAATGTTCGCTTGCCGAAGACCGTCAATGAGCTATACACGTTGGCGGATAAGTGTGCTCGGGTTGAAGAAGGCAGAAGGCTCCCAGGCGAGGAGGTGGGTGTCGAAGTCGATTCGGAAGATGGCGATGACACAACCACCCCTGGGAAGAAGAACAAGAAGCGCAATAAGAAGCGTAAAGGGAAGGAAGTAGTGGCCATTGAGAGTTCCGGTGACCTTGCCACAGGCAAGAAAGCCAAAGCTAAGGCGTCCGGCAAGGAAGCTGCTTCTTGTGCTAATTGTCGGGCAGTGGCAGTAGCTGAGAAAACCAGCAAGTCTAATGGGCCATACTGCAAGATTCATAGAACTAAAGGCCACGACCTCCAAGATTGCAAGCAAGTTGAACAGTTAGTTGAGAAGCAGAAGGCTGAGTATGAGAGGCGGGACAAGGAGAGAGGCCAGAGCGGTGCTGGCGGAAAAGGCCGAGGTGGCTGTAATGGATACCACGGCAAGCTTGACCAGCAGAAGGAAAAGCCCACCAGGGGTCGTGAGAAGAAGGAAAATGAAGATGACAGTGATGAAGAGGATGACGAGACCAGTGAACAGGAGTTTCAGAAGGCTACTGAGGCAATGTGCATTAACGGGGGTGCATCCTTGCACACCTCTCACCGCCATCTTAAACAGTGGGCACGTGAGGTTAATGCGGCAGAGCCCGTAGTGAGCACTCGAGAACCACTTAAGTGGTCCCGCACGCCCATCATCTTTGACATTGAGGATCACCCAGATCGCACTACTGCGGTTGGGTGTTTGCCATTGTTGGTTTCGCCAACAATCTGCAACCTCAATGTCACTAAGATGTTGTTTGTCGGCGGGGCACGGTTGAATTTAATTTCCCCTAGTGTGCTCAAGAAGCTCCAAATTCCTAATGAAGACTTGAAGAAGACTGGCACTTTCCAAGGGATCAACCAAGGGAGGAGCCAGCCGAAGGGGAAAATTACCTTGCCAGTGACATTTGGCAGGGAAATAAACTTCAGGACCGAGAAGATCGTCGTTGACGTCGTTGAGCTACCCCTGCCATTCAATGGGATCCTTGGTCGTCCCACACTGGCCAAGTTTATGGCAGCATCTCATTATGCTTACAACACACAGAATATGCCTGGTCCCATGGGGGTCGTTTCCATCCCCTCGGATAAGAAAGACACAGTCATCTGTTTGGACAAGATGTATAGAGATGCGGTCGCAGCAGAGGCCGTCAAGGTCTCAGCTCCCGCCAAGGAGGAGGAAAAGATTAAAAAGACTGGCAAGAACACCGGTATGGACCCCAGGAAGCGCGTCTCTTCGGAGTACGCTACGCCCGGCAGCGACCTGCCGGGGAGCTCAGCTAGCAAAAGGTCCAAGGCTCCCCCTCCAGAAACCAAGAGGGTCCCGTCAAGGCAAGATGGCACTGATGGTACTTTCACCATTAGTGCCACTTTTGACACCAAATAGGAAAGTGCGCTTGTTGCCTTCCTGCGGAAGAATGTCGATGTGTTTTCCTAGCAACCATCTGACATCCCCGGTGTTCCCAGGGAGGTAATCGAGAACCACCTTGTTGTCTGTCCACATGCTCGTCTCGTCAAACAGAAAGTCGGGAAAAAGGCTCTGGAGCAGCAGTAGTTCATCGCTGAAGAGATTAAGAAGCTTGAGGCAGCAGGTCTGGTCCGAGGAGAGGTGCACCCAACTTGGTTAGCAAATCCGGTGGTGGTACGCAAGGCAAATGGGAAGTGGAGACTTTGAGTGTGTTCGGATGCTCTTCGCTCCTCAGCTCCGCTCCCGGAGTTGGTGGAGCGACGCCGAACGGGCAAACTCCATGGAGCAGAAAACACGGAGTGGAGCCAGTTACAGTGCCATTACGCGGAGCAGCAATTTCAGAGATCTCAGATCCTTAAATCACGGAGTTGATAATATTTATAGAGAAACTACCACCACCAAGTGAAAAACTATTCGCCTGGCCACGCTCAACTCGCTCGTTCCTGTTTTCCCGCCCAGCTCCACGTGAATCGGGAGTAGAGCTGCCTGCCGAACATCTTTCACCGACGCTATTTTCTACAAGGAGCAATATTTCTAGTGGAGGAGCGGGTGTCGAGGATTCGAAGGAGCAGGAGCATTTCCGAACATGCCCTTTGTATAGACTTCACTGACTTGAACAAAGCTTGTCCAAAGGATCCCTTCCCCTTGTCGCGCATTGATCAAATTGTTGACTCCACATCAGGATGTGACTTGCTCTCCTTCCTCGATGCATACTCTGGATACCACCAAATCTTCATGGCCAAGGAAGACGAAGAAAAGACCGCCTTTATTACCTCATGTGGCACGTACTACTTTCTACGTATGCCTTTCAGGCTAAAAAGCGCTGGTTCCACATTTGTAAGGGTCGTGCAGATTGGTTTGGAACCCCAGCTGCACACGAACATTGAGGCATATATGGATGACATAGTGGTCAAGACCAAGGATCAAGCTACACTCATCAAAGACCTAGAAGAAACCTTTGCAAACTTGCGGAAGATCAACTTGAAGCTCAACCCGGAGAAATGTGTGTTCGGCGTTCCTTCTGGCAAGCTCCTTGGTTTCTTTGTGTCTCAGCAAGGGATAGAAGCTAACCCTGACAAGATAAAGGCAATAGAATAGATTCAAGCTTTGAAGACCGTGAAGGATGTGAGACGTCTGACTGGCTGTGTTGCCATGTTAAGCAGATTCATTTTAAAGTCTGCCGAGCGTGCCTTGCCGTTCTTCAAAATATTGAAGAAAGTTGGCCCAATGAAATGGACTTCAGGGGCTGAGGCTGCGCTGCAGGAGTTGAAGGCTTATCTTTCCTCTACCCCAACCTTGGTCGCACCCATGCCACAAGAACCGATGCTGCTGTATCTGGCGGCAACGAATCAAGTGGTTAGTGCCGCCTTGGTGGCACAGAGGGAAGTGGATAGCGAAGAAACTACTGTGGCAGAGCCGTCCAATGATGGACCAATCTTGTCCCCGGCAGGATCTGGCGGCAACAATGAAGGGGAGCCACAAGTTGATGCTGATAAGCGGAAAGGGTTAGCAAGAAAGAAAATGGAGCAGCGACCAGTTTACTTTGCCAGTTCCCTCTTGCAGGGGGCTAGGTCAAGGTACTCTGGGGTCCAAAAGCTAATCTTCGGCCTCCTTATGGCCTCGAGGAAGCTACGCCATTACTTTCAAGCTCATGAAATCACAGTCGTGACCCGCTTTCCACTGCAGCGAATCTTGAGGAACCCCAAACCCACAGGCAGGATAGTAGAATGGGCTTTGGAACTATCGAGCTTTGCTTTGAAGTTTGAAAGCACGGCAACTATCCAAAGTAGAGCACTGGCCGAGCTCATTGCTAAATGGATGCCAACACCCGATGAAGAGAACATGGAAACTGCCCTCCCTGGCAAGGAGGCCCCCAAGGAATGGATCATGTACTTTGACGGTGCCTTTTTGCTCCAAGGTGCTGGGGTAGGAGTTATACTGAAAGTGCGTTATATCGACTAGAGGGGGGGTGAATAGGCGATTTTTACAAATTCTTCACTGAGGAATTTCAAGGTGAGGAAATTCCTAAGCGACGAACTACTTAGCAGCGGAATGAGTACTCAGATGCAAGCATAACAGAGCAGTAGCACAGTCATCATGATGAAATGAAAACAAGCACAGAGTACGAGTAGCGTAAACACAGGATAAGCAGGCTGAAGACAAACTGACTGAAGAATTTGAACTGAGGAAATTGAGAAAGTCTTCAGACAAAGTCTTCAAACAGTAATGATCAAATACATAGCAAGTATGCGAGGAAATGAAAGGGTTGAGGAAATAGAACCAGTAGCTCGGTGAAGACACTGATTTGGTAGACCAGTTCCAACTGTTGTGACAGTTGTACGTCTGGTTGGAGCGGCTAGGTATTTAAACCTGAGGACACACAGTCCCGGACACTCAGTCCTGAACACACAGTCCAGGACACCTAGTCCTCACCGTATTCTCCTTGAGCTAAGGTCACACAGACCTCGCCCAACCACTCGTGGTAAGTCTTCAGGTGACTTCCAAACCTTCACATACTCGGTCACTCGGCAATCCACAATTTCCTCTTGGATGCTCTAGACCATGACGCCTAACCGTCTGGAGGATGCACAGTCCTCAAAGGTAACAAGCGTCGGTTCCACATAGGAACAATCTCTTCAGTGATGCTCAATCACTTTGGGTTTGTAGGTGTTTGGGTTTTTGGGTTTTTCCTCACTTGATGATTTTCGCTCAAAGTCCTCGGAGGATGGGATGCTCTAAATGACAAGTGTCAATCTATTTCTTGGAGCAGCCGACCAGCTAGTGGTTGTAGAGGGCGGCTATTTATAGCCTAGGGAGCAGCCCGACATGATAAGACATAAATGCCCTTCAATGATATGACCGTTAGGTGGGTAGGATATTTGGACAGCTGGCGCGTAGCACAGCAACGGTCGGAAATTTGAGTATCAAATTCCTCAGGGCTATCATGTACCTCACTTGTAGGCAATCCGCACTGGCGAATTCCTAACTCCTCAGTCAGAACAAATTCCTCAGAGAACAGAAGAACTTCGTCTCTGTCACTGAAGAACTTGACTAAACTGTATGAGAT
This sequence comes from Thinopyrum elongatum, assembly GCA_011799875.1. NCBI lineage: Eukaryota > Viridiplantae > Streptophyta > Magnoliopsida > Poales > Poaceae > Thinopyrum > Thinopyrum elongatum. The sequence continues at coordinate 528,876,607 of CM022303.1, read as the reverse complement.
TTCCAATGGCTTCACTCGAAAGGATTGGGTAGGTGTAGGATTTTGAGTTGAGCATCACTTGGAAATTTTTCCTTAGTTTTACCTCGACCCCCTTTAACAGTACGGTGTTTCCTATGACTCAAGAAGAAGAAAATGAAACTACGAAAACAAAAGTCTTCACGCTTCATAATCCTCGCATGAATATCAAGTCTTCAGGGTCACACCAATTTCTTCACTTTCAAAGTCTTCAAGAAAACCAAAGTCTTCAGTTGAAGACATTCATTTTTAGGGGTCGACATTCATCGTAATTAACAAACTCCTCATAGACTTATAGACCTGTGTACACTCACAAACACATTAGACCCTTAACCTATAAGTCTTCAATACACCAAAATCACTAAGGGGCACTAGATGCACTTACATATACTCGTTGCCCCCACCGGGGACCACCTCAAGTACGTCATCCAAATGCGATTCCCATGGGAAGACGCTACCAACAACACTGCAGAATATGAACGACTCCTTGCCAGGCTCAGAGTTGCTGTGGAGTTAGGGATAAAGAAGTTAATCATACGCAGCGACTCCTAGCTCGTTGTGAAGCAGGTGAACAAGGACTACCAGAGCCCATTGATGGAAGCATGCATGGAAGAGGTGAGGAAGCTGGAGGAACACTTTGACGGGCTGCAAATGGAGCACATGACCCGTGCAGAAAACAACATCGTTGATCACCTGTCAAAGTGTGCTGCACAAAAGCTTCCTACGGAACCAGGAACTTTTGTACTCCACCTCACCCAACCATCTGTTTCTCTATAAACCTTCGCCAAGAAGAGAAGGAAGCTCAACACCGACAAGCATTACCTCATGGAGCCCCCTGAGGCTGCTAGTGAAGAGTTTGCCGGGAGAGACCCCATGTTGACTGATGAGCTACACTCTCCGGCAGAACCCCGGGTCTCCGCCGTCAAGACAAGCACCAACTTAGCAGAAGAAACACCTTTAGTCCTTGTTATTGAGCCTCCGGCTCCCGTATGGGCACAACACATAGTCCACTTCTTGCAAACTGGAGAACTTCCTCATGATCCAGAATAGTCTGAAAAAGTGGCTCGGCAATCAAGTATGTATAAGTTTGTGGACAACATTTTGTACAGAAATAGGCCTAATGGCGTGAAGCTAAAGTGTATCAGTCAAGAAGATGGACTAATGTTGTTGACAGAGATACATGAAGGAGTGTGTGGCTCACATCTGGGATCAAGGGCACTCATCGGGAAAGCTTTCCGGCAAGGATTCTATTGGCCCACCACCCTCCGGGATGCAACTGAGCTCGTCACCAAGTGTGAAGCATGCCAGTTCCACTCCAAGAATATCCACCAGTGCTACTTCTTGGGCTTGTGTTAGTTTTTCCCTTGAAGATGAAAGGGTGATGCAGCAAAGTAGAGATAAGTATTTCCCTCAGTTTGAGAACCAAGGTATCAATCCAGTAGGAGGTACAAGCAAGTCTCCAATCTATGCACCTGCACAAACAATCAAACACTTGCACCCAACGCGGTAAAGGGGTTGTCAATCCCTTCATGGGCACTTGCAAGGACGAGATCTGATAGAGATAGATATAAAAGATTACATCAAGGTATTTTTGGGTTTTTGGTTTTATAGATCTGAAAATATATGATGGAAAATAGACCCGGGGGCCATAGGTTTCACTAGAGGCTTCTCTCTTGAAGAAAGCATATGGTGGGTAAACAAATTACTATTGAGCAATTGATAGAAAATCACAAAGTTATGACGATATCTAAGGCAATGATCATGAATATAGGCATCACGTCCGTGACAAGTAGACCAAAATGATTCTGCATCTACTACTATTACTCCACACATCGACCGCTATCCAGCATGCATCTAGAGTATTAAGTTCATAAGAACGGAGTAACGCCTTAAGCAAGATGACATGATGTAGAGGGATAAACTCAAGCAATATGATGAAAACCCCATCTTTTTATCCTTGATGGCAACAATACAATACGTCCCTCGCTACCCCTACTATGTCACTGGGTGAGCACACCGCAAGATTGAACCCAAAACTATGCACCTCTCCCATTGCAAGAAAAACCAATCTAGTTGGCCAAACCAAATTGATAGTTCGAAGAGAAATACAAAGATATCTTAATCATGCATAAAAGAGTTCAGAGAAGACTCAAATAATATTCATAGATAATCTGATCATAAATCCACAATTCATCGGATCTCAACAAACACACCGCAAAAAAGTATTACATTGAATAGATCTCCAAGAACATCAAGGAGAACATTGTATTCAAGATCAAAGAGAGAGAAGAAGCGATCTAGCTACTTGCTATGGACCCGTAGGTTGTGGTAAACTACTCACACATCATCGGAAGGGCAATAGAGTTGATGTAGAAGCCCTTCGTGATTGAATCCCCCTCCGGTAGATCGCCGGAAAAGGCCCCAAGATGGGATCTCACGGGAACAGAAGGTTACGGCGGCAGAAAAGTATTTTGGTGGACGCTTCTGGTGGTTCAGGAATATTTGGGAATTTATAATGCAAGAATTAGGGTTAGGAGACCTTCGAGGGGGCCTACAAGCCCTCAGGGCACCCCCTGGGGCGCTCCTAGCTGGCTTGTGGCCACCGCGGGCACCTCCTGGCCCCCTCTTCAAGTCCTACTGGTGTCTTCTGGTCCAAAAAAAATCATCGCAAAAGTTTTATTCCGTTTGGACTCCGTTTGATATTCCTTTTCTATAAAACTCAAAAACAAGGAAAAAAAAGAAACTGGCTAGGTTAATAGGTTAGTCCCAAAAATAATATAAAATAGGATATCAATGCATATAAAACATCCAAAACAGATAATATAATAGCATGGAACAATAAAGAATTATAAATACGTTGGAGACGTATCAACCAGCCAGCTCAAGCCTTGCAGACCATCCCTTTATCCTGGCCCTTGTGTCATGGGAAACCACGGCCACCTATGGGGCCATGAGCCCCTTTTAGTTTGGCGGGGGGATGGGCATGTTGCACAAAGAGCGAAGAAGCGTCGCGCAGCACGACAGAGATCACACGGGCAGTCTTTACCCAGGTTCGGGCCACCGTGAGGCGTAAAACCCTACTCCTACTTTGGTGGGTTGATGGTGGATAATGGTGGTGTACGCAGCACACTCACCCGGCAAGGTCGCTCTGGGGACGAGAGTGGCTACGCGCGTATGGATATGCGAGGATCCAACCCCTTCTACCGTTGCCATGGGCCTCCTTTTATAGATTAAGGGGTCACCATAGTGGCAAATCAGTCTTTGCGTACTGATTAGATAGCTAACAGTGCTGTCATATCTAACTTTGTAGGCTGACAGAGCGCATTAAATGCGCCGCTCAGTGTCACATCACATCTCGCCCGGCAGGCCCTACCGGGCTATTTTGCCAGCTTCGCGCCTGCTCGCTTGACACGTCTAAGGACGGGTGTCATATGGACGTGTTTGCTGTAGGAAGTGGCTGCCATGTGGCAAAAATCAGCCACTTAGTCACCTTGGAGCTCGACACCGCTTTGATTAATGACTTGCGTTGCTTGTGAGGTGGAGCGGTGGAGTGGCTTGCCTCCGCCAGCCCTGGCAGGCCTGCCGGGACGATCTGGGAGCTTGCTTCTGGGGCAAAACCCAACTCTGTCGGGCTTGCCTGCCCGGCAACATAGGTCCTTCCCTTAGCGATGCCTTGTTCCTCTTGCTCACCTTGGCCTTCTCGACTTGCACTTGGATCCTTCAAAGGTATTGATCCTCCTTGTTTGGTCTGATCTTGGTCTTGTAATCTTTTCTCTGGCCTATGCACAGTCCGTGCAATGGACCCAGGGTCTGTTGCACCGACAGGAGCCCCCGGGCCTGGCACGGATGCGCCGCTGGGCGTCGTCGGGGTAGGCCCTAACCAGTGCACAGGCAGAAATGTAAGGGCGGCTCCGCCCTTTGAGATCTTCTTTGCTTATTCATTAACCTGAGATTGGGTCCATTTCCGGTTTTCCCGCGCGGCGTGCAACGCCAATTGTGGTGGGGCCATTCTTGTAATGGCCCATGAATGACTTTAACGCACGGGCGTGTAACTGCGAATTCACTCTTCCCACCGCGCCCTTATCCTTAGCCACGTATGCCGCATGCATTGAGTGGGGTAGGTAATGGAGGCGTGTGGTGCGGGAGAGCATCAAGGCAGGGGCCCGATCTTCTTGGATTGGTGAAGGAGGAAGGTGGGTACTCACCGGGGAATCAGACCCCACCCCCAGCTCGCCTATAAAAGGAGGAGCGGGGGAGGAGCGGAGGCATTCGTCCATGTTCCTCTCCTCCTCCGCCTTCTGCTTCTTCTGGGTATGCTGAAAGGAAGAGCCCGGGGCCCGACGATGTCAAATGCTCGTGCTGATGATTGGGGAGTGAGTCTGGTATGGTGCCGCACGTCGCCACCCTGTTGGCGAGGTGTCCGGGGCTCTTGATGCTTGCCTGGGATGCAGTACATGGGGTCCTTGGTAATCCCAACACTGCTCCTTTCAGCGGATCTTGCATTCTTGCTAAGGATGGCGGCGTCTTCCTGCCCACCAAGGTGGGGAGTGGCGCGCATCGAGTGTCCTGGTCGTCGCAGTCGCCCGCTGTCTCTTCTGGGGAGGTGCCGGGCTGGGGGCCCGGCGTCTTCCTGGAGCGATGTTGATGAAGATGAAGTTAGGGAAGACGGAGAAGGCGGGAGGCAGACCGTCAGGTCAGAGTACGATGGCACCGATGCATTTGTCTCGAACTGACGTCCTGCCGCCTCATCTTCCCGTTCTTCCCCTCCCCTCCCAGGTACCGTCATCACCAGGCTCTCGATCACCGGGGAGGGGTCGCTCTCTTGGTGCCTTCGCCTCCTCCAGCGGTCTTCCAGCTGAGCTCCGACGGCCTTCCCTGTCGGCACTTGTGCTGGGGCTTGTGATTGGTCCTGGAGGTGGTGACCAGGGCACCGCCGAGCTGCTCCTTCTGTCCCCCTCCTTCGCAGCCTCGCCACTCCCGATCTTGTCAGGCTGCACCCGGCAGGCCATGACGGGACCGGGGTGGGCTCCTGCTCGAGCAGTCCCCCTGAGCTCTCCTCTTCCCACCGCACTACCTGGGATAAAAAGGGACAGGGAGAGGATTTTACGGGCACTTATCTTTTTTTAATCTTAAACCTGTAGGCACTTGCCAAATTTTAGTTCAAATAATGTAATCTCTTGTATCCATGTTTATGTTCCGTGAGATTTGTACTTGTTGATCAGCATATTAATGAAAAAGATAAGCTTTGCCGGGCACTTTTGCATGTACGACATCCATGCAGAGGTGAAACGCCTCCATACTTTCATGTAAACAAGTAGATCCCGGTAAGCTATCTTGCCGGCACCCCCATAGGACTGCTGCCATGAGGCTGAGCCTGCCGGGCGCAGAACCCATTGGGAGAGAACAGCTCCCCGCCAACCCCTTTCAGCCAAAGGCCACTACGACCATCTTGACCGAAGCGGCGTTCGTGTCAGTAGATGGGAGCACTTTTGTTTCCGAGGCGGCGAGGTTTTCAAATGCACAAGTCCTACTCATAGAACATGTATGGATAAGAGATGGAACTTATCTGTTTGGCTTGCCGGAGACCGCAGTGCTGGCTTGTCTTCGCATCCTCTTCCTAGGACTAAGTCCACGGCAAGAGCCTGCAGTTTATGCAAATGAAGATGATGCCAGATGCAATCTATCTACATGATCATGCAACCTATCTACATGAATCATGCGATGCTTATGATATGCTTATGCTTGCATGCAACCTGTCGGGAGGCCCCAGCGCATCATTTATTTCTCTGTTGCTCAGGGTCTGCGCCTGGCTTTGTACAAGGGGTTACATGCAGCTGAGGCAAGGCCTATACAAAAGGGTGGCTGCCGGGCAAGGCCCGACAGCCACGCCTTACGGGTAGAACTTGCGGAGATGCTCAATATTCCATGAGTTTTGCAATTGAATGCCATCTCCGGTCTCCAGACGGACTGCGCCAGGTCTGGTGACTCGTACTACCCGGTAAGGGCCTTCCCACTTAGGCGACAGCTTGTTTGTACCCTTGGCGGACTGAACGCACCTAAGGACAAGGTCGCCTTCCTCAAAACACCGGGCATGAACCCTGCGCCTATGATAGCGATGCAGGGCTTGCTGATAGCGTGCAGCACGCGTAGCAGCCCGGAGACGGTTCTCCTCGAGAAGCACGGCATTGTCACGCATGTGCTGTTCCTGCGCTACTTCATCATAGGCAAGCACTCGAGGTGACCCGTAAATGAGTTCCATGGGGATAACTGCTTCTGCCCCATAGACTAGGGAGAAGGGAGTCTGCCCGGTAGCTCGGTTTGGTGTCGTTCTGAGGGACCAAAGAACCACTGGCAGCTCATTGATCCATTGCCTGCCGTGCCTCCACAGCTTATCAAACGTTCTTGTCTTGAGTCCTCGCAGCACTTCAGCGTTCGCCCTCTCAGCTTGTCCATTGCTTCTGGGATGTGCGACAGAGGCAAATGAGATCTTGCTTCCGAGGGCATGAATATATTGTATGAAGGCGCGGCTCGTGAACTGGGTGCCATTGTCAGTGATGATCCGGGCAGGGACCCCGAAGTGGCACACCAATCCTTTCAAGAACTTGATAGCTGACTAAGCAGTCACCTTTCTCACGGCATCTACTTTCGGCCACTTTGTAAACTTGTTGATTGCAATGAACAAGAATTCAAAGCCCCCGGTAGCTCGGGGGAAAGGCCCGAGGATATCGAGCCCCCAGACCAAAAACGGCAATGACAAAGGGATTGTCTGGAGTGCTTGGGCAGGCAGATGGATATTTTTGGAATGGAACTGACAGGCTTCACACTTGGTGACGAGCTCAACCGCATCTTGGAGGGCTGTGGGCCAATAGAATCCTTGCCGGAATGCTTTCCCAACCAAAGCCCTTGATCCAATGTGGGAGCCGCACATGCCTTTGTGTACCTCTGCCAGCAGTTCCTTTCCTCCTTCCCGGCAAATGCACTTCAATTTCACACTATTGGGCCTTCTTCTGTATAGTGTGTCATTGACAAACTGATACATACTGGCCTTCCGGGCTACTCTTTCAGCTTCTTCTTGCTCTTCGGGAAGTTCTCTAGTTTGGAGGAAATGGACCATGTGCCTTGCCCAAGTTAGAGCCTGAGGCTCGGCAACGAGGACTAGCGGCACCTCCTCATTTTTGGGGGCACATCCCTCGACCGCGGGGACCAGTGGCCCGGCAGGAGGGTGCAGCTCGGCAATCGAAGGGGAGTTGTTTCCGGTAGGGTCCCTGCCAGGATCCCTGAAAGGCTCTACTGGGAGAGGCTTACCAGAGTTCAATTTCCTCCTCTTTCGGGCCATTGTTGTCGGGGATACGGAGGGCTGAGTGAGATGGAGAACAAAAGTTCCTGGTCCCACAGGAAGCTTCTGTGCAGCGCACTTTGATAGGTGATCAGCAATGCTGTTTTCCGCATGGGGTACGTGCTCTGTTTACAACCCGTCAAAGCGCTCCTCCAATCTTCTCACTTCCTCGACGTATGCCTCCATCAATGGGCTTTGGTAATCCTTGTTGACTTGTCTCACCACCAGTTGTGAATCTCCTCGAATGATCGGCTTCTTGATTCCCAACTCTGTGGCCATCCTGAGCCCGGTAAGAAGCCCTTCATATTCTGCTGTATTCTTGGTCGCCTCCTCCCGGGGAAAGTGCATCTCGACAACGTACCTCAGGTGCTCTCCAGTGGGAGCCACGAGAAGCATGCCAGCACCTGCACCTTGTAGGGAGAAGGCACCATCGAAATACATGATCCATTCTTGGGGCGCTTCCTTGCCGGGGATAACTGTTCCCTGTACTTCTTCATCAGGGGTTCGCGTCCATTCTGCAATAAACTCTACCAACGCCCTGCTCTGGATTGTTGATTTGCTTTCAAACTTCAGGCCAAAGCTGGACAACTCCAATGCCCACTCCACTATCCTGCCGGTGACCTCTGAGTTTTGAAGTATCCTTTGCAACGGGAAGCGGGTGACAACCGTGATCACATGGGCTCGGAAGTAGTGGCGCAGTTTCCTTGAAGCCATGACAAGGCCAAAGATCAATTTTGCACGCCAGAATACCTGGATCTAGCCCCCTGCAACAGGGAGCTGACGAAGTATACTGGGCGTTGCACCACCTTCTTCCTTGCCGTGTCCTTGGGGTTGCTTCCGCTGTCGTGCTCCTCTTTGTCCTGATCTGTATCTGGCCTTGCCGGACCACTCTCTACCTCTTCCCCGGACGTGATAATTGCTGAGGTGGCTGCTTCTTCTACTTCCCGCTGTGCTACTAGGGCCGCACTAACCACTTGATTAGTTGCTGCCAGATATAGCAGCAACGGCTCTTGTGGTTTGGGTGCGACCAAAGTAGGCACAGAAGACAAGTAGGCCTTCAAACCCTGCAGTGCTGCATCTACTTCCGGGGTCCACTTCATGGGTCCTGCCCTCTTCAAAATCTTGAAGAATGGCAAGGCGCGCTTGGCAGACTTGGAGATGAATCTGCTAAGTGCGGCAACGCATCCTGTCAAATGCCTCACATCCTTAACTGTCTTGGGTGCCTGTATCTGCTCAATAGCCTTGATCGTATCGGGGTTGGCCTCTATCCCACGATGGGACACAAAGAAACCAAGTAGCTTGCCGAAGGGAACGCCAAACACGCACTTCTCCAGATTCAGTTTCAAGTTGATCTTGCGCAGATTAGCAAATGTCTCTTCTAAATCCTGGATGAGGGTTGATCTGTCCTTGGTCTTGACCACAATATCATCCATATAGGCTTCAATGTTCCTATCCAACTGTGGTTCAAAGCCAAGCTAGACTGCTCTTGCAAAAGTGGACCCGGCACTCTTCAACCCGAAAGGCATGCGCACAAAGCAGTATGTGCCGCATGGGGTGATGAATGAGGTCTTTTCTTCGTCTTCCTTGGACATAAAAATCTGATGGTATCCAGAGTATGCATCCAGAAAAGAGAGCAACTCACATCCTGAAGTAGAATCCATGATCTGGTCGATGCGCGGCAAGGGAAATGGGTCCTTTGGGCATGCCTTGTTCAGATCCGTAAAATCTATGCAAAGCCTCCATTTTCCATTAGCCTTGCGCACAACCACTGGGTTTGCTAACCATGTTGGATGCAGTACTCCTCTGACCAAACCAGCTGCTTCAAGTTTCTTGATTTCCTTGGCAATAAACTGCTACCGCTCCAAGGCCTGCTTCCGAACCTTCTGCTTGACGGGTCGGGCATGTGGGCAGACAGCAAGGTGGTGCTCGATTACCTCCCTGGGAACACCGGGAATATCAGATGGTTGCCAGGCAAACACATTGATATTCGCCCGCAGGAAGGCAATGAGTGCGCTTTCCTATTTGTCATCAAGGGTGGCGGTGATAGTTAAAGTACCATCAGCGTCAGCCAGCCCTGCCGTGACCTTTTTCACTTGGGGTGGAGCAGCCTTGGATCTCTTGCTATTGGAATTCTCTGGCGTGTCATCAACGGGCGCGGCACATTCCACAGAGGTACGCTTCCCGGATTCCTTGCCAGTGCCTCTGCTATGCTTTTCCTTGGTGGGAACTATGGCTTCCGCGACCTCTGTCGTGACCGTGTCCCGATACATCTTATCCACGCAAATAATTGCATCTTTCTTGTCCGACGGAACGGAAATGACGCCCATTGGTCCTGGCATCCTCAAGGTGTTGTAGGCATAGTGGGATGCTGCCATGAATTTGGCCAGGGCCGGGCGCCCAAGGATCCTGTTGTACGGCAGGGGGAGGTCAACCACATCAAACACAACTTTCTCAGTCATGTAGTTCAACTCTCCTCCAAATGTCACTGGTAACGTAACCTTTCCCTTAGGACGGCTCCTGCCAGGATTGACTCCTTGAAACATGCTTGTGGCCTTAAATTCTTCCTCTGCTACCTGGAGTCTGCTGATAACCTTTGGGGAAATCAGATTCAACCCGGCCCCGCCATCAACCAGCATCTTTGTGACCTTGAGGTTGCGAATTGTTGGTGAGACCAACAACGGCAGGCACCCTACCACGGTAATGCGGTCGGGGTGGTCCTCTTCATCAAAGATGATGGGCGTGCGTGACCACTTGAGCGGCTTCCGAGAATCTGCCGCTGGCTCCACGGCATTGACTTCGCGCGCCCACTGTTTAAGTTGGCGGTGAGAGGAGTGCGAAGATGCACCCCCATCAATGCACAGGGCATCACTGGCCTTCTGGAACTCCTGCTCATTGGTTTCCTCTTCATTCCCTCCATCACTCTCATTACTGCAATCCTCCTTCTCTCGGCCTTTGGCGGGTTTCCCTTGGTTTCGAGGAGCCTTTCCGGGGTGATTTGCTTCACCACCCCGGCCCTTCCCGCCACTGCCATTCTAACCTTTTTCCTTATCGCGCTTCTCAGACTCAGCCTTCTACCTCTTGACGAGCTGCTCAACCTAATGACACTCCTGGAGATCATGGCCCTTGATCCGATGAATCTTACAATACGGCCCATCACTTTTCCTAGCTTTCTCGGCAGCCGCCGCCTCCCGGCCTTCTTGCTGGTACTAGGCGTTCCTGACCCCTCAACAGTCATCACTGTCTTATCCTTGCGCTTCTTGTTGTGCTTCTTGTTCTTGTTCTTCTTACTGATGGTTTCGTCGTCATCTTCTGAGTCAATGTCGACGCAATCTTCCTCTCCAGGAAGTTTCCTCCCCTCCTCCACCCGAGCACATTTGTCCACCAAAGTGTAGAGCTCCTTCACAGTCTTGGGCAACCGAACATTCATCTTGGAACATATCCTGCGGTTGCGCACGTTGGATTGGAAGGCAGCTATCACGGCAGCTGGGTGGATACCTGGGATATTTCTGTGGACTCGGCTGAATCTCTGCAAGTACTTTCGTACAGTTTCTCCCTCTTTCCACTGGAGAAGCTACAAGTCGCTGGGCCGCCCTGGTTCTTGATGGCCGCCCGTGAAGGCACCAATGAACTCGTGGCACAGGTCAGCCCAGGTCGAAATGGAGTTCTCCAGTAGGTGCATCAGCCAAGACCTCACATTTGACTTGAGGGCCAAAGGGAAGTAGTTGGCGAACACCTTCTCATCTCTTCCCCCGGCAGCTTGAACAGCGATGGTGTAGATGCTCAAGAACTCTGCGGGTTTACTCTCCCATCATACTTCTTGGGTATCTCTGGCTTGAATGTGCGAGTGGATGGCCGACGGACTTGCCGTAGCTCACAGGTGAAGGCAGGGCACCCAACCTCGAAAGGCAGGCACCTGCCATCTCCGAGCGCGGGCTCGTCGATGTCGGGGCCATCACACCCATTGGACCGGCGGGGGTTGTCATGGTGCCGCTCGTCGATGACGCGCACGCCTTCCCCTCGCCTGCCCTCCGGGGCACGCTGCCGGCCTTGACGCGCTCGAGGATCTGACGAGGCCATCGAGACGTCATCGGGTGCATGGTTTTGCGGCTCCCGGGCGGCTTGCCGTGGTGGGGATTGCATCGTGAGGGTGGCCCCTCCCGCACGACCAGCCGCACGAGCCGCCGTTGCTGCCTGGGAAGGCCGTGGCGGTCCGGCCCGCTGTGATCCTTCCGCCTCGGCAAAACCAAGCAAACTTTGGATGGTGGCTTGCCACTCATCCATCTGGTCTACCGCCGTTGGAAATCTCAACAGCAGTTGGGCTCACGCCATGGCCTCTGAGGCAATGCTTGGCATAGGTGATGACGATGTAGATCGTAGTGTCGCTCGGCTCCTGACGTTGCCGGTGGCGACCGCGCCGCGCCCTTGCTGCTGCGAACCAGCCGTTTGGATGACATGATAACATGGCGGAGGTGCCTGAGGGCCAGCGGCTCCGTTGGGCACAATAGCTGGGTCAGCCCGCCCCAGGGGTGGCGCGTGCCATGCGGTTGCGCCCGCAGCGGGGGTGGCCGAAGGGTTGCGATTCGCCCCAGAACGAGCATCATCACTGCGGCTGTGCCCGTTGGCGAGGAGAAGGGGTTCAGGCGGAATGATCCCTCCATCTGTACCTCATGGAGCATGGCCGTCGGGATGTTGCTGATGCTGTCCTTCCCCGGTACCTCCCGTTCCTGCTTCGGCCATGGGGAAGGTGGTGACGGCGCCGCCTGCACTGACCATGTCCCCCGCAGCATCCACACCCTCGCGAGCCCCCGTATTCCCCGCAACATCAGCGGTCGCGGGCGGCGGAACCTTCGAGGTGAATAGGTGATTTGCAGCTCCGGGCTTCCTCTTGGGCGACATAGTCGATGATGCCGTCGACAACGAAAATGCCGGTGAAGATGACGCGCAGCGTATGCTCTCGGTTTCGCGCAAGTGATCCCCCTACCTGGCGCGCCAAAGATGTCGTGGGAAACCACAACCACCTATGGGGCCATGAGCCCCTTTTGGTTCAGTGGGGGGATGGGCACGTTGCACAAAGAGCGAAGAAGCGTCCCGCAGCACGGCAGAGATCACACGGGCAGTCTTTATCCAGGTTCGGGCCGCCGTGAGGCGTAAAACCCTACTCCTGCTTTGGTGGATTGATGGTGGATAATGGTGGTGGACGCAGCACACTCGCCCGGCAAGGTCGCTCTGGGGGCGAGAGTGGCTACGCGCGTATGGATATGCAAGGGTCCAACCCCTTCTACCGTTGCCATGGGCCTCCTTTTATAGATTAAGGGGTCACCACAGTGGCAAATCAGTCTTTGCGTACTGATTAGATAGCTAACAGTGCTATCATATCTAACTCTGCAGGCTGACAGAGCGCATTAAATGCGCTGCTCAGTGTCACATCACAGCTCGCCCGGCAGGCCCTGCCGATCTGTTTTGCCAGCTTTGCGCCTGCTCGCTTGACACGTCTCAGGACGGGTGTCATATGGAGGTGTTTGCTGTAGGAAGTGGCTGCCATGTGGCAAAAAGCAGCCACTTAGTCACCTTGGAGCTCGACACCGCTTTGATTAATGACTTGCATCGCTTGTGAGGTGGAGCGGTGGAGTGTCTTGCCTCCGCTAGCCCCGGCAGGCCTGCCGGGATGATCTGGGAGCTTGCTTCCGGGGCAAAACCCAACCCTGCCAGGCTCGCCTGCGCGGCAACGTAGGTTCTTCCCTTAGCGATGCCTTGTTCCTCTAGCTCACCTTGGCCTTCTCGACTTGCACTTGGATCCTTCAAAGGAATTGATCCTCCTAATTTGGTCTGATCTTTGACTTGTAATATTGTCTCTGGCCTGTGCATAGTCCGTGCAATGGACCCAGGGTCTGTTGCACCGACACCTTGGCAGTCTGGGGGCTCGATATCTTGTGCCCCTTCCCCCGCGCTACCGGGGGCTTTGAATTCTTGTACGTGGCAATCGACAAGTTTACAAAGTGGCCCTAAGTGGAACCAGTGAGAAAGGTGACGGCACAGTCAGCTATCAAGTTCTTCAAGGGACTGGTGTGTCATTTTGGAGTTACCAACAGAGTAATTACTGACAACGGCACCCAGTTTACAGGTCGCGCCTTCATGCAGTACATCCAGAGCCTTGGAAACAAGGTCTCTTTCGCCTTCGTTGCCCATCCAAGAAGCAACGGGCTGGCTAAAAGGATGAATGCTGAAATGCTGCAAGGACTGAAGACGAGAACTTTTGATAGACTGCGAAAATGCGGCAAGTGCTAGATTGATGAGTTGTCGGTGGTTCTTTGGTCAATCAGAATGACACCAAATCGAGCTACTGGACAGACTCCCTTCTCCCTGATATATGGTGCAGAAGTAGTACTCCCCACGGAACTCATATACAGATCAACTCGGGTACTTGCCTACGATGAAGTAGAGCAAAGGCAGCTACGGCATGACGATGCCACGCTCCTCGAAGAAGATCATCTCCGGGCCGCTGTACGTGATGCACCATACCAGCAAGCCCTGCGCCGCTACCATAGCCGCAGGGTTCATGCTCGAAGCCTTGAGGAAGGTGGCCTTGTCCTTAGGCGCGTTCAATCCGCCAAGGGTTCAAACAAGTTGACACCAAAGTGGGAAGGCCCTTATCGGGTAGTACGTGTCACCAGACCTGGCACAGTCCATCTGGAGACCAAAGATGGCATCTCTATGCAAAACTCATGAAATATTGAGCATCTTTGCAAGTTCTACCCGTAAGGCGTGGTTGCCGGGCCTTGCCCCGGCAATCTGTTTTGTACAAGCAGAGTCCCCCCCGGACTTGTAACCCTTTGTACAAAGCCAGGCGCAGACCCTGTGCAAAGCAAATAAAACGAAGCGCTCTTTCATAAAAACTTACATACATGCATTCATGTTTATTTGAGCATCATTTTATCATGATAGCTATCTAGTAGAATATTCAGCATACAACACAGAGCCATGTGTTATCTTCTCTCTCTCTCTTTAATGATGACAAGGAAATTTCACCACTGTGGTTCCCGGGGAGGAAGATGGATACAAGGCCTCATGATGATTCCTGACAACCTTTCCCTTATCTAAAATGATAAGAACGATAGCAAACAAAGATAAGTTCATCCTGGCACCCCATGCCGTATTCATGTGTGAAGAACTTGTACGTAGGGAACCTTGTTGCCTCCATCATTTGTGCTCCCATCTCTTGATTCCAACACCTTCGATCAGGCCAGCTGCAACAAACACTTGAAGGGATGTTAACAAGGGGCCAGCCTCTTTATACGCTCCTAACCCGTTTTGAACCCATCGAACGAGGTTTAAAGGCAACAACAATGAGGGCCTGCAAGATGCATTGCCAGGGGGTCTTGTTTACTTGGAAATATTGAAGGATCGTCCATCAGCATGTTTGATGCATGCACAAGTTCCCTGCAAGCGTTTTTCCATTAATATGTAGATAACAAGTACAAATCATATGGAATACAGAAATGGAGGAAGGATTACATGATTTAAGCTAAAATTTGGCAATTGCCTACACCTTTTGACATGAAAAAGGATAAGTGCCCCGTAATGCCTTTCTTGTCCCTCTCCTCCTAGGGGTTGGATCGAGACAAGAAGAGGGCAAAAGGAGCGCCTGGGCAGAAGCCCAGCCTGACCCCGTCAGGGTCCACGAGACGCAGCCTAACAAGATAGGGAGGGTGCCTCCCCGGCAAGGTAGGAGAGGCCGGAGACGGGGGGAGCGGCTAGGCGATGCCTGGTCACCCCCGCCAGGACCAGAGCAACGCAGCATGACAAGAACACCGGCAAGGGAGACGAAGTCGGAGTCCACGAGGAAACCTGCCGGGGTCCAGTTGGAGGAGGCGGAGACATCCACACCCGGCAAATCGCTCTGCCGGGGAGAAGGCCAGGTGCAGATGATGGTGTGCTGGCGCCTAGCTGACGGTGACGGTGCGACCAGCGTTTAGCTAGACTCCAGGTCGTTGCCTTCACGCTTGACGATCGGGGACTCGCTGTCATCGTCCTCCCCACCGGTTTCCTCCTTGTTGCTATCGCTCGAGGAGGAGCTTTCGTCATCAGTCGAGCTTTCCGCGCAGCACCCTAAATGATCACCCAAGTGTCCGAAGACCTTGATGGAGAGTAGGTCAGCCTCCACCAACTTGAAGCAGAGGACGTGCCCATCCGCGAGACTATGGGAATGGGCAAACATCTCCCATCGACGTCAGAGGAGCATGACATGAGGCACCGGATACTCAGCATCCGCCCACATGGAGCCGTTGCAGCAACCACTCATGTGCAACCTCAGTCCGGGTGACTGGTCGATCTCCATTACCCTAGCGAAGGGACGAGGAAGCCACAGACGGCCGCGCGGGGGCTCACGCAGCCTGACAATAAACTCCAGAGCCGTGTCTCCAACATGGCCCACCGTTGGAGTTGGGGCAGCAGGGGGAGGCGCGGCAGGTGCACAGCCGCGCCCACCTCTGCCCCGAGCGCTCCGTCGGCCCCGTCCACGCCCTGCGGCCTCACCTTGTGCACTAGACTCTGCCCCAACAACCGCAATGGGGGCAGGGGCACGGTGCCGAGAAGAAGCCCTCGTCGCCACCGCTGGAACTTGGGCATGACCCCTTCCCCTTGTCATGGTGGAAGAGAAAGCAACAAGAAAGGAGGAGAAGGTACGTGGATGAACACTTCCCTTCCCCCTCGCGCTCCCTTTTATAGCCGAGCAGAGGCAAGGGGCTAGTTCTCCGCTACCCTGGGGTCACCGCCCCACTCCTCCAATCCGACCTGTCTACACCCCTGACTGCGTCCAGATTCGTCGGCCGCCCCTTTACACCAATCCAGGGCACTGTGTCTCTTGTCAATGGCACACGTTCCCGTGCCTTGCGTATTCGCCACCAACCTCGCGCAATGCATGCAGCACGCATGGCAGAAACGGCAGGCGTGGTGGGTGAAGTAAGGTGGCAGTTACCCCCGGCTCATGTGCGGATGCCCTAACTTATCCCCACGAACGTGGGTGTCTTTTGACCTACTGTGTGGGTGAACCCATGACGTTTAGGTGTCGCACATCTCGCGTGGGACCCAGAGGGTAGTGCAATTCCAGATTAATGAGGAAGCAAAGAAGATCTCACAGACACGAGCTCCACCGTGGCAAGGTCAAGGTGCGGCCCTGTGCATCGTTTGGGGACTACCCCAACGTTGCCCGGCGGCACGTATGGACCAGGCCCGAGGGCTCCTGTCGGTGAAACAAACATTTATATTTGCTACCCGAACTCATGCATAGGCGTGCTGGCGATCACAATCCCAACACCAACGCATGACGTAGGGACGAGCCAGAGAAACCGCTCTTCGTGAGATCAAGAAGGGCATTAAGAAGGCCAAGTCAACAAGAGATCACCTCAGGAAAGCTTCCCTTGCCGGGCAGGAGAGCCCGGCCGGGTCGAAGCAGTGCCTGAGGAGCAAGACCAATTCACCCCAGCAAGGCTTGCCAGGAGCCATCAAGATTGGAACCCGCCAGCCCCTTTGTCGGTAGGGTTCCACCAAGATGCCACCGCTCCACCTCATCGCACCCATGTCATTAATCAGTGCAGTGTCAAGCTACCAAGCAACTAGGTGGATACTGTCAAGCACATGGCAGCACAGAAGAGAAGAGATTAGCTTTATTGACACCTGTCTAGAGGACGTGTCACGCTAATAAGAAGAGGCAGATAAACGGCGCGCCAGGCTTGTCGGGCTTCAACTCCAGCTTGACACCTAGCAGTGCATTTAATGCGCTTTGTCCTAACTGCTAGAGTTAGATATGATTGCACTGTTAGCTATCTAATCACCCCGAAATGACTATTTTGCCACTGTGGTCACCCCTTAAGCTATAAAAGGAGGCCCGAGGCAACAGAACAAGGGGTTCAGATTTTTGATCCCTTAGCACTTGTACACACACACAGCTCTCCCCAAGGCGACCTTGCCGGGCTTGAGTACGCTGTGTCATCATGTTCCTCCAGATCAAACCACAAAAAGTAGGAGCAGGGTTTTACGCTACAAAGCGGCCCGAACCTGGGTAAAAGAGAGTTGTCATCGCGACGCTGCCTCCTGCTGCTTCTGCTCTATGTGCAATGTGGCCGTCCCCTCACCGAACCACAAAGGGGCACATGCCCCATAGGTGATCGTGCTTCCACGCCAACACATAGTATTGGTTATGGATGCAATTCATGCAAAATTATTAATGGGAGAGGAGATTCACATATAAATATACTATCTTGGACATCTTTTATGATTGTGAGCCCCCACCAAATATTTCTGCATGGTCAAATAGTTGATGTTGGACAAGGAAGACAACATAATGAGTTATGTTTGTTTACATTCACATAGAAGCTATATTGGCATGGATCCTCTAACGTGCGGTGCTTGTTTAGAACCTACTTGCTAGCCAAAATCCGCACAAAGTAGAGATACTACTTGTGCATCCAAAAACCTTAAACCCAGTTTGTTTCCATGAGAGTCCACCATATCTACGTATGGATTGAATAAGATCCTTCAAGTAAGTTGTCATCAGTGCATAAAGCAATAAAAATTGCTCCTATGTATGTATGATCTTTTATTGCAAAGTAAAATAAGGTTTGCACGATCTTGTGATGGCAAAGAAATAAAAGCGAGGACTGCATAATAAGTGTTGCTATCATAAGGGGCAATATAAAGTAACGTTCCTTTACATTAAGAGTTTGCACATCCAAAAATAAAAAGTGCATGACAACCTTTGCTTGCCTCTGCAAAGGGCCTATCTATTTACTTTTCTGTATTTACTTTTATGCAAAAGTCAATAATTATCATCCCTATTTTGCTCTATTTATTCTCTAGTTGGCAAGCATGAAGTGGTGGGGAAAGATCCAGATATATATATATATATATATCTAGTTGGATGTAGGTGATCATGAGTTATTATAGTTAAAATTATCCTCGAGGTAAACAAGTTGGGAGGCGAAAACAATAAGCCCTATCTTCCTGTGTGTCTGACGAACATGTTTGTTCCCAAAAATATGCATTGAGTGTTAGCAATCATAGAAGACTAAATGATGGTTGAGTATGTGGACTTCCTAAAACAAAAGCTCTTACATAGACTCTCCCTGGAAATATGATGAATTGTGATTGTTTCGATGACTGATAACATAGTTTATTTGTTTTCAAGAAAGTTTATACTTCGTATTTGAAAGTTGTGCATGAATTGTTACTTGTTTATGAGAAGCTATATGATAATTGTTTGCTACTATGTTAAAGATCATGATGCTATCATGTCTGTATTTTGTTTTTATCGACATCTCGCTCTCTAAACATGTGGTCATGATTATCAAGTTCGGCTTTCGCTTGAGGACAAGCGAGGCCTAAGCTTAGGGGAGTTGATATGCCCATTTTGCATCATGTTTTCCTACTGTTATTTGTATTGTTATAGGTCATTATTCCACCTTATGATGCAATTCTAATGCATTTTCTCTCTTAATTTGCAAGATTTACATGGAGAGGGAGATTACCGACAGCTGGAATTCTGGACCTGAAAAATCTACAACAGAGATACCTATTCTACAAAGCTCCAAATGACCTAAAACTTCATGGAGATTTTTTACTGAATATATAAAAAATACTGGAGCAAAGAGTTACCACAGGGTTCCACCAGTTTCCCACAAGGCAACAGGGCGCGGCCACCCCCCTGGGCATGCCCTGATGCCTCGTGGGGCCCACAGCTGCTTTCCGGTGCCCATCTTGTTCTATATGATGGGTTTTGTCCTAGAAAAAAATAAGAGAAAGACTTTCGGGCTGTAGCGCCGCCCTCTCGAGGTGGAACCTTGGCAGGAGCAATTTTGCTCTCCGGCGGAGCAATTCTGCCGGGGAAAATTCCCTCCGGGCGGG
The DNA here is from genome assembly GCA_011799875.1 of Thinopyrum elongatum. Lineage (NCBI taxonomy): Eukaryota > Viridiplantae > Streptophyta > Magnoliopsida > Poales > Poaceae > Thinopyrum > Thinopyrum elongatum. The sequence goes on along the minus strand of CM022303.1, from coordinate 528,857,358 downwards.
GGAAATCGAAGCCATCATCGCCAACGATCCCCTCATAATGGGAGGACCAATCTTCATCAACATCTTCACCAGCACCATCTCATCTCAAACCCTAGTTCATCTCTTGTATTCAATCTTTGTCCCAAAACCTCAGATTGGTACCTGTGGGTTGATAGTAGTGTTGATTACATCTTGTAGTTGATGCTAGTTGGTTTATTTGGTGGAAGATTAAATGTTTAGATCCTCAAGCATATTCAATACCCCTCTGATCTTGAACATGAATATGATTTGTGAGTAGTTACTTTTGTTCTTAAGGATATGGGAGAAGTCTTGATATAAGTAATCATGTGAAGTTGGTATTCGTTCGATATTTTGATGATATGTATGTTGTTGCTTCCTTTAGTGGTGTCATGTGAACGTTGACTACATGGCACTTCACCATACTTGGCCTAAGGGAACACATTGTGGATTAATAAGTAGATGATGGGTTGCTAGAGTGACAGAAGCTCAAACCCTAGTTTATGCGTTATTTCGTAAGGGGCTGATTTGGATCCATATGTTTCATGCTATGGTTAGATTTATCTTAATTCTTCTTTCGTAGTTGTGGATTCTTGCGAGAGGGCTAATCATAAGTGGGTTGCTTGTTCAAGTAAGAACAGCACCCAAGCACCGGTCCACCCACATATCAAATTATCAAAGTAATGAACGTGGATCAATTAAACATGATGAAAGTGACTAGACGATAATTCCCATGTGTCCTCGAGAATGCTTTGCTTTATATAAGAGAACTTTCAGGCTTGTCCTTTGCTATAAAAAAGATTGGGCCACCTTGCTGCACCTTTCTTACTATTGCTACTTGTTATGAATTATCTTGCTACAAAACTATCTATCATTGTTAATTTCAACACTTGTAGTGAATACCTTGCTAAAAATCGCTTGTCATTTCCTTCTGCTCCTCGTTAGGTCGACACTCTTACTTATCGAAAGGACTATGATTGATCACGTATACTTGTGGATCATCAGTAGACGTGAGTTGCCGTGTGTGAGGCCGCAAAGTGATATGATGTGTTACTTGCTAGATCGGTGTGACTTAGGATCAGGGTCCCGACACCACCTTCCCAAGACAAGGCTACCAGCACCAAACCCTTCTCCAAAGCCGAATCGATCGACCGCTTTCTAATGCCTCGAGTGAACAAAGGGCGAGAGAGAGGAAGAGAGCGAGAGGGAGAAATGCAGAACGATGATGACCCTCTCCCCGCCAGTTAAGAAGGTCGTACTTGTGAGAGTCCCCAAAATGAATGAGACATTTGATACTCCCTCCTTCCTAAAATATAAGGCCCTCATTGACTTTTTTGGTTTTCATCGCATAACTTTGACTATAATTTTCACTTATTGCATGCCTACAAAATGCTTATAAACACATATGAGATAAATTTTAGGGTATTTAATCATCGACATAAAGTACATTGGAATATTCCTAAGACATGTTCTTCCATTCATACTTCAGTGTTTTATCTTTCAACCCAACCACATGAGTAATAATAATGTCAAACAAAGACAACAAATCCTCTCTGCTAAGCTTAGTGTAGTGGGGGGCACCTAAGTACTTTAAGTGAAAAGAACCAATTTTGCAGCAGAATATTTTGGCAGACAAACTGGCATCCTGGCCATTTAGATTGATAGTGAGTAAGCCACTATTATGGAAGTTAATTTTCATATCAGATAACAAGTCAAAGCAGGAAAGGAGCCATTTGAGAGATCCAGTATTACTAACAAATTATTCAAAAAATAAGATGGTGTAATCAGCATATAAGAGGACGATGACACCACCTGGAATAATATTGGGAAGGAGGACGGAGATTATACCATGATTAGCAATCATATCCAACATTTTGGAGAAGAATTAGCCACAAGGTTCAATAAAATAGGTGAAGGGGGTCTCCCTGCTTTAAGGCTTTTGCCACCCATAAAATAAGGACCATTTTCATCATTTAGTCTAACACACAAGGAACTTTGAGCAAGTTGATCAATTTAATTCAAAAACCTCTAGATGTCAGTATTTCCGTAAGGAAATCCCATCTAACCCTATCAAAAGGTAAGAATAAGAGCTCCCGATCTAGTCCTGTAGCAGATATATATGACATTTTTTTCTTTCTATTCTACTGTCACACACAAATATTGCCAAATATTGCCCTGAAATATTAGCACTTGGTTATTGTTCTCCTACAACTATAATATTGCATCAGTAGATTAAGGTATTGATAGATGAAACGTAACCCATGAAAATGGTTATGTCGTTTGCATTGAGTAGGAGATGAGTAGTGTTTCAATCCCGAAGGGATACAATGGAGCTTGCAACTCCGTGTTTGTAATGTTTCACTAGACGGCTTCCAATAGTTCTCGTTTCATGGAGATCAACATTTTTTTTTACAGAAAAGGGCGACATGTGCGCCTATGCCCATTTCAATAGGATAGCAAAATACAAAAGTAAGTGCAAAATAGTTATTTATAGATATATAAGAGAAAGATAATAAAGAAACTATCATATTTACGTATCCATGAGAAAATAGCCCACCCGTATATGGGTAATGCCCGTTGTCAAAATGTAAACTACATCAAGGGTGGTAAGGGCGGTTCTTCAAAACTAGGCTTCATTGAAAACGTGATGGCTTCGCTTCTTCCACACATCCCAGAAAACAATTTTCTGGAATATCGCAAGTAGCACCGCAATATATATCTTAAGAACATTTGCCATATGAAAGGCTCAAGAAATGATTGCACGAGGTTTCATGACAAAGGCTTTGGCATGACCACATTCATTGATTGTTAAGGTGTTGTGTTGCTACCTGATGGTGCAATGACCTGCTATTCTTTTATTTTCTTTCTCTCTTGGTCCTCCAACTCTCTTCTATTCTTGTATTTTTTTTGTCGACTTGATCCCCTTTACTGGCATCGAGCTTTAAAAGCAATTTTAAGACACACAACCTCTTAAAAGTAAGAGACATGTTTTCGGAAGGCCTAACTAAGAGGAATATTTTATCACACATTTACCTTGATCCAGGATAAACACCGCCACATAAAAAGTCTACATTTCTACACAAAGTTCAGAACATGAAGTTTTTTTTATGCAAACAGATAATGTTTGAAATGAATTTAATATTACCTTTCAGTATGTCAATGATTCACTAAATACTTCTATATGTAACATAAATAGAGTGAACGCAGTTAAATTAAGCTCAACCTCATGTGAGCTCGGGTGAACAGTAAAATAAAAAATGAAACAAAACGCAAAACATTCTAATTTTTTCTGCAGAAAACATTGACAAATAACACTTTCAGGATCATGCATGTGAGCACGAGCTTAGAATTCAGATTTTTTTTATTTAACTATTCACTCGAGCTCATGTGAGCTCGAGTTTAGAAAAGAACTTTCGGGAATTTCTCCCTAGCACACAAATGAGTTTTGCAAGAGCTATATTACTCATATTGAAGCACTTGAAGTAACAAAATCGAATCTGCAATGTAATACACTATAGAGTTTTATATAAGTTTTTCTTACCTGTACTGTTGCACCGCACCTCAGTAGTTCCAGTTTTCCATTGCTTTATAAGCTCAGGAGTACACGTCATACATAGCAGGCAGAATTAGGGCAAAAACTTGCTGTAGAAAAAAATTCAAATAGAAAAAACTTTGATTAAAATAAAAAATTGCTTGTTTCAGATCATGATGAGCATGTTAAGTAAAAAAATCACAAATTGATGACTTGATATACAACTAATGTAGCAAAAAATAGAGATAACATTAATTAAAGTCTTTATGATTTTCCTTGCTTATCGTTGAAGTCTATGCCAATATTATTTACTTAATTACTAATTTATTCATTCTTAAAATGTCTATATTAGCCATATATCATCATTTATACAACACACCCGTTTGGCAAGTACAGTATCAGACTTTGGAGGCGGTTTTGGTACATGGGCTAGCGGTGGTTCCCCTTTCCGCCTCAAACCATGTGTCGCTAATCCTCGGCCCAACGGAGCCGATTTTCAGAACCACTTGTGGCGACACCTCATGCTACTTGTAAACTGCGTTAGGATTTTCCCCAAAAAGGAGGGGAGATGCAGTAGAGTAGAGATAACTATTTCCCTCAGTGAGAACCAAGGTTATCGAACCAATAGGAGAACCACGTAAATTCCCGTCTTCAACAACTGCACACACAAAAACAAATACTTCCACCCAACGCGGGCAAGAGGGTTGTCAAACCCCTTGAGCTCGTTACTTGCAAGGATTAAATCTTGTATAGGTAGATGGATAAATTACAAAATAAAATAAAAGTAAATAAATTGCAGCAAAATATTTTTTGATTTTATGATATGATTAAAGTAGACCAGGGGGCCATAGTTTTCACTAGAGGCTTCTCTCTCGAACACATAGCATACAGTGGGTGAACAAATTACTGTTGGGCAATTGATAGAAAAGTGCATAGTTATTCCGTATTCATGGCAATGATCATGTATATAGGCATCACGTCTCAGACAAGTAGACCGACTCCTGCCTGCATCTACTAATATTACTCCACCAATCGACCACTATCCAGCATGCACCTATGGTATTAAGTTCATGACAAACGGAGTAATGCCTTAAGCAAGATGACATGATGTAGACAAAGTAAACCTAATCAATAAGAATAAACCGCGTCATTTTATCCTTAATGGCAATAATACAATACGTGTCTTGTCCCCTACTATGTCACTGGGATAGAGTGTTGGGTAACGTAGTAGAAAACAAAAAAATTTGCCCTACGATCACCCAGGAACAATATGAAGATGCATAACGGGTTGTGATCAACGATTGTTACCGACTCCGGGAGTACAGCGGAAGTAGTCGAGTTGGTGTAGATCATACTTGGAGTCCCTCGAACATCAATGATCCCGCGAGCCGCCCTCGAACGATTCCTCGAACGGAAGACCGAAAGCACGGCCTCTCTACTTGGTTGCAAGCGTACGATCTTCATGATCCGGTAGCGCTTTGCCGTACAGAGCTAATCGTCGCCAGAGAATTAGAGGGAGGAGATAAGAACCACATGGGGCTTCTAATTATGAGGATTAGAGGTGGCTAGGGCTAGCTCTAATTAGTCAACTAGGACAAACAAGAACTAGAACTAGATCAACTAGAGGAGGCTCCAAAACTTGTGTTGCATAGGGTGGAATCCTCTAGTATATATACGTTAGAGGGGAAGGAGAAGGTAGCCACCAAAGGGGAAGGAGCCTGCTTGGTGCGCCAGCCTTTGGGGGGGGGAGTCCAACTCCCTCCCCAAGTAGGATTTGCCCCCCCCCCCCCCCACTAGGAAAGGGGGGGCGCCACTTCCACTTGGGCCCTTGTGGCCCAAGTTGCCTTCCACCTCTTGGCTTTATTAGGCCCATTGATATTAAATTAAATATATATATTTGTTCTAAACATTTTTAGAGCATTATATATATAATTTAACATCTCGGGAAACATTTTCCACCTATATATATTAATAGGTAATACCCGGTATTACCCGATATTCACCGAAACCCTTCCGGTGACCCCGAAACGCTTCCGGAACCTCTCGGAACTATTCCGGATATTAATGAAACAATTCCACAAATATATTTTCATCACTCCCGTCCTACTAACACTCAACAAATCGTAATTACCTTAAGCTTGTGACCCCGTAGGTTCAGTAACAATAGACATGAACGAAACCCCTTCGTTCAATAACCGATAGCGGAACCGTGGACATCCATATCGGTCCCTATGATTACATGAATGATATTCGAGTGAACCTTTTGTTATCATGTGATGTTCCCTTTGCTTTGCGATACATCACAAAACCCAGTGTGCATCGGTATCCTCCAGAGCCATCACCATGCTCACTATACCGTTGCTCCCGTTACCGGTTTTGCTCTTCTTTCTCGTTGACGTGTTCCGGCATCCCCGTGACGTAGTCACCTGTGTCTGCCAGACGATGATGGATGCCGTCACACCGAGAGGGCCCTAAGAATATCTCTCCATCATCGAAGGAGAAAATCCCACTCTTGAGCTGTCTGGTCACTTGTCAAACTTTTCGGTGAGCCTGAAAGTTGTCGTTATGATCACCTTGTTACAGATGACGTTTGAGCAACCCCAAAGCCCACCGTCTGGTAGGAAGTGACCGAGACACTCTCATGGTCTGAGGAACTAAAACACATCCTAACACTTCGTGTTATAACAGATGATTTTAGACGATATGATCACATAGTATAACAGACAAGTATTGGGTCGATTGAATATGATCGTTCTTCTAACGTCATACCCTCAATGTTGTTTAGGACTATCATTACACTTAACGATATCCTAAGATCCGGAAAACATGATCACCAACAACACTTGAGCCGGTCTTAGAGGCGAGACCGGGAACCTATTGTTTACCGTTTATCATTCCACACGTGCATATGAGTTTTCCATTGAATCGCATATTTCAGGATCATAGCACTTGTAGCATGGAATATAAACTCTCGACTATGAATACCGGAAATATACACTACAAAAAAAGACACATCCATGACATTTTGGGCCGAACAAAAAAATATGTCATGCTTATGACACTTCTATGACGATAATTGTGACAAAAGCACGTATCATCATAGATGTGGTGGGCTCCTACTTCTATGACAAAAAATCATGACAGAAAATGGGCTTTTCATCATGGGCGGGCCGGGGACGCACCTGCATGACATTCTTTGGGCCGTCCATGACGGAAAAATCATGGTAGAAGCGAGGGCGAGGAAAATTTCGGGAGTTCCCGGTTACGGTGGGTGGTCGGGGCCGAGGGATGCACGGAGGTTTGCGCGTTTCTCTCGTACATGTACGCGCGTGTGTGCGAGGCGTTCGCTAACTGAACCCGAGCGATCGCATGTTACTGAACCTGAGCAATCGATCCCTTGGCTGTTAACTGAACCCGAGCGATTCATTCGCTGCTGACTGAACCCGAGCGATTCCTTTGCTGCTGCTGCTAACTGAACCCGAGCGATCGATCACTGCTATTGCTTACTGAAGCCGATCGAGCCCCCGTGCGAGACGTAGTCAGCCGGTGTTGGGTTGCCTCTCGATGAACAGTGACCGTTGCTACCGTGCGCGCAGTACATAGAACGAGTTGAGACGTGGTGAGTCGAGCCGGTTGGTTGGCTGTGGATGAAAAGTTCCCGGTGGGGGTTGGATGAACAGGACCCCGTGGTAGTAGGCCATTGCCGCTGGATGAACAGGACCCCGAGGAGGCCACCGCACCCTAGCCAGTTGGGGGTGGATGAATAGGACCCCGTGGAGGTTCTATGAACAGTAGCCGGTGGAGGCTGGATGAACAGTAGCTGGTGGAGGCTGGAGGAAGTCGACGGTGGATGAACAGTAGCCCATGGAGGCTGGAGCGGGGCACTAGACGGTGGATGAATAAGACCCCGTTTCGACCGTGGGCGCTCCAACAGAAGTCTGTTTCCTCCGTTTTGCGGTATGCCACACCCAACCCGATCAACAGCACCCCGTTTCGACCGTAGGCACTCGAACAGAAGTCCGTTTCCTCCGTTTTGCGGTACGCCAGGCCCTTCCTGATGAACAGGACCCCGTTTCGACCGTACGCGGTCGAACAGAAGGCTGTTTCCTCCGTTCTGTGGTACGCCAAACCTCGTTTCGGCAATTCCATCCATGTCGGTTGGCTCCCGATGAAAACGACGCATTCCGTTCCCTCCCGATGAACACGACGCAGTTTCTCCGTTCTGACCCAGCCAGTTGGCTGCCGATGAACAGGACACCGTCGCTGTATGCATTCGAGACCCCGCCCATATGTACGTACGTAGCCATATTTACTTTCTTGCAGCGTGGTTGTACGTACGTGTACATAATTTATACAGGACTGCCTCAACTGCTATGTCACACGTGCCGCTCCTTGCTCGGCCACGGTTCATCCTTGCAGAGAGACCGATCGACCAGTATGTACGTACACGTTTGCTACCAGAGAGACAACCCTACGTACGGTTCGACCCGGTGGGTCCCAGCTGTTAAGGAGGATAAGGAGGCACCTCCTTGCGTGCGAAGATATAACTAATGGGTCCCAGCTGTCAACGGGAGGAATCATTTTTTTTGCCCGTAATAAGGATGCACTTCCTTGCGTGCGAAGATGTAGCTGGTGGGTCCCAGCTGTCAGGGGGAGAAAACATTATTTTTCAGGGTAAAAATGATGCAGTTGCATGCATGCGTCCATGGGCGGGGTGCGTCCCCACTGTCAGCCTCTCCACGTACAGTCATCTTCCGATGACTCTCGTTTGTTGACCACGTTGACCACACCGTGCCGAGTGCACCAAGGCCGGTGGACGATGGCGAGGCCCCAGACTGGAACGACCCGGAGATGGGGAAAACGAGGCAGTGGAATCACAGACGGAGAGGAGTGGGAAACTTGACTGTTCGGGTGCGGGGTGGGCCTACACTCGGCAGAGAATAATAGGAGGTGTGGAGGAGTGGAGGGATGGCCTGGTCATCGGTGGGGTAGCGTTTCGCTGCGAGGGGCGTCAAACAGCGCTTCTGGACGCCGGAGGCCGGAGGCTCGAGGAAGAAGACGAGAGATTGAAGAAGAATGTCGGCCGTTGGATGTAAATCGAACGCCTTGCTTAGGCCTCAACCTTTGTATTTTTTTTGCGAAAGTGCTTAGGCTTCTACCTACTGCCCACATGTCAGCCAGTCCATTTGGTATTTTTTAGTCCATTTGGTGGGCTGGGTGAAACAATGATGTAGAGTCTATGCAGCCCGTTTATATATTACGTTAGAATTTAAAGCCCATTTGCATTTTTTTCGAAATCCATGGACTTGCTGGGCTGGGTGAAAATATCATGTTGGGCTGGACGGAGAAATGTTATAAAAACATAAACACATGATTGCACATCTATTACTGATTGGTCAGTAAAATCTTTGCAAGCTTACGTACGCAATCACCAGGAGTTAACTTGCCAAGTTATATATAAATAATAATTATTATTATTTTGTAAGAACTTTTGATTTACGAAATAAAATATCATTTTAATTTGATGAGTTAATAGGATGTGGGGTATTATTATTTTTTAGGCTAGATGTGGGACAGTTGAGTTGGTTCTAGGGAAAACTACTGGGAGAAAACTCAGATTACATCGAAAAAGAAAGTGGGAGAAAATTCAGATATAGGATTAATAAAAACAAAAAATAAAGGAAGTGGGAAGGTCTATACAATGGTTGGACGAACGACTGGTTTAACGGAACCTTATGTTGTTTCTATTATATATATGTAATAAAATAAGATATAAATATAAATATAAGTATATATATATATACTATTATAGAAGGGAAAACATAGGTTCAGTTTTGCATCCTTATAGAAAAATAGAACTAAGCTGTGCGTTGTCTTGAAAAAACAAACATAACTTGGGCTGCTGATGTTATAGACAAGCTAGGCTGGGAGGCCCAGAGGCTGCTTGATACCTGCTAGACCCCAAAAAAAAGTTGAAACCTGCTGGATCAGTTGTGTTTGCATGTCATGGGCTGCGCGTGTTAAACAACAAAACCTAGACCATGGACCTGGTGGGCCCGGACTGTCGGCCTCTTGACGAACAGTCGTCTCCCAATTCCTCTCATTTTGTTGACCATGTTGGGAATGACAAACGGCGGCACCTGATGTTTACTACGCAACCTTCTTGTAGACGTTGTTGGGCCTCCAAGTGCAGAGTTTTGTAGGACAGTAGCAAATTTCCCTCAAGTGGATGACCTAAGGTTTATCAATCCGTGGGAGGCGTAGGATGAAGGTGGTCTCTCTCAAACAACACTGCAACCAAATAACAAAAAGTCTCTTGTGTCCCCAACACACCCAATACAATGGTAAATTGTATAGGTGCACTAGTTCGGCGAAGAGATGGTGATACAAGTGTAATATGGATAGTAGATATAGGTTTTTGTAATCTGAAAATATAAAAATAGCAAGGTAACTAGTAGTAAAATGAGCAAAAACGGTATTGCAATGCTTGGAAACAAGGCCTAGGGTTCATACTTTCACTAGTGCAAGTTCTCTCAACAATGATAACATAATTGGATCACATAACAATCCCTCAACGTGCAACAAAGAATCACTCCAAAGTTTCTATCGGAGAACGTAGGACGAAAATGTGCATCAACCCCTATGCATAGATTACCCAAATGCCACTTCGGGAATCCGTGAGTTGAGTGCCAAAACATACATCAAGTAAATCAATAGAACATCCCATTGTCACCACAGATATCCCATCGCAAGACATACATCAAGTGTTCTCAAATCCAATACTCAATCCAACATAACGAAACCTCAAAGAGCAAGACTCAATTCATCACAACAAGAGATAGAGAGGGAAGAAACACCATATGATCCAACGATAATAACAAAGCTCGCGGTACATCAAGATCATGCCAAATCAAGAACACGAGAGAGAGAGAGAGAGAGAGATCAAACACATAGCTACTGGTACATACCCTCAGCCCCGAGGGTGAACTACTCCCTCCTCATCATGGAGAGCGCCGGGATGATGAAGATGGCCACCGGTGATGATTTCCCCCTCCGCCAGGGTACCGGAACGGGCTCCCAATTGGTTTTTGGTGGCTACATAGGCTTGCGGCAGCGGAACTCCCGATCTAGGTTTCTTTCTAGGGGTTTCTGGATTTATATGATTTTTTGGCGTCGATTTCACGTCAGGGGGGTCCATGAGTCAGCGACAAGGCAGGGGGCGCGCCCTAGGGGGGTGGGCGCTCCCTCCACCCTTGTCGTTGACTTGGGACTCTTCTGGCCCAACTCTTGTGCTTCAGGGGCTTCTTCTGGTCCATAAAACATCACCGTAAATTTTCATCTCGTTTGGACTCCGTTTGATATTCCTTTTCTGCAAAACTCAAAAACAAGGAAAAAACAGAAACTGGCACTGGGCTCTAGGTTAGTAGGTTAGTCCCAAAAATAATATAAAATAGCATATTAATGCATATAAAACATCCAAAACAGATAATATAATAGCATGGAACAGTCAAAAATTATAGATACGTTGGAGAAGTATCAAGCATCCCCAAGCTTAATTCCTGCTCGTCCTCGAGTAGGTAAATGATAAAAATAGAATTTTTGATGTGGAATGCTACGTAACATATTTATCCATGTAATTTTCTTTATTGTGGCATGAATGTTCAGATCCATAAGATTCAAAACAAAAGTTTAATATTGACATAAAAACAATAATACTTCAAGCATACTAACAAGGCAATTATGTCTTCTCAAAATAACATGGCCAAAGAAAGCTTATCCCTACAAAATCATATAGCCTGGCTATGCTCCATCTTCATCACACAAAATATTCAAATCATGCACAACCCCGATGACAAGCCAAGCAATTGTTTCATACTTTTAGTGTTCTCAAACTTTTTCAACTTTCACGCAATACATGAGCGTGGGCCATGGAGATAGCACTATAGGTGGAATAGAATATGGTGGTTGTGGAGAAGACAAAAAAGAAGGAGATAGTCTCACATCAACTAGGCGTATTAACGGGCTATGAAGATGCCCATCAATAGATATCAATGTGAGTGAGTAGGGATTGCCATGCAACGGATGCACTTGAGCTATAAGTGTATGAAAGCTCAAAAGAAAACTAAGTGGGTGTGCATCCAACTTGCTTGCTCATGAAGACCTAGGGCATTTGAGGAAGCCCATCGTTGGAATATACAAGCCAAGGTCTATAACGAAAAATTCCCACTAGTATATGAAAGTGACAACATAGGAGACTCTCTATCACGAAGAACATGGTGCTACTTTGAAGCACAAGTGTGGAAAAAGATAGTAACATTGCCCCTCCTCTCTTTTCTCTCATTTTTTTTATTATTTTTCTTCTTTTTTCTTTCTTTTTTTGATTGGCTTTTTTTTCCTCTTTATTTTTCCTCACATGTGGCAATGCTCTAATAATGAAGATCATCACACTTTTATTTACTTACAACTCAAAAATTACAACTCGATACTAGAACAAAATATGACTCTATATGAATGCCTCCGGTCGTGTACCGGGATGTGCAATGACTCAAGAGTGACATGTATGAAAATTATGAACGGTGGCTTTGCCACAAATACTATGTCAACTACATGATCATGCAAAGCAATATGACAATGATGAAGCGTGTCATAATAAACGGAAGGGTGGAAAGTTGCATGGCAATATATCTCGGAATGTCTATGGAAATGCCATAATAGGTAGGTATGGTGGCTGTTTTGAGGAAGGTATATGGTGGGTATATGGTACCGGCGAAAGTTGCGCGGCACTAGAGAGGCTAGCAATGGTGGAAGGGTGTGAGTGTGTATAATCTATGGACTCAACATTAGTCATAAAGAACACACATACTTATTGCAAAAATCTATTAGTCATCAAAACAAAGTACTACGCACATGCTCCTAGGGGGATAGATTGGTAGGAAAAGACCATCGCTCGTCCCCGACCGCCACTCATAAGGAAGACAATAAAAAAATATCTCATGCTCCAACTTCGTTACATAACGGTTCACCATACGCGCATGCTACGGGACTCACAAACCTTAACACAAGTATTTCTCCAATTCACAATTACTCACTAGCATGACTCTAATATCACCATCTTTATATCTCAAAACAATCATAAGGAATCAAACTTCTCATAGTATTCAATGCACTTTATATGAAAGTTTTTATTATATCCCTCTTGGATGCCCATCATATTAGGACTAAATTCATAACCTAAGCTAATTACCATGCTGTTTAGAGAGACTCTCAAAATAATATAAGTGAATCATGAGATTTCATCAATTTCTTCAAAATAAAACCACCGCCGTGCTCTAAAAAGATATAAGTGAAGCACTAGAGCAACTGACAAACTACTCCAAAAAGATATAAGTGAAGATCAATGAGTGGTCAAATAATTATGTTGCTATGTGAAGACTCTCTCTCATAAAATAATTTCAGATCTTAACTATTTTATTGAAACAGCAAGCAAAACAAAATAAAATGACTTTCTAAAAATAGCACACATCATGTGAAGAAGTAAAAACTTAGGCTCAACCGATACTAACCGATCATTGTTGAAGAAGAAAGGTGGGATGCCAACTGGGGCATCCCCAAGCTTAGATGCTTGAGACTTCTTGAAATATTAACTAGGGATGCCTTGGGAATCCCCAAGCTTGAGCTTTTGTGTCTCCTTAATTCCTTTTATATCACGGTTTCCCTAAATCTTAAAAACTTCATGCACACAAAACTCAACAAGAACTCATGAGATAAGTTAGTATAAATCAAATGCAAAACCTTATCATTCTCTACTGTAACAAATCACTAAAATTATTATTTAACATTGCATACTAAATGCCTCTGCATATTTAATACTCCTATCCTCAAATAGAATCATTAAACAAGCAAACATATGCAAACAATGCAAACATAACAGCAATCTGTCAAAACAGGCCAGTCTGTAAAGAGTTCAATTGTACTCATACTTACCTAACTCCAAAAATTCTGAAAAATGAGCACACTGTATAAAATGTTTTATTGCTCAACGTGTAAAAATTTCAAGATTTTATCATACTCTGACTTTCCAGAAGAATTCAGACAACAATAGAAAACTTTCTGTTTTCAAAACAGCAACATATAGACCTGCAAAATAAGCATGGTAAAGGCTAAACTTGACATTTTTATTGAACTAAAAGATGAAAAATATTATTCTAAGTAACAGAAAGCAAATACTAATAAAATAAAATGACACTCCAAGCAAAACTCATATCATGTGACGAATAAAAATATAGTTCCAAGTGAGGTTACCGATAATGTTGAAAACGGAAGAGGGGATGCCTTCTGGAGCATCCCCAAGCTTAGTTGCTTGAATCTTCCTTGAATATTACCTTGGGGTGCCTTGGGAATCCCCAAGCTTAGGGTCTTGTCACTCCTTATTCTCCTCATATCGATATCTCATCCAAAACTTGAAAACTTCAATCACACAAAACTTAACGGAACTTCGTGAGATGGGTTAGTATGATAAAACAAATCATTCACTTTGGTACTGTCAATACAAGATTCAAAATTTTATCACCTTATACCTACTGTACCCTATCATTTATACAATTTATATTGAGCAATATAAGCCATAGAAACTAGGAAACAAGCAAACTATGCATCGAAAACAGAATCTGTCAAAAACAGAACAGTCTGTAAAGATCTGAATTAAGCTCATATTTATGTTACACAAAAAATTCTGAAAAATTAGGAAAATGTAGAAAATTTGTATGTAAATCAACTGTAAAAATTTCAGAAGTTTTCCACGTTCTAGTGAAATATAGGAATTTCTGTACTTGACGCAAAAGTTTCTGTTTTTGCACAGAATCAAGTCAACTATCAACCACACTATCCCAAAGGCTTTACTTGGCACTTTATTCAAACTAAAGCTATAAAACATGATTACTACAGTAGCTTAATCATGTTAACACACAAAAACAGTAGGGGTAAATATTGGGTTGTCTCCCAACAAGCGCTTTTCTTTAATGCCTTTTTAGCTAGGCATGATGATTTCAATGATGCTCACATAAAAGATAAGAATTGAAACATAACGGGAGCATCATGAAGAATATGACTAGCACATTTAAGTCTAACCCACTTCCTATGCATAGGAATTTTATGAGCAAACAATTTATGGGAACAAGAATCAACTAGCATAGGAAGGCAAAACAAGCAAAACTTCAAGATTTTCAACACATAGAGAGAAAACTTGATATTATTGCAATACGTAAAAGCATATGTTCCTCTCTCATAGTAATTTTCAGTGGCATCATGAATGAATTCAACAATATAACTATCACATAAAGCATTATTTTCATGATGCACAAGCATAGAAATTTTACTACTCACCACATAAGCAAATTTATTCTCATGAATAGTAGTGGGAGCAAACTCAACAAAATAACTAGCTAGGATGGGTCACCGAGGCGTGCACGGCAGTGCCACCAGCCGCTATAGGAAAAGGACGAAAGATTGAACAAAATAAAGAAATACAAATGGATAGGTGGTTGGTCCCAGATGTCTGTGTACGAGACCTACTGGGTCCACCAAAGAAGGGGAATATGTTGGGAGGAAGGAGATTCAAAGCACGGCAGCCCAGTGAACTAGTTACATACATAAGCAAATAGCCACTAAAAAAAGCAAACAGGTTAATGGATTTTTAGACGAAATATTTCGGACAAAACAGATAATTACGACACATAGGCTAATGCATGAAACACCCAGATGATAAAGGTTTTTAAACAGAAAAGTACATCATCTAGACCTTCCTGGCACGCTTGATCATGACGCTGCGGCTGTTCGTGTACTCGTCGGTTATGGGAAGCAGACATGCCCTCATGTCCAAGATCCCCTTGTACATGTTGTAGCATGCGTATGCGTCCTTGGCCGCCTAGGTTATGTAGGCTAGATTCAGAGGTACCTCCCACGTGTTCAGGTCCTTGGTATCGATGTCTTCTTTCATGTTGGCATAGTAGGGGTCGATGATGGTCGCGGCGAGGTCAACCACGGAGTCCTTCTTCTGCCCATTGCCGATGATCTTGTATTGAATCTGGATGTCAACAAGCTTGTTGCACCAGATGGCCGAATCGTAAAGCATAGTCACGTTCTTCCTGCTCTCCATCGTAGCGAAGGTGTAGTCGGCGGTGCCGATGAAAGGGGCGAATGCTCTAGAACCTCTGATGGCCCTACAGCAGTGGTAGACGAGAACCTCGTCCCGCACGCATACCTGGGGATGGCGATCCGCTAGTCCCTGTCAGGAGATGAATAGATGGGCACAAGATCTAGTCCCACGACCTTGTGCTTTCTCCTCCTATAGGTACTGCTTGAACTTGGCGAGGCAGAGCTTCACCGAGTGCGGATCATTGGTGTACATCACATTCAACTTGGTGCTGCCATGGGTCTGAACGGCGAACTCAAAGGTGAACTCCTTCCTGAAGTCCATATCCAGCATGCTCACCCCTCGGATCGCCATTAGAGTATCTTCTCACGCAGAGTTGATGTGGCGGTTCTCGTTTTGTGGGGATTGGGGGCAGGGGGAGATGAAGACGATCGGTGTGTACTTGGGTACTAGGGGGCGGCACCGCGGCAGCAGCAGTTCGTTTTTTCAATCTTGGGGAACTGCAATGGACGGTGAACGAGTGGGTAGGCGACGGCAACAGTTCATTTTTCAGCTCTTGGGGAACTGCATCCAACAGTAAACTAAGTGTGTACAGGCGACAGCAGTTACTACCCCTCCCTCGCCCGCAGCACGCCCGGCAGAACATGCCCCCTCGGGTTCATGACCGGGTCTGTATTGGTACTGTAATAGCAAGTGTTAGTGGTCACTTTACTTAAATTTTATTAGCTTTAATTAAAATTTATTCTTAAAACAAGAAAAGCATTGGCTCGTTCTATCAGTGCCACAGGATCAACATGCACACAATTAGAATTATTATTCTCAGGACACAAACGATCGGCTCATTTGCCGCACTTTCACAGACAATACTACCAAGTTTGAAAAGCTTGTTATGGTTGCTGTCCTCTGCATCATCATGCCGTGTTTCCCAGCTTGCAAGATTCAGAACCAACCAATAAGATTGAAATAATAAGTAAAACAAAGATACCTACACATCACAATGATTCCCAGCTTGCAAGATTCAGAACCAACCCATTAGATTCAAATAATAAGTACAACAAAGATGCCTACACATCTCAATGATTCACATATCAGAGCCAATCATAACTGTACAACTCAAACGTTGTGAGAATATGAAGAAATAAATAAAAATTGATCGATGCTTCATGTAAGCAATTTGATCCAAGGATTTGCTTAAACATTGAAACCAGTCCGTTTTAAGGCCACACAGGTCAAACATTAGCAGCTGAAATATTCTACATCACTGGTGGCACTACCACTTCCAATATATGCACAAGAGGGCCTTCTAGATTTTGAATTAGTGTGTATAGAGCCTCATCCTTAGTATTTAACAAATACACATAGCAGAATCTAGTGGAATCATCAATCATCGTCCTGAAATATCTCTTTCCACCATGCACACACGCATGGCACTTTAGAGCCTTTGGATAAAGTGAATCTCGAGATTAAATCCATCTTGGCTAGCCGTGCCATGCAACCCAAGAACTTGGCGAATGCTTTTGACCATCACAACATCTGTAGTTGAGTATTCCTGTTTGCATACATAAGAAAGAGCATGATTACTATAATATTGGCACTAGTTAAAGCAACTTTATTTCCAAAATGAGAAAAGATTGCGATAGAATAGCTTTATTAAAAAATACAACGTTAGCACAGTATGACAAAGCACAATCATGTTGATAAAGGACAGTACTGACCTGTGTGAGATGACTTTGGGAGATCAAGTTATTTTTCATGTCCCCGTATCTTGCCATGAAGGCGATTCGTTAACATCCATTAACACCTCAGTGTGGCATTAGAAGGAGGAGCGTCGACTCATTTCAATCACTTTTTTGTGCAGTTTAACTAAAATTATGGCGCCCGCCAGTTAGAGAGGGGGCCCGTGCCACCTCAACGGTAGGCGTGATGGACTCAACTAGTTCATTGCAGCTATGTGATTGATGCAGTGCACATGGACTTGATTCTGCCGGATAGGCCTTCTGCAAGTTATCTACATTGGAAATGAAACGGTAGCTAAGATAGTAGCTCTATTTTAAATGTATTATTACTTCATTTTATCAGTGGCAGTAGCGGTGCCAAAAGATTGACACAAATTATTAGTGGCATTAAATTAAGATGCAAAAACAATATCATTATTGCTTTCTCATAGCAGTGCCATAACAGTAGCACAAGATCACTAGCTGGATGCAGAGTCAAAATCAACCAAGAAGGAACATATCCGGTCATGGGAACCATAACTGAGAGAGGGGCCCTACGCCGCCACGACTCGATGTGGTGAACCTGCAGATTCACTCGGATTATTCAATTCAGACGACCTTTTTCTATAGTTCGCCTGAAATGAAGCAAAGATTGTATCATGCAGCTAGCAAGAAGTACTTGCTCTCATGAGCTGGCAGTTCTTCTTTAGTAGTTGCACTAAAATTGACTAACATTAAGGTTGGTTGTCCTACTCACGCAAGGTGCAACTATAATTTGCTTATCCTTTTGTGCAGTTCCACTAAAATAAAGTGCCATTGTGGTGACAGTGACGGCTCATCTTGCAAAGGCTAATAAAATGTTGCATGAGATTACCAACAAAGTTTGACGGAGATGTTGGAAACTCCAATCAACCTTTGTGCAGTCCAACCAAAATTGAGAGACGTTGCCCACGTGACATTTTAGTTGAACTGCACAAGACACTCATTCCAAAAAAAAAGTGTTTTCTGCAGTTCAGCAAAAGGTCACAATAGTAACGAGGTGAAATGGATATCCCTATTCGCACAAAAAGATAGAAAGAAAACAGTTACTGGTCAATAACAAGATACAAAACATACACGAAATGAAAAGAAGCATCTTGATTATGTTCATGGCAATCACACAAGAACAGTAGAAATTTTAAAACAGCAGCACTGCTTCATGTTACCGGAAGCATTACGATCAATAATGACATTTGTAAAATATGGGATTACTTTAATGGTGGCATTGCTTGTTTACCAGATACAGTAGATCAACAGCAGCTAAAGAGTTGGTTTAAGGGCATAGGACAGTGGGGACACCAGGACACCCAGCAGCGTAAAGAAGCAACTTACTTATCATACTGGAAAAAATAGCAGAGTACCATTTGTAACACAGTTTAATTGCATCATATTACTGGAGGCATTAGATTAACAATAACATTGGTTAGACATGATCTTACGGTAATAGTGTGATTGCTTCATTTTACATGTACCCTTATATTAATAACTGCAAAAAGTTGGTATAAGGACATGCGACAGTGGATGCATCAGCACAATGTACCTACAAGGAGGCATAAAGTGGTGATGCCGAGTTTGTTCATACTCTGTGAGGGAAGCAAATCTAATCATGGATACCTTTTACTATGTGAGGGCAGCAAATCTAATCCTGGACATACTCTGTTGACTTGTCCACTAGCCGCCACTTTGTATCCTTTTTTAAACCAATAATAGATTTGTTCGTTGTCCAGTTTGTACTGCCTTTTCCCTTTATTTTCCTTTTCAACCAAGAGACCGGTTGAGTATCCAGTCTCTACTACTTTCCCCCTGTTATTTCCTCTTTGAATCAAGTCCTAGATTCCTGCTACAACTTTCCCCCCTTCGCTGTTTGAACCAAGTCCTAGATTCACTTGCATGAAGTAACTTTACCTCTAATAATACTAAAAATTTAGGTGGCTTTGGAAGAGCTGATGGAAGTAGAAAAAGATCCACATGCAGACATGTGGGGATCTGGGGCAGTAGAGCAGGGCCGCTTTCGAAGGAACTTATACCTGAGGGTCGTCGGGATGTGGCTAGGTGGCCGGCGGCAGGTCGGATCTGCCCACAATACGGCGGGGAGGAAGAAGGGGTCGGAGGACCTCCCGAGCCGGCACTTTGTCGGAGAGAACGGCACGGGCAGAGGATCGGGACCCGCCGGCAGCTGTGGGTTTCCTCCCTCGCCGCCGATGACCGTGTGAACGATGCACCTAGTCCCCTACACACACCGGCCGAAGGGATCCGGCCAGATTTGTGACCAGCGGTGAGCAAAGAGAAAATGTCGCTACCGTTGTCTTGTTTAGATCTGGAGAGGATGAGAGAATGAAGAGAGCAACCCTAGTAAAGCAAGCGCTCAGGCCCCTGCCTATATATATAGCGGAGTGATTATCTTTTTCTCTCCACAACAAGCGTTTCAATTTGTGTACGTGGCATTAAAGAAAAGAAACTCTCTATTTAACGTGACTGGCTGCAATTTGCACTTTGTTCACTTGTGCTCCTCAGCCCTCCATTCATTGAACAACCCCAAGGGTGAATAAACATACAGTACTATTTATATAGAACGAACAAGCTCGAACTATTTTGGCTTTGAGATATCGATGGTACAGTTTGACCACATTGCATCAATGGACTCAGTACTTTGAAGAAATCTATACGTATAAACACATGCACGGTTTACATTCCGAATCACTAGCTAGAGCTTCAACTATATTTGTTTACATGTACCACCTTTTTCTTTTGGTTTTCTACTCCATGGCGCAATTCATCGATACAAAATTATACTATGAGTATTTAAAAGTTGAGGGCGGGGCTTTTCCCAGGCAGTACGTGCGGTAGTTTTCATGTAGCCGGTTTGACAGAGAGGCGAGGAGGGTGAGGGAGTAGCGGATTCAACTTATTGCTGGAAAGGTAGGGTTGTGCGATTTGATGGCTCGTTACTGCTCGAAAGATGGGGTCTTGTGATATGACTACTCACTATAGTCATCATTACTCTGGCGCTACGATCGGGGTGATGCCCCCCCTACCGTTCCCCACTCTAAATCTGGTGCATGACACGTCGACCCAGATGCTGGCTCTCCCACATGTCGGCGAAGTTAGAAGGATCAAAGAATCATGCGGTATATATAGTACTACGTAGTACATATATACTACTACTCATGTCGGAGGAATGCGAAACACGACAGCCCAGTGAACCAGCAGGCGATAGGCCATAGAAAACAATGTGGTGATATGGCCATAAAAAACAATGTACTACAGTCCAGTTTCTAGCACGTACAATACTCCACCTCTTCCTCCGCCTCTCGGTTCATCGCCATCATACTTTCCCCATTCCTGTGTTTTCAGTATCCTGCGAATCAAAGAGGCCCTTAGACTGGTTTAGGTCCGGTCATTTTTTATAAATGTGTTATGTCCAAAATGTAATGAGCGTGCTCTGATTTCTATGAAAATAATCCGGTTTGCATGTAGTAATTCATTTATTTATATATTCTTATGCGGGGGGTTTGCATGTAATTCGTCAGGTCTGAAATGTAAAGTACGCCGGCATGGTTGCATATGCTCCGAGTCGTGCATGCACTATGACCCAGATGCTCTATGTCCCACGTGTCGGCGAAAGGAAGCACGTAGAAATAGCCTAGGAGTACATATAGGAGGAAAAATGCGTGAAAAAATATGTACTATGAAGCGTAGCTGCGGTTCAAAAAGGAGACCTAAAGTGATGACAGGTATAGGTCGCACACGCCCACCTAGTGGTACTCAGTACTAGACGTACGAGTACTCGGTACTCCTATTCTATCAACACAAGTCCCATCTGACAACAGCGTCCATGCTACAGCTAGCTCTTCTCCCTCGTTTCTCTCTTCTAATTCTAACTCAGCTGACGCGTGGTGGGTGGGTGGGGATTTGCCGATAGTCGGTTTGCCCAACTGCGGCCCCACCTAACAGTGAAAATGCTAAGACAACAAGCGTTCCCTTGCTTGAGCAGCGTGCCGGACAGACCGTGTGGGGGTGCGACGCGAACGCGGCAGTCTTTACGTTTATAACTTGTACATAGAAAATGCCAAGCCAATGCGTGATGAGCGGCGGGCCGAAATGACAGTGTTGGGTGCGACGCGAACGACATAGTCGTGCTGTAGTACTTGTTCCACTTTCTCGTTTTGAACTCGTGACATGTAGTAACGCTCAGTTTTGAATATATATAAGTTTGGTTGTCACGCCAATATATATATACTCCCT
The DNA here is from genome assembly GCA_011799875.1 of Thinopyrum elongatum. Classification (NCBI taxonomy): domain Eukaryota; kingdom Viridiplantae; phylum Streptophyta; class Magnoliopsida; order Poales; family Poaceae; genus Thinopyrum; species Thinopyrum elongatum. The sequence continues at coordinate 528,835,679 of CM022303.1, read as the reverse complement.
CCATGTAGGTTGGGTCGCTGAAGTCAAAATTTGACACAAAACACGATGGTGACCAATCTACCTCCGTCCTGATTTATTGCTCCCCATCTTAATCTGTGCCAAAATTTGACCACAAATTTGACTAACAAAAGGTTCATGCATGTCACCAAAATTATATCATTGAAAACTATGTTCAAAAACAAATCAAACGATATAACTTTTGTTGACATGCACTAACATTTTGTCAGTTAAATATTTGGTCAAAATTTATTACAAAAGGGACTAATAAACCAAGACCTAGGTAGTACACCAGGACGAAGACAGTGATACTACATATAATTAACGCCAAATAAGAGCAAGGGATCACACATGTCATTTACAAATGGAATAAAAATGCCATACACTAATAAAACATCAAGGCCACGAGGCGATGCAGTACTGATTACAGGAGGCGAGAAGAAAGATGCATCCACCTACGAACTCCTCCTCCTTGACTCAGGGCGCCAGCGCACCGAACGGCGGCTAAGTAGCAGTGGCTTTTGTGGCCAGGTCAACGTGCTTCTCAACAATGGCGTCCAAAGATTCCAGCCGGTGGAAGAAGGCCAACGTCTTTCTGTCCTCACTGGACTTGTAGTGGCCTATGTAGACGATTTCCTCGTAGACGTGGATGTGCAGGTCGACGGTTTCTTGCATGGCGAGCGCGGCCTCGAGGTGCACATTCTTCGTCGCGATCTCCGGCAGCTGCACGACCATCAGTACTTCAAAGAGTTCGTCACCTTGGAGGCCGATGAGGGTGGCAAGCAACGAGGAGCCTGGGCGCGCGGGCTGCAGGAGTACGGTAAGGTCGTTCACGCGCTTCTTGACAGCGGTGAAGTTGCGGATGGATCCAACCATCATCTCGCACATGCGAGAGGCGAAGCCGGCGTCGATGAGGGCTATGACGCCGGCAGTCGCCAGCACCATCTGGAAACGCTGCGTGGTGCAGGGCCACAGGCCAGTGTCTTGGATGATCTGGCACAACCGACTGCCGCTCGCGTCCATCGACGCCATGGGTGCTTGTGGCTTCTGGTCACTTGGTCTTGGTCTTGGATTGGAGTGGGAAGTGTTGCGCAGAGACTAGGAATAGATGGATTAGAGTGGTAGGGCGCCTTTATATGAGAGTCCAAACTGCATTGCATTCACATCGTGCTGGCTTCATTCTGCTTCTCCAATTACTTCCCTCTGCATGCTAATTGAATGAGGAGGCATCATTGACCGTTCAATGTTTCGGGAACCGTTACCCTCTCCCTCGTTGGCATTCAAGCCGTATCAACATAAATGCGTGTCAAAAGGAGAAGTTGACTGGTCAAACTAGCCCTCATGGTGGATACTTTAGAGCAAGTATAATAAGGTGACATAGGCGGGCTGTAAGACTTAAAATAATATGTTGTTGCTGAGTTGGCAGAGAGAGAGGAGGAGAGAGAAGAGAAGCGGGCTACTAACTAATAGCCAGCTGTAGCACGTGCTCCAAGACAGTTTGTGAGAGGGGGAGATGGGCCATGTATCAATGAAGTAGTACTTATTTGTATCTCACTATTATACTTGTCGGCTATAAGCTTGGCCATAGATGATGTGGCAACACCTTATAGCCAGCGGCCGGCTATACTATTAACCATGCTCTTAGGGCTATTTGAGCCCAAACTAGCTCAAACTAACTCTAACCCCTGGATCCAAACAGGGCCAAAGAAGAGAGAGAGGGTTAGAGTAACAGAGTTGGTAGATATCGTATCATGTTAAATGCTATGCTACTTTGTGTCATGCATGGCAATAAATACTCTATGATAGTACTATGCACTATGGAGATAGTATCATACACTAGTATCATATGCATGATACTACTAGTATATGATACTCCCCACTCTGAGTAGCCTTAATATTTACTCCCTCTGTTCCTAAATATTTACGGTGTAGATTCACTCATTTTGCTCCGTATGTACTCATTACGGTGTAGTCACTTGTTGAAATCTCTAGAAAGACAAATATTTAGGAACGGAGGGAGTATTTGCTAACTACTACCTCCATTCCGGTTTATAGGGCTCAATTCAAAAATCTCACCAACCAAGGTAGATGATGAGTGGTGGAATACTCTTTGTAGTTTGTAAAAGCACTCAATTAATACGCTCGTTTTCCTTAAAGAAGTGTGTTTACCAATGCATTAATTGCAATGCATGCATGCATGAAGTACATGCATTGGTCAATTTTCTCTTAGTCCTTGCATGCAATGAATTAATGCACCTTAAAATCTGAACATGTGATGTGGAACAATCAGATTGAGACTTATAAAACGGGAAACCTAAAATTTTGAGATAAGCCCTATAAACCAGAAAGGAGGGAGTAATACCATTGCATGGAACTGACCGCTGCATGCCGTGCTAGGTACTAGTACGTCTCAAGGCATTAAAAACATACACGTCCCACGTCTCTCATTGGTTGATTCCTATTCATGTCTAGAAACAAGAAATGTGGTCGGGTTTTTTTGAGATTATTTGATTTTCATAAGATGACTATAACTAGCAATCGCCACAATAACCGTAAGATCTACATCCGACGGTGGCACCTATTGGACGCAAACAGCAATAGAAAAGAATTGCCACAAAACTGCCATACCACGCACCACCGCTACACATAAGACCGCCACGCAAGCGTTCGCAACTGCCACATTCGGGTTGCGCTTGGCTCTTCGCCTCTTCGAGAAGTCAAACAATGATGTTACTACTTCTACAGTATCGAATCAACTGTTGCATGTCCCGTCCACCGCGTGGGCAAGGGAGAGCTTGTTGTAGGAGTAGTAAAAGCAAAAGGCTCTCCTCGTCTGCGAGCCACCACGCGCATGGGCGAGGGAGAGGGTGTACTACTAGTAATCAAGCTTCTCCTTGTTGTACGAGTTGATGCGACACATCATAGCACGGGCCCCACATGCTTGCCTATAAACTTGGCTAAAAGACACACATTGTACAATATTGGCTGCAACCTCTAACACTTACCCCACCACAAATTAAAATATATAGTATTCCTCTCTTGACCAGATTAGCGTGCAAACTAAAATAACCAGTATGATAGGTAGGGCCGGAAGATTATTTTAATCAAAAAATGCTTCGAGACGGCCTCATAGCATGGAGCCGACTCCAACGATTTTAAGCCTAGAGGCACGATACACGCTATCCTAGACTATGTTACTATACTACCTCCCCTACACATGAAATTCCCACACGAGCGTTCGGGTTGCGCTTGGCTCTTTGCCTCTTCGGGAAGTCGAACAATGATGGTACTACTACAGTGGAGTACTACTAGTATGCTTCTGGCCATCTAACACCGAATGAACTGCTGCATGTCCACCGCGTGCATGAGGAAGAGCGTGTAGCGAAAGCTTCTCCTAGTCGTGTGAGCCACCACGCTCATGGGCGAGGGAGAGGGCATTGTAATCAAACTTCTCCTTGTTGTACGAGTTGACATGACACATCAAAGGAGTGCACTCGATATATTTCAATAATTTGCGTTTACCGATGCATTAATTACAACGCATGCATGCATGCCGTGACTTTCCTTTTGATACTTGCATGTGTTGATTTAATGCACCTTGAAGTAGTATGAATATGTGATGGTAAAACTTTCTAATGCCCCAGCCCTAAAGCGAGAGATGGTGGTGCACGAGGAGGGCGAGATCATGTCGACGGAACAAGACACAACGATGGAGCTCTGTATGGTCTCTATGGACCTCACCTTGCTCCACTGCCCCTTGTGCCTCCGCCCCTTGAAACCTCCTGTGTACGAGGTTCGAATACACCTCGTCCGTTCGGCTGATCGAGAAAGGTTTCTTGATTGATGTGTTGTTCGATTGATTTGTGCAGTGCAAGGGAGGGCACCTGGCCTGCGCGGACTGCCGTGGCGAGCGCCCCGGGAACCAACGGCAGTGCCAGAAGTGCGAGCGCAGTGGTGGCTTCGACGTGCGGAACATGGCGATGGATGTCGTCCTCTCCTCGGTGAGGGTGGAGTGCCCGCACGAAGGCTGTGGGCTCTACGTCACTTACCACAAGCTCCCCGATCACCAGAGCATGTGTCCGCTCGCACCCTGCAAATGCCCCGTGCCCGTCTGCAGCTATGAAGGCCCGCCACCGGCGCTCCCCCACCACATCAGCACCGTACATCCCATGCTCGTGCACAGGATCCAGTACGGCAAGGTGCTCCAGCTGCAAGTGCCAGTGTCGGAGCCGCGACTCTTGCTGTTCGCGGAGGAGGACGGACGCGTGTTTTTCGTGGTCGGCCGCGTGCTCGACATCGGCGCACCTATTGCCATGTCGGTCGTCTGCATCAGAGCAGGGGCGTCCCCACCCCCACACTACGCGGCCAAGATGTGGGCAAACGGCTCGCCGGGGGAGCCCAAAAGCAGGACCGACGCCATCAAGGTGGAAATCGAGGTGACAAGCAGCAAGGATCCCTGCGCCGGCGTCGTGCAGGAGCTGACCTTCTTCATAGTTCCGCCCAAGCTGCTGGCCGGGGCTGGGTTGTCGAGGATGGTGTCCCTCCACATTCAGATTGACAATCTCACCTCCTAAATGATTCTACAGTGCCTTCTATTTATCTTAGTAATATGCTAATATAGGGGTTAGCTCGGTCTACTTTAGCTTAAGAGATGGTGGATTTTGGTGGCGATGCAGCAATTACTTCGACATCAGATCAGCAGTTAAAGTAATTTCCAACAGTCGAACGGATATTTTGTGTCTGTTGGATATAAAGATCCTTTGGGTAAGGAGTATAAGCTGCTTATATGCTTGTTTGTTGAGGAAGTGTTGCATACTTCTGCGAGTTGACGCGACACATCAAAGTAGTACTACTACTAGTAGTACTCACCCGACTGCGCACCAGGCAGATGAAGCTTGTGTCGTGTTGGTGCCGTGTGCAGCCCGCACATTAACCAAAACCTCGTGCCTCCAGCTTAGCCTCCGTGTTTTAAACTTCTCAATCTCAAGGCCAAGGAGCAACGGGAACCTATGATAGAGCCAATCAGATGGTTGAGAACACTACAATTCGTAGCTACAGATGCGTGTGTGAGAGAGGACGAGTGCGTGCGTGCACCTCTTCTCTTCATGTATAACGTACTAAACTCAGAGTACAAGTGTATGTGGGTGGCATCGACCTAGAGAGCTAGAGATGGTGCGTGCGAGAAGTCCCGAGAGACTAGGTGTGTGCGTGGGAAAGAGGGAGAGAGATGATATGTGTCGATGTAATGCGTGTGAAAAAAAGACTAGTCTATAGCTCGCCACGAGGCTATTCTTGGCGAACGCCCCAATAACTGTAAGATATGTATCCGACGGTGCCAGTTATTGCACGTACACAGCAGTAGAAAAACAAGTACCGTGGCATATTACAAAACTGCTACACCACGGCCGAGAACGCGTGCCCATGTTACGCCATCCGGGAATAGTGCCACACTTCGAAACCAGAACCGTCAATAAATTTTGAGCTTGCGTCTCGTCACATTCCAAATTACTACCACGCTATATTTAATTGCAAACCTGTTCACACCGATCAAAACCTAAACAGTTTCCCACTTAGGAGCGTATTAGTACTTGGTTATAAATACTCTACTCCAAGATGACTGCACATTCCTCCTCAACTCCTCATCCACAAAAACAAACAAGTGTTTCATCATCGTTCCCTTGCGTCTGCCATGGCCCGCATGAGTTCTGGGTCAAGAGATTACTAATAGGGAGAGGCGAGCATGGAAGCGGAAGCACAAGAGATGTCCCGCCTCGCCGCGAAAGTAGCCGACATGTCCCGCCACGCCGCCGTAGCAGCACAGAGGTCCCGCCACGCCGCCGAAGCAGCACAGAGGTCCCGCCGCGCCGTCGATGCAGCAGACTGGTTCGGCCACGCCGCGGAAGCAGTAGAGATGTGTCGCCGCACCGCGAATGCAGCAGGAAGGTCCTCCCGCGCGGCGGCGGCTTGGGAAAATGTCTCGCGGGCAGGCAAGGACTCTTACAGGCGCATGCGCGCTATGCTCGATGGCCTGATGGGTCAGATCTCCGGCTGGATGAAGCTGCATGACGAGATGAATGCCTCGTTTGAAAATGCTACCGGCGTCATCCGGCGACTAGGGGAGGACAAGGCGAAGCTCTGTACCGAGCGCGACCTGCTGAGGGTGAAGATCGCGGAAGGGCGAAGCAGGCGGAGGAGACCACTGCCTTGTTGAAGAGGATGGGCGTCATCGTCAAGAAACTTATGGACGAAAATGCCATGCTCCGCATTGAGCGCGAAAGGCTGGTGGAGAAATCCGTGGATGCTGCCAAGCAGCGTATTGAGGACATGAAACTAATGAAAGATATTATCGCCGCTCGCCGCGAGAACTAGTCTCCGTGACCTGCAGCGCATCAAGAAAGTAGAGATCAGTGAGCCAGATCGTTGTATGTGTCTTCCTTCTTCTTTTGCCCTTGTGTATTTTGGGCATAGCCGCATGTGGCTTTTTTAATTATCTTCCTAAATATGTAAGACAATTATTATCCACTGTCATCGTCCTTATATATTCATCAGTCTTGCTATAAGTCGCAGTAGATGCTATATAGGTCCGTCGGATCTTACATCAAGATCCGTGCAAAATTTTCTTTTCAGATTTTCTTTTTTCTCTCTTAAATCTCAGTCGAGTGAAACATAGCCACGCCATTAAACAGGGGCTCGGGAGCCATTAATGGAGACGTTGGGAGAGAGGTGGGCGTCAGATGGAGGTCAAACAGCTCTCCTCCTGATAAGCACGCGCAGGGGTCTGATCGCATGACTCCCGTACTCAAATAGCTACCCCGCACGGCGCCTCCTAGCCAATAAAAAAAGGGGACGCATGGCGCCACGTAAATGGTAAGAAGAACGCCCACGGTTTCAATAATACTTGTGTTTCCGATTGTAATGTGACAACACTTGTTCCAAAATGACATTGTTGATTGTTATTGTGTGCGCCTTCGCAAATCGGACAGCAAAATTACCACGGCATGTTGGTGCCATGTCATGACACCAAGCCAAGTTTCATGATTTTCATGCGTGTTTTGGATTTACAGCAATTAGAAAACCAAGTTTCTCAATGTTTCTGGCCGAGCCACGACACCCAGATGTTTGGATTTCAGTCCCATTTCTTGCATGAGACCTAGAAATTCACCCGAGGACACACATGTGATTTTTCAACCAACTTTGGTGCACTGGAGCATGTGCTTGTAGTTCAAATTTGTATTATGCACATTAAATGACCAGAAACTCAATTAATGTATAAAAAAGGCCAAACGAACCCGGAATAATTCCAAAATTTAACACAACACTCATATAGTTCTATGTTGCCTCTGTAAAGAAAAACAGGGGGGAGGCAGCGTATATCGTTTCGCACAGAAAGATGGCACGTTCCCTCTCAGAACCACGAGCCTTCTTGAGAGAAGCTCTTGTTTGCAAGAAGCTTATACCAAAACTTATTCCAATTCAGCCAAATTTTTTACCACAACATTTTAGTGCCATGACATAACACCATGCCAAGTTTCATGATTTCCAGGCGAGTTTTGGATTTACAGGAATTTAAAAACCAAGTTTCTCAATGTTCTCAGCCGAACCACGACGCCCAGATGTTTGAATTTCATTCCCATTTCTTGCATGGGACCTAGAAATTCACCCGAGGACACACATGTATTTTTTCAACCAACTTTGGTGCACTGGAGCATGTGCTTGCAGTTCAAATTTGAATTATGCACATTAAATGACCAGAAACTCAATTAATGTCTAAAAAAGGCCAACCGAACTAGGAATAATTCCAAAATTTAACAAGGCACTCATATAGCTCAATGTTGCCTCTATAAAGAAAATCAGGGGGGAGGCAGCGTATATCGTTTCGCACACAAAGGTGACACGTTCCCTCTCGGAACCATGAGGCTTCTTGAGAGAAGCTTCGGTTTGCAAGAAGTTTATACCAAAACTTGTTCTAATTCGGCCAAAAATTTGACCACAGGATGTTAGTGCCATGACATAACACCATGCCAAGTTTCATGATTTTCAGGTGAGTTTTGGATTTACAAGAATTTAAAAACCATTTTTTTTCAATGTTCTCGGCCGAGCCACGACGCCCAGATGTTTGAATTTCACTCCTATTTCTTGCATGGGACCTAGAAATTCACCCAAGGAGACACATTTGATTTTTCAACCTACTTTGGTGCACTGGAGCATGTGCTTGCAGTTCAAATTTGAATTATGCACATTAAATGACCAGAAACTCAATTAATGTATAAAAAACGCCAAACGAAGCCGGAATAATTCCAAAATTTAACACGACACTCATATAGTTCTATGTTTCCTCTGTAAAGAAAATCAGGGGGAGGCAGCGTATATGGTTTCGCACACAAAGGTGACATGTTCCCTCTCGGAACCACGAGGCTTCTTGAGAGAAGCTCCGGTTTGCAAGAAGCTTATACCAAAACTTGTCCCAATTCGGCCAAATTTTATACATATGATAACAGGGTTTAGATTATCCCGAACATCTCGCTACCTAGACAAATGTACTGTGATTTGAATTCAACATAAAATGGATACAAATATTTGAATTGGAGATCGTATGGTACATGTAGTTCATATTTAAATATGATTACTACTATATGCATGTTTTCTGTTATCAAGATAATATTTAAATGATGGTATAACTTGACAACAATCGTATTCAAATAAGGAAAATTGATTCAAATTTAGTCCATATGGTAGACGACAATATATATATTCATATGGTGGAGTAAAATGTTCATATAAGATGAAAGATCAAATTGTAGGACTACATCCATTGTAAACTGCAAGATCACCTAACAATATATTCGAATTCAACATAGCGTGGATTCAAAAATTCAAATTCGAGATCCTGGCATTTGTAATCATATAAAAAGGGACATGACTCTTTCTTGTGGTGGGAATTGATTTGTTTTTTGTTATTGTTGAGGGAAGTGCGAAATGATTTGGTACTGTACATGCTAATCTTGTTCTCCCGGTTTTTTTACATTTTTCTTGTAGTTTTTCAATGGCATTTATAGCAATATAGTAAAAGGGGACATGACTCTCTTGTGTCTTGTATGAATTGTCTTTTTTTTGTACACGTTAAGTTTGTTCTGCCGAACATGGAATCCGCGCGTTGTTATCCCGAAATTTTCAAGCTCGAGTATTTTTTTCTCTTCTACTGCGAAACTCCCGCCTCTTCAACCCGCGCCGCGTTATCCCGAAATTTCGACGCGCACGACACATGAAATCCCCCTTCTACCCCTCAGCCGGAAGTGCCGCCTCGACGTCGTGTGGTGAAAACCGATGGGGGTACGTTCGTAATTTACCCCACATTTCGGACAAGCGCGTCCCTAAGCCATGGATCCCCCCTACCTTCCCCTTCGTACCCCCCCATTAGTACACCGAGGCCGCCAAAACCCACGAAACCCCACGCTCCTCCGTCGGCCTCCCGACCGCCGCCCAGTCAGAGCCTCTTCCCCGACGACGTCATCCACAGCAACAGCTCGACGTCCCTCATCCACCGCATCGGATGAGGATCCATCGTCGATCTTGTCGTCTCGCCGGATCAGCCGCCCCGTCCTCCACTTCCAAGGAGCTACCCCGATGTTCGCCTCATCTATCGCGCCACCTCCATCCCCACAGAGTTGTCTTAACCTGCCCCACCGGAACCGCAGCACCCTCACCAATTCCTTCGATGATGCCGAGGCCTACTCGGCGCCACCAAGGAGGTTCTGCACTCACCGCTACATTTTATCTTTTATTCGATCTCACGGGGCTGTCGGTGCTCGATACCGAGCAGCCATGGCGGGTCTCCATCGATGGCGCCGTCGCCGGCCACTTCCTCCACGGTGTCTCTCCCCCATGTCATTGCTTCCTCGGCGGTGACTTCCACACCAGCACTAGCTGCTGCTGCTCCGGCTCTCGCTCACGCTGCTGCTACTGCTCCAGCTCTCGCTCGCGTTGTAGGTCTACTCCGGCTCTCGCTCACGCTACAGCTCTGCTCTTGCTTTCATTCGCGTTGCTGCTGCTGCTCTGCTCTTGCTGTCGGTCGTGCTGCTGCTCCGCTCTTGCTCTCGTTCATGCTGCTGCTCCGCTCTTGCTCTCGTTCGTGCTGCTGCTCCGCTCTTGCTCTTGTTCCTGCTGCTGCTCTGCTCTGCTCTTGCTCTCGCTCGCAATGCTGCTGCTGCTGCACGACCTGCGGCAGCTACAGGAGTTGCTGCTTCAGCACTCGCTCGCGATGCTGCTGCATGAGCTGCTGTCTGCTAGTGCGTTCCCTGCTCGAGCGGCTGCTAATTTAGATCATTGCTTCTCTACTACCAGTGCTCGAACGCCCTAAACTTCTATTGCAGTGCTATGCTACTAGTTTAATCAGTTTTGTCAGTAAAATTTTGTTTCAACAGTAAAATTCAGTTTCTTCAGTTAAGTTCAGAGTCAACAGTATTTACAGCATCTGTCGTAGCGGCACCGGCTCGGCTGATTCATTTTACATCTAGCACTTTTTTGTGATGTATTTCACATCATCTATTGCACATGCTATTAGACTCCCACTTCAGATTAACATTGTATGTCTTGTCCTGCTTCAGCCTCGCCGTCGTACACCTCACCGGAGCTGCTCCAACGATGGAACCGTCCATCACAGTGGAGCAGTACCCTCGGCGCCGTCTCCAGAGGCCTTAGATCTTCTTCCCCACCTCCGACAGTCACACCAGCATCACCATCCTCCACATCCAACCCAATGATGCTGAGGTCGACAAGGCTATGCCAAAGTGGTTGTACACTCGTCGCATCACTTTGTTACTCTACATTCGTGTTGATCCCTTAGGGATCCTTTGGTTCAAAGTAGTTGCAAATCTAGAAAGAAATAAATCGTCGTCACAAAGTTAACAGGGAGAAAACTAAATGCTCTTTTGAACCACAATTTGAATCGGTTTAGCAAGATAGCCATTATATGATATTCATGTGGACCAAATCTAAGCTCACAAAATATTTCGGGGGCAGGCTTCAGCCTGTTGCAGACTGCCTACTAGAATCACCACTGGTTCAAAGAAAAAGTGAAGGAAAACATAGGAATTGGAAACTTTACTATGGTACTACTGTTCATGCATTTGGTTAGAAGGAATGGAGCAAAGCAAAAATGGAGGATTTTTTTTCCTTTGGTGTCTATTTCAAAGAAAAAACGTAGGAATTTTAATATCCACTTGGACGTCCTTTTCAAATTAATATGCATGAAGAACAGGACTAAGTGCATTACCGGCATAATAAGATTCTTATTTTACATTTTTATGTAGTTTGACTTTAATTTGACCATGTTTCTCCATTCATGTGTTCTTCCAATTCATGTGAACCAAACACCCAGGTTGACAGAAATCCTATGTTTGCAAATGCTCTGTTTTGCACGTGCATTCCTATCCTATTCCCATGTTTTTCCTGTCCCTGCGTTTTTAGAATCCTCCAATTCTAAGGAGCCCTTACAGATTTACTTCATTTTCAAATAGGTGTCAAAGAAAACTCTGTGTGTTTTGTCCCGCTCCTGTCGTGCCGTCATCCACCCCACCTGAGGTGCACCATCAACAGAAGCGTTCACGGCAGCAGATATTCCCCCTGCAGACCTTCTTTCGCCGCCTCAGATCATCTTCCCCGTTGCCGGCAGCCACGCCAACTGCATTACCATCATCGACTAAGCAGATGAACCTGAGGACTACACAGTTCCGGAAGAGAGGTCACACTCTTTCGTGTCTGCTTACGTTATACATCGGTTATTATTACCTGCTACTTTATTGTTCTGTTCACCTCTTAGACTCCAAGTCAGATCCAAACTAATGTTTCGACTTGAGTTTTAAAATGCCCATTGGGCACATATCGAGGTAGCAATGAATAGTATCTGTGTACTATCTGGTTCATCTGGGGTCTTCTATGTGGTTCATGTTCGGTGGGCAACAAACAGTAGATGAGCCATCGTCTATCTTTTTAAACTGAAGCTATCATCTGCCTGCTATCATTAGTTTTGCATCTATCCACTCATTTGCTACCATCAGTCTTGATTTCTGCATGCACCCCTTAGGCCTTACATAATCTAACTATGTTTTTTTATTATGTATGTCAGTTATTGTACACAATCGTACTGAACATGTAGAGAAAAAGAGAAGACCGTTGTGTGGGAATATAATGTCATACAGACGCCGCTTCATGGTGGGCGAAGTGGGGGCCCCCTCCCCCCATTCCAGATTGTATTCCAAAGGAAGATAACTGTTCAGAGGGGGATACAGAGGGAGTCGACCACTCCTATTTACCCCCTGACGTGTTTGCTCTAACCTGGCATGCTAATGTTGGTCATATCATGCATATGACGCCTCGCATTGCTTACTTTATACATCTTACATGTCATCAGCTTAGTTTAGATTTGCTTTGTGTGAATGCCACCTGTTTGGTTTCTATATCATACTCCCTCCGTTCCTAAATATTTGTCTTTTTAGAGATTTCAACAAGTGACTACATACGGAGCAAAATGAGTGAATCTACACTCTAAAATATGTCTATATACATCTGTATGTGGTAGTCCATTTGAAATCTCTAAAAAGACAAATATTTAGGAACAGAGGGAGTATATGTGAATTATGCAATGCCATCTTCTTTAGCCAGGCATCATATACGTGAATCATGCAATGCCATCCTGTTTAGCCAGTCATCGTATATCTGAATTGTATCGTGCCATACTATTTTTTTCATAATGTATTCCATTTGTCAAGAATGTTTGTACATTCATCTACTCTTCCTGTGCATCAGCCATTTGAGTCCATGACGGGAAAATCTGGAGTGAAAACAAGGTCTTCTGAGCAGTCAGTGCTACCTGTCGATGCAGATTTCTTGCTGGTTACAGATAGCTCCACGGCGGAGGATTCAGAGACAGATGACCAGTCATATCCCTGCTACTTCTTGAGCTTGCGTTGGTTTTTCACTTGACGAGGAAAGGGTGATGCAGCAAAGTAGAGATAAGTATTTCCCTCAGTTAGAGAACCAAGGTATCAATCTAGTAGGAGACAACGCAAAAATCACCTAATACCTGCACAAACAATCAAACACTTGCACCCAACGCGATAAAGGGGTTGTCAATCCCTTCACGGTCACTTGCAAAAGTGAGATCTGATAGAGAAAGATAAAACTAAACAAAAGATAAATTAAATATTTTTGGGATTTTTGGTTTATAGATCGGAAAGTAAAAGATTGCAAAATAGTAGATCGGAAACTAATATGATGGAAAATAGTAGATCGGAAACTTATATGATGGAAAATAGTAGATCGGAAACTTATATGATGGAAAATAGACCCGGGGGCCATAGGTTTCACTAGAGGCTTCTCTCAAGATAGCAAATAATACGGTGGGTGAACAAATTACTGTCGAGCAATTGAGAGAAAAGCGCAAAGTTATGATGATATCTAAGGCAATGATTATGAAATATAGGCATCACGTCCATGTCAAGTAGACCGAAATGATTCTGCATCTACTACTATTACTCCATACATCGACCAACTCCTGCCTGCATCTAGAGTATTAAGTTCCTAAAGAATAGAGTAACACATTAAGTAAGATGACATGATGTAGAGGAATAAACTCAAGCAATATGATGTAAACCCCATCTTTTTATCCTCGATGGCAACAATACAATACGTGCCTTGCTACCCCTACTATCACTGGGAAAGGACACCGCAAGATTGAACCCAAAGCTAAGCACTTCTCCCATTGCAAGAAAAACCAATCTAGTTGGCGAAACCAAACCGATAATTCAAAGAGAATTACAAAGATATCAAATCATGCATATAAGAATTCAGAGAAGATTCAAATAATATTCATAGATAAGCTGATCATAAATCCACAATTCATCGGATCTCGACAAACACACCACAAAAGAAGATTACATCGGATAGATCTCCAAGAACAACAAGGAGAACATGGTATTGAGAATCAAAGAGAGAGAAGAAGCCATCTAGCTACTAGCTATGGACCTGTAGATCTGAGGTAAACTACTCACGCTTCATCGGAAGGGCAATAGAGTTGATGTAGAAGCCCTCCGTGGTCGAATCCCCCTCCGGCAGGGTGCCGGAAAAGGTTCCTAGATGGGATCTCTCGGGTACAAAACATTGCGGCGGTGGAAAAGTGTTTTCATGGATACTTCTGAGGGTTTGGGAATATATGTGAATATATAGGACGAAGAAGTAGGTTGGTGGAGTCACGTGGGGCCCACAAGGCAGGGGACGCGCCCTACCCCCTGGGCGCGCCCTCCCCCCTTGTCACCGCCTCGTGGCTCTTCTGACTTGAACTCCAAGTCTCCGGGGTGTCTTCTGGTCCAAGAAAAATCATCGCAAAGGTTTTATTCCGTTTGGTATTCCTTTTCTGCGAAACTCAAAAACAAGGAAAAAACTGAAACTAGCACTGGGCTCTAGGTTAATAGGTTAGTCCCAAAAATAATATAAAATAGCATAATAATGCATATAAAACATCCAAAACAGATAATATAATAGCATGGAACAATCAAAAATTATAGATACGTTGGAGACGTATCAAGCATCCCCAAGTTTAATTCGTGCTCGCCCTCGAGTAGGTAAATGATAAAAACAGAATTTCTGATGTGGAATGCTACCTAACATATTTATCCATGTAATTTTCTTTATTGTGGCTTGAATGTTCAGATCCATAAGATTCAAAACAAAAGTTTAATATTGACATAAAAACAATAATACTTCAAGCATACTAACAAGCCAATTATGTCTTCTCAAAATAACATGGCCAAAGAAAGCTTATCCCTACAAAATCATATAGTCTGGCTATGCTCCATCTTCATCACACAAAATATCCAAATCATGCACAACCCCGATGACAAGCCAAGCAATTGTTTCATACTTTTAATGTTCTCAAACTTTTTCAACTTTCACGCAATACATGAGCGTGAGCCATGGACATAGCACTATAGGTGGAATAGAATATGGTGGTTGTGGAGAAGACAAAAAAGAAGGAGATAGTCTTACATCAACTAGGCGTATTAATGGGCTATGGAGATGCCCGTCAATAGATATCAATGTGAGTGAGTAGGGATTGCCATGCAACAGATGCACTAGAGCTATAAGTGTATGAAGGCTCAAAAGAAAACTAAGTGGGTGTGCATCCAACTTGCTTGCTCATGAAGACCTAGGGCAATTTGAGGAAGCCCATCATTGGAATATACAAGCCAAGTTCTATAATGAAAATTTCCCACTAGTATATGAAAGTGACAAAATAGGAGACTCTCTATCATGAAGATCATGGTGCTACTTTGAAGCACAAGTGTGGAGAAAGGATAGTAGCATTGCCCCTTCTCTCTTTTTCTCTCATTTTTTTTGTTTGGCTTCTTTGGCCTCTCTTTTTTCGTCCGGAGTCTCATCCCGACTTGTGTGGGAATCATAGTCTCCATCATCCTTTCCTCACATGGGACAATGCTCTAATAATGAAGATCATCACACTTTTATTTACTTACAACTCAAGAATTACAACTCGATACTTAGAACAAAATATGACTCTATATGAATGCCTCCGGCGGTCTACCGGGATGTGCAAAGAATCAAGAGTGACATGTATGAAAGAATTATGAACGGTGGCTTGGCCACAAATACAATGTCAACTACATGATCTTGCAAAGCAATATGACAATGATGAAGCGTGTCATAATAAAACGGAGTGGTGGAAAGTTGCATGGCAATATATCTTGGAATGGCTATGGAAATGCCATAATAGGTAGGTATGGTGGCTGTTTTGAGGAAGGTATATTGTGGGTGTATGGTACCAGCGAAAGTTGTGCGACACTAGAGAGGCTAGCAATGGTGGATGGGTGAGAGTGTGTATAATCCATGGACTCAACATTAGTCATAAAGAACTCACATACTTATTGCAAAAATCTATTAGTCATCGAAAAAAAGTACTACACGAATCCTCCTAGGGGGATAGATTGGTAGGAAAAGACCATCGCTCGTCCCCGACCGCCACTCATTAGGAAGACAATCAATGAATAAATCATGCTCCGACTTCATCACATAACGGTTCACCATACGTGCATGCTACGGGAATCACAAACTTTAACACAAGTATTTATACAATCCACAATTACTCACTAGCACGGCTCTAATATCACCATCTTTATATCTCAAAACAATCATAAGGAATCAAACTTCACATAGTATTCAATGCACTTTATATGAAAGTTTTTATTATATCCCTCTTGGATGTCTATCATAATAGGACTAAATTCATAACCAAAGCAAATTACCATGTTGTTTAGAAAGACTCTCAAAATAATATAAGTGAAGCATGAGAGTTCAATAATTTCTATAAAATAAAGCCACCGCCGGGCTCTAAAAAATATAAGTGAAGCACTAGAGCAAAATTGCCTAGCTCAAAAGATATAAGTGAAGCACATAGAGTATTCTAATAAATCACGATTCATGCGTGTCCCTCTAAAAAGGTGTGTACAGCAAGGATGATTGTGGCAAACTAAAAAGTAAAGACTCATATAATACAAGACGCTCCAAGCAAAACACATATCATGTGGTGAATAAAAATATAGCCTCAAGTAAAGTTACCGATAGACGAAGACGAAAGAGGGGATGCCTTCCGGGGCATCCCCAAGCTTAGGCTCTTGGTTGTCCTTGAATATTACCTTGGGGTGCCTTGGGCATCCCCAAGCTTAGGCTCTTGCAATCCCTATTCCATAGTCCATCAAATCCTTACCCAAAACTTGAAAACTTCACAACACAAAACTCAACAGAAAATCTCATAAGCTCCGTTAGTATAAGAAAATAAATCACCACTTTTGGTACTGTTATGAACTCATTATTTATTTATATTGGTGTAATATCTACTGTATTCCAACTTCTCCATGGTTCATACCCCCCGATACTACCCATAGATTCATCAAAATAAGCAAACAACACAAAGAAAACAGAATCTCTCAAAAACAGAACAGTCTGCGAAAATCTGAATTGTTCTAAAACTTATGTAACTCCAAAAATTCTTAAAATTAGGACAAGAGAGGAAATTTGTATATAATCTCGTGTAAAACATTCAGGGTTTTTCAATGCTCTAGTGAATTACTAAAATTCTGTTACTGGACGCAAAAGTTTCTGTTTTTGAGCAAGATCAAATCAACTATCACCGTAAGCCATCCTAAAGGTCTTACTTGGCACAAACACTAATTAAAACACCAAAACACACATATAAAAAGAGGCTAGATGATTTTTTTATTCAAAAACAGAAAATAAAAATATTGGGTTGTCTCCCAACAAGCGCTTTTCTTTAAAGCCTTTTAGCTAGGTGTTGATAATTTTGATGATGCTCACATGAAAGATAGCAATTGAAACACGAAATGAGCATCATGTAGCATGTGAAAAACAAGTTTAATTCTAAGATACTTCCTATGGATAGGCATTTTATAAGCAAACAAATTATCAAGACAAGCAAAAACTAGCATATGCAAGGAAAAAGAAAGAAACAATAGCAATCTCAACATAACGAGAGGTAATTTAGTAACATGAAAGTTTCTACCACAATATTTTCCTCTCTCATAATAATTACATGTGGGATCATACTCAAATTCAACAATATAGCTATCACATAAAATATTCTCTTCATGATCCACATGCATGCAAAGTTGACACTCTTCCAAAATAGTGGGATTGACATTAACTAAAGTCATGACCTCTCCAAGCCCACTTTTATCATAAATTTCATGAGATTGATCATTCTCCAAAGTATTGGGATCATTATTACCTAGATTTTACACTCTTCCAAACCCACTTTCAATATTATTGCAAACACTATTATCATGAGGCTTAAATAAATTTTCAAGATCATAAGAAGAATCACCCCAATCATGATCATTGCAATAAGTAGTGGACATAGCAAAACTAGCATCCCCAAGCTTAGGGTTTTGCATATTATTAGCACATTTGACATCAATAGAATTTATAGTAGAACCATTGCAATCATACTTTTCATCCATGGAGCTATCGTGAATCACTTCATAGATTTCTACTTTTAACACTTCATCACAATTTTTAGATTCACGAATTTCAAGCAAAACTTCATAAAGATAATCTAGTGCACTCAAATCACAAGAAATTGGTTCATCAAAATTCGATCTCTTAAAAAGATTAGCAAGTGGATGAGGATCCATAAACTTTTAGCAAGTGAAGATGCAAGCAAAAAGAAGGCACATGGTAACACAAGCAAACAAAAAGACGAACGGAAGAAGGGCGAATAAAAAGGCAAATATTTTTGTGTTTTTCTGAAAATCATTTTTAGAAGTGGGGGAGAGGAAAATGAGAGGCAAACGGCAAATAATGTAATGCAAGAGATGAGAGTTTATGATGGGTACTTGGTATGTCTTGACTTGGCGTAGATCTCCCCGACAACGGCGCCAGAAATTCTTCCTGCTACTTCTTGAGCTTGCGTTGGTTTTTTCCTTGAAGAGGAAAGGGTTATGCAGCAAAGTAGAGATAAGTATTTCCCTCAGTTAGAGAACCAAGGTATCAATCCAGTAGGAGACAATGCATAAATCACCTAATACCTGCACAAACAATCAAACACTTGCACCCAACGCGATAAAGGGGTTGTCAATCCCTTCACGGTCACTTGCAAAAGTGAGATCTGATAGAGGTAGATAAAACTAAACAAAAGATAAATTAAATATTTTTGGATTTTTTGGTTTATAGATCGGAAAGTAAAAGATTGCAAAATAGTAGATCGGAAACTAATATGATGGAAAATAGTAGATCGAAAACTTATATGATGGAAAATAGTAGATCAGAAACTTATATGATGGAAAATAGACCCGGGGTCCATAGGTTTCACTAGAGGCTTCTCTCAAGATAGCAAATAATATGGTGAGTGAACAAATTACTGTCGAGCAATTGATAGGAAAACGCAAAGTTATGATGATATCTAAGGCAATGATTATGAAATATAGGCATCACGTCCGTGTCAAGTAGACCGAAACGATTCTTATTCTACTACTATTACTCCACACATCGACCGATTCATGCCCGCATCTAGAGTATTAAGTTCCTAAAGAATAGAGTAACGCATTAAGTAAGATGACTTGATGTAGAGGAATAGACTCAAGCAATATGATGTACACCCCATCTTTTTATCCTCGATGGCAACAATACAATACGTGCCTTGCTGCCCCTACTGTCACTGAGAAAGGACACTGCAAGATTGAACCCAAAGCTAAGCACTTCTCCCATTGCAAGAAAAACCAATCTAGTTGACCAAACCAAACCTATAATTCAAAGAGAATTACAAAGATATCAAATCATGCATATAAGAATTCAGAGAAGATTCAAATAATATTCATAGATAAGCTGATCATAAATCCACAATTCATCGGATCTCGACAAACACACCGCAAAAGAAGATTACATCGCATAGATCTCCAAGAACAACGAGGAGAACGTGGTATTGAGAATCAAAGAGAGAGAAGAAGCCATCTAGCTACTAGCTATGGACCCGTAGGTCTGAGGTAAACTACTCACGCTTCATCGGAAGGGCAATAGAGTTGATGTAGAAGCCCTCCATGATCGAATCCCCCTCCGGCAGGGTGCCGGAAAAGGTCCCTAGATGGGATCTCACGGATACAGAAGGTTGCGGCGGTGGAAAAGTGTTTTCGTGGATACTTCTAAGGGTTTGGAAATATATGTGAATATATAGGACGAAGAAGTAGGTCGGTGGAGTCACGTGGGGCCCACAAGGCAGGGGGCGCGCCCTACCCCCCTGGGCGCGCCCTCCCCCCTTGTCGGCACCTCGTGGCTCTTCTGACTTGAACTCCAAGCCTCCGGGGTGTCTTCTGGTCCAAGAAAAATCATCCCGAAGGTTTTATTCCGTTTGGACTCCGTTTGGTATTCCTTTTCTGCGAAACTCAAAAACAAGGAAAAAACATAAACTGGCACTGGGCTCTAGGTTAATAGGTTAGTCCCAAAAATAATATAAAATAGCATAATAATGCATATAAAACATCCAAAACAGATAATATAATAGCATGGAACAATCAAAAATTATAGATACGTTGGAGACGTATCAATCCCCCCCCCCCCCGAGGTGTATGCTCTAACTTGGCAGGGTTATATTGCTCATATCATGCATATGGTGTCTTGCATTGCCATGCCATCTGCTTAGATTAGACATGCTTTGTGTGAATGCCTCCTGTTTTTGCTTTCTATATCAGATATGTGAATTATGCAATGCCATGTTTTTTAGCCAGTTATCATATATGTGAATTATGCATTGCCATCCTGTGTAGCCAGGCATCATATATGTGAATTATCTCATGCCATCCTTTTTTATTACGTATTCCATTTGTCGACAATCTGTGTATATTGAACTACTCTTCATGTGTTTCAGCCATTTGAGCCGGTTATGGAAAAATCTTGAGTGAAATCAAGGTCTTCAGAGCAGGCAATTGTACCAGTTGAAGCATATATCTCGATGGTTACAGATAGCTCCTCAGAGGAGGATTCAGAGATAGATGACCAGTCCTATATCCCACCTGAGGTGTATGCTCTAACTTGCAATGTTTATATTTCTCATATCATGCATATGGTGTTTTGCATTGCTTAGTTTAGACATCATATACACAATATTCAATGCCATCTGCTTAGTTTAGAGATCATACATGCGAGTGCCAGCTGCTTAGTATATGAATCAATTATGTGAATTATATCATGCCATCCTGTATACTTAGACAACATGTACATGAATTATTTCATCCCAACCTATTTTAGAAAGACATCATATAGTTTTGTCATGTCATCCTGTTTAGATACTCATCATATGTTGAATTATGCCATTATATCCTATTAAGTTATCCATCATCTATCTGAAACTGTGTCATGCTATCCTTTTTAGTTAGCCATCATATATGTGAAATTGTGTCATGTTGTCCTGTTTCATTGGATAACATATATGTGAATTACCACATCTATCTATCAATACAATGTATGTACATTCAATTTCTTTTCTTATTTATCAGCCATTTGAATTGGAGGGGGTGATGGGAGTATCTAAGGGAGTAAAACCCCGTTCTTCACAAAAGACAGTGCTACCTGTCGATGCAGATAGAACCATGGTTGTACTGGCCCACAAACTAGCCCCACCACACATAATCGAGACTCTTCCAGATTGTACACTTACACCATTGGACAGAGAACCAGCTACACCCCATCTAACCCCAACCACAGCATATAGTAACCCACTTCTAGTTGACACAGCACCATGTCCACCACCGAGTACCCCCACACGAGCAGTTTGTAAAGCAACTGCAATGCCCAAAGCACGAAGACCACCACAGCGAACCCAAACTCCATGTTTAAAGGAGAAGTGTCGATGTTCTGGGAACCAGGGTACCCAGACTTGCCTGCCTGCAGCCCAAGGCGTGGCTCCCTCGACGGACTGGTATGGCCCATCTCCAAGACCACCAAGACAAGACCCTCGCGAGGGACTAGGCCTCGCGAGGAGGACGACAACAAGACCTCCCGAGGGAGCGGCCTCCCCAGGCGGCCTCCCGAGGAGCGGAGATTTCTATGTAGGTACCCAGCCTCACGAGGCTGCCATCACATGAGCCATGACGACCAAGGCCAGGCGGGCGCCAGCGGGCGCAGAGGAGGCAGTTTCCTCTTTGGTGCTAAGGAGGCAAGGACAGGCGTGGGTTCCCGAGGAATTTCCCAAAGGTTTCCATTCCGGTGCTACAAGACCAAGACCACGGGCTCGGCAAGGTGGAGGTCATCACCGAGCCCACCGTTGCGTCACGACCAGAAGCTTTGCAGGAGAAGACCACCTTTTGTCAGGATAGGATGTACTACTTGTCCCCTTTCAAATTGGTCGTTGTGGGATCCCTTCCCGCCTAAGTTTCGAGGGAAGAGGAACAAGGCCACTATAAATATAGGTTAGCCACGACCATAGAAGAGGTCAACCCATTCTCACCCCCGAGCCCTCGCGAGGCCGCTCATCCACTGTACTGGTTCATCCTCAACCTCCTCGTGAGGCCAATCCACCACAAAGCAGGAGTAGGGTTTTACACCGCAAGGTGGCCCGAACCTGGGTAAACTGCCGTGTTCATCTTCTTCCTTGCTCATGCGAATCCAGCTAGGCTAGGCTGTGGGGCGACGGGCTCTAAGCTTGAGAGGTTGAGATCTTCTCACACGCCCTAGAGTTCGAACCTTCTTCGGTCTGCGGAGCCCTGAATCCGACATTTGGCGTGCTAGGTAGGGGGCGTGTCGAAGCCTGCTCCTCCATCGACCATGCTTCGCCCTCGCCTCGCGGCCAACATGGCGGGTGTGGCCCTGCAGGCGTGGCCGCCCGAGGCATGCGGGGGCACCGCGGGTTGCCTAGCCTTCATCCCCAATCTGTGATGAGTGCAGTGGCCCGCGAGGTTCAGGCCGGCGTTACCCCCGCGATAAGACGGAGTCGCGGACCCCGAAGGGTTCCTCTGGTCATACGCGCAGGCCATCGAGGCGACGGGCGGCGACGACAAGGCCATGGCAAACTGGTTCCCCCTCGCCCTCACGGAGGCTCCTCTATCCTGGCCCCGTGGCCTCCCGCATGCCTCGATCTCCTCTTGGGAGGAACTCTACGACCAATTCATCACACACTTCGCGGCCCCAGGGTCCCACGTGGTCGCGTGCATCATCGGTGGATCGCAGGCGCCCACGTCAGGCCGCCACATCAAGCAGCTTCTTCATCAACAAGGTACCGCCCGACCGCAGCGCGTGGCGGCGCAAGGCCGCGCCGGACCTGAGACCGCCATCACCTTCAATTCCAGAGACCACCCCAAGGCCACGACCGCGGCGGGTGCTCTCCCCATGTTGTGTACTCCCACCATCAGCAACGTCGCGGTGACCAAGACCCTCATCGACGGAGGTGCCGGCCTAAACGTCCTCTCGGTGGAAACTTTCGATTTGCTTCATGTACCATATGATCAGCTACTCCCCACATGGCCTTTCTCAGGGGTGGTCAAAAGCGCGGCCGCTCCCTTGGGGCAGATACGCCTCCCCGTCACCTTTGGCACACGCGACAACTACCACACCGAGCTCATCGACTTCGACATCACCCATATCGGCCTCCCGTACAATGCCATCCTGGGGTATCCGGCCCTCGCCAAGTTCATGGCGGCTACCCATCCGGGTTACAACGTCGTCAAGATGTCGGGCAGCAGCGGCATCATCATGGTGGTCGGGGATACAAAGGATGCGGTCCGGACCCTCAAGCTTGTCTACAGGGCCGTGGCCTCTTCGCGCCCTGCCACCGCAGGTGCAGTAGTGGCTCAGGAGGCCGCGCCCACGAAGAAAAGCAGCTATTCTCTCAGGACCGGGCTGAGACGAAGTAGGTGCCTATCAACACCGGGGGCTCGGGCCCCACCTTCACCATTGGTGCGGGCCTTCCTCTGGATCAGGAGGAGGCACTGGTGGCATTCCTGAGGGCCAATAAAGACGTATTTGCGTGGGAAGCGTCGGACTTGGTCGGTGTCCCGAGGGAGGTAATTGAGCATCACCTGATGGTGTGCCCTGGCAGGCGCCCGGTGAAGCAAAAAGCGCGGTGCCAAGCACAAGAGAAGTAGGCGTTCATCGTCCAAAAGGTCAGCAAGCTCCAAGAGGCCGGCCTCATCGGGGTGGTGTGACACCCGGACTGGTTGGCGAATCTTGTGATCGTCCCCAAGAAAGGCAGGAAGGAGCGCATGTGCGTCGACTTCACCAGCCTCAACAAGGCCTGCCCTCAGGATCCTTTCCCGCTCCCGCGTATCGACCAGATCGTGGACTCCACCGCTGACTACAATTTGCTATTCTTCTTGGATGCCTTCTCGGGATATCACCAAATCAATTTGGCGGCAGAGGACGTCGAGAAGACAGCCTTCATCTCTCCGTGCGGTGTGTACTGCTACACTTGCATGCCCTTCGGGTTGTGGAACGCTGGCGCCACTTTCCAGCGACTGATGCACATAGCACTCGGGCCGCAGTTGGGGAGGAACGCGGAGGCATACGTTGATGACATCATGGTCAAGTAGCGGGAAGCAAGGACCTTGATCAAAGATCTGGAAGAAACGTTCGCTAACCTGCGCAGCATAAACCTGAAGCTCAATCTAGAGAAGTGTGTGTTCGGGGTCCCGTCCGGCAAGCTACTGGGTTTCCTAGTGTCGCACAGAGGGATCGAAGCCAACCCTGAGAAGGTCAATGCAATAAAGCGGATGAGCCTACCTCAGACCCTCAAGGAGATGCAGAAGCTCGCAGGGTGCGTAACCTCTTTAGGGCGCTTCATCTCCATGCTTGGTGAGCGCGCCCTCCCTTTCTTCAAGCTGATGAAGAAGAAGGGCCCGTTCGAGTGGACCCCGGAAGCTAAGGCGGCCTTCAAAGACCTCAAGCGATACCTCACGAGCCCACCTGTCATGGTGGCGCCACGCCCGTGTGAGCCTCTGGTGCTCTACTTGGCGGCCACCCCCCACTCGGCCAGTGCGGCGCTCGTGGCAATCAGAGAGGGGCCCACCAGCGCAGGCTTGAAGCAGAGTGGCCAGCTGGAAGCCGCGCAACCTTTGCTGTCCCAGGGTGATGCTCCTGAGGACCCCATTGCTTCATCGACCCCCGAGCCTCACGAGCCCCTTGTGCCCCCGATGGAGTAAGGCGCCCCCGACTCCTCACCACTCATCGAGCACCTGGTGTACTTCATCAGCACGGTGTTGTGCGATGCATGCGCGCACTACCCCATGCAGCAGAAACACCTGCTCGCACTCCTCGTCACCTCTAGGAAACTGCGTCACTACTTCCAAGGCCACCCCATCAAGGTTGTATCAGTGTATCCCCTGGAGAAGGTGCTGCGTAGCCCCTACGCCATCGGGAGAGTTGCAGAATGGAACATTGAGCTTCAGGCCTTCCAGCTGGAATTCAGCACGACTAGGGTCATCAAGGGGGCGGCCCTGGCCGACTTTGTGGCGGAGTGGACCGAGGGCCAATCCCTCGCACCCGGCGATGAAGCACCTGACGGATGGGTCATGCACTTCGATGGTGCCTTCATGCAGCTTGGCGCGGGGGCTGGAGTCGTGCTCATCTCGTCGACCAAGGACAAGCTGTACTACGCCGTGCAACACTGCTTCCAGCGCGGCGAGAAGGTCTCCAACAACATTGCAGAGTATGAGGGATTGATTGTCGGCCTCAGGGCCGCGGCTGGCCTGGGAATCAAACGCCTTACCATCAAGGGCGACTCCCAACTCCTCGTCAACTTCTCCAACAAAGAGTACAAGCCAAAGGATGAACACATGGAAGCTTACTTGGAAGAGGTACGTAAAATCAAAAAACACTTCTTGGGCTTGGAATTGCAGCACATCCCGCGGGGCACGAACAAGGAAGCTGACGACATCGCCAAGAGGGCGTCCTGCCGCAAGCCCCAGAGGCCTGGCATCTTTGAAGAAAGGCTTCACAAGCCGTCCGCGGCTCCCACGGCCGTGGGTTCGGCGTTGCTCAGGGAGGAGTTGCCGCCAGCCCCGATCTCAGGAGCCCCGGCCTGTGGCCCGGCCTCAGGAGCTCATTTACTCCTGGCGCTGGAACCTCAGGCAGGCTGCTGGACCGAGGTGTTCAAGGCGTACCTCATCCGTGGCACCTTTCTAGAGAAAGAGGAGGATGCAGAGCGCGTGGTCCGCCAGGCCACTACTTATTGCTTGCAGGACGGCGAGCTGTACCGATGACGCCCCAACGACGTCTTGCTGCGGTGCATATCTGACGAACAAGTTGCTGGCTAATATCCACGGGGGGGACTGCGGGCACCACTCCTCGTCGCGCACCCTCATGGGCAAGGTGTTCTGTAGCGGCTTCTACTGGCCGACGGCGCTCAACGACGCCACCGAGCTGGTACGATCCTGCGAGGCCTGCCAGTTCCACGCCAAGCAGATCCACCATCCCGCGCAAGGCCTCCAGACCATCCCGCTCTCGTGGGCGTTTGCGGTCTGGGGATTGGATATCCTGGGCCCGTTCCCTCGGGCGGCTAGTGGATACCGCTACCTGTACGTCGCCATCGACAAGTTCACCAAGTGGGCGGAAGTAGAGCCAGTACGCACCATCCCCGCTGGCTCAGCCGTCAAGTTCATCAAGGGCCTCGTGAGCCGTTTCGGTGTCCCTAATCGTATCATTACTGACAATGGCTCACAATTCACGAGCAATCTCTTCAGGGCGTACTGCTCTAACCTTGGAACGCAGATATGCTACGCTTCGGTGGCACACCCACAGAGCAACGGCCAGGTCGAGCACGCCAACGCGAAGGTCCTGAGGGGCCTCAAGACAAGAAGCTTCAAGAAGAAGCTTGAGGCTTGCGGCAGGGGTTGGCTCGGTGAGCTTCAGTCTGTGCGGTGGTCTATCCGCACTACTGCGACTAAGCCCACCGGCGAGACCCCGTTCTTCCTCGTCTACGGGGCCGAGGCGGTCCTCCCTCACGAGGTCAGGCTTCGCTCCCCGCGGGTCCTGGCATTCGATGAGGCGCGTCAGGATGCCTCGCGGGGGATAGACCTCGTGCTCGGGAAGGAAGCCCGCCGCCAAGCCTCGCTCCGTGCAGCGAGGTACCAGCAGTCGTTACCACTGCCGCAGCGTCCGCTCCCGGACCCTCGAGGTGGGAGACCTTGTCCTAAGGCGGGTCCTTTCTAGGGAGGGCCTTCACAAGCTCTCGCCCATGTGGGAGGGCCCGTTCAGGGTCGCCTGCATCTCCAGGCCTGGCGCCGTACGCTTGGAGACACAGGACAGGGTCCCCATCCAGAATGCTTGGAACATCCAGCACCTCCGGAGGTTCTACCCATGACACTCTCACGTAATAATGAGTGGGGCTGTACACACCCCAGAGTCTCCTAAGTGCCGCCCCTGGGCCTCACGGGGGCTCCCACCCATGCCCAAGTGGAAGCTCCATGCTCTGCGCTCGCGGACGACACGGTCAATCAGCGACTATGCCCACGCCTAGTGGAAGCCCCATGCTCCGCGCTGGCGGGAAGACCAGAAGACTAGCATAGGTGCCGAACACGGTTGTTCTTTTGCTTTGCTCTTGTAATCAAATTTGCTGTTCTTGGAATGAATTTGAGCTTTTCGCGTCTTTATTCAAAAAGGGGGGGGTTTTCTTCTTTTTCTGTTCATTTCTTCCCGCAGTGCTTCCCCTCTTGACTTTCGTTCTTAAGCGGTGTGGTGGTTGCCCATGGCTCACTCCATCGCACCCCACGAGCAGGGGCTTGGCACGATATGCTTGAGTTGCCTTAGGCCGCTCATGCGCACACCTCGCAAAGGCCTTGGCGTCCGATCCTCACGCGGCGCTCTCGAGCGAGTTAGCAAGCACACACCGATTACGGCCCCTCGGCCTCAGGAGTGCTCGCCTCCCCTCCCTACCGAGCATCGCGCTCTGGCACGCTATTAATGGCCGGCCCTCGCCTGGGGGCTCCAGAGGCCTACGCAAATTGCCCCCGCGACCCTCACGAGGGCATGCCATTCAAGGCTCAGGAGCTTGTCAAGGGGCCTCCCTAGGTCATCACCAGGAGAGGCTCCGGAGGAGTGCGCCACCACGACAAGGGGACCCGCCAAGGGTCACAAGCGCACTAAGCTAAGTTATTCTAATTACGCGAGGTAGTAGTCTTTTAATTAACGGTAATATGATGTCGGAGTACGAGCATGAAACACTAATATGAAGGCACAAGTGCCACAATTCATTACATGTCCCGCAGGGCTTTTTGCAAACTCTTGATGCAGGAAATTAAAAAAAGGCGATGAAGCAAAAGAAGCGGCCACCCGAGGGTTGCTGCTCCTGAGGCGTGGCTCCGTCACCACCCACGCTTAGTTGGAGTCCCCCTCCTGCTTAACGGGGGTGTGGTGTTGAGGCAGCTCGGCATCCCCATAAGCGGGAACAAGACAGCATGGCGGCCTGCCGCCCTCGTGGGTCCGGGCATGATGACGAGGCGGCTCACCGTAGTCGTCATTGCTTGAGCTCCCCCCGAAAGAGACGTCGCCGCTGCTGCTAGAGGCGTGGCGGCCAAGGGCAAGTTCGCCGCTGAAGACGCTGCCACCGCGCCGGCCATCGTCGTCCGAAGGGTGGTCGCCGTCGTCGTCGCCCTCCGGGCAACACCCCAGGCGGCTGCCATCCTCCCCAAAGAACCTGACGAAGAGCATTGCCGTCCCGTTATACTTGAAGTGGAGGGTGCGCCTCCCCTTCAGACCGCGGGCGCGGCCAAATGACTGCCATCCGTGGGCCAGAAACACATGGCCGATGGACTTGACCTCGACCTCCACCCACGAGGACCCGTTGCAGCAGCCGTCAGGCTGCAGCCATAGCCTAATGGGTCCTGCCGCCGACAGCTCCTTCCCGAAGGAGCTCGGAAGCAGAAGCCAAGTGCCTGGCGGGCCCTCCACCCGCACGACGAACTCACGCGCCCAGTCGCTCGAGCAGGCACGCGAGCACGACAGTCGGCTGGCCACGGCACGCCTTCCCCCCTGGCCATGGCTGCTAGCGCCCCCGTGGCCACCCTCGCGGGGGAGGGCCATCTCCCGGCTGCTGAAGTTGTTCCGAACTGCCAGAGGCGGACGCCCGTGCCCCCATGAAGACGTCGCCGGTGCGGTCATGGATTTGCGGGGACGGTCGCGCCCTCTCTTAGCCGGCGGTGCCTCCGGTCCGGCTTGAGGGGCCTTGCCCTTCTCTTCGGCCAAGAACCTCCTCGGTGGCGCCATGGTCGCTTCGGTAAGGTGGCGGCGCGACAGGGATAGGAGAAGAGGAGATTGCAGATGAAAGGATGAGGACGGGCTGGGGGCTCTGCCTCCCTCGCCCTCTTATAGGCGGTCGAAGGCTAACCGGCGCCCTTCCATGTTCTGAGCGATGATGGCGCTGCTGCATGTGCCAGGCAGTTGTTAAGTCGATGCAGTTGCCGAGGCGGCATGGGGAAGCGGAGGCGTCCGCGTCTCGTCAAGCGCCACACGTCAGCCTGGCCCACAGGCGATTGGGGCCCGCGGCGCTTCACCCTTGCCCCTTAGCTTCGCCTCAAAGCCAGCCCGAGCATGCCTTGGGCCCGGGGGCTACTGTCGGCGTTCTGGGAACCAGGGTACCCAGACTTGCCTGCCTGCGGCCCACGGCATGGCTCCCTCGACGGCCTGGTACGGCCCATCTCCAAGACCACCAAGACAAGACCCTCGTGATGGACCAGGCCTTGCGAGGAGGACGACACCAAGACCTCCCGAGGGAGCAGCCTCCCCAGGCGGCCTCCCGAGGAGCGGAGATTTCTATGCAGGTACCCAGCCTCACGAGGCTGCGATGACATGAGCCATGACGACCAAGGCCAGGCGGGCGCCAGCGGGCACAGAGGAGGCAGTTTCCTCTTTGGTGCTAAGGAGGCAACGATAGGCGTGGGTTACCGAGGAATCTCCCAAAGGTTTCCATTCCGGTGCTACAAGACCAAGACCATGGGCTCGGCAAGGCGGAGGTCATCACCGAGCCCACTGCTGCATCACGACCAGAAGCTTTGCAGGAGAAGACCACCTTTTGTCAGGATAGGATGTACTACTTGTCCCCTTTCAAATTGTCCTTTGTGGGATCCCTTCCCGCCTAAGTTTCGAGGGAAGAGGACCAAGGCCACTATAAATATAGGTTAGCCACCACCATAGAAGAGGTCGACCCATTCTCACCCCCGAACCCTCGCGAGGCCGCTCATCCACTGTACTGGTTCATCCTCAACCTCCTGAAGAGGCCAATCCACCACAACGCAGGAGTAGGGTTTTACACCGCAAGGTGGCCCGAACCTGGGTAAACTGTCGTGTTCATCTTCTTCCTTGTTCACGCGAATCCGGCTAGGCTAGGCTGTGGGGCGACGGCTTGAGAGGTTGAGATCTTCGCACACGCTCTAGAGTTCGAACCTTCTTGGGTCTGCGGAGCCCTGAATCTAACAAGAAGAGCAACTGTTCTCAGGTCAGATTCCGTTGCTATGGTACATACTCCTTTGCTCTTGCATCACTGTATTTACTCATACCAACTAATTTCGAATTTGAAGGATCCAATTGAAACTCCAGTGGGGCAACAGGTATGTTTTAAACCTATTTCTTTAACTGGATTGTTGTTCTAACTTCTTGCTCTATGTTGATTTTAGTTTCGGTTGTATAAACAGTTGTTCTCATGTCATGCACATTACAAGTGTTGCCGGTGCTGTGTTGTTTCCCACACTTATATTCTGTCTATGCTGCCGTGTCTTAAAAAGATATGATTTGAACTTTGTCTCTATCTTGATTTGGCAACATAAACTAGAATGATATAGACAATACAGTGACCATAGTACATAGATATATGTTTGTTTCATGCTGTTATCCTGTCCACCTTACTACTAAACCGGTTTACCAAAATGAGTTACATATACTACATGCTAAACCTGTGATGTGTCTGCTTGTTTCTCTTGTAGAATGCGAACAGAATATTGGAGAAGAGCACCCCATTATGCAATGGTAGAGAAAGTAATGCAGATAAGGTTCAAGATAGTGAGACAACCCTGTTGGTCTCCAAGAAAGGTGATAAAAACTATCTTGTAGATAGTGAGACAACCCCAAAGTCCTGCGTTGATGTAGTGTTCGAGTTACTGGCCACTACCGCTGGCAGAAGCTCTTCGAACTTGCTGCCTGAATCACTTCGGCTTCTTCAGTCTCAGCTACAAGCTGAAAGGCATCAGTCAGCTGTGCTGCGGCAAGAAGCCGAAGGACTAAGGAAGTCCCTGCAGAATTCAGATGCATACTTTCTGGAGCAACAGCAAGCGCTGGACGATTTTAGCGCCAAACAAGAGAAAACTAATAAGCTTGCTAAGCTTCTTGCCAGCATGGTGGGTATCCAGGATATCATTTCTTGAGCTCTTCTGAAGTGGTTTCAGTTCTGGACTTGTTTTGCTGTCGCATTTATTTTCACTAGTGGCCAATTTAGACGCCCAGTGTATGTAATATGCTGCTTTGTTCACTATATTTGCACTGATGGCGAACTTTGATGCCCAATGGACGTAATATTTGTAATAGCCGTAATAGCCTAGCATAAGTTGCTTGCTTATTTATTTCCTTATTGTCATGTTTATTTTTTTGCTTGTAGTCGCTACACTTCTTTTTCCGCGGTAACCTTTTTATTTAGAACTAGGCCACAATAACCATGGGCAACATACAGACCGTTGTAACCATGGTCCTGCTGCCTGCTGTAGTGAGCCTCCTAAGGTCTGTATGATCCATGGGCCTTCTATGGGCCGTAGATTCAATGGGACATCTACGGGTCGTATGATCGATTCGCCAAACATGGGCCGTACCTTCGTGGACAATTAACGGACCGCAATAT
Source organism: Thinopyrum elongatum (assembly GCA_011799875.1). NCBI lineage: Eukaryota > Viridiplantae > Streptophyta > Magnoliopsida > Poales > Poaceae > Thinopyrum > Thinopyrum elongatum. The sequence continues at coordinate 528,804,298 of CM022303.1, read as the reverse complement.
GGGCCGTAAACGGGCTATAATGGGAATCCTCTGTTTATGGGCCGACCATAATGGGCCATTAATAGACCCACGTGTACAACGGGCTTAATTCTATCGGCAGGCATAATGGGACGTTAATGGGCCATATTTGATGACGCTATGAAAACGGCCCAATAGATTAAAGGGCCACAGACGGGCTGACTTTAACCACGGGTTGAATATGGCCCACAAGCGGAACAGGCCAGTAATGGACCGTAAGTAATCGAATGCCGGAAATGAGCCCAATAATAAATGGGCCCTTAGAAGGCTGAAAGATAACACGGGCTGAAACGGCCGAATAGAATAATGGGCCATTAATGGGTATAAAGCGATATACTGTTCATTATGGGCCAATTTCACCATTGGCCGTTTATGGGCCAAGATTTACAAAGGGCCTCAAATGGGCCGAAAGACGTCATGGGCCATACATGGGCCGGAAGTTACAACGGGCTAGAATCATATTGGACGGCCCATATGGTGCTACTGGGCCTAATTCGGATAGGCTATAACAGGCCGTGAGTTAGCGGGCTGTAAATGGGCTATATGAGAGCAGGCCGTTAACAGGCCTTCCGTGGTCTGGCCCGCTACCTTTTGACTAAGTCAAACGGGCCGGCCTTTTGACCTGAATGGGCCACTGTTGTGCCGAGCCACGTGTCGATGTATCATAGGCGCGTCCCCTCCATTCGCTGGATGACATCTGTCCTAGCACTAAGCTGACACGTGGATACTCCGGCGAATGAGAATTTTACACGTGGAAAATCCCCATTGGTCGGGGCTGTTAACGGGTTATCGGATCCAAACCGGAACCCGATAGCTTAATGGCGACCCGTTACGGTGGATGCCACGTGTTGGTTACCCTTGACGAAAATACTTCCATGACGCATGATTTATCGTCATGGAAGTGGTCACTTCCGTGATGATAATTTTGGTATTGTCATGGAACACTTCTACGACAGCACAGGTATGACTATCTTGATTCTATCATAAAATCGTCATGGATGTACATGCATGACAGAAAACGTGACCTACTGTGACAAACACGTATCATCACAGAAGTGGCTTTTTTGTAGTGATAATAATACAATATTATTGCCTCTAGGGCATATTTCCAACAGTCTCCCACTTGCACTAGATTCAATAATCTAGTTAGCACTTTTAACTTTTACATCAATGGCAATCCGGTGTCAATCCATGCTTTGCTTGTGTATAGGCTTCGTCCTATCAAAACTGACAACTTCAGATCCGCGTGTATCATTTGCATTTCTATGCATCTATAATGCTTTCACAAGAATTCATAATTTGTGTGAAACCGGCTTTGTATATATATTGAATCACTTGAAGAACATTTGATTCCTTAGATTGAGTTATGGAACCACTATTAAGAATAGTATACTAATGATACAATCATCTAGAAACCATACCAAGCTCATGAATGAACTTTCGATTCATCACCATTCACTTTTGCTTCTAAAGCAATAATATACTTAGCCTTCTGTTATAGAATTCACCACAGTAACTTTTGGGACCAATTCCAACTTACTGTGCCATCATAAATCACTTTTAAATTGAAATCAAAAAATCACTTGGAGCATAGATGAAGATTTTATCGATGTACTACTTACAACGAGCCTTAATTGATGTAACTCCTTACAACAATCTCTTCATTTTCTCCGTGTGTGAGAAACATGTCGTTAATCCTTAACGACATTTTTCATTGTTGTCCTATGATCAACAATTTGACCATACTACTAACTTTTACTTACAACTAACTTGGAGTATTGGAAATATTTAGTTGTTTACATACCATGGAATACAAGTGTGATTGAAATCATATTTCGCTCATCAGTATTTCAGGATACCGACTCCTTCCATGTGACATTGACAAGAAACTCTTCTTTGACATTTTACATAATAAACTGCTTTAGTATTCTGTCAATATGTATTTTGGCTAAGTCCGGTTAGACACTATTATCTGCATAGATCATTATGTCTAATACCAAGACTATTCATTGCCTAAGCATTTTACTGAAAAACTAGTTTCAATAAAGTCTTAATCTGTGTCAAGAAAATAACTTCCAATCAATAATATGGCATGTACATATAGTGTTTAGAAATATTTATCATGCTCCCACTTACTTCCTTGTAAATACAAGCATCTTCGCTTTACTCGATGAAATCAATTTATTTGACCATTTCATTAGTACGAAGATTCCAACACCACTATGCTTGCTTCAGATCATTATAGGATCTCTTGAAGTTTGCATACTTACTAGCATCCTCTGGATCAACAAAATTACCTTGGATCGTATAAAACATACAACCTTGGTTCTGTTTCCATCTCATGGAATCATTTTGACATCCATCTGTTTTATTGAAATATTTAATAATTGCTACTTTAACCTTAACTGACTTTAAGTATTGCTATGATGAGACAATCTCGTCATAGTCAATTCTTTGATCTTGTCATAAACTATTTGTAACAGGTCAAGCATTATAAAACATTTTTTTATCTTTGTTAGTTTATAGATCCATTACTATTCTTTAGACTCTAAGTCTTTCGAAGGGTTCATCAAGTTCTAAGCTTGAATTATGTGAATCGATACATCTCGGATTATGTTGGCATATACCCAATTTCCGGAGTCAGGGCCTATCAATGCTTCTCTCTAATTTATAGGTTCATTGTTTGCCCACAATATTTCGTCTGCATACCACAAAGGTCTGCATGAATTTTCCCAACCTATATAGTTCAGCTGCAAATTCGACCGTAGTCTCTACATATCATGTAGAGGCTTTTGTATCAGTCGCAGTAAGAAATTCTAGAATTACTTCCAATGTTTCTTTTCTTTGAGCTGATTACGAAGATTCCGCAATCTTGTCGAGTTGCACTGTCCTCCCACTCACTCTTTTGTAGAAAACATTTTCTTCAAAACTTCCGCACTCTATGGCAATACTTTGCCTCGGCGTAGTGATAGAGGAATACCCAACTATTTGGGATAACCTACAAAGTAGCACTTATTTCAATAAATTTGATGGTGCTCCCTTTTCAGTGTGAAAGCCACAGTCTCTAAAGCATCAGTTTAAAAGTATATTGGCAAAATAATTAATGTCATCTTTGATCTCACCATGTCATACACAGTTTGATTGCATCTACTTAAAACATTCTACTCTCAGTAGTGTTTCTAGGAGGTGCGAGCTATAAAATTCTTTTATAGCTCATCAGACATTCGCTAAATTTGTAACTTAAATATTCTTTTCTGCAATCCAATTGTAGAAACATAATTTTCTTGTTACAATAATTTCTACTTCATTTTGAAAACCTTTTGAAACACTTCAAAAGATCTAGATTTATGCCTCAATTAGTAAATATAAATATCTACTTGAGTCATCCTTGAAGATAGATAAATCCACTGCTTGCAACAACACTTATTGGACTACACACATCGATATGCATATTGCCAATTATTTTGTTGCTCGTTCACTATGGCCCGTGAATGGTATTTTAGTTTACTTCTCTAATTGGACGAAACTTGCAAGTGTCAGATGATTCTCAATCAGATGACTTCAAAATTCATCACTATGAAATTTCTCCATGCTAGTTTCTCCAATGTGACTAAATGTAGTGCCACACAGATGTGGTATTCTTTTAGTCTTGCGACAATTCGCGTCAGTGTTATGGATGTTCAATTTTATTATCAATATTCATAACATACATCTTATTCACAATAAGAGTATGCCTTCTTATTGACAATAAGAGTATGCCCTTTTGTTCATAACATTGAACAACTATTGTTCTGTCATGGACAACCTCCTTCATAGCATCGAACAACTATTGTTCTGTCATGAAGAATCTCCTTGCAACTTCTACGCAATGGGCTAGAGTGTACGAAAACTCTAAAATGAATTATGATAATAAATACAAAGGTAATACACTGATAGAAATATTGTAACCTTTTATGATCCATCAAAATATTTTAACCTCATTATTTGTTGGTCATTTAGGCCGTTCGAAGTTTCTTGCAATGATTTGAAATAATATGCAATCGAGTCGATATCCTTGTGATTAACCTTTTAACCACAATACCGAAGAATCACTGATCAAAAAATTGATCATTTTTTTTCCAAGAACTACCCTTTACTTGACCAACCACCTCTGCATCTCATAACTTGTAAGACATTCATACCTAAGCTGGACATTCCAGTCTTCTTTTCTTTCTGCCTTTTACTTCTTATAGTTTTACTTCAATATTTCTCTTACTCTCTGAAGAAACAACAACTTTAAGAGTGTCGTCAGCCCTGAACTTCCCTAGGCATGTAAGTCTTATTACATCCTTTGGTTTTGTTCTTTCTCTACAAGTTTTCACCGTCAACACATGACTGGCTTTCTTCCGGATCTTATGCATTTTAGTCTTAAACATAGTTGAATACTTCACTAGAATTTGCAAACAAAACACTTCTTTAGATATCGCATATCTTTTAGCCTTTGTTTGTTTCTGAAAACAATTTACAGTTCCAAGAGTATCACATAACTATCCCAAACATTTTGAAGTTCAGGTTTCTCGGAAGCAAGCAGACTGTAATGCAATTCTAGCTTTTGGATCAAAGGACGTGAGTCTCATCATCCATAGCATCAGCAAGAGAGTATTGTAAACATGCAGTAGGACAAAATCCTTCTTGGCACTTTTAGAGGACGATCCTCTCAAACATAAAGTTTCAACCAGATAAATAACAGTCAATCAATTTCAACAACAATGGTGGAATTATGAGCCATAATTCTACAACTATAATGCAAACTACACATAGACATTGTTCATAATTAATTTGCACTAGTTATTAAACTTAATTAATACATAATTGTTCTCCCAGTCAAATCAATATCTCTCATAATTGAGAGTGAGTGTTACAAGATCCAAGCCTAGTTCTCAGCCATTGATGTGGACATCACTGATGATGAGAATTTTGACCGGTGAGCAATCTTTTACCGATCATATCTCCATAGGACTCTTGTTCATCTTTCGATGCTTTGTGCTCCGAGCTCAGAACGATTCTGCTAGAACTTCAAGACAACCGAGTGCTATCTGCAAGCATGGTCTGACCATCCCCGTCTTATACCTCACATCCCGTTTGTGCTCAATGGGACATGACCCACTCTAGAACTCTACGTGTTATAGGCGGTTGCAACACTGGGAAGAGCACCTTTTAACTTGATATTTACTGTGAGAGATCACCCTAATAATTGACTACTGCACAATCAAAGGGTGCAAACAACAAAGGGATAAACATCTCAGGCAATTCATAATAGCATTATATGGTATAGCCCTAGGCGCCGGGAGTTCTCCGTGATCGTCTTCAATCTCCAGTTGAAGCAACGTGATGGCCAATATTAAGTTACCGTGACAAACGTTTCAAAAATGTTGCCTTGGCGGCAATCTCAGAAAATATTGCCGTGCCGACCGTTTCAGAAAACGTTGACGTGACACCAGAAATCTGAAATTTCACCGTGGCACAAAATTATAGCTCCTCGTCCCGCGCCTTGGTACACCTTCTCCTCGTCGGGGTCCTCCGTGTACGTCTTTCCACCATCACATGTAACCTATCTCTACGATAATTACATTAAGGTGGCAATCTCTTGGCTCCAGCCATCATGTCGTGACGCGCAGGCCACTTAACAGTACAACATATAACCATCTCATAAAAAAACTCATTATCATGACGAAGGCTATACCACATCATATGCAAACCCTGCAAAACCAAGTTAGACGTCCTCTAATCGGTTTTAGCAAAATTTTATTTACGTGGTTAACCAGTTTTATCAATAAAGACTAGCTACCTATGCAAGCACAACAAGGCGATATTATTGATGCTAGATTAAGTTTTGGGGTGTGTGAAAGAGAGACTTAATTAAAAGTCTCATCCCCCACACTAAACTTCGTCAATACGCATGACCCCCTAGAAGATTATCCATCTTCGGCACCCTCTTGTGTACGCGACGGTTCACTATTCCCAACTATGATGTAGCCCAAGGAACTGTTAGCAGATCGTCGACAGCCAGAGACGATCGATTGTCAGAACCTTGTAGCAAAACTACATCATTCTGCCGATGAACTGAACCGAAGCAACACTCGTGGGAAGCATAGCAAGAACATCAACCCTCACATATCAGATGTGATCTAGATCACAACCTGCATCTACTCATAAACCTGCTCATGATGCCACTGTTGGGAAATGTAGTAGAAAAAAAATTGCCCTACGATCACCCAGGAACAATATGAAGATGCATAACGGGTTGTGATCAACGATCGTTACCTGCTCCGGTAGTGCAGCGGAAGTAGAAGAGTCGATGTAGATCGTACTTGGATTCCCTCGAACGTCAATACGATCTAGCAAACCGCCCTCGAACGACCCCTCGAACGGAAGACTGAAAGCACGGCCTCTTCATACGTCTCCAACGTATCTATAATTTTTGCTTGTTCCATGCTGTTATATTATCATTCTTGGATGTTTTACAATCATTTTATAGCAACTTTATATCATTTTTTGGGACTAACCTATTGACATAGTGCCCAGTGCCATTTGCTGTTTCTTGCTTGCTTTTTACTTCGCAGAAAATCAATACCAAACGGAGTCTAAACGCAGCGAAACTTTTTGGAGATTTTTTCTGGACCAGAAGACACCTGTTGGGCCAAAGAAGTACTAGAGGGGGGCTCTGAGGGGAGCACAAACCACCAGGGCGCGCCTAGGGGCCCAGGCGCACCCAGGTGGGTTGTGCCCACCTCGGCCGCCTCCCACACCGCCTATTTGCTCTATAAATACCCTGAAAATCCAAAAACCCTAGGGGAGTCGACGAAACACAATTCCAGCCGCCGCAAGTTCCAGAAACACCAGATCCAATCTAGACACCATCACGGAGGGGTTCATCATCCTCGTTGGTGCCTCTCGATGATGCGTGAGTAGTTCATTGTAGACCTACGGGTCCGTAGTTAGTAGCTAGATGGCTTCCTCTCTCTCTCTCTCTCTTTTGATTCTCAATACAATGGTCTCTTGGAGATCTATTTGATGTAACTCTTTTTGCGGTGTGTTTGTTGGGATCCAATGAACTTTGAGTTTATGATCAGATCTATTTTATCCATGAAAGTTATTTGAGTTTCTTTTGATCTCTCATATGCATGATTACTTATAGCCTCGTATTTCTTCTTCGAATCTTTGGTTTAGTTAGGCTAAGTAGATCAATTTTTCTTGCCATGAGAAGAGGTGCTTTGTGATGGGTTCGGTCGTGCGGTGTTCTTTCCCAATGACAGAAGGGGCAGCAAGGCACGTATTGATCGTTGCCATTAAGGATAACAATATGGGGTCTATTCCTACATGAATAGATCTTATCTACATCATGTCATCATTCTTATTGCATTACTCCGTTTCTCCATGAACTTAATACACTAGATGCATGCTGTATAGCGATCGATGTGTGGAGTAATAGTAGTAGATGCAGGCAAGAGTCGGTCTACTAATCTTGGACGTGATGCCTATATAATGATCATTGCCTGGATATCGTCATAATTATTTGAAGTTCTATCAATTGCCTAACAGTAATTTGTTTACCCACCGTATGCTATCTTTCTTGAGAGAAGCCACTAGTGAAATCTACGGCCCTCGGGTCTATCCTTCTTCCTATTTGCTTTCCGATCTATTATTTGCCAGTTTTATTTTCAGATCTATATTTCCAAAACCCCAAAAATACCTTGCTGCACTTTTTATTTGCATATTTTATTTCGTGTTTTATCGAGATCTATTTATCCAATCTATCACAATTTCTATCCCGTCCACTCGCCAATTTCTGGCACCGTTACCCGAAAGGGATTGACAACCCCTTTAACACGTCGGGTTGCAAGTATTTGTTCTTTGTGTGCAGGTACCGTTTACATAGTGTTGCTTGGTTCTCCTACTGGATTGATACCTTTGTTTCATAACTGAGGGAAATACCTACCGTAGTTGTGCTGCATCATCCCTTCCTCTTTGGGGAAATACCGACGTAGTTCAAGCGACCTCACCTCTCTACTTGGTTGCAAGCGTACGGTCTTCACGATCCGGCAGCGCTTTGGCGTCCAGAGCTAATCATCGCTGGAGAATTAGAGGGAGGATATTAGAACCACACGGGGCTTCTAATTATGAGGATTAGAGGTGGCTAGGGCTATCAATTAGTCAACTAGGACCAACAAGAACTAGAACTAGATCAACTAGAGGAGGCTCCAAAACTTGTGTTGCATAGGGTGGAAATCCTCTAGTATATATATAGGTTAGAGGGGAGCGAGAGGGAAACCACCAAAGGGGAAGGAGCCCCCTTGGTGTGCCAGCCTTCGGGGGGAGTCCTACTCCCTCCCCAAGTAGGATTCGCCCCCCCCCCCACTAGGAAAGGGGGGCGCCACTTCCACTAGGGCCCTTGTTGCCCAAGTTGCCTTCCACCTCTTGGCCTTATTAGGCCCATTGATATTAAATTAAATATATATTTGTTCTAAACATTTTCAGAGCATTATATATATAATTTAACATCCTCGGAAACATTTCCCACCTATATATATTAATCGGTAATACCCGGTATTACCCGATATTCACCGAAACCCTTCCGGTGACCCCGAAACGCTTCCGGAACCTCTCGGAACTATTTAGGATATTAATGAAACAATTCCACAAATATATTCTCATCACTCCCGTCCTACTAACACTCAATAGATCATGATTACCTTAAGCTTGTGACCCCGTAGGTTCGGTAACCATAGACATGAACAAACCCCCTTCGTTCAATGACCGATAGCGAAACCGTGGACATCCATATCGGTCCCTATGATTACACGAATGATATTCGAGTGAACCTTTGGTTATCATGTGATGTTCCCTTTGCTTCACGATACCTCACAAAACCCAGTGTGCACTGGTATCCTCCAGAGTCATCACCATGCTCACTATACTGTTGCTCCTGTTACCGGTTTTGTTCTTCTTTCTCGTTGACATGTTCCGACATCCCGTGATGTAGTCACCTATGTCTGGCCAAACGATGATGGATGTCGTCACACCAAGAGGGTCCTAAGAATATCTCTCCATCGTTGGAGGAGCAAATCCCACTCTCAAGCTGTCTGGTCACTTGTCAAACTTTCTGGTGAGCCTGAAAGTTGTCGTTATGATCACCTTGTTATAGATGACGTTTGAGCAACCCCAAAGCCCACCGTCCAGTAGCAAGTGACTGTCAGAGCTCTCAACCTCAAGGGTGGTGTTCTTGCTGAGGCTTCACAAACCATCCCGGCAAGGAGCTTGCCGGGGCTCGCAAATCACCCCGGCAAGAATCTTTGCCGGGGGCTCAGCTTGTCTTCTGCTCTCTGATTACTGGCTCGGATGCCGTCTTGGTTGCCTCGTATTTGCTCCCAGCTGTCCCTGGCAGGCCTTGCCGCGGGCGTGGCTGCAACTGCCCGTGCATAAGTAAGGGGTACCAAAAGGGCCCAAACTTTAGTACACCGACAGTGACCGAGACACTCTCATGGTCTAAGGAACTAAAACACATGCTACCACTCTATGTTATAACAGATGATTTTAGACGATATGATCACATAGTATAACAGACAAGTATTGGGTCAATTTAATATGATTGTTCTTCTAACGTCATACCCTCAATGTTGTTTTAGGACTATCGTTACACTTAATGATATCCTAAGATCCGGAAAACGTGATCACTAACAACACTTGAGCCAGTCTTAGAGGCGAGACCGGGAACCCATTGTTTACCGTTTATCATTCCACACGTGCATATGAGTTTTCCACTGAATCGCATATTCCTGGATCATAGCAGTTATTGCATGGAATATAAACTCTCAACTATGAATAATGAAAATATAATAATACAATATTATTGCCTCTAGGGCATATTTCCAAACATATAGAGCACCGCAAGATTGAATCCATTACAAAGCACCTCTCCCGCTGAAGATAAATCAATCTAGTTGGCCAAACCAAACGGATAGATCGAAGAGAAATACAAAGCTATAACAATCATGCATAATAAAGTTCAAAAAAGACGCAATTAGTTTCAATGAATAATCTGATCATAAACCCACAATTCATTGGATCCCAACAAACACACCGCAAAAGAAGATTACATCAGATAGAACTCCAAGAAGATCGAGGAGAACATGGTATTGAAGATCAAAGAGAGAGAAGAAGCCATAAAGCTACTAGCTATGGACCCGTAGGTATGTGTTGAACTACTCAAGCATCCTCGAAAGATAGTAAGGATGATGTAGAAGCCCTCCATGGTCGATTCCACGTCCGGCAGAGTACCGAAAAAGGCCTCCAGTTGGGATCGCGGAAGAACAGAAGTTGGCGATGGCGGAAAAAGTGTTTCAGGTGGCTCCCTGGGGGTTTCCCAATATTTGAGAATTTATAGAAGTGGAATTAGGTCAGACGAAGCCACGTGGGGCACACAAGGTAACAGGGTGTGTCCACCCCCCTGGGCGCGCCCTGTTGCCTTGTCGTCTTATTGTTTGTCCTCTGGTCTCGTCCCGCTTCTAGGGTCCCTTATGTCCAGCAAAAATCGTCAAAAAGTTTCGTAGCGTTTGGACTCCGTTTGGTACTGATTTTCTGGAAAATAAAAAATAAGCAGAAAACAGCAACTGGCACCGGGTTAATAGGTTAGTCCCCAAAAATGATATAAAATAGCATAAAATGCATATAAAGCATCCAACATTGATAATATAATAGTATGAAACAATCAAAATTATAGATACATTGGAGACGTATCACCCCACCGCAAACGGTTTATGATTTACATGAAGAAACCGCCTCCAATGAAAGGATGCCTGCACATTTGGAACCGCCTCCTATACACTATCATTACATGTGGTTTCTAAAGCAGAATAGTCTGTTAGTCTTTTTCCCATTTCAACAACATTCTAAATACTCATTCACTACATTTCATAATAAGCAAGCAAAAATAACACCTACTAGACACATAAGCCGAGTGTAACACTGGCATACACATGTAAGATGTATTTATAGTTGTCTTACAGGACACATGTCATGATCTGGGGAGTACAAGACCAAATGGCACACCGTGATTTATGTATATGTCGAGGGCCGACACTAATACGTCCATTTTGCATCATGTTTTCCTACAGTTATTTATAGTGTTTTTACTCATTATAACACTTTATGGAGTAATTCTAATGACTTTTCTCTCATAATATGCAAGTTTTAGACAAAGAGGGAGAATGCCGACAGCTGGAATTCTGGACCTGAAAAAGCTATGTCAGAGATACCTATTCTGCACATCTCCAAATGAGCTGAAATTTCACGGAGAATTATTTATGAATATATAAAAAATATTGGAATAAAGAACTACTGGAGGGGGTCACCAAGGCGCCCACAAGGCACCAGGGCGTGCCTCCCCCCTCTAGCGTGCCCTGGTGGGTAGTGGGGGCACAGGCCCACCTCCAGTGCCCATCTTCTAGTACATAAGGTCTTTTGACCAAGAAAAAAATAAGGAGAGGACTTTCGGGATGGAGCGCCGCCCTCTCGAGGTGGAACTTGGGCAGGAGCACTTTTGCCCTCCGACGGAGCGATTTCGCCTGGGAAACTTCCCTCCGGGAGGGGGAAATCGAAGCTATCGTCATCACCAACAACCCTCTCATCTTTGGGAGGCCAATCTTCATCAACATCTTCAACAACACCATCTCATCTCAAACCCTAGTTCATCTCTTGTGTTCAATCTTTGTATCAATCCCTCATATTGGTACCTGTGGGTGACTAGTAGTGTTGATTACATCTTGTAGTTGATGCTAGCCGGTTTATTTGGTGGAAGATTATATATTCAGATCCATTATGATATTTATTACTCCTCTGATCTTGAGCATGAACATGTTGTGTGAGTAGTTACTTTTGTTCTTGAGGACACGGGAGAAGCCATGTTGCAAGTAATCATGTGAATTTGATATTCGTTCGATATTTTTATGGTATGTATGTTGTGATTCCCTTAGTGGTGTTATGTGAACATTGACTACATGAAACTTCACCATCTTTAGACCTAAGGGAATTCATTGTGGAGTAGTTATTAGATGATGGGTTGCTAGAGTGACAGAAGCTTAAACCCTAGTTTATGCGCTATTTCATAAGGGACTGATTTGGATCCATATGTTTAATGCTATGGTTAGATTTTATCTTAATTCTTCTTTCGTGGTTGCGGATGCTTGCGAGGGGGTTAATCATAAGTGGGAGGCTTGTTCAAGTAAGAACAACACCCAAGCACTGGTCCACCCACATACCATATTATCAAAGTAGTGAACGCAAATCAAACCAACATGATGAAAGTGACTAGATCAAATTCACGTGTGTCCTCGAGAACGCTTTGCTTATTATAAGAGACCGTTCCGGCCTGTCCTTTGCCACAAAAGGATTGGGCTACCTTGATGCACTTTTGTTACCATTACTATTACTTGCTCGTTACAAATTATCTTGCTATCAAACTACCTATTACTGACAAATTCAGTGCTTGCAGAAAATACCTTGCTAAAAACCGCTTATCATTTCCTTCTGCTCCTCGTTGGGTTCGACACTCCTACTTATCGAAAGGACTACGATTGATCCCCTATACTTGTGGGTCATCAAGACTCTTTTCTGGCGCCGTTGCTGGGGAGTGAAGCGCTCTTGGTAAGTGGAAATTGGTAAGGAAAAATTTATATAGTGTGCTGAAATTTGCTGTTACTTGTCATTATGGAAAACAATCCTTTGAGGGGTTTGTTCGGGGTATCTTCACCTCGAACGGAAGCACAAAGAGTTTCCCCTCAACCTACTGCACCTACTGAAAATATTGGTTATGAAATTCCTTCGGGTATGATAGAGAAACTGCTAGCTAATCCTTATGCGGGAGATGGAACGAAACATCCTGACTTGCACCTTATATATGTGGATGAAATTTGTGGATTGTTTAAGCTTGCAGGCTTGCCCGGAGATGAAGCTAAGAAGAAGGTTTTCCTTTTATCTTTGGGGGGGGGGGGAGCATTGACATGGTATAGGCTATGTGATGATATTGGAGCTTGGGATTGGAATCGATTGAAATTGGAATTTCACCAAAAAAATATCATATGCATCTAGTTCATCATGATCGGAATTATATATATAATTTTTGGCCTCGTGAAGGAGAAAGTATTGATGTAGCTTGGGGGAGGCTTAATTCAATGTTATATTCATGCCCCAATCATGAGCTCTCGAGAGAAATTATTATTCAGAACTTTTATGCTCGGCTTTCTCGTAATGATCAATCCATGCTCGATACTTCTTGTACTTGTTCTTTTATGAAGAATACTATTAAATTCAGGTGGGATATTTTAGAAAGAATTAAACGCAACTCTGAATATTGGGAACTCGACGAAGGTAAAGAGTCAAGTATAAAACTTGAGTTTGATTGTGTAAAATCTTTTATGGATACCGATGCTTTTCGTAAGTTTAGCACTAAATATGGACTTGACTCTGAGATAGTAGCCTCTTTTTGTGAATCATTTGCTACTCATGTTGATCTCCCTAAGGAGAAGTGGTTTAAATATCAACCCCAAGTTAAAGAAGAGATTAAAGAACAAGCTATAGTTAAAGATGAAACTATCATTTACAATGTTGACCCAGTTGTGCCTATTGCTTATATTGAAAACCCACCTTTCCCTATTAGGATAAAGGAACATGCTAAGGTTTCAGCTGTGGTTCGCAAAAGTAATATTAGAGCACCTAGACCCTCTCAACAAATTAAAGTAGAACCTAGTATTAATATGGTTAAAGATCTCTTGGTTGATAATATTGATGGTCATGTTATTTATTTTTGTGATGAAGCTGCTAGAATTGCTAAACCAGATACTAAAGATAAAAATAGACCAGTTGTTGGCATGCATGTTGTCTCAGTTAAAATAGGAGACCACTGTTACCATGGCTTATGTGATATGGGTGCTAGTGTCAGTGCTATTCTTTTTACTCTCTACCAAGAAATTATGAATGATATAGCACCTACTGAAATAGAAGATATTGATGTTACTATCAAACTAGCTAATAGAGATACTATCACACCGCTTGGGATTGTTAGAGATGTTGAAGTCTTGTGTGGAAAAATAAAATAACCTACTGATTTTCTAAATCTTGGTTCCCCACAAGATGACTTTTGTCCCATATTGAACACTGTTAATGCTAGATAGATTGCAAGAAAGAAACTGTTAGTGTTAATTTTGGTGATGTGTCTCATGAGTTCAATTTCTCTAAGTTCCGTAGACAACCTCATAATTAAGAATTACCTAGTAAGGAGGAAATAATTGGTCTTGCTTCTATCGCCATACCTCCTACTGATCCACTAGAACAACATTTGCTTGACCATGAAAATGATATGCACTTGCATGAAAGAAATGAAATAGACAAAATACTCTTTGAGAAACAACCTATCCTTAAACATAATTTGCCTGTTGAAACTCTAGGGGGTCCTCCTCCACCTAAGGGTGACCCCGTGTTTGAATTGAAACAATTTCCTGATACTCTGAAATATGCTTACACTACTGCAGGATGCTGCTAACGCGACACTACGATCAGAGACCCTTCGACGAAACTGTGTGCGATGCAATAATCGCAAACAGTGGTGTAAAAAAACCATCAAAAAAGATGCAAAATGTTTGCGATGACGGATGCATCAAACACGGTTCAGAATTTAGTTGCATGTGGGATGAGGGGCATACGGTTCAGTTCAAGGAACTATTTGCGATGAGGCGGAACAAAAGAAACGGGCAGCCAGATGAAGGTGTGTGCGATATACAGCATACGGTTCACTCGGATGAACTGTTTGTGATTAGGCAACACAAAAGAAATGGTCAGCCAGATCAAGGTGTGTGCGATACGGCATACAGTTCACTCGGATGAACTGTTTGCGTTGAGCGAAAAGAACAGAAATGGTTCAACTTAACAAGATGTGTATGATACGCGGCAAATAGGTCTCTAATCGGAAACGTGTGGGAAGACCGATAACAACACAGACAATTCCTGTTAACAAGCCGTGTGTGTTGTGAGCAAACGATTGCTGGTATACAATTGTGAGTGATTGATGAAAACATCACCGATGGGTTCCATTGTTTAGTCCGTGTGCGATATGATTTTCTTTGTCTGCACAACATCTACGCTCTGTCTACAGAGCATCAACATATATACTTAAAAAGACAGCATTGCATAACCAAATTAAGCATACAATTACACAAGTGACTACACACATAACATTTCCACGCACCAAAGTAAGCAATTGCATGCATCCTAAACTAGGAGAAATGAGGATCTAATCATCTACTTATTGTGGCGACGATGCTTGCCATTGCTCTGCTTCCGGCTGGATCCCTAGCCGTTTTGGGGAAGGAGGCACTTCCTCATGTCAACGATCCGCCTGTACATGTCGTAGCTCATGTACGCCTCCTTGGCCGCGTACACGATGTGAGCTTTGTCGAGTTTCTCCATCCAGGCCGAGTGCCAGGCACGCTTGTCCTTGTTGCACGAATCCTTCATGTCTCTATAGTAGGGGTCGATGATGGCCTCGGCGAGGTGAACCAGTGAGTCCTTCTCATGCTCCTTGCTGCCCCAGATCTTGTATTGGCCCTGTATGTCGACAAGATTCTGGCAGGCGATGCCCGAATTCTCGAGCGCCTTTACATCGTTGGTGATGTCCACCGTAGTGAATATGTAGTGGGGGCTGTTGACAAACCTGGCGAAACCCTCGTAAGGCCTTGTGGCCAGGCAGTAGTGGTAGATGAGGACGTGGTGGCGCACGCACTTCTGGGCGACGGTGACCTTGGGATGAGACCCGGCACGAGCGCAGGTGTACTCAAGGTCGAACCCGACCACCTTGTACTTCTCCTTGGCAAGCAACAGCTCCATGATGTGGATGGAGTGCTCCACCCAGACCGGGTCGTTGGTGTACACCACCGAGAGGTCCATGAACCTGCTGTGGGTGTCCACCACGGCATGCATGGTGAACTGCTGCTCGTCGTCGGCAGCCGCTCGGAGCGCCATTGGAGCCGCGTAGGATACCCTCTAAGAATTTGTCGTGGTGGGTGTGCTTCTTGCAATGGTGGGGCGCGATCGAAAGGTTGAAGAGACACAAGGGTTAAATGGCCGTTGTAATAAATGGGGGCCGGCCGGCCTGTAATCGTCACGTCTTGTCACGGCGTTCATAGCGGAGGATTCCAGTGCACGCTTGACAACACCGCACCACATGCGTTTCATTTGACCACACGTGGGCTCGAAGAGGCGCCAAATGTATCATCGGTGAGCCTGTTCCCGCGCTACTGCGCAGTTTACTGCACAAGCTTCCTGCCCGGCTAGTTTGGCCACGCGTCGGCTAGAAGAGGGACAAATCGTGGGCGTTTATTGGCAAAAAGCTTTGTAAAAAAGAAGTGTGTGGAATGACTTCGGTCATAAGTTTACCCGTGGGTGATGAGGTCAAAGTTACACAGAAGGGTGATGATGGACACTCGAGTGCGATAATTAATTCTGCGCTCTACAGGGCACACGGTTGAAGAAACCAACTGTGTGCAATAATGTCGAAGATCGTAGTCGAGTTAGCTATACAGATCGTGTGCTTTGAGACCGACAAGGTAAACAAATTTGAGAATGGTTAATAAAATCTAAGACCATTGCATATTAAGGTCAAAATAGTGCTACCAATATATGAGTCTCATACGATGCCATTTCAACGATTGTACCACAAAAGCTCGAAATATTACAAGGTTCAAATTCCAGAGTTATATGGCTCAAATTCGAAGATTACAAGGTTCAAACTAATATTAGAAATGAAATTCAGGTCATCAGCTGCAAACGCTCGTGCTGATCCGCTGAACATGGATATCAGAGAGGTTCAAACTAATATTACCACTTCTAAGTCTGGTTTCGAAACCTCATAATTTTTTCAAAGGGGTCACCCACTGAGAAGTCATGTATGGGGTCGACACGATGACTTCCGATTACTCTGTCATCTGAAGTTCCAAAATGAAATTCAGCATTTTCGGAGCCTATTCCATTCTGCCGCAGGTGCCGGCATTAATCAACAAACCATTCATTTTTGCGAAATAAATGTAGGGCAAACCTCATTACCTTCAGCACCCTTGCTCTGACAACAAAGAACCTGGCGAATATAATCTCTGGTAAGGTCCCTCGGTAGGAGTTCAAAGTAATTTCTGAGAGATGCAGATCTAGGCATTCGACGTGATTGTTATATTGTATCACATTATCCACCACTGGGCCTAATCTTATCTGCAAAAGAAGAAAACCTGTTAGTGCCTACATGCAGTTTTGAACACTACTACAGGCCTATTTGGTTTCCAGGATTTGTAAAATGCACTAACATGCCATCTTCGATCTGACATGATTAACATGGGCATTTGATTACATTCTAGAAAAATGTAGCCTTCTTCACAAGAGGTTGGAGTGGATGAAAAGTTCCCTAAGAAAACTAGTACAGATGAATCCAAAGGAGAAATGCTTATGGATTGTAACCATATGGATCAAGCAACCAATATGGGGGGGGGGGACATGTATGTACTGAAATCCTCCAAAAGAATCCTTCAGAAATCGTAGTACATTGTCATTGTAAACTTGGAAAAAGGTGTCACAAATTGAACTCCCTTATGGTTAACATTTAATAGGAACGGAACATCACCTCGATATATAGCTTCTCCAGGCATGGAAAGCATCTCAGGAAACTGACAACTTGCTCCAGGTTGGGGCTGATAGATTCTAGTGCCAAGACCTTCATTGTGCGCAGTTTCGGGGTCAAGCTTGTCGGAATCATTTTCTGGATGACAGACGAACAAACATCTTCAAAATTAGAAATAATGTTAATTTGTAGAAGGAGAGGTAGAAGGCGGCTGTTGTACCTGAACGGGTGTGGATCCAATAACAAGTTCGGAGTATTTGTCAGACGAGTAGCCCACCACTGTCAATTTCGGCGCAGAAATGACATTGATTCTTGTTGGACCTTCTTGATCAACTACAAGTAATCTCTCAAGTGCAGGTGTGTCCTCAATGACCATACCGTGGTACACATCTTGTGATGTCTTCCTGCCGCACCAGCAACACACATAAATAGTCCAAAGAGTCATGGAGGTGATGTGGAAGCTACTCAACCCATTGATCGCCTGAAGATGAAGGTACTCGAGTGCAGTACAGCCACGGAACAGGCGCTCCATGTCACCGTTTGGGAGGCAGACGGTGTCGACTCGAGGTGCTTCAGTCGTGGTAGAATAAGAGCGGGCGCGTCATTAAGGGGGGGAATGGCAGTTCCTGAACTTGGCGACACGCAGCGTGGGCGCGAGGCAGAGCGCGGATGTTGGCAGCGAGCGCATATGCCCATCATCAAAAGTGAGCTCCTCAAGCTGATCTAGGGCGGGGGATTGGAACCAGTCGTCAATCTTGGCTCGGTCCTTGCCGTTGGAACGGAACTTGCCCATTCTAAGGCCTCTGGTTGGGCCAAGGTGACTGCCGAGGATCTTGGAGAACGCATCCAAGCTTTTGCGATAGCCATGGCAGAGCTCGTGGGTGTCGATGAGGTCGAGAGGGGTGGAGTTCCATAGGGGGCGCCACCGCCGGGAAAGGACGGTTGTCCGCGCCCCATATTTGATTGGGAAGAGGGAGATGATGAGTGTCAACATATCATCGGGAGGTTGCTGATGAAGTCTAGGCCTGCTGGAGTCGCTTGTGGTTCTTGCTCGCCCCGCCTCCACTTGTTGGCAGCCCCGTTCTCCACCTCCGAAATCTCCTTGTCAGTGGCGCTTTCTGATAGAAGTGGGAGTACAGGGAATATTTAGTTAAAACAGGGCAATAGAAAAGTGTATTGGTAACTAGAAGTTATTAGGTAGGAATATAGTAAGAAAATGGAATAACAATTGGTTGCTTAAATACTACACAATTCATTTGATATTGCTGGGTAAGTCAACATGCAGATACTTGAAAAGAAAACTTACTTCGAACAAAGTCTGGACGGATGATATCATCGGGGAAGTTAGCATATATCTCATGACTAGGCCCTTTTATGTGCAGTGCAATTATAGTGCCAGCTTTCAGTACATAAAACTTAGAAATTTCTTTCCAAAGGCCAGTGCCAAAATAGGAGTCACCACGTTCATCAAGTCTTACAGTAGCAACGATTGTAAATCCATGGTTTGTGTTCAGTATGACATCCCTGCAGTCTTGATTTATGTAAAGGGAAAGATTGTGCACTACAGATTCTGTTGCATAGCAAGGGACGCGCTGCAGAAAATGGTAGGATTGTTAAAGAAAATATGGTAACATGCAAATATGGGCCCAAATTGAAAGAACTATACAACAGTTGAAATCGAAGGACAAAAATCTAAAACTAAACAGATAGGGTAAACATGATGTCATGGAAATATGAGAGTAATCGAAAGAATAATACATCATTAATTTGCCTAATATAGAAAGAAGAGGGGGGAAATCCCCTTTGACGTATATGGTGCATGTGGCACCTTTTATCGAAATGTAGCAATATTTAGAATATGTTCAGAAAAGTAGGCCATGCCAACCGATTTAGGGTGAGATTGAACATATCGCGCGCATCCTCAAGTCATCTGGTATGGTGAGATGGAATGTCTGGCGGAGGCCGCAAAGTCCTGATGTGTCTGTGCACTGTACACTCTATGAATGAAAGAAAACCCTCAAATCAGCTCGAATAAAAATGAATTCATGGCGATTTCGGCCGGGTGATTAAAGGAGGCAGATGAACTGGGATAAGAGATGAGATAATATCTCATTAAATTAGTTACCTTGTTGTCCATGAGAAAGAACCCTCAGTACAGCAGATTCCCCAACCGAGCGGAGCTGGGTCGACCGCGAGCAGCGTCGAGAAAGTCGATGGCGATAGGCGGCGGCAAGCAGAAGTGGCGAAATGCGGTGGGGTTTGCCGGCAGCCTGGCGGCGGTGGCAGGCGGTGAGCTAAGTGGTTACCGCCGTGATAGGAGGTGCCATGCATAGACGCGGAGGAGCTTGTGCAGGTGTGAATGGGGACCGGAGGGGGTGGCGGGCGGGGTGAGGGTTTTTGTGACGTGGGGATGGTGAGGGTTTTCTTTTTTCTTTTTTGAATTGGGTGGTGAGGGTTTTCTGTCCCACAAAGAATTTCGGAGGCAACCGTTTGCTAGAGCCAACCATGTGTGATTGACGCAACAGGCAAAAGGAAAGTCATTGCACACGGTTCCAATTTTGGGAACCATGTGTGATTGACGTACTACCTCCGTCCTGCTTTATTGGTCCCCTTTGTAATTTGTACCAAATATTTAACTAAGAAATGTTTATGCATGTAACCAAAAATTATATCATTGAACACTATGCTGAAATACCCATCCAACGATATAATTTTTGCTGACCTGCTCTAACATTTTGTCAGTTAAATCTTTGGTCAAAATTTAACACAAATTACAAAGGGGATCAATAAACCAGGACGGAGGTAGATTCCATCAACCGAACTGATTGCATCCATATCCCACGGTTAGACATAAGTAAACAAAGATTAAACATACTCAGACATAGATAATAAGCGTACACGTACACAAGCATAGTTCAACCATAAGTACATAGTTCAACCGTCATTAAGCATACTCAAGCGTACATAGTTCGATCCCACATCTCATCTCACATGCCGGCACGATCCTGAAGCTTCTCCAGGTACTCGGAGTACGCGCCGTGCGCCACCCTGCGAGAATACTTCTGCTTGAAGGAGCCAACGGCCCGTCCTCTTGCATGCGCCAGAACACTTTGATATGCGTCATGAAGCTTGTGGTTGCAAAATGGGCATCGATAGCCGCCGTTCCAGGTCCTAATACGTCTGTTATGCATTCCCGCATAAAGCTCCCTCAGGATTTGCCTCTTGTACCTCCTCTGGCCATCTTCATCCTCGCTGTCCACATCGTCAGACAGCACCTATACAAATAGTAAAACAAATTTGGCATCAAATCAATGTTTACATGCCATGAAGTAGGATTAGGAATTTATGGCTATTTTTTATACATATCCAGAGATTATGGTTCGATTTTTAAGCACAGTCGTCTGTGTACAGACCAATCTTGAAGAAAATAATGGCACAAACATATATGTAGGTCATTCAAAATCAATTGTCAAGTCCTGGCTAGGAATTATTACCACGAACACTAACCCTAGTCGGATTACTAGCAGAAATCATTTGCACAGATGAAACAACTAATCACTTATCACTTGTACCATTCAAACAATCAATACACTACACGGATATAACGAAACTTACTCAGATTTCATGGATTGGGAGAACATAACCATAGGATTTCTATTCCAAAAAGGGGGAGGCAGGAGTAACCAGAGAAACCCTAGGATCTATTTGACACATAAATGGGTATAGATGACTAACCAGTTGTCCGTCGTCGTCGGAGTCGTCGCCGGAGTGGTCGTCGGAGTCGTCGCCGGGGTCGTCGCCCGAGTCGTCACCAGAGTCGGTGTGGAACTCCGCCTCCGTCTGTGGAAGCTCGACGCCGTCGATGATGTCAGGGTGCAACGATAACTTGCCGGCGGTGACGACAACCTCTGTCTCCGTCTCCACGCCGTGCTTCGGTGCTTCAGCAGCCCCGGCGTCGCCACTCCCTCCGATGGGGCGCTTCGGCGGCATCCTCATACACTGACGGCTTTGAGGACTGAGAGCGGCGTCGAGGAAGCAAATGGAGAGAGAGGATTGTGTGTGTGGCGAGGATGGGGAGTGCGGCCGCTCGGGCGCACCATTAATATGGAGTAGTGGGAGAGAGGCGGGTGGCGGTCAAACCGCTGGCTTGCCTCCCGGTGAGCCAGCACACCGGACTGCTGGCATGCCTACCGTCGTTTCACACAGCTACTCGCACACCTCCCAATGACACTGCGCAGCGAGCACGCCTCCGTCAATTCACACACCTGCACGCACGCCTTCCAGTCTGCCTGCGCGGCGGACTGCTCGCATGCGTCCCGTCAACTCACGCCTGCTCGCACGGCACACGGGTCGCATGGCGGCACGTATATTGTTTTTCTATTTGGATGATTAATGCTGCCGCTTTATTGCTTAACCGAAGCATGGCACGTATCCATTGTTGGTCTAACACTCACGGTTCAAATAAATAATCTGTTTGGGTTATTGGTTCCCAATTATTAATAATCTCCCGTTTGTAATTAGATAAAGATTACATCAAAACTGGTCTCAAATTAGACAAAAAAAGTACAATGCCATTTTGTATTGGTGTCCATATGACAACACGATAAGTTTCATGAACTTCAAATAAGTTTTGGATGTACTAGAATTTAAAAATCGAGATTCTCAATGTTTGAAATTTCTTGCACGGGGAGTAAACATGCACCCACTGAGACACATGTGTTTTTGCAATCCATTTAGGTGCACTGTCACGTGTGCATGTAGCTCAAATTTGATTTTTACACATTATACCCGCAGAAAATCAATCAATTAATGTACAAAACATCTTAATGATCTCTGTTATTTTTTCGAAATTAAAACGTCCCTCCTTTGGTAACATATGTTCACCGCGGGATAATTTAACATGCATCGTAGTTGCGGTGGATTCGCGGTGTGTGTGGGTGTGTGCGTCTGGGGGGTGGCGGGTGGCTTGCAGTACACTACGAGTTGTGAGCCACCGTGTGGGTTGGCCGTTTTGTTAGGCAGGTGCCACATCAGAGTCGTGAATTCGTTATTTAAAATATTACACAACCCTTTCATACATACATGTTTTGGCCACATGCAGTCGATGGTTGTCCTACACGACACTCGATACTCGCGTGTGACGCTTTCTGTGGGCCCGCGAGGTCGTCGTCCATCACTTTGACGAACAGCCGGCAGTGAGGTTAATTTGACCAGCAAGGTAGAATCTTTTTTGTTTGTGTTATGGTGGTATATAGTACGCGTCGAAGAGGTGGGAGGGGACTAGCATATATACTATGCGTACGCGTCCGTGAACAAGTACACCTCACTCAGTGTCGGGACTTTTCGGTTTCCGAGGCACGTGCCACATCAAAGTTGTGAAATTGGCTATTCAAACATCACACAACACCTCTTTGGGCCACATGCATGCAGGCGGTGGTTATCCTAGCTAGGACACTCACGTGTGACGCTTCCATCTGTGGGCCCACGAGGCCATCGTCGATGCATGCATCACTTTGACCTACATTGGGAGAGGTTAATTAATTTCACCATCGAGGAGGATTCTTTTGGGGTTGTATTACGGTATGAGCATATAGTATGCGTCGAAGAGGGGGAAGGAGACCATCATATGTAGTACGCTTCATGAATTCCTCGCTCTGTGTGGGGGGTTTACGGTTTTCGAGGCATGTGGCACATCAAAGTTGTGCATTTTGGGTATTCAACATATGTTTGGCGCCCCACATGCAAAGCGATGGTGGTTGTCCTCTCGCACCCACTTAAGTGGTTATCAGCGATATCGATGCTTTCCATTTGTGGGCCCGCTTGGTCCATCACTACTTTTTGCCTGACAACGAGAGAGGTTAATTTGACTTAGGAGGGGATTATTTTTTTTGCTTGTAATACGGTATATATATAGGTCATGCTCTGGGATGACATGATACAGTTTGAGCACACACACATGCATGTGTATGCATGAATCCCTCCCATCGAGTCGAAGTGGCTACACGTCATGAACCGATCTCGCTCTATATGGGGACTATACGATTTTCGACGCACGCGCCACATCAATGTTGTGAAATGGTATTCAAACACGCATGCACGAATCACCACCATACATATGCATGTAGTGCTTGTCTTTGAACGGTACACTCCCTCGCGTGGTTATCGACGACAAGCCTATATATTCGTGGGCCCGCGTGGACATCCATGATCACCTTGACCGACAACAAGATAGGTTACCATGGCGGATTCTTCCTTTGGTTCGTGTTATCGTAGTATAGGTCATGGTGAGATTCAGACCTAATTAAGTTTGAGCGCATATACTATGCATGCATGCATGCATGAATCCCCGTCGTCGGCTTGAAGTGTGGTGTAACATACATATGCATCGTCAACCTAACCCTCACTCAGTGTGGGGATTTCTAGTTTGAAATCACGGTGCCACATCAAAGTTGTTCTATTGTGTATTCAAAAACACGCCTCTCCATACATATGTTTGGGCCACACGCATGCAGTGGTTGTCTTCGGGGACTAGCTACTTGCGTGATTATTGGCGAGCTAGCCCATCTCTGGGGTCGCATGGACGGCCATCACTTTGACCAACAACAAGAGAGCGGTTGTACGACCAAGGTGGATTATTCTTGGTCCGTTTTACGATCCATCTTGGTGAGATGCCTCTCTGGCCCGCCGACTGAAAGTGTGTGTGGGGGGGCTGCTACTTCGCACTTTGTTAGGTGAACCTCAGTTGGGGGGGCATGCATTCATAGCTTAGGATTCCCTTCGTGCCGACACGAGGGGGGGCATGCATTCATAGCTTAGGTTTCCCTTCGTGCCGACACGAGGGGGGGCAAGCAATACCGTGCGCTTTGTGAGATAGGTGCCACATCGAAGTTGCATTTGGTATTTGAACATCAAACCACCCTTTTCATACATAAATTTGGTCCACATGCAAGCGTGTTCGTGTTCTGACCCTCTCCCGCGTCATTTTTTGCCAAATTTATGAACATTAGACAAGTCAGATGACGCAACAGACACGGTTCACTCAAACTAACCGTGTGCCACGCCGGTGCCCCTGTCACGCACACATCCGCACAGTACATTGGGCTCCACGAGGCTTCCCCTCTCAAAAATATCTACCCGCCTGCGGCTTTTTTCTGTTTGATAACACACAGTTATTGTGTTTCGACCGTGTGTGATGTTTCTTGTTCGCAATCCCGCCTGCATCCCTCGAAAATATCTGCCCGCCTCGAGGGTTTTTCTGTTTCATAACAAACGGTTGCTATCTCCGGACCGTGTGCGATGCACCATCATCAAAATTTTCAATAGCCCCGGCATTTCACTCCCGCGTTTGACTCCCGCGTAGTAAAATTTTCAGTACCCGCGTCATTTCCTCAAACACACCCCCCCGCCCCCCCCATCCACACCACAACACATAAGCCAACCCTCCTCTTAGCTCGACCCCACCACACACACCCTCCCTCGCTCGAAACCCTAGCAAGGTCCCCGCCGCCGCCGCCGCAAGGCCTCCATTGTCAACATCTGCCGTTTTGCCTGTGCAGCTTACCCACCGATCTCCATACCCAGGCCACCCTAAGTTTCTTAGATGACGCCTGCCAAACGCCCCCTTTCCCATAGATCCCCATCCCCATCCCCCACTCCAGAGCGTCGCAGCCTAAGCCCGGCTACGCTTCCCGTGGAGCTCGAGGAGCGACTGGCCCAAAAGAGGTGTATCGCAGTCTCTTTGCCCGATGTCGCCGAGGAAGCTGACGACCATTACTGGCCGCAGGCACTGAATCAGCAGGATAGAGTATGCGGGTGTGTCGCGGACGCCGGCTACGACATCGAGGTCATCGACAGCGACGGCCTGAGGCGGGCTATGTCACAGGTTAAGTGGCCCACCCCCAACCCCTCGGGTTCAACCGCCGTCGATCTCATCCATCGCCCCGCCGTTGATCTCCTCTGGCTCGCTGTCAAGAATTTGCCATCCTACATCACCATCGAGCCCCTTTTGTCATTTCTGAAGGACACGTTCTACGACGCTGGCTTGGGATCCATAGCTTCCAAGTCAGACCTCATCGACGGCGACCACGAGGAGGGCACCCTCTCCGGCTCTTCCAAGGGGAAAGAGCCCATCTGCTCTTCCAAGGGGAAAGAGCCCGTCTGTGACATCAGGGAGGGCACCCTACAGCTGTGCTCTTCCAAGGGGAAGGAGCCCATCTGCGACAACATGGAGCGCATCTAGGGTCCGTGCTCTTCCCACGGGAACAAGCCCATCTGTGACAAGTGAGGAAACCCATCGAGTCCCTTTTGTAGTGTAGTGAGAATATGTCCAATTTTAATTGCTATATTTGGTTGTTTGTAGTATGCCTTGTTTATTTCAGTTGTTCACAATGTGATGCTCTATATGTGTAATTATTTACTGTGCAGTACATTTCATCAATCCAGTTTTAAACATACCGATAGGAATGCATATATTTGCTTGCTGTTAAGCCTGTTATAGCTAGCATATGCCTCTTTTAAAGTTTTTTTATTGTTCGGTTGTTTGTAGTTACATATGTCCAGTTTCAAATGCTATCTTTGGTTGTTCGTAGTATGCCTTGTTTATTCCAGTTATTCACAACGTGATGTTCTATATATGCAAGTATGAACTGTGCAGTTCAATTTCATCAGTACCAGTTTCAACAATACCACTATGAATGACTACATTTGGTTGCTGCATGTTGTAGTTAACACGCCTTTCCATTTTTATTTAACAATAACCAGTGTACTTAGACAGGCACAATACCAGTTTGAATGACTATGTTTGCTTGTTGTTAAATGTTAGGCCTGTTGCAGTTAACACACCTTTCCACTTGTTTTGCTTTACTAGTGTGCTTAAACCTGCACACTAAAGCTATCTTTTGGAGATTATTTTGTTTGCCATGGATAATTTTGGTTGATGTTTAGCCTGTTGTGCTTAACATGCCTCTTGATGTAACTACACAGGACAATTTTGGGAACGACTGCTGTTTTCCATCGAGGTTAGTTTCATCCCATGGCTTATATATACTCACTGTTCAGGATATCGGTAGCTGGTACCATGTAGGTCGGGGGCTGATAAGGGGCTAATCGGTGAATCAGACTTTTAACTGAATATATCTGTAACCCATTTATCGTTAGGTTAACTAGGGCCATATGTAATATAGCTGAGACTACATAGCAACATGCACTGTACTTAATGTCTAAATATGCGATCCTAGGCTACATAGCAACAAGGAAGAGTGTTACCTTAATGTTCTGATGATGTCTAGATATACGTAGAAGAGCAGCAGCAGCAACAACAACAACAACACAGCCCTATTTGGATACTCAACTTAGTTAGAGGTTAGAGTTAGTTTCTAGCTCATGACTAACCCTGAAGGCTTGAACTAACTCCATCCAAAGAGGTGTTTGGATGACAGGGTTAGATTGACAATAAATGCACTAGGAGAACTAGCTCCAATTAGCACCTCTTGGGTTGGATAGTTTTTTTGGGTGGGTTAGATGCAACTAGCTCAAACTAGCCCTCATGTTTGGATATATTTTAGGGCTATTTGAGCCCGAACTAGCTCAAACTAACTCTAACCCATGGATACAGGAGCAGTTAATCAGCCGATAATTTGTAAGAATGCAATAAACTCCTTCCGGCCCATAATATAAGATGTTAATTCATCTAATATGTGAGTATATTGGATGTTATAAGATATTATAAAAGAGTGTTGTACTACATCATTGTGCAATTGCTGTTTAGCTTCTAATATTAACTTGGTGCTTTTAGGTACATATGTTATTGGTAAAGATCCGCGCTTCGACCCTTTCTGCGTATGGGGCAATGATATATCGATGAACCAGCATCAAGTGAGGAAGCTGATAAAGATTGTTAGTAAAATGGGTCAAAAGATGGCAATTAAACTATTTGTTTACACTTTATCCAAGACAGCAGCGAACTGCAGGATGGTAAGTAAGAACTCTGCAGCCTTCTTTTTACTGCCCATAATGAGTTGTGTTAGATGACAATGTCTGAATCTTTTTCCTTTGCAGTGGTTGCCAAAGCAGTTTACTCAAGATTACCTCTCAAACTACATGATTGGTGGGCATGCAAAGGTTAAAGTATTTCTACCAGAACACGATGATTATCTAGATGTTTTCATGAAGACCGTGAAGGATGGGCGGTCGGCCATCACAAGGGGTTGGACTAGAGTCGTGCGTGCCTTCTGCATGGAGGAGGGCACAATATGGGCATTCCGCTTCACCTTGTTCAGCAACCAAAATGTATTTCGCTTCTTTCTTTACCGTCTTTAATAGTACAAGTATACAACTGTGGTTCATCATTCTTTATTTGGTTCTTATGTAATTCTTGAACATATGTACCTATGAATCGAATAATGCATTGGTTGTTTGAACCTGATGGATATGAATAAAGCTATAGCATACATTCAAATTCAAATTCAAATCCGGTATAATTTGAAATAGCAGCAATTAAATTACGGTGAAATTACGCTCTCCAGGTAGTTACGGCACACACGGTTGGTAAAACACAAATGTTTGCGATATATACCATAATCCGACATGGTTCACAGAGAGGAAACGTGTGCAAGCATGCACACAGTTGCCGTTTGCTTAGCGTGTGCGATGTCAGACAATATCACAAACGGTGCGGGCAAACTAAACGTTTGTGATAGTTGCCTTATCGTACACGATTCGCAACCACGAACTGTTTTTGATGAAGTATGCATCATAAACGTTGCACCACAGAATAGCGTGTGCGATAGTTGTCGTGTATGACGATGTTACGACGGTCCGACGTTTCGTAATCCTGTCCGACACTCATACGACGATTAGCTAATCTTCTTAATTAGTTATCGCATACGGTTTGGGAAAAGCGAATGTGTGTGATTGTATGCTTATCATACACATTCTATAATAGTGAACTGTTTGTGATGGGTCGCGCATCGTAAACGTAGCACCACAGAATACTGACTGCGATGGCAATGCGAGCACAACGAGTAGGAGTACTGTATATGCATCTTGGCTCCCTATCCCCGACGGTTTCTGGGTCGTGTGGGAAGGACCCCCCTATCGCCCACACTCACTTGGCGACGGTTCCAAATGTCGTCGCGAAAAGGGGTTAAAAACCATTTGTATAGCACCGACGCGTACCAGTGTTATCTTGATGAAAAGAAGATATATCTTGTTATTATTAGTGCTAACCTTACAGAGCATGAAGAGAAAAGATTATTAAAAACTCGGAGGAAGCACCGAGCTGCTATTGGTTATACTCTTGATGATCTTAAGGGCATTAGTCCCACTCTCTGTCAGCACAAGATTAATATGGAACCTGATGCTAAACCAGTTGTTGATCATCAGCGACGATTAAATCCCAAGATGAAAGAAGTGGTAAGAGCTGAAATATTAAAACTTCTGGAAGTAGGTATAATTTATCCCATAGCCGATAGTAGATGGGTAAGCCCTGTTCATTGTGTTCCTAAAAAGGGAGGTATAACTGTGGTTCCTAATGATAAAAGTAAACTTATTCCACAAAGAATTGTGACCGGCTATAGAATGGTAATTGATTATAGAAAATTAAACAAAGCTACTAGAAAGGATCATTACCCTTTGCCTTTTATTGATCAAATGTTAGAAAGACTATCTAAGCACACACACTTTTGTTTTCTTGATGGATATTCTGGTTTCTTTCAAATACCTGTATCACAACCTGATCAAGAGAAAACCACCTTTACTTATCCTTTTGGAACTTATGCTTATAGAGGTATGCCTTTTGGTTTATGCAATGCACAAGTTACCTTTCAAAGATGTATGACTGCTATATTCTCTAACTTTTGTGAAAAGATTGTTGAGGTTTTCATGGATGATTTTTTTGTTTACGGAACTTCTTTTGATGATTGCTTAAGCAACCTTGACCGAGTTTTGCAGAGATGTGAGCAAAGTAATCTTGTCTTGAATTTGGAGAAGTGCCACAAAATTTCTGAGCGAGGTATTGAAGTGGATAAAGCTAAAGTTGATGCAATTGAGAAAATGTCGTGTCCTAAAGATATTAAAGGTATTCGTAGTTTCCTTGGTCATGTTGGTTTCTATAGGAGGTTTATTAAACACTTTTCTAAAATATCCAGGCCTCTTACTAATCTTTTGCAAATGGATGTTCCATTTGTTTTTGATGATGATTGTGTAGAAGCCTTTGAAACACTTAAGAAATCCTTAACTCCTGTACCAATTGTTCAACCACCTGATTGGAACTTGCCTTTTGAAATTATGTGTGATACTAGTGATTATGCTGTTGGTGCTATTCTAGGACAAAGAGTTGATAAGAAATTAAATGTTATTCACTATGCTAGTAAAACTCTAGACAGTGCCCAAAGAAATTATGCTACTACTGAGAAAGAATTTCTGGCAGTTGTGTTTGCTTGTGATAAATTCAGATCCTACATAGTTGACTCTAAAGTAATTGTTCACACTGATCATGCTGGTATTAAATACCTTATGGAAAAGAAAGATGCTAAACCTAGACTCATTTGGTGGGTTCTTTTGCTACAAGAATTTGACTTACACATCACTGATAGGAAAGGAGCTGAGAATCCCATAGCTGATAACTTGTCTAGGCTAGAAAATATCCTTGATGACCCACTACCTATTGATGATAGCTTTCCTGATGAACAACTAGCTGTCATAAATACTTCTCATAGTACTCTGTGGTATGCTGACTATGCTAATTATATTGTTGCTAAATTTATACCACCTAGTTTTACATACCAACAAAAGAAAAAATTCTTCTATGATTTCAGACATTACTTTTGGGATGACCCACATCTATATAGAGGGAGTAGATGGTATTATTAGACATTGTATACCTGAGCATGAACAGAAACAACTCCTACGGAAATGTCACTCTGAAGCTTATGGAGGGCATCATGCGGGAGATAGAACTGCGCACAAGGTACTACAATCTGGTTTTTATTGGCCTACTCTTTTCAAGGATGCCCGTAAGTTTGTTTTATCTTGTGATGAATGTCAAATAATTGGTAATACTGGTAGACGTCAGGATATGCCTATGAATTATTCACTTGTTATTGAACCATTTGATGTTTGGGGCTTTGATTATATGGGACTTTTTCCTTCCTCTAATGGGTATACACATATTTTGGTTGCTGTTGATTATGTCACTAAGTGGGTGGAAGCTATTCCAACCAGCACTGCTGATCATAACACCTCCATTAAAATGCTTAGAGCATCTCCAATAGATGGTCCAAATGTAAAAATACCTAACTTTTGGACCGTCTAGGGCAAAAAACGCTGCTCCAACAGACGGTCCATATGCAAAAAAAATTGGACCGCGGCCTCCCGGTGATGTAAAAATGAAAAGTTTGTGATGCAAATTTACATCACGAGATGCAACTGATGTAAAAACCGCGGCCGCGCGCCAATGCCCAATCGCCAGTTCATTCGCCTTCCGCCTCGCGACCGCCCGCCCGCGACCCGCCTGTCCGCCGCCCCGCCGCAGCTCCCCGCTCGGCCGCCACCCCGCCGCAGCTCTTCGACGCCGCCCTGCCGTAGATCCAGACCCCCGCCACCGATTCCACCCCGCCTGGGCCTCCGCCTGCCGCCGTGCCGCCCCGCCCGCTCCTCGCCCGCCGCCGCCCCGCCCAGACCCCGTCCGCCTCCTCTCCGGCCACCTCTGCACCCCATCCTCCTCCGGTCCGGCCGCCTCCGCCTCCGCTCCGGCCGCCTCCGCCCCGCCCCGACCTCGTCTGCCTCCTCTCCGGCCGCCTCCGCACCCCCGTCCGCCTCCTCTCCGGCCGCCTCCGCCTCCGGTCCGTCGTCCGCCCGGCCCCGCTCCGTCCACCTCCTCTCCGGCCGCCTCCGCCTCCGGTCTGTCCGCCGCCCACTCCCCGATGGCGCCGAAGAAGATGCCGAAGGGAAAGTCTGGTTTCGTCGGCGTGAGGGTGAAGCCCTCCGGGAAGTTCGGAGTGGAGTTCTCCGACGCCGGGCGGCGTTGGTGGCTCGGCACGTATCCCACCGCCGATGATGCCGCGCGTGCCTACGACGTGGCGGTGTGGCATGCCGGATGGCCGAAGACGGACCTCAACTTCCCGGAGATCGAGTCCCAGGCGGTAGCGGAGTGGCTCGTGCCGCAGGGCATCCGGATGGAGGAGATGCCGGCGAAGAAGGCGAAGAAGAGACCAGCGGTTGTCGTCGCTCCCGGCGAGAGCGACGAGGCGGCGATGGCTCAGTTTGCGCGAGAGCATACGCCGAGCTGGAGCACTACTGGAAGCGTGACATCGAGGCGAAAAAGAAGGGGGTGAAGAAGGAGGACGAGGTCGGCCCCTCGACTGTGATCCCTATCGAGTCGTCGGATGAGGACTGGGGTGACTACGAGGAGGAGGACGAGGGGTGCGATGACCCGACCAAGGACGAGTTCTGGGAGCAGTTCCGCAGCTCGGACGACGAGGAGTAGTTTCATCTAGTAGTTCGAATAAGTAGTAGTTGAATTCGTGTATGAAACTATGTTGAATTTCATGTTTGAACTATGTTGAGATGAAGTACTAGTTGGTCGTTTTAATCTTCATTTTGGACCATCTGTTGGAGTTGCTCTTTTTTTTACATCTCCGATTTGGACCATTTGTTGGAGTTGAGCATTTTTTGGAGCTCCAAAATGCACCATTTGGCGGTCCATATTTTACATCTCCGGTTTTGGACCGCCAAAATTTGGACCATCTATTGGAGATGCTCTTAAAGAAGTTATTTTCCCTAGGTTTGGAGTCCCTAGATATTTAGTGACTTATGGTGGTTCACATTTTATTCATGGTGCTTTCTGTAAACTACTTGCTAAATCTGATGTCAACCATCGAATAGCATCACCCTATCACCCTCAATCTAGTGGACAAGTTGAACTTAGCAATAGAGAAATAAAGTTAATATTACAAAAAACTGTCAATAGGTCTCAAAAGAATTGGTCTAAGAAATTAGATGATGCGCTTTGGGCCTACAGAACAGCTTATAAAAATCCTATGGGTATGTGTCCATATAAAATGGTTTATGGAAAAGCTTGTCATTTTCCTCTTGAATTAGAACATAAAGCATATTGGGCAATTAAAGAACTCAACTATGACTTCAAACTTGCTGGTGAAAAGAGGTTATTTGATATTAGCTCACTAGATGAATGGAGAACCCAAGCCTATGAAAATGCCAAACTATTCAAAGAAAAAGTTAAGAGATGGCATGACAAAAGAATCCAAAAGCGGGAATTTAAAGTTGGTGAATATGTTCTATTGTACAATTATCGTTTTAGATTTTTTGCAGGAAAAAATCTCTCCAAATGGGGAGGACCATATATCATCGAAGAAGTTTATCGTTCTGGAGCCATTAAGATCAATAATGCCGAAGGCACTAGTCCGAAGGTGGTCAATGGACAAAGAATAAAGCACTATATCTCAGGTACACCTACCAATGTTGAAACTAATATTATTCAAACCATGACACCGGAGGAACACATAAGAGAGACCTTCCAGAACACTCCAGAACCCTGAAAAGGAAGAGGTATGTGATATGGTAAGTAAACTGACTCCAAAAATTCCGCAAAAATATTTGCTGTCAGTTTTGGAATATTAGAAAAAATAAAAAATAAGAAACACTCGGGAAGGCAACCCAGGTGCCCACAAGGCACCAGGGCGCGCCTGCCCCATCTGGCGCGCCCTGGTGGGTAGTGGGCCCCTCGGGCACCTTCCCGACTCCGTTTTCCTGTGGTATGCTTGTTTCCCAAGATAAAAATTATTTATATACTCCCCCGGACGATTTGACTACCGCATCGTAGGAATATCCTCTGTTCTTGTTTCGTGTTGTTTCTCTGCCAGATCTATCAAGCCTGGCATCATGTCTTCTCCCTCCTCCTACAACGTGGAAGAAGATACTTGGCTGCTGAAGATGGAACTAAAAAGAGAGGAACCAAAAGAAGCCGCTAAGGAGGACAAGGTCAAGGAAGTTACGGGAGATCAAGCTCAAGAAGGGGAGCAGGCCATGCTAACGGG
Organism: Thinopyrum elongatum; assembly: GCA_011799875.1. Lineage (NCBI taxonomy): Eukaryota > Viridiplantae > Streptophyta > Magnoliopsida > Poales > Poaceae > Thinopyrum > Thinopyrum elongatum. The sequence continues at coordinate 528,770,533 of CM022303.1, read as the reverse complement.
GGAACATGAAGAAGAGGAAGATATCCTTCAACCATAATACAACCATCTCACCCCTGCTGAAATCGAAGCCTTTAGGGCTTTCGAAACGGTTTGTGTTCAGAATAAATATCTCACTCGTGAAATTATTTTGATGGAAGAGCAAACAGCGCTCTCTGGAGCATCAATCGTATATTGGAGTACCTATTGACGCTGAAGTGTGAAGCCACTACCTCAACACCACCACCATCTTCATCATCACCAAAGAAGGAGACTTGAGCACACGGGTATGGGCACTCCCCTTGGCTTGTGCCAAGCTTGGGGGAGCTGCCCCGGTATCATATCACCATCACGTTTATTACCTTTACCTATCTTAGTTCGATCCTTAATTATTTCGTGATTTAGTCGAATAAAAGTTTAGTATGATATATTTTCGAATGTTAGTTTCGTAATCTATCTCTCTATGTAATCGAGTGAGAGTTATATAATAAAGTTTAGTTTGAGTTTTTGCTTCTTTACTTCCTTGTTTCAATCAAAATAAAGGAAATAATGAAAAATATCATGTGCTAATCTTATGGAAAGTAATGACATTACATAAGGACAAGTATAAGTGGTAAATTTTATTGAAAGTTGACAAACATAGCATTGGTCAATGATGCAATTCATGAAAGAATTAATAAGGGAAGAGAAGATTCACATGCAAATATACTATCTTGGACATCTTTTATGATTGTGAGCCCCCATTAAATATCTTATGCCAAATTGTTGACATTGGACAAGGAAGACAACGTAATGATTTATGTTTGTTCATATTCACATAGAAGTTATATTGTCATAGATCCTCTAACATGTGGTGCTTGCCCAATATCTTTGCTAGCCAAAGATCCGCACTAAGTAGAGATACTACTTGTGCATCCAAAAACCTTAAACCCAAATTCATGTTTTGAGAGTCCACCATACCTACCTATGGATTGGGTAAGATCCTTCAGGTAAGTTGTCATCGGTGCAAAAAGGGCAATAAAACATGCCTCTAAATGTGTTTGATCTTTTAGTGTAAGGGAAAATAAGCGTTGTACGAACTTGTGATGGCAAAGTAATAAAAGCGACGGACTACATAATAAAGGTTGCTATCATAAGGGGCAATATAACATGACGTTCTTTTGCATTAAGATATTGTGCATACAAAACCAAAAAGCGCATGACAACCTCTGCTTCCCTCTGTGAAGGGCCTATCTTTTACTTCTATGTACTTACTTTTTATGCAAGAGTCAAAGTATTCTCCTCTATTCCTTTTTATTTTCTCTTTTGCAAGCATCATGTGGTTGGGAAAGATCTAGGCACATATATCCAGTTGAATGTGAGTGATCATGAGTTATTATTGTTGACATCACCCTTGAGGTGAATAAGTTGGGAGGCAAAACTATAAGCCTCTATCTTTCTATGTGTCCGGTTGAAGCTTTTTGCTCATATATATGTTGTGAGTGTTAGCAATCATAGAAGACTAAATGATGGTTGAGTATATGGACTTGCCAAAAGGCTCCGACATGAGACCCTTCCTGAAAATATGATGAATTGTAATTGCAAAGTTGACTGAGAACATAGTTTGTTTGCTTTCAAGAAAGTTTATGCTTTATACTTGGATGTTGTGATGAATTGTTACTTGCTCATGAGAAGTTATATGATGAAGTTTATTTCCTGTTATAATAATGACCATGATGCTACTATGTCTGTATTTTATTTTTATCGGCACCTCTCTCTCTCTAAACATGTGGACATGATTTTCGATATCGGTTTTCGCTTGAGGACAAGCGAGGTCTAAGCTTAGGGGAGTTGATACGTCCATTTTGCATCATCTTTTCCTACTGTTATTTATAGTGTTTTTATTCATTATAACACTTTATGGAGTAATTCTAATGCCTTTTCTCTCATGATATGCATGGTTTACACAAAGAGTGAGAATGCCAGCAGCTGGAATTCTGGACCTGAAAAAGCTATGCCAGAGATACCTATTCTGCACATCTCTAAATGAGCTGAAATTTCACGGAGAATTAATTCTGAATATATAAAAAATATTGGAATAAAGAACTACCAGAGGGGGTCACCCAGGTGCCCACAAGGCACCAGGGCGTGCCTCCCCCCCTCTAGCGCGCCCTGGTGGGTAGTGGGGTCCCAGGCCCACCTCCGGTGCCCATCTTCTGGTACGTAAGGTATTTTGACCTAGAAAAAAAATAAGAAGAGGACTTTCGGGACGGAGCGCCGCCGTCTCGAGGCGGAACTTGGGCAGGAGCACTTTTGCCCTCCGGCGGAGCAATTCCGCGGGGGGGAACTTCCCTCCGGGAGGGGGAAATCGAAGCTATCGTCATCACCAACAACCCTCTCATCTTTGGGAGGCCAATCTTCATCAACCTCTTCAACAGCACCATCTCATCTCAAACCCTAGTTCATCTCTTGTGTTCAATCTTTGTATCAAAACCTCAGACTGGTACCTATGGGTGACTAGTAGTGTTGATTACATCTTGTAGTTGATGCTAGCCGGTTTATTTGGTGGAAGATTATATGTTCAGATCCATTATGTTATTTATTACTCCTCTGATCTTGAGCATGAACATGTTGTGTGAGTAGTTAATTTTGTTCTTGAGGACACGGGAGAAGTCATGCTGCAAGGAATCATGTGAATTTGATATTCGTTCGATATTTTGATGGTATGTATGTTGTGATTCCCTTAGTGGTGTTATGTGAACGTCGACTACATGACACTTCACCATCTTTAGGCCTAAGGGAATGCATTGTGGAGTAGTTATTAGATGATGGGTTGCTAGAGTGACAGAAGTTTAAACCCTGGTTTATGCGTTATTTCATAAGGGACTGATTTGGATCCCATATGTTTAATGCTATGGTTAGATTTTATCTTAATTCTTCTGTCGTAGTTGTGGATGCTTGCGAGGGGGTTAATCATAAGTGGGAGGCTTGTTCAACTAAGAACAGCACCCAAGCACCGGTCCACCCACATACCATATTATCAAAGTAGCGAACGCAAATCAAACCAACATGATGAAAGTGACTAGATGAAATTCCCATATGTCCTCGAGAACGCTTTGCTTATTATAAGAGACCGTTCCGGCCTGTCCTTTGCCACAAAAGGACTGGGCTACCTTGCTGTACTTTTGTTACCGTTACTATTACTTGCTCGTTACAAATTATCTTGCTATCAAACTACCCATTACCGACAATTTTAGTGCTTGCAGAAAATACCTTGCTGAAAGTCGCTTATCATTTCCTTCTGCTCCTTGTTGGGTTCGACACTCCTACTTATCGAAAGGAGTACGATTGATCCCCTATACTTGTGGGTCATCAGACACTCAGAGTATATCTATGTCGTATACTTACTATCTGACACTCGGCTAACCCTCACGCCATGCGCCTCTTGCTAGGCTCTCGGCTAACATGATGGTCACATGGTAATGTAGGGTTGGCCCCTAGCTGAAATGGAAGCCGAGGGCGACACTCGAATTATATGTATGTCATGCAGGTACTGCACAACACTCAACTTATAAGTGGACACGTGACACCTTCTGGTTGGCCCATAGCTGAGCTAGAAGCCGAGAGGCGACACTTGGCTTACGCCTTGACCATGTTGCACCGCCGTTTCCATCGCCTGGCTATTGGGAACCTTTACGTTACCGAGAGGTGATGATTTATACTCGGCAAGCTCTTTGCGGAGTCCCTGACAAAAGGACCTCGTCTTATGCCGCTTTCCCGCCATGGGGTAAGCCGAGCCGGCTTTGCTGGGTGTAACACTCGACAAACTCTTTGCCGAGGTGCATTTGGCCTTCACCGAGTACGTCTGATACTCGGCTTCTTTTATTTCTCATGTAGTGTTCGGTGCGTGTATTACATGCGGTTTCGTTCTGTTTGCTTACAACCGCTTCCGGAACCGCTTATAATGCCCTTTTTCTTTACTCTTATTTGGATGTAATAGCGCGTAGTGCGCGTCATCACTAGATCATCAAAGTTAGATGACTCATATTGGCTTAAAAGTTTCTTAAGATATAGTTTTTTCTTCTGAAAACGAGGATCACCTGTAACATCTAAATCAATTGATGCATGCAACCCAAGATTCTAATGTTAGTTCTTTTGCATAAGAAACTTTCGATCTATTCATAGTCTATCATGGCAGTAAAGAGAGCACCAGAAGTAACAAACATTAGAAGTAGGTCCGTGGACCACCTAGCGACGACTAAAAGCACTGGAGCAACTCGAAGGCACGCCGCCAACATCGCCCGTCCCTCACCAGAGTTGAGCAAACTTTGTTGTAAGAGATAGTCTAGAGGCATAGATTAGAAGGATCCCACATGACTAGCGCACGAGAACAATAATTGTCGCTGATGAAAACAAGCGTAGATCAGAAGGATCAAACATGTAATACACAAACGAATACTGGATCCAAACATATCCACCGAAGACCAGCACCGACAGCCAACGATGGCATCTCAAGTGCCTGTTCTAAGTCTTACAATTCTTTCAACATTGAAATCCACGATGGTTAACAAAACAAATATCAGCGAAAATCATTTGCAGAGGCAAGGATATGAATTTTCATCCAATGCTTGGTAGATCAAGTTGCCAAGAAATAGTAGATATGAATGGTAGGCATCGTTCGTTGGGTAGGTGAAGTTAGCAATTCTTGTGGGCAGAGGTCCACCATAACTCCCCCCAATTTAAAGCTGCTCCTCCCCCCTCTTCCCCGCAGCCAGAGTCACACGCCTCAGACAACTGATCTCCCTCGGAACCAGCCGTGGCTCATGCGGAGCTCCCCCCCCCCCCCCCCCCCCCCCCCCCCCCCCCATCCGAGCCCTTCTCCTTCGGGAGCTACCGCTCCATATATACCCTCTCCACCCCGTCTTCCCCCCTGCCCCCGTCCACTCCATCCACACCCACGCCCCAAAAGGCGAGAAGAAAGTAAGGGAAAAAGGCAGGATGATGAGAGAGAGGGAGGCAGGTAGTATAGGACCAGGAAGATGAGAGAAAGTTGGCTAGAGAGGGAGCCTTTTCGTTTTGAGGGGAATGTTGTCTGGCTCGGGGCTCTCTTTCTTTCTCTCTCTCTATCTTCCTCCCCTCGATCCCTCCTTGATCAGATCGAGAGGAAGATCGAAGATCCGATGAGGGGGGAGAAGAGAGTAGACGTCCGTAGATCTCGGACCAGGCTTCATTCCCCCCAAAGACAAGGGCTCCCGGCCATGATCGATCGATCTCCGCCCGTATCGGGATCCAGGTTGGTTAATCGCTTCTCCCAAATCTGAGACGGGAGAGCCGATTGGTTTCTGTTCAGGTCATCTTCCTCTGTGTCACAATTTTTTTTCCTCTGTGCGTTGTTTGGGTGATGGATGGATCTCTTTTTTGGTGGCATGCGTATAAACTGCATGAGATGCAGATTGGTGTAATGATGAGGGGGCGTGACTGCATGCTTGTGCATGCAGTCGCACGCACATCGCAGCTTCTTCTCATTGGGGATCTCTCCCTCCCGCCTCTCTTTCCCTCTGCAATTATTAGCCTCTGATGGGGGAAAAAGTTGCCATAATTATTTCTTTCTTCGCCCTTTTCCTTGGTTTCTATGCATGTCTGTCTGAACTTCTAACGCTTTCCATTTTTTAAGTTTCATTACATATTTCTAGTAAGTATCTGTATGTGCCTTGATTTGGTGGTCAAAGTTTACATGTTTAATTCCCCGTTTATGAGAGGAATAAGCCAAGCGTACTCATAGGTCCCTGTTTTTCTCAGCTGAAAACAATCAGACCCCATCACTGCACACATGTTTACTGCTATGTCGAGTAGTAGATCTAGAACAGGCGCCGATTAGAAGAGACCCACTCCCTATTTATTACTGTATTTTTTGCAACGGAATATAGTATTGGCATTGATTAGAATCGAATTCCTGCAGGAATGGTAAATTCCTACAATTTCACTTGTTGATTGATTTTCCTGGTTCAAGTCCAGGAATTTTTATATATATTTAAAACTGGTTCCATTCCACTAAACAAGAATTAAACAAAATCATGGTAGCACGCACAAATTAATCAATCATGGCAATGTTTCGTTGGGAATTTCATAGTCATATTATGAGCAAATATAAGTCCAGCAAAAGCAGTTCATATAACTTTACCTCACTCAGTTATACAAGATGGGTATCCTTGATGTTCCCGGCAAAAAAGAAAAGGTTCCTTCATGAGCTGCCAGCTAGGCTAATACTGATGACGATTCAGAATTGGCCCAGTTTTTCATCCACTTGAACATGAAATGCAGTGCTACTCCAGAAAGGTACTGTTCCATCGATTGATTTTTCTGGGAAACCTGTATTGATTGGAGCATATGCATGTCAGACCGACTCACCCAGAAGTGTACTCATACTGCGTGGAATAGTTAAAAGTATTCAAGTCTTTTGTTTTGGCACACCAACGCATGCATTGATGTTGGTGCAGCCTTGTTGTTAGCTCTGAGTTTGTTTGCTGTTCAAGCCTTCAACTGTAGCTGGTGAAGCCTACTATGCGCCATATTAGTTTTTTCGTCGAGATGCTCATACCTTGATCAGCTGGTGCATATGTGCTGCACGTAATGCTGTTTCCAAATGCCCCCAAACTCCTAAAGATTCTCTTGTTATGTACCAGCACATTTTACCATGTTAATTAGTTACATACCCCTTAGTCACTGTTCTTCCAGATCCTCTCTTAGTCAATTATCTTAAAGTAATTAAGGAATAAAAGTTTCACGGGTTAGGCTCTAATATCTTCCCGTTTTGTCTGTTGCAATCTAGTGAGGTCAAACCAATGGGTAGTGTGTGTCTGATCCATGATGTTCTGCAGAAAAAGAATGGCACCCCTGTTAGTTTTACATACACAGTCTGGACCTAAAAGTAATGTTTAGGTTGCACCCACCATTGCAGGTTATATATAGAGAAAAGTATCATCATCAATAATAACATCGAAATAAGATATAAAAAATATCTCACGAATGTATTTCATGATATTTATTTGGTATTATAGATGTTGATATTTTCTCTCTATATAGTTGGTCAAACTTTGGAAGACTGGACTTCTCACACATATCTAGATGCACTATAATTTGAAACAGAGAGGATACATGTACTTATTTTCGTTATATATATTCAGTAAAATTTATGTATGCGTGCTGTTATACATATACACATTGTAATACATATACACATTGTATTATGTTTTTTCCATTCTAAATTTATTCAATTTATAGTTTTATTACAAGACAAACTTATCTATATTTGACCAAGTTTAGAGCAAATATAGTACTGTAATATTACAACATCACCATAGATAATGCAAAAATATATTTTGTGATAAACCAAATAAAACTAATTTGGTGTTGTAAAACTTGATATATTTTTCTGTTGACTTGGTCAAAAATTTAAAAGTTTAATAAATTAGCCACATTGTTGAGTATACAGATTTAAAATTATGTATCCTCCTGGAAAAGCACAATGAAAGAATGTAGAAGAGATACTTTGAATCTTTTTTGAAAGGCCTACATGATACTTCTGATCGAGCTTTTGCTATGAGGGGGAGGGCTGCACACAGTGAAATTCATGGGATTATGTGGGACGCATCGTAGCCTAGTAACCCATGAACGTATGTTTACGATTTTTATTTCCGTGCTCACTTGGGGAGGGGGCGGGGGGTGACAATTAAATTAAATAGATGATATATCGCCTGTTGTTGCGCAGATGTTTTGGAGTAATAATGTGAGCTAAAATTGAAAATTAAAACGATTATTTGTTGTGTTTGATTATTGTATAGTTGTCAAATATTTACTAAATATGAATGTAAATTCTCCAAAATCCTTCTCAGCTCGTGCTCATATGAGCTCGGTTGAATAGTAAAATTTGAAAACAAATTCAAAAAATTCTGAACTTTTGTTGTGCCAAACTTTGACAAAGATTTTCAGTGCTTGCAAAGTTACATTCTGAAATAACATTCGTGGAAGTCATGGCAGAAAAAAAACACACTACAAAATGCTTTTGAAAATCTTTTCTGAAGCATCAATTTTGTTTATTTTGCCACGAATGTTATTTTATGATGAAACTTTGCAAGCATTAAAAAAGTTTGCCACATTTTTTTTCAGAATTGTTTGAATTTGTTATCAAATTTTTCGGAATTTGCTGTTCGTCAGCTGGACTAATCCGTGTCTGTAAATTCCCATGCATGTTTGCATTTTGATGTGTTCTTTATGCATGTTGGATGATGAGGTACCATGTTAAGAGAAACAAGGTAACGGAGGCTACCAATTTTGATATAGAAAGTTGCAATTAAGTGGCCTAAGAGCATCTACAGCCAGCATCATCAAATCCTACTCAAAACGTCCGCGGACACGACCGTCCAGTGACCGGACAGAAGAGAGAAGGAAAAAAAATGACCAACAGGACCCCTCATATCATCCCTATACGTTCGGGCTGTCCGTGTACCCTCGGTCAGTTCGCCACGCAGGACACGATCCACCCTTGACCATTTTTATTTTTTTTGCTTTCTTTTCCTTCTCTCTTTGTCTCCATCAATCACGTGTAAGTGATCGGACATATGAGTGAGAAAATGATAAGTATGGTTGCATGGACGGACAAATAGGGGCTCATGGACACACCCGGTGACTGGGGCGCGTTTGCAAGCGTTTAGGTCAGATTTGGTGAATCCGGCGCTCTAAGCGCAACGAGTCGGAACGAAATAGCAGGAGCAAACCCTTTTTCGAAACTTAAACACAAAATGGCCTAATCTGAAAATATTTCCGAATCTGGCCCTTTTGCATGACGCCCGGGGCCAGGGCGCCATGCTAGCATGGTGCCCTAGCCCGGTGCGTCATGCTATCTAGCATGGCGCCCCAAAAGGGACCAGTTTGTTAAATATTTTCAGATTGGGGTTATTTTGTGTTGAACATAAAAAAAAGCCAGTTTCATGGATTTTCACCGTACGCGAAGCGGTTGATTCATGTGGTGACAAGCTAGGAAATTATTTCGTCTCCAGAGGAGGACCCAGTCACTAGTCAAATCTGCTTTCCTCTCGACGAGGGCATGCATTGACTGGTCAAATCGACATGCAGACTAGGGCACACCTGTTACGTACGTGCGTACCCGTGCAGGGCCCCTGCTAAGCCGTATCAACCAGAGACTGGACAGTTCAGGAAAAAAAAATTCCTGAAGAAACGAAGCGTACGTACAGGCAGAGGCAGACGTAGGCCTTGACGTGCAGCAGTACGCACCGTACGTGCATGAGCGGGCAACAAGAGTTACAAGACCAGTGCCTGCCTCCTGGCTGCGTACACACGTAGTCTACGTAGATACGTCAGCTACCATGGTCTACGTACGTACGGAGCTCCTTTACTTCCTTCTCCGCACGCATCGCCCAAACTGGCCGGGCGGGCACGCACGTAGGTACGTGCGTGCATGACGCGATGACGCAGCATGCAGCTAGCGGCGGCCCATGAGGCCATGGCCGATGCTGGCTGGCTAGCTAGGCCGTAGGATGTCGGGCGAATCTAGCTACACGGCTCGGCCACCGATGGAGCAGCGCCATTATGCCTTGACGCGGGGGCGGAGACAGGATTTGAGCATGGGGGCGAAGAACATAATGATGTAGTTCTAAATTAGTAGTAATAATACATAGCTGCATTTTAAAATTTATGTGTAGAATTATGAATTGCTAATAGACCGATCAAACTATTTAATTATGTAGTCTTCATCTTCATTATTGGAAGTTAATAAAATAGATATATGGTATATCTTTGATTTTCAGTAAATCAACTTGGTTTTATTGTTTTATTAAACAACATACAATAAGTCAAAAGATCAAACAAAGTATGACGAAGCGATCCTGATGACAAATAAATAAATTATATTTCTCATTGATCAATTAACTTATTTTTCTCTAGTCAATAATTTGTAAGCATTCTGATAAAATCCATAACTACTAGTTTAGGTGTCGGTAGTGATACCTTCAGATCTGAGATTGGGGGCATTATGATGAGTTGTTCACATATCAACTGAACTAAGATTGTGGACATGATGCGCAGTAAGTTGCTTTGTGAGATCTATCCCCCTGGTTGGATTTGCATCTTCAGCTGTGAGTTAGAGTTTGTAGTGATTGGCTTGAAGAAATTACTTATCCATGGTTTCTTCTTCTACATGACCTATGGAATTCTCATATTAGTACAAAGCAAATATGTAACCTGTAGTTAATCTACTAACAATTGATTAATTGGTGTCAAGGTTTGTGTAATCAAAATGACAATACCTCCGCCTCCGGTAGTCTGCTCCATGGCCGCCCCACCGACCGTAGTCGTATACACCTAGAATCCTACTCAGATTTGATGCGCGGCAAGCGACAGCTTCCCTAATTATCGATAGGCGACAGCGCGACGATCGGCGGCCTGGGGTCAACGAAGCCCTAGCGCATCGCGCGCAACGTCGGTGCCGAAGAAAATGTCTAGGAAGTCGCCTCAACCCGTGAGTGCGTGCGTGTGCATCGATCGATTAAAGAGTACGAGATGTCCATACGATGGTGTGGATGCGTACGTACAGCCTTGGCCCATGTTGCCTTCTTGCAAAATCGTTTTGGGCTTGACACTAGGAGCTTGGCCCATGCGTACGTACAGCCTTGCTAATGCCTTGACGGGAGCGTTCATGCAGGCCATGCAGGGTGCGCCAGGAAGGAGAAAGGCAGCTTCCATATCCATGCATCGCCACGCTGTCGCAGCGGGATCTGGGCCTTTCATCTCATCCAACAGTGAGCAGTGTGTCTGCTAGCTTTTGCGTCTGCCCGCCTGCTTTTTTTTTTCGTGCGCCAGGCTGGCTGGCTGGGTATAAAATGGATGAAGGAAGGAATGGGGCCGAAAAATAACAATTTGCCAGCGCTCCTTTTTTTTTTTAAAGAAAGGACCTCCTCGTCAATTCCCATTGAAGAAACAACCAGTTTTGTTACACAATTCAATAGAAACACAAAAAGGCCGAAATTGCAAATAGAGCTCGAGCTCCATGGAGCCCGATTTTTGAGAAATTCAAAAACCAACATTTTAAGTTTCAAAAAATTATGAAAATTTCATACATGTGCATAGGTATGCATACTACATGTCTGTAAATTTCCATGATGAAATATATTTTGACATGAGCTACACACGCAAAAAAAACCATGATTTTCTAACACATTTACTATTCACTATAAAAATTAATGATTTTGTTATTTTGTGTCGACCACATAAAAACTTATTTCATCATGAAAATTTACAGGGATGAAGTATGCATCACAATATACATGCGTACATTTTTTTCACAATTTTCTGAAATTTCAAATTTTGGCTTTTGATTTTTTTTTAAAAAAATCGATCTACATGGAACTCGAGATCCAAAAATCCACTCTCCACAAAAAGCAACATCCAAAAGAAAAAAAGCTTTGAAAAGCGCACCTTACAAAACAACAATGACGGGCTTATGGCCGCGTCCTCCTCTCCCCTTCCGAGAGAGCCCAAATGTGTTAAGATGAGATATCTAAACTATGACTAAATTGACGGCAAGATTTGTTCTCAAATATCCATGCAAATTGTGAAGTTAGTGGAGTAGCCTAGCTTATGGTTATGAAGAAAGATTGGAATGAAGAACTTATCCTTCAATTATTTGCCTCGGTGCAATATGATTATGATTTAATTAAATCCTTCGCATGGATGTCAATTGGAAAGATGTACTCCAATATCTATAAGTTTGAAAGAGTGCTTGAACTATAAGCCAACAAAATTGCACACTATGAAACAGTTCATTGCCAGTGGCGGAGACAGGGGGACCAGCAGGGGCCCTGCCCCCCCCCCTAACATCCCTCATTTTAGCCTAATATGCATGTGAGCAAGTGATTATCTGCTGCTAAAATGGTGTATTTTGATGCGTTGGCCCTCCCCAACACAATTTAACAGCTCTCGGCCCCCCTCATTTGATTTTCCTAGCTCCGCCACTGTTCATTGCTCCGGCGTGGCGTCTTCTTCAGGCAGTGCGGTCCCGAACTGATTCATGTGTCATCTGGGGCTTGCCTCGGGATTGTACGGCCTGGATGGATCCAATCCTCTTGCCGTGGTGGTCCTGTGGTGTCGAAGGTGGACATGGTGGTGCAGCTAGGCTCTTTTTCTGAAGAGACGGAGACTGCGGGTGTGGCGCCCCCGACTCAATCATGCACTAATCATACACGCAAACATGCACGATCAAGCACAGGGACTCACGGGAAGATATCACAACACAACTCTAACACAATTTAAACGGAGATCCACAATATTACAGACCAGGGATCACGAGGATCCGAATACATAAGTCAGTCATACAAATATTATCTGATGTAAGTGCATCTAGTGCCCCTGAGTGATTTTGGTGTATTGAAGACTTATAGGTTAAGAGACTAATGCGTTTGTGAGTGTACACAGGTCTATAAGACTATGAGGAGTTTGTTATTTACGATGAATGTCAACCCCTAAAAATGAATGTCTTCAACTGAAGACTTTGGTTTTCTTGAAGACTTTGAAAGTGAAGAAATTGGTGTGACCCCGAAGACTTGATATTCATGCGAGGATTATGAAGCGTGAAGACTTTTGTTTTTGTAGTTTCATTTTCTTCTTCTTGAGTCATAGGAAACACCGTACTGTTAAAGGGGGTCGAGGTAAAACTAAGGAAAAGTTTCCAAGTGATGCTCAACTCAAAAACCTACACCTACCCAATCCTTTCGAGTGAAGCCATTGGAAATCTCATACAGTTTAGTCAAGTTCTTCAGTGCCAGAGACGAAGTTCTTCTGTTCTCTGAGGAATTTGTTTTGACTGAGGAGTTAGGAATTCGCCAGTGCGGATTGCCTACAAGTGAGGAACATGATAGCCCTGAGGAATTTGATACTCAAATATCCGACCGTTGCTGTGCTGCGCGCCAGCTGTCCAAATATCCTACCCACCTAACGGTCATATCATTGAAGGGCATTTATGTCTTATCATGTCAGGTTGCTCCCTAGGCTATAAATAGCCGCCCCCTACAACCACTAGCTGGTTGGCTGCTCCGAGAGATAGATTGACACTTGTCATTTAGAGCATCCCATCCTCCGAGGACTTTGAGCGAAAATCATCAAGTGAGGAAAAACCCAAAAACCCAAACACCTACAAACCCAAAGTGATTGAGCATCGCTGAAGAGATTGTTCCTGTGTGGAACCGACGCTTGTTACCTTTGAGGACTGTGCATCCTCCAGACGGTTAGGCGTCATGGTCTAGAGCATCCAAGAGGAAATTGTGGATTGCCGAGTGACCGAGTATGTGAAGGTTTGGAAGTCACCTGAAGACTTACCACGAGCGATTGGGCGAGGTCTGTGTGACCTTAGCTCAAGGAGAATACGGTGAGGACTGTGTGTCCGGGACTGTGTGTCCTCAGGTTTAAATACCTAGCCGCTCTAACCAGACGTACAACTGTCACAGCAGTTGGAACTGGTCTACCAAATCATTGTCTTCACCGAGCTACTGGTTCTATTTCCTCAACCCTTTCATTTCCTCGCATACTTGCTATGTATTTGATCATTACTGTTTGAAGACTTTGACTGAAGACTTTCTCAATTTCCTTAGTTCAATTTCTTCAGTCAGTTTGTCTTCTGCCTGCTTATCCTGTGTTTACGCTACTTGTACTCTGTGCTTGTTTTCATTTCATCATGATGACAGTGCTACTGCTCTGTTATGTTTGCATCTGAGTACTTATTCCGCTGCTAAGTAGTTCGTCGCTTAGAAATTTCCTCACCTTGAAATTCCTCAGTGACTAATTTGTAAAAATCGCCTATTCACCCCCCCTCTAGTCGATATAACGCACTTTCATCTGAGTACAGACATAGTTAGACAAGTTTTGCCGTAAGAAGGCTAGCACAAACAACGACTCTAGATCGAAAGGCAAAGGCCTCCTGCCTGGGAGCCTCCGATCCTACTCCTGGTCGGCTGGCTCGATCCAGTAGTACGTGCCCTCTGGACCCTCCTGGTAGTAAGCTCCTGAGGTGGCATCTGGCTCCGGGGCTCCATCGTCTGATGTGTCATCAAGTAGGAGAATATGGGGAAAAAGAAGTAACAAAGCAACCGTGAGTACTCATCCGAAGTACTCAGCAAGCAAGGATCTACACTACATATGCAACATTATCAAAGGAGAAAGGTTGTATATGTGGACTGGGCTGCAGAAATGCCAGAATAGAGAGAAGGCCTAGTCCTATCGAAGACTAGCATCTTCAAACATCTTCACGAAGCCACCATCTTGCAGCAATAGAAGAGAGTAGAATAGCATTTTATTAAGCAAACATGTTGAAGCAAGCCTAGAGATCCTTCCTCGACTCCCAGCGAGAAAACGATCCCAAAGCTTCAATTAAGTAACAAGTATCCAGTTCAAATAGTAGATCGGGATATACAAACTGAGCGTCCTTTACCGTAGGACCGGCTATCGATAGATTATTCATCCCTGGAGGGGTGCACTACTGTTACCCAACACGCTCGATCAACTCCGGTCGGACACACTTGCTGGGTAATGCCCGGCCTCGGAAGATCAACACGAAGCAGCGCCCTACCTAGGCTCAGCAGAGAGGTCAGCACGCCGGACTAACCTATGCACCCAGAGGTCTTGGGCCATCGCCCTGGGCACCCTGCGCGTTGCGAGACTGGCCAGGGTGCAGGCGCGACACTGAACTCGTCAGTGAAGTATCCAGCCCAATCCCAACAATCAGCCCGCACGGTGAACCGTGACGTCTGAAGAGCTTTCGGGAGAAACGTACGACGTAGAGGGCCCCATAACCATAATCCCGCATGGTGGTAGTGCATATAGGGCACGTCGACCCACTCAGATCACACACCCAAATCCAATAGGCTCATTTAGTATCACGCGGAGACAATCAGAGTCTCTGAAGCTCTGCCACAATATCACACTCGAGTGTCCTTCCGGCACACTCGACATCACAGATCCCCAGCGGGTACCCACCAGAGTGGACCCGCCTGTAACAAAGGTCAAAGTAACCGTGTGGTCATATCATCAAAGGGGAAACCCGAGGAATCACCCTCGGCGGATTCCACTCGACGAAATCATCAGGGTGAACGTATGAGGTATCACCCTCGAGGTTCACACTAAGGGATTGCACGACAGAGTCTAATCGGAAGTGGAGAAGGAGGAATCACCCTCGATGACCACGACCGAACAGCTACACTGCAGAGTACTCATCAGGAGTGTGTTACGAGGTATCACCCTCAGCACTCGATAATAACTATGCATAGTCGTACAACTAAGGGGGTGAAGTGATGTGTCGGTCTCTGGTCGACGATCACATTGATCGATTCGTCGATGATCAAGCAGGGGCAACAAGGGTAAGGTGGTGGGGTCACTGATGGTTCACTACCAACCTATACTAAGCAGTTTAACATAGGCAGGTAAGGTAACAATAAACAGGTTACAAAAGCAGGCTATGCATCGGAATAGGAGCAACATTTAACAGTAGCAAAATCTAATGCAAGCAGGAGAATTGGAATGGGCAATATCTGGATGCTCAAGGGGGGGCTTGCCTGGTTGTTCTGGCAAGAGAGAGGGGTCGTCAACGGGCGGCTCGTCTATAGCGTAGTCGTACCCAGCTGTAGTGTCGTCGGTCTCGGCGTCTATCGAGAGAGAAGGAGGGGGAGAGAAACAATAAATTCATGGCAATAATGCAAATAATATGTATGACATGCCTAAATGATATGCCGGGGTGTTCTACTGTCTAACTAAATAATTTAGTTAATTTAGGAATTTATCCGGATTTATTTAATCAATGTTGGGCACTATTCATTTATCAAAATCGGTCTAAAAGTTCAATGTTCATATAGCTAGGGGCATCTGACACGAATACGGAGGACGTATTCGGGTTCGTATCGAAATTCTGAGCAAGTTTCATGTATAAAGTATTTTCATCGGAGTTACGGATTATTTAATATGATTTTCTAAAGTTTTATTAATTTCTGGAATTTAATTATTTATTTAAATTCAACATTATCTGGAATAGTAATTGATGACATCAGCATGACATCATGCTGACGTCAGCAGTCAACAGAGCAGTTGACTGGGTCAACCTGACAAGTGAGTCCCACCTGTCATACTCTGTTAGGTTTAATTAGGGTTTAGCTAATTTAATTACTGTTTAATTAGACTAACTACTTAATTAGATTAACTTAATCAGAGTTAATTAACTTAATTAATTCACTAATTAATTAATTATTAATTAATTATTAATTCATTTTTTCATATTTATTTAATAAAAACATTCTGGGGCGTGGGGCCCCCTAGTCAGTGGCACAGGGGCTTCGGCCCCACCTGGCAGTGGCCCAGGAGCCACAGCGGGCGCGACCGCAACGGGCACAGCCCGAACGGGCGCGGGCGTGCGGGCGCGGCCAGGGGCGAGCCCGGCGTTGGGCGCGGCCAGGCGCGTGCCCAGGCGCTGGCCAGGCCGACGGGAAGCGGCTGGGCGCCGATGCAGGGGGTGCAGGAGCGGCGCGAGGTCGACGCCGGCGGTGGGACGAAAGCGGGGCGATGCACGGATGGGTGCCGGGCGGAGCAGCGGCGGTGCGCGTGGGGAAGGAGGCCGCGGCGAGCGCGAGCTGAGCCCGAGGCGACGGCGGCCTCGCACGGCAGCGAGAGGGGCGAGGCGCAGCGAGGCGGGGCTCGGGCACGCGTGTTGGCGTGCGCGGGCGTGCGCGCTGTGACGACCCCGGCTTAATCGTGCACTAATCATACACGCAAATGCGCATGATCAAGCCTAAGGACTCACTTGAAGATATCACAACACAACTCTAAAACATAAAATAAAGTCATACAAGCTTAATATTACAAGCCAGGGCCTCGAGGGCTCGATGGCATACAAGCGTCAGCGGAAGCATTAGATATCTGGGTACAGATATATTACATAGAGAGAATTAGGCCTTCACAGAGGCGGGGTAAAATAAAATACGACGATCGAAAGGCGTAGGCCTCCTGCCCTGGACCCTCCGATCCTACTCCTGGTCGTCGAACGGCTCCTCGTAGTAGTAGTACTCGCCAGGCGGGTAGTAGTACTGGTCGTCGGCTGGGGCTTCTGGCTCAGGGGCTCCGTCGTCTGGTGGCATCAAATGGAATATGGGGGAAAAAGAAAATAAAGCAAACGTGAGTACTCATCCGAAGTACTCAGCAAGCAAGGATCTACACTACATATGCATCATTGTCAAAGGAATGGTTGTATATGTGGACTGGGCTGCAGAAATGCCAGAATAGAGGGGGAAAGCCTAGTCCTATCGAAGACTAGCATCTTCAACAATCTTCAGCAGTCTTTCAGCATGAGGAGAGAGCAGATTACATAAGTAAAGTAGTAGTAGTAGTATCATCAACCTCGACCTGAGATCCTTTCTCGACTCCCTGCGAGAAAGCAATCCCAGAGCCATACTATCCAATTCTCATCACATGTTCTAGTTGTACCGATCGGGATACAACTCCGAGTGTCCGTTACCGTAGGACAGGCTATCGATAGAAGTTTCTTCCCTGCAGGGGTGCACCAACTTACCCACCACGCTCGCTTAACTCCGGCCGGACACACTTTTCTGGGTCATGCCCGGCCTCGGCTAAGCAACACGCCGCAACCCGACCAAATACCTAACAGAGAGGTCAGCACGCCGGACTAACCTATGCCCCCAGGGGTCTTGGGCCATCGCCCCGGGAACTCCTGCACGTTACATGCACCGCCGGTGAGCAGACCTAGCAACCCTTTATACAAGCGCGGTTGCGTTCCCAGTCCAACCCAGCGTGTGCCGCATCAGTCGCTGACGTCCATTAAGCTCCGGCTGAAGTATACGACGCAGAACGCCCATACTATGCCCACGTGATGGTTAGTGCTATCGGGCCAGAGGCCCCTCGGATCAAATATCCAAACCGTAGTGGATTAGGAGCGCGCGGAAACGAGCAGAGACTCACGATTGATGTGACCCCGTCGCCCCGTCTCGAGGACTTGCGGCAAGGGCTAAGAATGCCCTGCCACGCCTCGTAGTTATCTCGCGGGCACCATCCAGGTCAACCCGACTCCACATCACTTCGCAATAAGCTCGCGCGGGTACCCCTCAGGGCCGACCCGTCTTTAGTATCGTGGTTCATAGTCAAGTCATAACATCCAAGGTAACTGTGTGTCTGACACCGAAGGGAACCATGAGGAATCACCCTCGATGGAGTTCCCGCTCGATGTTATCATCAAGGTGAACGAAGGAGGAATCACCCTCGAGGTCCACACTTGAGAGGTTGCGCGACGATGTCGTTATCGGGGGTGGTGTAGGAGGAATCACCCTCGCTTACCACGACCGAGTAACTAACCTACAAGGTTAACATCAGAAGTGCTAACGAGGTATCACCCTCGGCACTCGACGGTAACCCAGCAGTGTCGGCAACTAAGGGGTAGTGATGTGCGGTGCCAGGGTCTAGTCTTCAATCCCGATGGTCGGGTCTTCTGATGTCCAGCAGGGCAGTCGGGATCAAAGGGGGTCTCTGTCGTGTCTCTACCCAGCCTATACTAAGCAGTCTAGGATAACCAGTAAGGTAGCAAGGCAGGTTACAATAAACAGGCTATGCAGCAGATATAGGAAAACAGTAGCAGTAGCAGTTCTAATGCAAGCATAAGAGAGAAGGGAATAGGCGATATAGGCATGCTCAAAATGGGGGTGCTTGCCTGTTTGCTCGGGGGCAAGGGCAAGGTCTTCAGTAGTATCGTCGGGGACGTAGTCTCCCTCGGGAGCTACGTCAACGTCGGGGTCTACCGAGAGAGAAGAGGGGGAAGAAACAGGTAAACATAATGCAAACAAATGCAATACGGTGCGTGTGATGCTATGATGCAGTGCAGGGTTGCCTAATTATGCATCTAAGTCATTTTAGTTATTTTTAGAATTATTCTGGGATTTAATATCCGACGTGTGTGCACTATTCATCTGCCGGATTCGGGTCCGGAGTTACGAGTTCTTCTACGTAGGGGGTTCCGATGGAGAAACAGACGGCACGATCAGACTCGTCTCGTCGTTCTGAGCAACTTTCATGTTTTAACTTTTTCGATCCGAGCTACGGTTTAAAAGTTATTAATTTTTAAAGATTATTTGAATTTCTAGAATTTATTTATTTACAGAAAATGGGTTATGACGTCAGCATGATGCACTGCTGACGTCAGCAGGTCAACAGCCGGCTGACCGAGTCAAATATGACATGTGGGTCCTGTGGGACCCACATGTCAGCCTTTGTGGCTTAACAGAGTTTCAAACTAATCTAATTGGATTAATTAAGGGGGTGGACCCCACCTGTCAGTGAGTATTTGCACTAATCTAATTATCTTTATTAATTAAATTCGTTAATTAATTAAACTAGCGTGGGGGCCCACATGTCAGTGGGCCTGGGTGCCCAGTCAGCACGTTGACTGGGTCAACCCAGTCAACGGGGCCCCCAGGGCCCACTGGCAGGGGCTCTGGGGCTGGTCCCACCAGCGCCACGTCGGACGGCCGCCGGAGCTGCTCCGGCGAGCTCGTTTCACGGCGGCGTCGCTCGGGACCCGTCGGAAAACGGCCACAGACAGCCATTTCGCGCACGGAAAGGCGCGTTCGAACGGCAACTCCATCCCGCGTTGATCTACGGTGCCGGAGCAGCTCGGGGTGGCCTAATGCGACGGCGGCGACGACATCGGCGGCGAGGTGCTCGGGCGAGCGACGGAAACGGCGACCCAGCGCGCAAACAAGTGAAAGAAAAGGCTAGGCGGGGTCTACTCGTCGCGGTGAGTGTGATGGTGGCGCGCACGGGACCATTTGGTCACCGTGGCCACGCCGGCGACGAGGTCGCGCGACGGTGAGCTCGGGCGTGAACGGGGCGGCGTCTACAGCTCGGGAACGACGAGGAGAAGAAGCAGGGAGGGAAGGAGAGGCTCACAGTGGTGGTAGCCGTTCAGAGCCTGCTCGGGGCAGGCGCGGAGCGGCTGGATTCGCCGGGTTCTCGCCGGAGTCCGAGAAGAAGGGGGCGGTGCGGTTCGGCATCTCTGGGGCTCCTCGGCTCCACCGAATGGCTCGGGGCGGCGTAGTCGAGGACGGCGGAGACGGTGGACAGCTCGGCGTGCCCCGGGGATGACGGTGGCCGCGACGGAGGCGAACGGCGGCGAGGCTGGCGCTCGGCCTCTCTGGATCTGGAGGGGAAGACGGGCGGAGCGAGAGAGAGGAGAGGGGAAAGTGGCGAGGAGAGCCAGGGGAGACGCACGGGCCTCACCCTTATCCCCTCGCGGCGCCCGCGGCGTCGCGCTGTCGGCGTCTCGCCGGCGCGCGCGCGCTCGTCCACAGGGAGGTTGACACGGCGAGGGAGAGAGAAGGGGATGGGCCAGCTGGGCTGGGCCAATGCACTGTGCACTTGGTCTAGTCCAGCTTTAGTCTTTTTCTTTTATTTCTTTTCCTTTTCTCTTTTCTTTTCTGTTGCAAAATGATTAGGCCACTTAATGTCTTTTGTAAAACAGTGAGTTATGCCACATAAATATGTTGCAATATCTAGCACTGCCAAAAATTGGTTTGGACAGAATTGAAGTTTGTTGGGATTTGATATGATTTTAAATATATCAAATATTCTATTTTTGGGGCTGTTTCATCTTGTTAGAGTCACTTATCTAACTCCAATTATTTTGATATTGGTTTTAGAAATGTTCCTGGATTATTGGCCATTTAATGAACATTTTCCCAACAGAGTTTGAACAACTTTATATTTCACTTTTGAATTTGAGTTGATTTTCAGATGTGGATTTGAATTGGATTATTAACCCATATGACATGGCACTGCAAATGATCATGACTTGGCAGTTTTAACAGAGTGTCACAGAGCTTATTACAAGGGGGTGTTACACGCGCGCGGCAGCAGCTAGGCGCAACGCGGGCGGCAGTGGCGAGCGGCGAGCGAGGCGGGCGCTGGCGCGAGCGCGGTGAGCGGGCGGCAGTGGAGAGAGGCAGGGCCGGCGGTGCGAGCTGGAGCGCGGTCGAAGCCGCGTGGGCGCGCGCGCGCGGACAGGGGAAAGGGGGGAGGGCGCGGCCGGCGCGGTAGCTCACCGGCGTTGCAAGGGCACAGGGGCGGCGAGGCTCGAGGACGCCGGTCGGGGGAGAGGCGAGGAGGAGCGACGCCGGCGAGGTCGAGGCGGCGGGGTCGTCGGGGATCGGCAGGGCCGATCCAGATCGAGGGGGGGAACAGGCGAGGGAGTGGGGTTAGGGTTACGGGGGTCCCTGGGAGGGGCCATATAGGCCAGGGGGAGTGGGCTAGCCGGCTGGGCCGTCTGGCCCAGTTAGGCCAGGGGGTTTTTCCTTTTTCTTTTTATTTTCTGTTTTGTTTTCTTTTTGTCTTTTTCTTTTATTTATTCTTATTTTTCTGTTTTGTAAATAGTTAGGCCTAAAAATGACTTTTGTAAAATATGGCACTTGTTCATTAAACGCTAGGCATTATCTACTACTGCCAAAAATTGGTTTGGAGACAATTGGAGTTCACACAAAATTTATAATAAATAAAATGTATTAAACCTTGCTGTTTTGGTAATGTTAGAGCCACCTAATTAATTTATTAATTGTTGGTTACAATTTTAGAATAGTCTCTGGAATATTTGTTATTTATTGAACATTTTAGTTTCTGTGTTTGAACAACTTTTATTTTCCACTTTCATTTAAATTTGAATTTGAGTTAGGAGTTGAAATGCAATATGATGCAAATGATGATTATGCACTGTTAAACATGCTGACATGTCATTATCAAAAGGTGATCACTGTGGCTAATGACTTGGGGTGTTACAACGGGCGAAAGCCAGACTTGGACTATCGTCGGAGCCAACGGCGGCGGCACCTGCGGGCGTCGTTACCTTGATGAAGGTGTCAACGTGTAGTCCTCGACTTCCCTCCAAGAATACTTCAGAGGAAACCCTAGGTCCAGGTCTTCCTGGATCGGATGATGGCGGCGCTCGGGGTCGTGTTCCCCATTGGGGGCATCATCTTGAAGTTGGCCCTGGCTGTCGAGACTAGTGGTTGGTGGCAGTTTGATGGCTTGTGTGCTGGCGGGTAGCGATGATCCGTTGTCGCGGTGTAGCCTTGCGGACATGGTGCAAGGTGGCAGTGCCATGGATGCTGATCGGCGGTGCAGGTGACGAGTCATGTTCAACGATATTGACGGCTTGTTGCAGCCATGGCGGTGCAGTGTAGGCTCATGGTGTATTGTCTGGGCCAGTGGTCATGCCAAGATTTACCATCAACAAACACTTGCATTGGGGCGTGGGATCATCGGAGCGTCCCAATGAGATTTTGGTGGTACCGTCTCTTCTCGCCATTTGAGCTCCGATTGACATCACTTCAGCGTCCGGACCACGTGCGCTTGCATTATGGCTCAACACTTGCTCGGCGTGGATTATTGTTGCTCCTTTTTTTCTATCTGCCTTGACATAGCTTCGGTCTTGTATGACTTTGCTAGTTGTTGGTGTGATTTTTTTGTGCACTCGTGTTGATTGTGTGCATTCTAACTATGCAGAAGCCGGGTGTGTGATCTTTGTGTTTGTATACTCTTGATGCTCCATATTGAGCTAATAAAATTCACCCTTTGTCGACAAAAAGTACCTGAAGAATAAATGAAATGTCTGTATGATGTGAACAACACAAAGAAAAAGGATCTTGGGATAACTAGCGGTCTTCATCAAGGGATATTCACATTGAATTATTCTTAGTGATATACTTTGGACCCCAAGGTTGGAGACACCACAAACATCAGAGCATTTTTCAACAAACTGCATTCTCCTTGACCAGAACTTAGCTTTTAATTTCATGGATTGCATATTTCAAAGGATCATAGGCATCCTCTTAAGATCAAGAGGGAAGTTGCACATTTTCTCCCTCTATTCAATCGCCCCTCCATCACCAGAGCCGGCAAACCTTGATGTAGTAGACAGTCGGGAAGTTGTCGTGCTCAGACCCATAGGACCAGCGCACCAGAGTAGCAGCCATCGCCGATGAAGAAAGTCGTAGATTAGAAGGATCAAATCTGTAAACACCCAAACGAAGACGATCGAAAAACGGATCCAAACAGATCCACCGAAGACCAACACCAACCGAATCCTGCGAGATCCGACGGAGACATACCTCTACACGCCCTCCGACGATGCTAGACGCACCATCGGGACGGGGATAGAACGTGGGAGACATTATTCCTACTAAGGGACATCGGCGCCGCCACACAGCCCCAACCAAGACGCAGAACCTAACAAGAGTGAGAATGGGGTCCCTCCGGCCCCCGCGCGCGCGCGCCGGGGGGGGGGGGGGGAGGTCCTCCGAATCTCCATGGCCTTAAGGCCATCAGAGATGGGGCGGACCGCCGGCGGCGCCGACGGGAGGAGAAGAGCTTTTCTTGTGGAAAACTTGATTTGATCATGATCTTGTTTGAGCTTTTATTGAACATACAAGCTTATCTCAAGAGCTATATTGAGCTGAGTTGGAGATTGAAGGAACAATCCCATTGTATCCATTGTGCTCATATTATCAAGCTTTTCTTCAGCTGTTGTTTTTGGAGGAAGAAGTGCTTTCATTATTTTCTTAGGCATAACACTCTTAGATCTTTCGATATGTGGCCTTGAGGTAGGGGCTTGCAACTCCTTTGTAGAAGCTATAGGTTCTATTATTTGTGCTCTATATTCATTATGAAATTCCGATCTCTTAAAATATGGTTTATAAGATTTTATTATCTCTGTTGTTCTTTGTACTGCCATGATTGAATATGAATATATTGGAAGTTTCGCGCAGAAAAAAAACATATTATTGTTTAAACTGGTACGATTGCATTATGACAAAAGAAGATGACATGCAAGTCCACGCTTTCGCGAAAACAAAAACAAAAAAACATGCAAGGACACGGTGCTTCATGAGAAATTGTTGGCTACACGCCTACACGTACATGGACAAGGGCCGAAATGCAGGCGGACGGTCTTCTCACTAGAGGAAGGTGCGCATGCTCCTAGGAAGCACCTTGTCGTATTTGTCGAGGTCAGCCTAGTAACGGGAAGGACTGCGGTAAAAATCGTCGTCGTCTTCCTCCGATTCCTGGAGCCACGGAGAGTAGTAGACCGGGCTGATGGACCAGCCACGCCTGTTTATTTCCTCTTTGTAAGCGAACCTAGGGCTTTGAACCTCGAGGTGGTAGTCATGGGTCGAGTCGCGGGGGAGTCGCAGCGCTTTGATACGGGCGCACTTCTCTCGCAGCAGCGTGCCCTCGTCGCCGCCGCCGTCATCGTCCTCCATTTTGGCATTGAAGCAATGGCGTATGTCCAGCGACTCCAGGCGCGGGCAGTTCTCCAAGATGGCTGCCAGCCCTTTGTTGGTGAGGTCGTTGGCCACGAGCTGCAGCGAGCGAAGCTCATGCATGGCTACAATCCCCTCGGCATCGACGTCATTATTGCCCCATTTCTGTTCTTCGAAGTATTGTTTGTTCATCCTGAAATGCTTCAGCTGTGGGCATGCTCGCCCAAGAACCTCGTACACCTCAGGATATAGAGAGCGAGGCCAATCCTCTAGTAGCTCTGGACACTGCGATAGCTCGAGCTCCTCGAGCAGAGGAAACCTTCTTATTAGCTCTGCAAACTCGTCGAGTGAGATGCCATCGCATGAGATGAGGCGAAGGCTCTTCAAACAGGGAGCCCTGCAAAGATAAAAACAGGGGCATGGAGAATGTTCAAATTATATATATTTTTAAAAGTGAATATATAGCTACAATTGTGCAGCTTGACAAATAACGACCGCTAAAATAAAACAATTCAACAAAAGGAATAGAGAACAGGGCATTGCGAAAGCATTTGATCACAGATTCATGCTTGGACAATATTTACCCACAAATCCGTATGTTTATTTTTGCATTACTCTGATGAAATCAGGTGTCAGTTCAACCAAGTAAAGTCTATATTTCAAAGTTGAAATTATTCAAAGCATAAGTTGACCAGCAAATTTTCAGTTAGCGTCAGTATTCATCTCTTTAAGTCTGAATGAACTCATATTTGAAGTTCAGTCCATTTAAAAGTTATCAAATAGTCTGAACTCATATCTGAAGTTCAGTCCATTTAACAGTATCGAATACTCCCTCTGTCTCAAAATAAGTGTCTCGACTCTAATACAACTTTGTACTAAAGTTAGAGCAACTCCAACGCGCCGACCCAAACGGACGGCGCTTTTGTCCGCTTTTTGTCCGTTTGGGTCGGCCGCCCGCCCGGCGTCCGTTTGGTTTGAGATTTGGGTCGGCAGTGCGCTCAACGCGCCGACGCATATATGCCGGCTGGCCGCCCTTTTTATCATATAGCACAAAATTTGCATTATTTCACACACAACTTTTGCATTATTTCACAAGCAAACATATAGTCCACAACCAAATAAATAGCATAGTTTCAACCAAATAAAATAGCATAGTTTTAGAAGCCGAATAAAAGTAAAAATATCTCACATAGTTTTGCAAGCCGAATAAGAAAGATACTGGTTGTCAACATGAGCCCACATATGCTCAATCAAATCATTTTGCAGTTGCATGTGAGTTTCCCAATCACGCATGTCATGATGAAATTGGGTGAACTGTTCAAACGTTGCCGCTCCTCCATGCTCAGGCACAACATTCTCACCCTGAAACTGAAACCCTTGATCGTACAGACATTCCGGGCGCTCATCTTCTACGATCATGTTGTGCATGATCACACAAGCAGTCATCACCTCCCACAGTTTCTGCGTGCTCCAAGTATTAGCAGGATACCGAACGATGCCACATCGAGATTGCAAAACACCAAAGGCACGCTCGACGTCCTTCCTAGCACTCTTTTGCTCTTGGGCAAATCTTTTCCTCTTCTCTCCGACAGGGTTGGGGATTGTCTTCACAATAGTGGTCCACTGAGGATAGATACCGTCACCCAGATAGTATCATTTGTCGTAGTTGTGGCCGTTGATAGTAAAGTTCACCGGTGGGCTGTTGCCTTCGGCAAGCCTAGCAAACATCGGCGAGCGCTGAAGCACATTGATATCATTGTGTGATCCGGCCATGCCAAAGAAAGAGTGCCAGATCCAGAGATCTTGAGACGCCACGGCCTCAAGTATGACAGTGCAAGCCCTGACATGGCCCTTATACTGCCCTTGCCAAGCTGTAGGGCAGTTCTTCCACTCCCAGTGTATGCAGTCTATGCTGCCAAGCATCCCTGGGAAGCCCCTGCTGGCATTCATCGCCAACAAACGGGCTGTATCTTCAGGAGTCGGCTCTCTCAAGTACTCAGGGCCAAACACAGCAATAACAGCCTTGCAGAACTTATACAGAGAGTCTAAGTATGTAGACTCACTCATACGGACGTACTCGTCAATAAGATCGCCGGGCACTCCGTATGCAAGCATTCGGATGGCGGCAGTGCATTTCTGATAAGAGGAGAAACCAATCTTTCTAACGGCATCCTCTTTGCACTCGAAATAGTCATCATAGTCGACCACCCCCTCTCTAATACGGTTGAAAAAGATGCCTACTCATACGGAAACGGCGGCGGAATTTCTGATGTTTGAACAACGGATTTGTTGTGTCAAAGTAGTCCTTCCAAAGAAGGAAATGGCCGCTCTCTCGGTTGCGATTCAACGTCGGAAGGTGGCCCGAAATGGAGCCACGGAACGCCGGGCACTCATTATTGAGGTGGTGATGGACCAACACGGCAGCCAATATCTCCTCCTCGTCATCGGACGATGAATCGTCGGAGTCGCAAAGGAAATTGTGAAAAAAGACCTCGTCGGCGGAGTCCATTTTGTACCTTGGCAAACTGTCGAACAGCTTGTGGGCGTCGACAAAGGAAACGGCCGGCGAAGGGAGTCGCGGCGCACACGGACCAGCTAGCTGCCCTGTCGGCGTCCCTGCGGGCATCCGACGAGCGTGCCGGTGAGGATCTGGCCAGGGCGGCGAGGCGGCTTCTTGGTCGCAGTCGCGGCTGTGTCAGGAGAGCGGGGTTGGGAAGCTTTCGGTTCCCCGGCGGAAAGACGGCGGTGGCGGGCGACGTGGGAGGTGGCGGGCGAAGTGGGAGGTGGCGGCGTTGCAGAGGGGATGTTGCGGTACCGGCAACTGGCAGAGTCACCGGAAAAAATGGGCGGCGGTGTCGGCGACGAAGGAGGCGGGCGAGGGTTTCCTGTTGGATTGGGAGAGTGTTAGGGATATAGCTCCGAGGTATGACCCGCCCAGGAGGGGCCGGGTTACACCGTTGGCGGTTTTATATGAAGAAGATCCAAGGAGGCCCAAGGTGTGAAGACGGCGGCTGATAGGGGCAGGCCTGGAGAAAGCCCAAGACCCGGGCCTATGAACCGCCGTATGATGACTTGCCCTGTAAGACATGACTAGTTAGAAACCGGGCCGGCCACGTTGTGTGAGCCAGCCGGGACTCTGTAAGCCTCCGGGTCTCGACCTGTGTATATAAAGGTGAGACTCGGCGGCGGGTTAACTCAAGAAAACAACCGATCGAGAACTAGGTTAAGCGTATTCGCTCCCTTGTAATCGAAACTCAAGTAATACAACTAGAAACAGGACATAGGCTTTTACCTCGTTGAGAGGGGCCGAACCTGGGTAAGCTCCTCGCGTTTCTCGTCCCGCTCAACCCCTCTCAAGCTACCAATTAGATGTGTTGTCCTCACGACTAAGTCCTTTTAACGAGGACATCTGCCGTGACAAATCCATGACAGTTGACGCCCACCGTGGGGCCGGCGCACGATGGTGCTGAGTTCTTGGAGAGATCTCTCCCAGGGGTCGAGAGGTTCGCAATTTTTTTGGAAGAAGAAGACACAGCTCGGAAGGATCTACGTCAGCTTCATGTTCATCAGTCCAGAGTTAAAACCTGTGGGATTTAAGTCATTTTCAAGTCGCCAAGACCAACAGCAGTACTGCGATTATACGTCCCAAGGAGACCTGTTATTGTATCCGTTGACCAGATCAAGAAAGAAAAAAGAAGTTCATCGGGCGCGTGTGGTTGAAGGGTCAAAATTTCTCCAGCATGGCCGGACTGCTTCATCAAATACCGGCGAAAAAACTTGCAAGCCGAGGACGATTTGGACTCGGCGACTCAGAACATACCAGATTGATCAATGGTGGCGAGTCAAGTTGGACTGAAATTGGACTCGGTCCCGTGTGGGACGCCCGGATTGAGTAGTCAAATTGAATGGAGCATCATATCAGGTTCCAATTACAGCCGGACTCGGATTCGTCGGCCGCGCCTGCTCTTCCTCAAACTCGGACTCCGCCCTCGCGACTAACAGCCGCCATGTTTGGCCGCCCTTGAGCTGCTGACCTTGGGGTTGAGTAGCCCCGGCCTTGCTCCGAGTCGCTTCGGCCGCCTCAAGTCGCCGTTGCGCCTCCAAGCCGCCACTGCACTTTTCTGACCGCTGCTTTGGCCATGGCCTACGGCCCTGCCTCCACAAGCCGCCGCGGCCCCTGCCGAGTCGCCGGTCCTCGCTGTCAGAGACGCGCCTATGAGCCGCCACCGCTTCCACCGTGACCCGCCACCGCAAGCCGGCATCTGTTTCAAGCCGCCCTGCTCTGCTTCAACCGCAAGTCACATTGACCCGCCGCCCCGCCGTGGTCGGCCGCCGCTGCTGCCCTGCGTCTCGAGCTGGCCCCGAAACGCATCTGGTTCGCCGGCCTCGCCTTGAGCCGCCGGTCGCTGTCATCGTCTCCAAGCGCCTCGCCTTGAGCCGCCCAGCGGCCACTGTCGCCGTG
This sequence comes from Thinopyrum elongatum, assembly GCA_011799875.1. Taxonomy (NCBI): domain Eukaryota; kingdom Viridiplantae; phylum Streptophyta; class Magnoliopsida; order Poales; family Poaceae; genus Thinopyrum; species Thinopyrum elongatum. The sequence goes on along the minus strand of CM022303.1, from coordinate 528,741,757 downwards.
CCTTGAGCCGGCTGGGCAACCCGCCCCCGTTAACTCGAGCCGCCCTCACCAGTGTGTTGGCCTCGCGCTGCCTTTGCCTCAAGTCACCGCCGCCTTCGCCTAATCGCTTCATCAGCACAATCATAATTAAGGAGAAGGACTCCGAGCAGCCTGCTTCAAGTCCGAGCTGCGGCCTCCCATCGCCTCGCCTTGGCCCGCCAGGCACGTCTCTACCAACGCGGTTTTCCCTTCTGCGATGAGCCGCCTCGCGACCACGCCGCCAACGAGTCCTCTGCGGCCTCAAGTCGCCCCGGATCGCCACAGGCTCTGCCTCTGTTTCGTTCTATCCCGCTGGTTTCACCTCGAGTGGCCTCGGCCCGTTTCTTCCGCAACTTGGAATCAGCTGTCACCAAAGTGCCTTCAAGTCGCCGAATGCCTTTCAATCAGCGGGCCTCTGCTGTCGCGCCGGGTCAAGCCGCCCTCGCTGGCAGGCCTAAGTCGCCACTGAGACCCGGCCTTGCTGCCCTGAGCCGCCATCGGGGTCCGCGTCCGCAGCCTTGCTTCGGCCTTAAGTCGCCGCGCCCGAGAGCCGGACCGCCTTGCAAATTTGAGCCGCCATCAACGAGCCCCGTCCCTGAGACGCCGTCGACGCGCTGTCGGAGAACCGCCCTCGCCATCATCGGTGCGGCTTCGAAGCCGCCGTTCTCTTACAACTTCACCGCCAAATCGTCGCCAGCGCCAGGACGAGCCGCCCTCGCCGCAAGCTGCCGCGGGTTACTCCTGCTGCTATGAGCGGCCCCGTTCCGAGCCGCCGCGGTCAAGCCGTTTCTTTCACGGCTGTGGCCAAGTCAAACAGCCTCGTCGACCGGCTTCATCGGCCTCGCGCTACTCCAGCTCGTGGTGCCTTGAGCCGCCCCGCTGCCGTGGCCTCACTCGTCGTTCGCACCTGAGCCGCGGTGCCGCTTTGAGCCGCTGACCTGCCGTCTTCCTCGCGAAGCCGCCTCCGTCCGAGCGGCCGTCTGAGTTGCAACTACTGCTCCTCCTTCGAGTCACCGATCTGAACCACCTGTACTGTCAAAATAGACCCGCCAACCCGCTATCACACCCTCACTACAGCAGGTCGCCGCTTCGCCTCGACAGCTCGCCGTTGAGCTGCACGGAGCCGCCATTTGCCTCTACGGCCATGACCATGACGGCTCGCCATTGTGCCTCGCCGAGCTGGGGTGATTCGTCACTTCAGCCGTCGTGCATCAAGTGGCCTTGCGCCTCCGAGCTGCCCCAACCGCGCTCCTCCTCGCGTTGACCTGCCTCTGTCGCACCACCGGAGAGCCGTCTTGCGTTGAGCCGCTACACTGTGAGCCGCCCGACCTCCTCGAGCCACCATTTCCTTGGCTGGTCCGCCTCTGATGCCGCATCCACTTTTAAGTCGCCGCTCCGAGTCCCGTCGTGGACCGCGCCTCTAAACCGCCGCCGTGTTGAGCCGGCCCTGCCGCGACTTACCTTGTTCTACCTCCTGCTGCCGCAGCCGCGCCTTGAGTCGCCGGCCGGCTCTCCCTCGCTCCGCCTTCACCCCGCTCGTGTCGCTCCTGCTCCGCCTTCTGCCCGCTCGCCGATTTGGCCTTGCTGCCTACCTGCTGCTTTTGTGGTCTTGGAGGTTCAGTAAAGAAAAACAAAACAAAAAAACCGAGGGGTTGACTGCCCATGTGGAGTTAAGGGCAAGCCCACAGGAGAAAAAGGCCAGAATCATGTCTGGTCACCTCAATATTCATCAGTACATACGTATCAATAGTTGCGAGCATCTACCGCTCGTCCGTGGTTGATTTCAGCTTCACCACAATGATCGTCAACTCCGCGGCGGGTAATTTTCGGCCTAACATATCAGGTGAAATTCATCCAGTCTATTTTCATAGCACATATTAATTTCTTTAAAAGGACAATTACTCTGGCTTGTGATATTTTATGCAGGATAATTGTTCCATGTTTATGGCAGATATGACAAGATCATCTGTCGTCCAAATACATCAGGGCAATTATTCACTTCAACGTGGTGTTATACCGCGGATACGGAGCATATGACAGTATCATTCTGCACTGATGTTTGTTTTTGGTGTGCCACTCAATAGAAGCATCCAACTTACGGCCCTTGCGGACCAATCTACATCAGCATATCAGGGTCACACCCACTTATGCTGGTTGCCCAATGGACATGTGCAAGCCGCCGCCCTGGTTTCTCGTTATCAACGTATCATCAGGATATTAATCTACAGGTATGTCCTTCAATAATTATATGAATATTCGGGATTTGATAACCCGCCTGGTTTTCGACTTTAAGTCGCCTGCATATTTCCGGCTTAGATGGCCTTTCTTCTAGTCTTTCATTGCAATATTTCAAAGACTATTATATCAGGATTTGTTACCCGCCTAGGCTTAAACCGCCAGGGCACATATTGTCTACCTTGTGTGCAGAAACTACGAAAACATTGATCTGCCCCACATGGATGATGATACTATGACAAGGAACAGCGGCGAATCACAAAATGATTCTACTAGCGGTTTAACAGTTAGACGGCTAGATATGCGCGATGGCATAACAGATCATTGTTTAACTAGGCTATTACAAGGCAACAGTGGACCTGCCAAATAGAAAGTGTTTTTGAGCACATTATGCTTATGTCCTGGTTTAAGAGCCGCCTGGACTCAATTGCCTTCGTCGCGGCGGTTTGATGATTCCGGGTCATCCTGCTCCGGCTCTTCCTCTTCGCCCATCTGGAGGTCAGGTGACGTCCAGTCGATGCCGGTTAAGGCTTCGAATACAGCTTCATCATTCATAATGGGGCCCGGATCAACATCAGGAGCAAAAGTATGCTTACGCGTTGGAGGGGTGAGATCCACGACGTCATAAGCCGGCGCTTTTACTTTGGTATTCTCCATGGTGTAAGCCGCCTGATATCTGGATAAATCAGCTTCCTCGGCCAGCTTGCATGCCAGGGGACGCATTTCCTTTATGCACTTTGCAAAGTCTGTTTGATCAAAAGGAGACCCATCTTCTTTAAGGCTTGGACAACCGGTGGCCATCTCCTCCGGGTCAAGTTCTGCTTGCCATGCTTTGGCTCGGGTAAGAGCTGTAATGGCACCAGCACGGGCGGCTGAGCGTTTGATCTCTTCGAGTTTTTGGGGCATGACAGACAGTTTATCTAGTACTTCCCTGAGAAGAGTCGGCGGCTCTTACCATTGGAGATAGCCACAAGAGTCTGTTGGGTGCCTGTGTATAATTGTTTCACCAGTGCGTACATGGCTTTGAGCTTCAGTAGCATGTCTTGACCAAGATTGGCGCTCCTGGGGCCTATTGGGTAAACATGCCGATGAGTCGCCAGGCGGGTTAACAATTGGAGAAAAATTTGGAAAAGTTGAAGCAGTCCGAATTGCTTACCAAAGATAGCAGATGTCATCTGTGAGATATGGCGTTTTAAGCCGGTCAGCTCCGCTGTGGTCTCCTTCAAAGATGATTCAGCAGCTTCTGCCCTCTGTAATAAGGTGGCCTTCTCTTTCTCCTAGCCGGCTCTCTCTATGATAAATCCAGCTTTGAGCTTCTCGTTTTCATCCAGGCTAAATTTAAACTTGGTGTCAGATTTGCGTGTCTCAGCTTCTTGGTATTCAAGTATGTTCTTCAATTCTACCAATTGGGACTCGTTCAGGCTTAAGACATCCTGCAAATAAAAGTCAAAGGATATAAGTATGTTAGTCAGGGCATTGTCTTCATACAAGTCCCAAGTACATTGCAAGCAATACACTTGGCACTTGGGGGCCAATGTACGAGGAAATTCTTTTCAAATTATATTGCTGAAGAACCGGCTCATCTTTCTCAGATAAGCCGGCCCTTGAGGGCTAGGAATTGAAGCTATTCTTTTGACTAAAACAAAAATGATCCGGCTCATCTTTTTCAAGATAAGCCGGCCCATGAGGGCTATGACTTGAACTTTGCAGTGGCATATTGACAAGTCTTACACCATACTCAACATATTCTTTCCTATGGATAAGACTTGGGGGCTGGATGACTATATATACAGGGAAGCAGATGTTCATACCTCGTATTTTTGTCGCATTCTCTTAACCAAATCAGCTTCTAAGTCACGACTGGTATGCAGGTGGCTCAGATAGCCGGAATATAATTCATTGACGTCCAAGTTTGCATAGCTCGCAATGTCAGATTTGGCCTTGCTCTTCTCAGAAGCAAGAAGTTCATCCTTGGCAGAATGCTTAGCCAAGACCGTGGGGTTTTCCGGTTCTGTATAACCAGTGCCAGTAACCACGACGTCCTTAGTATCTTCTTCGGCAGGCTTGATAGGGCTTGGCAGCTTAGCACTGGACGGGTCAACACCCATGGGATCCACTAGAGTGTCATGAGCTTCTGGTGGCGGGTCATTGGCAGTAGCTTCGGGATTCTGATGTGAAACTTCTGAGGCTGGTGTCTCTTTCTCCGGTTCATTGACCTTAGGATCTTCGGCCGGTTTACCTATCTTCAATTTCTTGCTTGGTTAGGCTATACCACTGAAAATGAGACATATGAGGATGTGAGTATGTCAGTTTAATAAAAGTATTAAAACAAAGAGGCCAAATGTTCTTACCCAGGGGCAATCTTGAAGGGGGGCATCTGAGTCCTGGTAGAGTCGCCAGAGGATGAGTGAGAAGTTCCTTGATAATTTGAGTCGCAAGGGTTAAGTGGCTGACGAATAAGACCCGCCTTTGGAAAGGACATGATTGAGCTCTGAGGCACCTCTTTTCGGCGTTTGCGAGGCGCCGGCGTGTTGGGTAAGCCGGTAGCAAGATCTCCGCCTCCGCTGTTCCGGGTTCTACGCCGGGCTTCATGCTGTTGTTTTTTCAAAATAAAGTTTGGATCCAAGTAAGCTAAAGGGTGAGAAAACCTTACTTTTCGGGTCACCTGCCGAACTTTCTGTCTTGGCAAAGGCTCTGAGTCGAAGGAAATAATAGTTACCTCTTCAACGTCTGCCTAGCTGGTCTCCGCGTCATCCTGAGAGTAGTCAGTGACAATAAGATGTACAAAAAAGGAGCCAAGAGAATCAAGTTCTACCTCCGACTCATCATCCAGTGTAAATAGGTCTGTGGTATCCATTTTCTTCTTGGGTTTCTTCGGGGCTTTGGTTTTTGCCCTGGCCTTTTTGGCCGGCTTGTCTTGCAGTTTCTTGCTCCAGAAAGAAGAGTCAGCCTAAAGAAAGCAAGTGATGATAAGGAGTGTGCAGTTTATGCAAATACTGAATAAAGTAAATTGGCTTAAAGCACTTACATCTGGAGCCGGGTTAAGAGCGCAGAAGGGATTCAACCCGGTTTTGCTACAGCTTTCTAAGCTTTCCCCAAGCAGTGTCTTAGTCATCTCATTGATCTCTTTATCTTCCAGGCGTACTTGACAGTGACACTGTGGATCTTTGACATCACAAGTGTATTCACACATTAAGCCGGACCGGCGGCTCAAAGGTATGATCCTCCAGGCGACCCAGCATCGGACCAAGTCAACTCCGGTTAATCCATTAGCCAGCAAGACTCTTACCTTCGAAAAGGTAGGCATATACTTAGCTCGTTCAGCAGTGCTGATCCGGTCGGAAAGTGGGTGCTTTGGGCTAAGCCGGCAGTCGCGGAAACCCGGCAAAGGATTTTCGCTATATGGAGATGTGTCTTGGCAATAAAACCAGGTCTGGTTCCAGTCTTTAGGATGACTGGGAAGTGCGGCTACAGGGAAGACAGCATCTCTTCGCCTTTGAATGAAGATTCCACCAAGTTCTAAGCAGGGTCCGTCTGTAAACTCGGTCTGGCGGTTCAAGTAAAAGTACTCTCTGAAAAGGTCAACGTTGGGCTCTTCTTGAAGATATACTTAGGAAAAGACTTGAAAGTTGCAGATGTTGAAAATGGAATTGGGTCCAATATCTTGAGGATGAAGTTGAAAGAAGTGCAGTACATCACGAAAGAATTTTGAGCAGGCGATGAGAAGCCACGGATCATATGATCAGCAAAAACTATGACTTCGCCTTCCTTTGGTTGAGGTCTCACTTCTGTCCCTGGAACTCGCCAGTGGATAATGTCTTTGGGGGCCAGGATGCCCACTTGAACATATTCGTTAAGGGTTTGCTCCGTAACAGTGGAAGCAACCCAGTCGCATGAAGTGACAGTCTTAGTCATTTTTTGTCGCAAAAAGCCTAGAGAGGAAGTATTGGCGGGTCAAATTCATGCTGGTAAGCCGCCCAATGATTAGAGAAAGCAAGTTTATTATGTAGAATTGGTTATGTGCAGAGATTGATTGCTATTAAAGAAGAAAATGAATGGCATGGCTAATTGGCAGAGCACAGACGGATAATATTAACATTGGATAAATACTGGCGGTTTAAAAATTCATAAGTAAGTCGGTTGGAGTTTGGCGGGTTACAAAGTATCGTTTGAGCCGCCTATACAGCGATGGTCAAGCAGGCATTTACAGATCTGGATTTGAGTGAAATTCCACCAAGTGCTGAACAAACAAGTTTCACAGGTTCTGCTTATAATTTTGGATCTACGGCAGTTTGAAAACAGGCGGAAATTTTTAAACCTAAAAACATGAAGGACGAGCTACTGCATTGGAGAACAAATCTCAACAAGAGGAAATAGATATGTGGTTAATGGCGGATACTAAAATAACCAAAGCATGACTTCGGCATCGTGTCTGTGCTCGACTAAGCGACATGGCAGATGTGCTACGTGCACGCGTGATGAACCTCGATGAACACTGAAGAACTGGGGAGCCCTAATGCAGATTTGAAGTGAAAGGGGATAGGTACCTGGAGATGCTGATGAACAGCGGAGGGGCGCCGCAGTTTTCTGGTCGAAATCAGGTTGATGCAGCGGCCAGGACGAAGCTATCGACTGGGGCGGCAGTGCTCTGGTGGCGTCGGTCGTCGCGAGGTAGAAGAAAAAGAGGCAGAGGCAAGGGTAAAAGTGAAAAGGAGGTCCCCCTGTCCCTATTTATAAGGAGGTGATAAAATGGCATGCGCGGAAATCGAGGAGGTAAAATGATTATGTTAACGTTTCGGTCGCCTCGATTTTCGAGAAGCCCATTGAAGACAAAGATCCATTGAGATATTCTGGGGCCTGTGCGACATTAATGCTCATGAGATCATCGCGGGTTACAATGATTCTATGTATATGATGTCATGGAGGTTTACAGAGGACTGTGTAATTGATGCACGGTCTGGATAAGTTAAACAGTGAAGATTGACATGAACAGGTTCAAATCAATCTGGGGCCTAATGTTGGGGATATAGCTCAGAGGTGTGACCCGCCCAGGAGGGGCCGGGTTACACCGTTGGCGGTTTTATATGAAGAAGATCCAAGAAGGCCCAAGGTGTGAAGACGGCGGCTGATAGGGGCAGGCCTGGAGAGAGCCCAAGATCCGGGCCTATGAACCGCCGTATGATGACTTGCCCTGTAAGACATGACTAGTTAGAAACCGAGCCGGCCACGTTGTGTGAGCCGGCCGGGACTCTGTAAGCCTCCGGGTCTCGACCTGTGTATATAAAGGTGAGACCCGGCGGCGGGTTAACTCAAGAAAACAACCGAACGAGAACTAGGTTAAACGTATTCGCTCCCTTGTAATCGAAACTCAAGTAATACAACTAGAAGCAGGACGTAGGCTTTTACCTCGTTGAGAGGGGTCGAATCTGGGTAAGCTCCTTGTGTCCTTTGTCCCGTCAACCCCTTTAAGCTAACCAACGTGCGATGGCTCCACACCTAAGTCCTTTCACGAGGGCATCTGCCGTGTTAAATCCACGATAGAGAGGATGACCAATGTGCCACCGACCAGCGGACCAGGGGGAGGAGTAGGCGGGCACGCGTGCGTCCGTCTCGTGTCCGCGCCGACGCAAATCCGGCTCAAAAATGGGTCGGGAATGGGTCGACAGGCGGACGAAAAGCGGACGCGCGTCCGTTTGGGTCTGCGCGTTGGGCCGATTTTTCTGTCCACGCCGACCCAAACGGACGCCCGCGGACGAAATGGGTCGCCCCGTTGGAGTTGCTCTTAGTACAAAGTTGAGACACTTATTTTGAGACGGAAGGAGTATATTTTTTTCCATACGCAGCTATCTTTTGTCTCTGATATCCAAACAATTCCAAATTCCACAAACAATTATTATGGGCGACAGTCGACAAAAATATAACTATTACGGGCAGCTGAACAAAGAATTTTGTGTCCTTTGTATTTCCTAGAGTATGTATTTTTGGTTCTGGTTTGCATTGTTTCAGAAACATTTTTTGGTTAAAGATATATGTGAAAACAATTGACATGATGATAAAAAACCAAAGTTATATATAAAATTTTGAATGTTAAGTGCAATTAACAGCATATACTATGTACTAGACAGAACCAAAAATCAACAAAAGATCAAGGGATGAAGTCATGTGCCCAGGCTAGCTACCAAGGGAAAATCGTAAATTCAGATTCAGACGAGACACAAAAATAAACCTCTGTACGACAACAATAATTAAATGGAATTAACACGGGATCGAGTTTGTAGGTGCTCACTGCTCGCTGAGGTACAACAGGAACCCGGCGTCGCCGGCGTACTCGCCGCAGAATGCCTCGCACTGCCCCGCGCTGCGTCGCACGGCGTCGCAGGTGATCCCCTGGCGGTTGATGCGGGAGGTGAGATCCGCGTTGCCGCGCATGACGATGCGGCGCCATAGCGCGGGCTCGTCCCGCGCGGCGCGGCGCCAGGAGCTGCACACCCGGTCAGCGGCCATCAGGATGTCGATGTGGTCGAGTTTGTGGAAGACGGCCAAGATCGCGTCCAGCGGCATGTCCGCCCGGTTCCTCGTCTCCGCCGCTGCCTCCTTGCGGCGGCGCCAACGGGGTCCGCGACGGCGGCGAGAGGAGGAGGGCATGGCGTGGCGTGCGTTGGGAGGGAAAGGGTTTGGGAACACAGGATCCGAGTACTATTTGTTGCGTGTAACCGCCTAGACTAGTCCTTCGGTGTGTCGTGTTCTCGTAGCTTCCATGCATTGACTTTGCATGCGCGTAACGATGCAAGAGACTTTATTAAAAGTTAACTAGTAAAAATACCCGTGCGTTGTAACGGAAAAAAAAAATCACACACCTCTAATTCATTAAAAGAATCACACCACCAATCCAATAAGTAAGGCTCAATACCCCCACTTGTCAATTCCAAGTTCCTGGCCATCGTACGACACACATGTCATTGAACGGAAGGGAATGTGTGAAACTAAAAACTCTATTCTCCTTGAGATGGATGTGAGGGCCGCCCTCGACAAGCTACACCACGCACCTGGTCCAGCGCATCACATTGCAACCGCAGTGAGAAGCCGTTGAGGAAATCGGCATCGTGAGCGGGGTGTTGTCATCTCGCGTTGTTGGGATATGAATGCTCCAACATTGGCAGAGTGGACGGTCCACTGCTCGCACGCAGCAACATTTACACCAGCTTTAGCTAAAAGATGAGCACACATATATGCCACTGTGCATCAAACAAACTCCACCTGAATATCCATCTAACCCATCACACGGAGATATGGCTGTATGCATCGCCCAGATGCAGAGGCCGGGGGTAAACCTCCTTTTCAAAAAAAAAAATCACACGGAGATGTTTTTACTACCTCCACACAGTCAAGCTCAATAATCATGTTTGAAAAACAAGGTCTATGTGTTAAAAAAAGCTCAATAATTACATTGTTCAACCCTTGAGTTAAGCACCATCTCCATTGTCATACTCATATGCGCCGCCAATAACTCAGCAAAAAGAGGATCGGATTACCGCTCCGGCAGCACCTGCATCCAAGCACCCACTTCTCCTGCTCCATTACCTACTTATTATCAGCAGCAAAATAATGCTTGCCAAGTCTGCAGCATGACACACCCACCTGGGTAACTACTTTGGATTCTGGAGTGCCTCACCTCTCCCATACAACATCCTAAGTCACATAGGTGCTCTTCCTTAAGGGAAGAGATTGTATTTAAGATCCACAAATTCAGATCACCAGGCAATCTGCCCTTTTCCTTTCAGAGGAAAGTGGCCATGAGAAGTCACAAATTTGTTCCAGCTCCCTCCATGCCTCTGACATAAATACAGCCCCAAAAACAGTGATAAAAGATTCCCCTGAAGCAATACGAACAACTTACCAGATCTTTACTCATTCGCCACTTAATCTCATCTCCAACAGCAATACTCCAAAGACAAATAAACCAAAAATAGATTTATACACACACCATGATAGCATCATATCCATCCACACACACATCACACTAACATCAGACCCTAACATGCGAGAGAGAGAGAGAGGAGATGAGACAGCAAGGCCAGCACATGGGAGCAGTGTCGCTGCCGGCAGAGGGTCGCGGTCGCCAGCAGGAGCAGGAGGGCAGGGGTGCTGTTGTGGCCTCAAGGCGAGGTACATGCAGATGGGTACATTGTGGGCTCATGGTAGACCGACGATGGCAGCTGATATGGGCAGGGGTGGGGTGCAGTTGCGGGGTGGATGTAGAGGGCGTGGACGTCTACAGGAGCACAATGGGCGAAGGTCAAAGGCGAAGTTTGCATAATATAATCTGACAAAAGAAAAGGACCACACAAAGATTATACCAACAATCTTATCCAACATATGAACAAAGATCTTGATTCAGCTTTCTGTAAGATAGGGAGTGCAGAAATTATAAGCTTGATCCCAGTTTTACAATTAAGTTTAGTGGCTCAGACATCCAAGCTCTAGATCAATACTTAGCATGAATTTCTCTAGTCCATATATCTAGGTCCACTAATTTGAGTTTATCTTAGCAGCATGGAATCACTATTCAATTGCAACAATTTGTTTTACACCACAGCCGCATATGGCAGCTCCACATGCTCACATATGAGCACAAACACGCAGTGTGAAAATGTGAATGCACACACACCATACTACATCAATTAAGTTTCCGTGTCGGTGGGCAATTTGTTAGCTATAGCAAAAATGTCCATGCATTGCAACAGGAGAAAGAGTATTCCGCACCCTCCTTCCAAAAGAACACAACACATCTAAATTGATAAATATCAATCTGAAAATTCGTTATGATGAACAAGCCAAATTATGTCATGTCTCTATCCTAGGTAAATTTTGAGTCGTGTGCAGCATAACCCAAACCGAAACAATATATGATGGCAGTTAAATCTATCAATGAATTTAAGTTGCATGCCTTTGAGTCGCCGACTAATAGTGTGCCATTATTTTTAGATTAGATTAACCATGTGCCTCCTTGAACTGAAACATCATCAAGCAACACACAAGACACAATGACAATTTCTATTTCTCAAAGAACAAAGAATGGTACAAAACTAAAACAATAAATTTGCTCTCATATTATGGATGTTACAAAAAAAATGTTTCAATCATTAAATTCTGAGACACAAATTAGAATTACATGAGTTTGCAAACCTGGATTGATTATCAAGTACCGCCAGTTGCTTATCCATTGACATATGTGTGCTATCTGCTGACTTTACCTAACAATGTTAGGCGCATCAACATCAGGCTAAGAGAAGTGAGCATTTCCATTAGCGGTAACAAACAAAGAATTGGTTGCCTGATGTCATGTTTCCTAGACACCCATGCAAAGGGCTGGCGGATAGCAGATTCCTAAATCAAGTTCTGACCACCCTACCATATTGTGCATGTACAACTTCAAATACAAACAAAATATGACAATAAAAAAAGGACAATACATTTAGAAAGGATAACTGAAATTACAAACACTATAGTCGATCTGAATAACATACATGTGCCCAATGGTCTGCAATCAAAATTAGCTAATTCGGTCCGCGTTTGCTGAATTTCTTGCGCCATCCAAATCACCCTGTTTTCCATTACTTTCCTTTGTTCCACCAACTCGAAATTTCCATTACCCTTCTATTATAATTAATACGCATTCTTACAAACAACACAATTAGACTAACTAACGATAATCAAAGTTTCCAGTCCACAAATGTGTTAATGGGATACCCGAGTCAGGTCCAACGAAAGAGATAGTGTATGTACCTGGAATGAGTAAGTTCCTGTTGAAGGCCCTCAATCTTTGCTTTCAGCGTCCTTAATTCTTAACTGTTATTCATTTGATCTATCCCCACTCAGCTCCTGCATGAGTGATGCAATCTTTGCACATAATTCTTTCCTGACAGCAAGGAGCTTCTCGGTTTCAACACAGAGATGCACAACCTCATCTCAAATATTTTCAATCACTGAAACCTATCTACCCAAATATGAATCTTTGAGACTTGAATCAAACAGGGAGCAAAGAGGAACTTGTTGATGAACTTATTTGTTCATGGAGTTGAATCAAACACGGAGCAAACGGGAATCAAATTGACGTGTAGCATCTCAAATATTTTCAATCACTGAAAACTATCTACCCAAATATGAATCTAATCTTTCAGACCAGATCAAGGAGAACAATACTTTTCATGATTCTAGATGAAACTTTTACAGAATAATTTGGGAAAAGCTGATACATACCTCATGTGTAGAACGCTTGGACCACAGATGTTCTTCCGGTCCAGGTGTAGCATGCTCGGACCGCGGATGTTCTTCCGGCGGACTCGGCGGAGTCGGCATTTGGATGATTCTTCAAAAGTTGCGATGTGATATGATTTAATGGAGGTTTCTGGCATACGATTAGTTGAACATTTTGATTAGTAGTCTAGCATTATCTCATATGGTTGCTACTGTAGGTTTCAACTATGGATGCAATATCGAAGTTGCCGTGCGCTATCACTGATAGCTTATACATTGCCCTCTAGTATTGTCAAAGCTAAAGGGTGCTAAATAGGAAAGCCATTCTGCATTCTTTGTCTATTTTCCCTTTGTTGATAAACCGTTCACTTGCAATTTGAATTCACACGTTTTATTTGATTGCTTCATTTTATTCAAAGCGCTATTAATCCTTACTTTGGTAATATCCCACCATTGGCTTCCTTCATAATAGTACAGCTAAGCTCTTTCAAGCCTTATCAATGGTAAAAGTTATTTTACTTATTTAGCTGAATACAAGTGATTGGTTTACATAGGAAATCAATGACAAAATTAGCAATTACAAAATAACCAGATTTCAACCTAAAAGTCGATAAATAAATAAAGTGTGATGTTAGGTTTTTTTGCCATTGTATACAGCCAGCAGTCCTAATGGGCGTATATTCCTTTCAGAACACATTAAGCTGCTATTAGCTAGAACCTTGAGATCTATATGATCAAGCAAAAGCTTAAAATTAGTGCAAATTGTAATCCCCAAAACACTATGCATTCGCTCAGCTTCTTTGTATATAACTCAAATCCCTCCTTGCATCTCTAATCTTACTTCAGGAAAAAACAACGAATCTGAATCAACTAAGATGATACAGTGTATAACCCCAACCATGGACACTGAACCATACGAATCGATGCTCAATCACCTTGGATCCAGACGGTGCCATCGACTTCTTGAGGAGGGGCAACGACCATGGTGTCAGACTGATGCTATAGGCAGCTGCTTCCACTCGAGGTGGGCTACATGGACAGGAGGTGGAGATGGTTACAGAGAGAAAAGATAAGAACAGAACAGGAAGGGGGGTGAGAATGAGGAGAAGAGAAGAGGTAGACAGGGGAGGAGAGCGGATGGGCAAACCACGCAGCGTCATGTTTGTTGGGTCCTTTTCATTTTCTCAGGACGGCCTCCAGCTCGTGTTTCCATCGTCGACTTACTCGCCGGCATCTCGTCGACCCTCTCGTCCTCAACCCGCAAGGCCTCTCCCACCCGTCCTCCTCCTCCCCTTAGATCTTATGAGTCCGGCCGCCGCCACCACCACAGCCGCGTCATCCGCCTGCCCCTATGGCCACCCGCTGCTGCCGGCTTCTTGCCGCCATCGTCCTTTGCTGCTGGTTCATGCGAGCCAAGCCGCAGGCCCCGCCGTCAAGTAGCAGTGCGGCTGAGGGTGGCGTGCAACTCGAACCAGTGGCGGGGTGCGGACCTGTGGCTGCTTCGACAGGCGTGCATGAACGCCGAACTGAGGCGCCCGTCGGTGTGCGCGTAGGCTAGGGTTTGCGAGGCCATGGAATAGCACTTGTCCTGCGGGAACTGGGACTCCGATCCAAATCGGAGGCGTACAGCAGCATGAGGTTGGACGTCGAGGAGGCTTGGGGTGGCGCCGGAAAATATTGGAGGCGGATGGGGAGGGGAAGGAGAGCACGACGGCGGCAACGGTGCTGGAGGTAAGCCAGAGAGGAACGGCCGCGCGGCGACGGCGCTGCCGACGCAATGAGGAGCCCATACTCGCAACGTAACGATTTGGGCAGGCCCAGTATAAAGGCCCAACCAGAAACGAAACGCTTTTCTCTGGTTATACACTTAAAAATGGAGTGCGGGTTAATTATCTAAAACAACAGGGACTTTTTTGCAAAATAGCTGCGACGGTGAACCCGACAGATTCAATCAGTGCTTTATTATTAGGGAAAGAGTGAAAGATTTGATGTGTCTTCAGGAGACTAAACTCGATGTACCGACCACTATATGGTTATGCAATGTTTTGGGCCATTGTTGGATGGCTTTGCCCCGGCGATTGAGGCTCAAGGGGTATCCTACTCGCTTGTGGTACTACCTTCTGGAGGTTGACAATGTTGCACTTGGCGCTAACTATCTTACTGGTCTTGTTCATACTAGAGATAGAAGTAAACAGTGGATCACGGTCATCTATGGCCCGCAAAGCGACGAGCTGAAGTTTGTTTCTTGATGAGATGTGGCTGCGGAGCTCGGTGTGCCTAGGCCCTTGGATGGTTTTGGGTGATTTCAACATGATTCTTCGGGCTTCGGGCTTGACGAGCAGATTTAGAAGCTTGGTTGGTGATCATGAGCTCAAGGAGTTACATGGAAGACGTTTTATGTGGACTACCAAGAGAGATGCCCCCACAATGACCAAAATCGATCATGCACTACAGGAATCAGGCAGTTTGCCATGGCAGACGGCAAAGGCATGCTTGGCGGACGGCAAAGCCTTTGCCGTCAGCCAGCAGACGGCCAACAGTCCGGTTGAACGAGTTACGGTAAATGGCACTTTGCCGTCTGCTGGCAGACGGCAAAGAACTTTGCTTCTTTGCCGTCTGCCAGCAGACGGCAAAGAGCTGCAGCTGACGTCAGCTGACGTCAGGCGTCGGCTGGGCCAACGCAGGCTCTTTGCCGCTGGCAGACGGCAAAGAAGCAAAGCTCTTTGCCGTCTGTCAGCAGACGGCAAAGAGGCCAAATAGGCCAGTCCAGGTTGCACAGACTGCTGCCACGTGGCCTCTTTGTCGTCTGCTGGCGGATGGCAAACCTCTTTGCCGTCTGCTAGCAGACGGCAAAGTGGCTATATAGCCCCTGTTTTTTCTGTTTTTTGTTATATCAATTCATTTTCCCAGAAATTCAAACACACACACACACACACACACACACACACACACACACACACACACATATATATATTCAGAATCACATAGTTTCAAACATCAAACATCATACATCAAACATAGTTTCACCATCGTCATCAAACATCATACATCCAATTCATATATACATAGTTTCACAAACATCCAATACATCAAACATCTAACATCTAAACAGTAGCATTCTGCCCTTCCATGAAGTGATCTTCCAAATCTTCAACAGCTTGAAGATCTTCCAAACCACCATCAACTTGTTTACCTTTGGGAAACCTGCAACAGATCAACCGATCGGAAACTCAAAATGGAGCTCTTGTTTTAGATTTTAAAACTTTATTAATAATTGGAATAGGTAATACAAAGTCATATTATAAAGAATCAGAAATGACCTAAAACTAAATATCTATTTTCCTAAAAACTATCTTATTACTAAGTTTTTTTCTGGATCTTCTTCTTTTCTTCCAACCTGCATAACAAAAACACTAAGAAAGAGAGAATGGGTTAGGAGTAGAAATGTAGCATTTCACTTGGTGAAATACAATGTTGTAGGAGCTATTCCTTGAAATCAAGACTATCTCAGTCAGGATTTCTAAATACCAAATGACCTTATTTCAGAAAAGCCAAATAGAGGAAAACCATTATCAAGAGCCAAATCAGAGAACCAGCCAAGAGCCAAGTCAGGAAGCCATCAACTGCCATATATCAAAGATCATTAACAGAAATAGCTCCAAAGGATTAAGCCCAACTAAAACTAGTGTTTAGAGCCAATGATTACACTCTACCACTACAACCAACTTTTGTCCAGTGACAATGAGATATGTCACTGAGCAATTCAAAACAAAGCTCCAGGAGGAGATATACATCAAACCAGCCGGCCAGACCAAGTCCCAAGCCGAATGAGACACCCAGCAGCTTACTAGATAACTAGAAGACCTCAAGGTATACTTGAGGATTGTGTGCTCAGCTAGCCTGGAGATGCCAGGGCTAGATCATCACAGCACAGGGATAGCCACATGTAAATTAAGCCTAAGAGAAGGGGGCTCAGACCAACATCACTGCCCAAATCAGATGTAGTATCTGTCTTATCAGTAGAAAACTAGGAAGTAACAACCAAAACCAAGTATAGCATCTGTTCATAGGCTATTAGAAAGAGACCAATAGGAATAGCCAAACCAAGTGGTATCTATTCATATCAGTATTAGAAGTAAAACAACTAAGAACAAGTATCTGTTCATGAGTAAAGTAGCTATAGCATAGAAGAAATAGCAGGGTAGCACCCCAAATGATTATCTGCTTTTGCAGAACACAGCACCGCACTTGCACCTGGTATTTTTCTGCAATTAGGGCACTGCACCCACAAGCACAGGGGGCTAGTACCATTATAAACTGCTACTGCAAGTAATAGCAGCAGCAGCAAATAACAACAGAAGTGATAACTAATTTCCAAAGGTTAAACAGACCAATGGAAAAGAAAATGTAACACTAGAGATTCAGTTAACTGAATTAAGTTACCATCAACAGCTAGTGAGATAGCTAACAGTAGCAACAAAAAAATACAGGGAGAGATCCCAGTCCAGTAGAGCACAGGTTAGCCACCGATTTAACAACACAGTCAGAGCTACCACATGTGCACAGGGGTACATCTACACACATGAACAACTACTGACCATATTAGCCAATCCAGGAGCACATATGTAAGCAGATACACATAAACAGTCACTGACCAAAACTCTGACACAGCAAGAATCCATCACAGAGAGCTCCAACACAAGTTGATGCTCATTTGGAGCATCTAGCAGCAGCTAATAGAGCTTCACATCCAACTAGATCAAGAGCTAAAGCTATGCATTAGAGAGATCAGAGGAGGGGAGTAAGGAGAAGCTCACCAAGAGGAGTTGTAGCCGAAGCAGGATGCAGCCACACCATCACTATGGTGTGACCAGCAGCACAACCAACACCACCACGGCGGCGCCAGCGAGAGCACGCAGCACGGAGGCGGCCAACCCAGGGGCACCGCAGCACGGAGGCGCCAACCCAGGGGCACCCCCGCGCCACGGCACGCCCAGCACCACCGGAGCACCTCACGGCCACCGGAGCCCCACAGGAGGCGAGAACCATCCCAACACCGAAATCCTAGCGGAGAGAAAACCGAAGGGAGCGACCACAGGAGGCAGGGAAAATCAGATCGAGACGGAGGGATCGATAGAGCTCGACGAGAGGAAGAGATGGGTAGCCAAGGTGCCGCCGAAGACCGTCGAAAACCGCCGGAATCGGCCGGAAAACGTGGCGGCAGCAAAGGGGATCGGGAGACAGAGAGAGAGAGCTGAGTGGCGGGGGCGCCGGGCGGCGGTGGCGACGGGGCCGCAGGGCTCTGGGGCGGCGGGGTGGTGCGGCGGTGGCGGCGGGGTGTCCGGGCGGCGGCGGTGCTCGGTGCAGCGGTGCGGGCGCGGGTGAGGTGCGGTGTGGGAGAGCGAGGGGAGAGAGAGAGGGGGTGGGGTCGGGCGGAGAGAGAGGGGAGGGAGAGAGGAGGTGGGGGCAACGACTTTTTTTTACCCGAAAAAAAAAAGATAGCCCCACCTCTTTGCCGTCTGCCAACAGATGGCAAAGATTCTTTGCCATCTGCTGGCAGACGGCAAAGAGGTGGGGTGATTCTTTGCCGTCTGCTGGCAGATGGCAAAGAGGTGGGGCTGGTGGGCCGTTACAGCGCTGGCGTCCACTGGACCCCACCCACCTCTTTGCCGTCTGCCAGCAGATGGCAAAGAATTTGCTGATGGCAACCAGGTTCTTTGCCGTCTGTCAGTTCTTTGCCGTCTGTTTTCTGTGAGCTGATGGCAAAGACCTTCTTTGCCGTCTGCTAGTAGACGGCAAAGAGCTGGCTGACGGCAAAGATCCTGATTCCAGTAATGATGAGCTTGTCTCGGTGGATTTGGAGCTGGCTTACGCGGACTGTCACCTTCACGCGTTGTCCACATGTGTTTCGGATCCGCTCCTCTTCGCTTGTCCACAAGTGCGCTCTGTTGCCCAAAACAACGTGTTCGATTTGAGATTTTCTGGACTAAGTTGGAGGGGTTTGAGGACGCTGTGAAAAAAGTGTGGGTCTGTGTCGATGCGATTATGGACTCGTTCAAGAGGCTTGATGCTCTCTCCAGAAACACTGTGGCCACAGTACAAGCCTGGGTCAACGAAAAACTGGTAAGGTGAAGCTTCTTATGGCGGTAGCTAACTGGGTCATCCTCAAGTTTGACCAGGCTTAAGAATGTCGCCCCCTGTCCTTATAGGAGATGTGGTGATAACATACACTACAACTTGCCCTCATTGAAATGGCATCATTGGAAAGAACTATTGTATGGCAAAGATCGTGGATCGGATGGCTAAGGGAGGGTGATGCAAAAACTAAACTATTCCAGGCAGTGGCTAACGGCAAGAGAGCGAAGAATTTCATCTCACATGTCAACACTTGGAGAGGAGATTATCACGGATCAAAGCCGCAAGGACGAAGTGTTCACCCAGTCCTATGAAAATCTGCTGGGGTCTGATCAGGCAAGGGTTCATAATACGCTTGATCTCAACTATCTGGGGATGAAAACTATTGATCTACAGGATCTTGAGAGTATATTCACGGAGGATGAAGTTTGGAACATTAGTAAGGAGTTACCCCCGGATCACGGCCATTGTGCTAGCCCAGAGTTTCGTCCGAATCATACGGATGATCCTTTGTACGGGTCCAAAAACCTTTCGGAAGCGCCGAGAAGTCTACCAGAGTCTGCGTCGATACTTTGGGCAACCAAAACTGCACAGAGTTTCTGGACATGCCCAGAGATCGCTCAGATCTTGGATCGAAACTCCGGGTGAAGCACAAGCCTCTGGTGAAGCATATTGAGTGGCCCGATAGGCTTACTTTAGAAGAACTATATAAGGACCATTCTTTTCCCACTAGGAAGGGGACGACTGTTCTCTCTCCACATCATTTTTTGACCTCTAAAAAGCTTGAGATCTCCCTCCGTATTGATCCACTATGGAGATAAATTATGGTAAAGATCTAGATCTAAAATAACACCAAAACTAATGTTAATTCCCCATTGATTATGTTACATTTTGTTACTCTTGGGTCAATGGGGGATCCTAGATAATTGAAGTCACTCGAAAGCTTCCAAGCTTGTGAATTTGCTCCGGGAAGTTTTTGATAGTTTGGAGATCACCCCATGAACTACCACTAGCGGACGGAGTTCAGGCATAGGTTAGCCGAGGCACTCTGAGAAGAAGGGCAAGACATTTGTTATCGTTGAGGGCTTAGGTTGGGTTTCACCTCTCCAACTGCGATTAACGTCACCCCCCAAGAATGTGAACTTCTAGATGCATCTTTCATGTCCATAACTTTAGTTATCTCGCTCCCTAGCTTTAGTGTGTTAGTACTTTCTAATCTTGTTTACCTTGTATGACTTGATTGCTTATGTTTATCTCATCATTTAGGGTGTT
This sequence comes from Thinopyrum elongatum, assembly GCA_011799875.1. Lineage (NCBI taxonomy): Eukaryota > Viridiplantae > Streptophyta > Magnoliopsida > Poales > Poaceae > Thinopyrum > Thinopyrum elongatum. The sequence continues at coordinate 528,721,840 of CM022303.1, read as the reverse complement.
CCACTTAGTAGCATTTCTATAGAAGTTATAATTTTACAAAATCCCTAAAATTGATTTAGTAAATTAAAATGGTAGTCACCTATTCACCCCTCCACCCTCCATTTGACATCTTTGATCCTTCAACATTAACTGCTTTCAGCATCAAGTTCAATTAGTCCTTGTTGTCACGTGACAAAAGCTAATGATGTTTCTGTGTCATTTTTGTCATATTTTACTCGTTCAACATTGTTTGAGTTCCTTGTAAGTTGCATGCCATGCTTTGAGATGATAGAGCTCGGATTTTTTTGAAACATTTGAGATGCCTGAAACTGCAAGCCCTCAAGGATTAATAAAGAGTTGGGGTTAGCAAGACCCAGTGATACTATGTGGGGTTCTCACTATATAATTGGTGTGCACATTATTGATATGCATCGCACAATCACTAAGGTACTCACGAAAAATGGAAATGACCCGCCAAAAAGGCTTGGGTGGACAAAAATGCATGTAATGGTTGGAGCCTTGGGGACATTGGCTTTAGTTTGCATGGGCACTTGATGCTTGTTAATTTTGGCAACATAAATGACTTATCTCATTCATTGCAGAAAAGATAGATCAAGATTATGCAATGGCACTTGTTAGTTTGAGTATAATGCAACATATGAACTCATGGATGGGAATGATTTCTTGCAAAGCTAACATTATCTTTTGATAAACATGTCATCAAAGTTCCTTCACCGATTGATAATTATGTGCCTTGTGAAAGACCACTACGGTTTTATTCACTTCAAACAAGTGATGATCAATCTAGAGGCAAAGTATATCTTACTACCATTGATCAAATTAGCCAAGATCTCACAAAAAAAGGAGTTTCTTTTTGCACGTCGGTGTTAATATGAGAAATGGTGATAGGTGTCCCTAAAAAAAAGAAATGGTGATAGGTTCACATGACATTGGAGAGCTCTCTATTAAGCTTGTTGGGATACAAAAGCATGTGCTTTATGAGTTACCAACCATTTGTACTGTAATTTATGCAAATTTCAAACATACTACCTCCGTCCCACAATATAAAACATTTTGCAAGTTCTTTAGCTTGCAAAAATGCCTTGTATTGCGGGACGGAGAGAGTATTTAGCAAACTATAATGTTGTGAGACTTAACTAATCTATTTACATTATTATTTCGGTAAAATTATGTATTACACGTATCCATTTTCGACGAAGAAAATGTATTACATGTATGATGCCGATCTTTTGCTGTGTGCACACCCTCTCCAACGTTCCACTCTGCCACTGTTCTGTACTCCTACAACCTTTGCTGGGAAAGTGTTAGTAATCTTACCATAAGGTATTCTCCATTTTGTCGGGCTCCAAATCTCTAAGCTCGTAAACAGCTGCAATGTGATGAAACTGACAGAATACATATTAAATAAGACATTTTGTTGAAAACTTAAAAAAAACAAATCCGAAACCCAACTCCAAAAACCCAAAAAGTGAGGATAAATTCGGTGACATTTTGTTGAATTCACAACTCAATTTAAATTATTTGACCTGCTTTGTTTATCTATTTTCACAAACTTCTAAGTCCATATCAGGAAAGTAGATGCATCTTTTGTCTGATGCTTCAAAATATACCGCAAGCATGAAACACACCTAGAAAACAGTCTCTGGTACTCACTGAAATAGGGAGTGGCCTCAACAATACTCTGTCTGCAGCACAAAGGCAATATCTAGTCAACAAAACATATGGTGAGGCCACGCCGCCCAAGTCACCTTCACCAAGATAGAGGCGAGCTCAAGCTTTATTCGACGGCTGGCCTATCCATTTTTCTTAGCTCTGAAGGAACATCTGCGTTTAACATTACCACCAGAGCCCTTGTGACCAGCCACGAACTTCAGATGCATCATGGTATCCACCGTGACAGCAATGGCAAACTTCCTTCCGCCACACCAGTCGCCAACCGAGCCATGAAAAAGCTGAAACTCATGCGCCTCCACAGCAGAAATGACGGAGCTGAGGGATAAATCGAAACCACTCCGCACATCTGATACGACGACAACCTCTACAATGGCCGCGACTGCATTGCTAACGAGTGCGGAAGACACCTCGACCGTGCCGCAATCGCCGTCGATGCGATCTGGGGTCGGTTCCCACAGCATAAGCAGTCCTCGAAATACAGACATTCCGTCGATCAGCTGCGCGTCGTCTTCCTCTCTCTCTCCGTTCTTGATCCTCAGGTCGAACCCAAGCAGAACGTCGCAGTGAAATGCAATGCCTCTCTTAGGGCCGGTCATCTGGATGATCGGGCCCTCTTGGATGCTACGAGATATCCTGGAAGGATGCCGAGGCATTTATTCACCAATTATCAAGAAGATTAGAAGCTTGCAGATGCTTGTTGGGGATGTAAAATTCTGTCATGAGCGTAGGGAATTAAACAGGGAAGCGCATAGTATTGCAACAAACTCTCTTACTCTTGCACCAGGTAGACATGTCTGGTTGCTTGCGCCCCCGGGCTATGTAAACTTCACTATTGATGAATTAAACAGGGAAGCCCAGAGTTTCGTCCGAATTATACGGATGATACTTCGTACGGGTCCAAAAACATTTTGGAAGCGCCCAGAAGTCTACCAGAGTCTGCGTTGAAACTCTGGGCACCTGAAACTGCATGCATAGAGAGTTTCTGGACATGCCCAGAGATCACTCAGAGCTTGGATCGAAACTCCGGGTAAAGCACAAGCCTATGGGAAGCATATTGAGTGGCTCGATAGGCTTACTTTAGAAGAACTACATAAGGAACATTCTTTTCCCACTAGGAAGGGGACGATTGTTCTCTCTCCACATCATTTATTGACCTCTAAAAAGCTTGAGGTCTCCCTCTGTATAGATCCACTCCGGAGATAAGTTAAGTTAAAGATCTAGATCTAAAATAACACCAAAACTAATGTTAATTCCCCATTGATTATGTTACATTTTGTTATTCTTGGGTCAGTGGGCAACCCTAGATAATTGGAGTCACTCGAAAGCTTCCAAGCTTGTGAATTTGCTCCGGTAAGTTTGTGAAAGTTTGGAGGTCACCCCATGAAGTACCACTAGCGGACGGAGTTCGGGCATAGGTTAACCGATGCACTCCGAGAAGAAGGGCAAGATATTTGTTATTGTTGAGGGCATAGGTTGGGTTCCACACCTCTCCAACTGTGATTAATGTCACCCCACAAGAACGTGAACTTCGAGATGCATCTTTCATGTCCATATCTTTAGTTATCTCGCTCCCTAGCTTTAGTGTGTTATTACCTGCTAAGCTTGTTTACCTTGTATGACTTGATTGCTTATGTTTATCTCATCATTTAGGGTGTTCCACTTAGTAGCATTTCTACAGAAGTTATAATTTTACAAAATCCCTAAAATTTATTAAGTAAATTAAAATGATAGTCACCTATTCACCCCTCCACCCTCCATTTGACATCTTTGATCCTTCAACATTAATTGCTTTCAGCATCAAGTTAAATTAGTCCTTGTTGTCGCGTGGCAAAAGCTGATGATGTTTCTGTGTCATTTTTATCATATTTTACTCGCTCAACATGGTTCGAGTTTCTTGTAAGTGGCTTGGCATGCTTTGAGATGATCGAGCTCGGATTTTTTTTCCTGAAACATTTGAAATGCCTGAAACTGCAAGCCCTCAAGGATTAATAAAGAGTTGGGGTTAGCAAGACCCAGTGATACTATGTGGGGTTCTCGCTATACAATTGTTGTGCACATTATTTATATGCATCCCACAATCACTGAGGTACTTACGAAAAATGGAAATGACCCGCCAGAAAGGCTTGGGTGGACAAAATGCATGCAATGGTTGGAGCCTTGGGGACATTGGCTTTGTTTTGCATGGGCACTTGATGCTTGTTAATTTTGGCAACAGAAATGAGTTGTCTCATTCATTGCAAAAAAGATAGATCAAGATTATGCAATGGCACTTGTTAGTTTGAGTATAATTCAACATATGAACTCATGGATGGGAATGATTTCTTGCAAAGCTAACATTATTTTTTGATAAACATGTCATCAAAGTTCCTTCACCGATTGATAATTATGTGCCTCATGAAAGATTACTACAGTTTTATTCACTTCAAACAAGTGATGATCAACCTAGAGGCAAAGTATATCTTACTAGCACCATTTATCAAATTAGCCAAGAGCTCACAAAAAAATGGAGTTTCTTTTTGCACATCAGTGTTGATATGAGAAACGGTGATAGGTTCACATGACACTGGAGAGCTCTCTATTAAGCTTGTTGAAACACAAAAGCACGTACTTTATGATTTTCCAACCATTTGTACTGTAATTTCTGCAAATTTCAAACATACTCCCTCCGTCCCACAATATAAAATGTTTTTGCATGCTATTTAGCTTGCAAAAATGTCTTATATTGTGAGACGGAGGGAGTATTTAGCAAATTATAATGTTGTGAGACTTAACTAAGCTATTTACATTATTATTTCGGTAAAATTATGTATTACATGTATCCTTTTTCGAAGAAGAAAATGTATTACATATATGATGTCGATCTTTTTTTGCTGTGTGCACACCCTCTCCAACGTTCCAGTCTGCCACTGTTCTGTACTCCTACAACCTTTGCTGGGAAAGTGTCTAGTACTCTTACCATAAGGTATTCTCCATTTTGTCAAGCTCCAAATCTCTAAGCTCGTAAACAGTTGCAATGTGATGAAACTGACAGAATACATATCAAATAAGACATTTTGTTGAAAACTAAAAAACAAATCCGTAACCCAACTCCGAAAACCAAAAAAGTGAGGATAAATTCGGTGACATTTTTGTTGAATTCACAACTCAATTTAAATTAGTTGACCTGCTTTGTTTATCTGTTTTCACAAACTTCTAAGTCCATATCAAGAAAGTAGATGTATCTTTTATCTGATGCTTCAAAATAGTACTGTATACCGCAAGCATGAAACACACCTAGTAGAAAACAGTCTCTGCTACTCACTGAAAAACAGGGAGTGGCCTCAGCAATACTCTGTTTCCAGCACAAAGGCAATATCTAGTCAACAGAACATGTGGTGAGGCCACGCCGCCCAAGTCACCTTCACCCAGATAGAGGCGAGCTCAAACTTAATCCGACGGCTGGTCTGTCCATTTATCTTAGCTCTGAAGGAACATCTGCGTTTAATATTACTATTACCATTAGAGACTTCGTGACCAACCACGAACTTCAGATGCATCATGGTATCCACCGTGACAGCAATCGCGAACCTCCTTTCGCCACCGCAGTCGCCAACAAAGCCATGAAAAAGCTGAAACTCCCGCGCCTCCACAGCAGAAATGACGGAGCTGAGGATCAAATCGAAGCCACTCCGCACCTCTGAAACGACGATAACCTCTACAATGGCCGCGACCAGTCACCGTCGAGGCGAACCGGGGTCGGTTCCCACGGCATAAACATTCCTCGAACTTCAGACATTCCGTCGATCAGCTGCGCGTCGTCTTCCTCTCTCTCTCCGTTCTTGATCCTCAGGTCGAACTCAAGCAGAACGTCGCAGTGAAACGCAATGCCTCTCCTAGGGCCGGTCATCTGGATGATCGAGCCCTCCTGCACGACGACGGGATCTCCTCTGCCACGGTTGAAAACATAGTTGAGCTTCAAATCGTACTCATCTCGTGCCGCTATGTATCCATATAGCTGTATCGAGCCGTTGCTGACGGGAGACTTGGCTAGCTTCAACGACAAAATCTGCAGCATGTCACATGTCATGTCGTCTACGTACGATGGTGTTGGCGCCGCCTCTCGCGACGCCGCTCTTCTTCTACCTCTTGCCTCACACAAGAAGAAACTCCACACACACACACGCACACATGCATCAAGGAAGAACACACAAGCTTTGCCAAGAGGCTTCCTTGGTGATCACACGCTGGCTACATTGTTTTTCCGGCCCTCTCGGCCTCATTCCTTTCATTACTAAGGTAAGTATTTATACAAAAGATTAGGCAATGCCGCCATGCAACTCACGCCGCTATCCCGGCCAGCACGCTCGGCCACTAACCCACCTAATTGCATGCACTAACCAACTAAGCCACATGCACGTCCATGTCCAGCCCGGTTGCATCGTTTCCTCAACGGCCGCACACCTGGTCACCGGGCACCAGCTAGCATGCAGCTAACAAACTAACAAACTTGCTTATTCTCCTCTAGCTGATTTCGTCCCTCCGTTTCAGCCGTCAAGCGCCTTGCCGTTTCACACGACTGCTGCATCGCACAGCATCGCGGCTTCACACCGCCACGCTTCCGCTGCATCCAGCACGTCCCGCGCGTACCCGATGCGCCTGAGGAGCCCGACCGCACCAGTGCGTCCCGCATGTCCCGCGCGCACTTGACGCGCCCGACGAGCCCGACTGCACCAGACGCCGTGGCTTATTCCAACACATACCCCCTAAGCCACGACGTCGCCGTCGTCGGAGTTGGGGTAGCTCCCGTCATCGATGTCGCCACGACCACGGACTCGACCTGGCGCGCTGACGCCGGTCGCCACCGTGCTTGCTTCATCGTCTCCGGCGACATACACCGAGCTCCTTCTCCGCCGGCGACACACGCCTGGCGTCCCACGGCGACAAACGCCGTCGATGCCGTCGCGCTCAAACGCGACCCTTCCCGGATGCCGCTTCATAGCGTAGCACCGCGCCGCTGCGTCCTCCGCCGACGCGCCGCATCTCCATGCCACGCGCCACTGCGCCTCCACGGTCGTCGCGCCGAGCCGCGGCGGTGGCTGTGCCACCACGCAGGTCCTCCGCGACCTCCTCGCCTCCGCGACCGCCGCTGCTCGTCACGCGCACGGCATCACACTGCATCGCCGCGGACTTGCCGCGCATCACAGCCGATGCCTCCATGTCCGCCGCGCACGCCACAGACGCCGCCGCACGCCATGGCCGCCCCTCGAACCTGGTCGCTCTGATGCCAATTGTTAGCGCCGCCTCTCGTGGCGCCGCTCTTCTTCTACCTCTTGCCTCACACAAGGAGAAACTCCACACACACACACGCATACATGTACCAAGGAAGAACACACAAGCTTTGCCAAGAGGCTTCCTTGGTGATCACACGGTGGCTACATTGTTTTTCCAGCCCTCTCGGCCTCATTCCTTTCATTACCTAGGGAAGTATTTATACAAAAGATTAGACAATGCTGCCATGCAACTCACGCCACTATCCCGGCCAGCATGCTCGGCCACTAACCCACCTAATTGCATGCACTAACCCACTAAGCCACATGCACGTCCATGTCCAGCCCGGTTGCATCGTTTCCTCAACGGCCGCACACCTGGTCACCAGGCACCAGCTAGCATGCAGCTAACAAACTAACAAACTTGCTTATTCTTCTCTAGCTGATTTCGTCCCTCCGTTTCAGCCGTCAAGCGCCTTGCCGTTTCACACGACTACTGCATCGCACAGCATCACGGCTTCACACAGCCACGTTTCCGCTGCGTCCTGCACGTCCCGCGCGCACCCGACGCGCCCGACGAGCCCGACCGCACCAGTGTGTCCCGCATGTCCCGCGCGCACCTGACGCGCCCGACGAGCCCGACTGCACCTGACGCCGTGGCTTATTCCAACAGATGGCTCAAGCAGAGTCTCCGTGCGGTCGGCGACATCGACATCGTAATCGCTCTTCCAATCATGCCTCTTCTTGTAGATCGCACCGTCACGGTGGCTGCTCCCCGGGAAGATTGGCATGTAGTAGTGGCAATGTAAATCTTGGGTTACCATTGTCGTCTCTACCATAGGGTTGCTCTTCTCTGCCGCCGGCTTCTTCGTCCCTGCTTGATCCACGATGGCAGAACAGAAGCAGCGGCCCGGCGAGCCCAGCTTACTCTGCTTCTCACGGAAAAGACGATCGCCAAGAGCATCTCGTCGCGCAGGAGCTGGAAGCCACCGGCGAGGCGGAGCAGAGCCGGCTGGTAGTTTGCTGACGTTTCGAATAATCGACCATGCCAGGCTTCGCATCTCCGCCGCCGCCGGGCTAGGCAGAGTGGGCGGCGGCTGCTGTTTGGACGGGACGATCGGAGTCGGTCAACCGGCGGAGGAAGGGCTAATTTTTTTTTGGAGGAAGGGCTAACTGGATCCCTGTTTCGCTACACTGCGGGCCGACGTAGAAACAAAGGCCGGTCATCCATTTTTCCGGCCTATGTAGCAAATTTGTTGCGGTTATCACAGTCTCGGCCCATTCAGGCATCCACATGATTCAACCGCGGATTCAATGAAAAAAAAAATGCAATCCCTATATGACGCTTGTTGCAACAAAATGTCGCTGAAACTCACCAGTGAAGTGATCAACATAAATGGCCCGGCCAAGCAATGGTACTACATGACCAGTATTAGGAACCTTCTAAAAGTTCCTGGATGGTTTGGGGTTTTCAGGTATTTCTTCACTAGTTTATTTTGTTTATTTTCCTTTTATTTTTTCATTTCTTTTTCTTTCTCCTTTATTTCAAAAATGTCCCAAAAATTTAGAAAACAATATTGTTTTCGTGAAAAAATAAATTTTTGAAAATTGTTCGCCTTTTCATACATTTTGAAAAAATCGAGTTCTCAAAAAGTAATCGTTTTAAAAAAAATAACATTCTTCCAAATATACTATATGGAAAAACCTAGTGGCTCCCAGAGTAGCCAAGACGCTATGTGTGCCAATGGGCCAGCCCGGTCAGAGCTTGCCCTATGCGAAATGGTTGCACTTTGATGGGACCTCCTATCTGCCGCATTCTGCGGCATAATGTCGCGGTCTCGAACATGGCAGTCCTCTGACTAGGCCGGCCCACACGGGAGCTGCGAGCAGTCTAAATTATTTTTAAAATGCTAAGAGCATATGCACCCGTCCCCAGAAAGCCTCCCAGGAGCACTTTTTCGGTGCCGGCGAACGAAAAAAGTCCAACTCGCGCCCCCACGAGCTCGATTAGCGCCGGATGTGGTCAAAATTTCGACCGGCGAACCCACCCCAAACCCGGGATCCCGGGGGCAGCAGGGGAGGAGAGAGACTGTTTGCATGTCATTTGGCGCATCGTCAGCCTCCCACTCCCTCTCTCCTCACTTTTCCTCCGGGGCCCACCCACGTGCTGCTCTCTCTCTTCTCTTCTCCTTCTCTCGGCTCGGGCGCGCGGGCAGCTTGGTGGCCACGGGCGCAGCAGGGCGGGCAGCCATGGCGGGGTGCGGTCGAGCTCGGCGGGGTGCGGGCCGTGCGAGCTCGGCAGCGTGTGGCGCGCGCGGTGGGGTGCGGGCCGGGCGAGCTCGGCGGCGAGCGGCAAGTTGGCTCGGGCGCGCGCACGACTTGGCGGCCACGGGCGTAGCAGGGCGGGCAGCGGGGCGGCTAGCAGGCGAGCGCGGATGCGGGCATGTGGGCGCACGCGACAAGCGCTGCAACGACGGGCGAGCGAGCTAGCGCGGGTACCGGAAGGCGTGGCTTGGGGGCTCAACTACTGGGAAACTTTGCCCCCCTCCCCCAAGCAAATATAGCGCCGGCAAATCTTCATCCGACTCAAAAATCGTCTCTGAGGGGGCACAACGGCTAGAGACGCTCTAAGAGTCAGCCAGGATTTGAGTTCACGATCGCGCCATCGGAGACACTTGTAGCTAGCCACTGCGGCTGATTGAAGTTCGTGGTGAATACGTGACGCGATGACTTTAGAACTAGCTATATCCGCATATTGGATTATTTTTTAATTTCTTAATCATTTATTGAAAATGCTGCATTTTTTTTAAAAAGTTCTGAACATTTTTGACAAACACGCATAAGTCTTGAAACATTGTGGACACTTTTTGTATTTTAACCAAATTTTAAAAGCGGGGACAATTTTTGAAGATGTGAATAAACTTTCAAAAAAGGAACATTTTTAAAATTTCAAACAATTTTGATATACACAAACAAGTTTAAAAAAAATCTGAACAAGTTTTGAATTTGTGAACAAAATTAAAAAAGGGAACATTTTTTAAATTTATGAACAAATCTTGAAACGTGGGAACAATTTTTAAAATTCTGATCAATTTTGGGCAATCACAAGCAAGTTTTAAAAAAAAATGGGAAAAATTTATGTACAAATTTCAGAAAACATGAACTTCTTTTGCAATCATGAACAAATCTTGAAAAAGGAACATTTTTGAAAATTTTAAAATATTTTTGACACTCATGAACATTTTCTCAAAAAAATGTGATTTTTTTAAATTTGTGAACAAATTTTGAGAACGGGAACATTTTCTAAATTTGTGAACAAAATTTGAAACGGGAACATTTTTGAAAATTTCGAACATTTTTTTGAATCTTACACAAAGTGTTCAGAATCGCAATTTATTTCGAAATTCCAAACATTTTTTAGAATTAACAAACATTTTTCAAAATTGTGAACATAATTTGAAAATAGGATCAACTTTTTGAATTCCAAACAATATTTGAAATTTCCAAAGCATTTTTGGAAAAATTAATAATAAACTTGGAAATAGAAAAAAGGAAAGGAAAAGAGAACAGAAGAAAAAGGAAACAGGTAAAAAAAGGAAAACTTAAATCAGGAGAAAAAACATTTCTAACCGGAACGAACGAACTAGTCAAATGGGCCGGCCTAGTCGCTTCGGTAGTGCGCCTTCCTGTGCAATGCGGCGACAATTTGCGGCAACGCGCGGCAAATAGGGATTTCCCACTTTAACACAACGAGCGTCCTTTTTCTTTTTTTGAGGGAACACAACGAGCGTCCTATAGGTGCAACCTGGGCTGGCCAAGTTGCAGATTTTCGCGTGCAGCCGCTCTATTTTGTTCACTGACTCTGTGTTTTTTGTGTGGGTTTTTTACTTTGGTTTTCTGTTCGAGTTTTTTTATTGGTTTTTTCATTTTGGATTTTTTATTTAATTTGTTTTCTGATGTGTGATTTTTCTTTTGTACATGTTGAACGTTATTTTAGTACGGAAATCTTATCTGACCGGCGTTCGCTTGTAGAGGGGTGGCTAAAAAATCTTTTTTGATGGTAGTTTTAGTTCTGAGATGAAATCAGTCGGTGTCAGTTTTAAACGAAAAATTGCCTTCTTTGACAGAAATTGTCATGTTGCTCTTGAGAAACTGTCATCCCACACAACTAAAACAGCCAGCGAAATCGTTCACAAATGCCACCCCGCTTGATGAACGTTCGCCAGCTAAGCGGGTCCTTTTAGTATACAGTGGGCATTTCAACAAATACACACTGTACATTTTAGATAAGTGATGAATATTTTTTTCATATATAGTGAACTTTTTGATATACAATGAACCTTTTTTTCTAGTATACATCGAATTGTTTTAAAAATACAAACAATTTAAAAAAATTCAAATAGGTTTTCATAATTCGATCACTTTAAAACATTCCAATAGTCGAAACTGACTAAAAAACCTAAGACAAAAAAAAAGCAATATGTAATGAGTATGTGACAATGTGCCAGCACATTAGCGACTCGATTCATGTGTCCCCTCCTATATGGAGGCCAACGAGCATCCACTAGGAGGTCTCCAAGCTAACCCTACTTAACGCACACAGGCTTTGACTAGTGGGCGTGACGCCGACAGCAACACATGGGCCGGCCCATTTCCAGGTTTGGTGTGTGGTCATTCTATTTCGTCCGTTAGTGCTCTGCTCTTAATTTCTTCTGTGGTTTTTATTACGGTTCTCTGTTTAGGTTTTATTTTTTTTTTATTTTAAGTTTTCTTTTCTTCTATTTTTTTACTTTTCCATTTTTGTAGGTTCTTGTACTATAAATATTTTATAATATATGGTGAACTTTTTTAAAATACACGGTGAACATTTTTACAAACACACACTGAACACTTTTTGACATACGTTGAATATATATTTTTATACACAGTCTACTATCTTATGCAGTGAGCTTTCTTCTAATAGAGAATGTTTTTAAAAAATACACACTAAAATTTCTCTAAACAATTGAAGTTCTTAAAATAGGTTTTTTATTTAGATCACTTTAAAAAGTCCAACAATCAGAACCGGCTAAAAAAATCCTTGGAAGAAAAATGCAATGCAAACCTACGTAACCATAACTATGTGCGCAAGAATGGGTCGTCACATTAGCGATTGGGTTCAAGCGTCAGCTCCTTTACTGGACACCAATGGGAGTCCAAGAGCTCCTCGCCAGCGCCTTTAGCAAACCTACGTAACCGTAAGTATGTGCGCAATAATCAATTTTCCTTGTTCTTTTAGTATACAATGGGACTGGGACTGGCCCAACAAGCATAATTGATTGCTCGCTTGAAAAAACAAAACAGATCGCTCGGTATTGACAAGTCGGCATTGACTATTCGTTGACAGATCAGCCTTTGACTAGTCGGCATTGATTATTTGACATCTGTAAAAAAAAGAAACTAAAAATTCGTCAAAAAATGATAGAAAAATTGGGTTTGAATTTTTTTCATAGATTTTCAAAAAAGGTTCACTGAAAAAAAAAGATCATAAATTTTAAAAGAAAGTTCATGGATTTTGAAGTAAAGTTCATCAACCATGGGAAAACAAATTATGAAAAAATGTTCAGTGATTTAAAAAAATAGTTTTATGAATTTTAAAAGGTTCATCAATTTTCATAATAAGTTCAGCAGTTTTGGAAACAAATATTCACGAATTTTAAAAAGAATTGAATTTTAATTTTTTCACGAATTTAAGAAAAAAATCATAGACCCCTGAAAATGAATATTAAATTATAATAGAATCAGAAAAGGAAATAGGAAAAGAGAAAAAGAAAAATAAAAAACCCCAGGTGGAAAACACAGATAAAAAATCAACAGAAAGGTCGAGTGTTCCACTGCGTTAACGTTGCATTTCAAGAAGAAGAAGAAGAAAAAGTCTAGGCGCAAGAGGTCGGGTGTCCCACTTGGTTGTGAGTCTGGTACAAAAACCGTGAGTTGCGTAGTTTGAATCACGTCGAGCCCTCGTTTTTTGGACTTTAAAACAAAAAAAAGAGGTAAATGGACCGACCAAGGACTTTAAAACAAAAAAAAAGAGGTAAATGGAACGACCAAGGACTTTAAAACAAAAAAAAGAGGTAAATGGAACGACCAAGCGCGCCCGCGCTGGGGGTGTGGGGGGAGGGGGTGTGCGCCCTGTTTGCTATTTGGCGCTGGATTCGGGCGGGAGTCCACTAGAAGGTCTTCGGGGAAACCCTAGTTGACGCATGCCCACGTCAACTAGTGGGGGCGACGTGCGTCGGCCCAATTCGTTCACTGGCGCTGCATTCCTTTTATCTTTTCTTTCTTATGTGGTTTTTCTTTCGGTCCTTTTGTGTTCCTTCCTTTTTTTCATTCTTTGGTTTGGGTTTTATTTCCTTTTTTATTTTTTCTATTTTCCATGGTTTCGTTTTTCTTATGGTTTTTTTCCTTTTTCACTTTTCGTCTTTTATTGGTTTCTGTACTATAAATATTTTTCTAATATACGACCAATATATTTTTAATATATGGTGAACATTTTTTGAAATATATACGCGATATTTTTAATATATGATGAATATATTTTCATATAAGTTGTATCTTTTTTATATATGGTAATCTTTTTTTCTAATAAACATTGAACATTTTTTAAATACACACAGAACATTGATTTATTTTTCTATTTCCTATAATTTTTTTAAGCACTTAAAAAATTCCAACAGTTGGATCCGACAGAAATAACGAAGAGAAGAAACACAAATGGTGTTTTTAGTAGCCTGCACGGTTATATGGTAGACGGTATATCAAGGGAATCTTTTGCTTGGTCGGGTTGCATCGGCCGTTTCCAATCATGTAGACTCGCGTGAACCACGAGGTAAGAAAGATTAACTTCTTTTTCGTGCCAGACTGCATCCTCCTCCCACGGTGTATGCGGGAAGCAACCGTGACCAAACGTGCCGGCGTGCTTGCCATCAAACCCAACCAACCATCATGCATGCGACCTAACTTTTCGCACCATTTTTTCTTAACCAGTCCTAGATCAATCTGTCTCGTTTTAGGACTGACTAGGGATAAGTTGACCGAAAATAATTTTTTTCTTCAACCACCAGCCTCATCTGTTGTTCCTCTTCTTCCGTAAAACCTGAAACCGCTGCACGTACCGCCGTCCTCCGCCACCCGCGGCCGCCGGCACTCCCGCGCCATCTCGGCCGCCCCGCCCTCCCCTCAACCGCTGCCCACCGTCGTGCTTCCTCCACCCAAGGCCATCCCTCTAACCCCGGCAGACCTCCAACTCCAATGCCGACGAACTTGCACTCCCCGCCACCCCTAAGATAGACGAGGAGGCTGCTGCCCCCACCCTGCACCCCTAAGATAGACGAGGAGGCTACTCCGCCGTGGCTCCTGCTGCCTGCGCTGACGGCCTGGGTGCTCCTCCGCAGCTGCTCTTCCTCTCTACCGAATCGACTGACCCAAACTATAATTTCAGGTGACTGACGTCGCGCAAAACTGTCTCGTTTTCCTCATACAGTCTGGCCCAATTACTGCAGTCTACCAAACGCGCCCAAAGCAAATCCAGGTAGCTGAGCGCGCCAGAATGGGCCGGTCGACGCCAGCGTGCTCGGGTCAGGCGTCCCCTCCTCTACTGGACGCCAGCGTGCGTCCACCAGGAGGTCTCTCCGCTCCCCGCCGCTTCCCGACTACGTACTGTATCTGCATTTTCTCAAAAAAAAAAAAAAGTACTGTATCTGCATATTTCGCTACCATCCTTCCGTTCGCCGATCAACCGGCGATATCCAGATATGCATTGGACCGGTCGATCCTTTCATCAGTCGTCCCAATCCTCTCGAGTGCAAGGAAGGTTCAGAATTCTCTTCTGCACATTGCTTGATTCCCTACATTTTGTTTCAGGCTCTCAGCACACCATCTCCGAATCACAGGTTATAAAGATTCTATAAAGATATTATCACAAGATTCAGTTACAGCATCGTGATGTACGTAGTATTGATCAGTAATATCTCCAACAAAGTTTATACCGTCGTTCTGCACTGCACGCGCAGCAGTGTATGGTAGTATCATCAGCAAGTGCTGCACACACCGTCTGTCCCTGTAAAACCCATCACCCAAAGCGCCCCAATAATTCACACCTTTGGCAAGCCAGAGATCTCCCCCAGATTTACCGAACCGGAGATCGAATATCCAACCCAAGATCGGAGAAAGGCGTAAACTCGGATCGAAACGGTCGGTTGCCGCGCTTTCTGCCATCACGAATTATGGGCCAAGGATCGGTGGAGTAAAGGGTTGTCGTTGTTGAGAGCTAAGCTTAGCTTGGGCAGCCAATCAGCCATGATGTTGCGCTGTCTACCAGTTGATGGAGTAGCACAGTGGCACTTGGCAGAAATCGATGGATGGCGGAGGCCTCGGAGCTTTTGCTTTCCCAGCTGCAATTATTCTCAAAGGCAAATATGGATGGATGGATGGCCAGGCCTCATTCCATGCTTAGTCTTTCTCATTATGAGCTTGATCGCTCCTCCCGTCGTGTTATCTGACCGCAACCTCTCTGCAATCTTCCAAATTAAGCCCCAGGATTTTCCCTCGGTTCTTTTAGCACGTGGACGTCGGTTTCTAGCACAGAAACACAGCTAGGTGGCTCATCACTGGTGAATTTTGCATCCTCAACCATACTCCATCCGTTCCAAAATAAATGACACCATTCTAAAATATAACAAGTTTTGATTTTGCATAGTTCGAACATGCGGCTTTAACCCATAGTTTTTGTGTCAATGATATGTAACCAAAAGATTAAAACACTCTACTTTGTTTCTAAGAGTAATTTTCATGTAGGATCTAATGGTGCCATTTTGATGGAGAAAAACTTGATGTCTCTTCTCGTCAGACTCTCCTTAGCCATAGTTATCAGCAAGGCAAACAACACCACACTTTTTTTTTTTGAAGGGAAACAACACCACACTTTGTACCATCTTAATATACCGAAGAGAAAGCCATCTTGGTCTCTGTATTGCTGAACTTTCTGTTCTCGACAAATTTAGCAACGGAACGAGGTGGGAGTTGACAATTGAACCTTCCAACAACCGTAGCTACTTACAGTACCTGTTACCCTACACAGTTCCAAGGTCTCTATCCGGGACAGAATATACCCTTTTTCCTTGTGTTAATTAACCACCTTCCGTTGTAATGATAGTCTTAGAGGATTGAGGAGGTGCTGGATGTTTGACCAGCTAGCACACACAGCGCAGGAGCAACCACCAGCAAAAACCTGAGCCGCTGCTTTGTTTCTTTCTGCGGTTAGCTTTGGCTGAATTATTGGAACCAAAGCAAAGCAAAGTGATCGCGAGTGAGTGACCCCAGACCATACTTGATGATGGTTGGTTCTTGGTGTGCTCGTTGCCGTCTACTGTAGCGCCGTCCAGGATTCTGCTTGTCCTTCCCTTGTACGTACTCTGCTTTAATAATTCAAAGTCAGGCCGGTCGGGCCGACAGTTCGATAATATATTCAGCCTATCTGAATTGTAGCCTGATCATTAACATTTTCACGGGTCAATTCGTATAAAATAGTACTGCCATTGTAGGAGTAGCAGCACAGATTTTTTATAGAACTATTTTCTGCAGGGCCCACCGGAGCTCATGCATGCAGAGCTACTATGTGCCTTGAAACATTGATATTCTGAAGCAATAATTGGCAAAAGATGAGCTTTTTAGAGGTTAGTCTAGCCTCTCGAGTCGACTGACAAAATCTACGGGAATAGGAGTGCTTGCAAGGAGCTAGACAAACAGGTGGTTGGAGCGCGCACAAGGATCAAGCGGCGCTGAAAAATACGAGCGTCGACCGTCTTGCTTGTGCCGGTACGTACATAGCGCGGACGTGTCTTGTTCTAGCCGCTCGTCCTCCTTGTCCTTTGGTCCTCGCCAGAATCTTCGGCTCTAGACTCTATCTATCTTATCCATCCATCTGATAAAGGAAGTAGTAGATACCTACCGGTGCTCTGGCAATGGCATCCTACGTATACTACAGTGTACGTGTAGCGGGTACGTAAAGAGAGCTCGATAGAGACGAGATCAGTTGGGAGCCAGATAATAGCTAGGGCTCCAAACCCGGCCGCTTGGACGACGCAACCCTTGCTTGTCCGAGTGCGACGTGTGCGAGTCCACGAGATTAGTAGTGCTAACAGTTGCAAGATTGCTCAAGTCACGACCGACTGATCGGTTTCGTAGGAGACGAACGCGCGTGCTCGCTGGCCACGTTCCTGATCCACCTAGTACCCAGATCTGACCGTGGGAGCCCGGCCAATTTCCTGCACGAAACCCGGCGGGGCGGGTGACCGAAGCGTGCCGTGCCGCTTGCTTCGGCGGTACAGGCGTACAGCCGTCCAAGCTCCGAAGCAGGGGCAATGCACACATGGCGTACGTGCTCCGTGGTTCCTGGATAAACGCACGCGGGCGAAAGGGCCGGATTCACGCCGCACGCCCGGGAAACTCTCGCGGGCGGGCGGGCGGGCGGGCCTGGCTGGCTCGGCGCATGTACACCTGTTGAGCCTTGCCCCGGTGGATCACCCTCCTCGATCCGCGTCCGAGGAGGGTGCCGCCGCGTAGCCACCGCCCGGGCGCGCATGCGTTTCATATACGGTGACGTACGATACGTTTCTCGCATGTGTGTGTTTTCTTTGGGAAAAGCTGCATATCAGCGATAGAGTAGCGTCTAGCTCTGATAAAGAGGTGACTCGTTATATTTTCTTTTGTTGAGTGTTATAGTGTGCCGGAAGCAAGTGACGGGCGTTAACGTCAAGCTCAAGGAATTCTTCAATCTTAATTGTAATTTTTCTTCTTGACCAGTAATTCTTAAGGGATAGCATTTTGCTGTCTTTTTAGTTTCGTAAGGTTGATGTATACGTGGTTTGTACCATGATCTTTATTAAATAAATGTGACACGTACTATCATGCAAAAAAAAAAAAACACAGGAAAGGGACTCAAATGCCCTAGAGCTGGTATTAACAATATAAATCAATAATCATTGCATCATTGTAGAAATGATGCAAGAAAATAAAAAATATAAATTGAGCGTAGCTCAGATGATGAGGTTTTTTTTGGTGGAACTAGTCCACCGAACATCGGTGCTTGCATTTTGCTGAATTTATTTCAGACTTTTCTGCTATCCTCGTTCAGTCGGAAGAGACGTTCACCTCGACTACGAGGTGTCTGTGTGACTTCGTCAATCACAAGATGTTGCGTCGGCTCGGTATCTCAAAGATACTCATAGGGTAGAGGTGTGTGTGTGTGCGTGTGCATTCATAGGGGTGGATGTATATGTTTATGTGAGCAACTGCCATCGTACTATGTTAAAAAAAATTAAAATTGTAAACGTGAGAAGCCTTGAGTAAGTAACAAAAATTACGCCCACTCCTGTGGTGCACTCGTGTGCGCCACGTGAACCATCATGCCCGCCGTCGTGAGTTGGTCTGGATCCGGCCCGTGGAGGCCCACCACTCCAGCGAGCCGTCTATTAGGATTGTGACGACGATGATGCTAGCTGACCTAATGATCCGCGCCTCTGCCCAAGATGGCCCTCCTTGCGCGCGGGTCCGCATCGGGGATGTTTGGTCCTGACAGGCGACGATCCCGCTCTGACGTTATTTGTGCCTTGGTGTTTGGTTCTCGGACGACATGTTGGTCCGGTGGTGGTGGTGGGTCCGTCTTGGATGATGGGACGGCGACCCTAGATGGTGAGGCTTAGTGCCTGGCTTTGTTGCAAGCGACATGTTTGTGCTGGTGGCGCCTTCTCTTGGCTATGGGGTAGCGAGGGGAGGGATAGCGGTGTTGCTATGTTGTTGTGGCTTCGGCGGTGGTGGCTCCCTGGCCTGGATCTGGAGGTCTCGTGATGGCAAGGTGTCCTGTGGTGCCTAAGATGGCATTGGAAAGGATAAGGGAGAAACCTTTGCGCTTTGGCACCGGCGATATCAATGCCTGCTGGTGTCACTTACCTCTTGGGGCATCGTTGTGGGTTTCCTAGCGAGTTTAGGTTTTGGGTGAAAACCCTAGCCCGTCATTTCAGACCCGGCAACGGCGACGCTTTGCGCCGTTACCATCTTGGGGACGTCATTAATTGGGGAACCCAAGTACCATCCGGTGGCTGTGCGCCAACGTATTTGGGCTTGCATTGATCCTAGCATAAAGCTTCTTTCACTACTAGGGAAAAGCCTGGCAGTAGCGCGGGTATTAGGTGTATCAGTAGCGCGGGCGCCCGCACTACTAATACGGCGCTACAGCTAACTTGTAGCAGTAGCGCGTGTCGACCCGCGCTACTGCTACACATGGTTAGCAGTAACGAGCTTTACAAGAACGCGTTACTGCTAATAGCTGCAGCGCTTTGAAGTAAGACGCGCTACTGGTAAGAGCGCGCTGCTGCTAACTTTTTTCCCCTCGCTACTGCTAGTTTTATTAGTTTCTGATTTTTTTCCTGCATATTTGTTTTCTATTTGAACAGGCTTTATACAATAATCTCTAGTATATCACACACATACAAATGTAATCATAGCATACACATACAAATAGTCTCATCAAATCATGTCATCATCATATTATCATCCAATACAAAGTGGTCTCTCGTCATCATCTCGAAAATAGTGATACAAGTCTCGAATACTTGCAACTACATCGTCATCCATCTAAACAATGATATACGCGAGAAGAGCTATCACTATGAGTGAGAGCGGAACTATGCAGTACATGAGGCGGCGGTTATGAGTCCTCTCTCGCGCTAGCGTGAACCTTAAGTAACTAGCTTCTGCTTCTTGTCTGCTTTTGAAACCTTTATGGCTGGCGCCCGAGACCCCCTCCACTTGCGCCTGACACTCAGGCCACTCGTCGTACACTCCCGAAACCTTCCCTTTGTACACGACATAGCACTGCTTCTTCGTCATCAAGAATCTAGGTACCTGTTAGAGATGCATCTTCATCAAGATAATGTACAATCATATGCAACAAAATATACTTGAGCAACACGAAAAAGAAAGGGTTAGCAACTAGATGCAACATATAGTAAACATATAAATAATCAACGCAGTTTCATCGTACGCAAAATAATTAACTAGAGGTATGCAGGTCATCGTACCAAAACTAACAAAGTAGCGTTACGCAAGTTCGGCAGGGACCGTGGACATCACAAAGTTTCATCGCTACAGAAAGTATACAAGTTCAACCGACACATATCATCATCATCGGCATCGTAAATCACAAGAAGTTCCATCCTTCCATATCATCGAGGATGCACCCTAGCTTCTTGAACGATGCGAGGTCCTGATGTTGCATGCCTATGCGAGTTCGGACGTCAGCTCGCGATATAGGGCCGTGGTGGAACATCCCCTTCTCTTCGACGACTTCTTTCATGATGATCGTCGCAATGTCCCTCTGGATGCGAAAGAAGTCATCTCTAAGTTTATAATCCGCTTCTCCATTAGATTCTACCCACTTGCGGATATGATCATCATTTCTGCTTGTCATGCGAAGCTTTTGGTGATCCCTTCTGAACTCCATCATGAGGTAGAGGAGGTAGAATCCATCGTTCTTGCTTGGTTTTGGGACATGGATGCAGCAGAAGTTAGTTTTATGCGAGAAACCCGTCTTCTTGTTCCTTTGTTTCCTGATCTGCAGGTGGCCACCCCTCAAGCTGAAGCCTTGGAGAGCATCATCTAGAATATTCATTACGTGGGTGTAGTCCTTCTTCTCGTAGTTTCTGGTAGGGTCGAAATACACGGCGTGGGAGACTCACGGGTAAAGAACGATAAGGATGGCGTGCCCATTGCTGCGGAAAAAAAAAACACCTCAAATTATTCTCCATATGAGCAAGAAGGAATGATTGAAATGTACGAAAGGGTTGTACGACACTGACTTACTTTGGAAGATAAGGCAGGAGGACAATTTCCTGGTGCTTATTCTGTACCATGAAGTTTTCGAGGTACTCCCTAGCAGTTTTACGCTCAAAGTCGCCGAGACTCAAGAAGGACTCGTGCATGTAGTATGGATCCGCCACACAGATTTGCGAGACTTCTTCTCTCTTCATGATGGAGCTCATATGTAGCGCAAAAAGGCGGATGATTGTAAAATCGAGCCGCCTTGTCAGAAACATCTCGAAGATATGCTCAAACCGCAGGAAGAACACCTCCGCGGGCCATGTATCGACGTAGCACTTCCCCTCAGGCACATGAGCCGCGTATGTCAGATATCCTGGATCCTTCAAGGCTAGTAGGCTTTTCTCAGTCGACAACACATGGTCGTGCAGTCTCCTGAGATCCCCTGATATTGCCTCCAATGGTTTCAGCAGTAGCATCGGCTCGCCCGTGACATGGAACATGGCGGCACCTTTGACGGGTACACGCTCTTCAAAATCCGCTGTCTGGCTGCTATGGGCTCTGGCTTGTTTGTAGGCAGCAGAGCCTCTCTTCCCCGGTCTCTTCCTCTCCTTTTTCTTGGGCTGACCTTCCAGACCCTTCCTTAACCCCTGCCCCAGTGTTGTCGGGCTAAGCACTGTACGACCCTCGGCTAGTTGAGCCTGTGTTGAGGCAGCATCTTCAGGCATGTCCTGTGAGAATTGCATGAAGAGAGACTTCTTGCAATCAACCCTGCTAGGACATTCCTGCCCGAGCAGATCATCCATCTCCTCATCAGCATGTTGATAGCCCGAGTCGTCATATGGCTGGCTCATCATATCTAAGTCATCATAGGCGTCTGTATTGAGGAATCGAAGAGGTTCATCCTCGTCCATCTCATCATCCATTCTTTGTTCTACGGGGGCGATTACATCAGCCACTATTGGACCCCCTTCCTCGCGTCGTCCGCCGCTCTCACCCGGCACTACAGGCGCTGCTAATTGCGTAAGCAGGGTGGTGGTTTTCATACCTGCTTGCTGATGTGTGGTTATTGGTGTGCTCTCGGCCGGCTCCAGACGAAGAAGATTCTTCGGCCATAGCAGCACCCAACCCTTGCAGTTTCCAAGCCGCGGCGGGGTCTCGTCGTCCTCTCCCCCTAGCCGTACTGGAGGAGGCAAATCCTCGTGCCCTGATTTCACACTCGACAAGGTAACCCTGAAGTGCCCACCGGGCATCGGCTGGCCGTGGAACGTGAGTTCCAGGGGCTTCGTTATCACCGCCTTTCCCACGTCCACCTTCTGGCCTTTGATCAAGTAGAGTACGGTGCATGGGGTTTCGTCGGCCTGCAAACACATGTCTGCAGCGTAAAACATCCGAAAGGCAATGAAAACGGAATATTCTAGATATATGTTGGTGCGACATGTAATTACTGTGAGGGCGTCGAGCTCAGCCAAAGATGAAGGCCCGCCTAACACGCCAGAGACTGAGGATGGGCTGCTATGAGCGGGTGCGGGAGCAGGCGCGGTTGCGTGAGCGGGTGATGGTGCGGTGGTGTTGTTCACCGAGTTGCTCCCGACGAAACTGGGCATGGGGAAATCATCTAACGTCTTGTCTGGATTTTCCTTCGTCCAGTTGATGATAGCCGGGATCAAGTTAGTAGCGAAATTATTTCTGCAGGCATCTACAGCTGCAACAACTCATTTTTCTCCTCGACTGCTTTTTTCGCGTCCTCAGTTGCTTTTTTCTCTAACGCAAGCTTCACCTTCTCGTCGATGTCCGCCTGACTAAACTTCTTTTTCTGCTTCTTGGCCTTCGGGCCCTCGTTGTAAAAGACCTTCCATGTGGCACTGTCTCCGGCGCCGTGCACACGTCCATATTGCGGCCGCTGGTCCAAAGGGAGTCCCTTAAGTTCGTTCAAGGCCCGGTTGAGAGGGGTGTCCCACTTGGGCCTCATCGACGAAGACTGGCTTTCGGCTGCAAGCTGGTGTTGCTTCTCCTGCAGAAGGAACATGAACCGTTTACGAATGTGTAGTCGACTTGATCAGAAGCTAAATGTAAGGTGGTAAAAGAATAATTACCAGTATTCTAATCAATTTCCTCGTGATCGGGTCCGTGTAAAAAACCTTCTTTTCCTTGTCCCACTTGTAGCGGGCCTTGATGAAGTCACGCTCCAAGGGGTTGGTGAACTTCACGAAGGGGTCTGGGAGACCCGCGGCTTCATGTTCCATGTCCTCCTTATCCCATATGGGCCTTTTGCCAAGGTAGCCACGGCTTCCGAGGCGTTTGTTCCCCGTGTTCCTTTGCTGAAGGCTCTTGAATTTCGCAGCCTTAGCCTTGGCTGCCTCGGTAGCGCAAGTGTCCTTGAACTTTTGGAACTCCTCTTCCGTAAGTGTCGGATTTTCCTCCAGAATCTTGGACAGGGGTTCCTCAGCCTCAATAGCTTGTTTCACCCTCCCTTTCCAGGAGGCCAAATCATTGCTGAACATGCCCATGGCGTGATTGTTAATCTTTTTCATCTTCGGATCATCCCACGGTTGTTCTATGCTGTCATCCGGTCGAGGAACTTGAATCTCTTGTGCAACTTCGTCAGGAGCAACTGCCTCAAATGTTCTTTACCCCTTAAGTTATCGTCGTTGATGCTCGCGCATTCCCGTAGGATGCATCCGACTTGGTTCCCATAGCACTTGCGAGGTTCTTCCGGCTCTAATGGCTCAAACTTGCCAGGGGCCATCTTTGTGATCACCAGTCGTCCGATGCCGAGTTTGTTAGGTTTTCGTATCCCCTGCTTCTTCTTTTCGGTAGTGGCTTCGGCGCCGGTACCTTCCCCGCCGGTATTTTCCTTGCCGGTACCTTCCCCGCCGGTCTCGGCGCCGCCATCGGTGCCGGCGCCGTCGGTGTCGATGTCAGCGTCAGTACCATCATCGAGGCCGCCCTGCAAACCTTGACTGTGCTTAGCAGACAAAAAGTCGAGGTACTATTGTTCACCCTCATAATCCATCTCGTCTGCGCCGTGGTTAGAAGACCCGGTTTCTTCGTTGTTCGACATGTTTCCTACGATTAAGTCTCCTAGTTTAATTCTAAAACTATAATAAAATGAGAAATGACATAAAAAAGGTCTATGGTTTGCCGGAATGCCGTTTCATTCCCGTCGCAGCAAATCTTGGGACTCGATATGCCTACTTTCTAGCACAAGTCATGCCAAAATTCAAGAGAAATTTTGGCATGACCTTTCCTAAAAAGTGGACATATCGAGCGCCTGAAATTCATCAGAACGGAAATGAATCAACATTTCGGCGAAACATAGGCCACTCGGATCATTTACCCTGCACATAACCATGATTTTCCAAATATCACATGTCCAAATTCCAAACATCACATGTCCACATATCAGATGACCACTTCAAATTTGCATATAACAGCAAGAAAAATATAGAACTTGAAACTAAATTCAGCCTACCTAAATTTCTGTCCTAATTTGAAACCTAGCTAAATTTCTGTCCTAATTTGAAAACCTAGTTAATTTCCTACTAATTAACTAGGTTCATACTACCTAATCTGTTAACCTATTTTATATTTAAATAGCAACAATTGCTTTAACTAAAAAAATTAAATACCTAGAATTCTGTTAACTACACCTAAAACACCTAAAATACCTTGAATTCATTTAACCCATACTAATTCTGTTTTTTTAAACTAGGGTTCATACTACATAATTAACTAGGGTTCATACTAATTCTAATTAACTAACTACCACTAAAAAATAGCCTAGGGTTCATACTAACTAGCACTAAATAGCAGAGAAGAGGGGAGGGGAGAGGGCTTACAGAGGGCAGAGAGAGAGATGGGGTCGGGGGAGACGGCTCGGCACAGAGGCGAGGCGGGGTTGGGGGAGACGGCGCGACACCGAGGCGAGGCGGGGTCAGGGGAGACGGCGCAGCACCGAGGCGAGGCAGGGTCGGGGGAGACGGCGCGGCACCGAGGCGAGGCGGGGTCGGGGAGATGACAACTCCGGCGAGGGCGTTGGCGAGGGAGACAGCGCGGCACCGAGGCGAGGCGGGGCTGGGGGATACGACGACTCCGGCGAGGTCGAGGGCGAGGGCACGGGCTCTGGCGGCGACGAGGGGGGAGAAGAGAGAGTGGGGATTTGGGGGAAGAAGCAGAGGCGGGAAACCCGCGGGGGGGGGGGGGGTTAAGTCAACATAGCAGTAGCGCGTTTCAACAAAACATGCTATAGCTAATTTAGCTATAGCGCGTTTCTCCAAGAAGCGCTACTGCTATAAACAGTAGCTATAGCGCGTTTTACCAAACAACGCTACTACTATCTAACGTAGCTATAGCGCTTTTCTAGAAAGGCGCTACTGCTATCACCAGTAGCTATAGCAGTTTTCCTGTTTGTTTATTCTATTTTCTTTTCCTTTTATTTTCTTCTTTTTCTTTTCCTTTTTTTTCTGAGAGCAGGAACGAAGGGAAGGTGATACAATGTATATAACTAAGGCGATATATATTGCATCATTTGACGGTTAAGTATGTATACAAAATAGGAACATATATATATTACATCATTTGACCCATGCATAACGGTTAAGTGTGTACACAAAATAGGAACATATATATTACATCATTTGACCGATAACGGTTTCTCAGCGTCGACGTTTTCGTTTTTGAGTGAGCTTCTTTCCCTTCTTGTTCGTTGACGAATAATTGAGCCCCTCATTGTGACTTTTCCTTTTCCATGGAGTACGATCTTTCTTAGGTAATGTAGTATTGATTCTTCTTTTGATGTATACTTCATCGTCATCGTCATCTTCCCTCATTGGGTTGCTGTACTGGTCGTAGTCTTCCTCGTTGGTGACTCCATCCATTCCAATGATGATCCTTTTGCCTCTCCTCACGACAACACGGCTCGGATTGCTCGGGTCGGTTATGAAGAAACATTGTGTCACGTGCTTAGCGTGTACCCATGGCTCGTTTTTTGCGATGGCGTTCACGGTAGCGCTCTTGGCGTCGGGTATAGTCATGGTAGTGAAATACCGGTTTTCTCTTTCGACATTCTTAGCCCATCTGACACCGAACATCGTCGTGTTGTGCAGTCCAGAGTAGTCAAGCTCCCAGATCTCCTCGACCCTTCCATAAAATCTCTCAGTTGCGCCGTTGTCGCTGCCGGTCATGCATTCCATCGTCACCCCTGAGTTCTGAAAATCACTATTCATATCTTTGGCCTGCGTGTAGAACGTGTATCCGTTGATATCGTATGCCTGATAGGTGACGAGGTTGGGCGAGGGGCCATGTGCTAAGGCGTATATGAGCAATCCGTCCTTAGAGCCCTCTTCCGGGGGATTAGCAAGAATATGCTCTTTGAACCAATGCAGGAAAATGGAGTTGTGCTCCCTAGTAACTTCGGCGTCCGTCCTGCATACCCCCCGGTCACGATACTTCTTTGCGATAGTTTCTTTGTGCAGTGTCACGAAAGGATCTACCTGGTCTAGGTGTTGTAGCACTACCAAGTTTGCTCTATCAAAGTCGCTGCGTCGATCTGAGTAGGCCACATGCAGTTCCCTGCGACCGTTGGAGTGACCTTCTCCTTCGAGCCTCCCAACGTGCTTCTTAGCGGGCAAACCAACACCAGGCGGCCGGTCGACGCCATATAGAAAATTCTCGCAGAAAGAGATGCACTCTTGTGTCAGATAGCCCTGGACGATGCTTCCATCTGGACGGGACATGTTACGAACAAATCCTTTGATGATCCCATTCATCCTCTCGAACGGCATCATGTTGTGCAGGAATGATGGCCCCAGGTCTATTATGTCGTCCACAATATGGACACACAGATGCACCATGACGTCAAAGAACGCAAGCGGGAAGTACATCTCAAGCTCATTTAGTATCACAACGATCTCTTCCTGTAGCCTTCGGAGCTGCTTCACACTGATCGACTTTTGAAAGATGACATCGAAAAAGTTGCAGAGATCAATAAGCGTGTCACGGACGTGCTTGTCCATTATCCCTCTAAGGGCAACAGGTAGTATCTGCGTCATCATCACATGACAGTCATGGGACTTCATCCTGCTGAACCTTTTCTTCTTCGTGTCTAGAAATCTGCTTATCTTCCCACAGTAACCGGAACTAACTTTGATTCTGGTAAGGCACTTGAAGAATTGATCGATCTCAGCCGGACTTAAGGTGAAGCAAGAAGGGGGGCAATAATCCTCTTCCTTTACTTTTTTGCCCTTCTTCTCCTGCGCCTCTGTCTCCGTCTCTGTCTCCTCTGACTTTTTATGGGGCGGCATGTGCAGATCTGCCCTGATCTCCAAATCTTGCAAGTCTTTTCTTGCCTTCGGCCCATCCTTGGTCTTATCCAACATGTTCATCAGTGTCGCAAGCAAGCTCTCAAGGACATTCTTACAGATATGCATTTGATCAAGGCAATGAGGCGTGTCAAGTTTGTGCTAGTACTCCAAGTCCCAGAAAATAGACCTCGTCTTCCATACCTTCAGCAGCGGCTCCGGCGCCTTTTTCATCGTCTTTCCTGGCGTGGGGTACTGTTCCTAGTTTTTCAACAGCTTATCGATTTCGGCGCCGCTCCGCTTACGTGGAGGTCCTTGATGCTCAGCCTCACCATTGAATAGATCTCCACGGTTTCTCCACGGGTTGTCCTTCTCGAGCCATCTTTGATGCCCCATGTACATGATTTTCCCAGACCCGCCATCTTTCATTGACGTTAGCTACTGAGACGTCGTATCATCCATGCACCGTGTGCATCCGCAATATCCATGGCACACCTGGCCTGCGACATATCCGTAACCGAGATAGTCGTGCACCGTCGTGATCAGCGTGGCTCTCATATAGAAATACTCGCCTTTGCTGGCGTCCCATGTCTTGGACGGTGTTTTCCATAACGTGTCTAAATCCTCTTGAAGTAGCCCTAGATACAGATTAATATTATTTCTCGGTTATTTCGGCCCTTGAATCAGCATGCTCATGTGTATGTACTTCGACTTCATGCACAACCAGGGGGGAGGTTGTACATCCATACAAACACGGGCCATGTGCTATGGTTGGTGTTCTGGTTGCCAAACGGATTCATGCCATCGGTACACGTGCCGAGCATGATGTTCCTTGCATCACATGCAAAATACCTATATTCGTCATTGAACGCTCTCCACTGGCTTCCATCCACGAGGTGTCTCAGCTTCGGATCATCTCCATCATCGGGCTTTGTCCTCTTCACGTGCCAACGCATGAGCTTTGCTTCCTTGGGATCTACAAAATAATGTTGCAGACGGGGAGTGATCGGTAAGTACCATACAACTTTTTCGAGGAGATTTCTTCCCGGCCTTCTTGTATCGAGAAGCATTACACACCGGACAGCTGGTTTTTCCGCGTGCTCCTTCCAATAAATTATGTAATCGTTGATGCATGCATGGTATCTAACGTGCGGCAGATCAAGAGGGCACACGATCTTCTTGGCCTCATCCACACTAGTAGGACATAGATTCCCTGCGAGAAGAACATCCTTTAGGTACTTGAGAATCTCATCGAGGCTAGTGTCGGTCCATTTGTTTTTAGCCTTCGTCTTCAGAAGTTCGAGCGTAAAACTCAAGTGGGTCACCTCGGGATCGCAACCATCATACAATGGAGTGTTCGAGTCCACCACCAGTTGCTGCAGCTTGGCCTCCTCTCTAGAAGTAGCTCTATCAGTACTCGTCTCCTTGTGAAGCAGTGCTTGAACATGAGGGTCCCGCACGATTGAACTTAGTACCGACAAAGTCTGCGGCGTGGAGTCCATGTTTTCTCCGCCGCCATGTCTGGCCCCTTCTCCGCCGCCATGTCCGGCCCCTTCTCCGCCGCCATGTCCGGCCTCTTCCCCGCCACCATGTCCGGCCCCTTCTCCGCCGCCATGTCCGGCCTCTTCCCCGCCGCCATGTCCGGCCCCTTCTCCGCCGCCATTATCGGTCATCTCTTCGTCTTGCCCCATGTCGTCATTGCCTGCCCCGTCGGTGTCCGCATCATCATCATCCTCATCTTCAATTATCCATCGAGTATAGCCATCCATGAAACCAGTCATGAGTAGGTGCGCCATCACACGACCATCGTCATAGGGGTCGAGCCAAACTTCTCCTTTGCATCTTCGACACGGATATAAAATCTCTGTCTGATTATTTTCTTTCATGTCCTGCACCGCCGACCGCAACCACCTGTCCACCATCGTTCCACTGACCATCATGAACACCTGCACGGTAATAATAAACAAATTGATTATAAAAATGCATGCATGCATCAAAGTCATACAAAAATTCGGCATGACCTTCCCTAAAAATAGGACATATAGAGTTTGCCTAGAATTCGCCGAAACGGAAATAAATCGACATTTCGGCAAAACATAGGCAACTCACAAGCACAATTTGGCGGCAACTCATGCCACACACACAATTTCCATCATATTGCCCGATTATGTCATATCGCACACATACACATATTTCCATTCTTGCAAAAGCACAAATTTTTAATCACCTATCTCGAGATCGAGCACGGTGATGATGATGTCGATCGGTGTCGCCACACACACCTATGGAATGATCAAAAGTGGACAAAGCTCTTCTTGACAAGGCTAGATCTAGTTAGGGAGGTACATAGGTCACTTCACTAAATGCTAGATCTACCTAGCTAGTTTGGGAAGGAGATAAGTTCAACTAGTGGAGGGGGAAGGAAAAAGAGAAAGGAGATGCATTAATGGAGGTGGTGTAGTTAGCTAGGAGCAATAAAGAGAGAGAAAGATAGGTAGAAGAAGGAGAGTAATGGGGGGGAGAAGTAGTGAGGAAGAAGCAAAGTGAGGGAGAGAGGAGGTGGGAGCTAGGGGAAAGAGAAGGAAGAGAGGATGGGGGAGGGGGGAGGAAAAAGGTGGTGGCTGCGGTTTAGCAGTAGCGCTGGGTGTAAAACATGCTGCTGCTAATAAGATAGCAGTAGCACGCTTCTGGGAGAGGCGCTACTGCTAAGCGGGGCCTGCCATGTGGTCAGGTTCAAACTTAGCAGTAGCGCCCTACACAAAAAGCGCGCTACTACTATTGAAGTAGCAGTAGCACGGTTAAAGGGGGCGCGCTACTGCTAAACCTAGCGTGGCGGGAACGGTCGAGCAATTTTAGTAGTAGTGTTGTTCTACCGGGCCGCGCTACTGCTAAGTCGGTAGTAGTAGCGCTTGTTTATGGCATGCGCTACTGCTAATTATCAGTAGCGCCCGTTTTTGCCCAGCGCTACTGCTAAGGTTCTGTGTATAAGGTTTTCCCTAGTAGTGTTTAGCTCTGACATGGAGTGGATTCATTGGTATCCTATCATTTAGACATGCCCTCGTGGTCACCATCCTCCATCATCGCCATCAGATGGCAGGATCGGAGCTCCACAAGCCAGAGTGAGAGGATAGACGCTTTCCCTCTTTGGCGATAGCTTGGTATGTTCAGTCTTTCGGGGCCCGATGGTTTCCCATGGTGGCGCTGTTCAGTTCTAGTTTGGTTGTCTACTTTGCCTCATGTTAGGTGTAGTGAGTCATGTTTCATGTTTGGCTTTGCGTTGGTTGCGTTCTCGCTGTTCGCTTTTATGTCATTTTTTCTTTTGAGTTGCTTGTTTAGGGGATTTCTCCACCACCTTGTATTATTCTGTCCATTTGGGCTTTCTATATAAAGCGGGGTGAAAGCCTGTTTTGAGGTTAAAATGAAAATTATAAACACATCCTTCCCAAGTGCACACAAACCCTTAGAAAAATGCAATCCAGTCGGATATGCAAAAGCCACTGTCTTTGACCACCTCCTTGCCGATGGCAGGCAAGGACAGAAGGGCCTCCCCTTTGGAGGTTGAAGATGGCCAAGGGTTGGCTGATTGCAGCCAAAAATCACTCTAATCAGGCCAAGAAGCGCATGAGAGAACATCTCACTCTCTGATCTACTACTTCGGCGGCAGATGCCAATGAAGTCACTGGTACAGCGAGCTGCTATACAAATGGGTTTTAACTCCTTTCCGTGATGGCATTTTGAACCGTCGCCTAGTGAGTGTGGGTGATAGGGGGGTCCTTCCCACACGACCCAGAAACCGTGGGAGATAGGTCCTCCGGTCACACACGCTGGGCAAAATGAGCTCATGTGCGACGGGCGAGCGATCAAATACGATTATACATGTGTGTTAAAAAATACAATTATACATGCCCAATCGTTTCCGGTCATAAGTACATCCCACGCAGTCAGTCCCAGACAAACATTTCCGTTCGTATGTACATTCCACACAGTCAATCCAACAAATACGTTTACGTTCGTATGTACATCCCACATAGTCAATCCAAGAAGTACATTTCCGTTCGTACATACATCCCACACAGTCACTCCAAGGAAAACGTTTCCGTTCGCATGTACATCACACACAATTTTCCCCATTAAATCATTTGTGATACATTGCCATTGCAGACGATACTAAAAAATTTATCGTTTGCGTTATTGAATGCATCACGCACGGTGCATAGAAGAAACTGTGTGGCATAGGCTATCCACCACACACACTTTTTATGTGGAAAACGTTTGCGCAAGGTGGCCTAACGCAAACAGTTTTTTAGAGAAAGTCGTGTGTGATTGTTCATTGATCCAACACATTTTCTTCCTAGAAACTGTGTGGGTTGTCGGAGGTCATCGCCCACGGTGTTGTCTCAATAACCATTTGCAATAGGAAAACCTAATAAGCATGCTAATTGGCCTATTATTAATAATTTGTTTATTAATCAAATTGACATTTTGTATTAAGCACATAATATATTTCATTTTCATATTACGGAACCAGGATTTCATAATTGAAATACATCAGAGTACATATAGCTTCAGCACTCAGTTACACCATATAGGCATATAGCTAGCTACCCTATTACACAACTACACCAACATCAAGTTTTACATGCAACATCTATAACCTTTGGAAATTAGCATCAGAGACGGTAGATAGACTAATGAATCTCATCTGGAAAACTGCTGAAGCGGAAGGCGGATATTGAGCTTTCATTGATGTTGAAGCTGCTTGCAACTTTAGGCCAGTGCCTGTGGATGATTGACCGTCCATCCTTAGTTCTCTTGAGGAAGACTTCAATATTGTACCGTGGGTGTTGTATGAATACCTTCCTCGCCTCCTGACCATACAGGTGGTTTGAGAGGTAATCATCAATGAACTGCTTTGGAAAGGCCTGAAAACAAAGATATGCATAAATATCTTCTCTAAATTCGGAAATGGCGCAAAGGAATAAAAAAGATAAGGTATAATAGTTAGTACCATCCCGTGGTGCACTGATGTCTTCTTCATTGTGCAGACAAATATCTTGTTGTTTCTCGTCGCTAGTTTCTTTATCCTAACAATCTTTCTGAGTTTCTTGAGTTAACTGATATTCATGGACAACTCATTTCCCCATATGCAAAATGGGCCAAACAGTGGGTCAAAACCTCTGACAGCAGGACCTACATGTGCCTGACTAAATTGTTAAAAACCTAAATATTAGAATGGTTCCCACAATTGCACAATAATGTGCTATTAGACAAGGACCATGCATGTGCACACCTTGATTGTAAACCTCAGTGCTTCCCATTGTTTCCCTGCAACACATATAAGGTAGTTATTGATCAGGTTAAGTCAGGGTTGAAATACTATCAGTAAAATATGTTGATGAAAAACAAATACATTGCAGATTCAGCTGATTAATTCGAGCCACATGGAAAAACCATTTATCAAAACCAAGCATGATTAAGAACTAGGAAATGCTGCAATTGTATATGTTTCTCATGTATTTAGTACAGCCAAATTCGATTTATTCCTCACATGCATAACAATACAAAATTGTACCCACAACAATTGAACATCGCATTGTAGACTTGAACAAAGCAGTTAACTAAACCCCACAACAAATGAACCAAACATTAACTGAGCATCACATTGCACAATATATAACATACTAGAAGATCAGACAGTTAAGCAAACCAAGCATGCTCGACAACTTGGAAATATAGCAATTGTATTTGTTTCTCATGTATTTTGTACAGCCAAATTCGATTTATTTCTCACACGGAAGACAATACAAAATTGCACCCACAAGAATTGAACATCACATTGCAGAATTGAACCAAACAGTTAACTGAATACGACAACAAATTAACCAAACAGTTAATAAGTGAGCACCACATTGCACGACATATAGAACATATATACTAGAGGATCAGATTGCATGTTAAATGTACATGGGACAATTCACTATAATTTGTCAAGGAAAGGCAGGTGCAGCACCATGCAACAGGTAAACCGAACATGCTTAACCGGATTAGCTAGCTAACTGAACATAGGTCCTTATAGTGAGCTAATAAGACAAGCTACTCCTCGTCGTCGGAGATATCAATGACGATTGGCTCCTTGGACTTGGAAGAGGGCGAGGCCACCACATCGTGAGTGCCCTCCTCGTAGTGGTGAGTTGCCTGAGCTACTCCGGGCACCGACCTGCTGGCTCTCGAGTTGAGGTAAGCATGAGCACGCTGAGAAAACACCTCGTAGTCTTCGTCTAAGGCACCGACGGTGGCCTCGAGAAAACGCCATGAACTATCGTTTAAAGCAGCCAATCGCGTGGCGGCGTCGGTGCGCGAGGCGTTGATGATGGCCTTGATGGCGAGGTGTTCCTCCAAGATCTGGGGGTCGGCACGAATGGCATCCATTGTGACCTCATCCGCGTGTGCGGCCGGGATTTGCTTCTTCGCTGCCAAATGCTCCTTGAGTTCCTAGCTATACTGCGTGTACCATGGCTTAGGGCGGCGCTTATTTGGAGGATGTGTCAGTGATTTGGGTGGAAGGTGTCGCGTCGATGGTCGGGACATGTGGGATGTAGAAGGAGGAGGAGGATGGGGGTCGGGTGCGCATTACCTGCCTAGATCGATGAGACCGAGCAGCGTGAAGGAGGGTCACAGGCAAGGAGGCGGCACTGCAAGCAAGCAGTGAAGGTTTGAACTTGGAAAGGAAGGCTAAACAGGGGAAATGTGGCTTTTGGTCAGGGGTAGGGGGCGGGGGAGGTAGATATTTCCGAGGAAGCCAAAAAATTTGGCTCGATGAAGCGAAAAACTGGCGCGTAAAGTGTCATCAGACACGGTCCCTTATTCAGCACTGTGTACGATATGTGAAGATCACAAACAATTCATATAGCTTATCCCGTGTGTGATGAGTTTGAACGTGCAAATTTTGGTCCGAATTTCCCTGGTTACAGTGGTCATCCACGTTATTGCATAATTTGGGTACACAAAAGAGGCTATAGCACACCCACACTTCTTAATCGAGCAATTACAACAATTAAACAGAGCTAGCTGACCTAAACATTACTCTAACAATTAAAGACCGGCGCTCTAAACAAAGCGTACTACTCCGGCAATTGCTCGTCGATCTCCGCCGCCTCCTCCATGTCCAGCTCGTGCCCGACGATCTCCTGGGGAAGGGGCTCCATGGCATCCATCGCACCATACTTGGCAAGCATCTCGCCATCCGCTTCCGCCATCTCTTTGGAAAAGGCCACCACGAGCTAGTCATGGGCGGCCACAGTCTGGGCTTGGACGGGCTCCATCATGGCAAGGTATGCCTCGAACGAACGGACGGCTTCTCGAACACTCTCGGCGATTGCCAACTCTTCGGCCGTGGGTTGCCGACCGTTGTCAGAGAAGCTTCATGCGATTTGTGCGGTGACCGCTAGGAGCTAGGCATGGGCGGCCTCGACATGGTCGTGGGCGGCCTCCATCAAGGCTAAGGCGGCCGCTGCGGAATGGAAAGCTGCTGTGCCACTCTTGCTAGTTGCTATCCTCGTCGCAGATGTTGCTGCCGCCACCTGAGCAGCAACAACAGCCATTTGGGCTACCTTGGCCGCCCGGTCGCAGATTGGGGCCGTGCTCATGCAGGTTGTTAGCACTCTCATGGCGGTTGCATTTGCGCTCTTGCTGGAGTGGGCCGCCGAAGTTGCCCTCACAACGCGGGTCCAAGTCCCCATCTTTGACCGGCGATGATTGAACAGTGAAATGATATTTGGGGAACGAGCTAGTGTGCTTGACATGCCAGCTGTGGAATGTAGCCGATGAACCTTCTCTCGTAAGCCAAATACTACTTTGACGGTGCTCCAAGAATTTTGTACTGCATCACACACGGTTGGTGATAATAACCTGTGTGTGACCAACTTGATTTTTCGCCTTGATTTGAAATACATAATGGAGTCATAGCGGCAAAGGAGGGTGTATGAATTGCTAGAACTTTTATCTGCAATGAACATGCAACTATGGGAGTGTCGTCAAAAAAATTGAAATTATTCGGGATTCGTTTGGACATTTCTATACATTAACTAAGTTTTCTAGGCATTTAAGGAACATAATTCAAAATTAAACTATATGCACATGCTCTGCTGCACCAAAATGGGTTGTAAAATCATATACGTGTCCATGGGTGGATGCTTATGTACAATGCAAGAAATGGGAATGAATTTCAAACACCTCGGCACCGTGGGTTGCCGGCAAACGTTGTGATACTTGGTTTTGAAATTCCATTAAATCAAAAACTTGTCTGAATTTCATGAAACTTGGCATGCTATCATGGAATGGCACCAAAATGTTGTGGTAACAAAATTGTCCCATTTGGGGCATATTTGGGTATAAGCTTCTCACAAACCAGAGTTTCTCACAAGAAGCATCATGGTTCCAGTAGGGAACGTGTCACCATTGTGGACGAAACGATATTCGTTGCCTCTTCTTGCTTTAATTTTTTTTCTAGTGTCAACATAGAACAACATGAGTATAATTTTAAATTCTGTAATTTTTGGGAGTTTGTTTGGACATTTTTATAAATTAACTAAGTTTTCTAGGCATTTTATGTGCATAATTCAAATTTGAACTACATACACATGCTCCAGTGTAGAAAAATGTGTTGAAAAATCAAATGTGTTTCCTTGGGTGCATTGATCTGTCTCCGTCGTATCTATAATTTTTGATTGTTTCATGCCAATATTATACAACTTTCACATATTTTTGGCAACTTTTTATATGATTTATTGGACTAACCTATTGATCCAGTG
Organism: Thinopyrum elongatum; assembly: GCA_011799875.1. Classification (NCBI taxonomy): domain Eukaryota; kingdom Viridiplantae; phylum Streptophyta; class Magnoliopsida; order Poales; family Poaceae; genus Thinopyrum; species Thinopyrum elongatum. The sequence goes on along the minus strand of CM022303.1, from coordinate 528,685,954 downwards.
CCCAGTGCTAGTTCCTGTTTGTTACATTTTTTTGTTTCACAGAAAATCCATATCAAACGAAGTACAACTATGATAAAAATTTATGGAGAATTATTTTGGAATATTTATGATTTTTGGGAGGTGGAATCAACGCAAACGGGGGCCCACAGTGACCACAACCCACCAGGGCACGCCGGGCACCCCCTGGCGCGCCCACGTATCTTGTGCCCTCCTCGAACGTCGTTTGGGGCCCTTCTTTTGGCGCAAGAAAGATAATTTATGGAAAAAAATTGTGTTAAAATCTCAGTGCAATCGGAGTTACAGATCTCCAGGAATTTAAGAAACGGTGAAGAGCCAGATTTGGGGAACGTGAAACAGAAGAGAACAGAGAGGGAGATCCAATCTCGGAGGGGCTCCTGCCCCTCCGCCACCATGGAGGCCATGGACCAAAGGGGGAACTCTCCTCCCATCTAGGGGGGAGGCCAAGGAAGAAGAAGGAGGGGGGCTCTCTCCCCCTCTCTCTCGGTGGCGCCGGAACGCCGCCGGAGCAAGGATCGTGACAGCGATCTACATCAACAATCTTGCTACCTTCAAGACCAACTTTCTCCCCCTCTATGCAGTGGTGTAACACCTCTTCTACCTGCTGTAATCTCTACTTAAACATGGTGCTCAACTCCATATATTATTTCCCAATGATCTATGGTTATCCTATGATGTTTGAGTAGATCCGTTTTGTCCTATGGGTTAATCATGATCTTGGTTGGTATGATTGTATATTTTATTTATGGTGCTGTCCTACGGTGCCCTTCGTCTCACGCAAACATGAGGGATCCCCGCTGTAGGGTGTTGCAATATGTTCATGATTAACTTATGGTGGGTTGGGAGAGTGATAAAAGCTTAAACCCGAGTAAGTGGGTTGTTGCGTATGGGATAAAGAGGACTTGATACTTAATGCTATGGTTGGGTTTCACGACCTTAATGATCTTTAGTAGTTGCAGATGCTTGCTAGGGGTCCAATCATAAGTGCATATGATCCAAGTAGAGAAAGTATGTTAGCTCATGCCTCTCCCTCATGTAAAATTGCAAGAATGATTACCGGTACTTGTTATCGATTGCCTAGGGACAAATGACTTTCTTGTTGACAAAAGCTATCCACTTTTATTACCTTGCAATTTATTCATAGTTTTATTCTCGCAAAGTACTCGTAGTTTTATTCTTGCAAAATAGTTTCATACTTGTTCTAGGTAAAGCAAACGTTAAAGTGTGCGTAGAGTTGTATCGGTGGTCGATAGAACTTGAGGGAATATTTGTTCTACCTTTAGCTCCTCGTTGGGTTTGACACTCTTATTTATCGAAGAAGGCTACAAACGATCCCCTATACTTGTGGGTTATCAAGACCTTTTTCTGGCGCCGTTGCCGGGGAGCAATAGCGTGGGGTGAATATTCTCATGTGTGCTTGTTTGCTTTATCACTAAGTAGTTTTTATTTCCTATTCTAAGTTGTTCTCTATCTTTAGTTATGGATATGGAACACAAAACACCCAAAAAATTAGTTGTACTTGCTACTCATGGAGATGGGGAACCTCCTAAAACCCTCGATGCTCGTTATGTGAAAGATATTATGCAATACTTTGATAATCCTGAGAAAACCCCGTTCAAGTTGATAATGGGAGACACGTTGGATCAACGTGAATTCTTTAGGGATTATCGCTTGAGACAAAAAGGGAAACTATTATGGGATCAAATTCATATGTTGAAATGGTATGCTTGGAATCTATGCTCTAGATATGATTATACTTGTTGCTCTAGGATGAATGCTCCACACCTTCCCTTTACATGCAAATTTAATGATAATGAAACCTTGGATTCTTATGCCAATGGTAGATATGATTATTATGATGTGGAACGAATAGAAGAATTTGTTGCTTTTAAGGGTTCTTATGAAATTGAATCTTTGTTTTTAAAGTATGAAGCTTTTGATGATGATGTTTATAGACCTGAAAATTTTGCCATCCTTAAATATTGCTATGAAAATTATAAATACAATTCCAATATTGATATATTTATTGAGAAAGTCTCCGCTGTCCAAGAAGAGACTAATATTTTGCAGGAGTATATGGAAGAAGAAATTGATGAAACTGTGAGCTCATTGGATGAAAAAGATGATGAGGAGAGCGAAGAACAAAAGGAGGAAGAGCGTATTAGCTACCCATGCCCACCTTCTAATGAGAGTAACTCTTCAACTTATACATTATTTAATTTCCCTTCATGCTTACCGAAGGATGAATGCTATGATAATTGCTATGATCCCGTTGATTCTTTTGAAATATCCCTTTTTGATGAACTTAATGCTTGCTATGCTTGTGGCCAAGATACCAATATGAATTATGCTTATGGAGATGAACTTGCTATTGTCCCTTATGTTAAAAATGAAATTATTGCTATTGCTCCCACACATGATAGTCCTATTATCTTTTTGAATTCTCCAAACTACACTATATCGGAGAAGTTTGCTTTTATTAAGGATTATATTGATGGGTTGCCTTTTATCGTTGCACATGATGATTTTGATGAATATAATATGCATGTGCTTGCTGCTCCTACTTGCAATTATTATGAGAGAGGAACCACATCTCCACCTCTCTATGTTTCCAATATGATAGAATTGCAAGAAACTGCTTATGCTATGTATTGGCCTTTACTTGATGTGCATGAATTGTTCTTGTATGACATGCTGATGCATAGGACGAGAGTTAGACTTCATCATTGCATGATATATGTTGCTTTGTGCTCACTACTAAATGCCAAATCATTGTTAATTAAAATTGGCTTTGATATACCTTGGGATCCGGGTGGATTCATTACTTGAGCACTTTATGCCTAGCTTAATGGCTTTAAAGAAAGCGCTGCCAGGGAGACAACCCGGAAGTTTTAGAGAGTCATTTATTTATGTTGAGTGCTTTTATAAAGTTTAAAAACAAAAAAAATATAGAGGGGAACTTAAAACTTCACAAAAAGAAAAGTGAAAGTGAGAGGGACGAGCATTGTGAAAGTGGGAGCTAGCCTTGAACTTTGTTCATGCCCATGGAAACTTTGTGAATCTTAATTACAGAAACTTTTCAACAAAAATAATTATCCCCTTGTACAAATCCATTGTATTATAAAAATAATGTGCCAAGATTTGCCTTTAGGATGATTAGATCGTTTGTTGGTATGTGCGGTGCAAAACAGAAACTTTGGCTGTAGTGCGCGATTTTACATTTTTTACTGGAATGTCAAAAGTTTCTGAAAATTTTTGCACAGTCTTTTTATGCAATTTTTTTATTTTTTCCTAATTTTTCAGAATTTTGGAGTAATAGAAGTATGGTAGGTGTTCAGATTGCTACAGACTGTCTTGTTTAAGACAGATTCTGTTTTTGATGCATTGTTTTGCTTGTTTTGATGAAACTATCGATTCTATCGGTGGTATAAGCCATGGAGAAGTTATAATACAGTAGCTACAATGAAAAAACAAAATATGAATTGGTTTTCAACAGTACTTACAGTAGTGATTTGCTTTATTATACTAACGGATCTTACCGAGCTTTCTGTTGAGTTTTGTGTGGATGAAGTGATCAAAGATCGAGGAGGTCTCGATATGAGAAGGAGGAGAGGCAAGAGCTCAAGCTTGGGGATGCCCAAGGCGCCCCAAGTAAATATTCAAGGAGACTCAAGTGTCTAAGCTTGGGGATGCCCCGGAAGGCATCCCATCTTTCTTCAACAAGTATCGGTATGTTTTCATCTTCGTTTCGTTCATGTGATATGTGTGAATCTTGGAGCGTCTTTTGTGTTTATTTTTCATTTTTATTTTATGCACCATGCTGGTATGAGATAGTCCATGGTCGATTTATAGAATGCTTAATGCACTTCACTTATATCTTTTGAGTATGGCTTTATAGAATGCTTCATGTGCTTCACTTATATCATTTGAAGTTTGGATTGCCTGTTTCTCTTCACATAGAAAACCGTTATTTGAAGAATGCTCTTTTGCTTCACTTATATTTATTAGAGCATGGTCTTTTGTAGAAGGAATTAAACTCTCATGCTTCACTTATATCTATTTAGAGAGTCAACAGGAATTGGTCATTTGCATGGTTAGTCATAAAATCCTACATAAAACTTATGGATCACTGAATATGATATGTTTGATTCCTTGCAATGGTTTTGCGATATAGAGATGGTAATATGTGGGAGGTACTAGTAAACGGTTGTGGTTAGTAAGAATATTAGTGTTAAGGTTTGTGATTCCCGAAGCATGCACGTATAGTCTCTCGTTATGCTATGAAGTTGGAGCATGATTTATTATTGATTGTCTTCCTTATAAGTGGCGGTCGGGGACGAGCGATGGTCTTTTCCTACCAATCTATCCCCCTAGGGGCATGCGTAGTAGTACTTTGCTTTGAGGGCTAATAAATTTTTTCAATAATTATATGAGTTCTTTATGACTAATGTGAGTCCATGGATTATACGCACTCTTACCTTTTCACAATCTGCTAGCCTCTACGGTACCGTGTATTGCCCTTTCTCACCTCGAGATGTGGTGCAAACTTCGCAGGTGCATCCAAACCCCGTGATATGATACGCTTTATCACACATAAGCCTTATTATATCTTCCTCAAAACAGCCACCATACCTACCTATTATGGCCTTTCCATAGCCATTCTGAGATATATTGCCATGCAACTTCCACCACTTCTGTTTTGATGACTTGAGCATTCATTGTCATATTGCTTTGGATGATCGTAAGATAGCTAGCATGATATTTACATGGCTTGTCCGTTTTTTTGATATCGTTGTTATGCTAGATCATTGCACATCCTGATACACTGCCAGAGGCATTCATATAGAGTCATACTTTGTTCTAGGTATCGAGTTGTAATTTTTATTTCTTTTGAGTTATAAGTAAATAGAAGTGTGATGATCATCATTATTCATTATTAGAGCATACCCCAGTGAGGAAAGGATGATGGAGACTATGATTCCCCCACAAGTCGGGATGAGACTCCGGACAATGAGAGAGAAAAAAGAAAAAGAAAAAGAAAAGAAAAGAAAAGAAAAGAAAAAAAGGAAAAGAAAAAAAAAGAAAAAAAGAAAAAAAAGGAGAGAAGGGGCATTGCTACTATCTAGTTCCATACTTGTGCTTCAAAGTAGCACCATGTTTTTCATATAGAGAGCCTCATATGTTGTCACTTTCATATACTAGTGGGAAATTTTCATTATAGGATTAGATGCACACCCACTTAGTTTTCATGTTGAGCTTTCATACACTTATAGCTCTTAGTGCATTAGTTCCATGGCAATCCCTACTCCTCACGTTGATATCAATTGATGTGCATCTTCATAGCCCGTTGGTTAGCCACGTCGATGTGAGACTTTCTTACTTTTTTGTCTTCTCAATATTTACCCCTATCATCATACTCTATTCCACCTATAGTGCTATATCCATGGCTTGCGCTCATGTATTGTGTGAGGGTTGAAAAAGCTGAAGCGCGTTAAAAAGTATGAACCAATTGCTTGGCTTGTCATCGGGGTTGTGCATGATAAATACTTTGTGTTAAGAAGACAGAGCATGACAAGATTATATGATTTTGTAGGGATAGCTTTCTTTAGCGTCGATATTTTGAAAGACACGATTGTTTGTTGGGATGCCTGAGTATTGATGTCTTTATGTCAAATTATAGACTATTACTTTGAATCACTTATGTCTTAATATTCATGCCATGATTAGATATATGATCAAGTTTATGCTAGGTAGCATTCCACATCAAAAAATATCTTTTTTTTTATCATTTACCTACTCGAGGATGAGCATGAATTAAGCTTGGGGATGCTGATACGTCTCTGCCGTATCTATAATTTTTGATTATTTCATGCCAATATTATACAACTTTCACATATTTTTGGCAAGTTTTTATATGATTTATTGGACTAACCTATTGATCCAGTGCCCGGTGCCAGTTCCTGTTTGTTGCATGTTTTTTGTTTCACAGAAAATCCATATCAAATGAAGTCCAAACGCGATAAATTTTTTCGGAGAATCATTTTGTAATATTTCTAATTTTTGGGAGGTGGAATCAACGCAAACGGGGGCCCACAGTGACCACAACCCACCAGGGCGCGCCGGGCACCCCCTGGCGTGCCCAAGTATCTTGTGCCCTCCTCGAACGTCGGTTGGGGCTCTTCTTCTGGCGAAAGAAAGATAATTTATGGAAAAAATCGTGTTAAAATCTCAGCGCCATCGGAGTTACGGATCTCCGGGAATTTAAGAAACGGTGAAGGGCCAGATCCGGGGAACGCGAAACAGAAGAGAGCAGAGAGGGAGACCCAATCTCGGAGGGGTTCTTGCCCCTCTGCCGCCATGGAGGCCATGGACCAGAGGGGGAACTCTCCTCCCATCTAGGGGGGAGGCCAAGGAAGAAGAAGAAGGAGGGGGGAGGGGGGCTCTCTCCCCCTCTCTCCCGGTGGCGCCGGAACGCCGCCGGGGCAAGGATCGTGACGGCGATCTACATCAACAATCTTGCTACCGTCAACACCAACTTTCTCCCCCTCTATGCAGCGGTGTAACACCTCTACTCCCCGCTGTAATCTCTACTTAAACATGGTGCTCAACTCCATATATTATTTCCCAATGATCTATGGTTATCCTATGATGTTTGAGTAGATCCGTTTTGTCCTATGGGTTAATCGTGATCTTGGTTGGTATGATTGTATATTTTATTTATGGTGCTGTCCTATGGTGCCCTCCGTCTCGCGCAAACATGAGGGATCCCCGCTGTAGGGTGTTGCAATATGTTCATGATTCGCTTATGGTGGGTTGCGAGAGTGACAGAAGCTTAAACCCGAGTAAGTGGGTTGTTGCGTATGGGATAAAGAGGACTTGATACTTGATGCTATGGTTGGGTTTCACGACCTTAATGATCTTTAGTAGTTGCGGATGCTTGCTAGGGGTCCAATCATAAGTGCATATGATCCAAGTAGAGAAAGTATGTTAGCTCATGCCTCTCCCTCATGTAAAATTGCAAGAATGATTACCGGTACTTGTTATCGATTGCCTAGGGACAAATGAATTTCTTGTTGACAAAAGCTATCCACTTTTATTACCTTGCAATTTATTCATAGTTTTATTCTCGCAAAGTACTCGTAGTTTTATTCTTGCAAAATAGTTTCATACTTGTTCTAGGTAAAGCAAATGTTAAAGTGTGCGTAGAGTTGTATCGGTGGTCGATAGAACTTGAGGGAATATTTGTTCTACCTTTAGCTCCTTGTTGGGTTCGACACTCTTATTTATCAAAGAAGGATACAAACGATCCCCTATACTTGTGGGTTATCATGCATGCTTAGGTCCCATGCAAGAAATGGGAATGAATTTCAAACACCTTGGCACCGTCGCTCGGCCGCAAACATTGAGATACATGGTTTTTAAATTCTAGTAATTCCAAAACTCGTCTGGAATTCATGAAACTTGGCATGCTATCATGGAATGGCATGAACATGATGTGGTAAAAAAATCTCATTTGGGGTAGATTTGGGTATAAGCTTCTCACAAACCAGAGTTTCTCACAAGAAGCCTCATGGTTCCGATAGGGAACGTGTCACCTTTGTGGACGAAACAATATTCGTTGCCTCTTCTTGCTTTCAATTTTTATCTATTGTCAACATAGAACAATAGCAGTGTCATTTTAAATTTTGTGATTTTTCACGGTTCGTTAGGATATTTTTATACATTAGCTAAGTTTTCTTGGCATTTTATGTGCATAATTCAAATTTGAACTACATGCACATGCTCCAGTGCAGAAAAATGGGTTGGAAAATCAAATGTGTGTCATTGGGTGCATTTTTAGGTCCCACGCAAGAAATGGGAATGAATTTCGAACACCTCGCCACTGTCGCTCGGCCGCAAACATTGAGATACATGATTTTTAAATTCTAGTAAATCCATAGCTTGTCTGAAATTCATGAAACTTGGCATGCTATCATGGAATGGCATCAACATGTTGTGGTAGAAAAATTGTCCCATTTGGGGCAGATTTGGGTATAAGCTTCTCAAAAACCAGAGCTTCTCACACGAAGCCTCATGGTTCTGGTAGGGAACATATGACCTTTGTCGACGAAACGATATTGGTTACCTCTTTGTTGCTTTCAAATTTCCGTCTAGTGGCAACATAGACCAACAGGAGTGTCATGTTAAATTTGGAAATTTTCTGGGTTCATTAGGACATTTTTATACATTAACTGAGTTCTGCAGGCAGTTTATGTGCATAATTCAAATCTGAACTACATGCACTTGCTCCAGTGCAGAAAATGGGTTGAAAATCAAATGTGTGTCCTTGGGTGCATGCTCAGGTCCCATGCAAGAAATGGGAATGAATTTCAAACACCTCAGCACCATTGCTTGCCGGAAAACGTTGAGATACTTGGTATTTAAATTCTAGTAAATCCAAAACTCGTCTGAAATTCATGAAACTTGTCATGCTATCATGGAATGACACCAACATGTTGTGCTAAAAAAATTGTCCCATTTGGGGCAGGTTAAGGTATACGCTCCTCACTAACCAGAGCTTCTCACAAGAAGCCTTGTGGTCCGGTAGGGAAGGTGTGTCACCTTTCCGGACGAAACAAGATCTGTTGCCCCTTCTTGCCTTGATTTTTTTTCTAGATACAACACACACCGACATGAGTGTTATGTTAAATTTCGGAATTATTCGGGGTTTGTTTGGACATTTTTATACTTAATCGAGTTTTCTAGGCATTTTATGTGCATAATTCAAATTTGAACTACATGCACATGCTCCAGTGTAGCAAATTGGGTTAAAAAATCATATGTGTGTCCTTGGGTGCATGCTTAGGTCCCATGCAAGAAATGGGAATGAACTTCAAACACCTGGGCATCGTGGCTCGGTCAATACCATTGAGATACTTGGTTTTAAAATTCTAGTAAATCCAAAACTCGTCAGAAATTCATGAAACTTGGCATGCTATCATGGAATGGCACCACATGGTGTGTTATTTTTCTTGTCCAATTTGATAGAAGGCGCATGAATTAACAGCGAACAAAGGCATTTTGAAACAAATAGCTGCCTCGTTATATCTCAAACGTTTGTATAATTTAAATCATGGGCGTTCTACTAACCATTCACGCGACGCCACGCGTCAAACTTTTAATGGCTAGGACGTGTCGTGCGGATAGCTGCTTGAGTAGACGGGAGGCGTGCAAGTGCAGTACGCTGTGCAGGATGACCAGGAGGCATGCAAGCAGTCCACCGATGTGCAGGCTCACTGGGAAGTGTGCGAGTTATACGGTGCGCAGTCTCACTAGGAAGCGAGCCCTTTGACTTCTATGGCCGCGCGCCCCCGTCAGCGTCATGGGACGCCGCCGTCGACCGCTACATCGCAGTTGTTGGAAACGTTGCATGAAAACAAAAAAAATTCTACGCACACACAATGATCTATCCATGGAGATGCATAGCAACGAGGGGGAGAGTGTGTCGACGTACCCTTGTAGACCATAAGCGGAAGCGTTTCACAATGCAGTTGATGTAGTTGAACTTTCTTCGCGCTCCAACCGATCTATTACCAAACGCACGGCACCTCCGCGTTCTGCACACGTTCAGCTCGGTGACGTCCTCGCCTTCTTGATCCAGCAAGACGGGCGAAGTAGTATATGAGTTCCGGCAGCACGATGGTGTGGTGACGGTGATGGTGATGCGATCTCCGCAGGGCTTCGCCTAAGCACTACAAAAATATGACCGAGGGAGAAAACTGTGGACGGGAGCGCCGCACACGGCTAAGACAAAGTTGTGTCCTTGTGTGGCGCCCCCTCCCCACATATATATAGGTGGGAGGGGGGAGGAGGCAACCTAGGGCAGCCAGGGCGCGCCCCAAGGGGCTGGCCACCGGCTGTCGGTGTCAAAACCGGCGGATCTCGGGTAGGGGGTCCCGAACTGTGCGTCTAAGGTCGATGGTAACAGGAGACGGGGGACACGATGTTTACCCAGGTTCGGGCCCTCTCTATAGAGGTAATACCCTACGTCCTGCTTGATTAATCTTGATGAATATGAGTATTACAAGAGTTAATCTACCACGAGATCGTAATGGCTAAAACCCTAGAAGTCTAGCCTGTCTGATTATGATTGTCCCCTATGGACTAAACCCTCTAGTTTATATAGACACCGGAGGGGACTAGGGTTGTACAAAGTCGGTTACAGAGAAAGGAATCTTCATATCCGAATGCCAAGCTTGCCATCCACGCTAAGGAGAGTCCCATCCGGACACGGGAGAGAGTCTTCTGTCTTGTATCTTCATGGCCCATCAGTCCGGCCCACGTTACGTAGCCTGGACGCCCGAGGACCCCTTAATCCAGGACTCCCTCAGTAGCCCCTGAACCAGGCTTCAATGACGACGAGTCCGGCGCGCAGATTGTCTTCGGCATTGCAAGGCGGGTTCCTCCTCCGAATACTCCAGAACAGACTTCAAGCACAGAAAGCGTGTCTGGCTCTGCAAAACAAGTACCACACACAACTGCAGAGAGTATAACATTTCACGAGTCCAATCTGCTGACAATTTTTTGTAACGTGACACCACGTTCCTGCACGGTAATTATTTCGAACCGTTCTTTAGTCTCCCGCTCCACGCTTTAAGATGCGGTTTCCAGTGGCACGTCTTGTCACAGCAGAGATCGTGTCCCTTCATTACGGGATCCTCGTCAATATGGGCGTGAGTAATCCAACCGTGCCGTTTGCACAGCCCTTGGGAATAGGTGAGTTTTAAGGCGAGCGGGGAGGCGCTTGATATTCACTGCCTTTGTAAGGAGATAAGGATTCACCCCTTTCACCCATGCCTTCTCTTTCTCTACCTCTCCATTCCTAAGCTCCAGCGCCCAAGTTCTCATCTTTTCCGCCTCAAAGAAGCACTCCGACCATGTCTGGACTGGATCGCAAGGCAAGTGGATGGCCTCCTCCGTCAAGGAGAAGGACATCACGAAGCTCCGGGAGGCGGGGTATTTGGCCAAGGAAATCGCCCACCGGCTTCCGGCCAAGGGACAGATCGTCCCCACCCCCAAGCCTCATGAGAGGGTGGTGTTCATCCCCCACTTTGTCCGCGGGTTAGGGTTTCCTCTCCACCCTTTCGTCCGCGGACTCATGTTTTACTACGGGCTAGATTTCCATGATCTAGCCCCAAATTCTTTCCTCAACATATCGGCATTTATTGTCGTGTGCGAGGCTTTCCTCCGCATCCCACCACACTTCGGACCGTGGCTCAAGATTTTCGATGTGAAGCCAAAGGTGGTGGATGGCCAACACGCAGAGTGCGGAGGCGCCATGGTGAGCAAGATGCCCAACGTCACATGGCCCAAAGGTACCTTTGTGGAGACCGTTAAAGGGTGGCAGCAACTGTGGTTCTATATCACAGAGCCCCGCGACGCCACCTGGGCCGCGGCTCCTGAATTCAAGTCCGGAGCCCCAATGCGGCTCACCTCCTGGCTAGAGAAGGGCCTGAATTGGGCGTCGTCGGAGGAGCTGACAGCGCTGCAGGCGCGTATCCAGAGTATGGTGGACAAGAACATCAAGCTTGTCAATGTGATCCAGGTGATGCTAGTTCGCCGGATCCTTCCATGCCAAAGCCGGACTTGCCATTTGTGGGAGTTTGATCCGGCCGAGCACTAGACCTTGCAACAGTTCTTCGGAACTACGCACGAAGACATCTGGAAGGTGCTTTTTAAGGCCAACGAGAAATGGCCGGAGACGACCGAGGATCGTGGGCACGACCTGGCCCATCCTACTAGTCCGGTAAGTCTTTTGTGCTTCAAGGTGTATCCTTTACTTGCTTACTCAGGGAAAATGCCTGAGCCTCCCTATTTATTTTTTTAGGGCTGGACGAAGAAGGCAGAGCGGATTAAGTGTCCGGCTCCGCTGCCCGAGGAACCAGCCATCCCGCCGGAGAAGAAGGCCAAGAAAAAGGCCAAGGAGACCAGAAGTGGCCTCCGTCACAAGGGAACTTCGGACGCGACGTCCGAAGACGCCGAGACTCACTCCACCACCGCAGAGGACGACGAGGAGGAGGAGGAGGAAAGCAACTCTCCCCTTGAGGGGGGAAGGAAGAAAAGGGCGGCCCCCATAAATCTGGAGGCAGAGGCGTCCAAGAAGGGGAAGGTCTCCCTCGCGGATAACTCCGCGTGGGACGTCGACAGCAGCCCAGAGCGGCGCCCCCGAGATAAGCCCCTGGCCGAGTCGTGAGTACTCAAAGACCCTGACGCATTCATATATCCAGCCTCTTTTCTCCATAGTTTTAACATGTCGAATCATGTACTTGCAGTCCGGCTTGTTCCGACCTCGAGCGATCCTCATCTTCAGGGAATTTGCTGGACCCGAAGGTGATGGACAGCGGGTCCCTTCCGGCGGCCTCCTCTCCCAAGGTCATGGATGACACCGAGGCATTGTCCCGAAGGATCCCAGGCCAGGGAGAGACGCAGGAGGCCGTCAGTGCGGCGCCATAGGGTGAAACCTCGGCCGCCGGACACTTGGGGGAGCAAATCCCCATGGAGACTGGCAATGGGGGCCAGGTCCAATTCGGCCCCCAGCCGAATACGGTCCCGGAGACCTATACGGCTCCGGAATCTGGCAAGCAACCTCCTTCGAAAGAAGGGGGTGTGCCTATTTCGCCGGTGACCTCTGTCCAACCAGAGGCACCGGACACCCTACTAGAAGCGCTGCAAAGTGCTTCCATTGTAGAGGAACACCGTGCCCTCATGGGTACGGTGATTGAGAAGATTCAGTCCGCGAAGAGCGGACTGACCGAAGCCTGCACAAGCCTTCTAACAGGTTTTGAGGTATGAAACACAATTATGTAAAAAGAATATCACAGTATAGACAGTAGTCCCTGAGACACTGTCCGGTTGTCGAAAAGAAAAGCCGGACAGAGGATCAAACAATTTTCGCAGGAGACTAACCATACATGTCCATGTGAAAAAGCAGGCGTCGCTGCTGGCTGCGACCTCCCATGCTGCCGAAGTCTCCGGACTGAAGCAGAGTCTAGAGCGGGCCGAGGAAGAACTCAACCGTGTGAAAAAGCAGCTAGAGGACAAGCAAGGTATGCCATGACCTTCTGTATATCAGAAAGGATAGATGATTTGTATTGACCAGAGTGCCGTGATATTTGTAGGAGCGGCGACTGAGGTGGAGGCCCTTAAAAAGGCGCTGGCCGAGGCCCAGAAGAGAGCGGCGGAGGAACAATCCGTCCGCAAAAAGCACGAGGCCAGGGTCGGTGAGGTCCAACAAGAGCTCCAGGACGCTATAAAGAAATGCGAGTCCTTGGAGCGCAAGATTACGGATCAAGAGTCTGAGCTTGCTAAGGACCACCAAAGCACACAAGAGGCCCGGGTCGAAGCCCAGGGCGCCCTCCAGGAAATCCAAGAGGCCAGGAAAATCACGGCGGGTAAGGCCTTTATAATGCAAAGCAAATTTGTGAAGAAAAGGTACCTCTTACTGACCCGGATTTGGAGTTCTCCAGGAGCGTTTGCGGATCTGCCGCGCAGCATTGCTGATGCCGCGGATTTCTTCCGAGCCGAAGAGGGGAGCTCAACGGAGAAGCTGTTCTGGTCGCAATACCTTGCGCCAGAGCATCCGATGCCCCTCAGCGATCAGTTGAAACAGCTGACCGAACTGCATAGGGCGGCTGAATTGGCTATGAAGGATTTGATAATCCGTCTATGGCCTGCCGAAGCCATACCCAATAGCTACTTCGGGCTCGTGAAGCGACTGGTTGCTGCCTGCCCTCACCTTGATGCCATCAAGCAGTCGGTCTGCATTGAAGGTGCGCGGATGGCCTTCACCCGTGTCAAGATACAGTGGGCGAAGATGAACGCCGTCAATCTCGCGACTGAGGGACCGCCCACGGGCAAGGAGCACCGCACGCCCGAGCGATATTTTGACGATGTCCTGGAGGGATCCCGCATTGTAGCGGAGCAGTGTGCAAAAGACATTATCTTTGAATGAATATATTCATGTTATCCTGTCCTGTATAATGGAGCAAAAAATATAATATTAGTTGTTTATATCAAGATTTTTCCTCCTGTGCGGCCGTTTTATTAAATCTGAGAGTTGGCCAGTTGTCGGCTTCAGCCCCCACGTAGGTAGTACGGGGGTGTTCGGGATAAAATCTAAACACTCTTGATCCAAAGTTTGGTCCTTGAAGGAGGTGTTTAGAGCAACGAACCAGGCAATCAGACTATGTGGCTTTATCACCCTCACTTAGCCATAGGAGTTTTATAATAGAAATTTAGGCGCAACCCCTAGTATTCGTGAGTCCGAACTAGGGTGCTGTAAACACCTGATCGGGTAGAGACCGATTCGTCGCATAATGCGGAAAAAATCGCAAAAGATTTATAACCTCCGAAGAGCTGACCGGCTCACGCCGCATCATGACAGTCAGTTTTTGGCTTTCTCTACTGAGGTGCTCATCCGGATGAACCAGGGCACAATCGCAGTAGTTCTCCCTTTACTACCCTAGCCGATATAGCGGAACGTAAGGTAGTAAGCACAGGAGCCGGGCAACCCAACTATTGACCAAAGACATGATTCGGAGCCAATGCATATAATGCTAAATTCGGGGTACCGAACTATACTGTAAAAAGTGTTCGGACTTTGTTGCCATAATATGGGGCGCAATACAGCCCCTGGCAAACTTAAGCCGTACCAAAGTGTACGGGTGCAATTGATAAGATTATCAAGAAAAAATGAAGTAGTAAGCTAGTGCCGCAGAAGTTGGGCCACGAACTATTTCCATTATAATTTTATTGATACGTCGAAGCGCATAAGTAGTGTGATAAGCAACAGGGCTATTTAACATGCCATGACCAAGGGAGAGCTGTGTGCGGGTCCTGAGAATAGGTGGAGTGATCGTTAAAAAGACCTCCTAAAGATTCCCGTATACCTCAATGCTTCTTGCTGTCTTGGTGTATCTATCCTTCGAAGGGACCGATGATCAGGCCGTCTTGAGGGGCCTGTGGAAAAGAAACCTGAAAAGGATAAAAAAGAAAAAGTGAAAGTATGTGTGTCCAGGGGAGGTCGAGCCGTATTATGGACCACAATCTAGTTATGCCTCCGTCTATGCCCATGGTATTTTAAGTGCGTAGTTATGTACGCGTAGTACGTATGCCGCCATTTGGCTGGGACGGAGACGGAGGCCGGATTGCTAGTCTAACTCCTGACGAGCCGGACTGTTATGCTGCGGAGTAGTCCGGATCCGCTTGACAGTGTCCGGGAGCTTGGCTGCTGAATTAAGATTATGTTTGGCAAGGCCGCTCTGTACTTCCGCTGCCAAGGCCGCGGTGTGCTCCTCGGTACGGAGGAAGCGCTCCGTGTTTCCGTTAACTGTTATGACGCCACGTGGTCTCGGCATCTTGAGCTTGAGATAAGCATAGTGTGGCACCGCATTGAATCAAGCAAATGCGGTTCGTCTGAGCAGTGCATGATAGCCGCTGCAGAAGGGGATGATATCGAAGATCAACTCTTCGCTTCTGAAGTTGTCCGGGGATCCGAAGACAACCTCCAGTGTGATTGAGCCCGTACAGCGGGCCTCTACACCTGGTATGACTCCTTTCAAGGTAGTTTTTGTGGGTTTGATCCTTGAGGGGTCGATGCCCATTTTGCGCACTGTATCCTGATAGAGCAGGTTCAGGCTGCTGCCGCCGTCCATGAGGACATGTGTGAGATGGAATCCATCAACAATTGGATCGAGGACCAGTGCGGCTGAACCGCCATGACGGATACTGGTCGGATGGTCCCTGCGATCGAAGGTGATGGGGCAGGACGACCATGGGTTGAACTTTGGGGCGACTGGCTCTATCGCATAGACGTCTCTGAGCGCTCGTTTACGCTCCCTTTTGGGGATATGAGTGGCGTATATCATGTTCACCGTTTTGACCTGGGGAGGGAACTTCTTCTGTCCTCCAGTGTTTGGTGGACGGGACTCCTCGTCGTCGTCCTCGCTTTGCAACCCCTTCTCCTTGTTTTCGGCATTTAACTTGCCGGCCTGTTTAAAAACCCAACAGTCTCTGTTGGTATGATTGGCTGGTTTATCAGGGGTGCCGTGGATCTGACATGGACGATCGAGTATGCGGTCCAAGCTGGATGAGCCCGGATTGTTTCTTTTGTATGGCTTCTTCCGCTGGCCGTACTTGGAGCCGCTGAAACCGGCGTTGTCCGCCGTGTCATCGGCAGTGCCACCATTGCTTCGGCGCTTGTGCATGTTGCGTCGGGGCTTGTCATTGCTATTCTTGGCTTCAGAGGTACCGGCATCGCTTGCAGTGTTATTGCTACGGGCTAGCCAACTATCCTCGCCCGCACAAAAGCGGGTCATGAGTGCCGTGAGGGCTGCCATGGACTTCGGCTTTTCTTGGCCGAGGTGACGAGCGAGCCATTCGTCGCGGATGCTATGCTTAAAAGGCCGCTAGGGCTTCGGCATCCGGGCAGTCGATGATCTGGTTCTTTTTAGTTAGGAACCTAGTCCAGAATTTCCTGGCCGACTCTCCAGGCTGTTGAACTATGTGACTTAAGTCGTCGGCATCCGGAGGTCGTACATATGTGCCTTGGAAGTTGTCGCGGAAGGCGTCTTCCAAGTCCTCCCAGCTGCCAATAGAGTTTTCAGGCAGACTCTTTAACCAGTGCCGAGCTGGCCCCTTGAGTTTTAGTGGGAGGTATTTGATGGCGTGAAGGTCATCACCGCGGGCCATATGAATATGGAGAAGAAAATCCTCAATCCATACCACGGGATCTGTTGTTCCATCATATGATTCGATATTTACGGGTTTAAACCCTTCTAGGAACTCATGCTCCATTACTTCATCAGTGAAGCGGAGGGGATGTGCGGCGCCTCTATATCGGGCCAAGTCGCGACGTAGAGCGGATGTAGTCCGTCTGCGGTTTTCGGCCCGGACGTGGTTATGCTCGGTACATCTGGCTTGATAGCCGTCGTCGAGCGCCAGGGCATGCACCTGCGATCCGTAGATCGATCTGGACTAACCTGCTCTGTTCTCCAGGTTTTGCCGCAGGTCATATGTGTATTCCCGAGCTGTGGTGTTTTTGCCTTTACGGCGAGGTAGTATGGGCAGGTGTTCGGCTTGAGTTGCCGCTTTGTCCCGGCCATGTGGTGGTCGGTCAGCCGCATTACGTGTTGATGTCATGGGCTCAAGTGCCTCGTCGTCGAATTGGGGTAGCAATTTGCGCTTCGGGTAACTTTTAATGGGGCGCTCGAGTCCGTATTCCTCGGCTGCCAAGACATCAGTCCATCTGTCGTTGAGCAGATCTTGATCAGCTTGAAGCTGCTGCTGTTTCTTTTTCAGGCTCCTCGCAGTGGCTATTAGCCGGCGCTTAAAGCGCTCCTGCTCGACGGGTTCCTCAGGCACGATAAAGTCTTCGTCGCCGAGGCTCACCTCATCTTCGGAGAGTGGAAGATAGTTGCTGTCCTCCGAGTCTTCGTTTATGGCCTGTTCGTCAGGGCTGACTTGCCCATCTTCCCTACCGTCCTGTTCGGAAGTCAGCTCGGCGGGACCTTCTTTGTCTTCGGCATCGTCCGGAGTATTGTTTTCTATTGTGCCGGTATTGCTGTCTTTTCCACGGCGTGATTTAGAGTGGTGCCGTTGACGTCGGTGCTTTGGCTGTGTCTCAGGAGGTTTATCCTCGACTGGATCTTTCTTGTTATCGCCGTTATTCTTTTTGGGAGTATCCACCATGTACACGTCATACGAGGAGGTGGCTGTCCAGCGCCCAGTAAACGGCGGGTTTTGGGCCTGCTCCTCTCCGGCATCGTCATCCATACCATCGATGTCTTCGGAGTCGTGATCGAGCATGTCGGTTAAGTCTTCGACAGTGGCAATGAAGTGGGCGGTGGGTGGGAAGCAAAATTCTCCGTCATCAGCCTCCAGTTCAAACCGGATATAATTCGGCTGTGAGTCCCCCGCTAAGGAGAGGGTTTTTAATGATTTGAGCACATCACCCAAAGGTGAGTGTCGGAAGATGTCCGCGGAGCGGAACTCGACGATCGGTGCCCGATCGAGCTCGATGGGCGTGGACGCATGCGGTTCGGAACCTGTGGCCGAAGACGAATCCGAGGTTCCGGTGACATAGATCCCGTTCAAAGTTGGGTCTGTGTGCGGCTTCAACGCCGCTGAGTCTGCGGCTTCCGTGGCGGGGTTGAGCTTCCCGTCCTCGGATGGCGCAATCTGCTCCGGATCTAGGGCCAGGGCAGTTACAGGCGCTATCTCCCGGGTATGGTCCGATGACAGATTTAGGTCATGTTCATCGCGGTGGTAGGGAGCGGTTGTCATGGGCTCGAATCCGTCGAAGATCAAGTCTCCGCGGATATCAGCAACGTAGTTCAAGCTTCCAAATCTGACCTGATGGCCAGGGGCGTAGCTGTCGATCTGCTCTAGATGGCCAAGCGAGTTGGCCCGCAGTATGAAGCCGCCGAATACGAAGATCTGGCCGGGGAGAAAGACCTCCCTCAAGGCCGCATCGTTGTGGATGATTGATGGAGCCATCGAGTCTTCTAGCGATGACACAGCGGAACTCTCAATGAAAGCACCAATGTCGGTGTCAAAACCGGTGGATCTCGGGTAGGGGGTCCCGAACTGTGCGTCTAAGGTCGATGGTAACAGGAGACGGGGGACACGATGTTTACCCAGGTTCGGGCCCTCTCTATGGAGGTAATACCCTACGTCCTACTTGATTGATCTTGATGAATATGAGTATTACAAGAGGTGATCTACCACGAGATCATAATGGCTAAAACCCTAGAAGTCTAGCCTGTTTGATTATGATTGTCCCCTATGGACTAAACCCTCCAGTTTATATAGACACCGGAGGGGACTAGGGTTGTACAAAGTCGGTTACAGAGAAAGGAATCTTCATATCCGAACGCCAAGCTTGCCGTCCATGCTAAGGAGAGTCCCATCCGGACACGGGAGAGAGTCTTCAGTCTTGTATCTTCATGGCCCATCAGTCCGGCCCATGTTACATAGCCTGGACGCCCGAGGACCCCTTAATCCAGGACTCCCTCACCGGCCTTAGGGCTCCTGCCCTCCTGCGCCCCCCTTTCCTTGTATGAAGAAGGGGGAAGGAAAGAGGGGGGAGAGGGAAGGAAGGGGGGAGTCCTACTCCACACTTTCCTTTCCCTCCCCTCTTTCCTTCTCCTTCTCATAGGCCGGCCTCTATTGGGAGCGCACCAGCCCCTTGTGGGCTGGTGTGTTCCCTCTCTTGGCCCATAAGGCCGATAGCTTTGCCGGGGGTGCCCGAAACCCCTTCCGGTGACCCGATAAGTACCCGGTACCCCCTGAAACACTTCCGGTGTCCGAATACCATCGTCCTATATACCAATCTTTACCTCTCGACCATTTCGATACTCCTCGTCATGTCCGTGATCTCAGCCAGGACTCCGAACAACATTCGGTCACCAAATCACATAACTCATATAATACTATATCGTCATCGAACGTTAAGCGTGCAGACCCTACGGGTTCAAGAACTATGTAGACATGACCGAGACACCTCTCCGGTCAATAACCAATAGCGGAACCTGGATGCCCATATTGGCTCCTACATATTCTATGAAGATCTTTATCGGTCGAACCGTTATGACAACATACCTAATTCCCTTTGTCCATTGGTATGCTACTTGCCCGAGATTCGATCGTCGGTATCTTCATACCTAGTTCAATCTCGTTACCGGCAAGTCTCTTTACTTGTTCTGTAATACATCACCTCGTGACTAACTCCTTAGTCGTTTGCTTGCAAGCTTATGATGTGTATTACCGAGAGGGCCCAGAGATACCTCTCCGATACTCGGAGTGACAAATCCTAGTCTCGATCTATGCGAACTCAACAAACACCTTCGGAGATACCTGTAGAGCATATTTATGATCACCCAGTTACGTTGTGATGTTTGATAGCACACAAGGTATTCCTCTGATATCCGGGAGTTGCATAATCTCATAGTCGAAGGAATATGTATTTGACATGAAGAAAGCAATAGCAATAAAACTTGAACGATCATTATGCTAAGCTAACGGATGGGTCTTGTCCATCACATCATTCTCCTAATGATGTTATCCCGTTATCAAATGACAACACATGTCTATGGTTAGGAAACCTTAACCATCTTTGATCAACGAGCTAGTCTAGTAGAGGCTTACTAGGGACACGGTATTTGTTTATGTATTCACACATGTATTTAGGTTTCCGATCAATACAATTCTAGCATGAATAATAAACCTTTATCATGAATAAGGAAATATAAAATAACAACTTTATTATTGCCTCTAGGGCATATTTCCTTTAGTCTCCCACTTGCACTAGAGTCAATAAGCTAGATTACATTGTAATGAATCTAACACCCATGGAGTCTTGGTGCTGATCATGTTTTGCTCGCGGAAGAGGCTTAGTCAACAGGTCTGCCACATTCAGATCCGTATGTATCTTGCAAATTTCTATGTCTCCATCCTTGACTTGTTCACGAATGGAGTTGACGTGTCTCTTGATGTGTTTGGTTCCCTTGTGAAACCTGGATTCCTTCTCCAAGGCAATTGCTCCAGTGTTGTCACAAAAGATTTTCATAGGACCCGATGCACTAGGTATTACACCCAGATCGGATATGAACTCCTTCATCCAGACTCCTTCATTTGCTGCTTCCGAAGCAGCTATGTACTCCTCTTCACACGTAGATCCCGCCATGACGCTCTGCTTGGAACTGCACCAACTGACAGCTCCACCATTCAATATTAATACGTATCCAGTTTGTGACTTAGAGTCATCCGGATCAGTGTCAAAGCTAGCATCGACGTAACCATTTACGACGAGCTCTTTGTCACCTCCATAAACGAGAAACATATCCTTGGTCCTTTTCAGGTACTTCAGGATGTTCTTGACCACTGTCCAGTGATCCACTCCTGGATTACTTTGGTACCTCCCTGCCAGACTTATGGCAAGGCACAAATCCGGTCTGGTACACAACATATCATATATGATAGAACCTATGGCTGAGGCATAGGGAATGACTTTCATTTTCTCTCTATCTTCTGCAGTGGTCGGGCTTTGAGTCTGACTCAACTTCACACCTTGTAACACAGGCAAGAACCCTTTCTTTGACTGATCCATTTTGAACTTCTTCAAAACTTTGTCAAGGTATGTGCTTTGTGAAAGTCCTATTAAGCGTCTTGATCTATCTCTATAGATCTTGATGCTCAATATATAAGCAGCTTCATCGAGGTCTTTCATTGAAAAACTCTTATTCAAGTATCCTTTTATGCTATCCAGAAATTCTATATCATTTCCAATCAACAATATGTCATCTACATATAATATCAGAAATGCTACAGAGCTCCCACTCACTTTCTTGTAAATACAGGCTTCACCGAAAGTCTGTATAAAACCATATGCTTTGATCACCTCATCAAAGCGTATATTCCCACTCCAAGATGCTTGCACCAGTCCATAGATGGATCGCTGGAGTTTGCACACTTTGTTAGCACCTTTAGGATCGACAAAACCTTCTGGTTGCATCATATACAACTCTTCTTTAAGAAATCCATTAAGGAATGCAGTTTTGATGTTTATTTGCCAGATTTCATAATCATAAAATGCGGCAATTGCTAACATGATTCGGACGGACTTAAGCATTGCTACGGGTGAGAAAGTCTCATCGTAATCAACCCCTTGAACTTGTCGAAAACCTTTTGCGACAAGTCGAGCTTTGTAGACAGTAACATTACCATCAGCGTCAGTCTTCTTCTTGAAGATCCATTTATTCTCTATGGCTTGCCGATCTTCGGGCAAGTCCACCAAAGTCCACACTTTGTTCTCATACATGGATCCTATCTTAGATTTCATGGCCTCAAGCCATCTGTCGGAATCTGGGCTCATCATAGCTTCTTCATAGTTCATAGGTTCGTCTTGGTCTAATAACATGACTTCCAGGACAGGATTACCGTACCACTCTGGTGCGGATCATGCTCTGGTTGACCTACGAGGTTCAGTAGCAACTTGATCTGAAGTTTCATGATCATTATCATTATCTTCCTCTCTAGTTGTTGTAGGCATCATGTGAATGGTTTTCCGTGATGTGCTACTTTCCAATTCGAGAGAAGGTACAATTACCTCATCAAGTTCTACTTTCCTCCCACTCACTTCTTTCGAGAGAAACTCCTTCTCTAGAAAGGTTCCATTCTTGGCAACAAAGATCTTGCCTTCGGATCTGTGGTAGAAGGTGTACCCAATTGTTTCTTTAGGGTATCCTATGAAGACACACTTCTTCGATTTGGGTTCGAGCTTATTAGGCTGAAGCCTTTTAACATAAGTGTCGCAACCCCAAACTTTAAGAAACGACAGCTTAGGTTTCTTGCCAAACCACAGTTCATACGGTGTCATCTCAACGGATTTAGACGGTGCCCTATTTAACATGAATGCAGCTGTTTCTAATGCATAACCCCAAAATGATAGTGGTAAATCGGTAAGAGACATCATAGATCGCACCATATCTAATAAAGTACGGTTACGATGTTCGGACACACCATTATGCTATGGTGTTCCAGGTGGCGTGAGTTGTGAAACAATTCCACATTGTTTTAAATGAAGGCAAAACTCGTAACTCAAATATTCGCCTCCGCGATCAGATCGTAGAAACTTTATTTTCTTGTTACAATGATTCTCCACTTCACTCTGAAATTCTTTGAACTTTTCAAATGTTTCATACTTGTGTTTCATTAAGTAGATATACTCATATCTGCTCAAATCATATGTGAAGGTTAGAAAATAAGGATACCCGCCACGAGCCTCAACACTCATTGGACCATATACATCGGTATGTACTATTTCAAATAAGTCATTAGCTCACTCCATTGTACCGGAGAACGGAGTTTTAGTCATCTTGCCCATGAGGCATGGTTCGCAAGTATCAAATGATTCATAATCAAGTGATTCCAAAAGTCCATCTGTATGGAGTTTCTTCATGCGCTTTACACCAATATGACCTAAACGGCAGTGCCACAAATATGTTGCACTATCATTATTAACTTTGCATCTTTTGGCATCAATATTATGAATATGTGTATCACTACAACTGAGATTCAACAAGAATAGACCACTCTTCAAGGGTGCATGACCATAAAAGATATTACTCATATAAATAGAACAACCATTATTCTCTGATTTAAATGAATAACCATCTCGCACTAAACAAGATCCAGATATAATGTTCATGCACAATGCTGGCACAAAATAACAATTATTCAGGTCGAAAACTAATCCCGAAGGTAGATGTAGAGGTAGCGTGCCGACGGCGATCACATCGACCTTGGAACCATTCCCGACGCGCATCATCACCTCGTCCTTAGCCAATCTTCGTTTAATTCGTAGCTCCTATTTCGAGTTACAAATATGAGCAACCGAACCAGTATCAAATACCCAGGCGCTACTACGAGCATTAGTAAGGTACACATCAATAACATGTATATCAAATATAACTTTGTTCACTTTGCCATCCTTCTTATCCGCCAAGTATTTGGGGCAGGTCCGCTTCCAGTGACCAGTCCCTTTGCAGTAGAAGCACTCAGTTTTAGGCTTGGGTCCAGCTTTGGGCTTCTTCCCGGGAGTGGCAACTTGCTTGCCATTCTTCTTGAAGTTCCCTTTCTTTCCCTTGCCCTTTTTCTTGAAACTAGTGGTCTTGTTAACCATCAACACTTGATGCTCCTTCTTGATTTCTACCTCCGCGGCCTTAAGCATTGCGAAGAGCTCGGGAATTGTTTTGTTCATCCCTTGCATATTATAGTTCATCACGAAGCCTTTGTAGCTTGGTGGCAGTGATTGAAGAACTCTGTCAATGACACAATCAACTGGAAGATCAACTCCCAGCTGAGTCAAGTGATTATAATACCCAGGAATTTTGAGTATGTGTTCACTGACAGAACTATTCTCCTCCATCTTGCAGCTATAGAACTTGTTGGAGACTTCATATCTCTCAACCCGGGCATTTGCTTGAAATATTAACTTCAACTCTTGGAACATCTCATATGCTCCATGATGTTCGAAACGTCTTTGAAGTCCCGGTTCTAAGCCGTAAAGCATGGCACACTGAACTATCGAGTAGTTATCTTATCGATCTTGCCAAATGTTCAAAACATCAGCTTCTGCTCCTGCAGCAGGCCTTTGACCTAGCGGTGCATCAAGGACATAATTCTTCGGTGCAGTAATGAGGATAATCCTCAAGTTACGGACCCAGTCCGTGTAGTTGCTACCATCATCTTTCAACTTAGCTTTCTCTAGGAACACATTAAAATTCAGGGGAACGGTAGCATGGGCCATTGATTTACAACATAGATATGCAAATACTATCCGGACTAAGTTCATGATAAATTAAGTTTAATTAATCAAATTACTTAAGAACTCCCACTTAAATAAACATCCCTCAAGTTATCTAAGTGATACATGATCCATATCAACTAACCCATGTCCGATCATCACGTGAGATGGGGTAGTCATCAATGGTGAACATCTCTATGTTGATCATATCTACTATATGACTCATGTTCGACCTTTCGGTCTCCAGTGTTCCGAGACCATGTCTGTACATGCTAGGCTCGTCAAGTTTAACCCAAGTATTCTGCATGTGTAAAACTGTCTTACACCCGTTGTATGCGAAGTACTAGATGAGTTCCAGCAGCATGACGGTGTGGTGACGGTGATGGTGATGTGATCTCCGCAGGGCTTCGCCTAAGCACCGGCCCTAGGGCTCCTGCCCTCCTGCGCCCCCCTTTCCTTGTATGAAGAAGGGGGAAGGAAAGAGGGGGGAGAGGGAAGGAAGGGGGAGTCCTACTCCACACTTTCCTTTCCCTCCCCTCTTTCCTTCTCCTTCTCATAGGCCGGCCTCTATTGGGGGCGCACCAGCCCCTTGTGGGCTGGTGTGTTCCCTCTCTTGGCCCATAAGGCCGATAGCTTTGCCGGGGGTGCCCGAAACCCCTTTCGGTGACCCGATAAGTACCCGGTACCCCCTGAAACACTTCCGGTGTCCGAATACCATCGTCCTATATACCAATCTTTACCTCTCGGCCATTTCGAGACTCCTCGTCATGTCCGTGATCTCAGCCAGGACTCCGAACAACATTCGGTCACCAAATCACATAACTCATATAATACTATATCGTCATCGAACGTTAAGCGTGCGGACCCTACGGGTTCGAGAACTATGTAGACATGACCGAGACACCTCTCCGGTCAATAACCAATAGCGGAACCTGGATGCCCATATTGACTCCTACATATTCTACGAAGATCTTTATCGGTCGAACCGTTATGACAACATACGTAATTCCCTTTGTCCATCGGTATGTTACTTGCCCGAGATTCGAGTCGGTATCTTCATACCTAGTTCAATCTCGTTATCGGCAAGTCTCTTTACTCATTCCGTAATACATCACCTCATGACTAACTCCTTAGTCATTTGCTTGCAAGCTTATGATGTGTATTACCGAGAGGGCCCAGAGATACCTCTCCGATACTCGGAGTGACAAATCCTAGTCTCAATCTATGCGAACTCAATAAACACCTTCGGAGATACCTGTCGAGCATCTTTATGATCACCCAGTTATGTTGTGATGTTTGATAGCACACAAGGTATTCCTCCGGTATTCGGGAGTTGCATAATCTCATAGTCGAAGGAATATGTATTTGACATGAAGAAAGCAATAGCAATAAAACTTGAACGATCATTATGCTAAGCTAACGGATGGGTCTTGTCCATCACATCATTCTCCTAATGATGTGATCCCGTTATCGAATGACAACACATGTCTACGGTTAGGAAACCTTAACCATCTTTGATCAATGAGCTAGTCTAGTAGAGGCTTACTAGGGACACGGTATTTGTTTATGTATTCACACATGTATTTAGGTTTCCGATCAATACAATTCTAGCATGAATAATAAACCTTTATCTTGAATAAGGAAATATAAAATAACAACTTTAGTATTGCCTCTAGGGCATATTTCCTTCAGCAGCGCCGCGAGTTGTCATCCTCCCGCAACGCACCCGTCGATCGCGCGATGACAGTGTCTTTGATTTCCAAGTGAAGAACATTCTAAGCTGGCTTGAAAAGTTCAACAACGGCGTCCCGGAGGACGACAACGACAACGCCAGCGCAGCACGCTGCCTCCGCCGCTGCCGCAGTTAGTATCTCGATCGTATGAATATAAATTTATAGTGTTACTGAATGAAACCGATGGTTTGAATGTACAGACTTATCAAATATATTTAAAAAACCATCAATGGTTTTTAAATTTAAAACATTTATCACAAAAGATTTAGATAGAACACCCGTATGCAAACCGACAGCTTCCTCAGTAAGCCAAGGGAAAATGTGCCGCGTAGGATTTGCGCATCTCTTCATCGCAAACCTTTTAGATAGAACACCCACATGGAAAGCGAGAGCTATGGTCCTTCGCCACTAAGCCAAGGGAAAATTTGTTGTGCAGGATTTGTGCATCTCTTCATCGCAAACATTTCATATTGAACACGGCATGCAAAGAGAGAGCTATGGTTCCTTCACCACTAAGCCAAGAGAAAATGCAACGCGCAGGAATTGTACATCCCTTCAATGCAAACGGTTTTTTCTGATGACACGTGTGCAACCACGTGCAGGCAATTTGGTAAGATTTACATCTGTCATATTGGGTATATTGCCATTTGTCAAGCTGGAAAGATTGACATTTGTCGATCTAGTAACATTGCCCTTTGTCAACCTTGTAACCCTCCCATTTGTCAAAATTTGCAGCTAAAAGTCACTAGCACTATCTAATTTTGCAACTAAAATTCAGTAAGCATAGATTTCATTCATATATTAAGCAGTCCTTGTTTATACAAACAGTTCAACTCGACAGCTGAACCGACCAAACTTTTCCCCAATTGTTGCTAACCACGTACTAAAATAGCTAGTTCAACTATATATACTAGCTAACTTTAAGTACGTAGTACAGTTCAACAACATCTATAGTCAGATGAACTGAACAAAATAGCCCCTAAATACTACTAATATGGAGGGGCTTTGTACTACTTCCAGCAGCCTCTCCTCTGCCGAGTGCGCTCAGTAAGAGGCATAGGAGGAGGAGCCTACCGACGAGCTAGACAACTAGAATATGGTGCCTGCCGTTGCTGCACCTTAACGACACTCACCTCGAATGCCCTCTGCCGCTCCATACGACCCCTCTCGAAGCAGCGGGACTCCTCGTAGATCTCCTCATTCTGCACCTCTGCGACGGCGTGTGCTGTGGCCACGGCGGCGGTAAGACTCTTTGCGTGCTCGACTAGGCGCTCCTCCTCCTCCCACAGGAACTCGATGTAGCACGCAAGGTCGCTGACGCACATGCGGAGCTCCACCTCCACCTCCCGCCTTCGGCCCGCGGTGGCGGAGCGGGTGATGACCCCGGCGGTCGACGGTGGGCTGGCGGTCACGACGGCCGACGGTGGGCTGGCGGCTACGACGGCCACCTCCCACCTTCGGGCTGCGGTGGCAGAGCGGGTGATGGCCATGGTGGCCGACAGTGGGGTGGCGGCCACGACGGCCACCTCCCGCCTTCGGGCCGCGGTGGCGGAGTGAGCGATGGCCCCGGCTTTCGACGGTGGTGTGGCGGACACAGCGGCAGACAGTGGGGTGCCGGCAACGGCGGTCGGCAACAGCTACCGATGGGTAGCGGCGGCGGAGCATGTGGAGGGTGTTGTGCGGACACCCAACAGGGACGCCACGCGCACTACACTACGCCGGGGACTGCGCCGCCGCCGCGGTGTAGCCTCCCAGCTGGAGCTGTCCTCTGATGACAGCGGAGTGGCTGAGCGACGACGACGGACCGGTGCCATTGGCGATTGTGGGAGAAGCAGACAAGATAAGCTACAGGGAGGGAGGGGAAAATGCGACGTCGGACTCGCCAACCGTGAGGGTTTATATAGCAGGCCGGTAAGCATTGGGACTTTGGGCGATTTCGCCGAGTCAGGCGGGAAGCTTGCACGGCTATGTGCGGGAACCTGCGCGGTTGCGCGGGAACGGGCTCACTGACGATTCATTGGCGCCACTTCGAGCCACCGTTTGGCCAAAGGAGCGCCTGCGCGTTGCTCAAGCTTGCGCTCGAAGCCATCTGCGGCAGCGGGGTGACAAGACGTGCGAGAGGAGGATGGAACGACACGTACACGTACGGTTAATAAATAAAAAATGTTTGCGATTTAATTACCTACTACCTCCGTCTTGCTTTATAAGTCATGTTTGTATTTTTGTGCCAAAATTTGACTAGAGATTTAACTAATAAAATACGAATGCATGTCACCAAAGATTATATCATTGGATTCGTATTCGAACATAGTTTCCAATTATATTATTTTTTATAACATGCATTAACATTTTGTTAGTTAAATTTAAGGTCAAAATATGGCACAGAATATAAAGGGGACTAATAAACCAGGACGGAGGTAGTAGCACACAGACGCTCTCTACGCACGTTGCGAATGATTGTTCAACCACCGTGTGATGTGGAACGCGACGTAGTTTCACATCATGCCACCGGCTCACAACTGCCGGCGGAACTGCTCTATGCATGTGGTTTCTCGCAGTTGAGGCGGCCGCGACGCGCTCTGCTCGCGTCCTGCCGCATGCGCTCTGCTCTCACGTCCCTCCGCGCGCGCTGCTAGTGTTTGGGGATGGTGCATGATCACGTATGTTCGTGCTGCCATTATGCATGCGGTTGCGCAGGGCGCGACGCTACGATGCAGTTACCCGCTGCAAAAACTGCCATGCGGACGTGCCGAGAATCCAGGCCGCCCGGCCCCCATTTATTCCTGCAGCCATTTACCTTCATCTCTCATGCCCCACGATACAATAATCAAGAACACCCATGATGACACATACCGCGAGGATATCCAGTGGCTCCAATGTCGCTCCCCGTGGCTCCAACGTCGCTCCCCGTGGCTCCAACGTCGCTCCCCGTGGCTCCAACGTCGCTCCCCGTGGCTGACGACGAAAACAGACAATAGTTCACCTCGCCTCACGTAGTGGACACCCACGTGAGGGGGAAGGATCTCTTGGTGGTGTACACGAATGAGCCGATCTCAATGGAGAGCTCCATCCAAACTATGGAGCAGTTGCTTGCCGAGGACAAGTAGCATGTGGTCAGCTTCGACCTCGTCACCGGCGGTCATGCCGGGTGTGATCAGAAGGTTGCCGTCGCCCAGTTGTGCGTGCGCCATCACGTCCTCGTCTACCACTACTGCCTGGCCACAAGGCCTTGCATGTGTTTCGCCAGGATTATCAAGAGCCGTGACTACAGTTTCGCTACGATGGACATCATCAACCATCTAAAAGCACTCGAGGTTTCGGGCTTGGCCTGCAAGAACCTTGTCGACATTCGTCACCACTACAGGGTCTGGGGCAGCCCGAAGAACAAGCAGAACTCCCTGGTTGACCTCGCCTCGGCCATCATCGACCCCTACTACAAGAACATGAAGGCTGCGTGCAACAAGGACAAGATCGCGTGGCACAGTGCCTGGGAGCAGAGACTAGATGAAGAACACGTCAAATACACGGCCAAGGACGTGTACACCAGCTACGAGATGTACAGGCGGATCATTGACATGAGGAAGTGCCTTCGTCCTGCCCCAGACGAGGGATCGAGCCACGGAGCAGTGGCGGCAGCCTCAGAAGAAGTAGATGACTAGATGATCGTTCCTCCTAGTTTAGAATGCATGTAATTGTTTATTGAGGTGTGTGCGAATGTTTTGTATAGTCACTTATGTAATTGGATGTTTATTTTTGGGTATATATGTTGTTCATCTGAAGACAGAGCAAATCACATCGCACATGGAGTAAACTAGGGAACCCGTCGGTGATGATTTCATCAATCACTGACAATTGTATACCAGCAAGCGTTTGCCCACAACACACACGGCTTATTAGTAGCAATCGTCTATGTTATTATCAGTCTTCCCACACATTTATGATTACTGACCTGTTTGCCGTGTATCACACACATCTTGTTAAGTTGAACCATTTCTGTTGTCTTGACTCATCGCAAACAGTTCATCCGAATAAACTGTATGCCCTATATTGCACACACCTTGATCTGGCTAGCCGTTTCTGTTGTGTTTCCTAATCACAAACAGTTCATCTGAGTGAAATGTATGCCGTATATCGCAGACACCTTCATCTGGCTGACCGTTTCTGTTGTTACACTCATCGCAAATAGTTCATTCGAGTGAACTGTATGCCGCGCATCGCACACGTAACTATAATCTGAATCGTGTTTGATGTCTCCGCCATCGCAAATAGTTTGTCTCATTTTTGACGGTTTTCTTACACCACCATTTGTGATTAATGCATCGCACACAGTTTCGTCGAAGGGTCTCTGATCATAGTGTTGCGTTAGGACCATCCTGCAGTAGTGAGTGGTATGACATAAACGAGAAATTTCCATGTTAGCATATTCTTCCCTTGCCCTTCAAATCTAAGAATACTGATCTAGAACCACTCCTCTTCCTTCATCTCTTTGAGGGTGAAGAACAGGGGCCATAGATCCCGACCCAACCCGATCTACTGGGAAAACAAGCTTATCAAAGAAAGCTCGAGCCAGATCTGCCGCTAGTAGCCACTCTCTACCACTGAGAGTCACCGAGGATGAAGCTGGACAACGGATGGCATCACTCACATGCACCGAACTGAATCTCCTACCCGGCACGACACCATCTGCCTTAATGGCATGTCCGGGGCACCGCATCCAACTACACCTACTCATATGTACAGTTACACACCGCCCTCCTCCCCCCTCTAGATGATGAGGCAGCTGGAGGAGGAGGGCAGAGGAGGCGAGGATGGCTCAGTCGCTCTCAATAAAGAAAATGGAAGGGAGGGAAAGTGGACTATGTGTTTGCTCGCTCTTGTATGTGGTAATAATGATATAATTGAGAAAGTCGTAAGTTATTATGTGCACGAAATGTCATTTTCATATATGATAATGTTGTTTCCTATTTTATTTTAGTCACCTTTCTCACGATTTCATCATTCCTATTACCGAATTTCCTCCCCTTCCTAATCCCTCTCTGCCACCCTCCGCTCTCTTTCCTTGCCCCAGCGGTAGCCGAGTCGAGATCCTCAACGGTACTTCACACTGTAGTAGTGCAAATGTCATGTGGGGTTGGGTCCACACATCAGCGACCTTACTACCTAGTGTGTTACTGCAGAGGATCCCAGTCCACCGCAGCCACACTCCTTAGATCCGCAACCATTGTCGTTGTTCTCCATCACCACATCCTTTGTGTCAAGTAAGGTCATTGCCACAACCCAGTAAGGCACTCCACTATTTGTTAGGACATTATCACCATCTCTTTGCTTCCCCTCTCCACCTTCATATCCTTGTCCTAGTCGCCGCCACGCATCTTAGATCTGCCACCATTCTCATGTCTCCACCACTCCGGCCCCTCAAGAGCGCTAGATAGACCATCGCCGCACCTCAAAAGGACTTTCCACTATTGTTGCCAGGAAACTCATTACTAAATACCTCGTGTGTCATAGTCAATGTCAACAGGTCATAGTCCTTATCTTGTCGTTGTCGGCACTCAACTTACCCTCCTCCTCGCCTCTTGTATCCCTTACTTCTTTTTCCATTTTCCGCTTCATTCCTCCATCCTAACACCTTTCCCGTCACTCATCTTCATCATAGTAGATGGCACAGAGCCTTATGTAGAAAGCACAAAGATCAGAAGTTCACTTCAAATTCAAACATTATTGCAACCAAATTTATTCCCATCTAGGAATTTCAATGCCTTAGTAGTTACAACCTCTATAGACTCTATGTTTAGTTGTTTTCTGCTTTTTCTTTTGAAAACAGTACGTGGTCTGCCCACACACTCACACACATCATGTTCACATATGATATTTCCATCATTTGCCCACATTGTTTTAGTAAGTACATGCACAAATTATCGTGTGTGTTTCCCTTTGCAGGTGAACGAAGAACCTATCTATATACTAGGTAACGGACTCGAACACATGTTGATTGCAGTGGTAGAAGCAGAAGTGGGTAGAAGATCGACCAACCAAGCAAGTAGGTCTAAATCACATATTCAGTACTTCATTTTGAAATAAATTTCATTTTAGTTTTATTATAAGTCAAACTTTGCAAAGTTTGACTCTATTTGCAGAAAATATATCAATATCCAATATGGTTGTTCATAGGAGGCCACATGTTTTCTATGTTGACTGTCAACGCAGTAATTTATGGTGTGTATAAGCTGCATGTGTGTGTTTTTAATATTAATGTGGATACCATAAGAAGAAACATAAACAAATAAATTTAGTTAAGCAAAACTACACTAATACTCCCACACACAAAAAACTATTGGTTAACCTTTTAGGCCATACTCTATCAGTTCCAAATTACTTGAATCATAGCTTTACTAAGTCAAATTTCTTTATGCTTGATCGAGTCCATAGAAAAATTTGTTAATATATAAAACATCAAATATGCATATATAGTATGAAAATATATTTAATGATGAATGTAATGGAGCTAAATTTTTTTGAACAATCACCAAGTGGGGGGAGCTTCCCCACCTGAATATATTACCACTCAACCAACAGTTTTACATTACAAGAGGGATTCAAATCTAGAAGAGAGGTAGAGCTGTCAGGACCTGGTCGCATCTCTTAAACCTGAAGATCTAGAGGGAGAAGTCAACTACAATGTTCCTCACAGTGATCCTGGCAAGGTGATTTTCATCCCGGACACATAAGAGCATTGCAAGAGTCCCAAATTTTCCACATGGTTGTGAGGGCTACTGATGCCTAAATGTTGGGGTCGAGGCCCGTGGGTGAAGCGTTCTCCCAAACAAGCTCCAAAGATGGAGAAGGTGTTATCCCAAAGTGAATCCACACTTAAGGGTCGGTGAGTGATAATCCACAAGTATAGGGGATCGTTTGTAGCCTTCTTCGATAAATACGAGTGTCGAACCTAACGAGGAGCTAAAGGTAGAACAAATATTCCCTCAAGTTCTATCGACCACCGATACAACTCTACGCACACTTGACGTTTGCTTTACCTAGAACAAGTATGAAACTATTTTGCAAGAATAAAACTATGAGTACTTTGCGAGAATAAAACTACGAATAAAATGCAAGACGATAAAAGTGGATACATATGTGATCGATAACTAAACCGGTAATCATTGTTGCAATTTTATATGAGGGAGAGGCATGAGCTAACATACTTCCTCTACTTGGATCATATGCACTTATGATTGGAACTCTAGCAAGCATCCGCAACTACTAAAGATCATTAAGGTCGTAAAACCCAACCATAGCATTAAGTATCAAGTCCTCTTTATCCCATACGCAATGACCCCCAAACTCGGGTCTGTGTATTCTGTCACTCACGCCACCCACCATTAGCGAACCATTAACGTATTACAACACCCTACAGCGGGGATCCCTCCGTTTGCGCGACACGGAGGGCACCGTAGGACAGCACCAAAATAAAATATACAACTCAAACCAATCATGATCATCTATCAACCCATAGGACAAAACGGATCTACCCAAACATCATAGGATTACCACATATCATTGGGAAATAATATATAGTGTTGAGCACCATGTTTAAGTAGAGATTACAACGGGAAAAGGGGTGTTACACCGCTGCATAGAGGGGGAGAAAGTTGGTGTTGACGGTAGCAAGATTGTTGATGTAGATCGACATCACAATCCTTGCCCCGGCGGCGTTCCGGTGCCACCGGGAGAGAGGGGGAGAGAGCCCCCCTCCTTCTTCTTCTTCCTTGGCTTCCCCCCTAGATGGGAGGAGAGTTCCCCCTCTGGTCCATGGCCTCCATGGCGGCGGAGGGGCGGGAGCCCCTCCTAGATTGGATCTCCCTCTCTGTTCTCTTCTGTTTCGTGTTCCCCAGATCTGGCCGAAAACTATTTCTTATATTCTTGAAGATCCGTAACTCCGATTGCACTGAGATTTTAACACGATTTTTTTCCAGATATAAGCTTCCTTGCACCCGAAGTAGAGCCCCAAACGACGTACGAGGTGAGCACAACCCACCACCACGCGCCTGGCCCTTGGGGCGCGCCCTGGTGTCTTGTGGGGGCTGTGGGGCCCCGTTTGCGTTGATTCCAAGTCCCAAAAATCACATATATTCCAAAATAATTCTACCTAAAATTTTATTGCATTTGGACTTCGTTTGATATGGATATTCTGCGAAACAAAAAACATGCAAAAAACAGGAACTAGCACTGGCATTGGATAAATAGGTTAGTCCAATAAATCATATAAATTATTGCCAAAAGTATGTGAAAGTTGTATAATATTGGCATGAAACAATCAAAAATTATAGATACGATGGAGACGTATCAGCGAGGCAGAGAAGGGCAATGTGGGGGGCATCTTCACAACTGGCATTGCATGGAGGGAACGAAGATGACTCCACAATATGTTTGTGCTGAAGGTTCTTCTTGGAGTTAAATCTCTCTTTGAAAAGTAGCCAACCAAAGATCTTCACCATGATGGGAACTTTGGCAAACCAAATGAAGTCGTAGTTTGGGTCGTCGGTTGACTCGAGGGGGATGGTGTTATAGGCATTCCTGG
Source organism: Thinopyrum elongatum (assembly GCA_011799875.1). Lineage (NCBI taxonomy): Eukaryota > Viridiplantae > Streptophyta > Magnoliopsida > Poales > Poaceae > Thinopyrum > Thinopyrum elongatum. Next base: position 528,651,282 of record CM022303.1, on the reverse strand, counting down.
ACATGGCCATCCCATGGATGAGAGGCTGCTCGTCATTCGGCTCACTAAATTGAAAATCCTGCAATAGAGACACATGCCTTCCATAGCAGAGCTCGGGCTAGGCCGCACCCAAGGTGATGACACCAGCACCACTGGTAGAGGGATGCTATCTAGTGAGCAGCATGATGACGCATTCCCAACGGCAAAGATGGCGGTCCCAGTGGTGTTTCAGGGAGGCATGCAAAGGCAGAGGCAGAGTCTTGGGCAAACGCCTCCATGGCTCGGTGCTGGATGTGGTGTGAACTAGAGAAGTTGTCATTGTCATCATCAACGGAGAAGGGAGAGGGGTAGTTTGCGCCGATAGCATGTTGGTAAAAGGTGCGACGCTTGAGCAGCAGGATGATGATGTCATTACTGGGAAGATGCACCACAAGGCTAGGGGGAGCGTGAAGTCGCGTGCCACCATGAACAGTGCGTGAATACTAGTTTTTCCTCCATCGAAGCAGTACTAGTTAGAGGTACAGAAATCACCATGGTGGGAGAACAAATAGTAGGGCCCCTCCGGATGCCAAAGCTTGTCAGGGTAGTCAAAGGCCTTGATTTATTCCATGTCGATGAAGAGCACCATCGATCGGTTGTTCATGTGCTTGGGCCGCCAGAAGAAGAGGGTTTTAGTCTCATGGTGCATTGGCCCATGTCTGGTTACATGGTATCGCTTCCCCGTAGTGGGGAAGGTGAGGGCGAGCGGAACCATGGCTGGAGGAAGTGATCACAAAAGTCAGGTTGCCCCTGGGTGCTTCAATGGGCTCCCGAAAATAGCGGAAGGGATTGTGCATGAGTGCGTCTTGGTGGATGTTAATAAGGTTCTGACCTCGCGAGCGATGCATTTCGGTGGCACTAGAAGTGGTGAGGGAGAAGTAGGTGGAGGCGCCCAGGTTGGCGGGTCGCGGTGTCTTGGAGCAACTTGGGTAGGGAGAAGTGCAAGGTGTGGGTGTGGAGGAGGAAGATGTAGCATGGATGAACAAAAGGGCAGCCGTAATGGAGGGAGCTCTTCCATGAAGGTGCAATGTTTTCCAAACCATATGGTGCGGCCTTCCAAGACTGTGGACCTGGCCGAAGAGCTTGAGGTCTTGTGGGGTGCCCGTCATGTGAGCCATGTACCTGGGAGACAGTGGTAGGAAGGGAAGGTTAATAGAAGGGAAGGGTGGCATTACAGGGAAGAATGGATGGTATCGGACTGCCAACAATGAGAGAACCACACCGGGTCCAGGTAAGCGTCGACGAGATCGAGATGGTCACTAGCTAGGCATTTGAAGCAACACTGTTTGTGTTAGAAACAAGGTGAGTGACGATGGGTTTCCTGGCCTAAGGTATGAGCGCAGGCACTCGTACCCTGGGCAATACTTACCTTAGGCACGTGCAAAACATTTTTCGAGAAGGAAAAGCACCTCAAAATCCAAAGCGAAACCGGGCCTATGATATGAGCTGGTTCGATCATATTGGCGGTATGTCATTTGGCATAGAGTAACGGAAGGTCTTAAGATCTGAGATAGCACTCGCTACGACTGGGAGCGGTCATACCTCCTGGAAAACCATTATTTCTTCATAGAATTTTTAGCCCAAGTCAAATAGATAGAAATGTTTAGCTTTAGGGAAACATGTAGAGGTGACAAAGGGTTCCTTTTGCGCTTCTCCCGAGACTTGTTCTAGGAGCGCTTTAGTTCCACTTTCTTCCCTCTTTTCATCGGATTTATCAAAAAAATCCTAGCAAACTAACTCGGCACAAACCATTAGGATAATTATTAATACCAAAGTCACATACTTTTCTTACCTGTACTTTCAAAGGATATGTCCATGTGTAAATTGCAGGCGGGTTAGTATTCCCCAAGGTTCGTGTCGTCATCCCATCCAGGGACACGATAGAACCATATGGAGAGCCCATCAGATCCATCTTGGATTTGAGCCTTTCTTTGGGAGTATGTCTTTTATTGCCCGATGATCCAAGTAGACTATAACTTTTATATCTGTAATGTAAGACGTGAACTTTTCATAAGCAAATTCATGGCATAAAACTCTCTTCTTCTTTAGCATAATTTAGACTATGACTTGCGTAATAAATAACATTAATTACCTTCATGTTGTCCTAGGACACCACTTGCCACATTGTCATCAGTCTCACAGATTACCTCAAAAGGTTGGTCCCATTTAGGCGGTTTGATGATGGGTGTTGTGATCAAGGCTTCCTTTTAAGTGTTTGAAAGTTGAAATACGCTCCTTATTGAAATTGAATGGGATGCTTTTCTGCAATAGTTTAGCCCACGGTTTCAAAATACTAGAAAAGTTCTTAATAAGGCATCTAAAACCTGCATGCCCTAGAAAAGTCTGTATACCTTTTATGTTCTGTGGGTACGGTAGCTTTCCTATGGCGTCAACCTTAAATCTATCAACTTAGATGAATTTTCCAGATATTTATGACCCAACACAATTCCTTCATTCACCATGAAATGACAGTTCTCCCAGTTCAGGACTAAATTGGTGTGTTCACACCTCTGCAAAACTTTGTTAAGGTTGTGACAGCAATCTTCAAATGAAGTTCCATACACAGAAAAATCGTCCATGATTTCTTCAACAAAATCAGCAAATATAGCGGTCATGCACTGTTAGAAAGTAGCAGGTGCATTACATAATCCAAATGATCTACGGTGGTGAGCATACATACCGAAGGGGCAGGTAAATGTCATTTTCTCTTGATCATCGGGGTGAACTGCAATTTGTGAAAATCTAGAATATCCATCAAGGTAACAAAAATGAGTGTGAGTGGCTAACCTTTCAAGCATTTGGTCGATGAAGGACAACGGGTAGCAATCTTTCCGCGTCTATTTATTTAATCTCCTGAAATCAATACACATTATATACTCAACTATTGTTCTAATGAAAATAAATTCATTGTTCTTATTAGGCATCGCTTATATTGGAGCGCTACGGGCTGCAAAGAGAAGATAAATGATCAATCGAAGAGTGTAGATAATTGCGTTTGGGTACTTACTACTCACAAGGGAAGAAGGTGTATCTCCTCGGCGGTGGCCTTGCCCACCGCGTGCGATGAGGTTGTCCTCCGTTTCATAGGATTCGACCTTAGCGGTGGCAGGAGCCTCGTGGGGTACAGTGTCGGCAACCTTCATGAGGCGCCGACGTCTCTGGGTGTGAGCCCCCGCTATGTCCTCGGATGTCGCCCTTTTCTAATTCGGGGAGGAGGAACCTTCATCCCCTTCCTAATCCTTCCTCTTCTCTTCATCCGAGGAGATGACCCTGATGTTCTCGGACCTAGCGTCCACTGGATCTCTTATCCGGAGACCCTCCCTCTTCTTCTCCGGCCCTTTATCCTTGACCAGGGCCTTTGGGGGCACCAAAGCCAAGAGGGCCTGTAGCTCGGGGGTCCTTGGGTAGTTCCACTGGGAACGCAATGAGCGCTACCTTGGATGCCCATTTTTGGAAATAGGGAGGGAAGATTCAGATAAATGCTAAATATAGAGCTGATGATAAAACACATAGAGTGATGTTTACCTCGGAAGACCCACGTCCGGCTTTGTAGCCGACGTCTGGCCCATCGTCGGGGAACTCGTTTTGGGATGTCTTGAAAAGAGCTGTCCTCATCCCACCGATGTTGGTGCGAAAGAAGTTTCACAGAGTTGGTGTGTCCTCGGGCATGTAGAGCCACATAGGATTGGCCCGGAGCTGGAGGGAAAGGATGTACTGATGAAGCATCACACCCACCACATCCACCAGCTTGAACTTCTTATGGAGAGACCGGAGCCGCCCTTGGAGTGCCTCGACCTCATCCGGGTTGCCCCATTCGAGGCCAGAAGTGCGGCTCCACGTGGAGGAAGGCCTCACACACTGATAAAAGTGGTGAGGTGGAGAATGGAATTCAGGGCTAGATTGTGGAAATCTAGCCCGTAGAGAAAAGAATCCCCCGCACGAAGGGATGTAGGGGGAACCCCAGACCTCGGATGAGGTAGGGGACGAAGATGACCCACTCCCCTAGGTTGGGAGTGGGGACGCGCTGGCCAGGCTTTAGGGTCTGGCAGGCGGCGTCAGCGGGGATGTACCCCGCCGCGCAAAGTTCAGCGATGGTGGCGTCGGTGACCGTGGAGACCACCCACCTCCTCTTCACCTTCGTGTCGGCCATTGATGCGGGCGGAATCTTGGGTGAAGTTCTAGGCTTGAGATTGGAAATGAGAAAGTTTGAGGATTTGGGCGCTGGAGCAAGAGGAGAGCGTGGAGTTAGATTTATCCCCTCTTTGCTCTTTATAGGCTAGTAAAAGGCGAAGCGTCCCTCTTCAGCACCGTAAAAATTGCCATGTTTTGGCTAACCGTGCTATTATGGCTGCATGGGGAGAAACAATTGATTGATGATATCCCCCAAAATGTGAGGCACGATCTCTGTTTTGATACGACGTGCCAGTAAGAGGTTTGCCTTGAACTGTGATTCGAATAAGTAATGGCTGATGTATGCCGTGTCAGGGTTAGTGACGCTTCAGTAAAAGGCTGCCAATAACTGACCCCCGAGCTCACCTACGCTACTAGTCTTTGGTACTATGCAAGCTTTTCTACTTTGGATAAATAACAGTACGCCTTGAGCAGCGCATGGCTGGACTCACTTGGGCCTCTACCAGAGGGAGATAGCAATCCATTAAAAGGGCTTACGAAGTGTCGTACCTATCTGAAGATGTGCAACTTGCCTGCTAAGCCAAAGATTGCCCAACCAAAGACATGATCAGAGGAAGATTTCCTACCTCGGCTTTGAAGACATGTTCCGGGGCTACTAACGGTGTCCTGGACAAGGGGGTCCTAGCCCAGCCGGTCTAATGTATGGACCGGACTAGTAGCCCATTGAGGAAGCAAGACTCCAGAGAACCTCGAAGTGCGGCGACCGAAGACTTGGCGTGGACTTCAAGCATATTTAGATTCGGCATGTAAATCCTTAGATGGCAACCGACCATGTGTAACCCTAGATACTCCTGGTGCCTATATAAACTACGAGGTTTAGTCCGTAGAGGGGATCCATCCATACAACCATTCATCATACCCCTAGTGTTTAGACCACAACTTACGATCTTGAGGTAGATCAACTTTGTGCTTCGATACCTTCATAATATAAACAAGTGTAGGACGTAGGGTTTTACCTCCATACAGAGGGCCCGAAGCTGGGTATTCCCCTATGTGTTCTTCTCCTGTTACCCATTGATCTGATCTAAGAGTTCGGCCCCCCTACCCGAGATCTGCCGGTTTTGACACCGACAACAAGATTCAAGTTTTTCCTCAAGAGTCTCACCAGTGCTATCCTCACTAGAGCTTTCAACAATAACTTTGTCAAACTCAGACATGATAACTACTTTAAGCAAGCAAACATGGGGAAAAATTGTGCTTTTGTAATAAAAAATTAGAAGCGGGGGAGATGAAAACGAGAGGCATATGCAAATAAAAAGGCAAATACAATAATAGCAAGTAAATGATAGTTTGTGCGAAGGTACTTGATAGGTTTTGGTGATGTCTCTCCGGCAACGGCGCCAGAAATTCTTCCTGCTACTCGTGAGCTGCGTTGGGATTTCCTCGAAGAGGAGAGGATGATGTAGTACAATAGAGATAAGTATTTCCATCAGTTAAGTACCAAGGTTATCAATCCTATAGGAGAACCACACAGAACCTCGTTAGCAGCACCTGCACACACAAAAGCAAATACTTGCACCCAATGCAAACAAGAGGTTTGTCAATCCCCTTGGTGGTTATTTGCAAGGATCAAATCTCGTAGTGGTAGATACACAAAGTAAATTGCAAAATAATATAAAGAAAATAAAATTGCAGAAAGGTACTTTTGGATTTTATATATGATAAAAGTAGACCTGAGGGCCATAGTTTTCACTAGAGGCTTCTCTCTCGAACACATAGCATACGATGGGTAAACAAATTACTGTTGGGCAATTCATAGAAAAGCGCATAGTTATGACGATATTCAAGGCAATGATCATGTATATAGGCATCACGTCCAATACAAGTAGACCGACTCCTGCCTGCATCTACTGCTATTACTCCACTCATCGACCGCTATCCAGCATGCATCTAGGGTATTAAGTATAAAACAGTGTAATGCCTTAAGCAAGATGACATGATGTAGACAAAGTAAATCCAAGCAATATGAATAAACCCCATCGTTTTATCCTTAATGGAAACAATGCAAATATGTGTTTGTTCCCTTTTTGTCACTGGGATAGAGCACCGCAAGATTGAACCCATTACAAAGCACCTCTCCATTGCAAGATAAATCAATCTAGTTAGCCAAACCAATCGGATTGATCAGAGAGAAATACAAAGCTATAACAGTCATGCATAATAAAGTTCAGCAAAGACTCCATTAATTCTCATAAATATTCAGATCGTAAACCCACAATTCATCAGATGCCAACAAACACGCCGCAAAAGAAGATTACATCGAATAGAACTCCAAGAAGATCGAGGAGAAGATTGTATTGAGGATCAAAGAGAGAGAAGAAGCCATCTAGTTACTTGCTATGAACCCATATGTCTGTGGTAAACAATTCACGCATCATCGATGGGGCAGAAGGATGATGTAGAAGCCCTCCGTGATTGATTCCCCCTATGGCAGAGTACCGAAAAAGGCCTCCAGATGGGATCGCGGAAGAACAGAAGTTTGCGGCGGTGGAAAAAGTGTTTCGGGTGGCTCTCTGGTATATTGGGAATATTTGAGAATTTATAGAGGTGGAATTTGGTCAAGAGGCGCCAGGTGGGACCCACAAGCTCAGGGGGCGCCCCCCCTGGGGTGCGCCTGGTGAGCTTGTCGCTCCCTTATGGCTCGTCAGGTCTTCTCCCGAACCTTCTAGGGTCTCTCTTGGTCCAGAAAAAATCATCAATTTTTTTTGTAGCGTTTGGACTCCGTTTGGTACTGATTTTTTGAAAAGCCAAAAACAAGCAAAAAAATTGCAATTGGCACTGGGCACTAGGTTAATAGGTTAGTCCCAAAAATGATATATAATTACATATAAAACATCCAAGATTGATACTATAAATGGAACAATAAAAAAATATAGATACGTTGAAGACGTATCATTATGCAATTTTCTTTTATTATGCCTTTGAGCCAAAGACAACTATCACGATACAATATCTATTCAAAACTTGTCGGCTTTCAACCGGGGGCTCGGATTTAAAAACCTGCCCAAATACTCGATCCAATACTTATATAAAGTATTCGGCTTCTCGGATATTGAATTATATACATTGGTTTCAAAATCATGTCTTTGGTCAATAGTTGGGTTGCCCGGCTCCTGTGCTTACCCCTTACGTTTCTGCATTGTTCGACTAAGGGTGTAAAGGGAGAACCACTGCAATTGCGCTTCCACCTCGAATGGTCAAGTGCCTTAGTGGAGAAAGCCGAAAAATGACTGTCATGATAGGCGTAAACTGGTCAGCGATTCGATGATTGTGTCAAACCAAAAGATTGATTGAGGTTGTCTGTGTTAAACGACGGGCTCTTATCAAATGAGCCGAAGTGATTGTTGGCTTGACTTCGGCACGGCCGACCACTTCAAACCCGGGGCTAGTCACTCGCCCCCACAGTCAACCTCCTATGACTATGTGAAAGTTATATAGCCGAAATGGTCTTATTGCCTAGTTTCTACCCAACATGTACCGCCTTGGGGTACCGAGAGGTCGGCTAAGGGTGCAAATGTTGCAAAAACACCCCTAGTATCATGTACAAGGGGGCGGAAGCCGACGTTTGGCCACTTTCAGTACTTAAACGGTCAAACATGAGTCAAAATAAAACAAATCAGATGATAAAGCCAAACATTTCAAAATATACTTGTCTTTTTACATCATTAAACTTCGGCATTCCGAAGTACCATCTAATAAAACAAGTTTTCTTTGCTACAATGGGTCTCGGTGATCCAAGCACCCTCCATCACCTGGGCCAGGTACTGCTCAGGACTCCGCTTCTTCTCGGCTGGGGGGCCTGAAGCCGCTTATGTCACGTTGATGCTGGGGTAATGAGTCCTCACGCAGGCATATGCTAGTTGAGCACCCTCCATGTAGGCAGATCACTTCCAGCGGAGGAATTGGGGGCTGGTGCCCTCGAGCCGCTGCACCAGGCCGAAGAAGCTGCTCGGCAATGGCTATTGAGGCTAGAGGTTGATGCAGATGTCCTTCGTGACCAGTCTCGCCATGCGGTACAGTTTCATCAGCTGCTTCATTTGATCATTCAACAACGGTGCTTGGGACGGCGCTTGGAACTGCCCCCAGAAGCTCTACTTCGTGGTGTCACCTTCGAGGGAGCTATAGTATCGGCCGGCGTTTGATGCGCTCCTCGGCAGGTCCATGAAAGCATCTGAAGAATGCCAGATTTGCGTAAGTTGGGAAAACCTATTTCCACCAAAAACATACCGAAGCAAGTATGACTTACCAAAGGCGATTTGCTTCACTTGCTGAAGCTCTTCACGGTCCGCCCGAGCTTGGGTCTGTCCTATTTACATGCCGAGCTGAATTTCTCAAGCTCGGCTCAGCTCGGCGGCCTTCTTCTTCTAGTCCTCCTGAAGGATGTCGCGTTCTGTGTACAGTCTCTTCAGGTCCTCCTCGACCTCAACCCGGGATTGATCCTTGCTGCGGGTTGCCTTCTCTTCGGCCAGCTCTTCGTTGTCCTTCTATGTCGCAGCCTTTTGTTGTTTGACTTCCTGCTGAGCTTTATTAAGCTCAGCTCGGAGGGTCTCAACCTCCCAAGTGGCGGCTAGTAAACAATAAAAAATGCATGCGATAAAGCAATCTCTGCAAATATCTTTTAAAGCATCAGGGAAGGGATTCTAACTTACCTTGCACTTGGTCCATCTGCTTCTTAAACATATCCATGTCCTCTTCGGACCGCGCAAGCGTGTGGTTCAGCTCCGCCAACTCCTCGGAGATAGATGTCGAAGCCGAAGCTGAGGCCTGCAAATTAAAAAATATTATTTGTCTCCGATATTGATATTGATTCTCTGGTCGACTTTGTTAATCCGACCATAGTATCGGGAACTACTACATTCTTGCGGGTATATAATTAACCTAAACAAGAAGTAAACGACCCCCAAATCAATTTTTTAAACTAACTTGAGGCTCCTGAGGCTACTGCTCACTATGTTCCTACGTATATTTGCGGTTTATAGTCTTCGGACAAAAGTTCATTTCTGCACTCGTTCGTCAAGGGCTGCTGGGCATATCCGGAATTACAAATAAGCTCTGGATTTACTAAATGCTAAACAGGTTGTGTAAAACGTACCTCAAAACCTTTAAAAAGGTCTTTGAAGGCCTCTTTGATTCCGGTCTCTGCTGACCAGAAGTTGTTTCTCTTCAACGATGGAGCAGCTCGTCAAGGCCACCTCCATCTCCTCGGGCCACCCCATGAAGACCTGCCCTTGAGCAGGAGGGGTGGGTGGAGTCACTTCGGCCCCACTTCTACTTGTGAGCTGCATTGGGATTTCCCCGAAGATGAGAGGATGATGCAATATAGTAGAGATAAGTATTTACCTCAGTAAAGAACCAAGGTTATCAATCCAGTAGGAGAACCACGCGAAACCTCATTAGCAGCACCTACACACAAAACCAAATACTTGCACCCAACACAAACAAGGGAGTTGTCAAACCCCTCGGCGGTTAATTGCAAGGATCAAATCTCGTAGTGATAGATAGATAAATTAAAACACAAAATAAAAGAACGGTAAATGAATTGTAGCAAGGTATTTTTGGATTTTATATGTGATAAAAGTAGACCCGGGGCCATAGTTTTCACTAGAGGCTTCTCGCTCGGAGAAAAAGCATATGGTGGGTAAACAAATTACTGTTGGGCAATTGATAGAAAAGCGCATAGTTATGCCGATATTCAAGGTAATGATCATGTATATAGGCATCACATCCGAGACAAGTGGACCGACTCCTGCCTGCATCTACTACTATTACTCCACACATCGATTGCTATCCAACTTGCATCTAGAGTATGAAGTTCATAAAGAATGGAGAAACGTCTTAAGGAAGATGACATGATATAGACAAAGTAAACTCTAGAAATATGATTAAACCCCGTCATTTTCCCCTTAATGGCAACAATACAAATACGTGTCTTGTCCCCTTGTGTCACTGGGATATAGATCACCGCAAGATTGAACCCATTACAAAGCACCTCTCCCATTGCAAGATAAATCAATCTAGTTGGCCAAACCAAACCGATAGATCAGAGAGAAATACAAAGCTATAATAATCATGCATATAAGAATTGAGAAAAGACTAAAATATTTCTCATGAATAATCTGATCATAAACACACAATTCATCGGAACCCAACAAACACACCACAAAAGAAGATTACATCGAATCTCCAAGAACATCAGGAGAACATTGTATTGAAGATCAAAGAGAGAGAAGAAGCCATCTAGCTACTAGCTATGGATCCACAAGTCTATGGTAAACTACTCACACATCATAGGAGGGTAGCAAGGTTGATGTAGAAGCCCTCCGTGATCGATTCCCCCTCTGGCAGAGTGCCGAAAAATGCCTCCAGATGGGATCGCGGAAGAACAGAAACTTGCGACGATGGAAAAAGTATTTTGGGTGGCTCTCTGTTGGTTTCCCGATTTTAGAGAATATATAGATGTGGAATTAGGTCAGACGGAGCCTCGAGGACCCACAATGTACTAGGGCGCGCCCTAGTGCCTTGCCGTCTACTCGTTTGCCTTCTGGCCTCCTCCCGAAGCTTCTAGGGTCTCTCTTGTCCAGAAAAAAATTGTCAAAAAGTTTCATAGCATTTGGACTCCGTTTGGTACTGATTTCCTGGAAAACCAAAAACAGGCAAAAAAACAGCAACTGGCACTTGGCACTGGGTTAATAGGTTAGTCCCAGAAAATGAAATATAATTGCATATAAAACATCCAAGATTGATACTATATTAGCATGGAACAATAAAAAATTATAGATACGTTGGATACGTATCAGCATTCCCTAGCTTAATTCCTGCTCATCCTCGAGTAGGTAAATGATAAAAACAGAATTTTTTATGTGGAATGCTACCTAACATGTCTATCATCTAATCTCTTTTTAGGTATGAATATTAAGATCCGAATGATGTATAGTAATAGTCTATAATTTGATATAAATGCATCAATACTCAGGCATAGTAACAAACAATCATGCGTTTAAAAATAAAAATGCTAAAGAAAGTTATCCCTACAAAACCATATAGTCTTTTCATGCTCCATCTTCTTAACACAAAGTATTTATCATGCGCAACCCCAGAAAATGATATATAATTGCATATAAAACATGTAAGATTGATACTATAATAGCATGGAACAATAAAAAATTATAGATATGTTAGAGACGTATCACCCAGCTCCTTTTGAGGTGGAGATGGATGTCGCCGGTTGTTTTATCGGCTCCGCGGCAGCTGGGGCCAAGGACTCGGGTCATCCGAGCCCATCTCATTCCTTGTCCAAAGGGATTCCTTCCCTTTGGTCCTGGGCGACCGAGGCTTGAACCTCGGTCATAGTAGCACCAGTGTCACTCACCGTGTTGGAAACAGATGGGGCCTGGTGTGATGACGCCTCCCCGAGCTCATCATGGGCGGGAAAGGGAGTGTGTGCTCGGTAGTGACGCTCTCCGCCATTTCGGGCGAAGGGAGCTCGTTCTCTAAAGTCATGTCGCTAAGGAAGGCGCACTGCAGGCTTGTTGGCATTTTGGGAACCAGGGTACCCAGACTTGCCTGCCTGCGGCCCATGGCGTGGCCCCACCAACGGCCTGGTACGGCCCACCTCCAAGACCATCAAGAGAAGACCCTTGCAAGGGGCCAAGCCTCGCGAGGCGGATGACACCAAGACCTCCCGAGGGAACGGCCTCCCCAGGTGGCCTCCCGAGGAGCGGAGATTTCTATGCAGGTACCCAACCTCATGAGGTTGCGATGACGCAAGCCATGATGACCAAGGCCAGGCGGGCACCAGCGGGCGCAGAGGAGGTAGTCCCCTCGTTGGTGCTAAGGAGGCAAGGACACGCGTGGGTTCCTGAGGAATCTGGCAAAGGTTTCCATTCTGGTGCAACAAGACCAAGACCGCCGGGATGGCAGGACAGATGTCATCGTCGAGCCGACTGCTATGTCACGACCAGAAGCTTTGCAGGCGAAGACCACCTTTCGTCAGGATAAGATGTACTACTTGTCCCCTTTCAAATTGGCCACTGTGGGATCCCTTCCCGCCTACATTTTGGGAAGAGGACCGAGGGCCCTATAAATAAAGGTTAGCCACCACCGTAGAGAGAGATCCAATCCAATCCGATCCCGGAGGTCGACTCATTCTCACTCCCGAGCCCTCGCGAGGTAGCTCAACCACCGTACTAGTTCATCCACAAACCTCCTCGTGAGGCCAATCCACCACAAAGCAGGAGTAGGGTATTACACCATAAGGTGGCCCGAACCTGGGTAAACTGCCGTGTTCATCGTCTTCCCCGCTCGCGCGAATCCAGCAAGGCTAGGCTATAGGGTGACGAGTTGGTGAGCTCGAGAGGTTGAGTTCTTCACACAGGCCCCAAAGTTCAAATCTTCTTGGGTTTGTGGAGCCCTGAATCCGACATTTGGCGAGCCAGGTAGGGGCGTGTCGAAGTACTTCTTCCACCGTTTGTTTCGCCTCTGTTCCGTCGCTCCCATGGCCGACCCTCGCCGTGTACGTGCTGAGCGCCAGGCCGCTCGTGTCGCCCAGACGGCACTCATGGGCAACATTGCTCCTCGCTGCTCTGCGTCCCCGGTGGCCAACGCTACCACTGACCCTGCTGCTCGTGAGCAGCAGGACTCGTCGCTGCCACCTTCCGTGAGGAGTGATGGTCGCACCGGCACTCCGTCGCCTACTCCGGCCACGGCATCATCCTCCCATGCACGCCAAGGGCCGGCGAACGCGCAGGCTACGCTGCTCATGGCGCGTGAGCTCCTGCGCTACCGCCCCGCCAACGACTGGCTCGGCCGCATCGCTGAGCTCATCAACGCTGCCGGCCAGGCCTATGCGCCATCCCGCTCGCTGCCTCCCCCGCCATCCCAGGCGGACGACGTGGCTCATGGTGCGCCTCCTCCTCCTTCTCAGTGCGACATGGACCCGGAGCCCAGGCGCAACGTGCCCCCGCACGACCCATGGTGCGGGGCGCTGGCAAGGGATGAAGCAAGCTGCCAGGTGGTGCAGTGGCCGCTGGCCGATGCGCACGCGCTCCCGGCGCCGCAGCGTCAGCGCCAAGACCGCGCGCCGCTAGAGGTTGTGGCGCGCGGGCGTCAAGACCAAGCTCCACCCATGCGGCCCGCACCTGTGAGCGCGGCAGGCTGCCGTGCTTTCACCCCGGAGCTGCGCCGTGTCGTTTGGTCTGGCAAGTTCAAGCCGGATCTGCCTCCGTGCTACGACGGCACTCCCGACCCCGCGGAGTTCCTCCAGCTCTATGCGCTGAGCATTGAAGCGGCGAGCGGTGATGAGAAGGTTATGGCAAACTGGTTCCCCATGGCCCTCAAGGACGGCACATGCTCCTGGCTCCTCAACCTCCCGGAGGGGTCGATCTCCTCCTGGGACGAGCTTCGCGAGCGCTTCATCGCCAACTTCCAGGGCAGCCGCGACCGCGCTCCCGTAGTGGCCAACCTGCGGCGCGTGAAGCAGCAGCCGGGCGAAACTTTGCACAAATACATCCAACGCTTCATGAGCGTTCGCCTCAAGATCCCGAAGGCGTCAGACGAGGCCATCATCTCGGCATTCGCTGATGGCGTCCGGGATGTCAAGATGAAGGACGAGCTCGCCATCCACGAGGACCTGTGTTCGGCCCTGGAGATGTTCAACCTGGTGACCAAGTGCGCAAGGGCCGAGGAAGGCCGCCTCTCCCTCCTTGAGCTTCCAGAGGCCGACCTGGAGGACAAGAAGGCCAAGGCCAAGGAGGCAAAGCGTAAGGGCCCCGCTGTGCTTGCGGCTGAACCTGAGATGAAGCACGGTCGTGACCACGGCAAATCCTACGTGGGCAACCGCCCGTTCTGCGTCTTCCACAACGTCCACAGCCACAACACCAACGACTGCCAAGAGCTCAGGGCTATCTGAGCCAGGCGCCTCGGCCGCCGCCCGAGTGCAACGACCGCGGCTACGACCATGGAGGAGGCCGCGATGGAGGCCGCTGGGATAACCGTGACCCCCGCCAGGACTGGCGCGACCAACCCCGCGAGGACCGCTGGCAAGGGCAGCCTCATGACGGCCCCTGGCGCGATCAGCCTCGTGAGGACCATCCTCAGGGCAACACCGGCCTCCCTCCGCTGCCGCCGCCGCCAAGGAGAAGTGACGACAACCGGCAAGACGATGTGGCTTCCAAGAGCCTTGCGCGATCGCCTGCATCCTGGGTGCTGCTCAGGCTCCCGCCTCCCATCGCATCTTCAAGCAGTTCTCTAGCGAGGTGAATGCGGCCCTCCCCAAGCTTGAGGCGTCGCGTCCCCTCCGGTGGTCCAAGCACGCTATCACCTTTGACTCCATGGACCAACTCAAGTGCTCGGCCACCGCTAGCGCGCTCCCGATGCTCTGCACGCCCACCATCAGTAACGTCCTCGTCACCAAAACCCTCATCGATGGTGGCACAGGGCTCAACGTTCTCTCCGTCGAGATGTTTGAGACGCTCCAAGTGCCCTATGATCAACTCCTTCCGACCAAGCCCTTCTTAGGAGTGACCGATGGCTCCACCGTTCCCCTGGGACAGGTGCGCCTCCCCATCACCTTTGGCAACCGCAGTAACTACCACACTGAGCTCATCGACTTTGACGTCGCCCACATCGGCCTCCCGTACAATGCCATCCTCGGGTATCCGGCCCTCGCCAAGTTCATGGCGGCAACCCACCACGGCTACAACATCCTCAAGATGCCAGGAAGTGGTGGCATCATCACGGTCGCCTGCGACGAAAAGGATGCGGTGTGCTCCCTCGAGCGCGCTAACCAGGCCGCTACGGTCGAGAACTCTGACGACGAGGGTGCCATCCTGCCTCCTGAGGCCATCCCCAAGAAGAAGAAGCAGCTCCTTCCCAAGGGTCATCAGGAGGCTGGGGCGCTTGCGGACGGTGCCTCAGTCCCCACGCCCGCGGCCGGGGCGCCTTTTCCTCTCGCATAAGAAGGCGCGCCCAGCGCCTCCCTCAGGATAGGCTCGAGGGCTCTCATTTGTAGGGCCTCTGACCTGACCAGCGCAACGAGGGAGGTGTTCGGGCACCACTTGGGGGCATGCTTCGACACGCGTCCCCGTGAGCAAGGCACAGGGCGCGAAGCGCCAAGCACGCAGGAATTCATCACCAAGGCAATTGAGGAACTTCAGGAGGCGCAAGCCATGCGTGGCGAGCGTCACATCACACCTCCCAGTGCGGCTGTCGGCCCTGACACGGGTGGCAAGCTACACGTCTGTGTCAACATCTCGGGCCTCAACAGGGCCGTTTCTTAGGAGCTCTTTTGGCCGTCGCGCGTCGGCCGAAGTGGGGGCTACCCATGCAACTACATTCGCATGCCTTTCGGCCTGCTGAATGCGGGTGCCACGTTCCAGCACCTCGCGCAGCGTGCTATGGCATCTCATGAGGCCAGGCGCGCGGTGATCGAGTCTCAGCATGCCTCGGATCCTCGTGAGCCCCCAGGGCCTCGCGAGCCTCATAGGCCTCCGGAGCCGCCAAGCTCATGAGGAGCGATCTCTGCAGCGCGTGTCTTCAGCTTCCTCAACGCTTCTACAACACCGGTGCTAGGTGACCACTTTTTGGTTTGTTCAGCTGGGGCGCCCCTCGGCCTGCATTGTCCTCAAGCTGTCAGGGACTGCTTCCCCCTAGTCACGCTATTTCGGTTCACGTACCCTGGATTGATTATGTTTCGCGAGTTATTTTGGCTTTTGGCCTTGCGGTCAGTCGTGTGCTACCCCTGGAGTCGCCCTTATGACCCTCGCGCATTAGCAACTCTCCTCTCGAACGTCCCGTGCAAGGGGGCTACCGGGCACGGCGCCTGTGCTTGGGTCCATCCCTGCAGTGCTGATGAATCTAAGAGACTGAGCTCTGGCTCGCGGGCTGGCCCCGAGCACGTCACCTCACCAGGTCCTTAGTGCCTATGCCTTTCCACGGAACGACAATGAGCGGATCAGCGAGCGCGCGTCGCCCCTTATGTTTGATGATTAACTAACCCGCACGTGCTCCAAGAGGCAAGGCCTCACGGCTACGTCAGCTCTGCCATTTTGCGAAGGCTAAGTAAAAGTCGCTCTGATCCCCGCGGGTCACCAGGTACAACCCTCATCAAACGCTATCACGAGGCGGGCCGTTCCTCTCTTGCACGAATCGCTTGCACGTTGAAAGGGGGGCTCCCGAGCATCGCGTCTCTAGAGCTCTTACTGGCTCTCGAGCCCTCACCCACTGGCCTTGACCACGGCATCACGACCTGGCATACCTGCGGCGGCTGAGCTTGCCCGAGGGCTGGGACCTGAGGACGTAGAGCATTATCGTGAGCAAGGGAAGAGGAGCCGCTAGTCTCGTGGGGGAGATGCAGGGAAAAGGGAACGTGCACGGGGTTGAGAGTCCCAAAGAAGCCCGCCGCCACAGCGAAAGAACCATCGCAGACCATGGCCTCGCCAAGCTAAGTTATCATGCGCACACTAGCACATGTTTGGCTGCTGACCTTTCATCTTTTCATGGCCCCGCTTGGGCAAGGGACCCCCCTTTTTCAGTCTCTCGATAGTCGCTTGAGCGCCAAGGGGGACCTCCTGAGCATCGCGCCTCAGGGGCTCTTACTGGACCTCGGGTCGCTCACCTCCTGGCCTTGCACACGGCATCGCGACCTGGCATACCAGCGACGGCTAAAGCCCACCTGGGGACTGGGTCCTGTCGACGTAGAGCAACACGCTGTCGCGAGAATCAAAAGGGGATTGGCGCCCAATCAGGAACGTGAGCATGGACAAGTGTGTGAATCGGAAGCACTAAAATAAAGGCAGGAGCTCCATGATTCTTACACACCCCCTCGGGGCCCTTCTTGATTCTGATACAGGAAACAAAAAATACCGGCGGCGGCCGTTGCTCAGGAGGTGCAGGCCCTGGCATCGCGCCCCCCTCCTAAGCCCGGGCGCCGCGGCTTGATGTAGTCGTCGTCGCTGGAGCTCTCCCCGAAGGAGGTGCCGCCGCTGCTGGAGGTGTCGCGGACAAGGCCAAGGGCGAGTTAATCGCCAGTGGCCTCGCCGCCTCGGCGGCCCCCGTTGCCCACAGAAGGACTGCCGCCACGGCCGACGCTGGGGCAGCATTCCAGGCGTTCGCCGTCTACCCCGAACTCGAAGAAGACCTTGAAGAAGAGAGTTGACGACCCGTCGAACTCGAAGTGGAGGCGTCCGCGTCCTGCCAATCGCCATGGGGCAACCTGGCCCGCAGGCAGTTAGGGCCCGCGGCGCTTCGCACTTGCCCCTTGGTATCGCCTTGAAGCCAAGCCCAAGCGCACCTTGGGCCCGTGGACTACTGTCGGCGTTCTAGGAACCAGGGTACCCAGACTTGCCTGCCTGCGGCCCATGGCGTGGCCCCACCAACGTCCTGGTATGGCCCACCTCCAAGACCATTAAGACAAGACCCTCGTGAGGGGCCAAGCCTCGCGAGGCGGACGACACCAAGACCTCCCGAGGGAACGGCCTCCCCAGGCGGCCTCCCGAGGAGCGAAGATTTCTATGCAGGTACCCAACCTCATGAGGTTGCGATGACGCAAGCCATGACGACCAAGGCCAGGCGGGCTCCAGCGGGCGCAGAGGAGGCATTCCCCTCTTTGGTGCTAAGGAGGCAAGGACAGGCGTGGGTTCCCGAGGAATCTGGCAAAGGTTTCCATTCCGGTGCAACAAGACCAAGACCGCTAGGACGGCAGGACGGATGTCATCGTCGAGCCCACCGCTGCGTCATGACCAGAAGCTTTGCAGGCGAAGACCACCTTTTGTCAGGATAAGATTTACTACTTGTCCCCTTTCAAATTGGCCACTGTGGGATCCCTTCCCGCCTACATTTTGGGAAGAGGACCGAGGCCACTATATATATAGGTTAGCCACTATTGACACACGAACACGTCACGTGTACCCTCGACGCCGGGGGTGATGCACCGCAGCTCACGTCGAAGGAGACCCGACCGACAGCGCGGTACGCAAGACAGTCGGCGGGTGCTTTTAAGACCCGAAACCCCACACGCCCGGGAGGGACCCCATCAGGGAGTGCGGCGGCTATGGGCTGCCCTAGGTCGATTCGCTCGCCCCTATACCCTCGGGATTCGCAGCTCTCAAACACAAAGAACAGCGAAGAACGAGAGAGAAAAACGATGGAGAGATAAAACGTAGATAAAAAGTAGTATATTGATTTGTTCGATTGTGTGTTGTTCAATCGGCCGTCACCCCCAACATATATAAGAGGTGGCTGGACTTCCCGTACAAGTAAGGGATTTTTCTAGGCTTTCCTTACAAGAATATTACATTAACTCACGTCCTAAAAAATCCTAGTTCTAGTCCAACTCGGATTTGGCTCAGATCTGTCCCATATTTCTGTTCTGCTTCTTGCGTGGGAAGTAGAAATCGTATACTAACTCGGATGGAGTCGAGTTCAACATCAAACTTGTCCGCCTCGATGAACTGCATAATACAACACGAGCAACTTCTCCTTTTAAGGCCGTCTTTATGACTTTTGGGGCCCATTTTTTACTGTAGGTCAGATTCAATTATGCAGTTTTCTGAACTGTCCGAGTTTTGCAGCAACTTTGCAGGCTGTATACTATCTCAGATGATGATGACTCCAAAATCAAAGTAGACCGTTTCGATGATACGCACAACTTCCGTGTAGAACACCTGTTCAGCCGAAGCCATCTAGATAATCATTTGATCCCATCTTCAGTTTCTGGTCGGATTGATTTTGACAGCTTCCGCTTTTCCGGCAAGTTTTTTTTTCCGGCAAGCTTTCCACCCCGGCAAGCTTTCCACACCGGCAAGGTTTCCACCCCGGCAAGGTTTCCACCCTGGCAAGCTTTTCGCGCTGGCAAGGTTTCACCCCGGCAAGCTTTCCATACCAGCAAGGTTTCCACCCCGGCAAGCTTTCACACCGGCAAGGTTTCCACCCCGGCAAGCTTTTCGCGCCGGCAAGGTTTCACCCCGGCAAGCTTCATTCAGTCGGCAAAGGCCGAATAACTCACGCGACCCATCAGACACCACCTAGGCGGGTGTCTGGTCCCTTGCGTCACTTTTTCACTTAGGACCGGTCCGCAAAGTGTTGCCTCTAACTTTTGCATACGAACTCGGATTGGGATGATTTTTATATCAAAATCAACCGATTCGACGAGATGAAAACAATCTATGTAGAACATTTTTTCATATGAGGCCATCTTAATTGCATTTCATACCATGCCAAAATCTGGTGTCAACACATGCCCCCCTATTTTTCGGCAAAGCTTGTGTTCCGAAAAATAATTTGTACCTTGTTTGTTCTAAGGATGCTGTCAACACTCCATCTGCCATTTATTTCTCTCAAGGCGATAATTATGTATCGGCCATTATTGTGCTAAGGGCGATAATTGTTGTATATCGGCCATTACCTACTTAGGCTTCTTGCCACACACTCGGGTGATATTTCTTCAAGTACTTGGCATTGAGAGCTCGAGGTAACAGCGCCCCTTGTACGGATTCCACCAAATAAGAGTTTCCGGGAACTACTCTTGTAACCCTAAAAGGACCTTCCCAACTCGGAGACCACTTCCCAAATTTTCTATCTCTTGAACCAATCGGTAGAATCACCTTCCAGACGAGATCGCCAACTTGAATTTTTTTCAACTTAACTCTCTTATTGTAAGCTCTTGCTACCCTCAACTTGTCTCTCTCTATGGCCTTTAAAGCAGCCAAATGTTTATCGGCAATCTCATCAATATTGTCCATCATCAAGTTATAAAAGTCTATTGCCGATAAATCATTTTGTTTGGCTATTCTCAAAGCATTCAAATTTACTTCCACCGGTAAAACAACCTCTTGACCATATACTAGCTCATATGGAGTCACCTTCCTAGCACCATGCCTTGAGATCCTATGTGCCCACAAAGCTTCAGACAACAACTCATGCCATCTCCTCGGATTATCCTCAATCTTCTTCTTGATAAGCTTGATTAAAATTTTATTGCTGGACTCAGCTTGTCCATTAGCTTGGGCATAATACGGAGAGGGATTGAGCAACTTTATGTTATAAGATCCGGCAAATTCTCTGACTTGATGTGGCATGAAAGATGAACCTTGATCTGTAGTTAATGTTTGAGGAATGCCGAATCTATGAATAATGTGCTCAGTTATGAATTGGATTACCTCTGTATGTGTCATGTTCTTGAGAGGTACTGCCTCAGACCATTTAGTGAAATAATCGGTTGCCACCAACACGAACCGATGCCCCTTTGAGGAAGACGGGTGAATTTCTCCAATAAAGTCTAAACCCCATCCTCTGAAAGGCCACGGCTTGACAATAGGATGTAACATAGCGGAAGGAGCCAATTGAATATCACCAAATTTTTGACAAGCTTCACACCCTTTATAATATCTGAAGCAATCATTAATCATAGTCGGCCAATAAAACCCAGCACGTCGCAATAACCACTTCATCATGAGAGCCGACTGATGAGTGCCACAAATGCCTTCATGTACCTCTCCCATAGCAACTCTTGCTTGGTCCTCGTCCAAGCACTTTAAAAGAACATCGTCAACTGTTCGGAGATAAAGGTCATCATCCCTCATCGTATATTTAAAAGCCATACGCCGAACAGCCTTGTCCACCCTTCTACTAGGATCACACAAATAATCAATGATGGGTTTCCTCCAGTCTTGATTTTCTCCTGCATTGAATATTTCATTAGCGGCCGAAACGGTGGGCTTTGGTTCGGCCTCCCCTATGTTGGCAAGACTAGACATCGGCCTTTGAGAAATATGAAACATGCCATGATCAACATGATAGCCGGATGCTTGTTGTGCCAACTCATTTGCTCTCCAATTATCATGTCTAGATATATGAGTAATGCTAAAATAATCCAAAGTAGAAATTATATCTAGACATTTATCAAGATAAACGTTAAGTGATTCATCAAAACATTGAAAGACTTTGGATATTTGTTGTACTACTAATAACGAATCACCAATAGCCTCAATATGTGTAGCACCTATGGCAAGCAACATCTCTAAGCCGAATAACAATGCTTCATATTTGGCTTGATTATTTGTGCAAAAATATTCTAAGCGGCATGAGGCTTCAAAAACAGCACCATGAGGAGATATATAAGCAATACCAACACCTTGGCCATTGCTACAAACTGAACCATCAAAATATAATCTCCAAGGTACTAATGAAACAAGGTTTATATCAACATCATGCTTGTCATTAATCCGATGCTCAACAATAAAATTAGCAACGATTTGGCCTTTCATGGATTTTAGAGATTCATAAGCCAAATCAAATTCAATCAAAGCATAAGCCCACTTGCCAATTCTACCACTAAGAATTGGCCTATGCAACATGTATTTAATGACATCGGCTTGACACGCTACTATGCAAGCACTCGGTACTAAATAATGTCTCAATTTTGTGCAAGCATAATATAAGCATAGGCATAATTTTCAATAAATGTATACCTTGTCTCGGCGTCCAATAAACGCCTGCTCAAATATGTAATAGCATGCTCTTTTCCTTCGGTTTCTTGAGTCAAAACAGCACCAATAACACCTTCTTCTGCTGCAATGTAAAGCTTAAAGGGTTCCCTATGCTTGGGCGCTTTCATCACCGAAGGAGTGCATAAATAGTTCTTGATCATATCACACGCTTCTTGCTGTTTTGCCCCCCAAGTGAAATCAACATCATTCTTTAACCGAAGGATAGGAGTAAATGCATCAACTTTCCCTGATAGATTAGCTATGAACCTTCTCAAATAATTGACCTTGCCAAGGAACTTTTGCATATCTCTCTTGCATGTTGGAGCCTCCACTTTCTGCATGGCCTCTATCTTTTTGGGATCAATCTCTATGCCATATTCATGAATAATAAAACCCAAAAACATTCCAGCCGACACACTGAATGCACACTTCAAAGGATTCATCTTCAGTCCATATTTTTTCATTCTTTCAAAAGCTAAGCGCAAATCGGCTAGATGGGATTCGAAAGCATTCGATTTGACAACAATATCATCAATATAAACTTCAAGTATAACGCCAAGTAAATCATGAAAAATTAAATTCATAGCCCTTTGATACATGGCGCCGCATTTTTTAATCCAAAGGTCATCACTGTCCACTCAAATAAACCAAGGAAACCAGGACATCGAAAAGCTGTTTTGGACATGTCCTCTTCGGCCATAAAAATCTGGTTATACCCCGCATTACCATCAAGAAAGCTAATGACCTTATGTCCAGAAGCATCATTAATAAGCATATCGGCTATTGGCATGGGATACTCATCTTTAGGTGTAGCTCTATTCAAATCTCTGAAATCAATGCACACCCTCAACTTGCCGGAACCTTTCTTCTCTACTGGTACAATGTTAGAAATCCACTCGGCATACCTGCAAGGTCTAATAAAATTAGCTTTAAGCAAAAGACCGATCTCTTCCTTGATCCGGTCATATGTTTTTGGATTAAACTTTCTGGCCGATTGCTTGTATGGTCTAAAACCAGCCTTTATAGGTAACTGATGCTCCACTAGCTCTCGGCTTAAACCTGGCATCTCATGATATTCCCATACAAAGCAACAAACATATTCTTTCAAAAGCTCGATCAACTTAGCTTTATGATCGGCTCTTAAATTTTCGTTTACAAATGTCGGCCTAGGAATTGAACCATTTCCTATGTCTATCTGTTCTAAGGGATCGGCCGATGTAAAACCTTGTCCTAATTTATCCATATCATCTAACTCCTCTATAGATTCATACATATCATTCTCATTGGGCCGATATTCAACAAGACGCTTTTGCAACCAATCTGAGTTAGAATCCATTTAAATACATCATACCTTGGAGCCGATTACCACCAACCGGCTTTAAAGAAACGGGCATGAAACCACTTTTTGTGGCGCTAAGAAAATCAAATTCTGATAAGTCACGTCCTGTCAAGCAAGTAGCATTGGGATGTTGCCAATCCACCGATGCATCAGCCAAAGCAACACAAGCCAAATTATCCGCATAAATGACCTCCACTTCATCATCCACCCATTGAAACAAAAACTGGTGCATAGTAGATGGCACACATTGGTTTGCATGAACCCAATCACGGCATAATATCACATTGTAGTTACCTTGCACCACGGCGACAAAGAATGCGGTAGCCAAAGTTTTGCTTCCCACCGTAAGCTCCACATACATTACACCTTTGGCTTCAGTTTTCTCTTTGCCTTCAAATCCATTAAGCACCATGTTGGTCTTCATTAACTCTTCGTCACGCAGCCCCAATTTTTTTAAGACCGAATATGGCATAAGATTCACCACAGCACCACCATCGACAAGCATTCTAGCAACCGGTGATCCATTAATATGACCTTTAAGGAACAATGGCTTAAAGTGTGTCACCGGTTCTTTTGGCTTCTCGAATATAGCATTTTGAGGACCAAAATCTAGCTGAGCCACTTCCCCTTCTTCATTTACAGCACGAAATTTAGCGGGTAAGTAATACACCATATTGATATCCATACCTTCATGAACCGGTGTAGACTCGTAGTCCAACATATCATCCTCTTCCCCTGGTGTATCCACTGATTCTGAAATCTGTCTGAGTGAAGTGGAAACAATAGGTAACATAGATGATGCAATGATTGCATCGTCCTCTTTTGGTGGTGTAGGTGCTGTTGTGATAGCTGTAGAAGCCACTGCATCTTGTATTTGTTTAGGCCTCCACACTTGTTTTGTAGGTACCATGGGTCGAGTGTCATTGAATAACTGGTCCCTTTGCTTCTCGGCCTCTAGCTCTGCCATCTCTTGACTCCTTAACCTCTGCAGTTTCCTCTTCTGTGTTTTTGTTAGCCCTGGAGGACACCACTTTGGCTGAGTGTATTTGGGATCTCTCAGCTTCACTTGGCTGGTGCTTGCTTCATAGTCATTAGCCGAGTGTTTTGGCACGATAGCAAGTATCGGCTCAGTCGGGTTGTTATGAACAATCGGCTGCTGTATGGGGAATGTTTCGGTGCACAAGATGAGTGAGTCGGTATTGATTTTTTATTTTCCTTTTCCTGACTCGACCGCTGCAATACTTGGTGACTTAACACGCCATTCTTGCTTGCCAACCTTTTTTGATTATCTTGCATTGGCCGATTGACACCATTGTTCAAACGGTCTCGTGTGGGATAAGAAAGTCTCTCATGAACAGGCCTCCTTGGTTCTGCCCAACCCGGATGAAAAGCATAAGGGGCCATTGGGGGCTGCCACCATCCTCCATTGAAGTCTCCCATGTAGTATGGCGCATAGGGGGGTGGCGGCATCCATGGTCCCGGTGCCCACGACCCATATGGCCTTGCATGATGCTGAAATTCTTCCCAAGGAGGTGACCTTGAGCGCTTCAAATTTGATGACCGGTTAGAGCTAGAACCGGCCGCTTGACTGGCATACTTGGACAACAACATATCGAAAGTTGGCTTGATTTTCTTGCACTGCACTTTAGCTTCATTCGTCTTCCACTTGCCAACCTCTGGACTGTTGGGCTTAACAAATTTAACACGAGTATTTTCTTGCACTTGCGGTTGCCCCCCGAGTGCAGGATTCTTGATGGTGATTTTGATCACCTCCTTGTCATCGGGTTGCTTATCAAGCACAACCTGTCTCCCCAAGACCTTGCCGCCCTCCTTGTCTTTCCTGGGCTCACCAACAATGACATTAGCTTTATTAGCAGATTCGGCTACCTCCGGCCAAATGAGTAGCTTCTTCCCCTCCAACTCCATGGTATTCATTACAAAGGGTTGTTTATCAACTTGCACCTCAGAAAAGTTCAATCGTCCGTCATTAATGGTCCATTGTATCTGCCATCGAAAAACATTGCAATCGTTAGTAGCATGAGAAAAAGAATTATGATACTTGCAATAAACGTGCCATTTCAGCTCTTCAAACGGTGGTAAAGTATGAGATATTCTAATAATTTTGGCTTGCAGCAAAGCATCAAATATTTTATCACACTTGGCAATGTTAAAAGTAAACTTCATATCTTCATCACGATTCTTATGAATCGGTTTCAGATCATTGCAAGTAAAGGGTTTGGCCTTAGATGGCCAAACAAATTCAGTAGCATAGATATCACCATCATCGTCGGAGTGATCACTATCATATTCAACCATGTTCATCTTAGGACGATCAGCTTTATATCTATGCACTTCTTTGAGATCTTTGCTTCGGCTTTCGTGAGCCAAAGCCCTTTGTAAAACTTGGTTGATATTTAAGAACTCATAGCCTTCTAGCTTTTTTCTAATGGGAGTCCTCAAACCACTCAGCACTAGGTCTGCCAAGTCTCTCTCGGTTATCACCAAACTATAACACCGGTTTTTTGTTTCTCTAAATCTCTTGACGTAATCGAAGACCGATTCATCATGCTTCTGTTTAACCGATGTTAGATGTGACAACTTGAGTTCATTGTCACCACTATAAAAGTGATCATGAAATTTCTGCTCTAGCTGCGACCAAACCCGAATGGAACCATGTGGTAAAGAAGAAAACCATGAAAATGCAGTACCAGTTAATGATAAAGGAAACAAACGCACTTTCAATTCATTTAGCGAGCTTGCCTCACCTAATTGTGCTAAATATTGACTAACATGCTCCCACGTGGTTTTTGTGCCTTCTCTGTTAAACTTAACAAAATCTGGAATTTTATATCCCGGAGGACACTGGATGGCATCAAAGTACTCGGGGTACGGCCTTTGGTAAATCCGATTCCGAGGCAACTCAACTCCAAAATTCTCTCTAAGCATCTTAGCCATCTCCTCTCTAAAATTAGCTAGGGCATCGTCTGTAGTAGACGATGAAGCTTGTTGCAGTGGCATAGGAGGAGTAGGACTACTAGCTGTAGGTAGGAATTGTGGCATGTATGCCAAACCATAGTTCGGTAGTGGCCGAGTGGTTGTACCTATAGGTAGGGTTTGGTTCGGCGTTGCCACTGAACCTGGCATGCTCATGATAGGATTAATGGGTGCAGCCACAATCTGATTGGTTTGGGTAGGATAATAAGTCATCGGCATGGGAGGCGGCGATGAAATAGGTAAAGCCAGGTTAGGGTTTTGCACACTAGTAGCTATACCACCATTACCACTAGATGATTGAGATATATTCTTCTGAGCATTAGTATTTTCTAGGAAAGTTTGATAAACCAGATTGTTACCATCAGCAATACGACTCTCAATCTCAGCCCACTGCTCGGGAGAAAAGGCAGTACTTACAGAGGGTTTAACCTGCTCAGCTTGAAGAGGAAGGAACTTGATTTCTTCAATCGGAGTGATGTTGCCTTGGCGATCCTTCTTGAACTTTGCAAGGAACTCCTGCAAGTCCTTCTCCTCGCGCGCCTTCTTGTACTCCTCATAGACTTGGCAATAATCGGCCGATATCTCATCAAGACTGGGCTTAATGATGTTATCGGTGTCTACCTCAGATGGCTTGGGAATATCGGACATGGTGGATAATGATGATTGATCTTCAGTCCCCAGCGGAGTCGCCAAAAAGTGTGTTGACACATGAACACATCACGATTACCCTCGACGCCGGGGGTGATGCATCGCAGCTCACGTCGAAGGAGACCCGACCGACAGCACGGTACGCAAGATAGTCGGCGGGTGCTTTTAAGACCCAAAACCCCACACGCCCGGGAGGGACCCCGTCAGGGAGTGCGGCGGCTATGGGCTGCCCTAGGTCGATTCGCTTGCCCCTAGACCCTCGGGATTCGCAGCTCTCAAACATGAAGAACAACGAAGAACGAGAGAGAAAAACGATGGAGAGATAAAACATAGATAAAAAGTAGTATATTGATTTGTTCGATTGTGTGTTGTTCAATCGGCCGTCACCCCCAACATATATAAGAGGTTGCTGGACTTCCCGTACAAGTAAGGGATTTATCTAGGCTTTCCTTACAAGAATATTACATTAACTCACGTCCTAAAAAATCCTAGTTCTAGTCCAACTCGGATTTGGCTCGGATCTGTCCCATATTTCTATTCTGCTTCTTGCGTGGGCTGTAGAAATCGCATACTAACTCGGATGGAGTCGAGTTCAACATCAAACTTGTCCGCCTCGATGAACTGCATAATACAACGCGAGCAACTTCTCCTTTTAAGGCCGTCTTTAGGACTTTTGGGGTGCATTTTTTACTGTGGGTCAGATTCAATTATGCAGTTTTCTGAACTGTCCAAGTTTTGCAGCAACTTTGCAGGCTGTATACTATCTCAGATGATGATGACTCCAAAGGCAAAGTTCACCATTTCGACGATACGCACAACTTCCATGTAGAACACCTTTTCAGCCGAACCCATCTATATAATCATTTGATCCCATCTTCAGTTTCTGGTCGGATTGATTTTGACAGCTTCCGCTTTTCCGGCAAGCTTTTTTTCCCCGGCAAGCTTTCCACCCCGGCAAGCTTTCCACACCGGCAAGGTTTCCACCCCAGCAAGCTTTGACACTGGCAAGGTTTCCGCCCCAGCAAGGTTTCCACCCCGGCAAGCTTTTCGCGCCGGCAAGGTTTCAACCCGGCAAGCTTTCCATACCGGCAAGGTTTCCACCCCGGCAAGCTTTCACACCGGCAAGGTTTCCACCCCGGCAAGCTTTTCGCGCCGGCATGGTTTCAGCCCGGCAAGCTTCATTCGGCCGGCAAAGGCCGAATAACTCACGCGACCCATCAGACACCACCTAGGCGGGTGTCTGGTCCCTTGCGTCACTTTTTCACTTAGGACCGGTCCGCAAAGTGTTGCCTCTAACTTTTGCATACGAACTCGGATTGGGATGATTTTTATATCAAAATCAACCAATTCAACGAGACGAAAACAATTCATGTAGAACATTTTTTCATATGAGGCCATCTTAATTGCGTTTCATACAATGCCAAAATCTGGTGTCAACAGCCACCACCGTAGAGAGAGATCCAATGCAATCCGATCCGATCTGATCCGATCCCGGGGGTCGACTCATTCTCACCCCGAGCCCTCGCAAGGCAGCTCAACCACCGTACTAGTTCATCCACAAACCTCCTCATGAGGCCAATCCACCACAAAGCAGGAGTAGGGCATTACACCGTAAGGTGGCCCGAACCTAGGTAAACTGCCATGTTCATTGTTTTCCCCGCTCGCGCGAATCCGGCAAGGCTAGGCTATAGGGTGATGAGTTGGTGAGCTTGAGAGGTTGAGTTCTTCACACACGCCCCAGAGTTCGAACCTTCTTGGGTCTGCGGAGCCATGAATCCAACAGGGCTGTAAAAACAAAACAACAGGTCACGTGTCAAGGATGTGTGCATCAAAACATGTTAAGCATATTTAGTAAAGTACCTCCTTGGTGATGGGTTCGTCCTGCGTGGTTGCAGGAGGTCATCCTCTGAAGAATCAGAGAGCGTGACCTTGGCGGGGATGGACCGCTAGCCGGGCTGGTTTACGAAGGCCTTTCGCAGCCGCCTGCGGGCCCGAGGAGTGTGATCCTCCTCAGCATCCACGGATGTCGCCCTTTTCCTTTTTGGGGAAGGTACTCTTTCCCCTCGTCACCCTCTTCCTCCTCCTGCTCCTCTCCCTCCTCGTGGATGGAAGAGGCGTGGCTGTCTTCAGATCTGGCCTCCGAAGGATCTCGGATGTGCAGACCTTCCCTCCTCTTCGGCTCCTTCTTCTCCTTGAACGGGACCATGTATGGCTCCTCGGCCAAAAGAGCCTCGAGCTGAGGGGACCGGACCTCCTCGGGCAATGGTGTTGGGCACTTTATCTTTAGTGCCTAGGCAAGCCGTTTCTGGGGACGAATAACAGGCATGATCATTCTGAGTGAGGAACTCGGGAGGAAGAAAAATGAACATAAAGTAAAGACTGATGTTACCTTGGTTGCGCCGTTCTTGGCGTCGAGGCTGCAGTCTTCCCCTTCTTTGGGGAACTCATTCTTGGATGGCTTGAAAAGTGACGTCCACATCCCGGCCAAGTTGGTGTGGAAGAAGTGTCGCACTGTTGGCATGTCCTCGGCCTTTTAAAGCCACATCAGACTGTCCCAGAGTTGAAGAAGGAGGATGCGGCATTGGAGCATGACATTGATCACATCCACTAGCTTGATTTTTTTGGTCTTCATGGATTTTATCTTCTTATGAAGCATAGGCACCTCCTCCGGAGTGCCCCAATCCAGACCCTTCTTCGTCCATGAGATGAACCTCCTCAGAGGGCTAGCTAGGAAAGCATGGATCTCTGTCTGGCCATCGGCGAGCAGTTTAGTTATGTAAAACCACTCCTGCTGCCATGTTTGATGGTCTCCACGAAGGTGCCTTCTGTCCAGATCACCTTCTGGATCTTGCTAATCATGGCACTGCCACATTCAGCTAATTGAGCATCGTTGCTCTTCAGCTTTATGATGAATGTCTTCAGCAATAAGTCGAAGTGTGGCTCGATGCGAAGGAAACCCTCGCAGACGATGACGAACGCCGCGAGGAGGAGAATGGAATTTGGGGCTAGATGATTAAAATCTAGCCCATGGTAGAAGAGCACCACTCGCACGAAGGGGTGCTGGGGGAACCCCAGTCCTCGGACAAGGTCAGGAACGAATATCACCCTCTCCCTGGCTTGGGAGTGGGGACGCACCGGGCTCTGGAGCCCGGTGCGACAGTGGCGGGGATGTACCCCATGTTCCGGAGCTCCTGGATGGTGACCTCCGTGACATTGGAGGCCACCAATTGGCCCTTCAGGGTAGCGTCAACTATCGCTAGTGGGGAGGAGTAGGCGCTGGATGAAAGCTGAGAGGTTTGGGAGTGGATCTGGGGTGCTAGAGCTCTGGAGGCTTGGAGCAATGGTGCAATATATGGAAGCATGGGGGAAAGTGGATTACTGCCCCTTGCCTTTATAGGCCTGTGAAAGACCAAAGGTCCCTCTTACCGCGCCAGATAAATTGCGATGGCTCGATCCTTACTGTCCTCGTGCGTGCATGGGGTAAAACAATTCTTGATGATATCCCCCAAAATACGAAGCACGATCTCTGCCTTGATGAGATGTGCCAATAGAGAGGCTGCCTCAGCCATGATTCGAGCTACAATAACTAGCTCGCCCAAGCACCGTGGGTGGTGACGGTTCGAAAAAAGTTGTTAGGCAAGGACACTGTTCACACCTACGCTATGGGCCTTCGAGGCAAAGTTATCTCCATACTTCAATGCCTACGTGTGGTCCTTAAGACATGTGGTCGACGGGCGTTCCCTTCAAGGGGCTGCTCGATAATTACTTTGAATAGAGAAGATGCTGGGTTTACATAAACACCATCCAGAGAGGAGAACTCGCCTGTCAAGCCGAAGATATTGGTCCGAGGAAGATTGCAATCCCCGGATTCTAAGACAAGTTCAGGGGCTACTGACGGTGTCCTGGACTAAGGGGTACCTACCTAGTTGGCCCACAGTCCATGGGCTGAGCCTATGCCCGTCGATCTCATAAGGAAGGACTCCAGAAGCCCCGAACCAGATGTGATCAAGACAGGCTCTGCCAAAGACTTGGCGTGTACTTCAAGGACTACTTCACTTGTCAGCATGTGCATTCCTAGTTGGTAATTGACCATGTGTAACCCTAGATGTGCTTGGTTCATATATAAACCATGGGGTTTAGCCCATAGGGAAAGAATCACAGTTACCTACCTTAGGGGTTAGAACACAACATACGATCTCGAGGTAGATAATCTTGTACTCGATACTCCATCATCAATATAATCAAAGCAGGACATAGGGTTTTACCTCTTCGAGAGGGCTCGAACCTGGGTAATTATCGTGCCCTTTATCTCCTGTTCACCATCGTTCCTAGATCCACTGCTCGGGACCCCCTACCCGAGATTTGTCGGTTTTACTACCGACAACCGCCGCTCCAAGCACCTCTAGGGTCGTCAGGGCTAGGATTTGAAACTACTATGTAAGATTAACGCCCAATCCCCATTCCCCGTGTACTAAATCCAGATCGGAATCCTAAAAATCCTTCGCTACTAGGAACTCATGAAGAAGTTATGATCAATCCTATGGCTATTTACCCCGATTCCCCATTCCCCTAGAACACGAATGGATTACAAGGACCGGTTCTAAACGCGGATCGAATGTGAAATAGTAAGCGAGGAGGTGAAATACTGCTTACTGCCATTGTCGAAGTGCTGAGGCTAGTGGCCACCTTCTTGTTCTCCAATCCGCTGAACGCCACTACCGGTGTGAGAGTGGGAGAGTGGAGAGAGGGGAGAGAGAGCATTGAGACGTGATCTCTCGAGCGTGGCTCCTCACTTGCAGCCGCGGCCACCCATGTGCATTCCACGGGCATGGCTATGGAGAAACTTCTGATTTGGCCGTTCCTAGCGGGCCTGGCTGGGAGGTGCTTTAAAAATCATGCTATGCAGGCAAAACAGTGAACACAGGTAAGAAAACATGCCAAATTCTTCTCGCATAGGCCTGGTTGGGCTGTATGCGACCTACCAAACATGCCCATACAGTGTGTATGTGGTTTCTTCAACTACCTCTAGTAAGCTCTTTCATGTTCTTCAGTTAGCTGCACAAGTATGTCTTCGGGCACTCCGACGAGGTCTTCTCTCGGCTGACCTGCCAGAAGCACTAGTCAGACCACATGTTTAGTAATCAAACAGACATGCTATCATATCAGGTGCTCCTTATTTCTTAGAAAAGGTTAGATGCTCTTACTAGACACAACCTCACTGGTCTTATGGTCTTCGCTTCGGTAGCTGCCAGCCAAGCCCTCAATAGTTTGAGCTCTCGGACTTGCTGGTCGTTCTTCGCCTTCAGCGTAGCAACCTCTTTGAGGGAGTCCTGGATTAAGGGGTCCTCTGGCCGCCGGCCCGTTACTTATGGGCTGGACTGATGGGCTACTACGGAGCCGAGCCAAGGCGTGGATCCGTGACCAGATAGAAGGCCTTCGGAGCCTTGGTGTGTCCTCCAAGTCAAGATTTAGCATGATCTTTCCTTTATTGTAACCGACCATATGTAACACTAACCCTACCGGTGTCTATATAAACCAGAGGGCTTTTGTCTTTAGGGTTAGAGCAACATCCAATACCCCATCAACCTAGGGTTTAGCTTGTCTGATCTTGAGGTAGATCGACTCTATAATCACACCATACACATCAAATACAATCAAGCAGGACGTAGAGTTTTACCTCCTACAGAGGGCCCGAACCTGGGTAAACACCGTTTTCTTCGTCCCTTGTTCCCCATTGATCCTAGATCCACAGCTCGGGACCCCCTACCCGAGATCCACCGGTTTTAACACAGACATTGGTGCTTTTGTTGAGAGTTTCGTTGTTGAGTCATCGAAGCATCGATAGCTCGCCTGATCATCGGAGATGGCGTCAACTCCGGGGACCTCTTTGTCCCCGGCTAGCTCTTCATGTTCGGCAGCATCGTGCTGCACGCTAACCCAACTGGTCATCTAGACCAAGTCAACAATTTCGCCTACGAGCATCGGATTAGATTCCATAACCTGGAGTACATCATGGACGCTCGAGGCGATCTGATGTTTGCCGGATTCGCAGCCTCACCCGGTACCCCTATGGGCCCCGCAATGCCTGCTCTGGAGCTTTCTCCCAATCCAATCTATGGATCGGCCTTAACCCCTCAGCCGGCCTCGAGCTCGGACAGCTCCACCCTGTCCGAAGGCCAGGAATCCCCTTCAATCATGCAAACAATCCTCGCCGAAGACCCAGCTTCAGGCCTCAGCGCAGAAGCGGTGTTCGGATGCCAAGAATCACTCTCGGCCGAAACCTCTCCTCGTGACACAGATCTGGCCTTGAGCCCTAGTGACGGGTCGACGTTCGGAAATCAGGAATCATTCCTGGCCGAACTCTCCCTTGCCCACTTGGCTTCAAGCCCCAATACGGAGATAACATCTGAAGACCAGGCTTCATCCTCGGTCTCTCATGCCAATCCGGCCACGAGCCCGACCCCGGACCTCGAGGTCAACTCGGCTCTGGAAGACCAGGATTTAGTTCGGGCCTCGATCTCCCCTCGCCCCGCCACAACGAAGACCGGTCCTGAGTGGCCGCCACATGCCAGCTCGGCAAGCCTCACCTTGTTAAACGAGGCGCTTGACCGAATCCGGATGATGGCTATTCGAGATGACTCGCCCTCGGCCTGCGTTCAGCAGCCCCTCGAGGTGAATTGCAGGGAATTTTACGACCCACCCACCACCCACCTAGTAGCCACAGTCGAGGACTTAACCGACATGCTGGACTACACCTCCGAAAACGCGATTCCATGGACGAAGACAGTGGAGCAACGGCCAACGCCGACGCCGCTCCTCCCGTCACCGGCCGCTGGACGGCCACACCCACTTACGACGTCTACATGGTGGACACTCCGAAAGATGATGACGGCACCCCCGGGAAGGAGAACGGCAGGCCCAATGATGAGCCGCCAAAACACCGCCGACAACACCGCCGCTCCAAGGCACGTCGGAACAATGAGAGCAACACGGACATCGGAGAGAACGGCACTTCGGACAATGCTAACAACCTTGGTGACCCCGGTGCCGACGAACAACCACAACATGACCACGAGCAGCATGAGGACCCGCTCAATCTTGAAGACCTCATTGACTCTGAAGACAGTAACTACCTCCCCCTTTCTGAAGATTAGGTCAGTTTGGGTGACGAGGATTTCATCGTCCCCGAAGACCCGCTGGATCAAGAGCGGTTCAAATGTCAGCTCATTGCCACCGCGCATAGCCTGAAGAAACGGCGGCAAAAAATAAAAGCCGAACAGGACACTCTCAATGACAGATGGACTAAGGACCTAACTGCCAAAGAGGAGTACGGCCACGAACGACAGACCAAGAGCTACCTGAAGCGAAGACTACTACCGCAATTCGACGATGAGGCCATAGAGCAGGCACCTCCAAAGCACACTCAGGCAGAATAACCG
Source organism: Thinopyrum elongatum (assembly GCA_011799875.1). Taxonomy (NCBI): domain Eukaryota; kingdom Viridiplantae; phylum Streptophyta; class Magnoliopsida; order Poales; family Poaceae; genus Thinopyrum; species Thinopyrum elongatum. The sequence continues at coordinate 528,617,170 of CM022303.1, read as the reverse complement.
GACTGCCCCCCTCGAGGACGGGTCAGGACAGCTGATAAAGCCGAACAACCTCCCGCTCCACCTCAACGTCAAGGCAAGGAGCCATTACAGCCAGTTTATGAGTACGACCTACGCCGCAACCTGGATGCTCGGGCAGGTCTGACGAGGTCCATTTATGGACCCAAAGGAAATCCTCCCATGAGACGGGATGAATACCAAGCCTGGCTAGACCGAAATGATAGAGCTCGGGAGCTGCAACGAGCCCGGATGATAGACGACCTTCGGCGCGACGTAGCCCGAGTCAGGGGCGCCGCTCATCCTCTGTGCTTCACAGATAGGGTGATGCAGCACCAATTCCCGGAAGGATTCAAACCTGTAAATATCAAGCCATACGACGGGACAACAGATCCGGCCGTATGGATTGAAGATTTCCTGCTACACATTCATATGGCACGAGAAGATGACCTCCACGCCATCAAGTACCTACCATTAAAGCTCAAGGGTCCAGCCAGACACTGGTTAAATAGCCTCCCCGAAGACTCCATAGGACATTGGGAAGAGCTCGAGGATGCCTTCCGAGCTAACTTTCAGGGCACTTATGTCCGGCCCCCGAACGCTGATGACCTGAGCCATGTAATCTAGCTGCCCGACGAGTCAACCCGGCAATTTTGGAACCAGTTTTGACCAAGAAAAACCAGATTGTTTACTGTCCAGACGCCGAAGCTATCGCCGCCTTTAAGCATAGTATTTGAGACGAATGGCTAGCACTTCAGCTCGGCCAGGACAAGCCGAGGACGATGGCAGCGCTTACCTCCCTAATGACCTGCTTCTGCGCCGAAGAGGATAGTTGGCTTGGTCATAGAAGCACCAACCCAGAAGCCCCTGGCACCTCTGAAGTCCGGGATGGGAACGGGGAGCCACAACGGAACAAAAACAAACATCGCCACAACGGCGGCGAAGCCGACGAGACGGCAGTAAATGCCGGATTCGGTAACCTGAAGTCCGGGTCACGAAAAAAGCCTTCTAAAGGCAACCAGGACGGACCAACCAAGTTGGATGCAATCCTGGATAGGCCCTGCCAGATCCATGGCACCCCTGAGAAGCCTGCCAATCACACCAACCGTAACTGTTGGGCGATAAAACAGGCCGGCAAGCTCATAGCCGAGGACTCCGGCAAAATCCCTTGAAGCGAGGACGACGAGGAGCCCCGCAGGCCGAACAGTGGAGGCCAAAAACCCTTCCCTCCTGAGGTCAAGATGGTGAACATGATCTACGCCACCCATATACCAAGAAAGGAGAGGAAGAGCGCGCTACGAGATGTTTACACTGTCGAGCCCGTAGCGCCAAAGTTTAACCCATGGTCGGCTTGCCCGATCACCTTCGATCGTAGGGACCATCCGACCAGTATCCGTCATGGAGGATCGGCGGCCCTGGTACTCGACCCCATTGTCGATGGGTACCACCTCACGAGAGTCCTTATGGACGGAGGCAGTAGCCTCAATCTGATTTATGCAGACACAGTGAGGAAAATGCGGATCGATCCGTCAAGGATCAAGCCCAGTAACACCACCTTCAAGGGGGTTATTCTGGGCATAGAAGCCCACTGCTCAGGCACGGTGACTCTGGAAGTGGTGTTCGGATCGCCAGACAACTTCTGCAGTGAAGACTTGATCTTCGATATTGCCCCTTTCCACAGTGGCTACCATGCCCTCCTCGGCCGAATGACGTTTGCCAAATTCAACGCTGTCCCGCATTATGCATACCTCAAGCTAAAGATGCCTGGCCCTACGGGCATCATAACGATCAATGGCAACAAGGAGCGCTCACTCCAGACCGAGGAACATACTACGGCCCTGGCAGCCAAAGACCAAGCCGTCGCCAATGGGCCTAGGTATCAGTCCACCATAAAGGCCAGACATACAATTAAATGGGCTTGAGCCCAGTCCCCATCATGGGAGTCGACCTGCATTCATCGCAAATAGGGACACGTGCCCCACGGCACGCCCAACATAGTCGCGCTCTATGTGCCTCGTCAGCATAACTTCACGCTCAAGATACCATGGGTAGCTGTCGGGCCTATATCAAACAACAACACCATGTGTTCGGCTTAACCGAACTATGGGATTACCACGTCCTCGGACGGCAACGGATCTGACTCCTGACTCGCCCAGCACCAAGCTGTGACAATACGGCTACCTCTCAGGGTTCCTATTCAAGGCCCCCCTCGCCGGCATGCATTTTTCCACACGGACGTCCCCCCTATCCAGCAGAAGCAAAGGCGCAGACGTGCAGCAGGGCACAGTTGAGGCTTCGACCCACGCATCAAGGCCCTGTGTAAACCTTTCTCTGTAAATTTTTTATTTTCTTAGCCATCATAAATGCCTCGACATTTCAAATTGTATGGATAGATGTCCCGAGCTTATGGAAAATAAAGACACATTTTACAGTGTCCCGGCATCTGTATTGTCTAGCCCTTGTTTTTCTTTTCTTCCCGCTCTTCGAACAAGCTTGGCATGCACACATTGTGTAACAAATACTAATCGGTTAATTGACCAAGGGCTTGATCTCTTTATCGGCTCCATGTACCAAGTCCGGCACCACTTCCCGCTGTGTGTTCGGCGTCTCGGATATTGCACTATATGCATCAGTTCCGAACTATGTCTTGGGTCAATAGTTGGGTTGCCCAGCTCCTGTGTTTGCCTTCTTATGTTCCACATGTTTTACTAAGAAGGTAAAGGGAGAACCCCTGTGATTGTACTTCTGGCTAGCCCAATTAAGCACCTCGGGGGAGAAAGCCGAAAATTGACCGTCATAGTAAGCGTGAACTGGTCGGCGATCTGATGACAAGTGTTAAACTCAAAAATCATTGGCGATTTATCCGTGTCATATGCAGGGTTCATCCTACAACAAACCACGTGATCACAAAGGCATGCCTCAGCTTCCCCATACATCACAAAGTATTGGGGGCTAGCCATTAGCTCCCGCAGTCAAGCTCCTATGGCTAAGTGAAAGCAATAAAGCCGCATAGTCCGATTGCCTAGTCTCTCTGACGCACTACCACCTTCGGGCACCGAGACGTCGGCTAAGGGCAATAGTGCGGAGACGAAACACCCCTCATATTATTCACTTGGGGGCTGAAGCCGATGACTGGTAACTTTCAGAATAAACAAACGGCTGCACAGGAGTCAAAATAAAATTACCATAGTATATAACATACAAACGGGCCACATTATAAAGCAAAAGGTCCAGTTGACAACTCAATACAATCAGTCAATGATTACATCTTTGGAACACTAGCCCTCTATCGCCCGAGCACCGTCCATAACATGTGGGAAGTATTGTTCGGGGCGGCGATGCTCTTTTCCGGCTGGCGAGGGACCAGTGGCCATATCCATTGGCTTGATCTTAGGCCAATGAACCATGGTCTTCGCAAAGGCCAGCCTAGCTCCCTCGAGGCATGTAGAGCGCTTCACAGCATCAATCTGGGGTGACGCGTCACGCAGCTTCTGCACCAGGCCCAAGTAGCTGCTCGGAATCGGCTCTGAGGGCCACAACCGGACACAAAGGTCCTTCATGGCCGGCCCAGCCATCTGATGCAGCTCCATTAGCTGCTTCATCTGGTTGCTGAGGAGGGGAGCGTGCTCGGGCGCCTGAAACTACGCCCAGAACAGCCGCTGCTCGGCGTCCCCCTCCCGCGTGGCTTAGTGCTCCGTCGGATCTGCCACACTCCTTGGAAGCTCGGCAAAAACGCCTGTGGAGCGCCAGACCCGCGTCAGCAATGCGAAACTGCTACCACCAAAACACTCTGCAGTAAGTATGGCTTACCATCTGTGATCTGCCTCACTTGGCGGAGCTCTTCTCGGGCACCCCGCAGTTTGGTCCTGGTCTCCCGGAGCTCTTTTTCCACCTTGGATAGCTCAGAGGACTGCTCTTTCTGCTTCTGCTCAAGGTCCTCACATTTCATGATGGCATCCTTGAGCTCCTGTTGCACTTCGGCCACTCGAGCCTCGTGCTTCTCGCCGGCGGTCTTCACCGCCTCGAGTTCGGCCACCGCATTTTCAGCCGCCACCTTCTTTTCGGCCACCTCGGCCTCGGCCTTCTTCAGTGCGGCCTTGAGGCTCTCGACCTCTACGGCAGCAGCTACAGTCACCAAAGCACCATGGGCTCAGCATACAATCCGGCACATAACTGCCCGGCGGTATTGACTATGCATTTTGATAGGGGCTTACCTTGAGCCTCATCAAGCCGCCTATTGACAAGGTCAAGCTCTACATCAGAGCGTTCCAGCTTCTGATCCATCTCCTACAGCACTGCGGCATTAGCAGTCACCGACAAGGATGATGCCTGCAATATCAAATTAATCATGACGTCTCAACTACTGCCCTAGGGATATCTGATCCTCTGTACGGTTTTTTGCAATCCTCACAGAGTCTCGGGGGGTGTTATGCACAAGGCCTGCTCGAACTCCAGTTAAAGGCTAAATCCATTCTGCGGGGAAAGTGAATTACTTGACCCACCTCGAAGCCTGTTAAAAGGCCTTGGACGGCATCGTTCTGTCCGGTGTTGACAAACCGAACACCTTGTAGAACCGCACCCATAAGGGCGCGATGTTCGGCGATGATGACGGAGCTGTTCACCAATCCCTCCATCGCATCCAGCCAGCCTGTCGCCGCCCGGTTGTTGGTATTCGGCGCAGGCGGCGGGACCTCGGCTCCCCCTCCGCCAGAAGGCGGGATTGGCACCTCTGAGGGCCTTCGGGGCTCCCGTGTGGCTGTTTGGGAGGGCCCGGACGGTCCGGACTCACCTCCCGTGTCCATCAGGAGGGACGCATCCTCCTGGTCATTGGTGACCGAGGCATCGGCATCGGCCATGATCTTGTCGCCGCCCTCCCCTGTATTCGGACGGGGAGGGATCCTTTGGGACAGCATCTCCCCGGGCTCTTCAGGGACCAGGGGAGGCGCGGAGCGCGACGCTGATCCGTTGTCCACTAGCTCAACGGGCGGAGAGGTCCCTTCCGAGGTTGGCACAGCAGGGTGGCCACACGGGGGGCTATCACGTGATCAGATTCTATCAATAAAAGACTGGTAAAATGAAGTAAGGAATAAATGTTGAGGTTCATACCTCGTGGCGGGGGCTTGACCTTGAGGTCCTTCTCTGAGACCTCTTCAGATGCCACGGACTCCTCATCGGAGTTCGAGCTGTCGGGCAGGACAAACTTGGGTCTGCATTGCCTTTCGGGGCCCGAGGAGGTTGCTCCTCCTCGGCGTCCTCGGACGCCACCCTCTTCTTGGAGTGGGAGGAGGCGCTTTCCTCCTCGTCTTCTTCCTCCTCCCCGTCTTGGGTGGACGGGGCCATAGCATCTCCGGCCTTGGTGTCCGGATGACCTCATTGACGGAGGCCTTCCCTGGCCTTCGGCTGATCTTTCTTCTTTTTCCCTTCCTCTTTGGCCCCTCGTAAGCGCCACAATCAACAGCTCCTCTAGTTGAGCTGTCCGAGGCTCTTCGCGCAGCGGAGCCGGACTGTTGATCTTCTTGGCCTTCTCGAGCCAGCCCTATAGAGGCAATAAAAAAAGCTTAGAGTGAACTTCGCACTGTGCGAGCGGCTGCACATGAGGCGGGCAAAAGCTCAGTTACCTTCTTCGGGGGAGTTTCGACGTCGAGGCCAATGTCTTCTTCCTCGGCTGGCCATTCCTTGTGGGGCTTAAACAACAACTTCCACATCTTGTCATGGGTGCTGCCAAAGAAATACTACACGGTGGCCGAATCCTTGGACTTGTAGGCCCACATCGAAGCATCCCTCTGCTGACATGGGAGGAGGCGATGACCGAGCATTATCTGGACCATGTTGGTCAGCTTGGCGCCGGTCTCCATCACATCGGAGATGTGTTTTTGCAGCATCTTCACCTCGCCGGCGGATCCCTAGTTAAGACCTTTCCTGCTCCACGAGGTCAATCTCGCGGGGGGTCCGGATCTGAATTCGGGAGCCGCCGCCTAGGCCGCATCCCATGGTTCTATGATATAGAACCATTCCTTCTGCAAATCTTGATGGTCTCATTGAATATGCCCTCTGGCCATTGAACTCGGGTGAGCTTGCTGATCATCGCTCCACCGCAGTCTGCCTGGGCGCTGCCGACTATCTTCGACTTGATGTTGAACACCTTCAGCCACAGGCCGAAATGCGGTTAGACTCACAAAAGGGCCTCGCAGACGACGATGAAGGCTGAGATGTGGAGGAAGGAGTTGGGGGCTAGATCATGAAAGTCCAGCCATAAAAGAACATCAACCCTCGAACGAAGGCGTGTAGAGGAAATCCTAGCCCCCGGATAAAATGAGGGAGGAACACCACCCTCTCGCCAGGCTTGGGCATGGGGATGACCTGGCCCTCCTCGGGATCTCGGTGAGCGACATCGGCCAACAAGTAGCCGGCTCGCTTCAGCTCCTCGATGTCACTATTGATGATGATGGAGGCCTCCCACTTACCGTTAGCTCCGGATCCGGCCATGGCTGAAGCTAGGAAGAAGCTGGGAAGGGACTCTCTGCATAAGGAAAAGGCAGGGCGCTGGAGCTCTGGGAATGGAAAAGTGACAGCAAGAGGCGGAAGAAGGCGTAGGCTGGTAACTGTGGCTATTCCCCTTTTATGGGCCGCGGAGAGGCCAAGGGTTCCTTTATCCACGTCGCGGGCCTCTCCACTTCCTGATATACTCGCGACGTTACGCGCGGGTGGGATGATCGAGATCATTGATCATATCCCCTAAAAAGCGGGGCACGATCTCCACCTTGATGAGACATGCCAGTGAAGGGGCGGCCTCAAACCGCACATCGAGAACTTCCAGTCATTCGGTGTTATGACCAAACGCGACCCTTCGTCAAAAAGTTGTCAGATGAGGGCACTATTCATATTGGAGTGCCTTGACCTTCAGGGCCAAGGAAAGCTAATGCTCCAGACTCTGGATACTACTCAACTTCGAGCACGCACAAGACAGAATGGAGAACTCACCTCGCAAGCCGAAGACTATGGGATATGCGAATGCCGATCACAAACCCTGGCATTGGAGGCTAGTCGGGGGCTACTCAGGGAGTCCTGGATTAAGGGGACCTCGGGCCGCCGGCCCGTTGCTTATGGGCCGGACTGATGGGCTACTACGGAGCCGAGCCAAGGCGTGGATCCGTGACCTAATAGAAGGCTTTCGGAGCCTTGGTGTGTCCTCCAAGTCAAGATTTAGCATGATCTTTCCTTTATTTTAACCGACCATATGTAACCCTAATCCTACTGGTGTCTATATAAAGCGGAGGGCTTTGGCTTTAGGGTTAGAGCAGCATCCAATACCCCATCAACCTAAGGTTTACCTTGCCTGATCTCGAGGTAGATCAACTCTGTAATCATACCATACACATCAAATACAATCAAGCAGGACGTAGGGTTTTACCTCCTAGAGAGGGCCCGAACCTGGGTAAACACTGTGTTCTTTGTCCCTTGTTCCCCATTGATCCTAGATCCACAGCTCGGGACCCCCTACCCGAGATCCGCTGGTTTTAACACCAACACTCTTCCTTACAGCGCGTCAACACGAGATGATCGGCCTGTAGTTGCGACTCCGCATAAAGTTGGTCTTCCCGGGCCTGCTTCAGGTCCTTCTCCAGCTGACCATTCACTTCCGCTACTATGGAAATGTGATCCTTTAACATGGATTTGGCATCCTTTAGGGAAATTTCTCAAAACAAGTACACCTAACATGTGCCTCCCTAGTATAGGCCTTGACCTATGCCACCTCGGCTTTTGACGCGCCTAGTTGTGCCTTGGTCCGAGCTAGTTCCTCGGACAATTTTTTTCTCTTCTCTCGAGACAACTGCACATTCACAGCAAATTTTATCAAACCTTCATACAGTCCCACGTAACTACATCACGACTTGGGGGCTACCCACACACACATCTCCGATTTGTGTTTTGAAAAATCCACCTACTGGATGTACCATCTAGCTGGTGTCTTGGGGGCTACTGCCTTTGTGACAGTTTCTTCCCCTTTTCTCGGATGAAAGCTCTGGTATACAAATAATTATGGGCAAGCATGAGACACAGGAAGTCAAAAAGAAAGATACCTGCAGACCATGGACCAAAGCATCCACCGCCTTCTCAAACACGGTGTGGGTAGCGCCAAGATAGGCATCCACCGAGCTAAAGGCATTGAACTCCTGATCGGTGAAAGCGGAACTCCTAAAGATGGCCTTCCGATATCGATGATTAACCAGGCTTTTAACCTCGAAGGTGGTGGTCGAGCAGGCTCCAGAGGTGGCCGGTTGAGGCACTTCGAGGACATCTCCCGAAGAATTGATCAGTTTCCCTCTTGGTTTTAGGGCCAAATTGCCCGCCCGTTCAGCCAATGGTGCCACAGTGGACTACCTGCACAAGAAACCACATGGTCAGATGGGAAAACACTGAGCCTCCTGGATAAATGCAATATTGATGAAAATACCTATTCGGGGGAGGTGAGTTATGCTTCGCTCTTGTTACCGCCTCCTGTTGAGGAGCACCGTGTGTAGCAATTGAAGGGCATCCTTGAGCCGTACCGCTACGAGAGCACTTCGAGTGTCGACCCTTTGGAAGAGGGGTCAGGGTGCTCGGGATAGAAGTTCTCTTCTTGGATAAAACAGGGGTAGGCTTTACAGATGAAGATGGCCGTGTCCCTGGCAGGTCCGAAGTGATGGCTACTTTGGAGCCGTCAAGGCCCTCCAGGAAGAACGTCCCTTCCTCATATATTATGGATAGCTTCTCGTCTTCATGGAAGAGGGTATCGTTGTCTCGACGGAATATCCCCGGCTCGGGCACATGACACTTTAACTCCTGAGCGCAAAGCCTCAATTGTTGGTTAAGTACATCAAATGTTTAGCAAGGGGGAGGCATACTATTCGGAAAATGAAAGGGTAGGAGGGGACTTACTCTATGCCAGGATTGTAGTAAGACAGGTCGTCTATAAACTTTCTCTTGGTGAAATCTGGGGCTTTGCCCTTGTATAAGCCAACCATGACCGCACCGAAAGATGCGTCATTAGAGAAGCTTCTACGGATCGATCGGGTCGCGTCGCTCATTCCATTGTACATATACAGTGGATGTTGTCATTGCCGAAGAGGTTGGATTCTTCGGTCAATAGCCGTTGCCATCACGTCTATGATGGTGAGGCATGTATTTGTCAAGCACCTCACCTTCACCGCGAGATGAGCCACATCGGTGTCGTCATGTTGAGCATGACTCTGTGGCCTCCAGCTATAAAGTTTATTCGGCGGATCCGAGGAATAGGGCAGAAGTCCAGGCCGAGCTGGCTCATGTAATGGCACATCGGCCATATAAAACCACTCCGACACCCACGCATCGTCTTCTCGGGGAGTGCCGATAGGATAGCCGGTGCCGGCTGATACGTCCATTTTGCATCATGTTTTCCTACTGTTATTTATAATGTTTTTATGCATAATAATTCTTTTGGGAGTAATTCTAATGCCTTTTCTCTCATAATTTGCAAGGTTTACACAAAGAGGGAGAATACCGGCAGCTGGAGTTCTGGACCTGAAAAAGCACGCCCGAGCTACCTATTCTGCACAACTCCAAATAAGCTGAAACTTCACGGAGATTTTTTATGGATTATTTAAGAATTATTGGAGCAAATAACTACCAGAGGGGGCCCACCAGGTGGGCACAACCCACCTGGGCGCGCCAGTTAGCCCAAGCGCGCCCTGGTGGGTTGTGCCCTCCTCGGCGCACCTCCGGTGCCCCTCTTCTGGTATATAAGTCATTTTGACCTAGAAAAATTAGGGGAGGACTTTCGGGACGAAGCGCCGCCGTCTCGAGGCGGAACTTGGGCAGGAGCACTATTGCCCTCCGGCGGAGCGATTCCGCCAGGGGAACTTCCCTCCCGGAGTGGGAACTCATCGTCATCGTCATCACCAACAACTCTTATATCTTTGGGAGGGAAATCTCCATCAACATCTTCAACAACACCGTCTCCTCTCAAACCCTAGTTCATCTCTTGTGTTCAATCTTTGTACCGGAACCATAGATTGGTGCTTGTGGGTAACTAGTAGTGTTGATTACATCTTGTAGTTAATTACTATATGGTTTATTTGGTGGAAGATTATATGTTCAGATCCATTATGCTAATTAATACCCCTCTGATCTTGAGCATGATTATTATTTGTGAGTAGTTACTTTTGTTCTTGAGGTCACGGGAGAAGTCATGTTGCAAGTAGTCATGTGAACTTGATATGTGTTCGATATTTTGATGATATGTATGTTTTTATTCCCTTAGTGGTGTCAAGTGAACGTCGACTACATGGCACTTCACCATATTTGGTCCTAAGGGAATGCATTGTGGAGTAGTTATTAGATGATGGGTTGCTAGAGTGACAGAAGCTTAAACCCTAGTTTATGCGCTACTTCGTAAGGGACAGATTTGGATCCAAAAGTTTAATGCTATGGTTAGATTTTATCTTAATACTTTTCTCGTAGTTGCGGATGCTTGCGAGGGGGTTAATCATAAGTAGGAGGTTTGTTCAAGTAAGAACAGCACCTAAGCACCGGTCCACCCACATATCAAATTATCAAAGTAGCAAAAACGAATCAAACCAACATGATGAAAGTGATATGATGAAATTTCTGTGTACCCTCAAGAACGCTTTGCTTATCATAAGAGACAGTTTTGGCCTGTCCTTTGCGTCAAAAGGATTCGGCTACCTTGCTGCACTTTTGCTACTGTTACCGTTACTTTCTTGTACAAATTATCTTGCTATCAAACAACTTGTTACCTACAATTTCAGTGCTTGAAGATATTACCTTGCTGAAAACCACTTGTCATTTCCTTCTGCTACTCGTTGGGTTCGACACTCTTACTTATCGAAAGGACTACGATTGATCCCCTATACTTTTGGGTCATCAATTCTCTTTTTTGGCGCGTTGCTGGGGAGTGAAGCGCTCTTGGTAAGTGGAAATTGGTAAGGGAAAATTATTACTACGTGCTGAAATTTATTGTCACTAGTTACTATGAAGAATCATCGTTTGAGGGTTTGTTCGGGGTATCTTCACCTCGACCGGAACCACAATTAGTTGCTCCTCAACCTACTGCACCTACTGAAAATATTGGTTATGAAATTCCTTCGGGTATGATAGAACAACTGCTAGCTAATCCTTATGCAGGAGATGGAACTGAACATCCTGATATGCACTTGATATATGTGGATGAAATTTGTGGATTATTTAAGCTTGCAGGTTTGCCAGGAGATGAAGCTAAGAAGAAGGTTTTCCCTTTATCTTTGAAGGGAAAAGCATTGGCATGGTATAGGCTATGCAATGATATTGTATCTTGGAATTGGAATCGATTGAAATTGGAATTTCATCAAAAAAATTATCCTATGCATCTAGTTCATCGCGATCGGAATTATATATATAATTTTTGGCCTCGTGAAGGAGAAAGTATCATTCTAGCTTGGGGGAGGCTTAAGTCAATGTTATATTCATGCCCCAATCATGATCTCTCAAGAGAAATTATTATTCAGAATTTTTATGCTCGGCTTTCTCATGATGATCGATCCATGCTCGATACTTCTTATACTGGTTCTTTTATGAAGAAGACTATTGAATTCAGGTGGGATCTTTGAGAAAGAATTAAACACAACTCTAAAGATTGGGAAATCGACGAAGGTAAAGAGTCTGGTATTAAGCTTGAATTTGATTGTGTTAAATCTTTTATGATTACTGATGCTTTTCACAAGTTTAGCACTAAATATGGACTTGACTCTGAGATAGTAGCCTCTTTTTGTGATTCATTTGCTACTCATGTTGATCTCCCTAAGGAGAAGTGGTATAAATATCACCCGGCTATTAAAGAATAAATTAAAGAACCCGACATAGCTAAAGATGAAACTATCGTTTACAATGTTGATCCAGTTGTTCCTACTGCTTATATTGAAAAACCACCTTTCCCTGTTAGGATAAAGGAACATCCTAAGGTTTCAACTATGATTCACAAAAGTCATATTAGAGCACCTAAACCTGCTGAACAAATTAAAGTAGAACCTAGTGTTTCTATGGTTAAAGATCTCCTGGTAGAAAATATTGATGGGCATGTTATTTATTTCTGTGATGATGCGGCTAGAATTGCCAAACCCGATGAAAAAGATAAACATAGACCTGTTGTTGGCATGCCTGTTGTCTCAGTTAAAATAGGACATCATTGTTATCATGGCTTATGTGATTTAGGTGCTAGCGTGAGTGCTATTCCTTTTACCTTATACCAAGAAATTATGAATGATATAGCACCCACCAAAATAGAAGACATAGATGTTACTATTAAACTTGCTAATAGAGACACCATCACACCACTAGGGATAGTTAGAGATGTTGAAGTCTTGTGTGGGAAAACAAAATACCCTACTGATTTTCTAGTTCTTGGTTCCCCACAAGATGACTTTTGTCCCATTATCTTTGCTAAAATAGATTGTGAGAAACAAACCGTCGGTGTTAGTTTTGGTGATGAATCTCATGAGTTTAATTTTTCCAAGTTTAATAGACAACCTCACAAGAGAGAATTACCTAGTAAGGATGAAATAATTGGTCTTGCTTCTATTGCCGTGCCTCCTACTGATCCACTAGATCAATATTTGTTAGACCATGAAAATGATATGCTTATGAATGAAAGAAATGAGATAGATAAAAATTTCTTCGAACAACGACCTCTACTCAAACATAATTTGCCTATTGAAACTCTAGGGGGTCCTCCTCCACCTAAAGGTGATCCTGTGTTTGAATTGAAACAATTGCCAGACACTTTGAAATATGCTTATCTTGATGAGAAAAAGATATATCCTGTTATTATTAGTGCTAACCTTTCAGAACATGAAGAAGAAAGATTATTGAAAGTTCTGAAGAAGCACCATGCTGCTATTGGATATACTCTTGATGATCTTAAGGGCATTAGTCCCACTCTCTGTCAGCACAAGATCAATATGAAACCTGATGCTAAACCCGTTGTTGATCATCAACGACGATGAATCCGAAGATGAAAAAAGTGGTAAGGACTGAGATACTAAAGCTTCTGGAAGCAGGTATAATCTATCCCATAGATGATAGTAGATGGGTGTGCCCCGTTCATTGTGTCCCTAAGAAAGGAGGTATCACCGTTGTTCCTAATGATAAAAATGAACTTATTCCACAAAGAATTGTTACTGGCTATAGGATTGTAATTGATTTTAGAAAATTAAATAAAGCAACTAGAAAAGATAATTATCCCTTGCCTTTTATTGATCAAATGTTAGAAAGATTATCAAAGCACACACACTTTTGCTTCCTTGATGGATATTCCGGTGTTTCTCAAATACCCGTTTCACAACCTAATCAAGAGAAAACCACCTTTACTTACCCTTTTGGAACTTATGCTTATAGACGTATGCCTTTTGGTTTATGCAATGCACCTGCTACCTTTCAAAGATGGATGACTGCTATATTCTCTGATTTTTGTGAAAAGATTGTTGAGGTTTTCATGGATGATTTTTCTATTTATGGAACTTCTTTCGATGATTGCTTAAGCAACCTTGATTGAGTTTTGCATAGATGTGAGCAGACTAATCATGTCTTGAATTGGGAGAAGTGCCACTTTATGGTTAATGAAGGTATTGTCTTGGGGCATAAAATTTCTGAACGAGGTATTGAAGTGGATAAAGCTAAAGTTGATGCAATTGAGAAAATTCCATGTCCTAAAGATGTTAGAGGTATTCGTAGTTTCCTTGGTCATGATGGTTTCTATAGGAGGTTTATTAAAGACTTCTCTAAAAAATTTAGGCCTCTTACAAAGCTTTTACAAAAGGATATTCCATTTGTTTTTTTATGATGATTGTGTAGAAGCCTTTGAAACACTTAAGAAAGCCTTAACTCCTGCACCTATCGTTCAACCACCTGATTGAAACTTGCCTTTTGAAATTATGTGTGATGCTAGTGATTATGCTGTTGGTGTTGTTCTAGGACAAAGAGTTGATAAGAAACTAAATGTTATTCATTATGCTAGCAAAACTCTAGACAGTGCCCAAAGAAATTATGCTACTACTAAAAAAGAATTTTTAGCAGTTATGTTTGCTTGTGACAAATTTAGATCTTACATTGTTGGTTCTAAAGTTACTGTTCACACCGATCATGCTGCTATTAAATATCTTAAGGAAAAGAAAGATGCTAAACCTAGGCTCATTAGGTGGGTACTCTTGCTACAATAATTTGATTTACATATAACTGATAGAAAAGGAGCTGAGAACCCCATAGCTGATAACTTGTCTAGGTTAGAGAATATCCTTGATGACCCACTACCCATTGATGATAGCTTCCCTGATGAACAACTAGCTGCAATAAATGTTTCTCATAATACTCCTTGGTATGCTGACTATGCCAATTATATTGTTGCTAAATACATACCACCTAGTTTCACATACCAACAAAAGAAAAAGTTCTTCTATGATTTAAGACATTACTTTTGGGATGACCCACATCTTTATAAAGAAGGAGTAGATGGTATTATTAGACGATGTGTACTTGAGAATGAACAGGAACAAATCCTACGGAAATGTCACTCCGAAGCTTATGGAGGGCATCATGCGGGAGATAGAACTGCTCACAAGGTATTGCAATCTGGTTTTTATTGGCCTACTCTCTTCAAGGATGCCCATAAGTTTGTTTTATCTTGTGATAAATGTCAACGAATTGGTAATATTGGTAAGCGTCAAGAAATGCCTATGAATTATTCACTTGCTGTTGAACCATTTGATGTTTGGGGTTTTGATTATATGGGACCTTTTCCTTCCTCTAAAGGGTATACACATATTTTGGTTGCTGTTGATTACGTTACTAAGTGGGTAGAAGCTATTCCAACTAGTAGTGCTGATCATAACACTTCCATTAAAATGCTTAAAGAAGTTATTTTCCCGAGGTTTGGAGTCCCTAGATATTTAATGACTGATGGTGGTTCACACTTTATTCATGGTGCTTTCCGTAAAATGCTTGCTAAATACGATGTTAACCATAGAATTGCATCATCCTATCATCCTCAATCTAGTGGTCAAGTTGAACTTAGCAATAGAGAAATAAAACTAATACTTCAAAAAATGGTTAATAGGTTCCGAAAGAATTGGTCTAAGAAATTAGATGATGCACTTTGGGCCTATAGAACAGCTTATAAAAATCCTATGGGTATGTCTCCCTATAAAATGGTTTATGGAAAAGCTTGTCATTTGCCTCTAGAGTTAGAACACAAAGCATATTGGGCAACAAAAGAACTCAACTATGATTTCAAACTTGCCAGAGAAAAGAGGTTGTTTGATATTAGCTCACTTGATGAATGGAGAACCCAAGCTTATGAAAATGCCAAGTTATTTAAAGAAAAAGTTAAAAGATGGCATGACAAAAGAATCCAAAAGCGGGAATTCAAAGTTGGAGAATATGTTCTATTGTACAACTCTCGTTTCAGGTTCTTTGCAGGGAAACTTCTCTCTAAATGGGCAGGACCATATATCATCGAAGAGGTTTACCGCTCTGGAGCTATCAAAATAAATAATGCCGAAGGTACAAACCCGAAGGTGGTCAATGGTAAAAGAATTAAACACTATATCTCAGGTACGCCTATTAATGTTGAAAGCAATATTATCCAAACCATGACACCGGAGGAACACATAAAGGAGACCTTCCGGAACACTCCAGAATAATTAAAAAGGAGGAGGTACGTGATACGGTAAGTAAACGGACTCCGAAAAATCCGCAAACATATTTTCTGTCAGTTTTGGAATATATTAAAAATTAGGAAAATAAGAAACAACCAGGAAGGCGCCCGAGGAGGGCACAAGACACTAGGGTGCGCCAGGGCCCCCTGGCGCGCCCAAGTGGGTTGTGCCCACCTCGGGAACCTTCCCGACTCCGTTTTCCTCCCGTTTGCTTGTTTCCCAAGATAAAAAATCTTTATATACCACCCTAACGTATTGGTCACCGTATCGCGGAGAAATCTTCTGTTCTTCTTTCTTGCTGTTTTCTGACAGATCTAGATCGCCATGGCCGCTTCGAACTCCTCCAAGGACAAGTTCTTCGAGAACGTCATCAACCCGTATTTGCGGGAGGTGATGCAGCACCCTCAAGCCATTGAGATGCGTGAGGGGGTGCTCCATATCCGGGACGTCCAGGGTCCCAAGGGGAAGGGGAACGTGGAGGCCAGGCTCGAAGCTATGGAGCAGGATGTCTTCAAGTGCAAGGGGATGGTGGAACATAGACTGAATGGCAATCACCTCATGATCGCGGATTACACCCGTGATCTCAAGGTGGATGGCAAATCCATGAAGGACATCGTCTTCACCTTCAACGAGCAAATCAACTTTCTGCAAAGCCAAATCTATGATCTCTAAAAGCAAGTCTTTGAATATGAGGCACGGTTTAAAGGTATGAGTTTGGATGCTAGTTGCAGGACCCGCGAGACTCGTTCCTCCTCTTATGATGGTAACCCATTGCCATGGAAACCGTAAGATAAGATCGCTACCTCATCATCACCACCAACTTCTTCATCACCAAAGGAGACTTGAGTTCATGGTATGGACACTCCCCTTGGCTTGTGCCAAGCTTGGGGGAGGTGTCCCGGTATCATATCACCTCCACTATCAATGTTTTTGTCTAGTTTGGTTCGATCTTTAGTTTTCCTATGATCTAGTTGAATAAAAGTGTAGTTTGATCCTTTCTTTTCAAGTGTTTTCTTAGTGATTTATCTATCGATGTAATCGTGTTCGAGATATATAATAAAGACTAGTTTGAGACTAGTTTCTTTACTTTAATGTTTCAATAAAAAGAAAAGAAAAGAAATAAATAAGATCATGTGCTAATCTTATGGTAAGTAATGACATCACATAAGGAAAAGTATAAGTGGTAAAATTTGTTGGAGATTAACAAACATAGCATTGGTCAATGATACAACTCATGAAAGAATTAATAAGGGAAGAGAAGATTCACATGCAAATACACTATCTTGGACATCTTTTATGATTGTGAGCCCCCATTAAATATTTTGTGTCAAAATAGTTTATGTTGGACAAGGAAGACATCGTAATGATTTATGTTTGTTCATATACACATCGAAGTTATATTGTCATAGATCCTTTAACATGTGGTGCTTGCTCAATATCTTTTCCAGCCAAAAATTCCGCACTAAGTAGAGATACTACTTGTGCATCCAAAACCCTTAACCCAAATCTCATTTCGAGAGTCCACCATACCTACCTATGGATTGAGTAAGATCCTTCAAGTAAGTTGTCATCGGTGCAATAAGGCAATAAAAATTGCCTCTATAAGTGTTGGATCATTTAGTGTCAGAGAAAATTGAGCGTTGTACGAACTTGTGATGGCAAAGAATAAAAGTGACAGACTGCATAATAAAGGTTGCTATCATAAGGGGCAATATAACATGACGTTCTTTTGCATTAAGGGATTTGGCATACAAACAAATAAGCGCATGACAACCTCTGCTTCCCACTGCGAAGGGCCTATCTTTTACTTTTATGCATTTACTTTTATGTAAGAGTCAAAGTATTCTTCACTATTCCTTTTTATTTACTATTTTTGCAAGCACCATGTGGTGAGGAAAGATCTAGGCACATATATCCAGTTGGATATGAGTAGGCATGAGTTATTATTGTTGACATCACCCTTGAGGTGAATAAGTTGGGAGGCGAAACTATAAGCCCCTATCTTTCTATGTGTCCGGCTGAAACTTTTAATTCCTGGGTACGCTGTGAGTGTTAGCAATCATAGAAGATTAAATGATGGTTGAGTATGTGGACTTGCCTAAAGGCTCTGATACATGACCCTTCCTGAAAGTATGATGAATTCTAGTTGCAAAGTTGACTAAGAACATAGTTTGTTGGTTTTCAATAAGGTTTATGCTTTATACTTCAATGTTGTGATGAATTGTTACTTGTTCATGGGAAGTTATATGGTAAAAGTTGTGTGATAAAAGTTATTTGATAAAGTTTTATGTTAAAGTTCTTTGTTGTTACAATAATATGCATGATGCTTCTATGTTCGTATTTTATTTTTATCGACACCTCTCTCTCTCTCTAAGCATGTGGACATGTTTTTCGATTTCAGTTTTCGCTTGAGGACAAGCGAGGTCTAAGCTTGGGGGAGTTGATATGTCCATTTTGCATCATGTTTTACTACTATTATTTATAATGTTTATATGCATAATAATGCTTTTGGGAGTAATTCTAATGCCTTTTCTCTCATAATTTGCAAGGTTTACACAAAGAGGGAGAATATCGGCAGCTGGAATTTTGGACCTGAAAAAGCATGTCAGAGCTACCTATTCTACGCAACTCCAAATAAGCTGAAACTTGATGGAGATTTTTTATGGATTATTTAATAATTATTGGAGCAAATAACGACCAGAGGGGGCCCACAAGGTGGGCACAACCCACCTGGGCGCGCCAGGGAGCCCAGGCGCGCTTTGGTGGGTTGTGCCCTCCTCGGCCCACCTCCGGTGCCCCTCTTCTGGTATATAAGTCATTTTGACCTAGAAAAAAAATAAGGAGAGGACTTTCAGGATGAAACGCCGCCGTCTCGAGGCAGAACTTGGGCAGGAGCACTTTGGCCCTCCGGCGGAGTGATTCTGCCAGGGAAACTTCCCTCCCGGAGGGGGAAATCATCGTCATCGGCATCACCAACAACTCTCCCATCTTTGGGAGGGAAATCTCCATCAACATCTTCAATAACACCATCTCCTCTCAAACCCTAGTTCATCTCTTCTGTTCAATCTTTGTACAGGAACCTTAGATTGGTGCTTGTTGGTGACTAGTAGTGTTGATTACATCTTGTAGTTAATTACTATATGGTTTATTTGGTGGAACATTATATGTTCAGATCCATTATGCTATTTAATACCCCTCTGATTTTGAGCATGATTATTATTTGTGAGTAGTTACTTTTGTTCTTGAGGTCACAGGAGAAGTCATGTTGCAAGTAATCATGTGAACTTGATATGTGTTCGATATTTTGATGATATGTATGTTGTTATTCCCTTAGTGGTGTCATGTGAATGTCAACTACATGGCACTTCACCATATTTGGGCCTAAGGGAATGCATTGCGGAGTAGTTATTAGATGATGGGTTGCTAGAGTGACAGAAGCTTAGACCCTAGTTTATGCGCTACTTCGTAAGGGACCGATTTGGATCCAAAAGTTTAATGCTATGGTTAGATTTTATCTTAATACTTTTCTCGTAGTTGCGGATGCTTGCGAGGGGGTTAATCATAAGTAGGAGGTTTGTTCAAGTAAGAACAACACCTAAGCACCGGTCCACCCACATATCAAGTTATCAAAGTAGCGAACACGAATCAAACCAACATGATGAAAGTGATATGATGAAACCCGTGTACCCTCAAGAACGCTTTGCTTATCATAAGAGACCGTTTTGGCTTGTCCTTTGTCTCAAAAGGATTGGGCTACCTTGGTGCACTTTTGCTACCATTACCGTTACTTTCTTGTTACAAATTATCTTGCTATCAAACGACTTGTTACCTACAATTTCAGTGCTTGCAGATATTACCTTGTTGAAAACCACTTGTCATTTCCTTCTGCTCCTCGTTGGGTTCGACACTCTTACTTATCAAAAGGACTACGACTGATCCCCTATACTTGTGGGTCATCACCGGCTATTCCGCACACCTCGACTGTTCCTACCTCATGTAATTTCTTTTTCTCAAGAGCAAGATATCACGCAAAAATAGCGTCTCCACAGCCCAAAGCGAGCCTCACATCTGAGGTATATCTCACACAGGGCGACACACCCAGCGATGTGTAAAATCGAGTTGGGGGTCAGATGGTGGAGTTGGAGCCCATAGAATTCAAGCAAGCTACGAAGGAAGGGATGAATTGGAAGCCATAACCCGCGGAGGAGGAAAGGAATGAAGCATACCCGCTCATTCCCATGGGGGATGGGATGACTATCGGCGTGTGTCTGCTTGTCGATGGATACAAGGCCTGGTCGGGTGGAAGCCAAATCTGGATCCGGCAGATATCCTTGCGTGGAGAGCTGATTCAACTGAAAGCACATAACATCGCAGCTTCCCCAGCCTCCTTTGAGGGGACCATGTGGGTGCTTGGAAGAACGAGCTTCAGTCGCCATTGTGACGAAATGCGAGATGTCCAGGACGCGTTGGACCGTCAAGTTGGGCCCGTCATGTGTTAAATAAAGCCAATTGGAGTGATGCTTTGAGTTCCAATCATAAAGGCTGCACGTTTCCCCATACGGCACGGAACACGAAACAGCGTGCGCTTGGGCCGAAGAAGAGCTTGGTAACTCATGATGGAAACCGAGAAGAGGAGATGGGAAGTTGCCTGCCAAGCCGAAGACATGATCGGAGGAAGATTACCAACCCCGGCATTGTAGACAAGTTCGGGGGCTACTGATGGTGTCCTAGACTAGGGGGTCCTAGCCCAGCCGGACTAATGTGTGGGCCGGACTGCTAGCCAACTAAGGAAGGAGGACTCTGGAGGCCTTCAAAGGGAGGCAACCAAAGATTTTGCATGTACTTGAAGCATATCTGATTAGATTTGGCATGTATGTTCTTAGATGGTAACCGACCATGTGTAACCCTATGTACCCCTAGTGCCTATATAAACCAGGAGGTTTAGTCCTGAGAGAAAAATCCATCCATACACCCATTCATCATACCCCTAGGGTTTAGACAACAAATTATGATCTCAAGGTAGATCAACTATGTAGTTTGATACCTTCATAATATAAACAAGAGCAGGAAGTAGGGTTTTACCTCCATAGAGAGGGCCCGAACCTAGGTAAATCCCATGTGTGTTCTTCTCTTGTTACCCATCGATCCGATCTAACAGCTCAAGCCCCTACCCAAGATCTGCCGGTTTTGACACTAACACTGGTTCTTTCATTGAGAGCTCATTGCCGGATCACCAAGGATCAATGGCCTCACTGATCGGTGATCAGAGTTCCCTCAATGCCATGGGGTGTCGGCGGCTCTTGTCGATGAGCTGCCTGAAGGCCCTTCCAATCCCGAGATATGCTCTCCCTTCGAGGTGATGGAGCATAACCATGAAGCCAGACTGGAGTTTTACACTGCCTCCTCGAGTTCGGCAGATGGAACCTCGGATCTGAACCCCCACACAAGGAACAAGGTCAGAACCAATCAGACAAGCGAGACGAGCGATTTGGACATTGAGCCAAGTCTGGACGTCTCCCTGATGAATGCATCCTATGACGGACGCGACGGCGCTTCGGAGCCCCCCCAACCAAGTCAGGATTCTTTGTCCCACCCACCTCCCACATCGAATACTGTCCAAGAAACTCGGGGCTTCTCGATGTCTGGGACCTGCTGTACGTAAAACAGCGTTCTGCAGAGATAGTTCGGTAACTTTGGTCACGGTTCTTGTCCCTCAAAAACAGAATAGTCAAATTCCTTGAGGCGGAAGCATTGGCTTCCTTCTGCCACAACTGTCGCAACGAGGGTTTGTTAAACGCCCTCGCCCGACGCGAGTCCTAATGTTCTCCGAACTCTCGGAGTTGGTGTTAAAATTTTGCACCATGGAGGGCACCTGGCTGACCTAGGGATCAGTATACTCAAATAAACAAAAAGCGCATGATCTCGTACAATGGGAGCCACGAAGGCGCCCCGTGCGAGTAGAACCACCACGAAAAAGAAAGAAGATGGGACACCAGACCGCCCTAGACAGACTGCTGGATAAACCATGTCCCATACACTCTACATTTCTCAACGCTAATCCAACCCATAGCCTTCGAGCCCATTGGGTTCTGTAGAAAGTCGCCAAGGGTGGCGAGGCCCTCCTCGTGAATGGGCACACCACCAATCATCCCACAAAATCCTCGAAAGAGGCTGAGGTCCTGATGATCTATCAAACATACAAGTCAGGGAACCAGAGAAAATGGGCCCTACAAGAGCTCGTCCACGTCCCAATACGTACACCCCGACCGCGTGGTTGGACACACCGATCATGTTTGAGCAGCACGATCTACCGGTGGCCGACCTGAGCCGATGCCCAGCCGCTCTGGTCCTCGACCCAATAGTAGATGGATGCCAACTGCATAAGGTACTAATGGACAGCTGTAGCAGTTTAAACCACATCTATGAGGCCACGTTGAAAAAAATGCAATTCGACACAACTCGCATCCCGCATAGCTCTATCACATTCAAGGGAATTATCCCTGGCAAGGAAGCGCGATGCAAGGGAAATATCACCCTCAACATGGTCTTCGAGACTCCCGAGAACTATAGGTCCAAGGAGTTGACCTTCCATGTCATACCCTTCCGGAGTAGCTATCACGCCCTCCTGGTGTGACAGGCGTTTATAAATTTCCATGCCATACCACACTACGTGTATATGAAGCTCAAAATGTCTGGCCCCAATGCAGTAATAACCATTACCAGCAAACCGGATATGGCGCTTAGAGCCGAGAACAAAACAACTTCGTTGGCCCTCGAGGCACTAGCCGAGACCTTTGCAACCGAAGAACTTACTGCACTTCGGGCCATGGTCAACTTAGACATTGTCATTCTTGACAAAAGATCCAAATCAACCTCATTCAAACCGGCCGATGCAATTGTCAAGTTTCAAGTACACCCAATAGATCCGAACAAAAAAGCATCCACCGGTGTTGAGCTAGACCTAGAAATTGACGAGGCATTACAAAATTTCCTTCAGGAAAATTGGGACAGTTTCGCCTGGCACCCCTCGGATATGCAAAGAATCCCAAAGAACCTCGCCGAACACAGCCACAACATTGTTAAGGGTTCAAAACCTATCAAACAGGCACTTCGGCGATTCTCCGAGCCCAATCATCAAGCCATGGGCGAGGAGCTTGCTAAACTACTCGAAGCCGGATTCATTCGTGACATTAAGCACCCCGAGTGGCTGGCTAATCTGGTTATGGTACCCAAGAAGGACAAATCCTAGCGCCTTTGCGTCGACTTCAAAGATGTTAACAAGGCTTGCCCTAAGGATCCTTTCCCCTTACCACGTATCATCTAGATCATCGATGCCACAGTGGGACATGACTCTTTATGTTTCTTGCATGCATATTTAGGGTACCATCAAATCAAGATGAATGAGTCAGATCAGGAAGGAACAACTTTCATAACGCCCTACAGGCCATTTTGTTTCAACACAATGTCGTTCGGACTAAAAAATGCCGGCGCAACCTATCAGCGCATGATTCAAACATTGTTGAAGGGCCATATTGGCAAAACAACTAAGTCCTATGTGGCCGATGTAGTCGTCAAAACCAAGGATGTCTGTCAGCTCGTCAAAGATCTCGGCGACATATTTGCCAGCCTCTGGGTATATCATATCAAGCTAAACCTAGAAAATACATCTTTGGAGTACCAGCAAGAAAATTGCTCGGATTCATCGTTTCCCATAGAGGAATCGAGGCCAATCCAGCCAAGATACGAACCCTCGCAGATTTGGCCATACCTACCAAACTAAAACACGTTCAAAAGCTCACCGGTTGCGTTGCCGCCCTCAGTCGATTCATATCATGACTAGGAGAGAAGGCTCTGCCGTTGCACAAACTCCTAAAATAGACAAAGAACTTCAAATGGACCAACGAGGTAGGGGATGCCCTAGAGGAAATTAAAAGGCTTCTTGCCACAAACCCCATACTTACGGCACCCGAGGTAGGTGAGTCGATGTTATTATACATTTCGGCTACTAACCATGTCGTCAGCGCTGTACTCGTGGTCGAACGGGACGCTGAAGGCCACAAGTTCCAAGTGCAACGACTCGTATACTATGTTTCCGAGGTATTGACCCCGTGTAAAACAAGGTATCCACACTATTAGAAAATTGCCTATGTTGTGTTCATGGCATCCCGGAAGCTGCAGCACTACTTTCAAGAGTGTTCCATCACAGTCTCATCCGAAGTCCCTCTCGATGACATCATTAATAATAGAGATGCAATAGGTTGCATCGCTAAGTGGGCCATTGAGCTACTACCCTTCGAAATCATGTTCCGCCCATGCCGAGCTATTAAATCCCAGATGCTGGCAGATTTCGTGTCCGAATGGACAGAGGCCAAACTCCCTAAGTAATACAACACATACTCCCATTGGACAATGTACTTTGACGGCTCTAAGATGTTGGCCTGGTTGGGTCTGGAGTAGTCCTCACCTCATTAACCGGTGACAATATACGGTATGTAGTGCAAATAATGTACATAGATTCAAGCAATGCGGCCAAATATGAGGCCCTGCTGCACGGATTGCAGATAGCGGCGTCTTATGGGAGGCCAATGACTAGAAGTCCGAGGTGACTCGAACCTTGCGATATCACAAGTCAATGGGGAGTTCGACGCCAAGGATCCAAAAATGACCTCATATCGAAACAATGTTTTGGCTATCTCGGACCGTTTTGAGGGACTGGAGTTTCACCGCGTTCCACGAGACAACAATCAAGCCGCTGATATACTCGCATGGATGGGATCCAAGTGTGACCCGGTCCCGGAAAATACATTTCTCGAGTGGCTCTTTAAGCCATTCGTGACTTGGCCAGGCGAAAACGTCGCCACAACCCCCGCGGACGCCGGCAAAATCAACTCCTCGCCATCCGAGGATGACGAAGGCATAATAGGAGGCTCGGCGGTTGAGCAAACATCCTCGGCACATGAAGTAATGGTGGTTTTTGCGCCATGGACCGAGCCCTTCCTCGGATTTAGTCCGTAATAAGCTGCCCGATGATCAAACCGAAGCAAGAAGGATAATTCACCGATCAAAGGTCTATCAGGTCCATGAAGGCGAGTTGTACAAAAGAACCGTTACGGGCGTCCTTCATAGATGCATATCCGAGGAGGAAGGCCACCTACTCCTTGCCGAAATACACTTCGGCATGAGTGGCTATCACGCCACAGCTGGAGCTTTAGTTAGCAAGGCTTTCCGAGCTGGATTTTATTGGCCTACTGCCAAAGAGGACACACAAACCCTGGTTCAGCGCTGCCCCGGCTATCAGGTCTTTGCCAACCAAAGTCATATGCCCCCACGGCTCTTCGGACCATCCCAATTACTTGGCCTTTTGTGATCTGGGGGCTCCACATGGTAGGCCCTCTTAAAGGGGGTTCAAACAGAAAGAAATACTTACTCGTCATGATCGATAAATTTACAAAGTGGATCAAGGCAAAGCCGGTAACAACAGCCGAAGCATCGCATGTCCTCGAGTTTATCTCGGGTGTAGTACACCGCTATGGTGTTCCCCATAGAATCATCACGGACAATGGCATGAATTTCATGGCCAAGGAAATCAAGGCATGGTGCGCAAAGATGGGCATTCAGCTCGACTATGCCTCTGTGTACTAATACGTCTCCAACATATCTATAATTTTTTATTGTTCCATGCAATTATAGTATCAATCTCGGATGTTTATTATGCAACTATATATCATTTTTTGGGACTAGTCTATTAACCTAGTGCCCAATGCCAGTTGCGATTTTTTTTGCATGTTTTTGGCTTTTCAGGAAAAAAAATACCAAACGGAGTCCAAGTGCTATAAAACTTTTTGATGGTTTTTTCTAGACCAAAGGGGACCCTACAAGCTTTGGGAGAAGACCTGTCGAGCCACGAGGGAGCAACAAGCTCGGGAGGCGCGCCCCCCAGGCTTTTGGGCCCCTCGTGGCACCTATTGACCTAAATCCAGTGCTATAAATTCCCAAATATTCCCTGTACATCAGAGAGCCACCCAAAATACTTTTTTCCACCGCCGCAAGTTTTTGTTCTCGCGAGATCCCATCTGGAGGCCTTCTCCGGTACTCTGCCGGAGGGGGAATCGATCACGAAGGGCTTCTACATCAACCTTGCTACCCCTCCAATGATGTGTGAGTAGTTTACCACAGACCTATGAGTCCATAGCTAGTAGCTAGATGGCTTCTTCTCTCTCTTTAATCTTCAATACAATGTTCTCCTTGATGTTCTTGGAGTTCTATTCGATGTAATCCTTTTTTGCGGTGTGTTTGTTGGGATCCGATGAATTGTGAGTTTATGATCAGATTTTCCATGAATATTATTTGAGTCTTCCCTGAACTCTTTCATGCATGATTGTTATAGCTTCGTATTTCTCTTCGATCTATCCATTTGGTTTGTCCAACTAGATTGATTTATCTTGCAATGGGAGAGGTGCTTTGTGATATGTTCGATCTTGCGTTGCTCAATGCCAGAGACAGAAAGGGACATCACACATATTTGCATCATTCCATTAAGGATAAAAAATGGGTTTTATTCATATTGATTGGATTTACTTTGTCTACATCATGTCATCTTGCTTAAGGCATTACTCTGTTTTTTATGAACTTAATACTCTAGATGCATGATGGATAGCGGTTGATGTCTGGAGTAATGGTAGTAGATGCAGGCAGGAGTCGGTCAACTTGTCTCGGACATGATGCAAATATACATGATCATTGTCTTGGATATCGCCATGATTATTCGCTTTTCTATCAATTGCCCAACAGTAATTTGTTTACCCGTTGTATGCTATGTTCAAGAGAGAAGCCTCTAGTGAAAACTATGGCCCCCGGGTCTATTTTTATCATATATTAAAATCCAAAAATACATTGCTGCAATTTTATTTACTTTATTCTATTTTGTGTTTTTTTATCTATCTATCACTATGAGATTTGATCCTTGCAATTAACCGCCAAGGGATTGACAGCCCCTTATTTGTGTTGCGTGCAAATATTTGTTATTTTGTGTGTAGGTACTGCTAATGAGGTGTTGCGTGGTTCTCCTACTGGATTGATAACCTTGGTTCTTAACTGAGGGAAATACTTATCTCTACTATACTGCATCATCCTCTCCTCTTCGAGCAAATCCCAACGCTGCTCACAAGTAGCAGGAAGAATTTCTTGTGCCGTTGCCGGGGAGACTTCATCAACATCTATCAAGTACCATCGCATAAACTTTCATCTCCTTGCATTTACATTATTTGTCATTTGCCTCTCGTTTTCATCTCCCCCACTTCTAAGACGTTTTGACAAAAACACAAAAATATTTTTTGTTTGCCTTTTTGCTTGTTTGCTTGCTTGAAATTGTTATCATGGCTGAGTTTGTCATTGAAAAGAGTGAGGATGGTAAAACTCCTAAAGTTAAAATTCCCACAAATTTATATGCTAAAACTTTTGTGACGGGGCATGGGAATATCATAGGAAAAGGTATTATCCAAGAATTCTTTAATTGCACGGGAACATTGGTTTGTGATGATATTCGTATTCTTAAAAGAACCAAAAACTATGCCGATGCTATTTCCGAACTTGTTCTTAAACTTGAGAGAAGATTTATTCGCGCCCATCCTACTTTGCAAAGGTTGTTTAATGAGCTGTTGGTTATAAACAATCCTAAGGCTGAGAAGATAGCTACCCTCATCCTCATGAATGAATTTGATTATATAGTGTGAGAAGCTAGAGAGATCTTTGATTTTTACAATATGAATCATGAAAAAGGTGATAGATGAGATATTGTACAAAGAAAATTACTTGTTGAGATATTTATTTCGCGATGATCACATTTTTGATGAGAATGCCATAAAGGAAGTCCCACCTTTAAACATAATCCAACAAATTTTCAATGGTATTAATAAACAGTATTCTTCGATTATAAAAGGGAACTTTAGGATAGTGAGCTTAATAATGCTAAAATTTTGATTGATGATGTTTTCCATGTTATCTTTAAAAAGCTTCCTAATAAAAACACATCTAAAGATGAGAAGAAGAAAGATGACAACACTTCAAACTATGCAATACGCCTAGCTAGGGGCGTAAAACAATAGCGCTAGTTGGGAGGCAATCCAATAGTTAACTTATTTTTCTTGTTTATTTTCCTATTTTCTGGTGTGCACACAATTATGCTACTGTTATGGTTGTGTTTTTATGTTTAAATTAGTGTCTGTGCCAAGTAAAGCTTTTATGATAATTTGGATGATAGTTGATTTGATTCTGTGAAAAAACGGAAACTTCTGCGTCCAGTACTAGAGTTCTCCAAATTCACTGGAACGTGGAAGAATTTTTGAATTGTTTACACATGATTGATATACAAATTTCACACGTTGTCCTAATTTTTTAAATTTTTTGGAGTTACAGAAGTGTTCTGTTTTTGACAGTTTCTGTTTTTGTTGCACTGTTTGCTTGTTTTGATGAATCTATGGATTGTATTAGGGGGTATAAGCCAAGGTGAAATTAGAACACAGTAGGTATTATGCAATAATAAAATATGAATGGGTTTACAACACTACCTAAAGTTTGTGATTTGGTTGTTATACTACTGGATCTCACGAAGGTTTATGTTGAGTTTTGTGTGCTAAAGTTTTCAAGTTTTGAGTGAGATCACGATGGATGAAGGAATAAGGAATGGCAAGAGCCTAAGCTTGGGATGCCCGAGGCACCCCAAGGTAATATTTAAGGACTGCCAAGCATCTAAGCTTGGGGATGCCCCGAAAGGTATCCCCTCTTTCTTCTACCAACTATCGGTAATATTACTTGGAGCTATATTTTTATTCATCACATGATATGAGTTTTGCTTGGACTGTCGTGTATTATATGAGTCTTTTCTTTGTTTGCTTTTTAGTTTGCCACAATCATCTTTGCTGGGCACACCTTTTTGAGAGGGACACACATTATTCGTGCTTTGTTAGAATACTCTATGTGCCTCACTTATATCTTTTGAGCTAGGCAGTTGCTCTAGTACTTCACTTATATCTTTTAGAGCACGACGGTGGTTGTATTTTAAAGAAATAGTTGCACTCTCATGCTTTACTTATATCATTTTGACAGTTGATAAATAGTAATGGCAATTAGCATGGGTTATGAATTTGGTCCTAATATGATAGGTATTAAAGAGGGATATAATAAAAACTTTCATGTAGATCACTGAATATGACAAGTTTGATTCCTTGCAATAGTTTTGCGATATAAAATAGTAATATGTTGGTTGTGCTAGTGATTAATTGTAGGTTAGTAAGAATATTGGTGTTAAGGTTTGTGATTCCTGAAGCATGCACGTATAGTCTCTTTGTAACATCCCAAATTTTCAATTTGGAATGTTTTACAATTATTAGCTAAGCATCTATGCATTTTGTTTGAATTGAGTGGCATTTGGAAATTTCATAGGCATTTGAGTTTTATCTGACTTTGAATTCAACTTGGCATTTGAAATTTATTTCAAAAATCCCTGACAAATACTTGTTAAAAAGTATGAGAGGAGCTAACATGACACTCCAAAAAGTCAGAAGAAAACAACGCAAAAGTTTTGAATTCAAATTTGAGTTTCATTTGGATTTTTTTCTAAAAAATGTTTTTTATAAAGTTTTTATTTAGCCTCTGAAAAATAGTTCATCTTGTAGGATTTATTTTTCTGAATTTTTTGATATATATATATGTCCTATATAAAAATATTTTTATTTTCTATCTATATTTTTTTTCTCTGTCAAAAAAAAAACAGCCACGGGCCATGGAAGGCTCGGCCTTCCTCACGACCACCTGGTCCTCTTCTTCCTTGAGCGTTCATGGCAGAGGCAGGATGCACGTACGCATCACATCTCCACCCAGCACCCCACCCCTCCCCTCGCCCCGAAACTCCTCTGAACGGAACCCCCTCGCCGCCCTCTACCCCTTCCCCTTCACTAGTGTGCCTTAATGCCCCCTGTAATGGCCATTAGAAGCTCAAGTAACAGCCACCATTAACATCATAAAATCCGACGACGTCCTGCTCACCTCTGGCTTCCCCTGACCCTCTATAAAAGCCCACGGAGATGCCCAAATTCCCCTCGTCCGAAGCCCTCTCCTTCTGGAGCTTTTCCCCTTCCCTAACCTCGCCAATTGCTCACCGGAGTTCGTGGATTCCGGTAGCTTCTCCACCATGCCAGGAGACGATACCGACCCCGCGGCACTGCTCCTCGGATCCGCCTCACGTTGCTCTTCACCGTCCCGCACGCGTCCTTCACGGAAACACACCGTGTGACGCCCCCGGCTCAATCGTGCACTAATCATACACGCAAATGCACACGATCAAGCCTAAGGACTCACGAGAAGATATCACAACACAACTCTAAAACATAAACAAAGTCATACATGCTTTATATTACAAGCCAGGGGCCTCGAGGGCTCGAATACATAAGCTTGTGTACAAGCATCAGCGGAAGCATCAGATATCTGAGTACAGATATAAAAGAAAGCACAGAAAGACCTTTAGAAATGCGGGGCAAAATAAAACACTACGATCGAAAGGCGTAGGCCTCCTTCCTGGGACCCTCCGAACCTACTCCTGGTCGTCAGCCAACTCGTAGTAGTATCCATCCTCTGGGTAATAGTAGTAGTCGATTGACGGGGCATCTGTCTCAGGGGGCTCCGTCCTCTGGTCACAACAAACTGATATGGGGAGAAAAGGAAAACAAAGCAACCGTGAGTACTCTGAAGTACTCAGCAAGCAAGGATCTACACTACATATGCAACATTATCAAAGAGTGGCTGTATATGTGGACTGGGCTGCAGAAATGCCAGAATAGAGAGAAGGCCTAGTCCTATCGAAGACTAGCATCTTCAGCGGTCTTGCAGCAATAGAAGAGAGTAGAACAGTACAATATAAAGTAGTAATAATGTTATCAACCTCACCCAGAGATCCTTTCTCGACTCCCTGAGAGAAAGTAATCCCAGAGCCATACTGTCATCAACCTCGTCCAGAGATCCCTTCTCGACTCCCTGCGAGAAGCAATCCCAGAGCCATAGTATCCAATTTAGTTGTATCGATCGGGATACAACTCCAAGTGTCCGTTACCGAGGATCCGGCTATGCATAGATTAGTTCTTCCCTGCAGGAGTGCACCAACTTACCCACCACGCTCGCTTAACTCCGGCCGGACTCACTTTTTCAAGTCATGCCCGGCCTCGGCCAAACGACACACCGCAACCCTACCTACAGCTCAGCAGAGAGGTCCCCGCCGGTCTACATCCTAAGCGCAAGGGGGTCTTGGGCCATCGCCCCTCGCCCTTCGGGTCATTGCGCACATGGCTCAGATCCAAGCACCACCTCTGTCGTGAATGGCGCCAATCACTCCATGCCGCACTGCTGAACTGGACGTCTGACAGAGCTTTCGGCTGATGCATACGATGCAGAACGCCCATACTATGCCCACGTGGTGGTTAGTGCTATCGGGCCAAAGGCCCACTCAGATCACATATCCAAACTGTTAGTACCTTGGGGATGCGGTAATGAGCAGAGACTCACAATCGACGTGACCCCATCGCCCCATCTCGAGGACTTGCGGCAAGGGCCAAGAATGCCCGGCCACGCCTCGTATCCATCACACGGGCACCACATCGGCACCCGTCTTCACAACACTCGCC
Source organism: Thinopyrum elongatum (assembly GCA_011799875.1). Taxonomy (NCBI): domain Eukaryota; kingdom Viridiplantae; phylum Streptophyta; class Magnoliopsida; order Poales; family Poaceae; genus Thinopyrum; species Thinopyrum elongatum. The sequence continues at coordinate 528,585,783 of CM022303.1, read as the reverse complement.
TCTTAGGCGCACGCGGGTACCCCTTAGGGTTGACCCGCCTATCCAAGTAACAGTGTAAAGTCCAAGTATCTGTGTGTCCATAACATCATGGGAATCCGAGGTATCACCCTCGTTGGATTCCTACTCGATGTATCCGTTAAGGTGAACTCGGAGGAATCACCCTCAATGGGTTCACACTTGAGGTGTTGTACGACGGCGTCGTTATCGGAAGTGGTGAAGGAGGAATCACCCTCGATGACCACGACCGAATAGCTATTCTACAGAGTTAACATCAGAAGTGCTACAAGAGGTTTCACCCTCGGCACTCGATAATAACGTTGCAGTGTCGTTACAACTAAGGGGGGGTGATGTGCGGTGCCAGGGCCTAGTCTTCAGTCCCGTTGATTGGGTCTTCTGATAATCCAGCGGGGCAGTCGGGATAAGTGGGGTCACTGATAGGTCTCTACCCAGCCTATACTAGACAGTTTAGGGTGAGCAGGTAAGGTTTCAATAGCAGGTTACAATAAACAGGCTATGCATCAGAATAGGTAAAGCAATAGCGGCAGCAATTCTAATGCAAGCATGAGAAAATAGAATGGGTGATATCGGGATGGTCAAAGGGGGGGCCTGCCTGGTTGCTCGGCGGCAAGGGCAAGGTCGTCAACGGTGGCGTCCGGCTCCGGAGCTGCGTCAGTCTCGGGGACTATGTCGGTACCGGAATCTACCGGAAAGAAGTAACGGAGGGGAAGCACAATAAATAACAGAGCAATCAAAGCATCACAAAGCGTAGCATGGCAAATACGCAGTGCTAGGGGTGACCTAACATATGGTTGCACGTCACCGAGGAAGGGGGAATCCATCCGGGAATGTTTTCCCGGTTCCGGACATTTGTCAGACAGATGACCGGAGGGGAACGGTTACATGTTCGGATAGTTAGGGATGTGTGATGGACGAACGGACCGCGTATTCGGATTCGTCTCGAAATTCTGAGCATTTTTCATATATAAATTATTTTCATCGGAGTTACGGTTTAAAAGATATGATTTTCTAAAGTTTTTATTAATTTCTGGAATTTATTTAATTATTTAAATCAACATTATCCAGAACAGTGTTTGGTGATGTCAGCATGACATAATGGTGATGTCAGCAGTCAACAGCCGGCTGACCAGAGTCAAACCTGACATGTGGGGCCCACATGTCAGTGACTCAGTCAATTAAACAGAGTCAGCTTAATCTATTTAAACTAATTAGCAGGGGGGCCCAGCAGTCAGTGGGTAATTAGTGTTCTAATTAATTTATTTATTTAATTAACCAATTATTTATTTAATAAAACATTTTACCGAGCAGGACCCACATGTCATAGACAAAGGGCCCGCCCAGTCAGCGTTGACCCTGGTCAACTGGGGCCAGGGGGCCCACGGGCAGTGACACTGGGGCTGGGGGCCCACGTGCCACGTCGGCGACGTCGCCGGATCAGCGCCGGCGAGCGCCGGACGCGGCCGAGAGCTCCGGCGAGCTCGGAAACGTGATACGGGGCATCATTTCGCGCGCTCTCTAGCTCTCTGGAACGAGCAGACGGAACCGCGTGCGGTGGTGGGGTGCACGGCGGCAGGGGAGGCCGGGGTTGAGCAGGGTGACGGCGTTGGCGGACGGCGGCGTCCGGGGGGGGTGAGGAAAACGCAGCAGCAGCACATGCGCGAACAAACCAACTACGCCGCGAGGCCCTACGCGATGCGGGGAAACTAGCGGACACGGCCACGGGACCATTTGGTCACCGACGATGCGTCGGCGGCGAGCTCCGCGGCGTCCAGTACGGCCACGAATGGAGCGGCGGCTACGGCGAGGGGAAGAACGCAGGGAGAGAGGGAGAGGGAAGAAAAGCTCACAGCGCCCTGCAGACGTGCTAGCGTGGGCTCGGTGAAGACTCGGGGCGGCAGATCGACGACGGCGATCTTCGGCGTCCGAGAGGGGAGGCGAGGTCGTGGGCGAAGAGGCAGGGGCTCCCGGCTTGAATGCAGGGGTGTAGGAGGCGTAGCCGGCGACGGGGAGGCCGGTGGGCACGTCGGAGAAGCGAGTGGAGCTCGGTGGCCGCGAGCTCAATGGAGCACGCCCATGGCTGCGCTCGGTCTGGGGTGGAGAGGAAGGGAGAGGGAGGAGCCAGAGGGGCCAGGGGTGCACGGGGCTCTGCCCTTTATCCACGGCGAGCGCGGCGACGCGCTGTCGTGCAGCGAGGGAGGGGGGCTGGGCTCGGGGGCGCGCGCGCACGCTAGTTGTTCGACAGCGCGCCTGCGGCGTCAGGGGTAGGGGGAGGGGGGGCTAGTTGGGCTGGGCCGACTCTGTGCACTGGCGGTCCGGCACAGTGGGCTTCTTCTCTCTTTTCTATTTTCCTTTTCTTTTCTGTTTTGTTTGCCTTTTGTCTTTTGTTTTTAATTCAAATGACTTTTGTATTTTATGAAACTTGCCCAAATATTCACAGTGTAATATTAGACATTGTTAGAAAATGGTTTGGAGTACAAATGATTTTATCTCTATTTTATTTAATTGCAAAAGGGTTAAATAACTCTGTTTTGTGGTTGTTAGAGTCACATAATTTATCTAGTATATGTTGAATATAACTTTAGAATTGTCTCTGGATTATTTACAATATTATGAACAATTTAGTTTTTCAAATTTGAACAACTTTTATTTTCACTTTCAGTTTAATTTCCATTTGAATTTGAATTTCAAAAAGGGATATGTTACTAATGATGATTAAGCACTGTTGATCATGATGCCTTGGCATAATCAAAAGGGAATTACTGTGGCTAACCACTGGGGGTGTTACAAATCTCCTCCACTAACAAGAATTCTCGTCCCAAGAATTAAGAGGTAGACGGGAAAAGATCGGGGTATTCCGCACGAAGATTATCCTCGCGTTCCCAAGTGGCTTCATCTTCAGTATGATATGACCACTGCACCTTGAGGAACTTGGTAACCTTCTGACGGGTCCGACGTTCAGCTTCATCGAGAATGCGGATCGGATGCTCCTTATAAGATAGATCATCTTGCAATTCGAGCATTTCGTGATCCACTGCTCGGTGCGGAGATTCCTTGAAGCATTTATGAAGTTGCGACACATGAAAGACGTCGTGGATATGAGAGAATTGCGACGGCAATTCCAATTTATATGCCACCTGACCACGTCTAGTAATAATGCGGAAAGGACCAATGTAGCGCGGAGCAAGCTTGCCCTTGATTCCAAAACGGTGAGTGCCCTTCATAGGAGTGACACGTAGATAAGCTTGATCACCAGGTTGATAAGTCAAACCCCATCGTTTGCGATCATAGTTGCTCTTCTCGCGGTATTCCTGGAAGTTCTTCTGGAAAGACATCTTGAAAATCATGAACAACTGGAACGTTCTCGATGCCTTCAAGAGGTGAAGCATTCAATGCATTCAGGACATAAATCTGAGCTTCGGCGTTCTGCACTGTTCGAGCTGAGTATCTGACTGTCTGACCAGAAGGGTGTGTGAGGCGGACTATTTCAGTGGCACAGTCAATCAAAGCTTTATGAGGCTTCAACTAGTCCATATCCAGAATAATGTCTATATTGGAGGTCTTGAGAGCAATGAGAGAAATGGGGAACATCAATCCTCCGATAACAATGTGGTTACCGTGGCTTACCATGGTAGTTTGCCAATTAGCCCCAGGTGACTGGATTACGAATGGAGTGGACATCTCCTCGAAAAGTATATCATGGCTTCGAGCAAAACTTTTGGACATGAAGGAGTGCGATGCTCCAGAATCAAAGAGGACTAAAGCTGGGATTGAATTCACTAGAAGGGTGCCCATCACAATCTTGGGGTCCTGTCGAGCTTCTTCAATGTTGACTTGGTTGACATGAACAAGTTGACTAGCAGGTAGTCTAGTTTCAACATTCCTAGAAGGATGTTTTCGACAGCTCTTCCTACAACCAGCAGAAGGACGTGATGCGTGTTGAGGCTGACTCTGACGGCAGTTGATAGTACGGTGCCCTGGCTGTCCACACTGGTGGCACAGACCATCATTATGGGGAAAAACACCAACATTGGGTTGTCCACTTGCGATGTTCAGTTGTCTTGGTGGTGGAGGCAGACGAGGTGCAGCATAAGATGGCCTGGGTACAGGGGCAGGTCGGTGATGAACATTGTGCGGAATCCACACTCGACGTTTCTGAACGGGCTGACCCGAAGACGAGCCGACATCTTGAGTACGCTTGAGCAACTCCTGGTATTTAGTCAGAGCTGTTTCAACTTGGAAAGATTTGCTGACAAGCGTTGCGAAGTCTGTGCAATCATGGACATCAAGTGCAAGGTTTATATCAGTACGTAGTCCTTCACGGAATTTCTCCTGCTTGCGAGTGTCAGTGTCGACGTCATCCGCAACATAGCGGGATAATTCAAGGAATTTCCTCTGATATTCCTCCACAGTCATTTTGCCCTGTGAGAGTTTGCGGAACTCCTGCTTCTTCTGGTCCATCAGACCTTGAGGAATGTACCGTGCATGAAAAGCTGACTGGAATTCCCGCCAAGTGGTTATTGCTTCAGCAGGCAACATACCCTTGTGGCTTTCCCACCAGTGAGCAGCTGATCCCCTTAGGTGATACGTCGCATAGGTGACGTAACTGTCAGGTATAACATTGGCCAACTTCATCTGGAAGGAAATGTCACGGAGCCAATCATCAGCATCCATTGGATCAGTCGAGCTGCGAAAAGTGGACGGATTGAGGCGCACGAATTCTGGCAGAGTTATTGGTGTAGGCTGTTGATGAGCATTCTGGTTTGGGAACTGAGCCAATATCCCGGTCATAACCTGACGGTTCAGTTTAAATTGCTGCATCATTGCGGCAATAGAAGGTGGAGGTGGAGGATCGTCAGCCATCCTGCCAAATCAACAGGGGCAGTTTAGCAAGAAGAACTGCAGGTGTATGGAATGATTCATGAAGTAACACGCACAATAGAAGGAGGTGTAGTAGATACTTCATCCTATTCGCACCAGACATTCGAATCCACACATAGCCTCGATTACAATCCGGCAATACGACAGTTGAAAGGGGAAGGCTAGACAACTAGGCAGCGCAGGCACGCGGCAAGGAAGTACACAACGAGACATAGCAATGGCTACATCAACGTCGGAGAAAACTATTGGAGCGAGGAATCTGCAAGTGACAAAACAAGGTGCCCTCGATAAGAGGATCCTACAAACAAAACCTGGCCCGCAATCTTGAAGGAAGGGGGGAAATTTTCAGAACACCGAGTGCATGTGATCACGAGAACCTAATGTTGGAGTTAGTAAAATTTTAACCCGAATAGAAGAGAGAACAGAGTCCCAGAGTAAAGGTCGAGGAGTAAAAGATCCTAATACCACCCATTTGGCGATGTGGGCCGTAAGCCACACAGCCATGTTAGTAAAATAGTTTTGGACCACTAGACTCAACTTCGGCCAAGGGGTTGGAAAGGGGGTTCCTACAGTCAGTCGGCTCTGGTACCAACTTGTGACGCCCCCGGCTCAATCGTGCACTAATCATACACGCAAATGCACACGATCAAGCCTAAGGACTCACGGGAAGATATCACAACACAACTCTAAAACATAAACAAAGTCATACAAGCTTTATATTACAAGCCAGGGGCCTCGAGGGCTCGAATACATAAGCTTGTGTACAAGCGTCAGCGGAAGCATCAGATATCTGAGTATAGATATAAAAGAAAGCACAGAAAGACCATTAGAAAGGTGGGGCAAAATAAAATACTATGACCGAAAGCGCGTAGGCCTCCTGCCTGGGATCCTCCGAACCTACTCCTGGTCGTCAGCCAACTCGTAGTAGTATCCATCCTCGGGGTAATAGTAGTAGTCGATCGACGGGGCATCTATCTCAGGGGGCTCCGTCCTCTGGTCACGACAAACTGATATGGGGAGAAAAGGAAAACAAAGCAACCGTGAGTACTCAGAAGTACTCAGCAAGCAAGGATCTACACTACATATGCAACATTATCAAAGAGTGGCTGTATATGTGGACTGGGCTGCAGAAATGCCAGAATAGAGAGAAGGCCTAATCCTATCGAAGACTAGCATCTTCAGCGGTCTTGCAGCAATAGAAGAGAGTAGAACAATACAATATAAAGTAGTAATAATGTTATCAACCTCACCCAGAGATCCTTTCTCGACTCCCTGCGAGAAAGTAATCCCAGAGCCATACTGTCATCAACCTCGTCCGGAGATCCCTTCTCGACTCCCTGCGAGAAGCAATCCCAGAGCCATAGTATCCAATTTAGTTGTATCGATCGGGATACAACTCCGAGTGTCCGTTACCGAGGATCTGACTATGCATAGATTAGTTCTTCCCTGCAGGGGTGCACCAACTTACCCACCACACTCGCTTAACTCCGGCCGGACACACTTTTCCGGGTCATGCCCGGCCTCGGCCAAACGACACACCGCAACCTTACCTACAGCTTAGCAGAGAGGTCCCCGCCGGTCTACATCCTAAGCGCAAGGGGGTCTTGGGCCATCGCCCCTCGCCCTCCGGGTCATTGCGCACATGGCTCAGATCCAAGCACCACCTCTGTCGTGAATGGCGCCAATCACTCCATGCCGCACTTCTGAACTGCTGAGTACAGATATAAAAGAAAGCACAGAAAGACCTTTAGAAAGGTGGGCCGAGAATGCCCGGCCACGCCTCGTATCCATCACTCGGGCACCACACCGGCACCCGTCTTCACAACACTCACCTCTTAGGCGCACACAGGTACCCCTCAGGGTCGACCCGCCTATCCAAGTAACAGTGTAAATTCCAAGTATCCGTGTGTCCATAACATCAGGGGAATCCGAGGTATCACCCTCGTTGGATTCCTACTCGATGTATCCGTCAAGGTGAACTCGGAGGAATCACCCTCAATGGGTTCACACTTGATGTGTTGTACGATAGCGTCGTTATCGGAACTGGTGAAGGAGGAATCACCCTCGATGACCACGACCGAATAGCTATTCCACAGAGTTAACATCAGAAGTGCTACAAGAGGTTTCACCCTCGGCACTCGATAATAACGCTGCAGTGTCGTTACAACTAAGGGGGGGGGGTGATGTGCGGTGCCGGGGCCTAGTCTTCAGTCCCGTTGATCGGGTCTTCTGATAATCTAGCGGGCAGTCGGGATAAGTGGGGTCACTGATAGGTCTCTACCCAGCCTATACAAGACAGTTTAGGGTGAGCAGGTAAGGTTTCAATAGCATGTTACAATAAAGAGGCTATGCATCAGAATAGGTAAAGGAGTAGCAGCAGCAATTCTAATGCAAGCATGAGAAAATAGAATGGGTGATATCGGGATGATCAAAGGGGGGGCTTGCCTGGTTGCTCGGCGGCAAGGGCAAGGTCGTCAACGGTGGCGTCGGGCTCCGAAGCTGCGTCAGTCTCGGGGACTACGTCGGTACCGGAATCTACCGGAAAGAAGTAATGGAGGGGAAGCACAATAAATAATAGAGCAATCAAAGCATCACAAAGCGCAGCATGGCAAATATGAGGTGCTAGGGGTGACCTAATGTATGGTTGTACGTCACCGGGGAAGGGGGAATCCATCCGGGAATGTTTTCCCGGTTCCGGACATTTGTCAGACAGATGACCGGAGGGGAACGGTTCCATGTTCGGATAGTTAGGGACGTGTGACGGACGAACGGACCACGTTCTCGGATCCGTCTCGAAATTCTGAGCATTTTTCATATATAAATTATTTTCATCGGAGTTACGGTTTAAAAGATATGATTTTCTAAAGTTTTTATTAATTTCTGGAATTTATTTAATTATTTAAATCAACATTATCCAGAACAGTGTTGGGTGACGTCAGCATGACATAATGGTGACATCAGCAGTCAACAGCCGGCTGACCAGAGTCAAACCTGACATGTGGGGCCCACATGTCAGTGACTCAGTCAATTAAACAGAGTCAGCTTAATCTATTTAAACTAATTAGCAGGTGGGGCCCAGCAGTCAATGGGTAATTAGTGTTCTAATTAATTAATTAATTTATTTAACCGATTATTTATTTAATAAAACGTTTTACCGAGCGGGACCCACATGTCATAGACACAGGGCCCGCCCAATCAGCGTTGACCCTGGTCAACTGGGGCCAGGGGGCCCACGGGCAGTGACACTGGGGCTGGGGCCCACGTGCCACGTCGGTGACGTCGCCGGATCAGCGCCGGCGAGCGCCGAATGCGGCCGAGAGCTCCGGCGAGCTCGGAAACGTGATACGGGGCATCATTTCGCGCGCTCTCTAGCTCTCTCGAACGAGCAGACGGAGCCGCGTGCGGTGGTGGGGTGCACGGCGGCAGGGGAGGCCGGGGTTGAGCAGGGCGACGGCGTTGGCGGACGGTGGCGTTCGGGGGGTTGAGGAAAACGCAGCAGCAGCACGCGCGCGAACAAACCAACTACGCCGCGAGGCCCTACACGATGCGGGGAAACTAGCGGACACGGCCACGGGACCATTTGGTCACCGACGATGCGTCGGCGGCGAGCTCCGCGGCGTCCAGTATGGCCATGAATGGAGCGGCGGCTACGGCGAGGGGAAGAACGCAGGGAGAGAGGGAGAGGGAGGAAAAGCTCACAGCGCCCTGCAGACGTGCTAGCGTGGGATCGGCGAAGACTCGGGGCGGCAGATCGACGGCGGCGATCTTCGGCGTCCGAGAGGGGAGGCGAGGTCATGGGCGAAGAGGCAGGGGCTACCGGCTCGAATGCAGGGGTGTAGGAGGCGTAGCCGGCGACGGGGAGGCCGGTGGGCACGTCGGAGAAGCGAGTGGAGCTTGGTGGCCGTGAGCTCAACGGAGCGCGCCCATGGCTGTGCTCGGTCTGGGGTGGAGAGCAAGGGAGGAAGGGAGAGGGAGGAGCCAGAGGGGCCAGGGGTGCACGGGGCTCTGCCCTTTATCCACGGCGAGCGCGGCGACGCGCTGTTGTGCAGCGAGGGAGGGGGGCCGGGCTTGGGGGCGCGCGCGCACGCTAGCTGTTCGACATCGCGCCTGCGGTGTCAGGGGGTAGGGGGAGGGGGGCTAGTTGGGCTGGGCCGACTCTGTGCACTGGCGGTCCGGCACAGTGGGCTTCTTCTCTCTTTTCTATTTTCCCTTTCTTTTTTGTTTTGTTTGCCTTTTGTCTTTTGTTTTTAATTCAAATGACTTTTGTATTTTATGAAACTTGCCCAAATATTCACAGTGTAATATTAGACATTGTTAGAAAATGGTTTGGAGTACAAATGATTTTATCTCTATTTTATTTAATTGAAAAAGGGTTAAATAACTCTGTTTTGTGGTTGTTAGAGTCACATAATTTATCTAGTATATGTTGAATATAAATTTAGAATTGTCTCTGGATTATTTACAATATTATGAACAATTTAGTTTTTCAAATTTGAACAACTTTTATTTTCACTTTCAGTTTAATTTCCATTTGAATTTGAATTTCAAAAAGGGATATGTTACTAACGATGATTAAGCACTGTTGATCATGATGACTTGGCATAATCAAAAGAAAATTACTATGGCTAACCACTGGGGGTGTTACACACCGGAGCCGCCTTCTTCCTCGTTGCCGGCGACAAGTCTGGTGAGCACCCAGCCATGGGTTTCCAGCCAATCAGAGAGCGCCACTTGGCATCTGGCCGAATTTTTTCTCTTTTTCCAGTATTTTTCCAATCTCAGATTCTATACCAATTCTTCTTTCTAGTATATCTTTTAATCTATAGATCCGATTTAGTTGATTCTTTTTCCTACTAGTTCATAAAAATATCCTCTATCCAGAGAACCAAACGAAAAATAGTTTTGCAAGTTTTAAAATTTGAATTCAAACAGATTTGAATTCAAACTTCGTTAGGCCATACCTTGAGTTTCGTAACTCCGTTTTGGGTGATTCTTTTTGCAAATAAAAGCTTGTGATGTGTACTTTCTGTTAAAACCAAAACCTTATATTTTTACTGCTGTAAAAATTATGTTTTGTACAGAAACTTTAGTTGGTTGTTTTTAGAGTTTTTCAAAGTCTTTTATTTGTTTTCTTTTTGGATCTTTGCTTGTATGCTTATGTATGTTATTGTTTTCTTACGCTAGATCATCCAGAGTGCGAAGCTTGCTATTACGAATGTTTAGAGTTCAACGAACATCAGCAAGGCAAGTTCACACTTTGATCATAATTTTCAATACCCAGTTTTTACTATGCATTAGTTTCACCCTCAAAGATTGCATGAGTAGGATTGGGAACATGTGGTTATGCTTTGTAGTTCATGTGGTAGGAACCTATGACCTTTGATAACCCCGGGAATATTCGTTATGTCATATATTGCTTAGCCATGCTCATAGACGGGGATTGGTATGTGTGATCCATGCAAGTTGCGAGGGATAATAATTTTGGGACAACTTAAGGTGGCAACCCTAATACACATCTGGGTGGATTGTTTGGGGCACCTGGAGAAACTAGTGCTTGCCCAAGGGGATCCCGGAGTACCCGTGCGATTACCCTAGGTCCGCCACCCAGGCTCAAAGGAATCATAAGATATTTTATGCCTAGAAACTTCCGTGTGCAGCCACAAGCCATTATGGGCACTGGCATAGTTGACTAAGTTGTGTGACCTCTTTCCATGGTAGACTAGCTGATGTAGGGGAAAGTAGGTGTACTGGTCTACCCAGGGTTTAGAGGAAATACTTCAGAAAGACTATGTCTCGATCTTCCGATCATGGAGGTGGTCGAGTCTTATGGGGAAAAGTGCGCAAACCTCTGCAGAGTGTACAAACTAATCATGATTAGCCGTGTCCCCGATTATGGACAACTTGAGTATCTAGAAGTGAATTATTGGTTGTTCTCATCACTCTTTTTAATGAAATTATTGGGTTACTAATAACTTTGGAAATTTTGGGATTGAGTTGGAGGAACCTTCTCAATAATGGCATTTTAATTTAGTAGTAATTAAAAATTTATTCCTTTGTTGTAGGGAAAAATTAGCTTTATGCAGAATTAAACTTAGAGCCTCCACCAGCCAGATATGCATGTAGTGATAAATATTGTTCATTATTTTTCTATGGTGTGAAACTGCCAGCATATTCCATGTGCTGACCTACACGGCTGCAACGTCTCATGTTGCAGACTTTTCCGACGAGGATTAAAGGTGCGATAGGTCGTTGTTCTGCACTCAGTTTGCCGTGGAGTTGGATGGACACATTTACCTTCGATGCTTCCGCAGTTATTTTTAATTAGATGGCCTTTGGCCATGTTATTGTAATAAATACTCTTTTGAGGACCTCGATGTAATAAAGTGTGTGATTGAACTCTGTTATAATTCCTCGAGTATTGTGTGTGTCAGCATACCGATCCAGGGATGACACTTAAGCACAGAGACTTCGATCCTTTTGGGTCGGGTCGCTACACTCTTGTTATGCTAAGAAGTGGGAGCATGATTTATTATTGATTGTCTTCCTTATGAGTGGCGGCCGGGGATGAGCGACGGTCTTTTCCTACCAATCTATCCCCTTAGGGGCATGCGTAGTAGTACTTTGCTTCGAGGGCTAATAAACTTTTGTAATAAGTATCTGAGCTCTTTATGACTAATGTGAGTCCATGGATTATACGCACTCTCACCTTTCCGAAATTACTAGCCTCTTCAGTACTGTTCATTGCCCTTTCTCACCTCGAGATTTGGTGCAAACTTCCCTCTTGCATCCAAACCCCAGGATATTATACACTCTATCATACATAAGCCTCCTTATATTCCTCAAAATAGCCACCATACCTACCTATTATGGCATTTCCATAGCCATTCTGAGATATATTGTCATGCAACTTCCACCGTTCTATTACACATCATCATTGTCATAATGCTTTGAATGATCATATAACTGACATAGTATTTGTGGCTCAGCCACCGTTCATCATTTTTTATATATGTTATGCTAGATCATTGCACATCCTGGTACAATGCCAGAGGCATTCATATAGAATCATATTTTGTTCTAGTATTGAGTTGTAAGTAAATAGAAGTGCGATGATCATCATTATTCATTATTAGAGCATTGTCCCAAGTGAGGAAAGGATGATGGAGACTATGATTCCCCCACAAGTCAGGATGATACTCCAGACGAAAGAAAAAAAAAGAAAAAAGAAAAGAAAAAAATGAGAGAAAAAGAGAGAAGGGGCAATGTTACTATCCTTTTCCACACTTGTGCTTCAAACTAGCACCATGTTTTTCATACAGAGAGTCTCCTATGCTTTCATTTTCATATAACTAGTGAGATTTTTTCATTATAGAACTTGGCTTGTATATTCCGATGATGGGCTTCCTCAAATGCCCGAGGTCTTCATGAGCAAGCAAGTTGGATGCACACCCACTTAGTTTTCTTTTTGATCTTTCATACACTTATAGCTCTTAGTGCATTCGTAGCATGCAATCCCTACTCCTTGCATTGACATCAATTGATGGGCATCTCCATAGTCCATTGATTAGCCTCGTCGATGTGAGACTTTCTCCTTTTTGTCTTCTCCATATTATCTCTATCACCACACTCTATTCCACCCATAGTGCTATATCCATGGCTTGCACTCATGTATTGCGTGAGGGTTGAAAAAGCTGAAGCACATTAAAAAGTATGAACCAATTGCTCACCTTGTCATCAGGGTTGTGCATGATAAATACTTTATGTTAAGAAGATGGAGCATGTCAATGCTATATAATTTTGCAAGGATAACATTCTTTAGCATTGATATTTTGAAAGGCATGATTGTTTGTTGGTATGCCTGAGTATTGATGCCTTTATGTCAAATTATAGACTAATGCTTTGAATCATCCGGATCTTAATATTCATGCCACAAAAGAGAGATTACAGATGAATATGATAGGTAGCATTCCACATCAAAAATTCATTTTTTATCATTTACCTACTCGAGGCCGAGCAGGAATTAAGCTTGGGGATGCTTGATACGTCTGCAACGTATCTATAATTTTTTATTGTTCCATGCTATTATAGTATCAATCTCGGATGTTTATTATGCAATTATATATCATTTTTTGGGACTAACCTATTAACCAAGTGCCCAGTGCCAGTTGTTGTTTTTTTGTATGTTTTTGACTTTTTAGGAAAACAGTACCAAACAGAGTCCAAACGCTACAAAACATTTTGACGATTTTTTCTAGACCAGAAGGGGCCCTAGAAGCTTCGGGAGAAGACCTGACAAGCCACGAGGGAGCGACAAGCGGGCACACCTCCCAGGCTTGTGGGCCCCTCATGGCACCTCTTGACCTAATTCCAACACTATAAATTCCCAAATATTCCCCGTACATCAGAGAGCCACCCAAAATACTTTTTCCGCCGCTGTAAGTTTCTATTCTCGCGAGATCCCATCTGGAGGCCTTCTCCGGTACTCTGCCGGAGGGGGAATTGATCACAGAGGGCTTCTACATCAACCTTGCTGCCCCTCCAATGATGTGTGAGTAGTTTACCACAGACCTACGAGTCCATAGCTAGTAGATAGATGGCTTCTTGTCTCTCTTTGATCTTCAATACAATGTTCTCCTCGATGTTATTGGAGTTGTATTCGATGTAATCCTTTTTTGCGGTGTGTTTGTTGGGACCCGATGAATTGTGAGTTTATGATTAGATTATCCATGAATATTATTTGAGTCTTCTCTGAACTCTTTCATGCATGATTGTTATAGCTTTGTATTTCTCTTCGATTTATCCGTTTGGTTTGGCGAACTAGATTGATTTATCTTGCAATGGGAGAGGTGCTTTGTGATGGGTTCGATCTTGCATTGCTCAGTCCCAGTGACAGAAAGGGACATGACACGTATTTGTATCATTGCCATTAAGGATAAAAAGATGGGGTTTATTCATATTGATTGGATTTACTTTGTCTACATCATGTCATCTTGCTTAAGGCGTTACTCCATTCTTTATGAACTTAATACTCTACATGCATGCAAGATAGCGGTCGATCTATGGAGTAATAGCAGTAGATGTAGGCAAGAGTCGGTCTACTTGTCTCAGATATGATGCCTATATACATGATCACTGCCTTGGACATCGCCATGATTATTCGCTTTTCTATCAATTTCGCAACAGTAATTTGTTTACCCATGGTATGCTATGTTTAAGAATAAAGCCTCTAGTGAAAACTATGGCCCCGGGTCTATTTTTATCATATATTAAAATCCAAAAATACATTGCTGCAATTTTATTTACTTTATTTTATTTTGTGTTTTTGTTTATCTATCTATCACTGCGAGATTTGATCCTTGCAATTAACCGCCACGGGATTGACAACCCTTATTTGCGTTGGGTGCAAGTATTTGTTATTTTGTGTGTACGTACTGCTACGAGGTATTGCGTGGTTCTCCTACTGGATTGATAACCTTGGTTCTTAACTGAGGGAAATACTTATCTCTACTGTACTGCAATATCCTCTCCTCTTCGAGGAAATCCCAACGTAGCTCACAAGTAGCATGTACCACCCCCAAACCAATGGACAAGTTGAACGTGCTAATGGACTCGCATTAAGTGGTATCAAGCCACGTTTGGTCCACTTCCTAAAGGAGGCCGATTGTCACTGAGTGGAGGAGCTCGACTTCGTGCTATGGGGCCTGCGTACCACACCTAACTGGTCTACCAACTATACACCCTTCTTTTATGGTATACGAAGCTGAGGCCGTCCTACCATGTGACCTCATTCACGATGCCCCTAGAGTGCGCATGTATGAAGAGAGGGAGGCCGAGTTAGATTGGCAGGATGACCTCGATGCCCTCAAGGAAGAACAGGATGTGTCTCGGGCGCACTCCGTGTTTTACCAACAACAGGCACGACACTACCAGAGCAGGGAAGTCCGGAACAAAGCATTCAACAAAGGCGATCTGATCATGCGATTCCATCCGAAAACGCAGAAACATAAGCTCCACCCAAAGTGGGATGGGCCATTCATTACAGACCATGTACTCACTGGAGGATATCGCATTCGAGACCCTGCGGACAATAAGCTGGAGCCAAATCCTTGGAACGCCGCCCTACTCTGACGATTTTATGGTTAACCATAGCCACCCCCGACTCACCCTTCATCAACATTTAAATAAAACACCAATTTTCTTTTTCTTCTAATGATTAGAAGCCTTTTCTACATGTTTCTCGGCTAATCCAAAGTGATGTATTCATATCAGACACATATTAAGTGTACGGCATATACTATGCCACTGGTTTTTCCTTCAAAACCCAAGTGTATCTTTAGCACTGTCGGTGCCTCCTCTTGAACACAGTCGCTTTTTGCCTTTATATGCACCAACTTGCCTTAAGTTTTGACCAAGCTGGGTTGCCTGGCTCCTATGATTACCCCTTATGTTCCTGATTGTTCAGCTAAGGGGTAAAGGGAGCACCTTTGCGATTGTTGCTACCGGGTCAACCGGATTCGCACCTTGGACGGGTGAAGCCGAAAGCTAGCCTTCTTAAGAAAATAGTTGGTCGGCAACGATGGAAAAAGGAGTACTCATATATACACGAAAGTAACCGGGGGCTTTATGCCCACCTCCGATATATATACTTCACTTGATCAGGAGGATCGTCACGATCACACATGATCACCTAAGGAAAGGAACCATTGGAGGAATTATTTTTCTTGGTAGATGTTTATTACGCTTAAACGTATTATAACATACACACTGGTTCACTTTGTTTTTCGAGCCCCATAGCCAGATTTCCTCACTTTCCAAAATACCTGGTCCGCTTCTTCAGATCAGAAGTAGGAAGCACTCCTCGGCCCATGGCCAAGGAGGAAGAAGTGGAAAGCTGGCTACCAAAGTTTGTATAACAACTGCAGTTTGAATGACAAATATCCTAAAACTTGTCAAGCCCATCTATTAATGATTTAAGGGAACAGTCCTGCTGCGAAAAGCTTGCGGTGGGCATCACGGCATCATATGCCAGACTGGTCGGCACCTCTTTCCCGTCGGGACCAACGGGGCCCACCTCGGCAAGATGCTCCGTCTTCACCTTTGTATATCGGGTCTTGACCATGGACCACGCCTCCCGCGCTCCTTCCCGGAAGGACGATATCTTCCAGGCCTCCAAGCTGCATCGCGCCCCTTTGAGACATTCAGCAAGCTCAGACATTCCCTCGGGCACTATTTCCTTAGGCCATAGAGCTTTACATACGGCCTTCATCGCCTTCCGAGCCCTTTCATGTTCTTCAGTTAGCTACACAAGGAAGTCTTCGGGTGCTCCATCGAAGTCTTCTCTCGGCTGACCTGTCAGAAGCACTAGTCGAACCGCATGTTAAGTAATCAAACAGACATGCTATCGCATCAGGTACTCCTTTCTTAGAAAATGTTAGAGGCTCTTATTGGACATAGCTTCACTAGTCTTCTGGTCTTTCGCTTCGGCAGCTGCCAGCCAAGCCCTCAGCAGTTCGAGCTCTCGGGCTTGCTAGTCATTCTTCGCCTTCAGCGTAGCAACCTCTTCCTTACAGCGCGTCAACACGAGATGATCGGCCTATCGTTGCGACTCCGCAGAAAGTTGGTCCTCTCGGGCCTGCTTCAGGTCCTTTTCCAACTTACCAATCACTTCCGCTGCTATGGAAACATAATCCTTTAACATGGATTTGTCATCCTTTAGGGAATTTTCTCAAAACAAGTACACCTACCGTGTGCCTCACTGGTATAGGCCTTGACCTGTGCCACCCCGGTTTCTGACGCGCCTAGTTGTGCCTTGGTCCGAGCTAGTTCCTCGGACAATTTTTTGCTCTTGTCTCAAGACAACTGCACATTCATAGCAAATTCTATCAAGCCTTCATACGGTCCCACGTAACTACACCACGGCTTGGGGGCTACCCAAGCACTCATCTCCGATTTGTGTTTTGCTAAATCCACCTACTGGATGTTTCCAGCTGGTGTCTTGGGGGCTACTGCCTATGTTAAAGTTTCTTCCCCTTTTCTTGGATGAAAGCTCTGGTATACAAATAATTACAGGCGAGCATGAGACACAGGAAGTCAAAAAGAAAGATACATGCAGACCATGGGCCAAAGCATCCACCGCCTTCTCAAAGATGTTGCGGGTAGCACCAAGATAGGCATCCACCAAGCTAAAGGCATTGAACTCCTGATCGGTGAAAGTGGAACTCCTGAGGCTGGCCTTCCAGCATCGATGATTCATTAGTCTTTCAACCTCAGAGGTGGTGGCCGAGAAGGCTCCCGAGGTGGCTGGTTCAGGCGCTTCGGGGACATCTCCCGAAGAATAGATCAGTTCCCCTCCTGGTTTCGGGGCAGAATTGCCCGCCCCTTCAGTCAATGGTGCAGCAGTGGACTGCCTGCACAAGAAACCACATGGTCAGATGGGAAAATACTGAGCCTCCTGGATAGATGCAATATTGATGAAAATACCTATTCGGGGGAGGAGCGTTATGCTCCGCTCTTGTTGCCGCCTCCATTAAGGAGCACCCTGTGTAGCAATTGAAGGGCCTCCTTGAGCCGTACTTCTATGAGAGCGCTTCGAGTGTCGACCCTTTGGAAGACGGGTCAGAGTGCTCGGGAAAGAAGTTCACTTCTTGGATAAAATATGGGTAGGCTTTACCGATGAAGATGGTCGTGTCCCCGGCAGGTCCGGAGTGATGGCTACTTTGGAGCAGTCAAGGCCCTTCAGGAAGAACGTCCCTTCTTCATATATTATGGATAACTCCTCGTCTTCATGGAAGAGGGGATCGTCGTCTCGACGGAATATCCACGGCTCGGGCGCAGGACACTTTAACTCCTCAGCCCAAAGCCTCCATTGCTGGTAAAGTGCATCAAATGTTTAGCAAGGTGGAGGCATACTATTCGATAAATGGAAGGGTTGGAGGAGACTTACTCTATCGCCGGGATTGTAGTAAGACAGGTCATCTATAAACTTTCTCTTGGCGAAAGGGGCGGAGGAAACTTACTCTATCACCGGGATTGTAGTAAGACATGACCGCGCCGAAAGTTGCGTTGTTAACAAAGCTGTTGGGGAACGTTGCATGGAAAACAAAAAATTTATATGCACACACAAGATCTATCCATGGAGATGCATAGCTACGAGAGGGGGAGAATATCTTCATATCCTTGAAGATCGCTAAGCGGAAGCGTTTATCAACGCGGTTGATGCAGTCGTACACCTTCACGATCTGTCCCGATCAAGTACTGAACATACGGCACCTCCGTGTTCAGCACACATTCAGCTCGATGACGTCCTCGCCTTCTTGATCCATCAAGAGGGGCGAAGTAGTAGATGAGTTTCGGCCGCACGACGGTGTGGTGACGGTGGTGGTGAAGAACAATCTCTGCAGGGCTTCACCAAGCACAACAGAAACTATGACGGAGGATAAACTAGAGGGACAGGGTTGCCGGCACATGGCTTGGTGTATCTTGATGTGTTCCGGGTGCTAGCCCTGCCCCTCTATTTATATGTCTAGCCCTGGGGTCGAAACTTGGAGAAAGAACCTCCTCAAAGCCGGTTTTGCCCACAAGGAAGAGTCCTTCTCAGACTTCTAGGACCAGACGCCACAGTCCTCGGCGTCTGGCCCAGGGCCAGACGCCAGGGTCTCCGGCGTTTGGTCCCTGACCTCTGCAAAACATCCTTTTGCACCAACCTAAAGCACCGTGGGCCTTACCCCGTGGCCTAACCATCTCATCCTATATATCAATCTTTACCTCCGGACCATTCCGGAGCTCCTTCTCATGTCTGTGATGTCATCTAGGACTCCGAACAACATTCGGTCAACAACATACACAACTCATATAATACTATATTGTCAACGAACGTTAAGCGTGCGGACCCTACGGGTTCGAGAATGATGTAGACATGACCGATACGCTTCTCCGGTCAATAAGCAATAGTGGGACCTGGATGCGCATATTGGTTCCTACATATTCCACGAAGATCTTTATCGGTGAACCTTTATGACAACATACGTAGTTCCCTTTGTCTGTCGGTATGTTACTTGCCCGAGATTCGATCACCGATATCTCAATACCTAGTTCAATATCGTTACCGGCAAGTCTCTTTACTCGTTCCATAATACATCATCCCGTAACTAACTCCTTAGTCACTTTGCTTGCAAGCTTCTTGTGATGCTGTATTACCGAGAGGGCCCAGAGACACCTCTTCGTCATACAGAGTGACAAATCCTAGTCTCGATCCATGCCAACTCAACAGACACCTTCGGAGATACCTGTAGAGCACCTTTATGATCGCCCAGTTATGTTGTGACATTTGATGAGACACAAGGCATTCCTCTGGAGTCCGGGAGTTGCATGATCTCATGGTCTAAGAAACATGTATCTGACATTAAGAAAGCAGTAGGAATAAACTGAATGATCATATGCTATGCTAATGGTTGGGTCTTGTCCATCACATCATTCTCCTAATGATGTGATCCCGTTATCAAATGACAACTCATGTCTATGGTAAGGAAACCTTAACCATCTTTGATCAACCAGCTAGTCTAGTACAGGCTCACTAGGGACGCGGTATTTGTTTATTTATCCACACATGTATTTAAGTTTCTGGTCAATACAATTCTAGCATGAATAATAAACCTTTATCATGATTAAGGAAATATAATAATAACCATTTTATTATTGCCTCTAGGGCATATTTCCATCAGTCTCTCACTTGCACTAGAGTCAATAATTTAGTTTACATCGCCATGTGATTAACACCCAAAGAGTTCACTAGAGTCAATAATCTAGTTCACATCGCCATGTGATTAACAACCAAAGAGTTCACTAGATTCAATAATCTAGTTCACATCGCCATGTGATTAACACTCAAAGAGTTCTAACGTGTGATCATGTTTTGCTTGTGCGAGAGATTTTTTGTCAACGGGTCTGCAACATTCAGATCCGTGTGTACTTTGCAAACATCTATGTCTATAATGCTCTGCATAGAGCTACTCTAGCTAATTGCTCCCACGTTCAATACATATCCAGGTTGAGACTCAGAGTCATCTGGATCAGTGTCAAAGCTTGCATCAACATAACCCTTTATGATGAACTCTTTATCACCTCCATAACCGAGAAACATTTCCTTAGTCCTCTTTAGGTACCTAAGGATAATTTTGACTGCTGTCCAGTGATCTACTCCTGGATGGCTGTTGTACCTCCCTGCCAAACTTATGGCAAGGCACACATCAGGTCCGGTACACGGCATGGCATACTTTATAGAACCTATGGCTGAGGCATAGGGAATGACTTTCATTCTCTCTCTATCTTCTGCCATGGTCGGTTTTTGAGTCTTACTCAATTTCACACCTTACAATATAGGCAAGAACTCCTTCTTTGACTGATCCATTTTGAACTCCTTCAAAATCTTGTCAAGGTATGTACTCATTGAAAGTCTTATCAAGTGTTTTGATCAATCTCTATAGATCTTGATGCCCAATATGTGAGCAGCTTCACCGAGGTCTTTCATTGAAAAATTCTTATTCAAATATCCTTTTATGCTATCCAGAAATTCTATATCATTTCCAATCAACAATATGTCATCCACATATAATATTAGAAATGCTACAGAGCTCCCACTAACTTTCTTGTAAATACAGGCTTCAACATAAGTCTTTATAAAACCAAATGCTTTGATCACCTCATCAAAGCGTTTATTCCTACTCCGAGATGCTTGCACCAGTCCATAGATGGATCGCTGGAGCTTCCACACTTTGTTAGCACCTTTAGGATCGACAAAACCTTCTGGTTGCATCATATACAACTCTTCTTTAAGAAACCCGTTAAGGAATGCAGTTTTGACGTCCATTTTCCAAATTTCATAATCATAAAATTGCTAACATGATTCGGACAGACTTAAGCATTGCTATGGCTGAGAAAGTCTCATCGTAGTCAACCCCTTGAACTTGTCGAAAACCTTTTGCGACAAGTTGAGCTTTGTAGACAGTGATATTACCATCAGCTTACGTCTTCCTCTTGAAGATCCATTTATTCTCAATGGCTTGCCGATCATCGGGCAAATCCACCAAAGTCCACACTTTGTTCTCATACATGGATCCTATCTCAGATTTCATGGCCTCAAGCCATTTGTCAGAATCAGGGCTCATCATAGCTTCTTCATAGTTCGTAGGTTCACCGTTGTCCAACAACATGACTTCCAGGACAGGATTGCTGTACCACTCTGGTGCGGAGCGTGTTCTGGTCGACCTACGAGGTCCAGTAGTAACTTGATCTGAAGTTTCATGATCATCATCATTTGCTTCCCCACTGGTTGATGTAGGCATCACGGGAATGGTTTTCTCTTATGTACTACTTTCCAACTCGAGAGAAGGTACAACTACCTCATCAAGTTCTACTTTCCTCCAACTCACTTCTTTCAAGAGAAACTCCTTCTCTAGAAAGGACCCATTCTTAGCAACAAAGATTTTGCCTTCGGATCTGTGGTAGAAGGTATACCCAATAGTTTCCTTCAGGTATCCTATGAAGACGCACTTCTCCGCTTTGGGTTCGAGCTTATTAGGTTGAAGCCTTTTGACATAAGCATCGCATCTCCAAACTTTAAGAAACGACAGCTTAGGTTTCTTGCCAAACAACAGTTCATATGGTGTCGCCTCAACGGATTTAGACGGTGCCCTATTTAATGTGAATGCGGCTGTCTCTAATACATAAGCCAAAACAATATTGGCATATCAGTAAGAAACATCATAGAACGCACCATATCTAATAAAGTACGGTTACAACATTCGGACACACCATTACGCTGTGGTGTTCCAGGTGGCGTGAGTTGTGAAACTATTCCACATTGTTTTAAATGAAGGCCAAACTCGTAACTCAAATATTCGCCTCCGCGATCAGATCGTAGAAACTTTATTTTCTTGTTATGACGATTCTCCACTTCATTATGTAATTCTTTGAACTTTTCAAATGTTTCAGGCTTATGTTTCATCAAGTAGATATACCCATACCTACTCAAATCATCTGTGAAGGTTAGAAAATAACGATACCCGCCGTGTCCTTCAACACTCATCGGACCGCATACATCGGTATATATTATTTCCAATAAGTCATTAGCTCGTTCCATTGTTCCAGAGAATGAAATTTTAGTCATCTTGCCCATGAGGCATGGTTCGCAAGTATCAAATGATTCATAATCAAGTGATTCCAAAAGTCCATCCGCATGGAGTTTCTTCATGCGCTTTACACCAATATGACCTAAACGGCAGTGCCACAAGTATGTTGCACTATCATTATCAACTTTGCATCTTTTGGCATCAATATTATGAATATGTGTATAACTACGATCAAAATTCAATAAACCATTCACATTGGGTGTATGACCATAGAAGGTTTTATTCATCTAAACAGAACAACAATTATTCTCTGACTTAAATGAATAACCGTATTGCAATAAACACGATCTAATCATGTTCATGCTCAATGCAAACACCAAATAACATTTATTTAGGCTCAACACTAATCCCGAAGGTAGAGGGAGTGTGCGATGGTGATCATATCAATCTTGGAAACACTTCCAACACACATCGTCACCTAGGCCTTAACTAGTGTCCGTTTATTCTGCAACTCCTGTTTCGAGTTACTAATCTTAGCAACTGAACCGGTATCAAATACCCAGGGGCTACTACGAGCACTAGTAAGGTATACATCAATAACATGTATATCAAATATACCTTTGTTTACTTTACCATCCTTCTTATCTGCCAAGTATTTGGGGCAGTTCCGCTTCCAGTCACCATTTCCTTTGCAGTAGAAGCACATAGTTTCAGGCTTGGGTCCAGCTTTGGGCTTCTTCACATGAGCGGCAACTTGCTGGTTGTTCTTCTTGAAGTTCCCTTTCTTTCCCTTGCCCTTTTTCTTAAAACTAGTGGTCTTGTTAACCATCAACATTTGATGCTCTTTCTTGATTCTACCTCCGCCCCGATTTCAGCATCGCGAAGAGCTTGGGAATCATTTTCGTCATCCCTTGCATATTTATAGTTCATCATGATGCTCTAGTAGCTTGGTTATAGTGACTGGAGAAATCTGTCGATCACTATCTTATCTCGAAGATTAACTCCCACTTGATTCAAGTGATTGTAGTACCCAGACAATCTGAGTACATGCTTACTGACTGAGTTATTCTCCTCCATCTTGTAGGCAAAGTACTCGTCAGAGGTCTCATACCTCTCAACACGGGCATGAGCCTGAAATACCAATTTCAGCTCTTGGAACATCTCATATGTTCCATGGCGTTCAAAACGTCTTTGGAGCCCCAATTCTAAGCCGTAAAGCATGGCGCACTAAAATATCAAGTAGTCATCAGATCGAGCTTGCCAAACATTCATAACGTCTGCATCAGCTCCTGCAGCAGGTCTGTCACCTAGCGGTGCATCAAGGACATAATTCTTCTGTGCAGCAATGAAGATAATCCTCATATCACGGACCCAGTCCGCATTATTGCTACCATCATCTTTCAACTTAGTTTTCTCTAGGAACGTATCAAAAAACAGGGGAGCTACATCATGAGCTATTGATCTACAACATAACTTGCAAAGACATTTTAACTGTGTTCATGATAAATTAAGTTCAATTAATCAAATTACTAATGAACTCCCTTAATCAAATTACTAATGAACTCCCACTTAAATTAACATCCCTCACTACTGGAATCAGGATCTTTGCCATCAGCCAGCTCTTTGCCATCTGCTAGCTGACGGCAAAGAAGGCCGTCAGCTCTTTGCCGTCTGCTAGCTTACAGAAAGCTGATGGCAAAGAAAGAGCGGACGGCAAAGAGGGTGTTTGCCGTCAGCCTGCTCTTTGCTGTCTGCTAGCTGACGGCATAGAAGCTTTGCCGTCTGCTGCTAGCAGATGGCAAAGAGGGTGGGTGGCCCACTAACGAGAACGACCTAACGGCCACTTTCTTTGCCGTCTGCTAGCGGACGGCAAAGCTTCTTTGCCGTCCGCCAGCAGACGGCAAAGAAAGTGGCCATTTTAACGGCCGTTTACCCCCGGCCCCACCCCACTAGTTAGGCTCTTTGCCGTCTGGTAGCAGACGGCAAAGAGCTGTGACCTAACTGAAAAGGGGCCGGTGCCCGCGCCCCACCCCTCTCTCTCTCTCTCCTGGCCCTCACCTCACCCGCGCCGCCGCCCCCGCCGCCCCAGGAGGCGCCCCGCCCCCGCCGCCCCGGCGTCCCGCCCCGCCGCCCCGGCTCCCCGCCCCGCCGCCTCCTCCACCACAGACGGAGACAAGGTGAACTTTTTTTTTTCTACTGTTATTTGCTATTTAGGTTTAGGTGTTATTAATAGGTTTAGTTTAGTGGTAGGATTAGGTTAGTGCTAGGTTTAGGTTTAGATAATTAGAAGGAGAAGAAAGTTGAAAAAAAGAGTAAGTAGAAGAAGAGGAAAAAGGAAAAAAGGAAGAGGGTCATGGATCGCCAATCGCCCAGGGGATAGATGGTGGAGCCAGTGGGTCCCGCCGGTCCCGACGCCATCGCCCATGCCGAGAATCCCCCGGTCCGAGTGCTGACCCGTCGACCATGCGTCGCCATACCAGAGGGCGCCCGGGATGAGCGGGTTAGGGGGTTCCTCGACGTCGATGGAACCCTTAATAGCAAGTATCGTCGGGGCGAGATACATGTGGCCGTCGGTGTCGAACACTACATCCACGTCCCACAAGTGATGCCGGCGTCCGGCGTCCCATAGCAACAGTTCCCGGGGTCGATGGCGGTCGAACACGTGTGTGAATTTGTCTTGCAGCCTCTGCGATGATGATTAAAAGCCAAGTGTTGAAACTTGAAACACCCAAACTGACTCAAGTCGGTTTGGTTGTTTGAAGTTTCAAAACTTGGCTTTAATCCTCATCGCAGAGGCTGCCAGACAAATTCGCCAAGGTGTTCGACCGTCATACGCCCCCAGAACTATTGCTGCGCGCGGGACGCCGGGCGCCGTCGTCACTTGTGGGATGTGGATCTAGTGTTCAACGCCGAGCACAACATGTATCTCGCACTGATGATACTTGCTATTTAGGGTTCCATCGACGCCGAGGAACCCCCTAACCCGCTTGTCCTATTAAAAATATTTAGTTAGGTTGACGGAAAAAATAATTTTGCTATGTTACTCATCTTTTGATTTAAATGTGCAGTTTTTTCGTCACTGCGAGGGTCTAGTGTTCGACGAGCTCCGCCCCTGCATTCGTGGGTGAGCACAAAAGACATCTCCTCCTCCCCCCTTCATTTGCTCTGTTCCGGTCATCGTGCCGATGAAACTTGCTAGCTATAGGTGTCTTCAATCATCAGTATGCGTGACCACTATGCGTCTCCCATTCGAAAGGGTTACATCTATAAATATGCATGCATTTGCATATTTATAACCGTGATTCTTTCGAATTGTCCAACGTTATCCATGGACAGCCCGAGTATGTATAGATTGGGTTCGTTTTCCCATATGCTCGGCTCCGGATCCGATGCAGAATTTCGTCAGTGCCTCCCTGTTGTTCTCCGGGTACACATCCTCTCTACTTATTGCCGAGACGTGTATCAGGAGAACAGCGGGGAGGTGCTGCCAAAATTTTGCGTCGGATCTGGAGCAAAGCATGGGAAAACGAACCCAATCTACACATACTCGGTTGGGATTAGGACCTATCTTTACCTATTAGCGTCTAGGTTGCATGGACGTAATAAAAGTGACAAACTCCATTAACTGATGAATATATACATGCTGATTTATATATATATTTCTTATGTGTCCAGTAGCTAGGCAAGATGAGTGATCGTGCGTGGATGTACACCGGTCACACTAGTCAGAAAGACATGACCATTGAATGGTTAACAAAAACCAAGGGGTTTCTGAGAGCCGCATTTGCAAATGGCCAGAGGACAACCTGGTGCCCCTGTGCTGGGTGCAACAATTGGCACAAGAGGACAGAGGATGAAATGGGCAAACACCTGCAGAAGAGGGGTTTTACGCCAGGTTATACGGTGTGGACATTTCATGGCGAGTCTGCCCAACGTGCCAGAGCTGAGGTGCTTTGTCGTCGCACCAACGAGCATGGTACCGGGATGGAAGACATGGTGCAAGACTTTGATGATGCTCGGGACTCGGACGATGAGATGGAGAAATCTGCAAAGGCCTTCAATGAAATGTTGGAGTCTTCAAAACGTCCTCTCCATGAGCATTTATTAATGATGATGATGATGAGCACGTCATTACTGATAGTGATGATGATGATGCATTTATTGATCCCGGAGCATTTATTGAACCCGATGATCCAGATTATTATTAGGTATTCAATTTTTTATGTTGTGCTTGATTTATAAAGTTACTTGTATGATTGTATGATTTATATAGTTACTTGTATAATTTTCTTACTTTGTATGATTGTTTCTTATACATAGTGCCATGGTCTTGATATTCGTCCCCGTCGGCCCTCGCCCGCTTTATGATTCGGATGTGGTAAATTCTCTTTTATAACTATTTGTTGCATTTCGCATTTATGACAATTATGGCCATCAAGTTGACATAGAGATATTTGAATCTAGGAGGTATGTGAACCGGAATTTGCAACCGACCCTCTTGTCGAGAAGTTAAATTTAGTTGAAAAAGAAAATGAGTATTTGAGAGAAAAAATTAAAAGAATTGAAGAAGAGAAGATGACATTGGAGTTGTATGTTGCCGATGTCGTCGATGATCACAAGATGAAGATGATGCAATGCGCTTGAAGATTAAGAAGATTAGAAAATATGCCATTGATAATGAGGCTTGGTATCATTATGCCGTTGGATCAATTGTTACCTTAGTTGCGATCTTCATCGCATTTGTTGTGATGAGGGTAAGTTTTCTCTAGTGTTTTGTTTAACAAATGCATACTTAGCTTATTTTCCTCCTAAATGGCATAATTACCTAAGTTAGATAAAAAATGAGCTATACTTACGTAAGTTGGCTCAAAAATGACATCATCACCTAGGTTAGCACAAAAATGACCTATACTTACCTTATTTTTCTCCAAATTGACATAATAAGCTTAGTTGACCTATACTTTACCTAGGATAGCTATAAAATGACCTATACTTAGCATTTTATCCTCCTAAATGGCTTAATATGCTTAGTTAGCTAAAAAATGGCATAACTACCTAGGATAGCTCAATAATGATCTATACTTAGCTTACCTAGTTCATTTATGACATAATTAGCTTACTTAGGTCAAAAATGGCATAACTACCTAGGTTAGCTCAAAAATGGCATAACTACCTAGGTTAGCTCAAAAATGACCTATACTTAGCTTCTTCAGTTCATTTATGACATACTTAGCATACTTAGGTCAAAAATGGCATGATAATCTTTGTTACGTCCAAAATGACATAGACTTAGCTTATTTTCCTCGAAAATGACATAATAACCTTACTAAGCTCCAAAATGACCTATTTACCTAGCTTAGCTCTAAAATGACCTACACTTAGCATTTTTACCTAGCTTAGCTAAAAAATGGCATTTTTACCAACCTTAGTTAGAAGAAGAAGAAGAAGAAGATAAAGAAGAGGAGAGGAGAAAAAGACAGAGAAGAAAAATTCTTCTTCTTCTTCTTCTTCTTCTAGCTAGTCTTCTTCTTCTTCTTCTTCTAACTTTCTTCTTTCCCAATTTGCAGATTTGCTTTAGATGAGGAAGCTTGCGTTGATGGAGTCTACTCTTCTCCTTGTGCTTCCTTTTTGTTTTGATTTTGTAGGATGAACAATGTGAAACTTGCTACCTATATATGTATGTATGGATGAAACCATTGTATGCTTGTTGTTGGATATGTTGGCTAGCTATATATGTTGCATATGGACTTTTGATTTGGTATGTATATGTGTTGGATGATCATATCCATATGGCAGGGATATGATTTGGTATGTATATGTGTTGTTATGCTTGTTGAAAGTATTTTCAAATGTGTATATATATATATCTGTGAAATTATGTGAAATTGAATGAATTTAAGAAAAAAACAGAAAAAACAGGGGCTATACAGGCTCTTTGCCGTCTGCCAAACGGCAAAGCTGCCATGTGGCAGCTACCTGTGCAACCTAGGGGCACTGGGCTGGCCTATATGGTTGCTTTGCCGTCTATTGGCAGACGGCAAAGACCTTTGCATCTTTGCCGTCTGCCAGCAGACGGCATAGCGTGCCACGTGGCAGCTACCTGGGGGGCATCTGGGCTGGCATATTTGGGTACTTTGCCGTCTGCTGGCAGACGGCAAAGATGCAAAGGTCTTTGCCATCTGCCAGCAGACGGCAAATCACGCCGTTAACCCCTTAACGGCCCTAAGCTGCCACATGTGCCGTACAGGTCCTTTGCTGTCTGCTGGCAGACGGCAAAGACCTTTGCATCTTTGTCGTCCGCCAGCAGATGGCCAAGTGCCCTTTGCCGTAGTTCATTCAGCCGGACATGTTGCCGTCTGCTGGCTGACGACAAAGCCTTTGCCGTCCACCAGGCATGCCTTTACCGTCAGCCATGGCAGACGGCAAAGTTCCTGATTCCTGTAGTGCCTCAAGCTATCTAAGTGATACATGATCCAAATCAACTAACCCATGTCCGATCATCACGTGAGATGGGGTAGTCATCAATGGTGAACATCTCCATGTTGATCATATCTACTATATGACTCATGTTCGACCTTTCGGTCTCCAGTGTTCTGAGACCATGTCTGTACATGCTAGGCTCGTCAAGTTTAACCCAAGTATTCCGCGTGTGTAAATCTGGCTTACACTCATTGTATGTGAACGTAGAGTCTATCACACCCGATCATCACGAGGTGCTTCGAAATGACGAACTTTAGCAACGGTGCATACTCAGGGAGAACACTTCTATCTTGAAATTAAGTGAAGGGATCATCTTATAATGCTACCATCGTTCTAAGCATAATAAGATGCATAAAGGATAAACATCACATGCAATCAAAATATGTGACATGACATGGCCTTCATCATCTTGTGCTTTTGATCTCCATCTCCATAGTAACGGCATGATCTCCATCGTCACCGGCGCGACACCTTGATCTCCATCGTTGCGTCGGGGTCGTCTCGCCAACTATTGGTTCTATAACTATTGCTAACGCATAGCGATAAAGTAAACCAACTACATGGCGCTTGCATTTCATACAATAATTAAGAGACAACCCGAAGGCTCCTGCCGGTTGTCGATATTACAAAACATGATCATCTCATACATCAACGTACATCACATCACGTCTTGACCATATCACATCACAACATGCCCTACAAAAATAAGTTAGACGTCATCTACTTTGTTGTTGCAATTTTTATGTGGCTGCTATGGGCTTCTAGCAAGAACCGTTCTTACCTACACAAGAACCACAACGGTGATTTATCAAGTTTGCTGTTTTAACCTTCTTTAAGGACCGGCCGTAGTCAAATTGGATTCAACTAAAGTAGGAGAAACAGACACCCGCCAGCCAACCTCTTTGCAAAACAAGTTGCATGTCAGTCGGTGGAACCGGTCTCATGTGCGTGGACATGTAAGGTTGGTCCGGGCCGCTTCATCCCACAATGCCGCCGAATCAAAATAAGACGTTGGTGGTAAGCAGTATGAACATCACCGTCCACAACTCCATTGTGTTCTACTCATGCATATCATCTACGCATAGACCTGGCTCATGATGCCACTATTGGGGAACATTGCTTGGAAAACAAAAAATTTCTACGCACACACAAGATCTATCCATGGAGATGCATAGCTACGAGAGGGGGAGAGCATCTTCATACCCTTGAAGATCGCTAAGCAGAAGCGTTTATCAATGCGGTTGATGTAGTCGTACACCTTCACGATCCGTCCCGATCAAGTACCGAACGTACGGCACCTCCGCGTTCAGCACACGTTCAGCTCGATGACGTCCTCGCCTTCTTGATCAAGCAAGAGGGGCGAAGTGGTAGATGAGTTCCGGCAGCACGACGGTGTGGTGACGGTGGTGGTGAAGAATAATCTCCGCAGGGCTTCGCCAAGCACAACGGAAACTATGACGGAGGATAAACTAGAGGGGCGGGGTTGCCGGCACATGGCTTGGTGTATCTTGATGTGTTCCGGGTGCTAGCCCTGCCCCTCTATTTATATGTTGAGCCCTGGGGTCGAAACTTGGAGAAAGAGCCTCCTCAAAGTCGATTTTGCCCGCAAGAAAGAGTCCTTCTCGGACTTCCAGGACCAGACGCCACAGTCCTCGGCGTCTGGCCCAGACGCCATGGGCCTCGGCATCTGGCCCAAGGCCAGACGCTAGGGTCTCCATCGTTTGGTCCCTGACCTCTGCAAAACATCCCTTTGCACCGACCTAAAGCCTCGTGGGCCTTACCCCTTGGCCTAACCATATCATCCTATATATCAATCTTTACCTCCGGACCATTCCGGAGCTCCTCATCATGTCCGTGATCTCATCCGGGACTCCGAACAACATTTGGTCATCAACATACATAACTCATATAATACTATATCGTCAATGAACGTTAAGCGTGCGGACCCTACGGGTTCGAGAATGATGTAGACATGACCGAGACGCATCTCCGGTCAATAAGCAATAGCGGGACCTGGATGCCCATATTGGTTCCTACATATTCCACGAAGATCTTTATCGGTCAAACCTTTATGACAACATATGTAGTTCTCTTTGTCTGTCGGTATGTTACTTGCCCGAGATTCGATCATCGGTATCTCCATACCTAGTTCAATCTTGTTATTGGCAAGTCTCTTTACTCGTTCCGTAATAAATCATCCCGTAACTAACTACTTAGTCACTTTGCTTGCAAGCTTCTTGTGATGTTGTATTACCGAGAGGGCCCAGAGATACCTCTCTGTCATACGGAGTGACAAATCCTAGTCTCGATCCATGCCAACTCAACAGACACCTTCGGAGATACCTGTAGAGCACCTTTATGATCACCCAGTTACGTTGTGACGTTTGATGGCACACAAGGCATTCCTCTGGAGTCCGGGAGTTGCATGATCTCATGGTCGAAGAAACATGTATTTGACATTAAGAAAGCAGTAGGAATAAACTGAACGATCATATGCTCTGCTAACGGTTCGGTCTTGTCCATCACATCATTCTCCTAATGATGTGATCCCGTTATCAAATGACAACTCATGTCTATGGTAAGGAAACCTTAACTATCTTTGATCAACAAGCTAGTCTAGTAGAGGCTCACTAGGGACACGGTATTTGTTTATTTATCCACACATGTATTTAAGTTTCTGGTCAATACAATTCTAGCATGAATAATAAACCTTTATCATGATTAAGGAAATATAATAATAACCATTTTATTATTGCCTCTAGGGCATATTTCCATCAAAAGCTTCTCCGGATCGACCGGGGTCGCGTCGCTGGTTCCATTGTACATATACAGCGGATGTTGTCGTTGCCGAAGAGGTTGGATTCTTCGGTCAATAGCCTTTGCCATCACGTCTATGATGGTGAGGCCTGTATTTGTCAGGCACCTCACTTTCGCCGCGACATGAGCCACATCAGTGTTGTCATGTTGAGCATGACTACGTGGCCTCCAGCTATAAAGTTTCTTCGGCGGATCCGAGGAATAGGGCAGAAGTCCAGGCCGAGCTGGCTCATGTAATGGCACATCGGCCATATAGAACCACTCTGACACCCACGTGTCGTCTTCTCGGGGAGTGTCGATAGGATAGCCGGTGTTGGCTATTCTGCTCACCTCGGCTGCTCTTACCTTGTGTAATTTCTTATATCGAGAGTAGGACATCACGCAAAAATAGCGTCTCCAGAAGTGAGCCCTGCATCTGAGGTACATCTCACACAGGGCGACGAACCCCGGGATCTGTAAAATCGAGTTGGGGGTCAGATGGTGGAGTTGGATCCCGTAGAATTCAAGCAAGCCATGAAGGAAGGGATGAATTGGAAACACTAACCCGCGGAGGAGGAAAGGAACGAAGCATACCCGCTCATCCCCATGGGGGATGGGGTGACTATCGGCGTGTGTATGCTTGTCGATGGAAACAAGTCCCGGTCGGGTGGAAGCCAAATCTGGATCCAGCAGATATCCTTGCCTGGAGAGCCGATTCAACTGAAGGTGTGTAACGGCGCAGCTTCCCTAGTCTCCTTTGAGGGGACCATGTGGGCGCTTGGAAGAACCAGCTTCAGTCGCCATTGATGGAACTTCTCAGACTCGAGTTTGGGAGATGGTATTGAGCGATGGAAGGCGATATGTCCAGGACGCATTGGACCGTCAATTTGGGCCCATCGCGTGTTAAATAAAGCCAATTGGAGTGATGCTTTGACATCCGGTCATAAAGGCGGCACGTTTCCCCAGACAGCATGAAACACGAAGCGGCATGTGCCTGGGCCGAAGAAGAGCTCGGTAACTCATGACGAAAACCCAGAAGAGGAGATAGGAACTTACCTACCAAGCCAAAGACATTATCCGAGGAAGATTACCAACCCCGGCTTCGTAGACAAGTTCGTGGGTTAGTGACGGTGTCCTGGACGAGGGGGTTGATACGTCTATTTTGCATCATGCTTTTATGTTAATATTTATTGCATTATGGGCTGTTACTACACATTATGGCACAATACTTATGCCCTTTCTCTCTTATTTTACAAGGTTTACATGAAAAGGGAGAAGGCCGGCAGCTGGAATCCTGGGCTGAAAAAGGAGCAAATATTAGAGACCTATTCTGCACAACTCCAAAAGTCTTGAAACTTCACAGAGAGTCATTTTGGAATTAATAAAAAATATTGGGTGAAGAAAGCACCAGAGGGGGGCCACCAGCCATCCACAAGGGTGGAGGGCGCGCCCTACCCCCCTGGGCGCGCCCCCCTGCCTTGTGGGCCACCTGGTAGGGCCCCGATGCCCATCTTCTGCTATATGGTGTGTTTTGACCTGGAAAAAAACAGAAGGAAGCTTTCGGGATGAAGCGCCACCGTCTCGAGGCGGAACCTGGGCAGAACCAATCTAGGGCTCCGGTGGAGCTGTTCTGCCGGGGAAACTTCCCTCCAGGAGGGGGAAATCGAAGCCATCGTCATCACCAACGATCCTCTCATCGAGAGGGGGTCAATCTCCATCAACATCTTCACCAGCACCATCTCCTCTCAAACCCTAGTTCATCTCTTGTATCCAATATTTATCTCAAAACCTCAGATTGGTACCTGTGGGTTGCTAGTAGTGTTGATTACTCCTTGTAGTTGATGCTAGTTGGTTTATTCGGTGGAAGATCATATGTTCAGATCCTTAATGATAATTAATACTCCTCTGATTATGAACATGAATATGCTTTGTGAGTAGTTACGTTTGTTCCTGAGGACATGGGAGAAGTCTTGTTATAAGTAATCATGTGAATTTGGTATTCGTTCGGTATTTTGATGAGATGTATGTTATCTTTCCTCTAGTGGTGTTATGTGAACGTCGACTACATGACACTTCACCATGATTTGGGCATAGGGGAAGGCATTGGGAAGTAATAAGTAGATGATGGGTTGCTAGAGTGACAGAAGCTTAAACCCTAGTTTATGCGTTGCTTCGTAAGGGGCTGATTTGGATCCATATGTTTCATGCTATGGTTAGATTTATCTTAATTCTTCTTTCGTAGTTGCAGATGCTTGTGAGAGGGGTTAATCATAAGTGGGAGGCTTGTCCAAGGAAGGGCAGCACCCAAGCACTGGTCCACCCACATATCAAATTATCAAAGTAACGAATGGGAATCATATGACCATGATGAAAACTAGCTTGACAACAATTCCCATGTGTCCTCGGGAGCGCTTTGCTTTATATAAGAGTTCGTCCAGGCTTGTCCTTTGCTACAAAAAGGATTGGGACACCTTGCTGCACCTTAGTTACTTTTGTTGCTTGTTACCCGTTACAAATTATCTTATCATACAACTATCTATTACCGATAATTTCAGTGCTTGTAGAGAATACCTTGCTGAAAACCGCTTGTCATTTCCTTCTGCTCCTTGTTGGGTTCGACACTCTTACTTATCGAAAGGACTATGATAGATCCCCTATACTTGTGGATCATCAAGACTCTTTACTGGCGCCGTTGCCGGGGAGTTAAGCACCTTTGGTAAGTGGAATTTGGTAAGGAAACATTTATATAGTGTGCTGAAATTTACTGTTACTTATTACTATGGAAAATAATCCTTTGAGGGGTTTGTTCGGGGTATCTTCACCCCGACCGGAAAAGCAAAGAGTTGCCTCTCAACCTACTGCACCTACTGAAAATATTTATTATGAAATTCCTTCGGGTATGATAGAGAAACTGCTAGCTAATCCTTATACAGGAGATGGAACACTACATCCTGATATGCATCTAATCTATGTGGATGAAGTTTGTGGATTATTTAAGCTTGCAGGTTTGCCCGGGGATGAAGTCAATAAGAAGGTCTTCCCTTTATCTTTGAAGGAGAAGGCATTGACATGGTCTAGGCTATGCAATGATATTGGGACTTGGAACTACAATCGATTGAAATTGGAATTTCATTAGAAGTTTCATCCTATGCATCTGGTTCATCGTGATCGGAATTATATTTAAAAAAATTGGCCTCGTGAAGGAGAAAGTATCGCTCAAGCTTGGGGGAGGCTTAAGTCAATGTTATATTCATGCCCCAATCATGAGCTCTCAAGAGAAATTATTATTCAAAAAATTTATGCTCGGCTTTCTCATAATGATCGATCCATGCTCGATACTTCTTGTACTGGTTCTTTTATGAAGAAGGATATTGAATTCAAATGGGATTTATTGGAAAGAATTAAACACAACTCTAAAGATTGGGAACTCGACGAAGGTAAGGAGTCAGGTATAAACCTTAAGTTTGATTGTGTTAAATCTTTTATGGATACCGATGCTTTTCGTGATTTTAGCACTAAATATGGACTTGACTCTGAGATAGTAGCTTCTTTCTGTGAATCATTTGCTACTCATGTTGATCTCCCTAAGGACAAGTGGTTTAAATATCATCCTCCCATTGAAGCTAAAGTAGTTGAACCTATTAAAGTTGAAGAAGAAACTATTACTTATAATTTTGATCCTATTGTTCCTACTGCTTATATTGAGAAACCACCTTTTTCTGTTAGAATAAAGGATCATGCTAAAGCTTCAACTGTGGTTTGTAAGAGTTATACTAGAACGCCTACACCCCCTGAACAAATTAAAGTTGAACCTAACATTGCTATGGTTAAAGATCTCTTGGTTGATAATATTGATGGGCATATTATTTATTTCTTTGATGAAGCTGCTAGAATTGCTAAACCCGATATTAAAGATAAACATAGACCTGTTGTTGGCATGCCTGTTGTTTCTGTTAAAATAGGAGATCATTGTTATCATGGCTTATGTGATGTGGGTGCTAGTGTGAGTGCAATTCCTTATACCTTATATCAAGAAATTATGAATGATATTGCACCTGCTGAGATAGAGGATATTGATGTTACTATTAAGCTTGCCAATAGTGATACTATATCACCAATTGGGATTGTTAGAGATGTTGAAGTCTTGTGTGGGAAAATAAAATACCCTACTGATTTTCTTGTTCCTGCTTCCCCACAAGATGACTTTTGTCCCATTATATTTGGTAGACCTTTCTTGAATATCGTTAATGCTAAGATAAACTGTGAGAAAGATATTGTTACTGTTGGTTTAGGGGATATGTCTCATGATTTTAATTTCTCTAAATTTCGTAGACTACCCCATGATAAAGAATTGCCTAGTAAGGATGAAATCATTGGTCTTGCTTCTATTGCCGTGCCTCCTACTGATCCCTTAGAACAATATTTGCTAGACCATGAAAATGATATGTTCATGAATGAAAGAAGGGAAATAGATGAAATATTTTTTAATCAAGGGCCTATTTTGAAACACAACTTGCTTGTTGAAATCCTTGGGGATCCTCCTCCACCCAAGGGAGATCCCGTGTTTGAGCTTAAACAATTACCTGATACTTTGAAATATGCTTATCTTGATGAAAAGAAGATATATCCGGTTATTATTAGTGCTAACCTTTCAGAGCATGAAGAAAAGAAATTATTGAAAACTCTGAAGAAGCACCGTGCCGCTATTGGATATACTCTTGATGATCTTAAGGGCATTAGTCCCACTCTATGTCAGCACAAAATTAATTTGGAGCATGATGCTAAAACAGTTGTTGATCACCAACGACGGTTAAATCCTAAGATGAAAGAAGTGGTAAGAAATGAAATACTAAAGCTTCTGGAGGCAGGTATAATTTATCCTATTGCTGATAGTAGATGGGTAAGTCCCATTCATTGTGTCCCTAAGAAGGGAGGTATTACTGTTGTTCCAAATGATAAGAATGAATTGATTCCACAAAGAATTGTTACAGGTTATAGAATGGTAATTGATTTTCGCAAATTAAATAAAGCTACTAGAAAAGATCATTACCCACTACCTTTTATTGATCAAATGCTAGAAAGACTATCCAAACATACACATTTTTGCTTTCTAGATGGTTACTCTGGTTTTTCTCAAATACCTATGTCAAAAGAGGACCAAGAAAAGACCACTTTTACTTGCCCTTTCGGTAATTTTGCTTATAGACGTATGCCTTTTGGTTTATGCAATGCACCTGCTACCTTTCAAAGATGTATGACTGCTATATTCTCTGACTTTTGTGAAAAGATTGTTGAGGTTTTCATGGATGATTTCTCCGTTTACGAAACTTCTTTTGATGATTGCTTAAGCAACCTTCATCGAGTGCTGCAGAGATGTGAAGAAACTAATCTTGTTTTGAATTGGGAGAAGTGCCACTTTATGGTTAATGAAGGTATTGTCTTGGGGAATAAAATTTCTAAAAGAGGTATTGAAGTTGATAAAGCTAAAGTAGATGCTATTGAAAAGATGCCGTGTCCTAAAGATATCAAAGGTATAAGAAGTTTCCTTGGTCATGCTGGTTTCTATAGGAGGTTTATTAAAGACTTCTCAAAAATTTCTAGGCCTCCCACTAATCTCTTGCAAAAAGATGTTTCTTTTGTTTTTGATGATGATTGTGTAGAACCATTTGAAATACTTAAGAAAGCCTTGATTTCTGCACCTATTGTTCAACCGCCTGATTGGAATTTACCCTTTGAAATCATGTGTGATGCTAGTGATTATGCCGTTGGTGCTGTTCTAGGGCAAAGAGTTGATAAGAAATTGAATGTTATTCATTATGCTAGTAAAACTCTAGACAGTGCCCAGAGAAATTATGCTACTACTAAAAAAGAATTTCTAGCAGTTGTCTTTGCTTGTGATAAGTTCAGATCTTATATTGTTGATTCCAAAGTAACGGTTCACACTGATCATGCTGCTATTAAATATCTTATGGAAAAGAAAGATGCTAAACCTAGACTTATTAGATGGGTTCTCTTGCTACAAGAATTTGATTTGCATATTATTGATAGAAAGGGAGCTGAGAACCCCGTTGCAGACAACTTGTCTAGGTTAGAAAATGTTCTTGATGACCCACTGCCTATTGATGATAGCTTTCCTGATGAACAATTAGCTGTCATAAATGCTCTTGTAATACTCCGTGGTATGCTGATTATACTAATTACATTGTTGCTAAATTTATACCACCTAGTTTCACATATCAGCAAAAGAAAAAGTTTTTCTATGATTTAAGACATTACTTTTGGGATGACCCACATCTTTATAAAGAAGGAGTAGATGGTGTTATTAGACGTTGTGTACCTGAGCATGAACAGGAACAGATCCTACGCAAGTGCCACTCCGAGTCTTATGGAGGACACCACGCTAGAGATAGGACTGCACACAAGGTATTACAATCCGGTTTTTATTGGCCTACTCTCTTCAAGGATGCTCGTAAGTTTGTCTTGTCTTGCGATGAATGTCAAAGAATTGGTAATATTAGTAGACGTCAGGAAATGCCTATGAATTATTCACTCGTTACTGAACCATTTGATGTTTGGGGCTTTGATTATATGGGACCTTTTCCTTCCTCTAATGGGTATACACATATTTTAGTTGCTGTTGATTACGTTACTAAGTGGGTAGAAGCTATTCCAACTAGTAGTGCTGATCATAACACTTCTATTAAGATGCTTAAAGAAGTTATTTTTCCTAGGTTTGGAGTCCCTAGATATTTAATGACTGATGGTGGTTCACATTTTATTCATGGTGCTTTCCGTAAAATGCTTGCTAAATATGATGTTAACCATATAATTGCATCTCCATATCATCCTCACTCTAGCGGTCAAGTAGAATTGAGCAATAGAGAGATTAAATTGGTTTTGCAAAAGACTGTTAATAGATCTAGAAAGAATTGGTCTAAGAAACTTGATGATGCATTATGGGCTTATAGAACTGCTTATAAAAACCCAATGGGTATGTCTCCATATAAAATGGTTTATGGAAAGGCTTGTCACTTACCTCTTGAACTAGAACACAAAGCTTATTGGGCAATCAAAGAGCTCAACTATGATTTCAAACTCGCCGGTGAGAAGAGGTTATTTGTCATATGCTCGCTTGATGAATAGAGAACCCAAGCCTATGAGAATGCCAAGTTGTTTAAAGAAAAAGTTAAAAGATGGCATGACAAGAGGATACAAAAGCGTGAGTTTAATGTAGGTGATCATGCTTTGCTATACAACTCTCGTTTAAGATTTTTTGCAGGAAAGCTTCTCTCTAAATGGGAAGGTCCTTACATTATCGAGGAGGTCTATTGTTTCGGTGCCATAAAAATCAACAACGCCGAAGGCACAAATCCGAAGGTGGTAAACGGTCAAAGAATCAAACATTATATCTCAGGTAATCCCATAAATGCTGAGACCAATATAATTGACACCGTAACACCGGAGGAGTACATAAGGGGCACTTTCCAGAATGTTTCAGACTCCGAAAAGGAATAGGTATCTGGTGCGGTAAGTAAACCGACTCCAAAACGTTTCCAATGATAATTTTTCTCCATTTTGGAATATTTAAAAAATTAGGATAATTAAAAGTAGTCCGAAAGTTGCACGAGGAGACCACAAGGGTGGAGGGCGCGCCCCTCCTGCCTTGTGGCCACCTCGTGTGCCCTCCGGACTCCGTTTTCTTGGACAAAAGTTCTTTTAGTTGGTAAAAAACATTATATAATCTCCCGAAGATTTTGACCACCGTACCACGGCAATATCTCCTGTTCTTGTTTCGAGCTATTTTTCTGACAGATCCAAATCGCCATGACGTCTCCAAGCGCCCCCAAGGACAAGTTTTTCGAGAAGGTCATCAACCCTTATCTCGCAGAGGTGTTGCAACACCCTCAAACCATTGAGCTACGTGAGGGGGTGCTGCACATCCGTGATATCGAAGGGTCTAAGAAGACCGGAAGCATGGAGACAAGGCTCGAAGCAGTGGAGCAGCAAGTCTTCAAGTGCCAAGGGATGGTGGAACGCGGACTCAACGCCAACCACATGATGATCGCTGAATCTACTAGTGGTCACAAGCTGGATGCCGAGAACATTGGGGAGGCCATCTTCAAGCTTCATGAGAAAATCGAGCATCTCCAAGCCCAGATCTATGACCTGCAGAACCAAAACTGTGAGTATGAATATAGATTTAAGAGGATGAGTTTGGCTGCAGATTTGAGGATCCCGGAGACTCGTTCATCTTTTTACGATGGTGAACCTATGCCTTGGAAGACGGAGGATAAAATTTTGTCATCAACAACTCCATCATCACCGCCTCTGAAGAAAGAAACATAAATACATGGGTATGGGCACTCCCCTTGGCAGCTGCCAAGCTTGGGGGAGATGCCCCGGTATCGTATCACACTATCACACCTTTACTTCTATCATTTTTCTTAGTTCGATCCTTTTGGTTATATCTTGATCTAGTAGAATAAAGTTTTAGTATGATCTAGCTTTGAGTTTTGCTTTATGTTCCCTCTTTGTAATCGAGTCCGTGAGCTATATATAATAAAGAGTAGTTTTGAGTTGAGGGCTTTGCTTTCTTGCTATGATCTTGAGAGAATAAAAATAAGAGAAAGAAATAAAAGGAAATAAAGAGGTCATATATTGATCTTATGGAGAGTAATGACTTCACATATAAAGAGTATGATGAATAAAATTTGTTGGGAGTTGACAAACATAGTTTTGGTCATTGTTGCATTTAATAGGAAGTAATAAAGAAAGAGAGGTTTCACATATAAATATACTATCTTGGACATCTTTTGTAATTGTGAGCACTCATTAAAATATGACATGCTAAAAGGTTGAGGTTGGACAAGGAAGACAACATAATGGTTTATGTTTTCTTATATCCGAATAGAAGTTATATTGTCATGGATCCTCCAACATGTTGAGCTTACCTTTCCCTCTCATGCTAGCCAAATTCTTTGCACCAAGTAGAGATACTACTTGTGCTTCCAAACATCCCTTAAACTAGTTTTGCCATGAGAGTCCACCATACCTATCTATGGATTGAGTAAGATCCTTCAAGTAAGTTGTCATTGGTGCAAGCAATAAAAATTGCTCTCTAAATATGTATGATCTATTAGTGTGAAGAAAATAAGCTTTATACGAACTTGTGATATGGAAGAAATAAAAGCGACGGACTGCATAATAAAGTTCTTTATCACAAGCGGCAATATAAAGTGACGTTCTTTTGCATTAAGATTTTGTGCATCCAACCATAAAAGTGCATGACAACCTCTGCTTCCCTCTGCGAAGGGCCTATCTTTTACTTTTATCTTCTACCCTTATACAAGAGTCATGGTGATCTTCACCTTTCCTTTTTACACTTTTTTCCTTTTGGCAAGCACTATGTGTTGGAGAAAGATCCAGATATATATATATCCACTCGGATGTAGGTCATCATAAAGTATTATTGTTGACATTACCCTTGAGGTAAAAGGTTGGGAGGCGAAACTATAAGCTCCTATCTTTCTCTGTGTCCGACTGAAGCTTTGAACCCATAAGTATCGCGTGAGTGTTAGCAATTGTGAAAGACTAGATGATAGTTGAGTATGTGGACTTGCTGAAAAGCTCTTAAATTGACTCTTTCCGATGTTATGATAAATTGCAATTGCTTCAATGACTGAGATCATAGTTTGTTGGTTTTCAATGAAGTTCTTGATTCATACTTTACCTTGTGAATGAATTGTTACTTTGGCATAAGAAATTTTATGGCAATATATGTTGCTGCTCTAAAGACGATCATGATGCCCTCATGTTCGTATTTTATTTTATCGACACCTCAATCTCTAAACATGTGG
Organism: Thinopyrum elongatum; assembly: GCA_011799875.1. Taxonomy (NCBI): domain Eukaryota; kingdom Viridiplantae; phylum Streptophyta; class Magnoliopsida; order Poales; family Poaceae; genus Thinopyrum; species Thinopyrum elongatum. The sequence goes on along the minus strand of CM022303.1, from coordinate 528,544,628 downwards.
ACATATTTTTTGATTTCGGCTTTCGCTTGAGGACAACCGAGGTCAAAGCTTGGGGGAGTTGATACGTCAATTTTGCATCATGCTTTTATGTTGATATTTATTGCATTATGGGCTGTTACTACACATTATGGCACAACACTTATGCCTTTTCTCTCTTATTTTACAAGGTTTACATGAAGAGGGAGAAAGCCGACAGCTGGAATTCTGGGCTGGAAAAGGAGCAAATATTAGAGACCTATTCTGCACAACTCCAAAAGTCCTGAAACTTCACGGAGAGTCATTTTGGAATTAATAAAAAATATTGGGCGAAGAAAGCACCAGAGGGGGGCCACCAGCCATCCACAAGGGTGGAGGGCGCGCCCTACCCCCCTGGGCGCCCCCCCTGCCTTGTGGGCCACCTGGCAGGCCCCCGATGCCCATCTTCTGCTATATGGTGTGTTTTGACCTGGAAAAAATCAGAAGGAAGCTTTCGGGACGAAGCGCCGCCGTCTCGAGGCGGAACCTGGGCAGAACCAATCTAGGGCTCCGGTGGAGCTGTTCTGCCGGGGAAACTTCCCTCCGGGAGGGGGAAATCGAAGCCATCATCATCACCAACGATCCTCTCATCGAGAGGGGATCAATCTCCATCAACATCTTCACCAGCACCATCTCCTCTCAAACCCTAGTTCATCTCTTGTATCCGATCTTTGTCTCAAAACCTCAGATTGGTACATGTGGGTTGCTAGTAGTGTTGATTACTCCTTGTAGTTGATGCTAGTTGGTTTATTCGGTGGAAGATAATATGTTTAGATCCTTAATGATAATTAATACTCCTCTGATTATGAACATGAATATGCTTTGTGAGTAGTTACGTTTGTTCCTGAGGACATGGGAGAAGTCTTGTTATATGTAATCATGTGAATTTGGTATTCGTTCGGTATTTTGATGAGATGTATGTTGTCTTTCCTCTAGTGGTATTATGTGAACGTCGACTACATGACACTTCACCATGATTTGGGCCTAGGGCAAGGCATTGGGAAGTAATAAGTAGATGATGGGTTGCTAGAGTGACAGAAGCTTAAACCCTAGTTTATGTGTTGCTTCGTAAGGGGCTGATTTGGATCCATATGTTTCATGCTATGGTTAGATTTATCTTAATTCTTCTTTCGTAGTTGCGGATGCTTGCGAGAGGGGTTAATCATAAGTGGGAGGCTTGTCAAGGAAGGGCAGCACCCAAGCACTGGTCCATCCACATATCAAATTATCAAAGTAACGAACGCGAATCATATGAGCATGATGAAAACTAGCTTGACAACAATTCCCATGTGTCCTCGGGAGCGCTTTGCTTTATATAAGAGTTCGTCAAGGCTTGTCCTTTGCTACAAAAAGGATTGGGCCACCTTGCTGCACCTTAGTTACTTTTGTTACTTGTTACCCGTTACGAATTATCTTATCATACAACTATCTGTTACCGATAATTTCAGTGCTTGTAGAGAATACCTTGCTGAAAACCGCTTGTCATTTCCTTCTGCTCCTCATTGGGTTCGACACTCTTACTTATCGAAAGGACTACGATAGATCCCCTATACTTGTGGGTCATCAGGGGTCCTAGCCCAGCCGGACTAATGTGTGGGCCGGACTGCCAGCCCACTAAGGAAGGAGGACTCCGGATGCCTTCAAAGGGCGTCGATCGAAGACTCGGTGTGTACTTCAAGCATATCTTATTAGATTCGACATGTATGTTCTTAGATGGTAACCGACCATGTGTAACCCAAGCTACCCCTGGTGCCTATATAAACCATAAGGTTTAGTCCGTAGAGAAAAATCCATCCATACACCCATTCATCGTACCCCTAGGGTTTAGACCACAACTTACGATCTCGCGGTAGATCAACTATGTACTTCGATACCTTCATAATATAAACAAGAGCAGGATGTAGGGTTTTTCCTCCATAGAGAGGGTCCGAACCTGGGTAAATCCCTGTGTGTTCTTCTCCTGTTACCCATCGATCCGATCTAACAGCTCGGGGCCCCCTACCCAAGATCTGCCGGTTTTGACACCGACACTCCTTCTCTAATCTCCTTTCTTTCATCCCTTCTAATCTACACAACGATGCTTCGATTCGAGATAAGCTCTACATGAAACAGATGCACATCGATGTTATTGTTCCATTCAGGCGATCGGTTCGTAGTTTCATCGACCGTAAATGTTCAATTTCTTGTTCATGTTTGGACTTATTTTGGATGAATTTTGTCAAATTCGTCATGCATGGTCGACAATTTGAAATTTTCTTTGACCAGTAGCTTCATCTTGTAGTTTCACACGACTTTTGTGTTGCACGTTTTCTATTTCGACGATCGTAGACGTGTAGATCTACCTCTTCCTCATGGACTGTATAAATGCATATCTGTGATCTATTTTAATGACGCTCCTAAATCTCCTCCACCTAGTCATTCCTCTCAGCCTCCTCTCCTGTGTCCTGCTACACCGGCGTCACCGATGTCGTCGCTCCTCTCGGCCTCCCCTGCCGCATGTTGTTGCACTAGCGCCACCGGCGGTGTAGTTCCTCTCAATCTCCTCTCCCGCATCCTACTACGCTCGTGCGATCGTTGTTCCTCATTGCCTTCTCTCTCATGTCCTGCTACACTGAAAGCCATCGCCGGCGTCATTTCTGTCGGCCTCCTGGCTCTCGTCCTACTACACTGGCGCCGTCGCCATCGTCGTTATTTTCGGCATCCTCCTCCGCATCCTACTACATTGATGCCGCCATGGCGCGCGCATTGCATTTTTTCTCCATCGTCCTCTACCTCAGCGCCCTCCTATTCGTTACTCCGCATGGACTTTCTCTGCGGCGACGACGCTAGCAACTGGTTCGCCGCGCCGCGGACGGGATTACTTGCCCGCGACTCTGTGCTCGTCGTGTCGAACGCGGGGCCGCAACCACCGTCCACCGCAGTCGCCGAGGTACTCTAGTGTAAATCTGTGTTATGTGTAGCTGTTAACTCTTAACCATGTCCAGTGTATGCAACCAAACCAAACAACGTGTAGTTGCATGAGCCCACCAATGCGAGCAACCAAACACAGTGCGTAGAGTCGTTGTTCCGATGCAGGGAAAGGGGATGCAGGCAGCCAATCAACATGCATATGTTAGTTTTTTTCCTGCATTAGCTCAACCAGGCTCACCTGGAAAAAGTATGCAAAGTGGCAAAATCGATGCGAGTAACCAAACGCGTCCTAAGTGAATCAATGAATTGACCAACATTCAGAGCAACAAGAAGAAAAACTTACAATCTCAATGGTTTGCGAGCCCGGTGGCCAGCTTTTCCCCATTTGTGCAATCACACCACAAAACTTTGTGATGGAGTTGGAGAAGGTGTACCACCGATGTACTAGCGACTTCACATTGGTGATCATGAATCACGTGCAAATTGTAGGGCGCGTCATGCTTTTTCTCATGAAACGAAGCATGCATATTTTTCCTAAAGGTCGAGCCTGTTGGCTACAAAGTCCGCACATATGAACTTCCACGCAACATACAACAACTCGTCCTCTATCACCGAGTACCCCGCCAGTGTGGTCTAGAAAGTAAAAAGAAGTTCAACAAAAAAGCTCAATGATATTTGACCGAACACCTATCGGGCGTGGTGTCCGCCATGGACGGCGTCGGCAAGGGATTGAGGGTACCTGGGTACAGATGGATCGTGCGTGAATGACGGGGTAGTCCAAGGTGGACATGCGCGTGGGCAGGGAATGCGGACATCCGGTAATGCCTGGGCGGCGGCCAGAGAGGTATTGCGGCGGCATCGGTGAGAAGGGTGTGGATCCAGAACAAGGGGAAGCAGAGGCGAAGTGAAAGAAAAGTGGCCCGAAAGGGGAATTTGAGTGGGCCAAGTGCGTCGGAGTCCTAAGTGGCAGAGGTCCGAACGCTCGTAAGCCTTCTTCTCCCCCCGCCCCTAGTTTGCGTCCGTTCTGCGGAACTTATGACAAAAAGATGCGTCCACAAACAAATACGGGTTCGCGTTGAATGTCAAACTACGAACAGTTTAGTCTGGCCATATACGGGCGATTTGCGGGTTAGCGTTGGAGTTTCATAACCAACCCAAACAATGTGTGGAAGGCGGCTGTAGAAGATCGACCAACCAAGCATGTGGGTGTGAGTACTCAATTTCAAATCAAAGTTCATCTTGGTTAATAAAAATATATTTTAATACATTTACTTAACACGGTACAGACGTAGACGCTCATACATATACATATACACTCATTCATATAAACGCACGCACACACACTCTCTATGGGCACCTTCGAGAGACTGAGGCGGCCCATCATCTTCAAATTGACGAAGTCGCCCAGACTACGAATTCGTAGTCAGCGGGAACGTCTCTTTTGCACTAAAGTTACATCGCCGGAAGGTCTGGAATAAATCTAGGAAAATGCGAGCACCAATGTTAAGTCTGATACTTGAACTCTGATAGGTAGGAATACCACTGTCCTCCTAACCAGCCAACCACGGGTAGATTTGCAACATTTGTTAATACCTAAAACACCAAATATGCATACTCCTCCCTCCGATTCAAATTAATTGACGCAATTTTAGTAGCTTTAGTACCAAAGTTGTACTAAAGCTGCGTCTATTAATTTGAATAGGAGATAGTGTATAATATTTTTTACGGGTGTGTGAAAATTTGTTTAGTAATGAATGTAGTGAAGATATTTTTTTATATGATGAATGTAATGAAGCTAATTTGGTGTTGTAAATGTTTGTTTCTTTTTTCCAGTAAACTTGCTAAAAAATAAAAACATAAAGGAGGTTGACTTAAAAAAATAGATTTTAAATATTTTCTCTGTTCCGGATTATAAGACGTTTTGGATATTTCATACGTGGCTGAAATGATGAACAAACACAATAAAATGTGTGTATATACATTCTATATACACTAAAATAAGTAGACCTACTTACTATTTTTTTTTCCGCAAAAAGAAACTACTTACAATTCGGAACGGACGGAGTAATTTAGAACGGAGGAAATACTCCCTCCGTTCTTAAATATAAAGTCATTTTAGAGTTTTCAATATGAACTACATACAGATGTATATAGACATATTTTAGAGTATAGATTAACTCATTTTATTATGTACGTAGTTTATATTGGAATCTCTAAAAAAGACTTATATTTAGAAACGGCTGAAGTAGCGATGTTTTGTCGCACTAGGTACTGGCGTATATAGTTGTTCACCGGGCTGGACCGACCTGCGCCCGTGTTTAGTGCCCACCAAGCTCTAGCCTCTACCCTAGCAGTAGCTAGCAGTAGCATCACCAACCGATGTGTCAAGGGACTATGCGACACACGGCACTACAGATCCCTATCTCACACACAAAAAAAGACTGTCTATGCAACACACGGCATTCCGCCAGCTGCTACACACACGGTAGCCTGGCTAGCTGTACCCTGGGGGATCAGATGCCCCTGATCTCCCTGTATTAAAAGCGTATTCAAAACGCTAATCTTTTTGAATACGCTAATCTTTTTCCGCCGAAATGTGTACGCCAATCTCAGCATTAGAGCCAGCAAAACGAAAACAATAATAATCACGTGTAGAATTATCCTCAGAAATAAATGCGCGCAATACGGCGAGATAAGATTTCAGAGGGAAACAGAATCTCAACTAAATAAGCCCTAAATATACGAGATCGGCGTAAAACAGGAAGGGAAATAAATATATTATGGCTGAACAATAAACTTGGGGATTAATCACGAGATCATTTTCGCGCAGATACTGCAGTACTGTGCCACATTTATGGGCAAAGATTTTCGATATACCCGGTGGAAAGATAAACGGAATACGGAAAAGGGAGCGGCAGATGGCAACAAACCGCAGCAGCCCACGCCCCCCGCCTCTTATACGCACGCGCCCCCGCCCCCTCCCGGACCAGACACACCGAGCGCAGGGCACGGGCAGATCGAGGCAGGCACAGGCGCCGTAGCCGAGACCAGGAACCCGAACGGGCCAAGCACCACCACCAACCCTAACCAGTCGACAGCCACCATGCAGCGTCCAGCGTGCCGCCGCCCCGCGCTCTGACGCCCGCCGTCGGTCGCCGGTCGCCGTCGTGGTCTAGCGAGAGAGCGTTTCTTTCTTGGTACAGGGTAGGGTGTTGTGTAGATACATATATGGGCGTGAGCCTGCTGAGGAAGCAGCACTCGTCGGCGGCGGGGGGCTCGAGCGGCGGCTCGTCGATGCCGCCCAAGGGGTGCATGGCGGTGCGTGTGGTGGGGCCGGGCGGCCGCGCGGAGGAGGAGGAGAAGTTCGTGGTGCCGGTGGGCTACCTCAAGCACCCGCTCTTCGTGGGGCTCCTCAAGGAGGCCGAGGAGGAGTACGGCTTCCAGCAGCAGGGCGCCATCACCATCCCCTGCGGCGTCGACAACTTCCGCCGCGTCCAGGCGATCATCGACAGCCAGAGGCACGGCGGCTCCGGCCGCCTCGTCTCCGGCGGCCACCACCACCACGGCTCCTCCTCGGGCCACCTCCACTTCCACCTCGCCGCCTGCTTCAGGGCGTGAGATCCGTCGACGCGGATCTCGCGCGCCCTCGCCGGATAGATAGATGCCATCTCCGGCCCCGTCTCGTTGCTTTGTTAATTAGAGTCTAGACGGTCAGGTATGTGATGATCGAAGGATCATGCGTGGGTTGAGTGCTAGCTAGTGTTCGGGTCTGCGGGCGTGTTGGAACTTGGAAATACAGATGGATCACCCGGATTTCGTTCCAGCTTGTGGTGATGATCCATCGACGATGATGAAAATTGAAGATATTTCAGTGCTTATAATAGATTAACCAGATGTTCTCTTGTCCCTTTCCTTTCGTGAATTGCCTTTGGTTTTCAGACTGTGTGGTTGGTAGTATTCTCTTTCGAGAGAAGAATCTTTCTTTGGGGTGTTGTTCATCATGATTCATCCATACGCACGCACGCACGGACGCAGGGGCCAAGAATTAATGAACAAATTTCTGCACAACATTAAGTCGTTTCGAAGCGAGTACTCCAAGTTTAGACACAATTAACTCCTTGACAAGCAAAAAATAATACTAATTGAAACTGTCCAGCTAGCTTGCAAATGATCTATTTTCTTTCTTTCTTTCTTTTAGGGACCTCTAGCTTTCTTTCTTTTAGGGACCTCTAGCTTGCAAAGGATCTATTTTCTTTCTTTCTTTTGTCCCATCTACTGTCTGTCTCCTACATTAATTTTCCCCAATCAAGCAGGGGATTAGTGGTGGATGTTAGTGGAGTATTATGTAAACATTCACACATGTACTCATCATATTCTCCACGACTTACTACTGCTCCACTCCACTAATCAACAAATTAAGTGTACGCCACTCATATGGTACCTTCTTGGGAATATCGAGGCACCTGTGCGAGTCTGCAACCGTTCAAAGCTTCTCGTGGCAGAGGAGTAGGTGATGTCTATCTGAAAGGAAAGGGCGGCGCCGCAGTGGAAAGGATGGATGGAGTGAGACAAAACTTCCTAGGCCAGAAGGACAGGCAGACACGCAGTACGAGAAGGCGGGATCTGACTGACCACCATGCAGATAGACAAAACTTCTTAGGCCAGATGTTTTTCTTATTTTGCTTCTTGGTGTAAACCCCCTTCATGGATAAAAACAATGCTCCCAGATTGATCATACCAAAAGAAAATGGAAAGGAAAGAGAGAGAGAGGGGGAGGGGGGGGGGGGTATAATGGACGAAAATTAATTATTTTTTCCTATAAAGTGAATGATCTCCCGCCGATCAACCCGGAGTTGGATGAAGAGGAGGGAGCGGTGCCGGAGGAGGAGACCGGCAAAAGAGCAAAGCAGAAGCAGGAGTAGCAATAAAAGGGAGGAATAAAGTGATGTAGACCCCCTTGATGAAGAAAAAACGATGCCCTAAATTGATCGTATAAAACAGTTAAAGAAAAAACAATGAAAATGTTTGATCCCTCTTCCTAAGAAGTGAATGGTGCCCCACCCCCGTTGTTCAATTGAGAGTCGAGCGGGGCTGCGGGAGGAGGAGAAGGCGAAAGGGCAAAGCATAAGCATGAGCACGAATAAAATGGAGGAGCGAAATAGGGAAAGTAAACTTACCGCTGAATGCAACACCCTTGAAACCTCATCGGTGACTGGATGATAATTGGCATCCCGTCTCAGTTTCTCGCTACTTGCGGTGGTGGTGGATGACAGGCCACGGGGTAGCAACGACTACAAATCCAGCAGTGAAGCGAGAAGAGGAGGAGGAGTCGATAAAAGGATTCCTCTGCGACGACGTAGGCTGGACAGGAAGAGTGCGGAGATGGTCGGAGCAGAAGAGGAAGGGGGGGCCTTTATTTATGGTTATTTATGTGTGTTTGCGTGTGTGATAGATAATCGGACACGAGTCGGCATCGGCGGTGAGGTATGTGTCGGGGGAACAAAAGCGGTGGGAAATAGAGGTGCCACGCATACCGTGCATGTATAACTGACATGTGTATAGGTTCGACAGATGACCGTGCGACGATGGTAGATGGTGGCTGGTATCAGAGCAACGGTGGTGGATCGGATGATGAGTCGAGATGGGAGGAGCCGGCAATAAAGGAAGATCACAATAGGTTGGAAGGAAAACAAGGAGAGAGAAAAATATAATGGACACCGAGGCAAGGAGGCATTTAGGCGTGCCCTATATTTATAATAATTGCGTATGTTTGTATGTTTAATACACAGTCGGGTTACCATTAGCGGCAAGGTTGGTTGCGAAAGAAAAGTGCAGAGAAGCAAAACAAGAAAGTCGCAGAAAATGAAGGAGGGGGCCTAGACACGCCTTGCATTTGTAATTGTTAGTATATTTTTGTTGTTCGGTAGATAATCGAACATGACTTGGCCTTGACCAAAACTTAGATTGGAGAGGAATAGAGTGAAAATAAAAGATAAAGGGGGTAGGTAAGGGGTGGGTTAGCGTGCTATGTTTTTATGACTTGTTTATAAAAATTTGCATGTTTGTCGGATAGTCATATACCCGTCAGAGAAAATGTGATATGTGGCATGTACCCATTAAAAAAAGTTTTGGTGAAGTCACTGCTCACGTAGATCCTCCATAAGTCCCAACGATTTTATAAATTTTTTTATCTAGTGCAAAAATTTCTAATGTTTATTTTGAATGTCTAAAAATGCATGGATCTCCAGGTTAGATCTATGGCTCTTGACGTAGAGTCAAACTAGAGGCTAATGTGCGCTTTGTCGCACCATTCTTTACTCGTGTGGGCAATTGTTTTGTTTTGATTTTTATCTACGTTGGCTTGGATGTTAATTATGTTATGGCAATGCTTTTTCATTAGTTTATCGCGTTGGGTTGTCGTTGTAGGCGATATTTGTTCTGAGAGGAGAGTGGATTTGTTAAGTGTGTTATTTTGCAGTCCTTGCACGTTTCAGCCTCGGTGTCAGCCGGTGGTGTTTGTGTGAGCCCCGTGGAAGCTCTCATTATATGTTAAAACCATAGAATTGTTGTTATAGTGCTCACATGGGCCAACCCATGAAGCCCTTGCTCTCTTAGCTTGGCTACTGCTCTGTTCGTCACTTAGCTTCTTTTCTTCTTGCTCCAGTGCTAGCTCAGAAATGCCATCATTTTTTATGAAGAAGTTCATGTGTTTTTTAAATAAATTGGATTTTGATTTTTATTTTAATATGGAAAAATAAAATACTATTTTTTAAGAAAATATTCATGAAAAATATTCTTGGATTTAGAGCAATGTTCATGAGTTTTAATAAAGTTTGTAAATTTAAAAATGTCATGGACTTTCAAAATATCCATGAACTTTAAAAATATTCATGAATTCTTCAAAAGTATATTAATTATAAAAAGTATCCATAGTATTTATAAATGTTCATGACCTTTAATAAATATTCATGAATTAGCGTATGAAAAATAAAATGAAAAAAATTAAAAGACAAAAAAAACATAAAAAGAAAAACTATCAAAACTTTAAAGACACAAAAAGGAAAGGAAGACAAAGTACCAGGCGAGACCTATGAAAACTGAAAACTGGCTAGGCCACACCCTTACAGGCGGGACCATAATGGTCCCCATAGCCCCCGAAGCACACGGAGGCTCAAAACCTTGGGACCTTCGTACCTTAATAGATGGGCAGTGCTACACATCCGTTGGGTGATAAACCGATTAGATTAGCCGCCTTGACAGCCGTCGGATGCCACCCGAAACAGCCGTCCTAGCTAACCGAGGACCTTTGCAATAGCTAGCTTGTTGCGCTCAGGGGCTTTGCAACAAGGACCTTGTTGCAAAGGTTCACCGAGCCAACACCGTTGCCCTGCCATGGCCTGAGCGCCTCGGCCATGGAGCGTCGCCGGTCGCCGGAGTTGCCGCGCCTCCTCCGACCCAGCACCCCGAGCAGCTGCCTCTACTCCAGCATGACGACGACCAGCTCTCATACCGGGCACTCCTCTGGCGATTTCTGCAAATGGCGCTATGTTTCTGAAACATGCCTCGTGTTGCAATGCTTGGCCTCGTATCCTCTAACATCGAGGAGCGCTTTCTGCAATCGGGGATAGCTTCTGAAACAAGAGCCATGTTGCAGAAGAAAAAATCTTCACCGTCGAACCATTTTTTTCTGAAAGAAGACCTCTGTTGCAGAAACTTTCTGAAACTGGACCATGTTGCTGAAAAAACTTCACTACCAAACTTTTTGTTTCTAAAACAAGATCTCTGTTGCAGAAACCTTCTGAAACAATACGATTTGTTGTAAAAAATAACTGGCTGCACGGGACTGATGGCCAGCGTGAGCGCTCGATGAAAATCGATCTGACGGCTACGCAGGCGGCTAACGCTGCGCGTGCATCAACCGGCTAAAGGATAGTGTTTTCCTAAATGAAAACTCCAGGCCCCTAGAAGTTTGCCTGATGCTTAGCAAAACCGTCGGAGAAAAGAAAACAGAAACGGATGGCATTGATTTTGTTTTTGAAGTAAGAGAGGACTCATTTCAAAAAAAAAGTGAGAGAGGACGACATCTCGCAATCACTCCAGTGCCCTAGCAGTTTGCCTTCTTCCCAATAACTCGGTTCATCGGTTTCATGTTTTCCCGCAGAAGTTTTGGGCTCAACTCCACGGCTACTGGTAACGTGGAGAAGAATCGGGCGTGTGTTTAGGAACCCCCTCGCTACTAGTAACGTAGAGAAACTGTACAAGTGTGAGGCATGCATGGCCAACACACGTCCCTCGATCCAGACCTCCAGGACTTGCATGCCTTGGCGCCACTTTTTGCTGAAATGTTGTCCCGGATGTTTCCGGTGCTACAAAAGGAGCAACATTGCACGCTGCTTCCTTTGTTCGTAAATATAACCCATTTTAGACTGAGCAAAATGAATAAACCTACATTCTAGAATGTCTCTATCTACATTCAAACGTAGTCCGCATTGAATTCTCTAAAAGGTCTTAGAGCATCTATAACTGGACCTCTCAAACCCGCCTCATATGCCCGAGTGGATCGCCCGGTCACTGTCCAGCCATGTTTTTTTTTTACCCAGACGGGCTCCTTAAACGGGCATCAAACGCTCAGGCTGACCGGCACCCCTGTATCCAGCCCAAATACGGTGCAGATATAGAGGCTTCCGGGGGGCACGCCCGTCACGTCGGTCTGACGACGGGGGTCCCATGCGGAAACGCCCGAAAACCCGGCAGTCCGACAGGTGCCGCATCCGTCGTCACGATGTGAACGCCGCGTGGCGCCACTCCGGCTCATCTCCCAAGACCAAATCCGGTTATTTAAGCCGGCCGGCGTCCCACAACCCTAACCCATCCACCCCCCCACCCCTCCACGCCGCCAGTCCGAGCCAATCCACCTCCTCCCTCTCCCGCTCCGAAGCTCTGCCCATGGTCCGACGCTCCGCCCACGCTCCGGCACTCCGCCATGGTCCGGAGCAAGATCACCTACTACGCCATGCTGACGCCGGAGCGGCGCTATGAGATCCAGCAGGAGATCCGGGCGAGGCAAGCCACGCACGCCGCCCGCATCGCTGTCGGGCTACCTCCGAACTCGTCGGAGCCAGAGGAGGAGGAGGAGCAGCCGAGGGAAGAGGAGGAGGAGATGGCTCCGATGAAGGTGGAGGAGGCGGAGCCGGAGCAGCGGAGCAGCAGCTGTCGGGCTTCAACATGGAGCAGGCGGAGGCGGAGTTCGCCGTCGCCGAGTCAGAGGAGATGGCGGAGCAGCAGGCCATCCTGGAGTCCATCCAAGATGAGGCCTATGTGAAGGCCAACCAGGCGTTCCTCCGGCGGGAGCAGGAGGAGTCCGACGCGCTCTTCTCCGAACTCGACGGGGAGGTAGAGGCGGAGGAGCCGGAGCTGCAGCTAAAGCTGCCGGAGCCGGGCACGGAGATCGTCGATACCTCGACGACGAGTAGTTAGGTGATCGATGTAGTACATAGGTTTATTTTAGTTTGCATGTTTTTGTATGAATTTAAGAATCTACTATGAGATGTCCGGCTGCAACTGTAGAAATTTGAGCGGTGCCCGGTCAGTGCCCGTCGACGCGCCCGGACGCGTCCGCGGGCGTTTGAGGGGCCGGATTTGCCAATCCGGTTGTAGATGCTCTTATATATAGAAATGAAAGAAATATGAAATAAAAGAAGATAAAAAAAACAAACGCCCTGGTAAATAATACACGTGCCACCAATCATTGGCACTTTGGCAGCGCCCTTGCATGCGGTCTTTGCCGAACATTCCGAGAGATAGAAAATTATGCCGTCGGCGAGAAACCGCAGGGAAGGAAAGGATGATACGGAGAATCCTTTTCTGTACGGGCGGAGCACACAGATGGACAAAGCGCAGACCACATACCACCACAGCCCCTCGGTGTCAGTCCCGACTATTCTATTATTATTCCCCTCCGGATGAGGCCGCGCAGCGCACCTAGTGGGCGGCGGTGGCAAAATTTTGTGTTTTGACTTTTTTTTCAAAGTTAATTGAGATCTGACCTTAGTTTATAAAATTTTTGGGATCTGGCCCTTTTGCTACCGTCAGGGTTCATGTTGGAAGACCTTGGCGGTAGGAAATACCCCTACCGTCAAACAGGCTGGTGGTAGCCTGTATAACTCTATCGCCAAGGTGCCCGGCAGTAATTGCGAGAATGCACTGTGTTTCATACTTAGAAAATTTTTGCGGTAGGGCGTGCAACCCTACCGCCAGGGACCTTGGCGGTAGTCTAATATAGCCTACCGTCATGAACCCTGGCGGTAAGAAAAGGATCAGATCCCGAAATTTTTGCAAAGCAGGGTTAAATCTCGAATAAGTTTAAAAAAAGGACACGAAATTTAGCCGGCGGCGGTGGCGCCGGCCTTCCCTCCCGACCTTGACGTCGACCCGCGCGCACCACGGAGAGCAATGTCTCCCCGGCCGTGTTCGTCCGTATCCGCGGCGGGGGAGAATCTGTTTGCGGAGGGAGTACGGGCGGGCTGCTGCTCGGGACAAAGACAAAGGGTACAAGGTGCGGTGCATGGTGGCGACGTCGCGCGCGCAGCCGGGGCAAACTCCGTTGTGGGCCCACCGCTGACTGGGAGCAAGTTAGTTTAGTGTGTATGATTAGGCTGATTTATCTGCCAGGCCCCCTGTGATCATCACGCTATTAGGGAGGGCGCATCAGCAAGCAGAGCTGCTAGCTGGAGGAGAAGAAAAATCGACTGAACCACATACAGGCCCGCCGCACGTACGTCGCCACATCGGCCCGATTACGACGTGCTTGTATATTGCTGATAGGCTTGCCGTTTTTTCTTTACAACAACAAGTTGCCGCGTATGATGGATGCTGAGAAAATAGGCAATTTTTTGACTAAATTAATTCAAGAATAAATCATGAGCATGACGTAAACAGTGCTAAACACATACTGATATTTGACCGTATTAGCGCGTACTAGACAGATAGTAGAAACATCTACGCACACGCAGATCATTGGTACGGCTAAAACAATAATGAACAGGAGAGGGATAAACGAGTTATACCCTCCGGTTGGCCAGTTGGCCGTACTAGCAGCAGTGGCGGCGGCCTCCGCGGCCGCCTTCTGGTTAGCGGCAGCCTTCTCGGCAACGGCTCTCTCGGTGTCAGAAGACGTGTTGACGGTGCAACGGACGTGGACGAAGTAGAGGAAGCAGACGAACGTTGGCGAGCAGTCGTGTAGAGACGCTCCCCAAAAACCTAATCGCCCATCTCCCGTACAGGATCCGGAGAGGCGGGGTTTCGGAGGACTACTCTCCTGTCGACCGTGTACGCAGTGAACGGGATGGGATCACCGACGGCAGCAGCTGTTGGGAAACGTTGCATGGAAAACAAAAAAAATTCTACGCACACGCAATGATCTATCCATGGAGATGCATAGCAACGAGGGGGAGAGTGTGTCTACGTACCCTCGTAGACCGTAAGCGGAAGCGTTTCACAACGCGGTTGATGTAGTCGAACTTCTTCGCGCTTCAACCGATCAAGTACCGAACGCACGGCACCTCCATGTTCTGCACACGTTCAGCTCGGTGACGTCCCTCGCTTTCTTGATCCAGCAAGACGTCGAGGTAGTAGATGACTTCCGTCAGCACGACGGCGTGGTGACGGTGATGGTGAAGTGATCTCCGCAGAGCTTCGACTAAGCACTACGAAAATATGACCGGGGGTGTAAACGGTGGAGGGGGGCGCCGCACACGGCTAGGCAATTGTCTGGTATGTGCTCGGTGCCCCCCTCCCACATATATATAGGTGGGAGGGGGAGGGGAGAGGCCAGGAGGTGCCCCAAGTAGGACCGAATCCTACTTGGGCTCCTCCCAAGCTGCGCGCCCCCCTACCATATATATCGGAGGGGGAAGGAAAGGGGGAGAGGTGGAAGGAAGGGGGAATCCTATTCCCTTTCTTTCCTTTCCTCCTTCCCCTTTCCTTCTCCACCTTGGCCGGCCCATATGGGGGGCGCGGCACCCCCGGCAAAAGATATGGGCCTTATGGGCCAAGAGGGAAACACACCAGCCCCGGAACCCCTTCCGGTGACCCGATAAGTACTCGGTGACCCCCGAAACACTTCCGGTGTCCGAATACCATCATCCTATATATCAATCTTTACCTCTAAAACCATTTTGAGACTCCTCGTCATGTCCGTGATCTCATCCGGGACTCCGAACAACATTCGGTCACCAAATCACGTAACTCATATAATAATATATCGTCAACGAACGTTAAGCGTGCGGACCCTACGGGTTCGAGAACTATGTAGACATGACCGAGACACCTCTCCGGTCAATAACCAATAGCGGAACCTGGATGCTCATATTGGCTCCTACATATTCTACGAAGATCTTTATCGGTCGAACCGTTATGACAATATACGTAATTCCCTTTGTCCATCTGTATGTTACTTGCCCGAGATTCGATCCTCAGTATCTTCATACCTAGTTCAATCTCGTACCCGGTGACGTCCATTTGCTAGATTTCATAATCATAAAATGCGGCAATTGCTAACATGATTCGGACGGACTTAAGCATCGCTACGGGTGAGAAAGTCTCATCGTAGTCAACCCCTTGAACTTGTCGAAAACCTTTTGCGACAAGTCGAGCTTTATAGACAATTACATTACCATCAGCGTCAGTCTTCTTCTTGAAGATCCATTTATTTTCTATGGCTTGCCGATCATCGAGCAAATCCACCAAAGTACATACCTTGTTCTCATGCATGGATCCTATCTTAGATTTCATGGCCTCAAGCCATCTGTCGGAATCTGGGCTCATCATAGCTTCTTCATAGTTCGTAGGTTCGCCTTGGTCTAGTAACATGACTTCCAGTACAGGATTCCCGTACCACTCTGCTGCGGATCGTATTCTGGTTGACCTACAAAGTTCTATAGTAACTTGATCCGAAGTTTCATGATCATCATCATTAGCTTCCTCTCTAGTTGGTGTAGGCATCACAGGAACGGTTTTCTCTGATGTGCTACTTTTCAATTCGAGAGAAGGTACAATTACCTCATCAAGTTCTACTTTCCTCCCACTCACTTCTTTCGAGAGAAACTCCTTCTCTTTCCATTCTTGGCAACAAAGATCTTGCCTTCGGATCTGTGGTAGAAGGTGTACCCAATTGTTTCCTTAGGGTATCCTATGAAGACGCACTTCTCCGATTTGGGTTCGAGCTTATCAGGCTGAAGCCTTTTAACATAAGTGTCGCAACCCCAAACTTTAAGAAACGACGGCTTAGGTTTCTTGCCAAACCATAGTTCATACGGTGTCGTCTCAACGGATTTAGACGGTGTCCTATTTAACGTGAATGTGGCTGTCTCTAATGCATAACCCCAAAATGATAGTGGTAAATGGGTAAGAGACATCATAGATCGCACCATATCTAACAAAGTACGGTTACGACGTTCGGACACACCATTACGCTGTGGTGTTCCAAGTGGCGTGAGTTATGAAACTATTCCACATTATTTTAAATGAAGGCCAAACTCGTAACTCAAATATTCGCCTCCGCGATCAGATCGTAGAAACTTTATTTTCTTGTTACGATGATTCTCCACTTCACTATGAAATTCTTTGAACTTTTCAAATGTTTCAGATTTGTGTTTCATTAAGTAGATATACCCATATCTGCTCAAATCATCTGTGAAGGTTAGAAAATAACGATACCTGCCGCGTGCCTCAACACTCATCGGACCGCATACATCGGTATGTATTATTTCCAATAAGTCATTAGCTCGCTCCATTGTTCCGGAGAACGGAGTTTTAGTCATCTTGCCCATGAGGCATGGTTCGCAAGTATCAAATGATTCATAATCAAGTGATTCCAAAAGCCCATCTGCATGGAGTTTCTTCATGCGCTTTACACCAATATGACCTAAACGGCAGTGCCACAAATATGTTGCACTATCATTATCAACTTTGCATCTTTTGGCATCAATATTATGAATATGTGGATCACTACAATCGAGATTCAACAAAAATAGACCACTCTTCAAGGGTGCATGACCATAAAAGATATTACTCATATAAATAGAACAACCATTATTCTCTGATTTAAATGAATAACCGTCTCGCACTAAACAAGATCCAGATATAATGTTCATGCTCAACGCTGGCACCAAATAACAATTATTCAGGTCTAAAACTAATCCTGAAGGTAGATGTAGAGGTAGCGTGCCGATGGCGATCACATCGACCTTGGAACCATTCCCGACGCGCATCGTCACCTCGTCCTTAGCCAATCTTCGTTTAATCCGTAGCTCCTGTTTCGAGTTACAAATATGAGCAACCGAACCAGTATCAAATACCCAGGCGCTACTACGAGCATTAGTAAGGTACACATCAATAACATGTATATCAAATATACCTTTGTTCACTTTGCCATCCTCCTTATCCGCCAAATACTTGGGGCAATTCCGCTTCCAGTGACCAGTCCCTTTGCAGTAGAAGCACTCAGTTTCAGGCTTGGGTCCAGCTTTGGGTTTCTTCCCGGGAGTGGCAACTTGCTTGCCATTCTTCTTGAGGTTCCCTTTCTTTCCCTTGCCCTTTTTCTTGAAACTAGTGGTCTTGTTAACCATCAACACTTGATGCTCCTTCTTGATTTCAACCTCCGCAGCCTTAAGCATTGCGAAGAGCTCAGGAATTGTTTTGTTCATCCCTTGCATATTATAGTTCATCACGAAGCCTTTGTAGCTTGGTGGCAGTGATTGAAGAACTCTGTCAATGACACAATCAACTAGAAGATCAACTCCCAGCTGAGTCAAGTGCTTATAAAACCCAGACATTTTGAGTACGTGTTCACTGACAGAACTGTTCTCCTCCATCTTGCAGCTATAGAACCTGTTGAAGACTTCATATCTCTCAACCCGGGCATTTGCTTGAAATATTAACTTCAACTCTTGGAACATCTCATATGCTCCATGATGTTCAAAACATCTTTGAAGTCCCGGTTCTAAGCCGTAAAGCATGGCACACTGAACTATAGAGTAGTCATCAGACCGCGTCTGCCAGACGTTCAAAGCGTCTACATTAGCGGGAGGGGGCTTGTCACCTAGCGGTGCATTAAGGACATAATTCTTCTGTAAAGCAATGAGGATAATCCTCAAGTTACAGACCCAGTCCATGTAGTTGCTACCATCATCTTTCAACTTAGCTTTCTCTAGGAACGCATTAAAATTCAGGGGAACGGCAGCACGGGCCATTGATCTACAACATAGATATGCAAATACTATCAGGACTAAGTTCATGATAAATTAAGGTCAATTAATCAAATTACTTAAGAACTCCCACTTAAATAGACATCCCTCAAGTCATCTAAGTGATACGTGATCCAAATCAACTAACCCATGTCCGATAATCACGTGAGATGGGGTAGTCATCAATGGTGAACATCTCTATGTTGATCATATCTACTATATGATTCACGTTCGATCTTTCGATCTCCAGTGTTCCGAGGCCATGTCTGTACATGCTAGGCTCGTCAAGTTTAACCCAAGTATTCCGCATGTGCAAAACTGTCTTGCAGCCGTTGTATGTGAACGTAGAGTCCATCACACCCGATCATCACGTGGTGTCTCAACACGACGAACTGTAGCAACGGTGCATACTCAGGGAGAACACTTTTATCTTCAAATTAAGTGAAGGGATCATCTTATAATGCTACCATCGTTCTAAGCAAAATAAGATGCATAAAGGATAAACATCATATGCAATCAAAATATGTGACATGATATGGCCATCATCTTGTGCTTTTGATCTCCATCTCCAAAGCATCGTCATGATCTCCATTGTCACCGGCTAGACACCTTGATCTCCATCGTTGCGTCGTGGTCGTCTCGCCAACTATTGCTTCTCCAACTATCGCTAACGCATAGTGATAAAGTAAAGCAATTAGATGGCGTTTGCATTTCATACAATAAAGCGACAGCCATAAGGCTCCTGCCAGTTGCCGATAACTTACAAAACATGATCATCTCATACAACAACGTATATCACAACATGTCTTGACCATATCACATCACAACATGCCCTGCAAAAACAAGTTAGACGTCCTCTACTTTGTTGTTGCAAGTTTTACGTGGCTGCTACGGGCTTCTAGCAAGAACCATTCTTACCTATGGCAAAACCACAACGGTGATTCGTCAAGTTTGTTGTTTTAACCTTCTTCAAGGACCGGCCGCAGTCAAATTCGACTCAACTAAAGTAGGAGAAACAGACACTCGCCAGCCACCTTTATGCAAAACTAGTTGCATGTCTGTCGGTGGAACCGGTCTCATGTACGTGGACATGTAAGGTTGGTCCGGGCCGCTTCATCCCACAATACCGCCGAATCAAAATAAGACGTTGGTGGTAAGCAGTATGACTATCACCGCCCACAACTCTTTGTGTTCTACTCGTGCATATCATCTACGCATAGACCTGGATCATGATGCCACTGTTGGGAAACGTTGCATGGAAAACAAAAAAAATTCTACGCACACGCAATGATCTATCCATGGAGATGCATAGCAACGAGGGGGAGAGTGTGTCTACGTACCCTCGTAGACTATAAGCGGAAGCGTTTCACAACGCGGTTGATGTAGTCGAACTTCTTCGCGCTTCAACCGATCAAGTACCGAACGCACGGCACCTCCATGTTCTGCACACGTTCAGCTCGGTGACATCCCTCGCCTTCTTGATCCAGCAAGACATCGAGGTAGTAGATGAGTTCCGTCAGCATGACGGCATGGTGACGGTGATGGTGAAGTGATCTCCACAGGGCTTCGCCTAAGCACTACGAAAATATGACCGGGGGTGTAAACGATGGAGGGGGGCGCCGCACACGGCTAGGCAATTGTCTGGTATGTGCTCGGCGCCCCCCACCCACATATATATAGGTGAGAGGGGGAGGGGAGAGGCCAGGAGGCGCCCCAAGTAGGACCGAATCCTACTTGGGCTCCTCCCAAGCCGCGCGCCCCCCTGCCATATATATCGGAGGGGGAAGGAAAGGGGGGAGAGGTGGAAGGAAGGGGGAATCCTATTCCCTTTCTTTCCTTTCCTCCTTCCCCTTTCCTTCTCCACCTTGGCCGGCCCATATGGGGGGTGCACCAGCCCCTTGTGGCAGGTGTGTTTCCCCTCTTGGCCCATAAGGCCCATATCTTTTGCCGGGGGTGCCCGGAACCCCTTCCGGTGACCCGATAAGTACCCGGTGACCCCCGAAACACTTCCGGTGTCTGAATACCATCGTCCTATATATCAATCTTTACCTCTCAACCATTTCGAGACTCCTCGTCATGTCCGTGATCTCATCCGAGACTCCGAACAACATTCGGTCACCAAATCACGTAACTCATATAATACTATATCGTCAACGAACGTTAAGCGTGCGGACCCTACGGGTTCGAGAACTATGTAGACATGACCGAGACACCTCTCCGGTCAATAACCAATAGCAGAACCTGGATGCTCATATTGGCTCCTACATATTCTATGAAGATCTTTATCGGTCGAACCGTTATGACAACTTACGTAATTCCCTTTGTCCATCAGTATGTTACTTGCCCGAGATTCAATCATCGGTTTCTTCATACCTAGTTCAATCTTGTTACCGGCAAGTCTCTTTACTTGTTCAGTAATACATCACCTCGTGACCAACTCCTTAGTCGTTTGCTTGCAAGCTTATGATGTGTATTACCGAGAGGGCCCAGAGATACCTCTCCGAAACTCAGAGTGACAAATCCTAATCTCGATCTATGCCAACTCAACAAATACCTTCGGAGATACCTGTAGAGCATCTTTATAATCACCCAGTTACGTTGTGACGTTTGATAGCACACAAGGCACTCCTCCAGTATCCGGGAGTTGCATAATCTCATAGTCGAAGGAATATGTATTTGACATGAAGAAAGCAATAGCAATAAAACTGAACGATCATTATGCTAAGCTAACGGATGGGTCTTGTCCATCACATCATTCTCCTAATGATGTGACCCCATTATCAAATGAAAACTCATGTCCATGGTCAAGAAACCTTAACCATCTTTGATCAATGAGCTAGTCTAGTAGAGGCTTACTAGGGACATGGTGTTTTGTCTATGTATTCACACATGTATTATGTTTTCCGATCAATACAATTCTAGCATGAATAATAAACCTTTATCATGAATAAGGAAATATAAAATAACAACTTTATTATTGCCTCTAGGGCATATTTCCTTCAGCAGCAACAATGGAACGACACTGGGCGTGAAGGCGGAAGTGATCTGTTTCGCATAACGGCTAGGGCTAGCAGACGCCTCACACATATACTGGACCCACGTCCCAGTCGGTGGCAGCCCACGATCAGACCTCTCAGATCGTGGCCCAGCTGTCAAAAACTCTCCGTTCCTGACCGGTAAAACTAAGCGCATAGGTGTGAGCTCGACTCGGCTCATTCCCGTAACCCACGGCGTGGCGAGGCAGGCGGCGGAGGAGGAGCGCGCGGGAACCAGTTCTCTTCTCAAGCTCCAATAGCATGTGGAAGAGAATCTCTTATAAAGAGGTCCAACTCCTCTCCAACTAGCAATGTGGGACTAAACTTTCCACCACACCTAGTGCCATATAACCCACATGGGCCCTTAGAGATTTTCTGAAATTGTTAGATGGGCCCAAGGCCCACCCTCATATATCAACAATCCCCCATCAGATCTCAAGGGCCCATTTTGTCCTTTCTTCCAAACACTGTTTTGATATACCAGTATCAATGGAGACCTGTTAAGGTTGAACTCTGCTACTTCTTGAGTTTGCGTTGATTTTTCTCTTGAAGAGGAAAGGGTGATGCAGCAAAGTAAAGATAAGTATTTCCCTCGGTTAAGAACCAAGGTATCAATCTAGTAGGAAGCACAAGCAAGTCTCCAATATATGCACCCGCACAAACTAACAAACACTTGCACACAACGCGAAAAAGGGGTTGTCAATCCCTTCACGGGCACGAACAAGAGTGAGATCTAATAGAGATAGGTATAAAAGATAAATAAAAGAGAAAACTAAAGTAAATATAAATAAAGTGCAGCAAGGTATTTTTGTATTTTTGGTTTTATAGATCTGAAAATATATGATGGAAAATAGACCCGGGGGGCATAGGTTTCACTAGAGGCTTCTCTCTTGAAGAAAACATACAGTGGGTAAACAAATTACTTGTTGAGCAATTGATAGAAAAGCGCATAGTTATGATGATATCTAAGGCAATGATCATGAATATAGGCATCATGTCCGTGACAAGTAGACCAAAACGATTCTGCATTTACTACTATTACTCCACACATCGACCGACTCCTGCCTGCATCTAGAGTATTAAGTTCATAAGAACAGAGCAACGCTTTAAGAAAGATGACATGATGTAGAGGGATAAACTCAATCAATATGACATAAATCCCATATTTTTATCCTTAATGGCAACAATACAATACGTGCCTCGCTACCCCTTCTGTCACTGGGTGAGGACACCGCAAGATTGAACCCATCACAAAGCACCTCTCCCATTGCAAGAAAAACCAATGTAGTTGGCCAAACCAAACTGATAATTCGAAGAGAAATACAAAGCTATCTCAATCATGCATAAAAGAGTTCAGAGAAGACTCATATAATATTCATAGATAATCTGATGATAAATCCACAATTCATCGGATCTCAACAAACGCACCGCAAAAGAAGATTACATCGAATAGATCTCCAAGAACACCGAGGAGAACATTGTATTGAAGATCAAAGAGAGAGAAGAAGCCATCTAGCTACTAGCTATGGACCCGTAGGTCTGTGGTAAACTACTCACACATCATCAGAAGGGCAGCAAGGTTGGTGTAGAGGCCCTCTGTGATCGAATCCCACACCGGCGGAGTGCCGGAAAAGGCCCCAAGATGGGATCTCACGAGAACATATGCTTGCGGCACTAGAAAAGTATTTTTGGCGTGCCCTCTGGTGTAGGGGGAATATTTGGGTATTTATAGGACGAAGATTAGAGTTGGAAGGTCTCTGAGGGGCCCACAAGCCCTGGGGGCGCGCCCCTACGGCTTGTGACCTCCTCGTGGGTCTTCTGGCCTCCTCTCCAAGTCTCGTTGGTTTCTTTTGGTCCAAGAAAAATCACCGTAAAGTTTTATTCTGTTTGGACTCCGTTTGATATTCCTTTTCTGTAAAAGTCAAAAACAAGAAAAAAAACATAAACTGGCACTAGGCTCTAGATTAATAAGTTAGTCCCAAAAATAATATAAAATAGCGTATTAATGCATATAAAACATCCAAAACAGATAATATAATAGCATGGAATAATAAAAAATTATAGATACGTTGGAGACGTATCAAGCATCCCCAAGCTTAACTCCTCAAGTAGGTAAATGATAAAAACAAAAAATTTGATGTGGAATGCTACGTAACATATTTATCAATGCAATTTTCTTTATTGTGGCATGAGCATTCAGATCCATAAGATTCAAAACAAAAGTTTAATATTGACATAAAAAAATACTTCAAGCATACTAAATAAAGCAATCATGTCTTCTCAAAATATCATGGCCTAAGAAAGTTATCCCGACAAAATCATGTAGTCTGGCTATGCTCTATCTTCATCACAAAAAATATTTCATCATGCACAACCCCGATGACAAGCCAAGCAATTGTTTCATACTTTTAATGTTCTCAAGCTTTTTCAACTTTCACGCAATACATGAGCGTGAGCCATGGAAAAGAATATGGTGGAGGTTGTGTGGAGAAGACAAAAAGGAGAAAGTCTCACATCAACTAGGCAAATTAACAAGCTATGGAGATGCCCATCAATTGATATCGATTCAAGTGAGTAAGGATTGCCATGCAATGGATGCACTAGAGCTATAAGTGTATGAAAGCTCAAAAGAAAAACTAAGTGGGTCTGTATCCAACTCGCTTGCTCACGAAGACCTAGGGCAATTTGAGAAAGCCCATCATTGGAATATACAAGCCAAGTTCTATAATGAAAAATTCCCACTAGTAATATATGAAAGTGACAACATAGGAGACTCTCTATCATGAAGAACATGGTGCTACTTTGACGCACAAGTGTGGAAAAAGGATAGTAACATTGTCCCTTCTCTCTTTTTCTCTCATCTTTTTGTTTGGGCTCTTTGGCCTCTTTTTTTTTGGGATCCTTGGCCTCTTTTTCTTAGTCCGGAGTCTCATCCCAACTTGTGAGGGAATCATAGCCACCATCATCCTTTCCTCACATGGGACAATGCTCTAATAATGATGATCATCACACTTTTATTTACTTACAACTCAAGAATTACAACTCGATACTAGAACAACATATGATTCTATATGAATGCCTCCGGTGGTGTACCGGCATGTGCAATGATCAAGAGTGATACGTATAAAAAATATGAACGGTGGCCTTGCCACAAATACTATATCAACTACATGATCATGCAAAGCAATATGAAAATGATGGTATGTGTCATAATAAACGGAACGGTGGGAGTTGCATGGCAATATATCTCGGAATGACTATGGAAATGCCATAATAGGTAGATATGGTGGCTGTTTTGAGGAAGGGTGTATGGTGGGTTTAATGCACCGGCAAAAGTTGCGCGGTACTAGAGAGGCTAGCAATGGTGGAAGAGTGAGAGTGCGTATAATCCATGGACTCAACATTAGTCATAAAGAACTCACATATTTATTGCAAAAATTTATTAGCCATAGAAGCAAAGTACTAATACGCATGCTCCTAGGGGGCTAGATTGGTAGGAAAATACCATCGCTCGTCCCCGGCCGCCACTCATAAGGAAGACAATCAAAAAATAAATCATGCTCCGACTTCATCACATAACGGTTCACCATACGTGCATGCTTCGGGAATCACAAACTTTAACACAAGTATTTCTACCAATACACAATTACTCACTAGCATGACTCTAATATCACCATCTTTATATCTCAAAACAAATGCAAGGAATCAAACTTCTCATATATTCAATGCTCTTTATGAAAGTTTTTATTATATCCCTCTTGGATGCCCATCACAATAGGACTAAATTCATAACCTAAGCAAATTACCATGCTGTTTTAATACTCTCAAAATAATATATGTGAAGCATGAGAGTTTATCAATTTCTATAAAATAAAACCACCGCCGTGCTCTAAAAAGATATAAGTGAAGCACTAGAGCAACTGCCTAGCTCAAAAGATATAAGTGAAGCACATAGAGTATTCTAATAAATTCACGATTCATGTGTGTCCCTATCAAAAGGTGTGTACAGCAAGGATGATTGTGGTAAACTAAAAAGCAAAGACTCATATCATACAAAACGCTCCAAGCAAAACACATATCATGTGGTGAATAAAAATATAGCCTCAAGTAAATTTACCGATGGATTGAAGACAAAAGAGGGGATGCCATCCGGGGCATCCCCAAGCTTAGATACTTGGTTGTCCTTGAATATTATCTTGGGGTGCCTTGGGAATCCCCAAGCTTAGGCTCTTGCCACTCCTTATTCCGTTGTCCATCAAAACTTTACCCAAAACTTGGAAACTTCACAACACAAAACTCAACAAAAAAACTCATAAGCTTTGTTAGTATAATAAAATAAATCACCACTTTAGGTACT
Source organism: Thinopyrum elongatum (assembly GCA_011799875.1). Lineage (NCBI taxonomy): Eukaryota > Viridiplantae > Streptophyta > Magnoliopsida > Poales > Poaceae > Thinopyrum > Thinopyrum elongatum. The sequence continues at coordinate 528,519,066 of CM022303.1, read as the reverse complement.
GTTGTTAAATCATTCTAAATTTATATTGGTGTAATATATACTGTATTCCAACTTCTCCATGGTTCATACCCCCCGATACTACCCATAGATTCATCAAAATAAGCAAACAACACATAAAAACAGAATCTGTCAAAAACAGAACAGTCTACGAAGATCTGAATATTCATAATACTTATGTAACACTAAAAATTCTGAAAAATTAGTCAAACGTAGATAATTTGTATATAAATCTTGTGTAAAAAATTCAGTATTTTTACTTGATCCTGTGAATTTTGAAAATTCTGCTACTGGATGCAAAAGTTTCTGTTTTTCAGCAAAATCAAATCAACTATCACCATAAGCCATCCCAAAGGTCTTACTTGGCTCAAACACTAGTTAAAACACTAAAACACAATTACTACAGAAGAAATAATGTGTATTTGTTGAAAAACAGAAGCAAAAACAAAAACACAAAATAAAATTGGGTTGCCTCCCAACAAGCGCTTTTTTTAAAGCCTTTTAGCTAGGCATTGAGATTTCAATGATGCTCACATGAAATATAATAATTGAAACACAAAGAGAGCGTCATAAAACATGTGACAAACATATTTAAGTCTAACATACTTCCTATGCATAGGCATTTTATAAGCAAACAAATTATCAAGACAAGCAAAAACTAGCATATGCAAGGAAGAAGAAAGAAACAATAGCAATCTCAACATAACAAGAGGTAATTTAGTGACATGAAAATTTCTACAACCATATTTCCCTCTCTCATAATAATTACATGTGGGATCATATTCAAATTCAACAATATAGCTATCACATAACATACTCTCGACATGATCCACATGCATGAAAAGTGGACACTCTTCCAATATAGTGGGATTATCATCAAATAAAGGCATGACCTCTCCAAGCCCACTTTTATCAAAAATTTCATGAGATTGATCATTCTCCAAAGTAGTGGGATCATTATTACCTATAGTTTACACTCTTCCAAACCCGCTTTCAATATTATCGCAAACATATTCATCATGAGGCTTAAATAAATTTTCAAGATCATAAGAAGAATCACCCCAATCATGATCATTGCAATAAGTAGTGGACAAATCAAAATTAGCATCCCCAAGCTTGGGGTTTTGCATATTATTAGCACAATTGACATCAATAGAATTTATAATAACACCATTGCAATCATGCTTTTCACTCAAGGAATTTTCGTGAATCACTTCATAAATTTCCTCTTTTAGCACTTCATCACAATTTTTAGATTCACGAATTTCAAGCAAAACTTCATAAAGATAATCTAGTGCACTCAATTCACTAGCAATTGGTTCATCATAATTGGATCTTTTAAAAAGATTAGCAAGTGGATGAGGATCCATAAGCTTTTTGCTTTCTGATTTTCAATAAACACACAATTATACCAAGCGAACAAGCAAATAAACCAAGTAAGACATAAAGGCAAACGAAAAGAAGGAAAATAAAAAGGCAAATATTTTTGTGTTTTTCTGAAAGCTTTTTAGAAGTGGGGGAGTGGAAAACGAGAGGCAAATGGCAAATAATGTAAATGCAAGAGATAAGAGTTTATTATAGGTACTTGGTAGGCTTGATGTAGAACCTCCCCGGCAACGGCGCCAGAAATTCTTCCTGCTACTTCTTGAGCTTGCGTTGATTTTTCCCTTGAAGTGAAAAGGGTGATGCAGCAAAGTAGAGATAAGTATTTTTCCTCAGTTAAGAACCAAGGTATCAATCCAGTAGGAGGCACAAGCAAGTCTCCAATATATGCACCTGCACAAACTAACAAACACTTGCACACAACGCAAAAAATGGGTTGTCAATCCCTTCACGGTCAAGAACAAGAGTGAGATCTAATAGAGATAAGTATAAAAGATAAATAAAAGAGCAAACTAAAGTAAATATAAAAAAAGTGCAGCAAGGTATTTTTGTATTTTTGGTTTTATAGATCTGAAAATATATGATGGAAAATAGACCTGGGGGCCATAGGTTTCACTAGAGGCTTCTCTCTTGAAGAAAACATACGGTGGGTAAACAAATTACTGTTGAGCAATTGATAGAAAAGTGCATTGTTATGATGGTATCTAAGGCAATGATCATCAATATAGGCATCACGTCTGTGACAAGTAGACCGAAACGATTCTGCATCTACTACTATTACTCCACACATCGACTGACTCATGCCTGCATCTAGAGTATTAAGTTCATAAGAACAGAGCAACGCTTTAAGCAAGATGACATGATGTAGAGGGATAAACTCAAGCAATATGACATAAACCCCATCTTTTTATTCTTGATGGCAACAATACAATGCGTGCCTCGTTACCCCTGTTGTCACTGGGTGAGGACACCGCAAGATTGAACCCATCACAAAGCACCTCTCTAATTGCAACAAAAACCAATCTAGTTGGCCAAACCAAACCGATAATTGGAAGAGAAATACAAAGCTATCTCAATCATGCATAAAAGAGTTCAGAGAAGACTCAAATAATATTCATAGATAATCTGATATAAATCCACAATTCGTCGGATCTCAACAAACGCACTACAAAAGAAGATTACATCGAATAGATCTCCAAGAACACCGAGGAGAACATTGTATTGAAGATCAAAAAGAGAGAAGAAGCCATCTAGCTACTAGCTATGGACCCGTAGGTCTGTGGTAAACTACTCACACATCATCGGAATGGCAGCAAGGTTGGTGTAGAGGCCCTCCGTGATTGAACCCCCCTCCGGCGGAGTGCCAGAAAAGGCCCCAAGATGGGATCTCACGAGAACAAAAGCTTGCGGCGGTGGAAAAGTATTTTAGGCGTGCCCTCTGGTGTAGGGGGAATATTTGGGTATTTATAGGACAAAGATTATGGTTGGAAGGTCTCCGAGGGGCCCACAAGCCCTGGGGGCGCCTCCCCAGGGCGTGCCCCTACGGCTTGTGGCCTCCTCGTGGGTCTTCTGGCCTCCTCTCAAGTCTCGTGGGTTTCTTCTGGTCCAAGAAAAATCACCGTAAAGTTTTATTCCGTTTGGACTCCGTTTGATATTCCTTTTCTGTAAAAGTCAAAAAGAAGAAAAAAAAAACAAAAACTGGCACTGGGCTCTAGATTAATAAGTTAGTCCCAAAAATAATATAAAATAGCATATTAATGCATCTAAAACATCCAAAATAGATAATATAATAGCATGGAACAATCAAAAATTATAGATACATTGGAGACGTATCAAACTCCACCTAGAGCAAGTAGCTACGCTCCTTCAAAACTGAACAATGGACTATGCCTTGAATTGTCAGTTTGGCGTAAAGAAGTTTTACCACATGTCTTACTAGTACTAGACTGCCGAAGGCTGACCCCTCGGGTGGAGCATATTAGTCATACTCCTCGCCTATTCATGAGCTTGCTATAGATCACCCCAATCTCATAGACTGTGACCAGCAGTCGGGCTCATATAGGTGTGTTCCTTCAAAGATCGCTCTGTAGGATAGTATCTTGCTTCTATAAGCTTTTGAACACATTAAGACAGTAGTCAACCTATCGTATAGTTTCCGAGAGTATTGCATCTTCAACGGACTGGGTTAGTGAAAAAAATACTCTCCTTAGTTCACCATTGGCTTGTTTTCCCAGGTCCTACTTCACGGGATCTCCGATCACATAGGTTGGGTTACCATGATGGCAACTCATGTGGGTCTCATACTCATCTCCCTTGATGCATTATCTATCACAACACGTGATAGCCCTTTAGTAAAGGTAGTGGTACGTCTCCAACGTATCTATAATTTTTTATTGTTCCATGCTATTATATTATCCATCTTGGATGTTTTATATGCATTATTATGCTATTTTATATCAATTTTTGGGACTAACCTACTAACTTAGTGCCCAGTACCAGTTGCTATTTTTTTCTTGTTTTTGCCTTTACAGAAACTCAATATCGAACGGAGACCAAATAGAACGAAACTTTTTGGAGATTTTTCTTGGACCACAAGACACCCTGGAAGCTTCGGGAGGGGGGTAGAAGGGCCACACAGATTGGCGACAAGTTCACAGGGCACGCCCCAGAGAGGCGCCCCCTAATCTTATGCCCCCCCGTGGGTCCTCCAACGCTAATCTTTCCTCTATAAATACCCAAATATTCCCCTTAGACCAGAGGGCACACCAAAAATATTTTTCCGCCGCCGCAAGCTTCTGTTCTCGAGAGATCCCATCTGGAGACCTTTTCCGGTACTCTACCGGAGGGGTTCTACATCAACCTTGCTACCCTTCTGATGATTCGTGAGTAGTTTACCACAGACCTACGGGTCCATAGCTAGTAGCTAGATGGCTTCTTCTCTCTCTTTGATCTTCACTACAATGTTCTCCTTGATGTTCTTGGAGATCTATTCGATGTAATCTTCTTTTGCGGTGTGTTTGTTGAGATCCGATGAATTGTGGGTTTATGATCAGATTATTTATGAATTATTATTTGATTCTTCTCTGAACTCTTTTATGAATGATTAATATAGCTTTGTATTTCTCTCCGATCTATTGATTTGGTTTGGCCAACTAGATTGTTTTTTCTTGTTATGGGAGGGGTGCTTTGTAATGGGTTCAATCTTGCGGTCCTCAATCCCAGTGATAGAAAGGGACATGACACGTATTGTACTGTTGCCATTAAGGATAAAAAGATGGGGTTTATATCATATTGCATGGATCTATTCCTCTACATCATGTCATCTTGCTTAAGACGTTACTCCGTTCTTGTTAACTTAATACACTAGATGCATGCTAGATAGCGGTCGATGTGTGGAGTAATAGTAGTAGATGCAAGCAGGAGTCGGTCTACTTGTCACAGACGTGATGCCTATATACATGATCATTGCCTTGGATATCTTCATAATTATTCGCTTTTCTATCAATTGCTCAACAGTAATTTGTTTACCCACCGTATGCGTTCTTTCAAGAGAGAAGCCTCTAGTAAAAACCATGGCCCCCGGGTCTATCTTTTATCATATTATTTTCAGATCTATAAAATCAAAAACACAAAAATACCTTGCTGCACTTTATGTATGTTTACCTTATTTTTCATTTTTACTTATCTTTTATATCAATCTCTATCAGATCTCATCCTTGCAAATAACGGTGAAGGGATTGACAACCCCTTTTCTGCGTTAGGTGCAAGTATTTGTTTGTTTGTGTAGGTGCTATCATTGGAGACTTGTGTGTTCCTCCTAATGGATTGATACCTTGGTTCTTCTGAGGGAAATACTTATCTCTACTTTGCTGCATCACCCTTTCCTCTTCAAGGGAAAAACCAACGCAAGCTCAAGAAGTAGCAGGAAGAATTTCTGGCGCCGTTGCCGGGGAGGATCTACATCAAGCCTACCAAGTACCCATCATAAACTCTCATCTCTTGCACTTACATTATTTACCATTTGTCTCTTGTTTTCCTCTCCCCCACTTCTAAAACGTGTTCAGAAAAACACAAAAATATTTGCCTTCTTTTTGTTTGCCTTTTCGTTTGCTTTTTGTTTGCTTGTGTGCTAGATTGCTTGCTTGGTCAGCATGTCTCAATTTAAAAATCTTGATCTTTACCTTAGAAAGTTGGAAGAGATGGAAAATAATACTAAGAGCTTCATGTCTTTGCAATTTGAGCATAATAGCTTCTTTAGAAATGAACTTAAAGAACAAAATACTATGATTGAGTACATCAATAAAGAGCTTGATGATATTAATAAAGAAGTTATTGGTCTTAAATCTCAATTCATTCATATTGAAAGTTTATTAGGTCAAATTTTCGATAAACAAACTACGTTAGTGAATAAGAAGGATGCTAAACCTAAATCTTTGAATCATGATGAAGATCTTAAAGTGATTGGTGTGACTCCTATTGAATCTTTGTTTGCTAATATAAAACTTGATAAAGAAGGGACTGGTGAAGAGTCAACTTTAGCTAGAAGGCGCCCCAATAATTTGGAGGGTGAAGATCATAACGAAAAAATTGATAAAAGTGGGTTTGGCGAGGTCAAAACTTTAACTAGTAATGAGCCCACTCTTTTGGATTTCAAGGATTTTAATTATGATAATTGTTCTTTGATTGATTGTATTTCCTTGTTGCAATCTATGCTTAATTCACCTCATGCTTATAATCAAAATAAAGCTTTTACTAAACATATCGTTGATGCTATGATGAAATCTTTTGAAGAAAAACTTGAGTTGGAAGTTTCAATCCCTAGAAAGCTTTATGATGAATGGGAACCTACTATTAAAATTAAGATTAAAGATTATGAGTGCTATGCTTTATGTGATTTGGGTGCTAGCGTTTCTACTATTCCAAAACCTTTATGTGATGTGCTAGGTTTCCATAAACCTGATGATTGTTCTTTAAATTTGCACTTAGCGGATTCTACTGCTAAGAAACCTATGGTAAGAATTAATGATGTTCTTATTGTTGCAAATAGGAATTATATGCCCGTAGATTTCATTGTGCTTGATATAGATTGCAATCCAACATGCCCTATAATTCTTGGTAGACCTTTCCTTAGAACGATTGGTGCAATTATTGATATGAAAGAAGGAAACATTAGATTTCAATTTCCATTAAGGAAGGGCATGGAGCACTTTACAAGAAAGAAAATTAAGTTACCATATGAATCTGTTATGAGGGCCACATATGGATTGAATACCAAAGATGATGATACTTAGATCTATGCATTATGCCTAGCTAAGTGCTTAAAACAATAGCGCCTGTTGGGAGGCAACCCAATGTTATTTTTTTTCTTAATTTTTCTACTGTTTTCCAATAAATATTCAATTATTCTTCTGTTATGATTGAGTTTTTTTATGTTTTAATTAGTGTTAGAGCCAAGTAAGACCTTTGGGATGGTTTGGAAGATAGTTGATTTGATTCTGTGAAAAAATAGAAAAATTTGTGCCCAGTTCTATAATTTTGTAAATTCACATAAACGTGGAAAAACTCTGAATTTTTTACAAAAGATTGATATACAAATTTCCCACATTGTCCCCACTTTTCATAATTTTTGGATTTACTTAAGTATAAGCTTAATTCAGGTTACTACAGACTGTTCTATTTTTGACAGGTTATGTTTTCTATGTGTTGCTCTCTTGTTTTGATGAATCTATGGGTAATATCGGGGGGTATGAACCATGGAGAAGTTGGAATACAGTAGATATAACACCAATGTGAATTTAGAATGAGTTCACAACAGTACCTAAAGGTAGTGATTTGTTTTATTATACTAACGGATCTCACAAGTTTTTTGTTGAGTTTTGTGTTGTGAAGTTTTCAAGTTTTGGGTGAAGTTTCGATGGAATAAGGAATAAGGAGTGGAAAGAGCCTAAGCTTGGGGATGACCAAGTCACCCCAAGGTAATATTCAAGGAGAACCAAGCGTCTAAGCTTGGGGATGCCCCGGATGGCATCCCCTCTTTTGTCTAAGATCCATCGGTAAATTACTTGAGGCTATATTTTTATTCACTACATGATATGTGTTTTGCTTGGAGCGTCACGTATTATATGAGTCTTTGCTTTATTTTCTTTTTAGTTTGCCACAATCATCCTTGTTGGACACACCTTTTTGAGAGGGACACACATTGTTCATTGATAACCCACAAGTATAGGGGATCGCAACAATTTTCGAGGGTAGAGTATTCAACCCAAATTTATAGATTCGACACAAGGGGAGCCAAAGAATATTTGTAAGTATTAGCAGCCGAGTTGTCAATTCAACCACACCTGGAGCTTAATTATTTGCAGCAATATGATCAGTAGCACAGTAGTATGATAATTTTGATAGTAGTAGCAACAGTAACAATAATGGTAACAGTGATAGCAATGGTTTGTAGCAGTTGTGACATTAGCAATAGTAATAGTAACTTACCAAGAACAATATGTGAAAAACTCGTAGGCATTGGATCGTTGAATTCGTTGGATGATATTCATCATATAGCAGTCATAACCTAGGGCAATACGGCACTAGCTCCAGTTCATAATATAATGTAGGCATGTATTCCGTAAATAGTCATACGTGCTTATGGAAAGAACTTGCATGACATATTTTGTCCTACCCTCCTGTGGCAGCGGGGTCCATAAGGAAACTAAGGGATATTATGGCCTCCTTTTAATAGAGAACCGGAACAAAGCATTAACACATAGTGAATACATGAACTCCTCAAATTACGGTCATCACCGGAAAGTATCCCGAATACTGTCACTCTGGGGTTTGCGGATCATAACACGTAATAGGTGACTATAACTTGCAAGATAGGATCTAGAACATAGATATAATGGTGATAACATAAACGGTTCAGATCTAAAATCATGCCACTCGGGCCCAAAGTGACAAGCATTAAGCATGGCAAAGTCATAGCAACATCAATCTCAGAACATAATGGATACTAGGGATCAAGCCCTAACAAAACTAACTCGATTACATAATCTCATCCAACTCTCTCACCGACCAGTGAGCCTACGAAGGAATTACTCACTCCCAGTGGGGAGCATCATGGAATTGGCGATGAAGAAGAGTTGGTGATGACAAAGATCAAAGATTCCCCTCTCCGGAGCCCCAAAGGGACTCCAGATCTGGCATCCCGATGAAGAACAAGAGGCGACAGCGACTCTGCCTCGTGAAACACGATAATTCTTCCTCCCTGGTTTTTTCTCTGAAAATGTGATTTTATAGCGTCGGAGATAGGGTCAGCGGGGCCACCAGGGGGGCACAACCCACCTGGGCGCGCCAGGAGGGGGGCGCGCCCTGGTGGGTTGTGGTCCCCCAGGGACCCCCCCTCTGGTGGTTCTTGGCTCTAGTATTTTTCTTTTATTCCATAAAAATTCTCCAAAATGTTTCATTCCATTCTGAGAAATTTTATTTCTGCACAAAAACAACACCATGGTAGTTCTGCTGAAAATAGTGTCAGTCCGGGTTAGTTTCATTAAATCATGCAAATTAGAGTCCAAAACAAGAGTAAAAGCGTTAGGAAAAGTAGATACGATGGAGACGTATCAACTCCCCCAAGCTTATACCTTTGCTTGTCCTCAAGCAATTCAGTTGATAAACTGAAAGTGAAAAAGTAAAACTTTTACGAACTCTTTTGCTCTTGTTTACATAGATAAGCTTAAGTAGCACTCAGGTTTTCAGCAAAGATTATAACTAACCATGTCGACAATAACTCTTAAAAATTATATTAACTCTTATCAATGGCATAAGCAACTAGCGAGCGAATAATAAGATATCTCACATGACAACACTTTGTCAAAACAAGCATGATATAATATGACAACAGTGGTATCTCGCTAGCCCTTTCTGAGACCGCAAAACATAAATGCAGAGCACCTCCAAAGTTCAAGCAGCGACTAAACATTGTAATTCATGGTAGAAAAGATCCAGTCATGATGCATCCAACATTAGCTATACACAATGCATGAGGATGACAATAGTGCTCTCAGAGCTGGCGCTTATTTGAGAAGGTGATGACTCAACATAAAAGTAAATAGATAGTCCCTTCGTAGAGGGAAGCAGTGATTTGCAACGGTGCTAGAGCTCAGATTTTTAAAACAGAGATAAATGAAATTTTGAGAAATGCACCCTTCCTGTTTACTTCGTGACCATTAGTTATCGATATCTTCCATGCTAAATACATTAGTGGCGGTTCCCAAGCGATAAAAGTAAAGGTTTACTCCCCCTCCACCAATCAAACACACTCCACGGCTAGCCGAATCCACGGGTACCGTCCATACCAACATCATTCCTGGGGGAGTTTTGTTTAATTATTTGCAATTTGAATTTGGGACTGGGAATCCCTCTTACCGCCCCTCTCGTGCAAGGACGAGTGAATAAACACTCATCATAAGAGTAACCCGCTTAGCATGAAAGATATTGACTACCTCCTGTCACTCCACGAACAATCCAGGCACACAAAATGGATGTTTATTTGAAGTTTTTGGAGGTGGCACATGCAAATTTACTTAGAACGGCAGGGTAATACCGCATATAGGTAGGTATGGTGGACTCATCTGGAATAACTTGGGTTTTAGGGTTTTGATGGACAAGCAGTTTTCCCGCTTAGTACAGGCGAAGGCTAGCAAATAGGTTGAGAAGCGGCCAGCTAGAGAGCAAAAATGGTCATGAATATGCATTATGCATAAGTAACATTGAACACTAGCATGAGTAGGATATGAACACCATGAACATAAATATCATAGAGGCTATGTTGGTTTTGATTCAACTACATGCATGAACATGTGCCAAGTCAAGCCACTCGAACATTCAGAGGAGGATACCATATCATCATACAACATCACAATCATTTTAACTCATTGTTGACATCCAAGATAAATCATTATCCACTCCTAGCTAATTTAAGCATGGCATGAGAAACTATAATCTCTAATTGTCATTGCTAACTTGTTTGATCATAATAGGCTGAATCATGGATACTATGTTAAACATATTTACAAAAACAGAACAAGTTGAGTTCATACCCATTTCTCTCTGCCACAGCCAGTTCATCCAATATTGTCATTATAGCCTTTCACTTGCACGACCGAACAATAGGAAAATAATAATAGTGCAAGAGTGTCGTGGACTAAGCTGGAATCTGCAAACATTTTATTCAAAAGGAGAAGACAAAGTAATTTGAGCTCTTCGTTAGATCAAAGGTAATGCATATGAGAGCCACTCAACATTTTCATCGTGGTCTTCTCCTCAGTATGACTCAATAAAAACAAAAGAATTTCAAAGAAAGACACTGAAATATTTTTGGAGTTTTTAGTTTTTCTTGAAGAAAGCAAATTAAAGAAAAGAGAAAAACAAAAAGAGAAAAACTATTTACACAAGAAAGCTCCCAACAAGCAAAAGAAGAACAAGAAAATCTTTTTGGATTTTCTCAAAGTTTTTCAAACACACAAGAAGAAAGCGAGAAAAATAAATCTAGCATGGATGATATAATGAAAAAGTGTGGACACCGACAACTGAATTGAAATGTGTGAACATGAATATAATGTCGGTGGAAATACGTACTCCCCCAAGCTTAGGCTGTTGTCCTAGCTTGGTAATCACCGTCTGTAGCCTGCATAATAATCATAGTGATAGCTCACAGAGGCTCTTGGTGCAGCCTCCTCAGCCTGCCGAGCAGCCACAACCTCTGCGTTGTGTGCGCGGGCCTCGCTCTGAAGAACATAATATCTTCCCTTGCTGTGATAATCAAAGAGAGCAGGCGCATGAAAAAAGATGTGCACAACGGACTTTTTATTGAACAGCATGTTATATGTATAATTATTGATTTCACCACTAAGGAACTTATGGCGCTTCATGGCCTCAAAGTCTAAGTACTGAGTGGGAAGGAAGGGATCATTAGGCCAAGGTGATACACGGAACTCCTCTTCTAAACATGAAGCATAAATCCCAGCATAAAAATATCCACTACCAGCGTTGTGTTGCAGTCTGTGTGCAACAATTGCTCCAAGGTTATAACATTTAACACCCATGAGAGCAGTGCGTATGAGGCTCAAGTCATGAGCACATAGTGTACTACAGTCTTGTTTGCCTACGATGCATTTTCCATTAAACAGTGCAAAGTATTGAATCGATGGGAAATGAATGCTTTTTATTCTACCTTGTGTCACTCCTTTATTCTCACCGTAGCAAAGGCTAGTTAAAAATAACTCATACTCAGACCTTGGTGGTTCGTCCAACAAACCCCAAAATGGAATTTTACACATGTAACTAAATGAATCTAGATAAATGGTAATTGAACGGTCATAAAGTTTGAACGAAACTCTAGACTCACGAGGATGAAATTTAAACTCTTTAGTAAACGATTCTGTGAGACTGAGGTACTGGTTGCACTTAACTTCAATGTAGGGACCGAGCTCGGCATTGTGAACATATTGCTCAAATTCTTCTTTAATACCTGCACTCAACATGAAGTTGTCGCACGGCCATAAGCATGATTTAGTAGCAGCATCCCGTACTGAACTTGCACTTGGTTCAACATAAGACCGACGGGTTGAGCCACTACTGGAAGATGCCTCCGAGGACCTCCGCCTCGAAGAACTTCTTCCAAAGAAGTTTATTTTATTCGCGTACAAATTTCTGAAATTTTTGGGTCATTAAATTTTATCAACAAAACGTCACAAGATTGAAAGCAACTACTCATAGGGGTGTATAGAGGCTATATTGAGCATTCAAACTACTTAGAACTCTAAGAATTCAACATTCAAGCTCATCTACGATAGCACCAAGTGTAGCTAATTATTTAAAATATAAACCACTAGAGCAAAAACTAATTGGACCAATGGAGGAGTCACATACCAAGTAGCAATCCCCCAAAACAGTTTCGGAAACAGAGCTTTGAGCATAGAGATCGAAATTCGTGGGTTTGAGAGCAAGAACACGAGAGAAAGAGAGAGTAATGGTGATTTTTTTCTGGAGGTAGGTGGTGACATGGGCTAAAGAGATGAGTGAGGGGCCCACATGGGGACCACAACCCACCAGGGCGCGCCTGGGCTGCTGGCGCGCCCAGGTGGGTTGTGCCCACCTGGTGCACCCCCCTCTGATGTTATTTGCACTAAAAATTCAGAAATATTCAGAAAAAATCATATTAAATTTTCATGGCATTCTGTGAACTTTTATTTTTGGGTCATTTTTTATTGCACAGGAAATTCAGAAGACATACAAAGCATGGCATTTTATTTTATTTAACTAAGAAAATTAGAAAACAAAAATGGGAAATAGAAGGTTGTGCTTACTAAATTCATCAACTTCATACCTCTCAAAAATGATCCATTAATAAGGTTGATCAAGTCTTATTAACAACCACTTTTGATTAGCATGAAACTGAAGAACTTTCGTAAAACACTAAGTTACCTCAATGGGGATATGCATGTCCCCAACAATAAGCATTTCATATTTCTTTTTGGCAGAGGGTAGAGGTAGATGAAAACTTCCAATAGTGAGTGTCGGAGATTTTTCAATAACATTAATACCATTCACTTGGAATTGTTTCTTCAGAAAGTGCACGGTATGCTCATTACCATTGATATGAAAAGTGACCTTGCTTTTATTGCAATCAATGACAGCCCCTGCAGTATTCAATAAGGGTCTACCAAGGATAATCGACATGTTGTTGTCCTCGGGCATCTCAAGTTTAACGAAGTCAGTTAAGATAGTAACATTTGCAACAACAATAGGCACATCCTCACAAATACCGATAGGTATGTCAGTTGATTTGTCAACCATTTGCAAAGATATTTCAGTAGGTGTGAGTTTATTCAAATCAAGTTTTTATATAAGGAGAAAGGCATAACACTAACACCGGCTCCTAAATCACACAAAGCAGTTTTGACATAATTTCTTTTGATGGAGCAAGGTATAGTTGGTATTCCCGGATCTCCAAGATTTTTAGATACTCCATCCTCAAAAGAATAATTAGCAAGCATAGTGGAGATTTCAGCTTCCGGTATTTTTCTTTTATTATAGATGATGTCTTTCATATATTTTGCATAAGGGGCCATCTTTAAGATATCAGTCAAGCAAGTGCGCAAAAAGACTGGCCTAAGCATTTCAGCAAAGCGTTCAAATTCTTCATCATCCTTTTTCTTAATTGATTTAAGTGGAAAGGGCATGGGTTTTTGAACCCATGGTTCTCTTTCTCTTCCATGTTTTCTAGCAACAAAGTCTCTTTTGTCATATCTTTTATTTTTAGGTTGTGGGTTATCAAGATCAACAGTTGGTTCTATCTCAACATCACTATCTGGTTGTTTATCATTGTCTGGTTGAGTGTCATCATGAACATTATCATTATCTTTTTCATTATCACTAGGTGAATGTTCATTACCAGACTGAGTTTCAGCATCAGAGATAGAAACATCATTATTATCTTCAGGAGGTTTTTCTATTTCAGGCTCACTAGAGGTATGCAAAGTCCTATCATTTTTCTTTTCCTTTTTCTTTCTAGAAGGACCAAGGTTTTAAATAGTGGTCGCTATGAATGCTATTGTGGCCGCAATAGCGGTAGCGCAAGCCAGCCGCTACAAGTCGAAAGTTGCGCTGGGTAATAACGCGAATGGCATGATGCGGCCGATATATGGGCTGTCAGACCGCAATAGCGGCCCTTTGTGTAGTGCTGGTTGCGGGCATAGCGGACAGCTTAAAAAATTAGACCACCAATCCTCTTATCCCATCCCCTTCTCCTGACGGCGGGCGACTGGCACTTCCCTGGCGGCGGCGCGGCTAACGCCGGAGGCCGGACGAAGAGGCAAATCCAGGCTTACCATCACCGGATGTCGTCGCTCCCCTAGCCCCACCTTCCCCTGGCGATCTTTGAGGGAGCAGCCAGCACGACAGCCACCTCCTCGCTCCTGCTCGACGCCCTTCCCTGGTTGACGACGGGCCGGTGCGGGACGACACAGCAAGCCGGCGGGCAGTACCTCATCGGGACGGCGGTGCTCAAGCTCATTGCCCACGTCCCTTCGCTGGTCCCTGCTCAATGCCCTACTGGTCAACATCTCAATCCAGCCGGTCCGCACATGCTCGCTCGACGACCACTTCAGTCCGGCAGCTAACCTTTTGTCTAGTTTTTGTTTATACTGATCGATCCATAGTATCTCCGGCACTTGCAGAGTTACTGTAGTAGGCTTGGTATATTCAATGCACTTACCTTTTCTCTGATCGATGCACTTGCAGAGTTACAATTAGTCTTATCTTAGTAGTCAGTACTTAATAGACAAAATTCCTCAAGGCAGCAGTAGCACTTGCGGTTACAGTAGACAAAATTAGGAGGAGCTCAGGTTGTAGAACAGTTCATAATCCCGTTGGTGGCACTAGCACAAAATGAAACTTACATTCCTGTTTGCATTTGGTAGCTCAGCTCATAGAACAATACATAGTTACTATATAGGTGTGCCTCACATTCCATTTCTGTTGTATATAGCTGACGAAACTTGCACGGTATTGTCTTTGTAAATTCAGTACAGTTGTAATTTTCTTGTGTACTGGGCTAGTGGCAGTTGTAAATTCAGTTTGCTTCCAATTTCTTTTGTACTGTATCAACAGATTCAGTTTACTGGCAATTTCTAAATGAAACAAATCAACTATCTGCACTTGTAATTCAGTCAAATACCTTATGTTTGTTTCTTTTTTTTTGCAGTGGTAATTCAGTCAACTATCTGCACTTGTAATTAACAAGACCAAGAAGTGGACATGGATCTGAATGGAGAAGAGGATGAGAATGGCGAATGACTTGTGTATCTTCCATCATCAGAACTGGATCTATTTATTTTTTCGTGATGGTCGTGGTCTGACTTGTGTGGTTGGTTGGTAGTTTTTGTTTGCATGGTTACATGGTTGAATATTGTACAGATGGACTAGTTGTGGCGTATATGTGTTGTGTCATACTGATAACTTTTTATGCATGGTTGAATATTGTACAGATGGACTAGTTGTAGCATATATGGGTTGTGTCATACTGATATTTTTTGTTTGCATGGTTGAATATTATCTAGATGGACTAGTTACAGTCTATATGCTTATATAAATAAGGATTATTCAATTCAAGTGTCATATTGTTGTCAACGGCTTAAAAATATACATTATATTCTCAAATTTGCAAGTGTTTTTACAACTTCGCTACATGGACATAGCGCCCGCAATATCGCCCGCTATCCGCATTCCGCTACGCCAACCCCAATCCGCTACCAGCTCGCTATCCGCTATTTAAAACCTTGAGAAGGACTAGGTGCATCATTGTTAATCCTTTGTGAATCCTGTTCAATTCTTTTAGGATGATCTTCAGGATAAAGTGGTTCCTGAGTCATTTTACCTCCTCTAGTTGCCACTCTAACAGCAAAGTCATGTATGTTGTTGTTCATTTCAGCAAGCAATTCTCTTTGAGATTTAGCAACTTGTTCTAGTTGAGTTTGTACCATAGAGGCATGTTTTCCTACACCTCTTACATCATTAGAGATTCTAAATAACAAGTCACTCAAGCGAGCAATCATATCAGAATTATATTTCAATTGTTTCATAACATTGGCATTGAAGTGATCTTGTTTCATAATGTAGTTGTCAAACTCATATAAGCACTGACTAGGATGTTTATTATAAGGAATATCACCTTCATTAAACTTCAATAAGGAATTTACCTCTACCACCTTGGCTGGTGGTGATGTGTTGAGGCCATGTATTTCTTCGATAGGTGGTAAATTTTTAACATCCTCTGCTTTAATATATTTTTCCTTCATAGATTTCTTTGCTTCTTTCATATCTTCTGGACTGAGATATAAGATACCCCTCTTCTTCGGAGTGGGTTTATGCGGTGGTTCAATAAGAGTCCAATCATCATAATTTTTCAATATATTATTCAATAGTTCCTCAGCTTGTCCAATAGTTTGTTCCATGAAAACACAGCCAGCACAACTATCTAGGAAGTCCCTAGAAGCATCGGTTAGTCCATTATAGAAGATATCAAGTACTTCATTTTTCTTAAGTGGATGATCAGGCAAAGCATTAAGTAATTGGAGAAGCCTCCCCCAAGCTTGTGGGAGACTCTCTTCTTCAATTTGCACAAAGTTAAATATTTCTTGTAAGGCAGCTTGTTTCTTATGAGCAGGAAAATATTTTTCAGAGAAGTAATAAATCATATTCTGGGGACTACGCACACAACCAGGAGCAAGAGTATTGAACCATATCTTAGCATCACCCTTTAATGAGAATGGAAATAACTTGACGATATAGTAATAGTGAATTTTATCCTCGTGAGCAAAGAGGGTGGCTATATCATTCAATTTAGTAACGTGTGCCACTACAGTTTTAGTTTCATAGCCATGGAAAGGATCAGATTCAACCAAAGTAATCACGAAATCAGTAGTTGCGGAGCACTCCCCGCAACGATTAGTCGGGGAGCGCTCTGCGCGCGACAAGTGTAACACGCGGGGCGCTCGTGAGACTTTTCTGGGGCGCTCCGCACGCGACACTTGTCGCACTGAGGGGTACTCCCGTGATTTCCGGTTTCCGGTTTTCCTTTCTGGTTTTTCCTTTTTTTCACTTTAGTCCTTGTACTTTTAGTGTTTTGTAATACACTTTTGATCTGTTTTGAGATCTGTTTCTCTCTGGTGTCATCGAACCGTCACCGCCGACTGTCCTTTTGTTGCC
Source organism: Thinopyrum elongatum (assembly GCA_011799875.1). NCBI lineage: Eukaryota > Viridiplantae > Streptophyta > Magnoliopsida > Poales > Poaceae > Thinopyrum > Thinopyrum elongatum. Next base: position 528,501,927 of record CM022303.1, on the reverse strand, counting down.
GTCGTTGCCGCCCGTCGTGCCCGCCGCTCTTGTCGCCTCCTTACGGCAGCCCTTCTTTACCGTGGACGGCGCTTCCCTGTTCGCATGATCGTCGTTCTCTACCGGTTGCATTCGTTGGTTCCCTGTTTCCTTTTTGTTTCTCTTTTTGTTCCCATTATATTTCCGGGATATGGAGATTTATGGGGTAGTTACGGGTGGGGGCTTCCAATACTATCAGATGTCAACTTTCAACTCGGTTTGTGCAATTAGTTCTTGATAATCATTGTGTTCTTTGCTGGTATGCCTTGTCCTTTTTGTCGTATGCCGGGTGGCCTTTGTACGTCTGTTGATTCTTCTGTAGATGTGTTCACTGTGGTTCTGGATCGGCGTTGTTCGACTCGTGTTGTAAGAATAACATTTTATATTCGATCAATTTTTGGCACACATACTTATTTCTTTTGGTGCTGTTGTTGCTGTTTTGAATGGAAATTATTCTAGGTCTTTTTTTTTATTATGATCATTCGCTTTGTAGTATATTCCGTGCACTGTTAGAGCTCATCTTGCTTGTTACATCGAGGAGTGTAAGGCTTTAGCCATAAGGAGGGGTGACAAAGATACTGATCTTGCTCTTCACTCTAGTGAGGGTTATTTGTATGGTGTTCTGTTTAGTCATGGTCGGGTGAGGAGCAAATTCCATGGTTCTTTCTGGGAAGATTTGGTCATTGATTATGGTCTTTGTCATCGTGATAGAATGACCGTTAGGCTTGAGCGCTATGGAACGTTGATTGGTGTTGACTTTTATCGGGGTGGAGATATGTTGTCTCCTTTACCTTCTGTTGGTAAGGTTTATTTTTAAGGAAGTATTTAGCTTGTTTCATTTCATATGATTTTTCTGTTCCCTTTAACCTGTATAATTTTATTTTTTAGCTCTTGATGGATTGAGCGACTCCGAGAAGGAACTTATTGGGAGTTGTTTTTACACTCGTGGTGTTTATCTCAATTATCAGCAGATGTATTTCATGACTTGTCAACTCTTTGATGACGAGTACATACTCTGTTGTCCTTTTGTTCATAGGATTAATTCCATGAATGTTAATGCTCATAAAATGGTCAGATTTATTTTCCACTATTTTTCTTTGTTTCTGTTTATTTATTTATTATTATTTCTTCTATTTATAGTTATATTTTTTTGTTCTATTACTAATAGCTTGATGTTTTTGTTAGGTTATTCCTGGTATGGTTGTGAGGAGTTTGAAGGAGTTCGTGTCATTTCCCAGGAATGGAGTTTTAACTCTTGATGTTACTTTGGAATCTCGTGATTATGATATATATGTGAGCACTCCTTGCTCCTACTTCATTGGCTTGGGTAATAGAATGGTGTTCAAAAAGGAAGGGTTCAGTGATTTTCTCCAGGCATCGTATATTGAAGTAAACAGCTTGGTGCTCATAACTTTCAAAGAGCGTGATGGGAGGCTTGTTGTTATCTTCAATCTTCTGCCTCAGTAATGTTAGTTATAGCCTTTGAACAGAATGGATATTGCTTAAAAATCTATGCTACAGTATAATGTTATTTAGATATATAAAACGGATATGAACCTAACTGTTCATTTCTTGTTCTTCATTTGTAGAAGAGGCATGGCTGTGCATGTCTTTTTTAGATGTTTTTTGGCCGGATGTTAGTTCATTGGAGGCATAATTATACATAAATTAGAGGCACGTGTCTGCCTTTGTTTTTTCTATGTTTCCTCTGACATGGGTTGTAGAGAGACGAACGTCTGTGCAACAACAAAGAGGCACGGGCTATCACACATGAGGAGCTTGTAGAGTCACGGCGCGTGTTACGCGAGGCACGGGTGTGTAGGCACCAGAGTCACGTGAGTGAAGCCTGTATAGGCAGGAGGCATAGGTATAGGTTGGCGGCATGCGGCAGCACACGGCTGTACAGAGAAGAACGTGTGTGCAGCACCAAAGTTGCACGGGCGATCACGCATGCGGAGCACGTAGAGTCACGGCCGGTTTCATGTGAGGCACGTGGATTGAGTGACCGGAGGCACGGAAATGAAGTCAGTACACGCACGGAAGTGAAGTCACTACAGGCTCGGTTGTGTGGCTTCTCGAGGCACGGGTATCAACCCTCTTGATGTACAAAAGGTGTGAAGTTCCTAGAGGCACGGAAAATATGGCAGCAGATACATCGGTCCGAATAGTTGGTTAGAGAGGCTCGGTTGTGGATGCACAGGTGTGAAGTCTCTAGGGTCACGGGCGTGTGGCACCATAGGCATGGGTTCGAATAGACATTTAGAGAGCCACGACTGTACACAGGTCAGTTGCACACAGCAGTGTAGTTTTGTGGCATCCTGCAGAACGGGTGTACGGAGAGGAACATGTGTACAATAGCAAATATTTTCTCAATGGACAGAGTAGTGTTTGATGTGAAATGGTTGTTGTGTGATTTTAATTTTTTTTTCAATGTGGTTGAACTAACAAAGTGCTTGTCCCTTGCCTCTGTGTACCGAATGTTCTTCCGCAATATTTATGAATTGTTCACGCCAATGTTGAATAAGCATTTTACAGAAAGTTAACAACGATACAATCACATATTCTTGTAAATGCATGATGCATCTTGTACAGGATAAGTATGAAAATTATAGTACAATATTGTGCGACATATTAGTTCTTCTATAATCATAGATACAACATATGTTTGCTCAATAGGAGATAACTTACTAATTGCATTTAGACATGCAAAACGTACTATGCATTTGTACATGAGCACACCACTGTGTTCAAACGTAAAACAGTAATACAGTACACACAACATCTTTGAGCAACAACAATCATATTTACAACATAGGTTCATTCAATCTAAATTATCATAATACTAGTTACTACTAGTTTAATATAGACATCCATTTTCTCGCAATTTACCAACCACTGTTTCCCTTCCGGCGCTTCCAGCCGCTGGAAGATCCCTCGTCTTTGTTCTTACGTGGGCAGAGTCTTTCCTTCATTGGTTGTTGGTGGAGGTGACGTAGCCCGTTCTTGATGATTAGGATTCTACGTTACAACTCGTAGCTAACATACCCGTCTTTTGTTGCGTACTCAAGGTGTAGCGGGGAAAGCGGCTTCCAATCCCAGAACTGGTGCTTCTCCTTTGGGAATGATTTCTTCATGTTGTTGTAGGAGGGGTCGATGATGGCCGCTGCAAGGTCACCCATGGAGTCCCTTTCTCCACCACCCTTGATACAGAATTGCCTTTGTATGTCGACGTGGTGCTCGTCTGGAATTTTAATCCATGCACGGTTGTTGAAGTCATCTGCATCCTTTGTGAGAATGGTGAACTCGTTGTTGAGGATGCACCCTCACTTAAATGGTTGATTCATGATATTCAGAGCTGACACTTGCAGATAACTGTCTTCTCTGCACCTAAACTTGAGTGTCTGGGCAATTTTTACGAAGGATTTCCTGAATCCAAGATTGTGTTTGGCTCTACAGTTATTCAGGTACTCACTTTTTGCACTATACTCTTGAGTTGCATTCGCTCCAGTGCCCAATTTTCATCTGATGCAACTATTATTCAGCTAATTTTATGATATATGCTCGAGGCAGGCTTTGTCTGTAGTCAGCCTATCAATAGCGGTTCAATCTGTCAAGACCCTGCTTATCCACATGTCATTAAATCTGAACAAGGTTGTTGCCTTGATGCGATGCTTTCCAATCCTAGAGAACCTGTTTATCGAGGTAATGATTTCCACACACATTGAAAGCACATACCATGCATAGTGTACTATATCGGAAGTCTCTCTCTCCCCAGTAGACCTCGAGTATTCTCACTCTTCATGCATTTTCAGGGAGGAGTATGTCGTGAGGAAGGTGTAACAAATAAGTGGCGCCACAAGCACCGGGTGTTTGTCGAACAACATGACATTCGTCTGAAGACAGTAATGCTGGAAAAATATGTACACTGCCAAAAAAACATTGAATTTGCAATGTTCTTTATTCTGAACGCAAAGGAGTTAGAGACCATGAGGCTTAAGTTTCACTCCCCCCCCCCCAGACATCACAGAAGGATTTTATGAATATCAACAAGAGGTGCTTCAATGGGGCAACAAGGCTTCTAGACGTGCTCATCTTATATTGTCAGGATATTGCAGGCATATGAACTTGGATTTACAAGTACACATCTGGAGAAACTAGTGTCCAATCATGGATTTGCCGTATCCATTGACCTATGAATGCTGACAACGGTTATCCGGCTGACAGAGATAGGTGTTGTTGCGTGCTTTCTAGTTTGGATTTCCAGCTTGTACTTTATGCACCGTTTGTAAGCTTGTCAGAAACTTTTTTTTGTGCTCTTCAGCCGTGAAGCAACTCACAAGTGCAAAAATCTATCTAGTTCATTTCCTTTTCATGTTACAACCTTTCCTAGAGTCTCCAACCTTGCTGATATGATTGAGAGAGTGTGTGGCTATCTGTGTGAATAGAACGAGCAACTGAAAACATCTGGAACACGCAGTCACGTGTGATGTGACGGCTGTGCCTCTCGAAATAACGTGTTAGCTGAAATATTTTAGAATACAGAAGCGCTTGTGCCTCTTGTACCTGTAAAACTGTGCGTTTGTAGTCACTGCACGGCACTGCCTCTGTGTATGTCCGTGACTCTGTGGTGAACGTTTCGGTGGAAACATGTTGCACAGTCTAGCACGGCTGTGACTTTGCTTAATGTAAAAACATGCCTCCACTGACCTGAGTGTCCTGACCATGGATAAAAAGTTATACGAAAGGAGGCAAGATGCATCTAGAACAATGCGTCCTGTATAAGCATGACAGTGCTCTTTCTGCAAATTGAGACGAGCTTGTCGTGGAACCACTGTGCTTGTGCTTTATTTAAAAGCGTGTCATCGCTAGCTTCGCAGCCATGCCTGTCCATGTAAGTTGGTCACAAATTATCGTGCCCCTGCTTCGTGTACATCCGTGGCTCTGCTCACAAAGTGGAACTGTTTGCACTGCAGAGAAGCATGGTGTATGTACAACCTGCTCTTGCTCCTCCGATCGACGAGCGTGCCTCTGTTGCATGCAGGACAGTGCGTCCCGTATCTAAAAGGTTGTGCCTCGTTTCCTTCCTCAACAGGAAAGAAATAATATCAAAAAAAAATTGCGGGGGAAATAATATCAATAATAATAATATAGTTGTTCTCCAACTGCCCCTTTGATCCCTCCACTCCTCTCCCCTTCCCTCCTGTCCCTAGTTACGCTTAGCCGTCTTTCCAGATCCACGCCATATATAGCTGTGCTGGCAGGCGGTGTGAACCCAGGAATGGAGACGAAGATGGAGATCCACTCCGGTGCGCCAAACACCAAGAGGGCGAGGCTCGCGCCACCGGCGACGCCCTCCTCTGGTGGTTTGGTGGTAGCGGCTGGAAGCGGCGAGGGTGCGCCTACTAGATCCGAGGAGCACGAGTGGGACTCTGGTCCGGACCGCATCAGCCACCTCTCGGACGCCGTCCTCGGTGAGATCATCTCCCGTCTCTCCACTAAGGAGGGCATCTGCACTCAAGTCCTGGCACGTCGGTGGCACCCTCTATGGCGCACCGCTCCTCTGAATCTTTACTACCGTGAGATCCCTGTCGCACGTCTTTTTAACGCCCTAGAAGCAGTTCATATCGAGATCATCAGTAGGGCCTCTGCCTACAGTGAGGAGCTTGTTCGCATACGATACATCGGAACTTGGCATCGTGGAAAAACAGTTCCTGATGATGGTTCGTGCCTTCCAGAGTCCATCCTCTCCGGCCATGAGGGCGCAGTTGATTGCGGCTAGAACTACGTCGGTATTTTCCCAAAGAGGAAGGGATGATGCAGCACAGCTACGGTAAGTATTTCCCTCAGTGATGAGACCAAGGTTATCGAACCAGTAGGAGAACCACACAACACTACGTGAACGACACGTGCACACAAAGAACAAATACTTGCAACCCGACATGTAAAAGGGGTTGTCAATCCCTTTCGGGTAGCGGCGCCAGAAATTGGCAAATGGACGTGAGAAAGTTGTAATAAATTGATAGATGCGAATAAAAGCAAATAAAATTCAGCGAGGTATTTTTGGGTTTTTGATAATATAGATCGAAAAATAAAAGATGCAAATAAATAAAAAGGTAAATAGCAATATAGATCTGAAAGTATATGATGGGAAGATAGACCCGGGGGTCGTAGATTTCACTAATGGCTTCTCTCGAGAAAAATAGCATACGGTGGGTAAACAAACTACTTCTGGGCAATTGATAGAACTTCAAATAATCATGACGATATCCAGGCAATGATCATTATATAGGCATCACATGCAAGATTAGTAAACCGACTCCTGCTTGTATCTACTACTATTACTCCACACATCGACCGCTATCCAGCATGCATCTAGTGTATTAAGTTCATGGAGAAATGGAGTAATGCAATAAGAATGATGACATGATGTAGACAAGATCTATTCATGTAGGAATGAGACTCCATCTTATTATCCTTAATGGCAATGATACATACGTGTCATTTCCCCTTCTGTCACTGGGATTGAGCACATCACAAAGCACCTCTTCCCATGGCAAGAAAAATTGATCTAGTCGGCCTAACTAAACCAAAGATTCAAAGAAGAAATACAAGGCTATAAGTAATCATGCATATAAGAGATCAAAAGACTCAAATAACTTCCATGGATAAAAAGATAGATCTGATCATAAACTCAAAGTTCATCGGATCCCAACAAACACACCGCAAAAAGAGTTACATCAAATAGATCTCCAAGAGACCATTGTATTGAAAATCAAAAGAAAGAGAGAGGAAGCCATCTAGCTACTAACTATGGACCCGAAGGTCTACAATGAACTACTCACGCATCATCGGAGAGGCACCAATAAGGATGATGAACCCCTCCGTGATGGTGTCTAGATTGGATATGTGGTTTCTGGAACTTGCGGCGGCTGGAATTGTTTTTTGTCGACTCCCCTAGGGTTTTTGGACGTCCAGGGTATTTATAGAGCAAAGAGGCGGTGCGGGAGGCGGCCGAGGTGGGCACAACCCACCTGGGCGCACCCTGGTGAGTTGTGCTCCCCTCGGAGCCCCCCTCAGGTAGTTTCTTGGCCCATCGTGTGTCTTCTGGTCCCGAAAAAATCACTAAAAAGTTTTGCTGCGTTTGACTCCGTTTGGTATTGATTTTCTACGAAGTAAAAAACAAGCAAAAAACAGCAACTGGCACTGGGCACTATGTCAATAGGTTAGTCCCAAAAAATGATATAAAGTTGCTATAAAATGATTGTAAAACATCCAAGAATGATAACATAACAACATGGAACAATCAAAAATTATAGATACGTTGGAGGCATATCAGCAGTTCATCACCTTTGCATACCGACGTGCTACCTCCAGTGCAGACCCTCTACTGTCCATGCCTGGCTTGAGTCCTCCAGATTGAACAATCTCCAGGTGCTTGAGTTTTACTACCTGTTCCCACGATTCATGAAAGAAACTGTCAAACTACCACACACATGCTCTTCATCTACGCCCTCACTACCGAAGTCCATCTTTCGGTTTTCCTGTTCTCTGCGCACTGTCAGCTTCGTGTGTTGCCAGATACCAGACCATTATGTACGGGCGCTTGAACTACCACTGGTCAAGAGACTTTCGCTTGTTGAGGTTGATATATCAGACTTCTTGTTGGAAAGCATAATCAACTTTAGTTGCCCTGCACTCGAGTGCCTGCTGCTTGCTTGCAATAGAGAAAGGCATCGCATCACAATAAACTCGCCTAACCTTGTAAGCATCGGCATCCGTGGTGAGAAAGGAAAATTCATCATCGAGGATGCCCCCTCACTTCAACGGCTGATTCACGATATCCAGAGCAATAACATGGAGGTATTCATCGTCTCTGGACCTAAACTGGAGACACTGGGCAAATTCAGAATCTCGCTTGACTCCACAGGTCTTATGGTACTGACATTTCACAATACTTTCAGCTGCATTTGCTTGAGGAAAGGAGTTTCATGTCATCCAACCTTTGTTTTATTAATTTTATGATTTATTTTCTATGCTCCGTGAAGGATTTGGCGACAGACAGCCTAACTACAATGCGGCAATCTGTCAAGACCTTGCTTTTGATCATGTCTTATAAAGTGGACCTGGTCGTTCACTTGATTCAATGCCTTCCAAACCTGGAGAACTTGTTTGTTGAGGTGATGATTCTCCGCACAATGAAAAGCTCATACCATGCATAGTGCAGTACTCTAGAGTTTTTTTGTATTGTATATACATCCGTATCTAGGCAAATGTACGACAAAGTGTTTGGGACGGGGGTCATAGAATTTATCATTCATTTTCTCCTTCTATATACCTTAAGTATTTTTCATCCTTTATGCGTTTTCAGGGAGGATACATTGCTGATGGTGTAAGAAATATTTGGCGTCGCAAGCACAAGGCGTTTGTCAAAGAACACAGCATTCATTTGAAGATAGTAACGTTGGAAGATTATGAAAGAAGCGGGAAGAACATTGAATTTGTGAGGTTCTTTATTCTGAATGCAACGGAGCTAGAGACCATCAGGATTAAGTTTCGCTTTCCCTCAAACTTCACGCAAGAATTTTACGAACAACAATAGAAGTTGTTCCAGTGGGAGAATAAAGCTTCCTAACGCGCCCACCTCAAACTATCAGCATGTTGTGATCATGTGTGCTTGGATTTGAAACACAGGCGTGTTGAATACCTGGATTTGTCAGATCCGTTCACTTGTGACTGCTGGAAACAAGGCTGTAGTTAGTTGTTCAAGCTAATACAGTTAGATGTCATCGCGCTATTCCGAGACTGGGTTCTGTCTAAACAGTTAGATATTTTTGTGCTACGCAGCTACGAGGCAGCTCACATGTACTAAAATCAATCAACCTAGTTTTATGTCATTTTGTCTTGTTGCTACAACATTTGTGTGCGGAAGTCCTCGAATGAATGTGTTGCTCTCTGTTAAGTGGACCAGGGAACAAAAACATTTGGAATAGAACAGGCAGGGCCTTGCCTGTTCTGCAATGAACGTGTATCTAGTGCATGTAAACTAGTGCGTCTGTAGTGACCGGACGGCACTGCCTCCGTGCACACACACGCATGGCCGTGACCCTGCTTAATGTGAAACTGTGCTTCCAGCGAACTCACGATGTTGCCTGTCCCACTCAACGTGACCCGTGTGAAATTCTGGGACGCCGAGAGGCACAATGGATGCAGAAACATACGCCTTGTTGTAGATTGACGATCGTGCTGCTGTGCGAATTCGTACGTGCCTGACATGGAAACGCATGGCCGTGAACGAGTTTATGTCTGACTACAAACATTCGAGTCACGGAGGCACAGGCGTGTGTCGGCCTCATGAGTAAGCATGCCTCTATAGATTATAGATTCTATGTGTGTCAGCGATAGTGCGGTGCTCCTGCTTCGCATAGAACCGTGCCTGTCCTGCAAGTTTGACAACTCAGTGCCAAGTTAGCAGAGGCATGGTTCCCCATGTGTGCCGAAGCGAGGGTTGTGCGTTGCTAGACCATAGCAACCCATGTCTTGTGGAATGATCCGAGCCGAAAGATTGTTGGATGCGCCTCGCTAGCAGCACGTGTTTTTGAAAATAAAATATTTAGGAGATCAATATTTCATGTGCGTAGACCATCACACACCCTCTGAAAGATTGCAAAAAATAAGATAGATGCCTTTAGCCAAATAACCATGTCCAAGCATAGACTTATACTAGACGAGTATTCCTTGCAACGTTTCAAAAGAAGACAATTGTTAATGATCATTCTTCGAGTATTGCCTTGATCATCAGGAGGTCATCAGTGTTCGCAAACCCTTGCCCCCAAAGATCACAGATGACGCTTTGCATCTTCTTCCTATTCTCCTTCAGCATATGCACCTCCTCCTTCAGAAAATCCATGTCCAGCTTAATTTCACCCCTCTCGTCCTTAAGATTCTGAATGGCACATGTGAGAGACTTTTGAATGCGCTTGACATCTTTATCAACAATACCCATCTGCTTCTTCTGCCTGTCAATCTCTATGGTAGTTACATTAGTTCTTTCCACAGCTGCAACAAGATTCTTGAGCTTAAGCTTCACTTGTTCAATCTCTATTTTAAGCCTGCTTATCTCTTCATTTTGTGCTTGCCTATCATCATTGCTCTCATGCAACATCTCCCAGAGCTTGAGTAGGCACCTCTGCAAAATGATAGGCCATGGGTGGTCAACCCATTCGACGACTCCACAGTTCACGCCTCTCTGCGAACAAAAAGGAACAAAATGAACAGAAACTATTAATATACTGCTCAAGCTCTGGGATATAATAAAGTGGACATATGCTTGGTTTATAACCTCATTCAACTAACTATGTATTGTGCTTATGTAATGTGGCACGTCAATGGTTAGGTATCTGCATCACTAATTATGTACTTCGCCCACCCTGTCCACGGAGTTATTTCAAAATTGTACTTAGTTTCTTTTAAGCCAGCTTCAATTAATATGGAGCTACCTTTTCAGCCAACTTATTTAGAGAGTTTTTTTGAAGAATATACTGACCATTAAACAGAAGTCCCTTTCGTAAACAAACATGAGAGTGTTTAGATCACTTCTTTTGTGTACATTGATGTATAATAAGTAGTGATCTTTAACTTTTATGTAAACTAAAAGGACTACATAATGTTTCCTACAATCAATCGCAAAACACAAGAAGTAATCAGTCTTCTTTGGAGACTACATGTCCTATATCCAACCAGTTTGATTCAACAAGAAAGTAGCACAGATTTTCGAAAGTGACTAACTTTCACAGCACAGCCGTAGAACCTCCTTCCCGTGTCACTTCCTTCAAAGGCCACACACCTGAGAGGCTTGGTATCATGGAGAACGCAATACAGAGGACGGACGACCTCTTTACCACAAAAATCCCAGTCTTCAATGGTATCAGGGTTCTCCTACAAGGGCACATGAATGTTTAGAGCTCAGATCTTTTGTTGGGAAAACAAAACCCCAGTTCAACACTCCATATGTAGCAGGAAATCGCCTACATAGAAATCAAAATCCAGCTCAAGGAAGTTCAAGCCTTCCTTCCTCCTCTCTTCTCCGATCTTTGGTGTCGACATGGCATGGAGGATATGAGCAGATGCGGTGCCGTAGGCGGCGTAGAATTCATGAGGAAAGAGAGAGAGAGAAAGATGGAGAGAGAGAGAGGGGAAGAGAGATAGTGAGAGAGCGAGAGGGGAAATGAAAGCGAGGGGCTTAGACATGGTCCGGCTCGACCAAAGATTCCACCTACTCGCAAGACCCACCACCCCCCTCCCTCCCTACCCCCCTTTTTTTGTGCTAGGATGGCAAGGAACCATTTACTTTTCCCACTAGTTTCAGTTTTGGTGAGTGAGTACACAAAATTCCTTCCCTCTCCATAATTACTCCATAAATACATCGTTATGTGCATCTCCTCTCCCGAGTCACTTGCTCTTCCGCTCCCTCCTCTTGTCTGGTTCCTTCCGTCTTACTTGCTTCGTCTTCCTCACTCTACAGTCCACACAGATAGATCTATGGTTCGCCCACTTCTTCTGAAATACAGTAATTTTTCCCCTCTGCTGATTACTTATGCGTTGCGCACTGTGTTTTGTTAGTTGGATTCTTGTTGTATGTTACCCTTTTAATTTTAGTTTTTGTGATAAGATCTTACCCCTTTTAAGATGTTCTATATGGGAATAATCTTGGAGGAATACAGTTGATTTTTTCAAGCTAGTTCCCTGCCAGCTAGTAGGTTTGAGTAGGTCTGTGCGTGTTTTTTTATTTTTACAGAGACACTGACATCAAGGGATATCACCAAATCAGCATTCGCTCCACTCTATCTTACTCGTTGAAACAAGCATGTATCAGTGATGTATAGTCCTTTAATTCTATGTACCATTAGCGGAGTGTTGGAATAAATGGATCTATATAGTCAGATCTATATAGTCGTTCTCATTGGATACCAGAATCTTTAATAATTAATGAACCCAAGTCTTATATATTGTTACATCTTGCAGACAACCATGGCGTGTGGTGTTTGCAGGAACCTCAACTGTCCCGGTGTTGAATCTGATGTTGCCCAATCTTTCTTGATTGTGCCTTTGCCTCGTTGTTATGAGTCGTTCCTGGTAAGTTTTACGACTAATCACATGGCTAGTAAAAAACCTTCATCACTGTCGTTGCTACAGTTACCTTTAATCCGCAGTCAGCAGCCACACATATTCCTTCGCAACAAAATATACTACGCATGCTTGTTTTTATTTGATAGGCCTTGATGTAATTAGAAGCTCAACTGTGTTGTATAGGTTTAATTAAATATCATAGGCGGTGTCTGTGCCTGTGCCTGAAAGCCAAGTAATTACAAGGGGGAAAAACACTTTCATGCATATTTTTGAAAATCAGTAAAACTTTTATATACTTTTGTTTTAATTTTACTTTTTTGCAGTATGTCCCATGCTACTACCGGAACCAGGTCCTTTCTTTGATCTCTTTATGGAAAGATGAAGCTTTCGAGGATGGTTTTGAAGAAGAAGATTTTGACCTTGTGTTTGGCACTACTGAGGAATTGTCTTACAAGATTAAGTTTACAGATGGCAACCACAGGTCTAAGTTTCATGGACGTGGATGGGAAAAGTTGATACGTGACTATGATCTATTTTACGATGATATTATTAAACTGGATTTGCAAGGAGAAGATTTCTTCTTTCACATTGATTTGATGTTGAGTGAATCTTGAGGAGGTCACAAAGCCTTTCCCAAACCATCCGTTGGTATGTTCTGATTGCTTATCAAGATGCTACTTGACTTAATATATGTTCTAGTTTAACATTTATCTATTATAATGTTACTGTGGCATGCCGTTGGCATTTATATGCTTAATCTCTATGATATAATGTATTAAATCTTTCTTTGTGCTCACAATGTAGTTTAAAACTTTAATTTCCCTTTTAAAAACCATTATTCATTTATTTTAGTTTTAACTGCTCTATTCATTGCTTCACACATAGTGGCTAATACATGGTTGTATTTATTTAGCTCTTGAAGGTCTCAGTTTATCACAAAAGAGCTACATAGACAAGACAGTCTACACCCGGGGCATAAAACTTTCCTATATCCACATGGCTTGCATGATTAAACTAGTCTTAAATGCTAAACACATCCCTGCCATTACCTTTGTGCATTGTCTATGTTTCACCAACGTTCACACAGTCCGTTTGGTACGTCATTGTTTCTTTGTCTAATCCACCGTCAACATGTCTGTCCTCCTAATTTAATGCCAGAATAATTTGTTCTTGTACAGAAAATCCCGGCTATTGTTACCAATGATCTTAGGATGAAGCTTGGATATCTGCCTCTCAAGGGCAGCATCAGGCTTGTTCAAATTTTCAGCACCCTTTATTTGCCTGGCACCTACTGTATACACAACGATGGAAGGATGGCGATCACCGGGTTTTCTGCTTTTGTAGATGCAGCCAGGCTGACAGTTGATTGGGTTGTACTCATCAGTATCCAGTGGCACACTGTGCGCAGCAAGGACTTGCTCTCACTTGTGATCACCGGTCTTTACAAAAAAACGGCGTGACATGAGATGTGTACGCTGATGGAGGGATTGCATTACACCATATAAATTTTAACTACTAGTATCAAGTTAAGTATCGTATGTGTGTTATTTCAAACTATGCGTGCAGTTGAAATCCTCACAGTACACTACTAGTAGAACTTATCAGTTCAAATTCTTATTCAAACTATGGTACTGAAAGCAGATGCAAAGCTAAACGTGGTTTTTGTTGCTGTTGTTGTTGTTGTGGGTGTGTCTCTCGGTTTGCTCAGAGAGGCACTTGAATCTAGTGCAGGTCCGGTCCTATGTTAAGAAGGCTCATGGTCATGCCTCTGTGTTTCGATTAACTTAGCTGACTCGTGCAGTAAGAGAGGCACGACCATGAAGTTAGTGAAGGCACGGTCCTATAGTATAAGAGGAGACGATCGTGCCTCTCAGTTGTCATTATTTCAGTTGAGTTGTGTTCTCAGATAGGCACGTCGGTCGAGCAAGTGGAGGCACGGTCCCATATTAAGAAGAAGATTTACGGTCGTGCGTCCCATGTTAAGAAGAGTTGCGGTCGTGCGTCCGTGTTCAGTATGTTTGTAGTGACGCGTTGCTCGGAGAGGCATGTGCGTGAATCAAGTGGAGGCATGGCCACCATGTTATCATTGGTTCAGCTGACTCGTGTACTCGGGGAGGCACATCCGCGAGTCTAGTCTAGTGACTGTTCTTGCAACGACATCAGTTAAAAAATAGGTTAAACCGTGTCGTTGCAACACCTCCGTCCTCCAAACCGTCTTTCCAGATCCACCGCACCCATCACTACTAGATGGAGTCCGATGCTTCTAGTACCAAGAGGGCAAGGCTCATGGCACCGACGATGCATTCCTCTGGGTGTTTGCTGGTACTGGCGGGAACCGGTGAGGGTCCGCCCATTGGATCTAAGGAGCATGAGAAAAAAACTCGTCCAGACCGCATCAGCGACCTTTTGAGCAGCATCCTAGATGAGATTATCTCCCATCTTCCCACCAAGGATGGCATTCGCACTCAAGTCCTCGCATCTCCGTGGCGCCCTCTATGGCGCACCGCTCCTCTTAATCTCGACTGCCGTGAGATCCCTGCCGCTCATCTTTTTAAGCCTCTAGAAACAGTTCATATCAAGAAAATCTCCATAGCGCCCCTCGGTGAACCTCCCACCTGGGAGCTCGCCTGCGAAAGACACTTCGGAACTCGGTGCCGTCGCAAATCTGGCACTGATGATATGACCCTTCCGGAAGCCATCCTCTCCGCCCATGGGGGCGCAGTTCACCGCCTCTGCATACCGGCGTGCTACCTCCAGTCCAGACCCTCCGCCGTCGACGCCTGGCTCAAATCATCCAAACTGAACAATCTCCAGGTGCTCGAGTTCTATTACATGTTCCCAGATTTCGTGAGAGACTGTGGCATACGACCACTCACATGCCCTTCATCTGCGCCCTTTGCACCGGCGTCCTTCTCTCGGTTTGCCTCCTCTCTACACACCGCCACCTTTGCTCTTTGCCAAATACCAGACAATTACGTTCGGGCTCTTAAACTACCACTGCTCAAGAGACTTTCACTTGTGGACGTTGATATATCAGACGTCTCGCTTCAAAGCATCATCCACTCTAGTTGCCCCGCACTCCGGTGCCTTCTACTTACTTGGAATATGGAAAGCCGTTGCATCAGAATAAACTCACGTAACCTTGTAAGCATTGGAATTCGCTGTGGACATGGCGAACTTGTTATAGAGGATGCCCCGTCACTTCAACGGTTGCTTAATGATATTCTGAGCAGCAACTTGCAGATAACTGTCATATCTACACCTAAACTGGAGACCGTGGGCAAATTCCATGATTTTTTCTCTGAATCCAAGGTTACGCGTAACCCTACAGTTATCCAGGTACTTACTTTTCAGCTGCATTTGTCCGAGTTAACAAGTTTCATGTAATACAACCTTTTATTCAATTTTATTATCATTGTGCATGCACCATGCAGAGTTTGCCGATAGTCAGCCTATCAACAGTGCTTCAAATGGTCAAGACTTTGCTCATCAAGATGTGTTTTGAAGTGGACGTGGTCGTTGCCTTGATGCAATGCTTTTGAAGCCTTGAGAACTTGTTTATCGAGGTGATGATTCTCACACACATTGAAAGCCCATAACATGCATACTGTACTACTTCTCCTGTCTGTCTTAAAAAGCTTGTCTTACATTTGTCTATAAATGGATACACCCGTGGCTAGACGTGTTTTAGTATTACATACACCCGTATTTACAAAAATCTAATAAATACTTTACTAGGACGGAGGTAATAGAATTAATCATTCATCTGCCCTTTCGATAGAATCTCTATTTTTAGACCTTAAGTATTTTCAATCTTCATGTACATCTAGGGAGGAATCTGTTACGGAGAAACAAATACGTGGCATCGTAAGCACCGGGTGTTTCTCAAACAACATGACTTTCGTTTGAAGACAGTAACATTGGATGACTATGAACCCTACTTGGTAAACATTGAATTTGTGAGATTCTTTGTTCTGAATGCAAGCAAGCTTGAGACTATGAGGCTTAACAATCGCTTCCACCAAGACTTCATGGAAGAATTTTACGAAGAGCAACAAAAGGATCTTCTGTGGCACAAAAAGGCTTCTGAACATGCTCGCCTTATATTATCAGCAGCGTGCAAACATCGGTTCTTTTATTTAAAACTCACGCGGGTTGAATACCTGGATTTGATGGACCCATTCAGCTGTGACTGCTGAAAACAGAGCTGGAGCAAGTTGTTCAAGCTTGCAGGGTTACATGTTGTGCCCTTTTGAACGTGGGTTTTGTCTGAACATGAACAAACAACCCTTGTACTTTTTTGCACCGTATGTAAGCTTGCCATAACAATCCTTGGCTAGAAAGTCTTGTAACTGTGCTTGTCTTCTAACAGACGACACATGCTGTAAGCATTTTTAATATGGTACCATTTGATATGGCTTTATATTATGTTACTAGATTGGTTTTGTGATGTAGAGCAGAACGCAGCTGCACGGAAAAAACATTGAAGCTGCAAAAAATATAATTGTTGCTAGAACGAACAAGATGCTTAGAGTGTATTTACACGACCTGTAAACCTGTGGATCTACTGGTTGTAAACTCGTGCTCCATGCTACGGGACGTCCGTGCCTTCCACAATGAATGTTTCAGCGGAAAGATTCTGAGTATTTAGTCACGACCATGACTCTTGTTAGTATAGGACCATGCTCCTGATAATGAACTCGTCAGTGGGAACATTTTCAATACCGAAGCACATCCATGCTTCGTCCGCTCGTAGAACCGTGCCTCTCATGACATTACGGCTGTTGTTACCGATGACCCCAGGCTGAATCTTGGATATCTTCGTGTCAAGGTCAGACTTTGTCTAGAAACTTCACAATCGTTGTTTTCTAACTGAGTATTCGCACCCATGCCTCTGCCACCACACTTTTGTGCATCCAGAGGGTTCGTACACGTGCCTATAGAGGCCTCACTTCGGTGCCTTCTGTGCCTGCATCCACGTACATGTGCGTCACGTGACCGCACCGTGACTCTAGAGGCTTCATAACCTGGCTCTCTATCTCAGTATTCAGACCTCTTCTACCACACTTTTGTGCACCTAGAGAGGGTTGATGCCGAGCCAGGCCTGGAGAAACAGTGCCTCTGGTGCCTGCATCTACGTGCCTCACGTGACACGAGCCGTGACTCTTACATGCCCGTGGAGCCAGACGCCCGTGGGTCCAGAGACTTCACAATGGTGCCTCTCCAACTGAGTGTTCTCACCCAAGCCTCTACCACCACACTTTTGTGCATCTAGAGGGTTGATACTCGTGTCTCGAGAACCCCGATGTCCGTGCCTGTAGAGGCTTCATTTCCGTGCCTCCGGTGTCTCAATTCATGTGCCTCACATGACACTTGCCGTGACTCTTACGTGCCCGTGGTGCCACACCCTCGTGGTTCTAGAGAATTCACAACCGTGCCTCCCTAACTCAGTATTCGGACCCATGCCTCTGCCACCATAATTTTGTGCGTCCAGAGGGTTGATACCCGTACGTGCTTGTAGAGGCTTCACTTCGGTGCCTCCGGAGCCTCCATCCTTGTGCCTCACGTGACACGAGCCGTGGCTTTTACGTTCCTGTGGAGACACACGCCCGTGGATCCAGAGACTTCACAACCATGTCTTTCCACCTGAGTATTCGCACCCATGCCTCTGCCACCACACTTTTGTGCATCCAGAGAGTTGATACCTGTGTCTCGAGAATGTCCACATCCGTGCCTGTAGAGGCTTCAATTAGGTGCCTCCGGCGCCTGCATGCACGTGCCTCACATGACACTTGCCGTGACTCTTACGTGGTCGTGGCGCCTCACCCGCCTGTCTCTAGAGACTTCACAACCGTGCCTCCCTAACTGAGTATTCGGACCCATGCCTCTGCCACCAAACTTTTGTGTATCCGGACGGTTGATACCCGTGCCTCAAGAAGCCGCACGTCCGTCGAGGCCGTGACTAGTCCACCACCTCATCGAAATCTTCTAGTTTAGGTACATATATATATATATATATATATTTCAAGAAAAAAGGTGAATCGTGAAACCCTAACCCTCTTTCCAGATCCACCGCATAGAGAGCTACAACGGAGGCGGCATGAGCTCGGCAATGGAGATGAAGAAGCGTGCCTCTAGCAACAAGAAGACGAGGTTCGCGGTTGTACACGTGCCCTCTAAGCTCGTTAAGAGGAGTGGCCATGGCCCACCCACTGGATCCGAGAGCCATGTTGAGTCTGGTCCGGACCGCATCAGTGATTTCCCGGACGCCATCCTCGGCGACATCATCTCTCATCTGCCCACAAAGGAGGGCATCCGCACACAAGTGCTCGCATCTCGGTGGCGCCACATATGGCGCACCGTACCTCTTGATCTCGACTTTCGTGCAATCCCTGATACTCGTTCTACAAGCTCTCTAGAAAAAATATGTTGCGAAATCATCCACGTTCTCCCCAGCAAGCAAATCGTCCAGAAAACATACGTCGGAACTCAATGCCGACATCTTAGTTGCAACTGCCGCGGAGAATCTGCGGCTGATGATTTCAGTCTTCCTATATCTATCGTCTCTGATAACGAGGGCCCGATTCACCGCCTCTGCATCCCGACAAGCTACCTGCAGTGCCAACCTTGTGTCGTCGATAAGTTGTTCTTGTCTCGAAATCTGGACAAACTCCAGGTTTTAGAGTTCTATCACATATTCCCAAATTTCTTCTACCCAGGTCCCTTCATGCATGTTGTCGCCACCAGCATCCATCTCGAGATTTCACTCCTCTCTCCACACCGTCACCTTCGCCATGTGCAAACTAGAAGACAATCTAGTAGAAATGCTTCGCCTCCCACTGCTCAGGAGACTTTCGCTGGTGGAGGTTTATATATCGGATGTCTCCTTGCAGAAGGTCATCCACTCCAGTTGCCCTGCCCTGCAGTGCCTGCTGCTTGTTTGCAACAAGAAATTCTGCTATCTGCGAATAAACTCAGCTAGGCTTGTAAGCATTGGCATTCGTTCTGACGGAGGAAAACTCATCATTGAGGATGCCCCTTCACTCCGAAGACTGCTACATGATTCTATAGACGCACAACTACAAATAACAGTTGTGTCTGCGCCTAAATTGGACACCTTGGGAAAAAATCGAATTATCCAATGAAATGAATATCGTCATCGGGTCTGCAGTTATTCAGGTACTGCCTCTGCACGTTACTTTGACCTGCGTTATTCAAAAGCACATAAGATTCACATCCAATGTTCTGTGCTCAATGAAGGGTCTCTGCATAAGTAGCCTATCTGCGGTGCTGGATTCTGTCATGACCTTGTTTATCTCACAGACATGCTTTAATCTGGATGAGGTTGTTGACTTGCTGCGATGCTTTCAATGCTTGCAGAACTTGTTTATTGAGGTGATGATTTCACACACGTTGAAAGCCCACGCACAATATACATAATATACTGGCACTAACTGCTCAGTTTATTCTTCATGTGTGTTTAGGGAGGAGGATGGGATCAAAGAGGTATAACAAATGAATGACGCCAAAAGCAGCGGGTGTTTCTCAAGAAGCACGACATTTGTTTGAGGACATTAACGCTGGAAGACTATGAAGTCACAGATGCAAACACTGAATTTGTGACATTCTTTATTCTGAATGCTAGGATGTTACTGACCATCAGGCTTAAGTTTGGCTTGCGCACAGATTTCACTAGTGAATTTTACAAACAGCAGGAAGAGGTACTGCAGATGGAGAAAAGGGCTTCTAATTGTGCTCAGCTTAAATTAACAACAACTTGCAAGCATATGCACATGGATTTAAAAAACACAGGTGTTGAATATCTGGATTTGCCAGATCCATTCAACTGTGAATGCTGAAAACAGGTCTGGAGAGATGTACTTGCGATATTGAATGAGTGCATTGTGTAAACATGGTCAAACAATTGTCATTCCTTTTCCACCGTACTGTCTGTAAGCAATTTTTTATTTTCAGGCAGTAAGCTCATATTTAAAAATAGGAATATGAATATTTATGATATTAATTATGTGCTTTCTATTTACAATATTGATCATATGTTTGTAGAGCCATGAACAATTACCCAAAGCTAAAAGAAATCAGCTCACACATCCTAAAGAATCAAACTAGTTTCCTGTTCTTTATCTCAGTTGCTTGGCATCAAATTCTGTCTTTTAAAAGCAACATGCGTCTACTGCAAACATGCATCTGCTGCAACCGTGCCTCTCCAAAGGACGTCCGTGCATCCCACAGGAAACGTGCATCAAGAGGTTGTGAAATCGTGCGTGTGTGTGAACACGTCACTGAAAACATTTGGAATACACAGGCACTTCCGTGCCCCTTTTCATTGTAGAGACCGTGTCCCTCCGGGAGACTGTGTCAGAGAAAAACAATTCAGAAAACAGTAGCACGGCCATGCGTCATTTACACGTACACCCGTGCCCCTGCTGCTTACAAACCGGGCCTTTCTCAGTGAACATGCAACTGAAAAATATTAAGAAAACAAAGGCACTTCAGTGCATTTTCTACTTAGAGAACCATGCGTACCGTGGCTTCACGTCCCTGTCCCTCAGAGTGTCCGTGTCAGGGGAAAACAATTGGGAGAACACAAACATGTTCATGCGTCGTGCACATGTACAACCGTGCGCCAACTGCTTAAAGACCGCGCCTCTGTCAATGAACGCGTCACTGAGAACATTTCGAATACAGAGGCACTTCCGTGCATCTTATTCTTATCCTTACAGAACCGTGCGTACCATGGTTTCACGTCCCTATCCCTCTGAGAGACCGTGTTAGGGGAAAATACTTCGGAAAACAGAAGCATGGTCGTGCCTCATGGACATGTACAACCGTCCCACGACTGCTTAAAGACCGCGCCTCTCTTAGTGAACGCGTCACTGAGAATATTTGGAATACAGAGGCAAAGCCATGCTTTATGTGCTTGTAAATCCGTGCGTGTTGGGGCCGTCAGTCCGTGCCTCTATTCCCCTAATAAGCTACATCTACGAAGAGCAGTGCACTAGTTGTGTCATTGTGCACTTTTCCTAGAACTGACATCATTTTTTGCCAACCCGTACGTCCCTCTACATCCTGAGCGCAACATGCGTTTCTTGAAAGAAAAGAAAAAGAAAAAAACTCATTATCTTTGCCGCTGTAAAGTGGCCCCATGTCAGTGAGCAGGCGCGTATTATAACTGTCTGTTTTGTGCCAACCCATATCCCTCCTCCCACTCACCCGCTGTAGAGTTCACCGTCTTTTTTCTCTCGATTCTCCATCTCAATTTAGGGTTAGTCCATTTTCTCTTCATTTCTATGTGAATTTTTCGCTATGATCCATTTCCCTCTTTGTTGGTTTGTCTGTTCATGTTTGAAAGCGATACATCTACACTGTTATGCTAACAATTGCCTGGAAATTTGTTGTGAACTAAGCCAAATCCACGCAGTACGAGGCTGAACCTGTACACGACCCGTGCCTCTTAGGCCAATGACCTCGCCGGAGCAAGGCACAACGCTACGAGCCGCAGCGACCTACGGTGTCCAAGTCCGAGGTTTGAAATAAACTTCGCCAAGGGAGGTTGGTAGTTTAAATTGAAGCCTGATAGGGCTTGCAAACAACAGCGGTAGCCGGAAGTCGTAGGGAGTGAGCAGACATTGCGATGTATTGCTAACCGGCCATGGGATGCTGGAGGTCAGTGTTTGGGGTGGTGTTGACTGGGTGTCGGCGTTTGTGCTTGAGGAAGGCGTTTGGGTTCCTGTAGGCTGGGGGTGAGGATAACATTGGTGGATCACCCGTTTCAAAGACTACCTAGCTACACATGTTCGGGTGGTTGGCGTCGGCGACGGTAGGGTAGGGTTGCGGATGACGTTGCTGGGTGCAGCTCTGACGGATTTACATATAATTTTAATGTTACAAACACTTTTTGAGTCGCATGACGATAGACTATTGTTTCTGCTTTTTGCTTGTCTTGTCTTGAAATATACATTTGCTAAAGCTGCTTTTATAACCAAGCAGCAGAGATCCTTTCACTGAGTGACAGTGACATACAAGATTCTGAACTGCTCTAAAAATAGTCAATACTGAATTGTTATGAATTAAGCAACCCTTTTTGGAAAATCAATACTGATTTAATTAATTTCATATTTCCTCTGTTATTACTACTGTTGTAGAACTGTCAAGTTGTGCACATGTCTTTTTAGGAATTTGTATGTGAATGACTATTTATGAAAAGTCCCCCTTTAGCCGAATAGTTTTTAAAGATAATTTAATTTTCCTTGTGTTGGGAATTTCATATAAACGTTGTTTTGCAATGTATTCCAGGGGAAACCATGTGTTGTGATATATGTACCAACTTCGGTTGCCTGGATTGGAGTCAGGCATTCTTCATAGCGCGATAATAGTGCCTCTTCCTCGCTGCTACAAGACATGCCTAGTAAGGAGAAATGTTTGGCACCCCATGCCCATCACTTAGTACCAACTACTGTATGTTTCTGAAGGTAGGAAATAAAAGTTTCTCCAATATTGTTGGAATGGAATGCCTACATTTAAAGAGATGTTTTCAATTCTCGATATGTTTTTTTTATCAAATGCTACCTGTTGAAAACAATTCATAGAAATATGAAAACCGCTATCTGTGTTGATTATACATGTCGGTATTCAAGGATTCCTTCTTACCAGGTGATTTTTTTTCCTTTTTTTGGGCATTATGTGCCATGCTATTGCAGGCAGCAAGTAACTTCTTCAATCAATCAATGAAAAGAGGAAGCATTTCAAGAAGAAGGAAAACAAAGCAATCCAGTACTGATCAGCAATGAGGATCTGTCATATGAGATCTGCATCACCGATGAACCTAACCGGTCTAAAATTCATGGACCTAGCTGGGAAAAGTTAATTAGCGACTACGATCTTTGTTATCGAGATCTAATCATCATAAACCTGGATACTGGTTGTCTGTCTATTGAGATAGATCTGAGGCTCAGTGATTCTCGAGGAGGTCAAAGACCCCTTCCCAAACCATCACTAGGTAAGTGCATCAACTTCTATCTTGCTTTATCAACTTTGTTTATCAGCGTACTTTGGTGCTCCTACCTCTGTCCATGAAATGTATGTTATCTTTATAGTCATAGTTGTTTTCAAAACATTTTTGCAATTCCGTTGTTTATTATCTCAACTTGATCACATGGATTGAATTTAACCATACCATTTCAACTTTCAAAGCGAGTTCAATTCTTTAAACAAATTCATTTAAAAATGAGTTATTTTTTTCCCTGTAGCTCTTGATTATCTAAATGATTCGGAGAAGGAGTACATTAGGAAAATAGTGTTTGGTCGAGGCATAAACCTCTCATACAGACAATTTGGACAGATGATATACTTTGTGTTTGAGGCCGACGAGTTCCCCACCATACCCTTTGTCCAGCGTCTAAACGTCACCAATGTCATAAATGGTCGTCTGGTTAGTCATTCAATATTTGTTTTGATCCACTCCCATGGCTTTGTTTGCTATTTTTGATGTTTTATGTCCTTGTACATTGATTTTATCTAGTAATATCGGTACAATCTGCAGAGAATCTCGTCTGCTGTTGTGAGACTTCTAAAGCTGAACCTTGGATATCTACCTCAAAACGGTGCAATCAGCCTAACAGAGGTGTATGATGCAATAGACATGAGCACGACGTACTCCATACAAACCGACAGCAGAATGGAGGTGACCGGTTTTTCAGATTTTTCCCGGGAAGCTCAGCTAAGAGTTGGTTCAATTGTCCTCATCAGCATTGAAAAGCGGTGGCCAACTTTGGGAAACATGAAGCTGCTGCGGCTGATAATCAACGACCTTTCCTTATAGTGTGTTGCTGGTGGCTATAGTTCCTATATCACAGTTCAGTAATGTATGTCTGGTTTTTGAACAGGCCGTACATTCTAGTTTTGTTATTTAGTTATGTCATGGTATATAACTGAGCATATAATTATGTCCAAGAGGACGGTGGTGAAAATTCTCGATCAAAAAGGTGAAATACTAACGTGGGTTACTTTATTTATCTGTGATAATAATAAAAGGATTTGCTGACTAATAATGGAGAATGAATGGTTGTGGTGAAGTATATTTCTGCATAGTTTAGCGATGTTCCTAGCTCCCCACATCAGTTGTTTACATATTTTCACTATGATGCTCCGCAGAATAGCGGGATGCCAAGTAGTTTGTTGCGATGAACTCAAACATACCCCTCTGTCTACTGCACAGCAGTGCTCCTGTCCAATACAGGGTAGTGCACCATCTTCTAAAAAACAAGTGCCTTCCCCTGTGGCTCTATTACCTTAAACATCCATGCCTTTACAAAGTGAATCTTAAAACAGACGTCCATGCCTCTACGAGTGAACAAGTTAGAGAAAATATTTCGAACATGGGGAGGCACGCCCGAGACTCGTCTCAGTGAAAATATTTGGAACACAGAGGCACGGACGTGGCTTCTTATGCTGCTAAAACGGCAACTTTTCAAAGTAAAACACGTCAATTAAAACATTTGACAGAACATGGGAGACAGCACATATGAAATATTATGAATGAATCACCTAGCTTCACTTTCGTGCCTCACGTAGCGTTGTATCTATGCCTCTAATTGTGCCTCTCGTTGTTTAAGTGCGTCTAGCAGCTTCATGTCCGCGCCTCTCGTTGCTTCTCGTTGTTTCTATCCATCTCATAGCGTCAGTTGCAACACGGACGCACAACAGTGCCTCTAGAAAAACACAGCAGTCCACAAAAAGGACGAGCATGCAGTGCACTACTATCTTTGTGGATGCAGTGCAGAATTGTAGGGACAACATTAACAGAATGTTCTTAAATGCAGTGCACAATGTTCTAACAAAGCATTGCACACACAGTATTAAAAAACATTTGTATGGAACACTTCGGAAAACATTTTGAATACAGAGGTAGTTACCTGCTTCTTCTCCTTGGAGAACCGTGCGTAATGTGGCTTCACATCCGTGTCCCTCCGAGAGACCGTCTCAGGGAAAAACACTACGAAAAACAGAGGCACGGCTGTGCGTCATTGACATGTACAACCATGCCCAAACAGCTTAAAGACCACGCCTCTCTCAGAGAACGCATCATTGAAAACATTTGGAACACAGAGGCACTTCCGTGCCTCCACTCCTAAGGGGACTGTGCGTAACTTGGCTTCATGTCCGTTTACGCAACATTCTCGACGTCAACCCGGAGCTTCACCTTGTCACTGATAAGTTCATTAATGAGGCCGAATGCCGTCGAAAACACATGGAGCTCATAGGCCATGCCCCCCACAATGAAAATGTGTCACTGAAAGCTTCTGGAAAACAGAGGCATGACTTCACGTGCATGCATCACAATCCTTCACGTCCGTACCTCAGGTCCGTCACTTGCATGCCTGTACCTCAGGTAAAATCGTGGCTCTCTCGTGCGTAATATGTTAACAAAGTTGCTGACAACAAAAACATTAGAAAAAGAGGAGCACGGCTGCGCCCCTCTCGTGCTTCTAAAACCGAGCCTTACGTCCACCCCGCTGACACTAAACATGACGTCAGCGAAAACACAGAGGCAGGACCGTGCCTTACGGCCACATTCTCCCGATGTATCGGGTCTATGAAGATGTGCTTCCTTCTTAATATGGGACGTGACTATCGCAAAGGCATAGGATCCATCCTTCATGTTCGTGCCTCAACAAAAATAACGACCATGCTTGTAATAGTGAAGCGTATAGCTGATACTTTCAAAAGACCTGAGGAACCACCGAGCCTCTATTTTAGACATGACCGTGTCTGTTTCGTCGGCACATTCGTGCCTTTCACAGTGAATTGAAAAACATTCTAGAAAAACAGTAACGAACACGTATTGTCAGTCCTCACGTCACGTCCATGCGACGTTCGTTCCTTCCTCACATAAGTCATAGCCGTGCCTCTCCCACAAAACATATAAGTGAAAAATGATTCCCCCTACACTTGTAAAACCCGGAATGCCCTGGATAAATGTCCAATCCTATTTTGTTGTAAAACCATGCAGGCCGGTGCTTCTCAGAAGCACATCTGTGGCTTTTTGCGCATGTTATTGAGTGCCTCTCTTAGCATTACCTCTCTTGTCTTGTCAAATTATCGTTAAAAGAATTTGAAACCATATTGAAATCTCTAGAGTCAAATATGTGCCCCTACGAACTGAAAGTGTAGAGTATCTCAGACATGGTACTTGAAACTGCAATTTGTAATAAAACATACGCCCTCCGTCCCAAATTAAATGACTCAACTTTGTACTGACTAGTACAATGTCTTTTGTAGTGACTGGTACAAAGTTAGTAAAAAGTTGAGGCATTTATTTTGGGACGGGGTAGTACTACTAAAGAACAAAACACGATTGCTTCACATGGAAACATAACTGCCTGCATTCAAACACTTCATAGTTCAACCGTTACATAGGCATACAAACCATGGAAACCATACAAACCATGCAAAGCAAACATCTACAAACAAGACTACACTACTCCCCGTCGTCGGAGATGTCCACTATCTCCATTCTGAGATCGACGTCGTCAGCCTCCGCCTCCTGCTCCGCATCCAGCTCGTCGAAGAGCGCATCGGTCTTCGCATGTTCTTCCCGGAGGAAGCGTCGGTTGGACTCCACGTACGCCTCATCCTGGATGGACTCCAGGATAGCGGTCAGCTCCGCCATCAAGGCCGCCTCACCGAGATAGAAGTCCGCCTCGTCATTCACCTCATCCTCGTCATCCTCGTCACCCCCCTCCTCGTCATCCTCGTCATCCCCCTCCTCTTCCTCCACCTTCGGCTCCACCACGTCTTTCCCCACTGGATCAACTCCCTGCATGAGCTCCGACGTGTCCCCCTCCCCTTCCTCCACCTCCCCATTCTCCTCCGGCTCGGGTGAGTCCGGAGACAGGCCCGCTGCGACTCGAGCGGCGCACCTCGAACGGATGTCCTCCTGGATCTGGAAGCTGCACTCGGGAGTAAGCATGGCGTAAGTAGTTTTCTTGTGCCGAACCATGGCGGGGGCGGTCACAAGCAAAAAGAGGAAGATGGATGATTTCCTAGGGTTGCCGGCGAAAAGAGGGAGAAGCAAGATGATGTCTAGTGGTGGCGGACGCCGCTCGGCTTAAATAACTGGTCCTTGACCTCGGGCGAGGAGCCGGAACGGTGCCATGCGGCGTTCACTTCGCCACCACATGAGACGCCCGTTGGTCCTTTTGGCTTCCTCAGCGCCAGCAGGTGGCGCTCACATGCCCACTGGAGTAGACGCCTCGTATTCTCACCAACTCTATTAAATACCTCGACCTCTCCGCCACGTGATGTAATTTCGTGTCTCCGCAAAGGTCACATGTGTACGTCGTTTTGCTAGCAAACGTGCCACCAACTTCTTCACGTCTGTGCCTCCGATGCTACTAAAGCATTTGGAACACAGAGGCACGGACATGCCCCCTATGGTAGCAAAATCATGCTTCTCAGAGTAAACCTATCACTGAAAAACATTTGACGAATGGCTTTGCACGTAGCATCATATTTGTGCATCACGTGGCTTCACACCTATGGCTCTCGTTGTTTCACATCCGTGCCTCCCGTTGCTTGATACGTCTCCAACGTATCTATAATTTTTTTATTGTTCCATGTTGTTATATTATCATTCTTGGATGTTTTACTATCATTTTATAGCAACTTTATATCATTTTTTGGGACTAACCTATTGACATAGTGCCCAGTGCCAGTTGTTGTTTTTTGCTTGTTTTTTACTTTGCAGGAAATCAATACCAAACGGAGTCCAAACGCAGCAAAACTCTTTGGTGATTTTTTCTAGACCAGAAGACACAAGTTGGCCCAAGAAAGTACCTGAGGGGGGCTCCGAGGGGAGCACAACCCACCAGGGCGCGCCTGGGGGCCCAGGCGCGCCCAGGTGGGTTGTGCCCACCTCGGCCACCTCCCGCACCGCCTCTTTGCTCTATAAAGACCCCAATATTCCAGAAACCCTAGGGGAGTCGACGAAAATCAATTCTAGCCGCCGCAAGTTCCGGAAACCACAGATCCAATCTAGACACCATCACAGAGGAGTTCATCATCCTCATTGGTGCCTCTCCGATGATGCGTGAGTAGTTCATTGTAGACCTACGGGTCCGTAGGCAGTAGCTAGATGGCTTCCTCTCTCTCTTTTGATTCTCAATACAATGGTCTCTTGGAGATCTATTTGATGTAACTCTTTTTTGCGGTGTGTTTGTTGGGATCCGATGAACTTTGAGTTTATGATCAGATCTATGTTTTTATCCATGAAAGTTATTTGAGTCTTTTGATCTCTTATATGCATGATTACTTATAGCCTCGTATTTCTTCTTCGAATCTTTTGTTTAGTAAGGCCAACTAGATCGATTTTTCTTGCCATGGGAAGAGGTGCTTTGTGATGGGTTCGATCTTACGGTGCTTGATCCCAGTGACAGAAGGGGAACCGACATGTATGTATCATTGCTATTAAGGATAACAAGATGGGGTCTATTTCTACATAAATAGATCTTGTCTACATCATGTCATCGTTCTTATTGCATTACTCCGTTTCTCCATGAACTTAATACACTAGATGCATGCTGGATAGCGGTCGATGTGTGGAGTAATAGTAGTAGATGCAGGCAGGAGTCGGTCTACTAATCTTGGACGTGATGCCTATATAATGATCATTGCCTGGATATCGTCATAATTATTTGAAGTTCTATCAATTGCCCAAAAGTAATTTGTTTACCCACCGTATGCTATTTTTCTCGAGAGAAGCCACTAGTGAAATCTACGGCCCCCGGGTCTATTTTCTCATCATATATTTTCAGATCTATTTTGCTATTTGCCTTTTTATTTATTTGCCACTTTTATTTTCAGATCTATATTTCCAAAAACCCAAAAATACCTCGCTGAATTTTATTTGCTTTTATTTGCATCTATCAATGTACCACAATTTATCTCACGTCCGTTTGCCAATTTCTGGCGCCATTACCCGAAAGGGATTGACAACCCCTTTAAAACGTCGGGTTGCAAGTATTTGTTCTTTGTGTGCAGGTGTTGTTTACGTAGTGTTGCTTGGTTCTCCTACTGGTTCGATAACCTTGGTCTCATCACTGAGGGAAATACCTACCATTGTTGTGCTGCATCATCCCTTCCTCTTTGGGGAAATACCGACGTAGTTCAAGCCAACATCATTGCTTCACTCCCTGGTGTCTAATTGCTTCATGTCCGTGACTCTACATAACGCGTGACCGTGCCTATCATAACGTCAATTGGAGCACAAACGGACACACGGCCGTACCTCCATCAGTGAAAGTATCATTGAAAACGGACCATACACACACGGCCGTGCTCATATCGATTGGAAGCACAAACATATGCTTGTAAAAGCAGCCCTACCTTGAATCGACGCCAGGCCCACTCCATGTCCATGCCTCTATAACTGAACGAGTGAGCCAGAAATATTTTGGAACACACAGGCTCCGCCGTGACACTACTCAGTACAGAACTGTGGCTGTAGAGACTTCATGTACGTGCTTTTAAAAACAAGGAAATTATGGTTTTAAAAACCGCGCCTCTCGAATCGGCCATTCCGTGCCTCACAAACCATGCCTCCGTACCTCTCCGTCTTAACGAGTCAACAGAATCATTTGGAACACAAAGATACACGAACGTGACTCTACGTAATACCACAGGATGCCTTTGTGGGCTTCACGATTGTGCCTCTGACCCGAAACATTGCAATCCTGAAAGCCACAAACGTCCACGCCTTCATGAGTACACAAGTCATGACGATACTTAGTACAGAACCGTGGCTATACAGACTTCAAGTTCATGCTTTTGCATGCCTCACAAAGTAAACAGTTAGTGTTAGCTGTACTTATTGTACCATTTTGTTCTAAGACCTACAGTTCCGACAAATATAATGCAAAAAACTTAGGACAACCAACGTGACACACAACGATATTACAAAATGAAAACAAAAGAAGCTTCAATCCACTGCATACTAACAATGCCTAATTACAATGATACTGGAAACCAAAATACATTTGTTAACAAAGTAACTGACAACGAAATTTCACAAGACAAGGTAAGAAACTCCAGTCCACTGCTTAACAACCCCAGATGCACACAACAGCCAGGGACGCTGCTATATACTTAGTCCCCACCAACCTTCTTGCTGGTTTGCTGCCCGCGCAGTTCATCAATCTGCTTCTTCATCGCCTCCACCATCTTCATATACTCGTCCTGTTGCTTCACAGCTACCACGGATTTCTCCAACAACCAGACATGCTCGTCAAGGAGATTATTCTTCTGACCCATAATTTCTACGATGCTGGCGTTCGCCTTCTCCAAATCTTCACTTCTTTTCTCGTAGAGCTTCTTCCACCCGTAGGTGGTCTACAACAGCTGCTCGAATGTTTCAACCTTCGGCCTTGAAAGCAAGGCATGGATATGATCTTGCAGCTTATTGAGATTAATTAGCAAGGAGCTCTCAAGTTGTTCGCCTCCAAGACGAGTTAGCTGGCTTGAGCCGTAGCCAGCCCGTAAGGCCTCCCCATCGCCACGGGACCTCTTAGCACTTGCCGTCGCCGCCCCACTCACCATTCCCTTCTTCTTTCTCGAGCCACAACTGCTACCCAATTCTACAGTAGGGGACTTCTGTATGAGTTCGTGATGCAGCCTAACCCTAGCTCCAATTGACTAAAAATCAGTATCAGCAAGACACACCCTCATCAAATTAGGAGGAAGCTCACCACAATAATTCATGTTTCACAACTAAATCAAGTAGCCGAAAGAAACAAAAAATGAATGAAGCAGAAGCAGAGTGAAATTATAGATGAGGAACCCTCGGCAGCCGGGATCTCCTCCGGCGTCTGGACACGGCGCTCCAGAGTAGTCTTCTTCTGCCCAGCCATGGCGGAGAGGGTCAGGATAGAGAACAGCAAGAGGAATGGATGGCCTGGCGGCGGACAAAGGAAAGAAGGGGATGTGGCTAGGGTTTCGAGACTCCGTCCGGCTTAAATAGCCGGAGCTTCGCCTCAGTCGACGAGCCAGAGCAGTGTCACCGGAGGAGATGCCCGTCGGACCATTGGGTTTCCGGAGCAACGCCACATGGCATTCTCACCCGAATACGAGGAGACGCCCGTTGAACCGTTGGGTTTCCGCAATAAACGCACGAATGTGACTCTGTGTAAGGCATAACCATGCCTCTTCGGGCTTCACGGTTGTGCCTGTCCTTGCGAATGGTTCAACGGAATCATTCGGAAGACGAAGACAAACTAACGTGACTCTACACAATACCACGCCCTGCCTTTCTGGGACTCACGACCGTGTGAAGAATATACCACACCAGCGTCTCTCGAATAGGCCATTCCGCGCCTCACAGAGTAAACAGTGAGTGTTCACATGTGAACCCTTTGCGCTGGGTTTCCGCAATTAAAGAACGAACGTGACTGTGCGTAAGACCAAACTATGCCTTTGTGGGCTTAACGCCCGTGCCTCTCCGTCTGATCGAGTCGACGGAATCATTCGAAACACAAACACAGGCGAGCGTGACTCTATGTAATACCACACCATGCCTTTGAGGGCTTTACGCCCGTGCCTGTGACCCTTAACACTGAAACACAGACAGCCACGAACGTCCACGCCTTTATCGAATAATATACGTAACATCAAGAAAGAAGCGTGACGCAACTCAGTACGGAACCGTGTCCGTAGAGAGTTCACGTCCGTGCTTTTAAAAACAAGCAAATAAGCTTTTTAAAACAGCGTCTCTCGAATAGGCCATTCTGTGCCTCACAGAGTAAACAGTGAGTGTTCACATCTGAACCCATTCCGCTGGGTTTCCCCAATTAAAGAACGAACGTGACTGTGCATAAGACAAAGCTATGCCTCTGTGGGATTAACGCCCGTGCCTCTTCGTCTGATCGAGTCGACTGAATCATTCGGAACACAAACACAAGCGAGCGTGACTCTACATAATACCACACCATGCCTTTGAGGGCTTCACGCCCGTGCCTGTGACCCTTAACACTGAAACACAAACAGCCATGAACGTCCACGCCATCGTGAGTGCACAAGTCATGATGCTACTTGGTACAGAACCATGGTTGTAGAGACTTCACGCCCGTGCTTTTAAAAACAGCGTGTCTCGACCGTGCGAATAATATACGCAAGCGACGATCGTCCATGCCTTTATCGAACAATATACGCAACATCAAAAAAGAAGCGTGACGCAACTCAGTACAGAACCATGGCTTTTAAAAACAAGGAACTTATGCTTTTAAACACCGCGTCTCTTGAATCGGCCATTCCGTGCCTCACAAAGTAAACAATTAGTGTTAACATCTAAACCCATTCTGCTTTGTTTCCGTAATAAACGTACAAACATGACTCTGCGTAAGAGCAAACCATGCCCCCATGGGATTCACATCCGTGCCTCTACTTCTGAACGAGTCAACGGAATCATTTGGAACACAAATACAAGCGAACGTGACTCTATATAAAACCACAGCATGACTTTGTGGGATTCACGCCCGTGCTTGTGACCCGAAACACTACAACACAGGAAGCCAGGAACGTACACGCCTTCATGAGTACACAAGTCATGACGCTACTTAGCACAGAACCGTGACTCTGTCTAATACCACACCATGCCTTTGTGGGCTTCACGCCCGTGCCTGTGACCCGAAACACTGCAACACAGAGAGCCAGGAATGTACACGCCTTCATGAGTACACAAGTCATGACGCTACTTAGCACAGAACCATGACTCTGTGTAATACCACACCATGCCTTTGTGGGCGTCATGCCCGTGCCTCTGACCCGAAACACTACAACATAGAGAGCCACGAACGTACATGCCTTCATGAGTACACAAGTCATGATGCTACTTAGCACAGAATCGTGACTCTGTGTAATACCACACCATGCCTTTTTGGGTTTCGCGCCCGTGCCTGTGACCCGAAACACTGCAACACAGAGAGCCACGAACATACAAGCCTTCATGAGTACACAAGTCATGACGCTACTTAGCACAGAACCGTGACTCTGTGTAATACCACACCATGCCTTTGTGGGTGTCCCATGCCTATGACCCGAAACACTGCAACACAGAGAGCCACGAACGTCCACGCGTTTATGAGTACACAAGTCATGACGCTACTTAGTACAGAACTGTGGTTGTACAGACTTCACGTCCGTGCTTTTCATAATCGTGTCTCTCGAATCGGCGATGCTTTCGCCTTCATGTCGGGGCACCATGACGTGCGTTCTTTGCTTGAAAAATGTGCCTTCTACATCCACGCGACTGTGCGCCTAACAAGGAAGGAACGCCAGCTGATACGAAGTGGCTTTTCTACTATTAAAACCGTGGCTCGTATGACTTCACTTCCATGCATCTTACAGTGGCTCCTATCTCAGAGAAAACGTCTGTAAACACACCCACACACTAACGTGACTCCGCCTAATTGAAAAACGTGCCTCAATAGGCTTGACGTCCGTGCCTATCCAAGTGAACGAGTAAGCGGAATCATTTGGACCACAGAGACGCACGTGCTGGACGTACTGACCGTTCATCCATGAATGTAAATGAATCAGTCGCAAAAACATTTTGATAAAGGCACCACGACCACACAAACGTGCTTCCCGGGGCCCTACGAAGTGCCTCTGGTGGAAGCACAACCGTGCTTCTACTGCTAACACGCGACATCCATGCTTCGAGCCTACTCATCTACATGTACCAACAAACGAAATAACACGAGGACAATGGAACGCATAAATGCCTTACAAATTCATGGTAGTACAAAAGGCCACATGCGGCAATGCAACGAAGAAATACGCAAAAGAGAAGATGACAAAAGAAGAAGGAAGACGCACAAAAATGACTCGCTCCAAGCTTTCTACCTACACTTCAGCAACCTTCTTGATCAGTTGTTGGGCACGGATATCCTCAATCTCCTTCTTCGTCGCCTCATGACCTTCCTTGACAGCAGCAAAGGAATCCTCCACCAAGCTCTTGTACTTGACGAGGAGCTCCGCCTTCTCATCCATAAGCTCCCCCGCGACGCCCGACAGCTTCTCCACCAATGCACTGCTCTCCTCATACAGTTTCTTCCAGAGGGCGGCCTCCTGATCCTTCTGGTCGAGCTCGTTGGCAAGCTTCTCATTCTCACACACAGCTCGAAATATGAGACAAGTGGACTTCTCCACCGAGGCATTGCTCTGTTGCACCAACTTTTCCAAGTGAGCAATGAACTCCTGCTGCTTAACTAGCTCATCGAACATGTCGTCGCTGGCTAAGGAATTCGGTACTACCATCTTGCCGAGATCATCTCCATGACGAATGCGCTTGTGATTGTGAGAGCAATCGCCTCCATGCGAGAGATCATTCGATACCTGGGCAATGGGGCGAGAGATCATTCGATACTGCGTAGCGGCGGCACCTCTCTCTTCTTTCCGCGGCTTTGGTCCTCGCTGCCTGGTTACTTGAACACCCAGAACCCATCTTACCGGCCATGGCGCAAGCAAGGAGCTACCAGCAAGAAAGAGGTGCCTGTCTCTGGAGAATTGTGGACGAGTACAAACGTGGAGTGTTCCATGAGTAGGTACCTTTTATAACATATGCACACCGGTCAGACGGTCAAATGCAGTAACCGACACCTCGAATTCTCACAATCTCTCTTAAATACCTCGAACTCTGCACGCCTAGGAAACACCAGTACTCTCCTTTCGTCTCCCCGTGCGTCTGTCCACACTACAACCACTCAACTTCTTCCTAATGGTTCGTATATATTCCACAGAAGACATCTCAAACACAGTTAACTCGTCTCACTGAAAACATTTGGCCCACAGAGGCATGTCTGTGCTTCACTTCAAGAATGTGCCTTCTTTGTAGGTACGTTCGCCACTCTCAAAGTAAACTTACTGTCTACGTCCGTTTGTAGTCCAGAGAAGTTACTGTCAAATTCCTACTATTTTCCGTTGTCCCATTTTTTGTTTTGAAATGATATTTATATCAAAATCTTACTAAATCCATGAATTAACTTGCACGCATCTCAAGGTGACAACTCAGTGAAAACGTATGTAACACACGCAGGCACAAACGTGACTTTGTCTAATACCAAACCATGCCTCCCTGGAACACAGAGTCACGAATGTGCCTGTTGCATTAGTAACACAGTGCCAACTCGGCTTCACTTCCACGCACCTCACAGTGACTCGCCAGAGAAAATGTATGTAACACACGCAAGCACAAACGTGACTCTGACTAATAAGAAGACATGCCTCCGCCGGATTCATGTCCATGCCTCTCCAAGAGAACGAGTGAGTGGAATCATTTGGAAATACCAAAAGCATACCCCCGTGGGAACGTGACTCTATCTAATAGGTAAACGTGCTTCCTTTGAGTTCATGTCCATGCCTCTCCAAATGAACTGGCGAGCGGAATCATTTGGAACACAAAGAACCATGAACGTGACTCTGAGTAACGCCAAACCATGCCCCTGTGGGTGTCACAACCACAATAAAATAAAAAAATGCTAGCGTCCCACCGACTGACAGTTAAGTAAGCAAGCAAAAAACAAGCTCATCAAAGCACACAGAAAGTTGCACCAATTTTGATGTCCGAGCGGACGGTCGAAGATTCGAGATGGTTCGCCATTTCCATGGGAGGGTGAGCGCTGGTGGCCTCACTTCCACGCGTCTCACCGTGAAACGTCAAAGAAAACATCTGTAACACGGGCAGGCACGAACGTGACTCTGTCTAATAGGTAAACGTGCTTCCTTTGAGTTCATGTCCATGCCCCTCCAAATGAACTGGCGAGCGGAATCAATTGGAACACGAAGAAGCATGAACGTGACTCTGGGTAACGCCAAACCATGCCCCCGTGGGTGTCACCACACTAAAATCAAAAAATGCTAGCGTCCCACCGACTGACAGTTGAGCAAGCAAGCAAAAACAAGCCCATTGAAGCCCACAGAAAGTTGCACCAATCTTGATGTCCAAACGGACGGTCGAAGATTCGAGACGGTTCGACCAATTCCCTCTCTCGCTCTACTACCTTCTTGCTTTTCCTTTCACACCAAAAATCTTGAACACTTCGCCAGTTCCCCTCTCTTGAACACCCTCCTCTCTCCTTCTGCCCCCATTGTCCAAACCAGCAGACCAACCAAAAATCAAAATCAAGTTCACCTCACCCACCAGCCGCCATCCACTTCGAGATACAGACAGTCGGTCGGTGCCCGCGACAGCACCAAAATCCTCTCCCGGTGGCGGCGACTGACGGCGAGGACCTGTGCTCTCAATACCGGCGGCGGAGATACCAACAGAGAGCAAGGACAAAAACCAGCCGATGGATGCGACGAATCCCTCACAAGCAATCGAAGGTAAAAAAATATTAATCCATTACCATAGGTCGATCGAAGCGATTTTTCCCCTTTTTCACGGACATGAACCCTAGCTGCCACAACAACCGTGTTTTTGAATAGTTTGTTTAAACTTGTCTAACAAAATTGAAATAGGGTAGACATGTGTGCAATAGAATGCTAACCCTACCCGCCATAGAAATTTGCTCGCAATATATTTGCTTAAAATGTACTGTACATGCCAGAACTATCTAGGACACCGCTGTAGATTCAAACTATGAGAGCATCCTTACACATCAAACCTGATACTTACACGAGATTCTATATATCCGTTGATTGTATCTGTTTCAAATTATGTGCCTCTCTCATATTAAAATCCGTGCTCCAAGAATAGGTCTAGTTGTGCTTATAGCGTGAAACAACCTGTGCCTCTCCGACAATGCTATTTTTTTGTCCACGGGATGCATCTCCTCTTTTGCTGTGAAATTCAATTCTGTTTCTAGTGCTGCTAACACCTGGCCATTTTTATGCAGCAAGGACTGGTAACAACGAAAACAGGATACCTGTGGAAGAGCCTGATGTGCAGCAAGGTACTATAAAAGGCTCACACAATCCATATAATAAAAACTATATAGCAACAACAGTAAGTTAACCACTTACCTCCACACAATCCTGCAAAATTACACTTCATTGAAATTTTTCACACAATGTATTATTATTCATTCAAAAACATTTTATCTTATCCTCTAAACCTTACAATTATTCCTCCAATTTACAAATCATTTGTGGTGTATTTTGCCTATAAAAAACACTTCCCCTCACTTCACTGAACTTTGTAGCAGCCGTACTGCTCACACCTGACCCTAATTTCTATCACTGATTGACCAAACCAAGGGTGAGGAAGACTTGATATAACAAGAAAAGAATGGATTGATTGCCTTTTTAGGTCAAGAAATGAAAGAAAGGGCTATTTTATGAGTTTATGTACATTAAGATTCAGATTCTTTATGTACAGTCATGGAAGACATAGTTTTAAAACTATATCCCATTTTTTTCGATGATACTACATCCTCCTTTTGTTACATAATCATCGTGCAGGTCATGGAGGAGGAGATATTGAAACGATACTGTCTGAACTTAATATTCAATATCCACAACCACAAGGCATCTCTCCTGACCCGTCAGAAAAAAGAACGAAGCAGAACATGGACAACAAAACACCTGAGCAAGTGCCAGCACTAGCTTACAGCAGGGAAGGCAACAAAAAACAAGTAACTAACAGCAGAAAAGAGAGGCAATTAGAAACCAAGACTGTTGTTCCTCCTACAGCAAAAAGACAAAAGAGAAAGGACAAAACTCAACTCATCATCAACGGTACTACCTTGTAGCAGCAGCCAAGTCCTCTAATGGTACTCCCACCAGCAGTTCCACACGTCAAGAATAAACTAACTGAAGGCAAGAAGAAAAACAAACGACAACGGGTGGAAGAAGACGAGGATGATGCCAGCAAAGAGCTAGAGTGTGATACTGCCGACGATGGCACAAAACATGATGATGATTTCATTCCTACAGAGGGCGATGATGCCATAGAGAACAACAGTGGCGCCGCAGAGGACAGCAACGATGATGTAAAACACATTTCTCTACAAATTTTTGTTGCCACATTTCACCCATGAAAACCAAATGATCCTCTCTAACAAAACCCTCTTTTTCTCAACAGCAAAAATCAAACCGGAAGCGCACAAAGAGGACAAAGACAAGCGGAAAAGAATTGGCAGCACCAACGGATGATGAACAGGAGGCAACAACAAATGAAGACAAATGCAAAATCAAGGCAGGGGCAGCATTTGTTCTGGTCAATAAAGCATGG
Organism: Thinopyrum elongatum; assembly: GCA_011799875.1. Classification (NCBI taxonomy): domain Eukaryota; kingdom Viridiplantae; phylum Streptophyta; class Magnoliopsida; order Poales; family Poaceae; genus Thinopyrum; species Thinopyrum elongatum. The sequence goes on along the minus strand of CM022303.1, from coordinate 528,463,541 downwards.
AATATGCTTGAAGAACGTCACAAACAAGACGTTAGGATGGCCGAATTTGGCAGCATAGAGAAATGCCAAATAACGCGCTCCATCTGCAGACCGCTTGCAGCACACATCTACGACAATATGGACACAGAAAGCATGACAATAACGTTCGGTGACGCTGATGAACCAAAGCAAATAAAGATAACAAAGGAAGGCATCCACAAGGTGTTTGGATACCCAAACGGCACACAGAAGTCAGCACCAAGGCCACGGACTTCCACCGATACAATGAGGAAATTGGTCTCAAAACTTGGCCTCAACAGTGTAAATTTCAAACACGAACATCTGTTTGAAAAGCTAAAAGAATTGGTACAACTAGACGACGAAGGATCAAACAGCAAATCGGCTATAATATTTTTCCTTATTTTTTTCCACAACATTGTCTGCAGGACAACCGCCTCTATCTTCAGCCAACAGGAGATAATGGTCAAGGACATGAAGTATAAAGAAATGGCAGAGATGGATTTCTGCGAGGTAATCGTCGAAAGGATTAAGGCAGGAGCCATGGAATGGCAGAAGCACAGGACGTTGGATCAGGAAAAAATGAACAAAAAGCACCTCATTGGTTTGGCACAGGGACCAGTAATCATGTACCTCGACTCCCTGCTGCTGCCAACCGACAGCAAAGAAATGCGGAGGATTGCTGAGAGAATGGACAAGACCTCACTACCACGAGCAAACCATCTAAAAGAGGGTGACCTAGCGAAAATAACTAGAGCAGACATGAAAAGGGACAGAAAAGCACGACCGGATGACTATGAATTTGGCAAGATACAGGTATGCCTCTGTTGTATATAAATCCGTTCTTCCTTGTAGAAACGGTTTCCATTTTAACCAATTCCATTCAACCGAAACAATGCAGACATGGAAAGGAACAGCAGAGAGGATCTTCTATACCAGCACAGCATCACCTTCGTCTTCAATACAAATGATATCAGCACAACAATAGAAGCACCAGCACACGACCAAACTGCTACCACCTCCACCCAAGCGCCAGCACAAAGCACGTGTCAGCATGAGTGGAAGCAGGGAACCCGACACAGGCACCAGCACAGGATCAGAAGAAAATTTTGGAAAGATAAAGGAATTGTTGGAAAAAGTGCTTGACGAAGCAAAACAGTTACCCGGAGTAACCACCAGGGCTGAACACCAATGGAGCGAACAAGAGGAGAGATTGGATCAAAAATCCAAGAAGTCAGTGGTGCAACAAACAATGTCCCTGATCGAAGCTTTTGAACAACACAGAGAATTTCAGGACATGATTTGCAGAAAGAACTTAACAAACGAGGCGACGCTGTAGGTGCTAGATCAAGCAGATGCAGGAGCCACAACTACACTAGTCGATGGCAACTGCACGAAAGAAGTCGTAGCCGCAGCAGAAGCAGGAGGAAGGAGAAAAAGAAAGAAGGAAGAAGAAGACCAAGAAAGCGAACACCAACGGAAGAAAAGAGTAACAAAATCAAGAACACAAACCTCGAGAATTAACCAGAGGGAGACAAAAGAATAGAACAAGGTGCAAAAAGAGTAGAGCAAGAAGCACGTATGAACCAACACAGCAAGTACCAAAGAACAGCAAAACCAAGGTACAAAAGTAGCTGCAGAAGCAGAGCATCAATAAGAGAAACAGGTAAATGAGAACAATACATCATCCATCTTACTCAAAAGCCATGCTTTCAAACTTGACCTTAAAAAATCTGTCTTTCATACTGTCAGGGACACGGCAACAGAATGCCACCCCAACAAAAAGGCCAACAACAGTATGATGCCAAGAACACCGAGCAAGAGGATGCAAGCAATAAAACAAGCAACCCCACAACAGATAATGCTCCCTCAAGAACGTCCACAAGAGCAGTACAAGAGACGAACAGGATCGGAACCAGCAAACACGTGAGTATAAAAATCAGTTTCTTCTTTCTAAACTAGATACGGTTTTGAGTTAACTGACAAATCTGCAACAAAATATACACTCAAATGACCGATACAGGGGAGAAAGCCTCAGACATACCTGTTGATGACACACCCAATGCTGGTATACATAGCAAAGAAAAAGTGGACGCAGACACGAATATCCCAACCACCGGCGCAAAGGTAAAATTCAACAAGAACCATTTTTCAAAGATTTATAAGGAATGAACTACCCAGTACAACCTGCCACAGTAATACAAGAATTACAAGGAATGAATCACACTTTTCCTTTCATGAGACGCAGGAAACAAACGAGAACGCTCATGTCAAAGAACAGCAAGGAGTACAATCGGAGCAAGCCAAAAACAAGGGAAAATTGTCATTCAAATAGTACCCAGTACCCCAACTAAAGAGCACTCTTCACCTGACAAACACAATCGAGAAGAGATCCCACCAGCATCAAAGACCGAAGAGGTGAAGTTACATGACCTGCTCCTACAACATTAAAAGAGAAAAGTTATGCATACACAGATGAAGTCCCAACTTTATTTACATTTTTTGATTGAACAGAAGAAAGAAACAAATGAAGCAGAAGATGTCTCTCAACAAGCGATAGAAAGTGTTGCTGCCGCTCGATAATGTCCAAAAACTTCATAAGACAAAGAAGAAGTAACAGACACGGCACCGGAGACAATGAATGTAGAGGTCAAGCTACAAAACCTGTTTCTATAGCATATAAAAAAATACATCCACAGACAGAAACGCAGACACATTTTAATTACTTTTTGCGTTCTGACAGATGCAAGAAACAGAGGAGAGCACCAACATTCAAGACCAACAAACACAACAAGATAAGGGCAAGGAACAAGCGGAAGATGTTCTTCCAACGACAGATAGTGTCGCCGCTGGAGACCAAGCCAGAAAACCTTCACTGTCCGGAAAAGAAATAATAGGGATGGCAGCGGGGCAAAAGACCGAAAAGGTGGAGTGTGATAAGCTGCTTTTTATGAAATTAGAAATTTGAGTGAACACAGACACAAATGCAATCTCATTTACTTACCTCTATGTCTCAACAGCCACAAGACAAAAATGACAACACCACTGATGAACAACAAGGCAAAGATCCAGAGGAGGTCTAAAAACCTCCACTCAGCGAAGGAAAGGTCGAACAGATAGCAGCGGCAGAAACGATTGAAAAGGTGAAGTTACATTAAAAAAGTTTAAAGACACACTGAACATTTGAGTATTTTTCTTAGGGAATAGACACTAAAGTACAATGAAAATAACGAGCATATTTATTTATTTTTAACCACGCTTTTGCATGATAACGCAGAAACCTCAACAAGACACGCACACGGACACAAGCAAAGAAGCAAAGGGTCACAATGCATTGGAAAAGCATGGAGCTAATATTCCAGAGAGAGAGTCAGACAACATGAAGAAAAAGGCCGCACCATCAGACAAGCAAGATTGTGCTGTAAAAGAGGTTGCCGCCACAAGCATGATAGTAACCCAGGACGGCACTCAAACCGAACATGAACCGTTGATCATGCAAAACCTGGTCACTAAGGAAGGCACAAAAGAGGAAGGGATCAAAGATAGTGATCACATGAGCAAAGCCATCGAACACCTGTACAACAATGTCATGACAGCGACAAAGGACAAAGGGTAAATTCATGTTACCACCAAAGAATTACTTCTTCCAATGATTTCCCCCCTTAAACATTTTATATGTGTGTGTATATATATATATATATATATATATATATATATTGCAGAGATGAGATTTTAATAAAAACAGAGAGGTCACAAGTAAAGGTCAGCCAAATGGCACGAAGTTTCAAGATTGGAAATCCAGTGGGCAGCGAAACCATCCATCCCATGCTACTGATGGTGAAAAAGCAACTCAGGGGCACAGAGAGAAAGATTCTATCAATATACCACACCGTAAGTAAAGATCACGGCAAAAGCTCAAGTTTCAACAATGAATATCAGTCTATCGATCAATCAACCTTTGTGTACAATTGAATTTACAAATTTCTTTTACGCACGTGTGACAACACAAGCAGGAACCAATACACAAAGCCAATCAGGAAGATCCATTGGAGTTCAAAAATAAAGATGAAGCACACGTCAGGGATAAAACAATGCCTAAAAGGCTTAAAAGATTCTTTGATGTGGAAGAACAAGAACAACTTCAAGATTACGACATGGTAAGCACGTCTCATGTTACAGATAATAGATACAATCACGGCTCTACTATTGCCTTTTTACGATCAACAAATCATGACTAAATCTAAGAAGGATCCCAAAGTGTTTCCCTTATTTATTTATTTTGCATTTTGCAGTTCTTTCTACCAACTTGCATCGGCGGGGCTGAGAAAGACGGAACTATCGGTCACTACTTCACTGTTACAATTAACATGAAAAAAGAGCACTTTGAACTCCTTGACTCTTTAACAAATGAATATCCAGGCACAATGGATTACTTCAACACAGTAACAAGCAGAATAAAGAAGATATGGAAGCAAATAACCACATGGCTCGAACTGTCTCCAAGAAGTATTGACCATTTCAAAAAGGTCAAAATGCACATGCCACTTCAGGGAGAAACGTAAGCACTACAAACCTTTCTCCTTTTCCTTACTCACTGTAACTATTATTAATACAATTCATAAAAACATAGGACGTTAGGGCAACTTCATCTAAACTGCCCAAACGTCTTTGGACAGTAACAATAACCAATCATCCTTCTACTTGCAGACTGGACTATGCGTTCTATATGTTCATGAACGTGAAGCACTACACCGATGATGAAAAAACAGTGCTACTAACAGAAGAACAAGTCCCAGAGTTGAGGAAGAAAATTCTCTATCAAATAATCAGCCAATACAGAGATACGACCAAACTGTAATTAATCAACTACACCACAGGTTTCTCTTTCTAAAAACAACAAAGTAAAATTTTACTTATCTAATTTTCAAAGACATACCAATAGGTTTTTTTTATTTTAACAGATATGTTGAACGGTGAAGTCAATATAGAAGACAGAGAAATGCAACGAATAGATGGTGACATACTAGAAGAAGAGATTCCTCCAACTCCCGAGCTAGGGGTGGAATTCAAGCCGGGTCGAGCCAGCTTGACTCGACTCGCTAAAGCTCGTTTCATTAACGAGCTAGCTCGACTCGACTCGTTACTATAACGAGCTCAAAACCAAGATTGGCTCGACTCGTATAGCTCGCGAGCTGGCTCGTTTAGCTTGTTAAGCTCGTTAAAGATATGAACATAAAACCTCACGAATACGATGAAAAGATTAATGGGGAATTTAACATGTACATATATGGTCATGTACGTGTGAGTCTCCTGGGTGACTAGGCCTTGAGTGGTTGGGCCTTGTGCTTGGACGCAAGGTGTTTAGTGGTTGTTCTTTACTACCCATCAAGAAACGTTGATTCTTTTACCGAGCCTAACGAGTTATACGAGTACCTGTGAGATCGGCTCGTTTAACTCGGCCTATAAACGATCTTAAGCTAAAGCTCGGCTCGACTCGTTATTGTTCGAGTTCGAGTCGATTCGAGCCGAGTCACGAGCTACTCGTTTAGCTCGCGAGCTTCGAGCTTTTTTTCCAGCCCTATCCCGAGCCCATTGGGACAAGCGCTCAAGAGTTCGAAGTTATTGAAATTAATGACACAAACAGCGATGAGGAGAAAGAAGATTATCATGTAAGCAGCAAGGATACCACCGAAGTGACTGAAGAAACACTCACAGAAGAACATGCGCAAACAAATGTTGATTTACAGAAGGAACAACATGCGCAACCAGACACTGATTTACAAAAGGAAGACAAACGCAAGGATCCACCGATAGAACCAGAAAGACCAACCCCAGATAAAAAGACCAAAGACATAACAAGCTCTCCTTTAGAAGTGGACAACAGGACAAACAGCATACCAACTCGCCAACAATAGCTTTCCGAACAGAACAAGAACCCTATTGGCGAAGATCCCATATAAGCAACATCACCTGAGGCGAAACATGCACAAGAAGAAAAGAACCGGAAAGACAGGGATTTACAACAAAAGATACTTCAAAAGAGGAAACACGATGCTGCAATCTCAGTAGAACAGAGCATCAAAAATGTCAACACACAAAAGGAAACAACAACATCTGAGCAGCTTAATGAGCAGGCACAGTTAGGTCACGACAAGAAAAAGGCAAGGCATCTGGCAAGAGTGCAGACAAGTTCCCCAAAACCCTCAACGATTCAATCATCTGATATCAGCTCAGCAAACATAATCTCAATTATGAGGCCATTGAAGCGAACGAGCAAGTTCTTTGAGAAAGTCAACATTGCAACACTCGTTCCAGGAGATTTCATTTACAAAGAAAAGGCCATGGAACTCTATAAATATATAATGAGCCGACAAGGACAGAAAGATTGCGGAGAGTAAGTAGATTCTCCTTCTTCCATGGAAACAATTACTAGAGAGCTACAGATCCTCTAAAATCCAACTAATCATTCACTCACCTAGTTGTAAACCCTCCTTGCTTGCAGACTACGGGTATATAAAAGCTCAAAGCGAGAAGATTACATTAACGGAAAATCCTTGAAGGAACAGGCAGGAAAAGGACAAACACAAATGGAGGGCTCCATGCTAAACGCGTTATTGGAGGAATGGACAGAACAAAAACAATTCAACCCAGACGATACAATTGTACTCCCTGCAGATTTCGCAAATGTATGCATACCTCTCCCACGAAAACATCACCGTCATTACTATGATAAAAATATTTAACTAAAACCACACACTCTCTTTCTTGCAGCTGGTGCTCGGTCTCAATTATAAAAAAGGAGACCTATCAGAATTCAACGAGGAGGAGGCACTAAAAGAATTTGAAGTCCTTGTGAGAGGTAAGAACATCCTACATCAGAAGATGGTAAGTTTAGAAATATTACTGGACAAATGACTTATTCTCCTTAAGCTTCAACAATTAAATGAAATTTATTTTTTACATCAACAATAATCTTCTCTCAACGTAGATCATGATACCTCATCACACAGACAACCACTTCACGCTCTATGTCTTGAACAAGTACAGAGAAACCATCAACATTCTTGACTCACTAAACTACGTATACTATGCCGATAGGTCTTGGAGTGAACACCATGTGCATTGAACAGAACTGGTATGTACTCTTGTACATTGATTTATTCTTTTCCTCATGATAGTATGATACGCTTACTTTTCTCAATGCCGCACCCAAACAACAAAACCAAAATGTAATCACAGATGAGAAGGATGTGCGTACTGATGAACAAGTATCACCGACTAAAAGACAACAACGAACCAAACTGGGGAAGGATAGCAGAAAGGCCTTGCAGGATCTGCACACCAAAGCAAGAGGGAACACAATGCGAACACTTCATGGCCCAATATGCAAAATATTGGAATGGGAATGAACTGGTCAAGGACAGAGAGGATTTTCATGTAAGTTAACAGTACATACACGTCAAATAACTTGATTTCTTTATTAGCGTAATTAGTTTATTTACAATTGTGAACAATGTAACTATAAACCATACATTTTGACATGCCTGCAGCCTACCAAGGTGGATGAGGAATGGAAACCAGAGTACGTATTCACACTCATATTCGGTAAAACCAACCAAATAAAGAAGCATCAACTTCCTGGAAAAATCAAAGATTTCAAACCAGAGACTATAAACCTTTTTTCGCCCATGAAAGGTAATATAACTAATTTCCTTTTTACTATTATTCAACATGACAAGAGCTTCAAATATTTCTTTTAGAAACAACAGCCAAATTTTTTTATCTGTTTTGATAGAGCAAGTCACAAACAACAAGCATCAATCAGGGAGCAGCAAGAAATACCCGCGACATCGACATTTGTTTCAACACGTCGATAAGGCGACTGAGCTCCACCAGATAGTCATGAGTGACACATGGCAGAACAAATTCAAAAGGTGACTTGGTTCCTTTTGCACCTGAAATTAGTTAAAGTTAGGCGGCAATTACACAAATAAGACAGGAAACTAAAAAGAACCTTAAATTCCTGTTTATCAGCTTGTTTGTTAGTTACTGACTTTCTCAACAAAAATTTCTTTTACTGTCCTGCCTGTAAGCAGAAAACATGTATACTCGCGGCAACATTCAGAGAGCGACAACACATCTCTTACTGGATCAAACCTGAAGGAAGTATTTGGGCCTGCAAAGAAGAACAGACGTCAAGGTATGGAAAAGAAGGTGCTCGATGAGTTAGCAGAAATATGGGAAAGCACACAAACTTCAGACAAAAGACATAGACTATTATTATGCCCAAGCTTTGTAGAGGTAAATTTCAAAAAAACACAATGATCATCTAAACTCGTCTTTTTGCAACGACTGTTTAATCTCTTGGTACCAATCTGTTTTTTCTAACTCGTTTTTATCGTATTTATTTATTGCCTGGAGCTTATACTGGATTTAAAGGATACAAAAAAATCTCTCATGAAGTTCAGAGATAATTTCAAACAAGACAAGGATAACTTGGTTCCCTTGTTCCTTAAGCACTGTCAATCAAAGAAGCTCTCAACAGCAAAAATGGTAATAGCGTTTTCCATACAACAAAATAAAAATAAGCATTTCAACAGAATACTTTATTCTAAACTCTCCTCTAACAATAAAACTTTTGTACCGCAGGTATTCATGCCACTAAAAAAGGAAGACCGGTACATACTATTTGTGCTCGACAGATATACAAGGAAACTTCAAATTATCGAACCTCAAGAAACCTCTCGTGAAGAATTAAAGAAGCAACAATACCTAAAAAATCTACGTGATCGAGGTGTGCATGATGACCGAGTAAGTAATGCAATTGCTGTGATGGAAAGCCACAAAGAGAGAAAATAAAGTGAGCATAAAAAATACCACAACCATAGGGACAAACTGGTAAGAATTGTAAATAACATCATCTTTCAGTTTTGCAAATTGCACTACATGTCTCTCTAAAACAAAAACAAAATGCAATTCCCAGGTGCCGAGGTTTAGAGAAGTCTTCGAAGTATTACTCGATGAAAAATTCGAAAAGGAAAAGGGTAAATGGGACGTTCATTTTGTACAAGGCGTTCCAAAAGTAAATAAAGGTGAAACTCTGTTTGTTGTTCTAAGGTTCGCGTATCTCTTTGATGGCAACGACTTTGTCGAAGAGATAGATAATTTTGACGTAAGTTTTCGCTGAAAACTCACACTAAATCTGCTAGATATCATACAACTGCATGAACTAATTCTGATGTGTTTTTTCTCCTTCTTTTGGTGAACTTTTCATAGGATGACACGGAACAATGGAAAGCAGAAGAACTGTACAGGCTGTTACTTAGCCAAAAGAATGAAATCAAACCCAGCGATATGGGTGATGAGATTAGAAAGATCTTCGACAACAACGCAATCTAAAAGTTGTTGATAAGCGAATGAGCCTAGCTCCATCGAAACCTCCGAAAACGGTTTAACCGCACCTCATATTGTGATAATGAAGCAACAAACTCTTTTTATTCATGTAGTTCCTTGTTGATTCTCTAACTAAGTATTCGAACACAAGCAGGTGCCCCTAGACACTTCACAATTGTCCATCCAGAGGGTTGATAACCATGCCTCATGAAGCCCCACGTCCGTCCCTACACATGCGTGCCTCACATCCATGCGCCGTGACTCTACATACTCCTCACGCGTGATCGCCCATGACTTTGATGTTGCACAGACATTCCCCCTCTGTGCAACCGTGTGCTGCCGAATGCCACCAACCTACAGTGTTGTGTGCATCTGGCCTGAGTACAGGCGTGGCTCTCTAAATGAGTATTCGAACCAATGCCTATGGTGCCACACACCCGTGCCTCTAGAGACTTCACACCTGTGCATGCAAAACGGTGCCTCCCTACCTCAGTATTTGCAAGCATGCCTCTGCTACCACACCACCATGCATCCAAAGGGTTGAGACCGGTGCCTCGCGAAGCCCCACGCCCCTACCATGACTCTTACGTGCCCGTGATGCCAGACCCGCGTGACTCTAGAGACTTCACAACCGTGACTCCCTAACTGCGTATTCCGAAGCATGACTCTGGTACCACACTTTTGTGCATCTAGAGGGTTGATACATGTTCGCCTAGAGAAACCGCACGCCCCTACTGTGACTCTTACATGCCCGTGATGCTAGACCCGCGTGACTCTAGAGACTTCACAACCGTGACTCCCTAACTGTGTATTCTGAAGCATGACTCGGGTACCACACTTTTGTGCATCCAGAGGGTTGATACCTGTTCGCCTCGAGAAACCCCACGCCCCTACCGTGACTCTTACGTGCCCGTGATGCCAGACCCGCGTGACTCTAGAGACTTCACAACCGTGACTCCCTAACTGCGTATTCCGAAGCATGACTCTGGTACCACACTTTTATGCATCCAGAGGGTTGATACCAGTTCGCCTTGAGAAACCCCACACCCCTACCGTGACTCTTACGTGCCCGTGATGCCAGACCCGCGTGACTCTAGAGACTTCACAACCGTGACTCCCTAACTGCGTATTCCGAAGCATGACTCTGGTACCACACTTTTGTGCATCTAGAGGGTTGATACATGTTCGCCTCGAGAAACCCCACGCCCCTATCGTGACTCTTACGTGCCCATGATGCTAGACCCGCGTGACTCTAGAGACTTCACAACTGTGACTCCCTAACTGCGTATTCCGAAGCATGACTCTGGTACCACACTTTTGTGCATCCAGAGGGTTGATACCTGTTCGCCCCGAGAAAACCCCACGTCTGTGCCTGTGGTGGCTATACTTATGTGCCTACCGTGCCTGCATCCACGTGCCTAACATGTCACGCGCCATGACTCTTACGTGGTCGCCGTACCACGCCCACGTGGCTCCAGAGACGTCACAACCGTGCCTCTCTAACCGAGCATTCAGACACATGCCTCTGCCACCACACTCTTGTGCACCCACAGGGTTGATACCCGTGCCTTGAGAAGCCCCATGACCCTACATGTAGACGCTTCACTCTCGTGCCTCTGGTGCCTACACACACGTACCTCATGACGTGGTTCTCTAAATGTCTATTCGATCCCATGCCTCCGGAGCCACACGACAGTGGCTCTAGAAATTTCACAACCGTGCCTCTCTAACTGATGGTCTCTAAATGTACTTAGTGTTATCAAGTACTGGAACTGTTATCCTTAACCCGCCAGTGCTTAAGAAAATGCGAAATGATGCTTCTTAGCATTTTTTGTCGTAGTACTTATTAATTTTCCGGCCCGATAGAAACTAACTTATTTAGTACTGAATGTTTTGATCGGCTGGAACTTACTGTTTTTAGTGTGATGGCACCTTTTTTGTTGTCATTATTTTTCACTGTACTTCTGGGACTTTTTTTGTGACAGTACTTGTGTGCACAACTAAACTGTACTTAGCATCCAAGACTGCTTGTATTTTGTTGTTCTTAGAGTGAAGAGCAAACATAACACTTCAATATGACATGATTGCTGGATAAACATAATACTAAGCAAGCTACAAAACTTGTTCAATCACATAAACAAATTACAAACTTGACATAAGCAAACTTGTTTAACCTGATACACATGACATTAGGAAACTGGTTCATTCTAACAGAAGTAAAGTACGAACTTGAAACAATAGAAAGGACAAGCACAAACACAAGCAACTCCAAGGCCAGATTTTTAAGTTTTCGTCATCACTCGTAGCCGTAGTAGGGATCGTCATAATTATTCTCTGCCTCTTTTGCACTCTCCAGACCTTCTCTGATGTTTTCAATTTTCTTCCACGACTCATAGGTGGCGTACGCATCTATCGCTGCATACTCGGTTAGGTAATTTGGCAGTGGGCTGATCCCCCACAGTTTATGGTCTTCATCCTTGTCAATCTTTTTCTTCATCTTGTTGTAGAATGGGTGGATCACGCTGGCTGCAACATCAGCCAAAGAGTGGAACCTCTTTTTTTCCTTGAACGAAAATCTCCATTTGCGCTGGATGTCGATGTACTTGTCAGGGTTGATCTCCAAACCAGATTTCTGCAGCTTCTGTTTGTCACCTTCAATACTGAAGCCGGCAAAGGTGTACAACTTGTCCTCCTTCAGGAACGGGCGCAGGCTCTTGGGCCTGCAAGGGGGAAGAAAGATTGAAGGTGAATCCATCAAGTACATGCTTATATAGTATAATTCATGGATGAATAAATTTCAGAAACTACTATACAAAGTTCAGAAATTAAATTCAAGCACAACATGTTATTTTTCTTTTGGTATTTACAGTAGAGTCAATGATCTATCTGCTTCTTAGTACTAGTTTAATTTTCCTTGCTGATGATAAAAACATCAGGCCAAATTCAGAAACTACTTTACTACATCAATTCAAGAAACTGTATTATTGCATCAAGAACAGAAACTACACTAGTACATCAAGTTAAGAAAATAATCTCGTACATCAAATTCATAAATTAATCTAGTGCATCAAATTCATAAACTGATCTGGTGTGTCGGCTTCTTTATCATAATTTCACTAGTACATGAAGTTCATAAACTAATTTAAACGTGATCTATTCTACTGCATCTACTTCAGAAACTTCACTAGTACATCAAGTTCATAAACTAATTTAATCAAATTTCACGGTGCATCACTAATTAAACAGATGCATGAAGAGGTTGAATTTGTAGGATGGTTCACCATTTTGTTGTCGCGGTGATGTGGTATACCAGGCAGAGTTCCTCCACGCATAACGGCAGAACTGCTGCCCTCTACGGAGGTTCGTCTTCCCTGGTATACTCCGCATCAACGTCGATGTACTGAGGGTACAAGCCGCCGACCCTCTTCCTGATCCTGGTGATCATCTTGTCGGCTTCGTCTGGATTGTTGGTGCATATGACATCCAGCTTCTCCTTGTCATGGATGTCAACCTCCTTGAGGTACCTGGTGTAGTCGAACTTCTGACCAGGGACCTGAACGTCGTCGACCTCCGTGGTCTGGTCGGACGTCTCACCACGGGGACACTTGGTAGATGGTTCCTCCACCATTGCCCTGCTCTAGCGATGGCGGGCTTGAGACAGAGATTGTGGGGAGTTGCTAGTTGAGATGGAGCGCCAAGGGTGTTTTCAGAATTGAGCAGCAATGGAAGTGGAGTTGCCTTTTTGTGGCGTGGTTTGGGTCATGGAGGAGGCGGTTGGATGCGGGCTCGTCGTGGTAGTGGGGGTAGTAGACATGCGCTCACCATTGCAATGCGTCGGGGCAACCGCCGAGTGGCAGTGCTCGCGGTTGCCGGGAAAAAACAACCGTCAAAGCGTCCGTTTAAGCACGTACAATTGTTTTTGCATACCTCGTTTAAGCACCTACTGCACTGCCCGCGTAGATAGTGTGCACTGCGTTGGCTACTATGTTGAACCGCACTTTTGTGTATCCAGAGGGTTGATAGTAGCAGTGCCTGAGAACCCCACGTCCGTGCTTATAGAGGCTTCAATTCCGTGCCTGAGATGCGTGCCACCCACGTTGTCGTGGACTTGACACGGCAGATGTCCTAGAGGAAGGACTTAGTCGTGGAGCCATCGCAACTAGGTTAACTTGAAGGGGTTAAACGGGACAAAAGACACGAAGAGTTTACCCAGGTTCGGCCCCTCTCGATGAGGTAAAAGCCTACTCCTGCTTTGTGTTGTATTGCTAGGGTTTCGATTACCAGGGAGCGAATACGCTTGACCTAGTTCCCGATTGTTCGTTACCTGTCCCTAAACCGCCGCCGGGTCGTCCCTTTATATCCATAGGTTGACGCCCGGCGGTTCACAGAATCCCGGCCGGCTCATAAACATGTCCGGCTCGGTATCCACTCTTTCCTATCTTACAATACAAGTCATACTTATGGCGGTTTACATCTATGGGCCCTAACTCGCCTTTGGGCTTTAAGCCTTCTTATCAAGTCTCCTTCGTAAGTCGCCATCTTCTATGTTTTCATGGGCTTCAATACAGGTAAACCACTATGAGCATAACCCGGCCCCTCCTGGGCGGTTTATACTCAATAGTTATATCCCCAACATTAGGCCCCAGGTTGATGTCAACTTGTTCATATCAATCTTCAATACTTGACTTAGAAAAAATCCTTCATCATCAGTCCTTATGAAAATTTATAACCCGCCACGACGTCTGCTCACAGCATTGTGCTAACCCGCCATGACGTCATCTTGCATTAATATCGCACGAGGCCCCAATCTCAGCCTCCTTGATTCCCGCGCATGCCATCTATCCACTGCCTTATAAATAGGGGCAGGGGTCCTTCTCATTTTCCCTCCTTGCCTCCTCGTCTTCATCCTCTTCCTTGCCACGCCACACGCACCCGAGCTCCGCCGCCGTCGACCTCACGAGCTGCCTCCACTCCGGCCGCTGCATCGTCCTGAACGCACAAGAGCACCGCCGCGCGCCACCGCTGTCCAACAGTCCTGGTAAGCCCCCCTTTTTTCCTCACCGCAAATCTCCATTAGGGTTTGCTTGAGTTCTTCAGAGTTCATCTCGGTTCACCTTTGTTCCTCCATAGACCATGTAGTTTTTGATCTAAGTACAGTACCAATCTTGTGCAATAGCAATTTAGCACTCATTTTTAATATCCGAATGCCTCCCCTCCATAGGAGATCTTATCTGAGCACGTGAACTGTCCTGCTGCCGCTACTTTAGGTTAGAATTTTTCTTCATTATCTGAACTTCTGTAGATCCAAAATTATAACACCAATCTGTGAAACCTGTTTTTCACCACTTAGCCATTTTCCAACTTCAGATCTATACTTTCAATATCCGTGTAGGCGGTTTAACCTCGGAAAGTAATAACCTGCCAGGTACCATTAGTCCCCTTTTAAACCGCCAAGTGCTCGTCTTTAATAACGTCACTATCTGATTTAACATTTATGCATGCTTCAACACTTTCTGCCTGTTAACCATGAACCTTAAACTGGTACAAATCTTTTCCAGGTTATCGTATAAATGGCCAAATCCTTTTATTCCTGTAACTGGGTTCCATCCCGGGTTACAGAAGAAGAACTGAACGGGTGTGTTGCAACCGGCGCTTTAGCGAAAAAGGAAGACATCCACTGGAGAGCCCCCGGTCCAGAAAATCCTCCTGAGCCCAAGGATGGGGAAGTGATCGTTTTTGTTGATCATCTGAGTCGCGGGTTCAGCCCTCCCGGATCAAAAAAATTCCGTGATGTGCTTCACTTCTTCCAACTTCACCCTCAAGATATTGGGCCTAACTCCATGTCCAATATTTACAATTTTCAAGTGTTTTGTGAAGCCTACCTGCAAGAAGAGCCCACAGTCAACCTGTTCAGAGATTTCTTCTATTTAAACCACCGTACTGAATTTACGGATGGGCCCAATACTGAAATTGGCGGGGTTTCAATTCAGAAGAGAAAAGACGTCAGCTTCCCTCATGCTAGGCATCATAGCCATCCCAAAGATTGGAATCAAACTTGGTTCTATTGCCAAGATACATCTCCAGCTGGCGAGAATCCTCTGCCGGGTTACCATGCTCACCGACTTACCGATGCACATCCATTCCCCCAAAGACTCAATGCAAAGGAACGGTCCAAATATGCATCACAGCTTTCAAAGCTCAGAGCCTTTATGGCAAACGGTTTGACAGGCATTGATTTTGTCCGTTGCTGGGTATCTTGGAGCATTTTGCCTTTAAGTCGTCGCCCCGGTTTAATGTGTGAGTACACAGGGGATGTGAAAGACCCTCAGCGCCACACTGATATTCAGCTAACTGATACTGAAATTACTGAATCTGTCAAGAAGATGTTGGATGAACCGGTGGCCAACTGTAGCAAGACAGGACTTAGTCCTTTCTGCGCTTCAAATAAACCGCCAGCTGTAAGAATTGCTCCACTCCTGCTTTAATCCACATTCTTAATACTCCCTTATGATTTTTTCAATCCTTAAACAAGGTGATGATCCGTTCTGGAAGAAGAAACCGCAGGATAAACCGGCCAAAACACTTCGTGTCAAGACCAAGGCCAACAAGAAGCCCGCCAAGAAGAAAAACACCGAGCCTACCGAGTTAAACATTGATGATGCTAATCCGGAGTCAGAGGTAGAACTTGATTCACTTGGCTCTTTTTTCATACATCTCATTGACGATGATTTTTATCAGGACGACGCAGAAGCTAGCCGCGCAAACGACGTAGAGGTAACTATTCTCTCATCCGGTTCAGAACCTCTGCCCACACAGAAAACCCGACAAGGAAGCCGGAAAATAAGATTTTCTCATCCCCTAGCTTACTTGGATCCAAACTTTCTTTTGAAGAAGCAGCAACACGAAGCTCGCCGCACAACCCGGCATAGCGGCCATGTGGTCACTTCTTCCGGTTTACCGAACTCGCCAGTTTGTAAATGCCGCCCAGAGGTCTCTTCTATTTCTGACACATCTTATCCCAAGACGGGCTATTTCCGACAACCTCTTAATCCGTCTGATTCAAACTACCAGGGAACTTCCCTTTCCTCCTCTGGCGAGTCCACAGGGACACAAATTCCAACCCTCAAAACTGTTCCTGGGTGAGCATTTTTAACTAACCCCTTGTACCTTATGCTTGATCATTATACTAACCTCTTATTTGCGTCTCTGTCAGAGCCAAGGCCAGGCCCAGCAAAAAGGCCAAATTGAACAAACCGGCTAATGACAGCGCGCCAACTGATCCGGAAAAGAACCCGGAACAGTTTGAAACAAATACTGAAGCTATTCTTGATGATCCGCCACCGCAAGATCATGACACCTTTGTTGAGCAGATGGAAATTGATCCGATAGGTCATGCTGATAAACCGCCAAGCCCAACTAAGGCTGCTGATGATAAAGCTGACGATGTTGTAGTTACCGGTGTCGGGTATACAGCCCCAGACAACCCCACTGCTCTGTCAAAACATAGTGCCAAAGAAGAATTTTCTGCTATTGACAAGGGCAAGTGGAAGGCGGACTTGGAAAGCTATGCCCACCTCAGTGCCCAAGATATTCATTCTGGGTTTTTAAACCGTCTGTACACAAGCCGTGATTATGAAGCCGGTTTACTGAACATGATGAAGGAGCGATATGAGGTAAATGTTGTTAACTCTGCATACATATTCTTCCCTTAGCCGCCAAGTTTACTGGACATAAAAGAATAGAATGTTCTGCAAACTTTCAAGACCCATATAGATCAACTCCACTAGCCCGCAAGGGCCGGTTTATAATGTCAATATGAACCGGGACTTTAGAATAATTATCTTCAACTTCGCCTGTGTAGCCCCCAAGGGTCGACTTAACAAATATGTTAAGTTGAGACTAATTATGCTGTAAGGCTCAAAATTCTTACTTAGGACCTTTATAATCCGGTTGACCATCAATAGACATTAGCCCCCAAGTGCCAAGTATATTACTTGTTATGTGCTTGGGACTTTGAATATGCACTGCTATGTAATTAATTACATGTCTCTTGCAGGCTGATATTAACAAGAAGGAATCTCAAATCGCCGACCTTCAAGAAAATATCAAGTCGCAACAAACCGAGACCTCCAAAGCCAAGGAGGAACTGACTAGTGCCTTAACAGCAATGGAGAAACTGAAGGAGAGCTTTAAGAACGAACGGGCAGGTTGGGATACAGAAAAGTCAACTCTGCTGAAGAGGGCTCAGGATGCTGAGGCTGCCTTAAACCGGTAGCTGAAGAGCTGACTGGCTTGAAACAGCAAATAAATGCCATGACCGCTGCCGTATTTGGTAAATAAATTCTTCATAAGCTTTGAACATGTATTATGTAAGAGACTGCCAGTTTACCGATGTTTTTGATGACGCAGGAACTCGCATTGCTCATCTTGGCTCAGATATGCGGCAAAAACTGAAGGCCGCCTATACACTTATAGAGCAATTATATACCGGCGTACAACGGGTTATCTGCACAGCTTCCCATAATAAACCGCCCCCAACCTTGATCAAGGAGACGTTGGAAAGGCTGGCGATGATGCCTGCATGATTTGAAGAGCTAAAGAAGTCAGCTGCCAGGGCGGGTGCTCTTACTGCACTGACTCGGGCCAAAGCTTGGATATCTGATCTTGATCCGGCCGATGTGGGAAACGGTTACCCGAGCATAAAGGAGGACGGGTCAGAGTTTAATAACGATGACCTCAGAGCCTTGACGAGGAAAATGTGCCCATTGGCTGAAGAAACCGATCTTTCACATTATCAGTCGATTTATGATGCCAACAACAAGAGAGTTAACGCACCAACTTATGATGCTCCAAACCTTATTCCTCCAATCCGTAAGCATACCTATGCCCCTGATGTTGACCCCTCCACACTTATAAGTGATGAAGCTGTATTCAAGGCCTTAACTGGGATTGATTGGACCACCATTGACTTCCAGCCACTGGGTAGAGAGGAGGAAGATGAACCGGCGCTGGACGATCCGCAACCTTCAAGTCAGCCAGGCCAGGACTCGTAAACCGGGGGCCGGTTTAGCAGCTGCTTCCTTTAAGATTTGTTAAAACAATTATTCTTTTGGGCACCAAACGCCTTGTAATAGGCTAGCTTAAACTCTTGTTCTGCTATGCCATCATGCATATTCACTTTGCATGACACTGCCAATCCACCATGTTAAGATATGCCACTTATGCTTATAATATTAACAATGCGGAATCTGCTCCTGCATGCAACGGATTAAAAGTGTCCTGGCGGTTTACCGCTGGACGGGTCATAACGCCCAATATAAAACCATGGAAACTAACATAGCTTATACCCAAGGCTGGACTTTAAGAATAACCAAATTTGAAATATATCATACATGTGATATTTGATCACACTGTTGGTTTACCAAACCGGTGTAGTAAGGGGGAGAACCCAAATTTTGAGCGCTGGTAATTATCATAGATTGCTTGGCTTATGAACAAAACCAGGCCGGGTTAATAAACACCGGATATTATCTTATCTCATACTGGCGACTTATAGTCAAAAGCCAGGCCGGGTTAATAAACACCGAATGTTATCTTATCTCATACTGGCGACTTATAGTCAAAAGCCAGGCCGGGTTGATAAACACCGGATGAATTATGATCATAAAGCATTATAAGCCTCATCAAATAAACCTCAAAAATTGTGGAATAAAACAAACAAAAAATGAGGCTTTTCATGGGCTGCCAGGCTGAAAATCGAGTGCTTTCACGGGCCGCGCAGCCACTGAGTTAAACCTATATACAAACCTTATAAGATGGACCTCACATAACCAATCGTCGTTTTAACTTTGACAAGTTCAGGGTCTGTATAATATTGACTTGTCAAACGTTCGGCGGGTCATTCCAGGAATACCTGGGCGGAGTGGCTTACTTAAAAAGGCAGGATAACCCGGGGTTTTAGGTGAATACACCTGGCTTCCAAGCCTAGCTTTTAAGCCTATTACAAGGGTTACACAAACTCTTTGTTCTTTAGAATCAAGGAGCCCCCAAGTAATATTTTTGAGCTGTGCTCAAGGGGCACCTATGTTTGAGCTGTGATTTTGCAACAGACTCTCTTTGGTACCTTTTAACCTGGGTAGCAGGCCCCCAAGTTTTTTTTTCAATTGGCTTATAAGCCGGTTCAAAGGGTAATCATAACTTCGCTCATAAGCCGGAAGCCCCCAAGTAACCAAAAACTCATTAAGAAAATACGACAGAGGCCCTGCTTTAGCAGAGGTGCCGATTTAATATATACATTGTCAAAAATATGTACATCAGAAGAGCCAATGGCTCAGGTGTAGTAAGGCCGAAGATGAGCAATATTCCACGGCCGGCGAGTCTCTTCCTCCGACGTGCGTGAGTCCTTGTGGTCTCGAACATCAATAAGGTAGTATGACCCGTTGTTCAGATTCTTGCTGACCACAAAGGGTCCTTCCCAAGGTGGGGATAACTTGTGCATATCAGTCTGATCCTGGATAAGTCGGAGCACTAAGTCGCCTTCTTGAAAGGTTCTGGTCTAGACCCGGCGGCTGTGATAACGACATAGATCTTGCTGGTAAATCGCCGAACGAGCCGCTGCGAGATCACGCGCCTCATCTATCAAGTCAAGTGCATCCTGACATGCCTTTTCATTATCAGCTTCAACGTAAGCCGCCACCCGGGGTGAGTCGTGATGGATGTCACTGGGGAGAACCGCCTCTGCTCCATAAACCATGAAAAAAGGCGTGTAACCCGTAGATCTGTTGGGCGTTGTGTTGATGCTCCATAGCACCGAGGGTAACTCCTCTACCCAACAACCCGGCGTCCTCTGTAAGGGAACCATAAGCCGGGGCTTGATGCCTCTCAGGATCTCTTGATTGGCTCTCTCAGCTTGACTATTAGATTGGGGGTGAGCCACTGACGATACATCAAGTCGGATATGCTCATGTTGACAAAATTCTTTCATAGCACCCTTGGAGAGATTAGTGCCATTGTCTGTTACAATGCTGTGTGGAAAGCCAAAACGGAAGATCACCTTCTTCATGAATTGAACCGCCATTGCTGCATCACACTTACTGACTGGCTCTGCCTCTACCCACTTAGTGAATTTATCAACCGCCACCAAGAGGTGGGTCTTTTTATCCTTGGACCTCTTAAAAGGTCCAACCATATCAAGCCCCCAAACTGCAAATGGCCAAGTGATTGGAATCATTCTCAACTCCTGAGCCGGAACATGAGCTCGACGTGAAAACTTCTGACAACCGTCACATTTTTTGACCAAGTCCTCAGCATCAGCATGAGCCGTCAGCCAATAAAAACCATGACGAAAAGCCTTGGCTACAAGAGATTTAGAGCCGGCGTGATGACCACAATCTCCTTCATGGATCTCACGCAGAATCTCACAGCCTTCTTCAGGAGAAACACAACGCTGAAATGCCCCGGTAACACTGCAATGGTGCAGCTCTCCATTGATAATTGTCATTGACTTGGACCGCCGGGTTATTTGCCTGGCCAAGGTTTCATCCTCAGGTAACTCGCCCCAGGTCATATATGCCAAATATGGAACTGTCCAATCAAGAATAACATGAAGAGCTGCCACCAACTGAGCTTCCGGGTCAGGAATAGCCAAATCCTCCTCTGTAGGTAACTTGACCGACGGGTTATGCAAAACGTCAAGAAAGACATTAGGTGGCACCGGTTTACGTTGAGAACCCAACCGGCTTAAGGCATCAGCCGCTTCATTTTTCCTCTGATCAACATGCTCAACTTGATAACCCTTGAAGTGACCAGCAATAACATCCACCTCTTGTCGATAAGCCACCATGAGGGGATCCTTAGAATCCCAAGTACCAGAGACTTGTTGAGCCACCAAATCCGAGTCACCAAAGCACCTTACCCGGCTTAAGTTCATCTCCTTAGCCATCCGAAGACCGTGGAGCAAGGCCTCATATTCAACTGCATTGTTAGTGCAAGGGAACATCAAACGGAGAACATAACAAAATTTATCACCTCGAGGGGAGGCTAACACAACTCCAGCCCCCGAGCCCTCCAATTGCCTAGACCCATCAAAGTGAATAGTCCAATACGTGTTATCTGGTTTTTCCTCAGGCATCTGCAGCTCTGTCCAGTCATTGATGAAATCCACCAGTGCTTGAGACTTGATGGCCGTGCGAGGCATATACTTCAAACCATGAGGCCCAAGTTCAATGGCCCATTTGGCAACCCGGCCTGTTGCTTCCCTGTTTTGTATGATATCTCCTAAAGGAGCAGAGCTAACCACAGTAATGGGGTGACCCTGAAAATATTGCTTGAGCTTCCGGCTTGCCATGAAAACCCCATATACAAGTTTCTACCAATGTGGGTATCTCTGTTTGGACTCAATAAGCACTTCGCTGATATAATAAACCGGCCGTTGAACCGGATATTCCTTGCCTCTCTCCTTTCAACCACAATAGCCACACTGACAGCCCGGCTATTAGCAGCCACATATAACAACAGCGGCTCCTTATCAACGGGCGCAGCTAGGACCGGTGGCTCAGCCAGCTGCTTCTTAAGCGCCTCAAATGCCTCATTAGTAGCGTCACTCCAGACGAAGTCATCTGTCTTTTTCATCATCTGATACAAAGGGACGGCCTTCTCACCAAGGCGGCTTATGAACTAGCTTAGCGCCGCAATACGACCCGCCAGACATTGAACATCATTGATACACGCTGGTTTAGCCAGAGAAGTAATGGCTTTGATCTTCTCCGGATTAGCTTCAATGCCCCTGTTAGACACCAGAAAACCCAAAAGCTTGCCCGCCGGCACACCAAAAACACACTTGGCCGGATTAAGCATCATCTTATAAACTCGGAGATTATCAAAGGTTTCCTTCAAGTCGTCTATCAACGTCTCCTTCTTTCTGGATTTCACCACAATATCATCCACATAAGCATGAACATTGCGTCCAATCTGATTATGAAGACAATTCTGCACACATCGCTGGTAAGTCGCCTGGGCACTCTTGAGCCCAAAAGGCATAGACACATAGCAGAAGGCTCCAAAGGAAGTTATGAAAGCTGTCTTCTCCTGGTCCTTAACTGCCATCTTGATATGATGATAACCAGAATAAGCATCCAAAAAACTCAAACGCTCACAACCCACCGTAGCATCAATTATCTGATGAATACGAGGGAGAGCAAAAGGATCCCGGACAAGCCTTGTTCAAATCCGTGTAGTCCACACACATGCGCCAAGTGTCGTTCTTCTTAAGTACCAGCACCGGGTTAGCCAACCACTCAGGATGAAAAACTTCAACAATAAACCCAGCCGCCAAGAGCCGGGCTACCTCCTCACCAATGGCCTTACGCCTTTCTTCATTGAAACAACGAAGAAACTGCTTGACCGGTTTAAACTTGGGATCAATATTGAGAGTGTGCTCAGCGAGTTCCCTCGGTACACCTGGCATGTCAGAAGGTTTCCATGCAAAGATGTCCCGGTTCTCACGGATGAACTCGATGAGCGCGCTTTCCTATTTCGGATCCATATTAGCACTGATGCTGAACTGCTTGGATGAATCGCCAGGAACAAAATCAACCTTCTTAGTGTTATCTGCCGATTTAAACTTCAAAACCGGATCATGCTCTGTAGTTGGCTTTTTCAAAGATGTCATATCCACCGGATCAACATTGTCCTTGTAAAATTGTAACTCCTCCGTTGCACAAACCGACTCAGCATAAGCCGCATCACCCTCTTCACATTCCAAGGCTATCCTTCGGCTCCCATGTACTGTGATGGTCCCCTTGTAACCCGGCATCTTGAGCTGCAGATAAACATAACAGGGCCGCGCCATGAACTTGGCATAAGCTGGCCGTCCAAACAGAGCGTGATACGGGCTGTGAATCTTGACTACTTCAAAGGTCAATGTCTCCGACCTAGAATCATGATCATCTCCAAAGGCAACTTCCAGAGCTATCTTACCAACAGGGTACGCCGACTTACCATGCACCGCACCATGGAAAACTGTATTCGACGGTTTAAGTCTTTTATCTGTCAACCCCATGCGACGGAAAGTTTCGTAATAAAGGATATTGATGCTGCTCCCTCCATCCATGAGTACCTTGGTAAACTTATACCCTCCAACCTAGGGTGCAACCACCAATGCTAGGTGACCCGGATTATCAACCCGGGGCGGGTGATCTTCCCGACTCCACACGATGGGCTGCTCAGACCAGCGCAAGTAACGGGGAACCGCCGGTTCAACGGCGTTCACTGCCCTTTTATGAAGCTTCTGATCCTGTTTGCATGAATTTGTGGTGAAGACGTGGTACTGCCCACTATTCAACTGCTTTGGGTTACTCTGATACCCAGATTGCTGCTGCTGATTCCCCTGACCTGACTGTTGATGGTAGCCACCCTGATTGCCTTGATTGCCCTGATTACCTTGGAATCCAGAAATAGAACCGCCACCGCCGTAACCCGGCCTATGAGAACCAGACCCTGAACCACCCCCCGGTCCATGATTGTCTTGAAAAAGATTGGAATTTTTATACTCTTTCATGATGTACCAATCCTTCCAGAGGTGGCCAGACGGTCTTTCTCGCGTCCCATGCCTTGGGCAGGGCTGATTTAGCATCTGCTCAAGATTAAAGCCTGACCCTCTGGCCCGTGGGGGCGGTTTACCTTTACGACGCTGGCTATTATTCTGTGCGTTGGTGTTAGCCACAAAGTCCAAACTATTATCAGCCTTGCGCTTACCATTGCCTCCCTGATTCGCCGGATTATGCTGCTGTCCTCTGGTGCCGCTGCCCTTCTTTCCCTTTCCCGGCTTGTCATCATCAGACTCGGGGTCCTTGGTACCATCAGAGTCAGCGTACTTAACCAGAGCCGCCATCAGCTCTCCTATGTCATTGCAGTAGCGCTTGAGCCGACCCAACTTCTACTTAAGAGGCGTAAACCGGCAATTCTTCTCCAACATTATGACCGCTGAACCGGCATTGATGCGATCCGATGAATGTAAGATGGTCGAAACTCGGCGCACCCAATGGGTTGTGGACTCACCCTCTTCTTGGACACAGGCATCCAGATCCACAATTGACATCGGCTGCTTGCACGTATCTTTGAAATTCTGGATAAACCAGGCCTTTAACTCGGCCCATGACCCAATGGAGTTGGCAGGGAGCCCCTTCAACCAAGTGCGAGCCGTTCCATCCAACATCAGGGGAAATATTTAGCACATGCCGCATCGCTAACATCTAGCAATTCCATGGCCATCTCATAACTCTCGATCCATGCTTCAGGAGGTAAATCGGCTGCATAGTTAGGCACCTTGCGAGGACCCTTAAAATCCTTGGGCAGACGCTCATTACGTATGGCCGGCACTAAACATGGTACGTCCAAATTTCTAAAGGTTACACCTGGCTCCACCGAAGTTGTCGGACGAACCGGAGAAGGTTGACGGGCCGCATGTTGCGCCGCCAGCTCGGCCTCTCGACGCGCTCTACCTTGATCCACCAAGTTCTGAGTATTAGCACCACCGCCCACCGGGTTATGCCCACGAGGCTGGTTATGGTTCCGCCCACTGCTTGACACAGCTGGTTCATCAATATGCCTACTGTAACTCCGGCTTGGACGAGGGGTGGAATGAATCCGGCTTCGACTGTAAGAATAAGCCTGCTGCTGAACCAATGCTGTCTGAAGGAGCTCTCTAGCCCTCCGCATCTCAACCGCCGTTGGAGACTCGCCTTCAATCGGGATAGCTACCAATCGTGACGCCGCAGCGATCATGTTATCCAAAGGGTTAGAGTAATGACCCGGTGGTGTTGGCATGTGTTGCGGCGGGATATTGTTCTGACGAGGTGGATCCGTGGTGTGCAGCTGAACCGGCGCTCCCGTCCCAGGTGTTTCAACCCGGTCCGCCACTGGCGGGTTACTGGTTCCTGCTCCTGGCATGTTAAAGTGATTCCTCACCTCGTAAACCGGTGCAGGCGAGACTGATGCCTCCTCCTCATGACTTCGTTTGAAGCGTTCTGATCTAGCATGAGCCGGTAAGACTCCGACTGAATCCGCTGCGCCTATGCATCCAACGTAACCCGCTCCGCAGCCATCCTGGCATCTTCAGCTGTCAGGTCTTCCTTAGCTTGAGCTATCTGATCTCGCAATTTCACGACTTCCGCGTTATGCTGGTCTTGATTACCCGGGTTAACCTCCATCGTCAGTAGTGTTGCCAAGGCATCTAGTAACCCGGACAAGACTTGAGCCGGCGGGCGCGCAGGGCCTCCTGCCCCGGCTGCCGTCGCCGCTGCTGACCCGGAAATCAATGCCGCTGCAGTTGAAGAGTGCTGCACTGGCTGCATACCGGCCATGAAGATTGCAACCCGGTTCGGCGGCTCGTAGGGGTCTGGAATACTATCGCCGTCGGAACAGCCCCCAAGCCGACCGTCTTGCAGTTGGTACAATGACTCGGTTTCATCGGTGGATGACTCGCCATCAGAATAGACAACTGTCTCACCGTCAAATACCGATTTATCCTCAGATCCCGCACCATTGATGAATCCCACGAAGGCACGACTCATGGCGGGCTGAACTCGGGCGGGTTTTGCACGCTGAGCCGTCTCGATGATGTCAGTGCAGGTGTCCGGCTCAGGGCCCGGTTCACCGATCTTGCCAATGAAGACGTAAATTCTACCAAAGGGGACCCGGTATCCGTACTCAATTGAGCCGGCCCACAGCGTATCCCTTGATCCCTTCGAAGTTGCCCTTCAAGAACTCGAAACCACCGTGCGCTGGCCCCACGGTGGGCGCCAACTGTCGTGGACTTGACACGGCGGATGTCCTAGCGGAAGGACTTAGTCGTGGAGCCATCGCAACTAGGTTAACTTGAAGGGGTTAAACGGGACAAAAGACACAGAGAGTTTACCCAGGTTCGGCCCCTCTCGATGAGGTGAAAGCCTACTCCTGCTTTGTGTTGTATTGCTAGGGTTTCGATTACCAGGGAGCGAATACGCTTGACCTAGTTCCCGATTGTTCGTTACCTGTCCCTAAACCGCCGTCGGGTCGTCCCTTTATATCCATAGGTTGACGCCCGGCGGTTCACAGAATCCCGGCCGGCTCATAAACGTGTCCGGCTCGGTATCCACTCTTTCCTATCATACAATACAAGTCATACTTATGGCGGTTTACATCTATGGGCCCTAACTCGCCTTTGGGCTTTAAGCCTTCTTATCAAGTCTCCTTCGTAAGTCGCCATCTTCTATGTCTTCATGGGCTTCAATACAGGTAAACCACTATGAGCATAACCCGGCCCCTCCTGGGCGGTTTATACTCAATAGTTATATCCCCAACACACGTGCTTCACGTGACATGCGCCGTGCCTCAGATGCGTGCCACCCACGTGCTTCACGTGACATGCGCCGTGCCTCTATGTGCTTGTGGTGCCACACGCCCGTGACTCAAGACACTTCACAACTGTGCCTCTCTAACTGGGTATTCGCACGCATGCCACTGCTACCATACTCTTGTGTATCCAGAGGGTTGATAGTAGCAGTGCCCCGAGAACCCCACGTCCGTGCTTATAGAGGCTTCACTTCCGTGCCTCGGGTGCATGCATTCACGTGCCTCACATGACATGCTCTACGTGCTTGTGTTTCCACACGCCCGTGACTCCACAGACTTCAGAACTGTGCCTCTCTAACTGGGTATTCGGACGCATGCCACTGCCTCCGCACTTTTGTACTTCCAGAGGGTTGATACCCATGATTCTGCCCCACGTCCCTGCATGTATAGGCATCACTCCCGCGCCTCTGCCCCACGTCGCTACGTGCACAGACTTCAATCCAGTGCCTCTTGTGCGTACACAGCCGTGCCTTAAACAGTGGCTATTTAAATGTCTATTTGAACCCATGCCTGTGGTACCGCACGACCATCGTTGTAGAGACTTCACACATGTGGACCCACAACCGATCCTCTCTAACTAGGTATTCGCACCCATGCCTCATATACCACACTTTAGGACCCATGCCTCTACTACAACACTTTCGGACCCATGAATCTTACGTGCCCGTGGTGACACACGCCCGTAACTCTAAAGACTTCACAACCGTGCCTCTCTAAGTGAGTCTTCGGATGCATGCCTCTGCCACCACACTTTTGTGCATCCACAGGGTTGACACCAGTGCCTCGAGAATCCCCACGTCCGTGCCGGTTGAGACTGGACTTCCGTGCCTCGGGCGCATGCATCCACGTGCCTCACACGACTGTTAAGATGCTATAGCGAACAAAAAAAACCACAGCCAGGGGCATGAATCTTGACGCTCAAGCAGACCATTGAAGATTACAAACGGTCCACCATTTCCATCTCTCCCACCTCCACTACTCTCTTGCTTCCTCTCTCCCACAGTAAATCTCGAAACCTTCCGCACTCACACACGGTCTCCTCCTCCCTTCTGCACACGAACCCAAATTCAAAGTAGAGTTCTCCTCACCGTACAACCGCTATCGTGCTTCTCCAACCGCCCTCCACTTCGAGATACAGACCGTCAAACGGTGCCCCCAACAACACAAAGTCCCCACCAGGCGGCGGCGAAGCGAGGACTTCAACACCGGCGGCGGAGATCGCAACAAAAAAAGAGCAACGGCAGAATAGACCAATGGAGGCGAGAAGCCCAACACAAGCAATCGAAGGTACATATCAATCTATCCCATTCCATTCCTCGAGGTAGATCGCAGTGATTTAACAAATTGAACTACCGTACACATGAGATTTAATAGAAATGCCGAGTTTTCCACTAGCCAAAATCAATTTGTCTAACAAATTGAACTACCGTACACATGAGATTTAATAGAAATGCTACTGCTCGCCCGCTACGGAATTTTCGTCGGACGATATGTGCTTAAACGTACTATACCTGCCATATCACTAACTAGAATACCTCAATAGATTCAAACACTGCGAGCATCCTGAGAGCTCAAACCTGGTAATTACACCAGATTTTCTATGTCCCTTGTCCCTTGATTGTAACTGTTTTCAAATTAAGTGCCTCATGTCCGTCACTGCAGTGGCTTTACTTCCGTGCCTCCCGTGCCTGCATCCACGTGCCTCACGTGACACGCGCCTTGACTCTTACATGCCCCACAGTGCCACACCCACGTGACTTCACAACCGTGGTTCTCTAACCGAGTATTCGGACCCATGACTCTGCCATCACATTTTTGTGCATCCAGAGGGTCCACATACGTGCATGTGGTGGCTTCAGTTTTGTGCCTTCCGTGCCTGCACCCACGTGCCTAACATGACACGCGTCGTGACTCTTACGTGGTCCTGGTGCCACGCCCGCGTGGCTCTTGAGACTTCACAACCGTGCCTCTGTAACCGAGCATTCTGACACATGCCTCTGCCACCACACTCTTGTGCATCCACAGGGTTGATACCCGTGCCTCAAGAAGCTGCAAGTCCGTGCCTATGTTGCCTTCAATGTCGTGCCTCCCGTGCCTACATCCACGTGACACTTGTCGTGACTCTTACATGCCCCATAGTGCCACACCCACGTGACTTCACAACCGTGGTTCTCTAACCGAGTATTCGGACCCATGCCTCTGCCACCACATTTTTGTGCATCCAAAGGGTCCACGTACGTGCCTGTCGTGGCTTCACTTTTGTGCCTTCCGTGCCTGCACCCACGTGCCTAACGTGACAGGCGCCGTGACTCTTACGTGGTCCTGGTGCCACGCCCGCGTGACTCCTGAGACTTCACAACCGTGCCTCTGTAACCGAGCATTCTGACACATGCCTCTGCCACCACACTCTTGTGCATCCATAGGGTTGATACCAGTGCCTCGAGAAGCCGCAAGTCCGTGCCTGTGTTGCCTTCAATGTCGTGCCTCCCGTGCCTACATCCACGTGCCTCACGTGACACTTGTCGTGACTCTTACATGCCCCATAGTGCCACACCCACGTGACTTCACAACCGTGGTTCTCTAACTGAGTATTCGGACCCATGCCTCTGCCACCAGATTTTTGTGCATCCAGAGGGTCCACACCCGTGACTCGAGAAACCCCACGTACATGCCTGTGGTGCCTTCACTTTTGTGACTTCCGTGCCTGCACCCACGTGCCTAACGTGACAGGCGCCGTGACTCTTACGTGGTCCTGGTGCCACGCCCGCGTGGCTCCTGAGACTTCACAACCGTGCCTCTGTAACCGAGCATTCTGACACATGCCTCTGCCACCACACTCTTGTGCATCCACAGGGTTGATACCCATGCATCGAGAAGCCGCAAGTCCGTGCCTGTGTTGCCTTCAATGCCGTGATCCCATGCCTACATCCACATGCCTCACATGACACTTGCCGTGACTCTTACATGCCCCGTGGTGCCAAACCTCCGTGGCTTTATAGACTTCACAACCGTGCCTCTCTAACTGAGTGTTCGGACCTCTACTACCACACTTTTGTACACCCTGAGGGTAGATACCAAACCAGTCCTCGAGAAGCACCACGCCCGAGCATGTACAAGCTTCACTTCCGTGCCTCCTGTGCCTGCATCCACGTGCCTGTAGAACCTTCACTTCCGGGCCTCCTGTGCCTGCATCCACATGCCTGTAGAGAGGCTTCACTTTCGCACTACCAGTGTCACCACTAAAATAAATAAAAAATGCTAGCATCCCACCGACTGACTGTTAAGATGCTACTCCAGCCAGGCAGAATGAATCTTGATGCTCAAACGGACGGTTGAAGATTAGAGACGGTTCCATGGTTTCCATATCTCCCTCCCTCTTCTACTCTCTTGCTTCCCCTCTCGCACAGTAAATCTCGAAACCTTCGTCACTTCCGCACGCTCTCCTCCTTCCTTCTGCATACAAACACAAATTTGAAATCGAGTTCGCGTCACCGGACAACCGCCACCGCATTCGCCAACCGCCCTCCACTTCGACATAAGAACCACGCCGGCAGCGGCGAGGACTTCAACACCGGCGGCGGAGATCGCAACAAAAAAGAGCAATGACACAATAAGCCGATGGAAGCGAGGAACACCACACAAGCAATTGAAGGTAATTATCAATCTATCCCATTCCATTCCACTGGGTAGATCGTAGTGATTTTTTCACTTCCATGGACAGCAACCCTAGCCACCGCTACTAAGCAGTTTTCCAATACCCTAAATCAATTTCTCTAACAAAATGAACTAGCGTACAGATGAGATTTAATAGAAATGCTACTGCTCCCCGCTACGGAATTTTTGCCAGACGATATGTGCTTAAACGTACTATACCTGCCACATCACTAACTAGAATACCTCAATAGATCCAAACCCCGCAAGCATCCTGAGAGGCCAAACCTGATAATTACACCAGATTTTCTACATCCCTTGTCCCTTGACTGTAACTGTTTTCAAATTAAGTGCCTCTGGTGTGAAAAACCGTGAACAAAGAATAGGTGTACCTGTGCTTCTAGGGTGAAACAACCTGTGCCTCTCTATCCATACAATTTTTTTTCAAACAACGCATGTCTTTTTTTTCTGTGACACTCAACTCTGCTTCTAACACCTGGCCATTTTTTATGCAGCAATGAGAAAGCTTCACGAAGAACCTAACACCCAGCAAGGTACTGACAAAGACCCTGAGGAAGAGCATGCAATCCAGCAAGCTCCTGTCTAAGGTTTGAGCAAAGTTTCCACTGTCGATCTACCAAAAACTATATAGAGACATTAATAACTTAACTGCTCTCCTTGACAACAATAACTTAACTATTCTACAAATAAAACTACCTTCCCCTTTTTATATATTTCTTTATAAAAAACATTAAAAATGTTCACACACACTATCTTATTTTTAATTCAAAAACAGTTTATCTTACCCAGTAAATCTTCCACTCTGCTTAATGATATTCCTCCCATTATGAAATATCACCTGGAGTGTGCATTTTTGTCTTAGAAAATGCTTCACCCTAACTTCACTTCCTCAGCTGCACTTACAACCATATTTCATATTTTCTGTCCCCTGATTAGCTCAATCAGTAACAGTATTAATAACCTTTTTAACCCAAGAAAAAGAAACTAAAAAGCCCCTTTGCGAGTTTCACATTCCTTATGCATAATCATGGAAGATATATATTTTAAATCTGTATCAATTTTTTTCGGACAAAACTATATCCTTTTTTGTTAGCTGATCATTATGCAGGACACGGAGACGGTGATATTGAAATCGCAGAAACACACAGCATCTCTCCTCATTCATCAGAAAAGGGCACACAACAAAACATCAAGAACAAAGCACCTGCGGCAGAAATGGTAACTTACACCAGGCTCAATAAGAGTAAACATCTAGCAACAAGCAAAAAAAAGAGAAAATCAAATACCAACACTAATTTTACTCCTGGAGCGAAAAGGGAAAAGCAAAAGGACAATATTGAAAACATCGTCGACACTAGTACCTTGCAGCATCAGCCAATACCTCTAATGGTACTCCCACCAACAGCACCAACCGCCACGAAGAAAAAAGGTGAAAGCAAGAAGAAAAACAAATGACAAAGGGTAGAAGAAGAACAAGATGATGCCAACAGCAAAGATTCAGATACTGATGATGCCGACAATGACAAACAACATGATGCAGATTTCATTCCTACAGACGGCGATGATGCCGAAGAGCATGACAGTGACGCAGAAGAGGACGACAATGTAAAAACACACTTATATACTAATTTTGAATGCCACTATTCAGCACTCAAAATCAAACGTTCCTTTCTAACAAAACCCTTTTTTTCTGAAACAGCCCAAATCAAGCCAGAAGGACGTGAAGAGGAGAAAGACAAGCGGAAAAGAATTGGCAGCACCAACAGTTGACGAACACGAGGAAGCAACAAATGAAGACAAATGCCTAATCAAGGCAGGGGCAGCATTCGCTCATGTCAAGAAAGCATGGAAATTACTTAAAGAACATCACAGGCAAGATATTAGGAGGGCAGGATTTGGCAGCATAGAGAACTGCCAAATAACGGGCTCCATCTGCAGACCACTTACAGCACACATCTACGACAATCTGGACACAGAAAGCATGACAATAACCTTCGGTGATGCTACCGAAGACAAAAAAATCAAGATTACCAAGGAAGCTATCCACAAGGTCTTTGGATACCCAAACGGCACGCAAAAGTTGGCACCAAGGCCACGGACTTGCCAAACTTCAATGAAAGAACTGATGTCAGACCTTGGCTTCAAACGTCCAGATTTCTCGCCAAAAAAACTGTTCAAAAAGCTAGAAAAATTGGTGGAACTAGACGACGAAGAATCAAACAACAAATCAGTTAAAATATTTTTCCTTATTTTTTCCCACAACGTTGTCTGCGGGACAAGCGCCGCTATCTTCAGCCAACAAGCGATAATGGTCAAGGACATGAAGTATGAAGAAATGGCACAGATGGATTTTTGCGAGGTAATCATCGAAAGAATTAAGCAGGAGCCATAGAATGGCAGAAGCACAGGACGTTGGATCAAGAAAAAAAGAACAAAAAGCACGTCAATGGTTTGGCACAGGGACCAGTAATCATGTACCTCGAATCCCTGCTCCTACCCACCAACACGAAAGACATGAGCAACATTGCAAAGAAAATGGATAACACCTCATTACCATGAGCAAACCATCGTAAAGAGAGTGACCTAGCAAAAATAGCTAGAGCAGACATGAAAAGGGATGGAAAAGCACGACCAGATGACTATGAATTTGGCAAGATAAAGGTAAAACTCTGTTGTACATAAATCTGTCCTTCTTTTTAAAAACAATTTCCATTCTAACCAACTCCATTCTACCGAAACAATGCAGACATGGAAAGGAACAGCAGAGAGGATCTTCTATACTAGCACAGCATCACCTTCGTCTTCAATTCAACACATACCAGCTCAGCATCGCAAACAACACCAGCACCAGCACACAACCAAACTGCTACCACCTCCACCCAAGCGCCAGCACGAACCACGTGTCAGCACCAGTGGAAGCAGGGAACCCGACACAAGCACCAGCACAGGATCAGAAGAAAGATTCAAAACGATAAAGGAACTGTTGGAAAAAGTGCTTGACGAAGCAAAACAGTTACCCGGAGTAACCACCAGGGCTGAACACCAATGCACCGAACAAGAGGAGAGATTGGATCAAAAATCCAAGAAGTCGGTGGTGCAACAAACAATGTCCCTGATCGAAGCTTTCGAACAACACAGAATTTCAGGACATGATTTGCAGAAAGAACTTAACGGACGAGGCGACCCTGCACATGCTAGAGCAAGCAGATGCAGGAGCCACAAGTACACTAGTCGATGGCAACCGCACGAAAGAAGTCGTAGCCAGAACAGAACCAAGAGAAAGGAGAAAAAGAAAGAAGGAAGAAGAAGACGAAGAGAGAAAGAGAAGAATAAAATCAAGGGACATGGGAATTGACAAGAAAAAGATAAAGCGACAGAAACAGGTAAATAATAGTAATGCATGATGCCATCTACCGCTAAAGCAAAGCCCTGTTTTCATACCTGAACTAAAAAAAATTGTCTGAAAACTTTCAGGAACGTGCCAATAGCACGCCAGGCCAAGATGAACTCCAACAGCAAGATGATGTCAACACAAGAATGAACGCAACAAAGCAAGCAACCTCACAACAGACAATGCTACAACAACAACTACCCCAACACAAGCACAAGATACGATCGACGTCAGAACCAGTGAACAGGTCAGTATGAACATCCCTTTTTCCTTTCAAAACTGGATAGAGTTATAAGTTAACTGACAAACCTTCAACAAAAAAAAGGCTCAGCTGGACAACCATCGAATCAGCAGTCCCGCCAACCAAACACAAGAAGCTGACCCACAATCAATTGTTAGCATCACACACGATAAATAAGAAGAAAACAACGAAGAGGAGGTAAACTTCCACAACCCACTACGCCCCACACCGGAAACTCATAATGGCAGGAAGAAAATGCACCGCAAACTCGTATTGTTTGATCTCCAGGTATCACAAGCACTGCAAGAGCAAGAGGTGACCCGTGTTGAACTTGAACCCCATGATGAACCTCAAACAGACGAAAGCGTCACCGAACGGGAAGTTTGTGTACAAGAGATTTCTAGTGCCACAACAATGCAGATGACCATCACAAATACAGAGGAGAAAGCCCAAGACATCCCAGCCGATGAGAAACTCGAGACTGTTATACCTGACAAAGAAACAGTCGACGCAGGCACGAATAACCCAATCATCAACACAGAGGTAAAATTCAACAACAACAACTCCTTTTCAAAAAAATTATGATGTCTGAACTACCTACTACACCCTACCACCGCAATACAAGGATTATAAGGGATGAATCACCCTTTTCTCTGAACAAATGCAGGAAAAAAACGAGTACGTTAATGTCGAAGATCAACAAGCAGCACAACCAAAGGAAACTCAAAAACACAGAGAACTTCAAACAACAATGGCTGAAGAGGTGAGGTTACAAAGTCTGTTTCTATGACAAAAAAATATTGTTGCAACGATGAAGTTCACATGTACGATGTAGCTCAGACACAAATGAAGTTCAATCTATAATTTCAATTTTTATTAAACAGGAAAAGGAAGCAAACGAAAGCACTGGCATAGATATTCAACATGAAAAACAACAAGACAACACGAAACAAGGACAAGCCGTATTTCCAGCAGTAGACAGTCCTGCCACTGCAGAGAAAGAGGTCTTACAAAAAAAATAACTGCAACTGCACAGTCAGAAATGCACCCATTTTTTAATTACTTTTTGTGTTGGAACCGGCACAAGAAGCTCAAGAGAGCACCAACAATCAAGACCATCAAACACAACCAGAGGAGGCCAATGAACAAAGGGAACATGTTCTTCAAACGGCAGACAGCAATGCCACCGAAGACCAAGCCACGAAATATTCACTCACCGAACAACAGGTAGCAGAGACGGCAGCAGTGTTAACGATTGAAGAGGTAAAGTTACATAACCTGCAACTATGAAATTATAAAATAGCTCCGTGCACACTCAAATAAACTCCCACTTACCACCTCTGTGTTCACTCAAATGCACTCCCACTTTGCCACCTCTATGTTTGAACAGCTGCAAGAAAAAAATGAGGACAGTGACGATGAACAGCAAAATGAACAACAAGACAAGGCCCAAAAACCCCCACTCAACAAATAACAGGTAGAACAATCAGCAGCCACAACAACAAATAAAGAGGTGAAGTCACATAATACCTCTTCACAATCTTATAGTTCAAAAATACGCACTTGACATTTCACTATTTTCTTGTCACAGCCAGAGGAGGCCAATGAGCAAGAGGAGGCCACTGAACAAGGGTAACATGTTCTTCAAACGGTAGACATCAATGCCACAGAAGACCAAGCCCCAAAATATTCACTCACCGAACAACAGGTAGCAGAGACGGCAGCAGCGCCAACGACTGAAAAGGTAAAGTTACATAAGCTGATCCTATGAAAGTATAAAATAGGTCCGTGGAACCTCAAACGCAGTCCCTCTTAGCCACCTCTATGTTTGAAAAGCTACAAGACAAAAACGAGGACAGCGGCGATGAACTCCAAAAGAAAGAACAAGAAGATGCCCAAAAACCTCCACTTAATGAAGAACGGGCGGAACAGTCAGCAGTAGCAACGAGAACAGTAGCAGAGACGACAGAAGCAGCAACGACTGAGGAGGTAAAGTTACGTAAGTTGATTCTACGAAAATATAAAGTAGCTCCATGAAAACTCAAATGCACTGCCACTTAGCCACCTCTATGTTTGAACAGCTGCAAGACAAAAATGAGGACAGTGACGATGAACACCAAAAGAAAGAACAAGAGGATCCCCAAAAAACTCCACTCAACGAAGAACGGGTGGAACAGTCAGCAGCAATAACGACAGCTAAACAGGTGAAGTTGCGCAAAATGTTTCTACAAAATTATAGCTTAATCTCAATAAAATAACACCTATTCACAATCAAATAGCTCAAAACACGAACCAAACGCTTCGCTATTTTCCTATCACAGCTGCTAAAATTAAAATAAAGTAGCAAATTAAATTATTTAATGCTTTTTCCATGATAACGCAGAAACATGAAGAAGGCAACCACACAGATACAATCAATGAAGCAAACACTCAGATTGTTCTACAGAAACTTGGTTATGATATTTCAGAGAAAGAACCAGACACTATCAAAGAAAACCCTACACCATTGTACGACAGCGATTCTCCTGGCAAAGAGGTTACTGCCAACCAGGTCGAGACTGAAAAACAAGACGAAAAAGACCACCAGCAAGACATGACGGTTGACAAGCAAAAACATGACGCTACCAAAAGCACAGACGACTCAAACAAGGATGCACCGAAAACTGGACAAAAGGGTACTGACGAATCCAGCTTCGAATGTACAACGCAAAAAGGACAACATCACATGCCGCCAGATGCAGAATGAGAACAAGAAAGGAACAACACTAGACAAGGCATATTGAAAGTGCAACTAATCCCCGGGTGGTTTTGGTACTTCATAACAACATATAGCTCATTGAACTAATATCCATTCAAGATTAATGTTTCAGAAAGTTCAATGATTGGTATGGCATGGACTAGAGATGTGGACCCCTCAAAATGCTAAGGACACATATTGGCAAAAGCTCAAGACTCTACTTTTTCATTTTAGTGATCCAAGATCACATTGAGTCCATAGGAAAAGCCAATACTATTAAAAGAGGATGAGGTGTTGCTTAATGGCTTGCTTGCTCAAAATGCTTAGTGATATGCTCCAAAAGCCCTCAACCACTTTCTCATTTCCACATATGTCCTAAACCTAAAGTCAAACTCGGCCCCACCAATTTGATCTATCCGGCGCCACCGAGTTCACTTGACATAGCCATTGCCAGAAACCCTAATCAGTTCGGTCTCACCGATAGGGATCTCGGTCTCACCGAGATGGGATTGCAAACTCTTTGTTTCCCTTCGTAGCGCTTTGGTCTAACCAAGATGAGCGATCGGTCCCACCGAGTTGGCAATGCAAACTCTCTGTTTCCTTTTCGTAACATTTTCGTCTCACCGAAATGAGCGATCGGTCCCACCGAGTTTGCCTGACCAAGTCTCTGTTTGCTTATTACTGAAATCGGTCTCACCGAGTTCATGTGATCGGTCTCACCGAGATGAGGTTTCGCCCAAACCCTAGCGCATCGGTCTCACCGAGTTGGTATTGTCGGTCCCACCGAAAAGCCTAACGTCCACATTTTGAACCAGGTCGGTCTCACCGAGTTTCACTATTCGGTCCTACCGAGTTTGGTAAATTGTGTGTAATGGTTAGATTTTGTGTGGAGGCTATAAATACCCCTCCACCCCCTTCTCCATTAGAGTGAGAGCCATCAGAACATGCCTACACTTCCACTACTCATTTTCTGAGAGAGAACCACCTACTCATGTGTTGAGACCAAGACATTCCAATCCAACCACAAGAATCTTGATCTCTAGCCTTCCCCAAGTTGCTTTCCACTCAAATCATCTTTCCACCATATCTAAATCTGTGAGAGAGAGTTGAGTGTTGGGGAGACCATCATTTGAAGCACAAGAGCAAGGAGTTCATCATCAACACACCATCTATTACCTTTTGGAGAGTGGTGTCTCCTAGATTGGTTAGGTGTCACTTGGGAGCCTCCGTCAAGATTGTGGAGTTGAACCAAGGATTTTGTAAGGGCAAGGAGATCGCCTACTTCGTGAAGATCTACCCAAGTGCGGCAAGTCCTTCGTGGGCGATGGCCATGGTGGGATAGACAAGGTTGCTTCTTTGTGGACCCTTCGTGGGTGGAGCCCTCCGTGGACTCGTGCAACCGTTACCCTTCGTGGGTTGAAGTCTCCATCAACGTGGATGTACGATAGCACCACCTATCGGAACCACGCCAAAAATCTCCGTGTCTACATTGCGTTTGCTCCCTCCAAACTCCTCCCCTTTACCTTCATATGCAATGATTTACATTCCGCTGCTATACTCTTAGAATTGCATGTGTAGGTTGATTTCTTGACTTGTGTTAAGTTGCTAAAATCTGCCAAGACATAAAATTGGGAAAAGGCTAGATTTTTATTTGGTCAAGTAGTCTAATCACCCCCCCTCTAGACATACTTTCGATCCTACAAGTGGTATTAGAGCTTTGGTCTCTATTTGCCTTGATTTCCATAGCTTTGGTGATCATAGCCTTGGTTTCACAACCTAGGAGAGTATGGCATCTAGCGAGGGAAATTACCACCGTAGAGGTCCTTACTTTGGTGGTACTAATTTTGCTAGTTGGAAGCATAAGATGAAAATGCATATTCTTGGACATAACCCTGCCGTTTGTGCTATTGTGTGTATTGGTTTGCAAGATGAATTCTTCGACGGGAGAGAACCAAATCGCGAAGCAACTGCGGAAGAGTTGAAAATGCTGCAATACAACGCTCAAGCTTGCGATATCCTCTTCAATGGATTGTGCCTCGAAGAATTCAACAAAATCAGCCGTCTTGAGAATGCAAAGGAAATTTGGGATACTTTGATTGATATGCACGAAGGTACCGAGTCCGTCAAGGAATCCAAGTTGGATGTGCTTCAAAGTTAGCTTGACAAGTTCAAAATGAAGGATGGTGAAGGTGTCGCAGAAATGTACTCTAGGC
Organism: Thinopyrum elongatum; assembly: GCA_011799875.1. Taxonomy (NCBI): domain Eukaryota; kingdom Viridiplantae; phylum Streptophyta; class Magnoliopsida; order Poales; family Poaceae; genus Thinopyrum; species Thinopyrum elongatum. Next base: position 528,424,506 of record CM022303.1, on the reverse strand, counting down.
TTGCTCTCATCACAAATGAGATTGCCGGCTTAGGAAGTGAAGAGATGACTGACAGATTCATCATCAAAAAGATCCTAAGAGCCTTGGATGGAAAATATGATACCGTGTGCACATTGATCCAAATGATGCCCAGTTACAAAGATCTCCAGCCAACGAAAGTCATTGGAAGAATTGTTGCTCATGAGATGTCACTCAAGGACAAACAAGAGCTTCACAACAAGTCTAGTGGTGCTTATAAAGCCTCATGTGATGCTCCTGCCACATCAAGTGAAAAACAAGTCTTCAATGAGGAATTGAGCTTAATGGTGAAGAACTTCAACAAATTCTACAAGAGTAGAAGCAAAGAGAGAAGTTCCAAATCAAGATCCTACCATGACAAATGATCTACTAGTCATGAACGTAATTGCTACAATTGTGGAAGACCCAGACACTACTCCAATGAGTGTACCGCCCCATACAAAAGAAAAGAAGACTCACCTAAAAGAAGAAGTAGAAGAGAAGAATCACCTTCAAGAGAGAGAAGGAGTAGAGATGACTGTTATGAACGAAGAACCTCTCGCAGAAGCAAGGATTCAGAAAGGAAGGACAAGTCATCAAGGAGCTATACAAAACAAAGACATCAAGCTCATGTTGGTGAATGGGTATCCGGTTCTGACTCCGACCATCACTCCGAGAGAAGTTATCACTCCGACTTCGAATATACTCAAGATGAAGGTGTTGCCGGTCTTGCACTTGTGTCAACCAACTCCTATGACATATTTGACTCACCAAATGAAGGAATTGGAAGATGCGTCATGGCTAAAGGCCCCAAGGTATCACACCCCGAGTATATTGATTTCAATAGTGATGAAGATGATTTGCTAGGTGATGATGAGTTACGTGTTGACAATGCTAGTGATGAAAACTATGATGAAACTACTATTAATCATGCTAATCGAGATGAAATGAATGAAAATGATAAGAAGGAGATTGAGCGTCTAACTAAAGAACTAAACACTCTTAAGTTAGCTCATGAAACTACTATAGAAGATCATCGAGAACTTTTAAAAACTCATGAGAAGCTACGCTTCGAGAAGCACAACCTAGAGCAAGAACATGGGTTCTTAAAAGCTATCAATGATGATCTTCGGAAGAAAAGTTCTTCTTACATTGCCAAGCGTTTACTCTTGTCTACTTACATGCCACAAGTAAAATCTAGCAACAAGAGTAAGAAAGATTCTTCTTCTAGTAGTAACAATAATCATGCCAAATCCAATATTGTTGCTTCTAGTAGTTCTCTTGATTCCACTAATGATTCTCTTAGCCAAGTTACACTTGAGCAAGAAAATAGCTTATTGAAGGGAATTATAGAGAAAGGTGTTTACAAGAGCCTTGCCGGAAGTAAGCAATTTGAGGAAATTGTACGCAAGCAAGGAAGGCACCGGAAGAATCAAGGTGTTGGTTTTGAACGAAAGTTCAATGCCAATGGAGTTGAGTGGGAAGAAGATCAATACCCCAAGACGAAGTTTGTTCCTCAACAAGAGAAGTATGATCCTACTTCCTTCAAGGGGACACAAGCTCAAGATGATCTTCCACCACAAGACCACAAGCTAAAAGGCAAGGACAAGCTTCAAGAGGAGATTGATGCATTTGAAGAAGCTCCAAAGGCCTTGGTCAAGTGGGTTCCCAAGACTACGTCAAGTTCTACTTCATCAAGTACATCTACAACCCCAAGGATTCCCATCAAGATTATGTGGGTCCCGAAGAAGAAGAACTAGAGAGCTCATGAGGGTGACTCCGCCAACATACTTCACTCATATTCATATTGGCAAGGACAAGTGCAATCAACTTCCACATCTTGCACTAGTTCAAGGAGTCACAAACCCTCTTGTTGGTAAGTCAAGGGACAAGGTAACCTAATGCTTTCATGGACATCATCTTGTGTGTACTTCACTCTATGTCTATGGATATCCTTGTTTGTTCCTTGTGGGACTAACCCATGTAGGTATTGAAAGTACAACTCACTCAAATGGATTGCTCCAAATAATCTACATCAACATTGAGCATCCACATCTTCAACATCTACATGAAGTCATCATCGACGAAACCCAAGGTTAGTTCATCCCTCTAAAAAGGGGATATCACATCTAGGGGGAGCTTTACTCTAAGAATTGAGCTAAAGCAACTCTAATGGTGTGAACACAACAACGCTTTATGTAAAAGTGGTAACCCCACTTGTGCTTAAACGATGAGTATGACCTATGATCAAATGTTCTCATTTGACTCCTAAGTCAATATACTCATATATAGATGACCTAGTCCTCGCCAATTTCTTGATAGATGCTAGAGTGTTTGTGCATGCTTTGCCACATATTTCATTTGCCATCTTATTGTGTGAGCATGCTGGATGCATAATTTTCTTCATTCAAGGACATCCATTTGTTGCTTTGATTGTTTGGTCTTTTCTTTTGCCAAATGGATGGACAAGAATGCCTAAGTACTCCCTCTAGCTATCTATGCTTTTCTCGTCTCAAACTCTATTCATACTACTTCACAAAGTTTGATCAAGTCAGATTCGAACCCTCTGGGTGAGGAGCACTCGGAGCCACCGATTCGTCATTGACTTAAACTTCCAAAACTTCTCAATGTATTTCGGTCTGACCAATTAATTCCTTTCGGTAATACCGAGTTCATTGAGTTGATCTAGGTTTCAATCTCGGTGCAACTGATTTGAACAGTTCGGTCTCACCGAGTTGCAGTAACCGCTTGCGATTCTGCATCTCGGTGCCACCGAGTTGCTCAACTCGGTCACACCGACAGGGTCTGGATATATATACCCACGGGTCGAATTTTAGAAATTTCTCCGAAACCCTTTGCCCGCGCCTGTCCAGCTCTGCCGACTCGAGGTCTCCGGATCGTCTCCTCCATCTCCAGCGACCTCCTGCCGCTGGTCTCCGCCGCCGTTAATGGAATCTTCGCTGTCGTTGTCGCCGTAGCGAGTTCACCACCGAGTTAGGGTATGAACTCGACCCCTTTGTGCAATCTTTACCTCTGATTCCTACACTTAGGTCAATGCCATGAATCTTACCACGTTTGAGATACTTCTATCCAATCAAAAACTCCTTTAGATTAGTTTTGATTCGAAAACTTAGGGTTAGGTTTCTGCCGAATTCATCTCGGACCGACCGAGTTGTAGAAATCGGTCTCACCGATTTGGCCCAGGCCATTGCACTTGTGATTTTCGGTTTGACCGAAACTTACAAATCGGTGTGACCGAGTTCGATTCTCAGTGAAACCCTAGCAATCTCGGAGTCACCGAACTGTGTCTTGGTCTGACCGATTTCACTAGTTTAGACTCTAATATTGCTTCAGTGTCACCGAATTTAACAAATCGGTAGCTCCGAAATGACTTCTGTAGAAAACTAAAACTAAGTTTTTGACTCATTTGTTTTGCAAAATCTCTGCACTTTGTGATGCTCATCCACTCTGTCTCAACTATATCTATTCACAGGGTCAGCTTTCAGCTTTCAGCCATGTCAGACAATAGTGACAGCCAAAACAGGTCTGAGGAACAGGTTAACTTAAGTGAGGGCACTAGTCCCTCTGACAGCTATGATGATGGGAGCAGAAGTACTCCTAGCAACCTGCCTAAGGCTGCTACTAGGAAGAGGAGGAAAAGGAATTCAGATTCAGAAGATGAAGACTTTGTGGCTGATGAGGAAGTCACTTCAAGGAAAAAGGTTGTCAAGAAAGAGTTTGGCACAGCAGCTTCAACCAAGCTAGGTATGAAGAATAAGGCACCAGCCAGAAGGATCCCAATGTCCAAAGCCAGAGCCTCAACACAGGAAACCATTGAGTTCACTCTTGAACCAAAGGAGGCTGGTGAAGGCAAGAAGAGGAAGGAAAGGGTCAAGAAGACCATGGCCAGAGTAATTGGCAGACCATCCATGGTCAGGGATTCGGATAAGGATGAAGAAGATGCTGCACCAGCTCCCAAAGCTCAGAAGTTGATGGGGGATGCCATCAAGTCAGGGGCTGCTCCTTCAAAGCCCAAGACTGGCCCCAAGGCTGCTACTGCTGCTCAAGCTTCTAAGCCTGCAGCACCCAAGAGATCAACTAGGAACATACCAGCTGCTGAGAAGAACAAGGCCCCAGTGCCTGAAGTGGAAGAAGAAGAAGAAGCCCAAGTGCTTAGAAAATTGAAGCCCAAGATTCCAGATCATGATGATACACATCCTGTGGCTGAGAACATGAAGCTAAGGAAGGATGCAGGTCTGAGGCTATGGAGGCAGACAGACCCATATGCTACCAGAAGGAGGACTGTTGTAGACTACAGGTTCCACACAAAGGAACAGCAAGATTTCTATGAGACTGTGCTCCTGGACAAGAAGCCCATAGTCAGTGATATGAGATGGGTTGACTGGACTTACATTAACAACAATGCAGATCACTTCCCAGGAGTTCATGACAGCTTCAGACTGACTGGAGTTGACAAATTTGTTGGCCAGAAACTCACCAAGTGGAATGATGAGATGGTGATGCAGTTCTACTCCACAGCACATTTTTACCCAGATGGTAAAATTGCTTGGATGACTGAGGGTACTAGGTACCAGTCTACAGTTGCTGAGTGGGCCAAGCTTATCAATGCCCCTGAAGAGCAAGAGGATGACACAGATCTGTATGCCAAGCCAAGAAAAGGACACAACTCCATGGCACACATGTACAAGGAGATTCCTGATGCTGCCCTGGATACTCACAAGTTTGGCTCTGTGTACTATCTGCTGTCTGGACTGCCCACAATCAACACTAGCCTCAGGCACACATTGTTGCCCAAGTCTGGAGATGACAGGATGATAAGAGGACATTCCATCAATTTGCTGCACATGTTTGACATACCAGAGAAGTTCAAAGTGATGACATTGATTGTAGAGACAATCAAGAGGACTGCTACTGATCAAAAGAGATCATGTGGATATGCTCCACACATTCAGATGCTCATCAACTCCAAGATGGGCAAAGGCACATATCTCTTGGATAAGGAGCACCTTCCCTTGTTGCCTGAATTTGAAGACAATGAAGTTGTCATGGATGCTACACATCCTACTTCAGTAGAGGCTCAGAAGAAGAGGGAGAAAGCTAAAGCAGAGAAGGCAGCACAATCTTCACAAGTTCCAGATGCTTCAACTGCTCACCTCAAGACCAAGCAGGATCAGCTGAGCTATCTGCTTGAGGCCACTATCAGAATTGAGAAAGGATTAACAACCCTGACTCAAAATCAAGAGAGTCTTGAGAGAATCATCGAGACAAAGTTTTATGATCTAGACTTGAAGGTCACAGAGATCCAGACTGCAGTTGAGCAACTCCAGGATGAAGCTGAAGAGAGAAGAGGGAGAGCTACCACTGAAGCTTTTCAGAGAGTGCCTAGGGCACAAAGGTCTATAGCTGTGCCAGCCAGTGACACAAGGGCTACTACATCAGCACCAGCAACTATAGCCTCTGTTGTCCCTCCAGTTGCTACTCCACCAGCTCCACAGACCTCTTCGGATGCATTCGTTGCAGGACTCCTCTCCACGCCACCTTCGCACTCTAGAGCTCCCGGCGATCATGCTTAGAGAGCCGCATAGCACTATGCATTTTCAAGCTTTTTGGTAACTTGTTGCCAAAGGGGGAGAAAGTGTATAGACCATAGGCTTCGAGAGAGAGTGTTTTGCTTCTTTTGCCTCTCTTGCTACTTTATTTGCTCGCTCGTTTGGTTGATACTCTACTTATGTGTGTGTGAAATACTTATATGATCATGTGCTTGATCATATCATACTTTAATGTTTGTGCTTGAATGATGATATTCTATCTCTCATATATGATCATTCATATCTTGTCTTGGTAATGAGTGCATATTTCATATTCTATCATTTTGAGCGCTCCACCAAGATGTATGTGACATGGAAGAGTAACCCATGATCCTAATCGATTGTGCATTTGCATTCAAAAGCAAATTTTAAATAATGCACAAATTTAGGGGGAGCTCTTGCTTATCACATACTTCTCAAAGCGACGATGTACTTCATTTATATTATCATTTGTCGAAGCTTTGATCTATATGTTGTCATCAATTACCAAAAAGGGGGAGATTGAAAGTGCAACTAATCCCCGGGTGGTTTTGGTAATTCATAACAACATATAGCTCATTGAACTAATATCCATTCAAGATTAATGTTTCAGAAAGTTCAATGATTGGTATGGCATGGACTAGAGATGTGGACCCCTCAAAATGCTAAGGACACATATTGGCAAAAGCTCAAGACTCTACTTTTTCATTTTAGTGATCCAAGATCATATTGAGTCTATAGGAAAAGCCAATACTATTAAAAAGGGATGAGGTGTTGCTTAATGGCCTGCTTGCTCAAAATGCTTAGTGATATGCTCCAAAAGCCCTCAACCACTTTCTCATTTCCACATATGTCCTAAACCTAAAGTCAAACTCGGCCCCACCGATTTGATCTATCTGGCGCCACCGAGTTCACTTGATATAGCCATTGCCAGAAACCCTAATCAGTTTGGTCTCACCGATAGGGATCTCGGTCTCACCGAGATGGGATTGCAAACTCTCTGTTTCCCTTCGTAACGTTTTGGTCTAACCGAGATGAGCGATCGGTCCCATCGAGTTGGCAATGCAAACTCTCTGTTTCCTTTTTGTAACGTTTCGGTCTCACCGAAATGAGCGATCGGTCCCACCGAGTTTGCCTGACCAAGTCTCTGTTTGCTTATTACTGAAATCGGTCTCACCGAGTTCATGTGATCGGTCTCACCGAGATGAGGTTTCGCCCTAACCCTAGCGCATCGGTCTCACCGAGTTGGTATTGTCGGTCCCACCGAAAAGCCTAACGTTCACATTTTGAACTAGGTCGGTCTCATCGAGTTTCACTATTCGGTCCCACCGAGTTTGGTAAATTGTGTGTAACGGTTAGATTTTGTGTGGAGGCTATAAATACCCCTCCACCCCCTTCTCCATTAGAGTGAGAGCCATCAGAACGTGCCTACACTTCAACTACTCATTTTCTGAGAGAGAGAGAACCACCTACTCATGTGTTGAGACCAAGACATTCCAATCCAACCACAAGAATCCTGATCTCTAGCCTTCCCCAAGTTGATTTCCACTCAAATCATCTTTCCACCATATGAGAGAGAGTTGAGTGTTGGGAAGACTATCATTTGAAGCACAAGGGCAAGGAGTTCATCATCAACACACCATCTATTACCTTTTGGAGAGTGGTGTCTCCTAGATTGGTTAGGTGTCACTTGGGAGCCTCCGTCAAGATTGTGGAGTTGAACCAAGGAGTTTGTAAGGGCAAGGAGATCGCCTACTTCGTGAAGATCTACCCAAGTGAGGCAAGTCCTTCATGGGCGATGGCCATGGTGGGATAGACAAGGTTGCTTCTTCATGGACCCTTCATGGGTGGAGCCCTCCGTGGACTCGCGCAACCGTTACCCTTCGTGGGTTGAAGTCTCCGTCAACGTGGATGTACGATAGCACCACCTATCGGAACCACGCCAAAAATCTCCGTGTCTACATTGCGTTTGCTCCCTCCAAACTCCTCCCCTTTACCTTCATATGCAATGATTTACATTCCGCTGCTATACTCTTAGAATTGCATGTGTAGGTTGATTGCTTGACTTGTGTTAAATTGCTAAAATCTGCCAAGACATAAAATTGGGAAAAGTCTAGATTTTTATTTGGTCAAGTAGTCTAATCACCCCCCCTCTAGACATACTTTCGATCCTACACATATCTTCTAGCATCGAAGCAGGCAAGACAATAGAAACTTAATTGCTATCTTGCGACTTGAAATTATTTATATTAAATTCAAAATCATCCCAGGCACAAAGGAGAAAGAGGGCAAACATAGTGATGTCGTCAACAAAGCCATCGAAGACCTGTACAACGCTATATGCAAGCCATGGACAAAGAAAGAAAGGTAAGTTCATATAACTAACACACAACACATTCTTACATACAATGATTTTAAATGTATTCTGTGTAAACTAAAATATTTTTCTAAATACACTTTGCATGGATGAACTTTTCATTACAACGGACAGGTTCGATTTCAATCTAGGTCATGTCGCCGAAAGCTTCAAGGTCGGTAACCCAGTGAGCAGCGAAGCAATCGAGCCCATGCTAACGATCTTGAGAAATCAACTCAATGGCACAGGGAGAAATATTATATCATTAAGCAACACTGTAAGTAAAGATCACGGCAAAAGAATCACGTTTGAAACGATAAATATCAGTTTATAAATAGATAAACTTCGCCTAGAACTGAACTGACAAATTCCCTTTGTGTATGTATGACAAAACAAGCAGCACTCAATAAAGGAAGCCGACGACGAAGATCCAGTGTGCTACAAAAATAATGATCAAGCACATATCAGGAAAAAACTACTACCTGCCAGGCTTAGAGCATTTTTCAACATAGAAGAAGAAGAAAAACTGCAAGATTATAACATGGTAAGCAGATCAGCTGTTACAAAAACAAAATCCAATTACGTATGATATGCAAAGTTCTCTTTCATGACACACAAATCATGTCTAAATCTAAGAAGATTTCCAAATGTTTTTCTTTTTATCTTGTGTTTTGCAGTTCCTTCTACCATGTTCGATGCGCGGGTTAAAGAAAGACGAAACTACCAGTCATTACTTCACCGTTACAGTTAACATGGAAAAACAGCGCTTTGAACTCCTTGACTCTTCAACTCCATATCCAGGCACAATAGAATTCTTCAACACTGTAACTAGCAAATTAATGAAAATCTGGAAGCACGTAAGCACAGAGCTCCAGCTTTCACAAAGAAGTATCGACCATTTCAAAAAGGTCAAACTGCAGGTGCCACTTCAGGGAGAAGACACGTAAACACTTCCAACATTTCTCTTCTTTCTTTTTTCAATGCAAGATTCACTACTACCATTCCTCAAATAATTATGTTCTTTTGTTTTTTCAATGCAACAATTACTACTACCATTGCTCCAACATTTATCTTCTTTCCGTTTCTTGAACACAACAATTTTACTACTACCATTCCTCTACATGCAGAATGGACTGCGCATTCTATATGTACATGAACGTGAAGCACTACTCCAAAGATGGAACAACAACGGCCTTAGAGGCAGAACAACTACCAGAGTTGAGGAAAAAATTTCTATATCAACTAATCAGTCAACACAGAGGCAATACCGCACTGTCATTAATCAAGTGTACAACAGGTTAGTCTTTTCAGAAACAAAACCTTACAATTTTGACACACTACCAACTACTAATAAGATTTTTTTATTATTTTTTGATTCTAACAGATATGCTGAAGTATGAAGTCGATATGGGAGACAAAGAAATGGAACGGACAGAATGTGGCGTACTAGAAGAGTTTCCACCAAATCCCGAGCCCAAGGAACATCTTATGCATGCGAGAACCACCCAAGAGCAAGAAGTTATTGATATATGTAGTGAACACAAAGAGCTTATGCATGTCAGCACCCACATCGTCGTCAAAGAATCTTGCACATACCACAAACAGAAGGATCCACCAATAGAACCAGATCAACCACCCCCAGACGACAAGATACCACACCAATCTGAAGAGCTAATGGTCACCACTAATGAGCAAAATATCAACAGCAATATCCCGAGCACAGAGCAACTTGAACAAACAGGCACTCCTTTAAAAGAGGATGACAGAAGCAACGACGTACCAACTACACAAGAACAGCTTTCCGAGCAAAAGAAACAACATGTTCTTCTTCAAGAAGAAACAGGCTCGACAAACGATCAGCAAGGCACCTCAAGCACCGTCTCTTTAGACTTCTTAAAACACAAAACGACCAAAAAGCATGAAGAAGTTGGTGAATTTATTTTAAGCCTTGACCCGGACCAACTAAAGCTATACAATGAGCTTATACAGATGGGCTATACATTCGATGAAATCAAAACATTACGGATTCAACACGAAGACTTTGAATTCAACAAAAAGCCACGCCGTATCTGGCAATCTTGCAGCAAGAATCATGAGAACATTCAATGGCTCAATCATCTGAGAACAGCTCAGCCAAGGAAATCTCGGTCAAGAAGAGGCCGGTGAAGCCTTCGAGCAGGCTCCATGGAAAAATCAAGATTCCTACATTTGTCCTAGGAGATTTCAAATTTATGAACAAAGCCATGGCACTTCATGATTACCTATTCAGCAAAGAAGGACAGGAAGAATGTGGACAGTAAGTAGTTTCTCTTGTTAAAACAAAAAATAGAGAAGTGCTCCTCCTTTTTAAAGCCACCTAACTAATGTATAAACCTTTTTTGCTTGTAGTCTAAACGTATATAATAGCTCAAAGCGACCCGATTGGATTACAGGACAAGACATAATGCAACAGCTACGAAGAGGAGATGGACAGATGGTGGGCTCCATCGCAAACGCATTGTTCAAAGAATGGACGGAGCAGCAACAATACAACACAACCGATAAAGCCATACTCTCAGCAGAATTTGCAAACGTATGAAGTCCAATTGGACAAAAAACACTTGCATCATTTCAGTGATTATATGTTTCAACTAAAAAGTACACAACTTTTTTGTTGCAGCTTGTGCTCGGTGTTAATCTCGAAGAAGAAGGAGGACTACGAGAATTCAATGAGGAAGAAGAATTGAAAGAGTTTGTACCCCTAGTAAGAGGGAAAGAACTTTTAAAGAAAAAGCTGGTAAGTTAATAGAAATATACAAACATAATTCATTCTTCCTAAAGATTGCACATTTACATGTCATTTAATTCGCCTGACAACAATGATCTTTAACTCACTCTGTCTCCAAACACCGCAGATTATGATACCTCACAACACAGCTAAACACTTCACACTGTACGTGCTGAACAAGTACACGAGCTCCATCGACATACTTGACTCACTGAATTACAGACACACAACAAATAATACATGGAAAAAACACCATAAGGATCACCCAGAACTGGTACATCATTTCAACCTTGGTTTTCTAATTCTTGCATTACCTTTCTTAATGGCAATATCCAACAATAAAACCAAACCGTAATCATAGATTAAAAGGATGTATGCACTCATGAAGAAGCATTACGGAGAAGCGGAACTACAAGCCAACAGTGAACCGAACTGGTCGAGGATAGCAGAAACACCTAACAGAGTTTGCATACCAAAACAGCAGGGTACCCAATGCGGACACTTCATGGTTCAATTTGTAAAATACTGGAATGGCATTGATCTCACAAAGGACGATGAGGATTTCCATGTAAGTGAATAGTACGAGCAACAATTTTATTTTAGAAGCAGCACTCCTTGAATTCTTCAACTATTTTAACAAAGAAAAATAAAAGAATATCAGATGACCTTCATGCAGCATAGCAAGGTAGATGCCGAGTGGAAACCGGAGTTCCTTTTTACAGCCATATTTGGTGAAACCAACCAAGTAAAGTGCGAGCAACTACCTGGAAGAATCAAAGAATTCAAACCAGAAAGTTCGAAGTTCTTTTCCACCAGCAAAGGTGAAAATTATTTCTGGTTATCTTTTTTTGTAATGACCTACCCATGGTTGACCAATGTCTTTGGTATCACGAGAGCTTACATATTACATTTCTGCTTCCTCTGACAGAAACAGATGCAACAAAAAGGAAAAAAGGACGAAGCACCAATCCATACCCAAAACATTCACATTGCTTCCAACACACAAGGGAGGCGTCCGACCTCTTCCAAATAGTCATGAGCGACAGCTGGCAGGAGGAATTCAAAAAGTGAGTTGTTTTCTATTCCACCTCAAAACAGTTGGACCGAGGCCAAAAAGAATATAAAATTTTGTTTCTCACTGACTCTCACCTCCAAAATTATTTTGTTTTTCTGTCACAGCAAAACTGTATTTAAGCGCATTCGTAGAGAGAGCGAAATCACACAACTTACTGGAGCCCAACTGAAGGCAGTATTTGATCCAAGACCAGCACAGACGAACATACCACATCATATAGAAAAGAGAGTGCTCGATGATATAGCAGAAATCTGGGAAAGCAGACTAGATACAAAAGAGAGTGATAGAGTAATATTAGGCCCAAACTTTGCAGAGGTAAATTTTTTAAAACCACAAACTTGTCTATATTGCAACGCCTGCTCTTTATATTGGTACAGAGCTGTTTTTTCTGACAAATTTTTTATCGTAATTATTGTTTGCAGCGTATACTGGATTTAAAGAATCACAAAACTACTATTAGCAAATTTAAAACTGAATTGCAAAGAAGAAAGAATCAACTAGTTAACATGGTAACATCCCTTTACTCCACAACAAAATCAAAAATATGTGTTTTATAATATTCCTTTATATTAAATTGTCATCTAAGCAACAAATATTTTGTACTCAGATATTCCTTCCACTCGAGAAGGATCACCGCTACGTGCTATATATGCTGGACAAATATAAACACAAAGTTCACATTATTGATCCTCGAGAAGCAACTACAGAGGAATTTGAGAAAGAAAAGGTAGACATAGAATATTTGGATCCATTTGAAGCAAATCGAATTCTTCAGGAAAACGAAGACACTGAAAAGGAAAGGAAAAAACAGTTTGAGGAATATCATGTTCATAAGTCGGCAATCGTAAGCATTTCTAAATAACGATTTTTTTCTATTTTAGAAGTTGTAATATTAAAACAATTACAAAATGCAATTCCTAGGTACCTAGGATTAAAGAAGTCTTCAACGCCATACTAGGACAAACAATGAATCCCAAGAATACAAGATGGCAGTTTCATACTATGCAAGATGTTCCAGTGGTAGAAAAGGGCGAATCACCATTTGTTGTTCTAAAGCTTGCATTCCTCTACAATGGTGAAAAGTTCATCGAAGACCTGGATGATTTGACAGTAAGTTTTCAATGAAAATCTTCTAGACACAATACATAGAAAATATTGGAATATATATTATTTTTTTACTTTTATACACCTTTTATGCAAAATTTCACAGGATGAAGTGGAAGACTGGAGGGCAGAGGCACTGTACATTCTTTTACTTAGCGAGATGAATGAAGTCAAACCTAAAGAAATGGGTGATGAGATTAGCAATATCTTCAGCAAGAATGAAGACTAAAACTTTTGATTTAGCCAGCGAGCCTAATTCCATCAAAACATGACAAAAACAGTTTAACCATGACTCATATTTATATGTAATCTAGTTACAAATTGTGTGTTCATGTTGAAAAGATAACATCATCGAAGAGTGCCACTACACTATAAACAACAGTGCCTCTTTTTAACTGTGCGACAGTAGTAACTCCCAAAAACGAACTCCTACCCATGACACTGGAGACCACTTGCTTGTGCCTCCGGAGGCGACATGGAACCATGCCTCCAGAGGCGACATGCCCGTGCCTCCAGACAATTCACACCTTTGCATCCACACACATACCTCGAGTGCCTCAACTATGGCTAGCTGCTGCACACGTTACTGCAGATGCTTCACACCCGTGCCTCCGGAGGCGACATGCCCGTGCCTCCAGACATTTCACACATGTGCATGCACGCACATACCTCGTGCTTCACATCCGTGCCTCCGGAGGCGACATGCCCGTGCCTCCAGTGAATTCACACCTGTGCATGCACGCACATACCTCGAGTGCCTCAACCGTAGCTATCTGTTGCGCACACGTGATTGCAGATGCTTCAAACCCGTGCTTTTCCTGGTGAAGCAGCTTGGCTTTTGCACTCCTGAGCTGTGAACTTCTTTATAGAATATAATGAACTTCAGCAACCAACCAAATGCGAGAAAAAACACGCTACATGACCAACACACACTTCGACCTATGCCCCCCCCCCCCTTCAAGATGTTTATGAAAATTTAAACGAGCCGAAGGCGAGCAGGAGGTCCCCTGCGCCGTAGGCGCCATGTGACACCACGACGGACGATGCACCGCAATAAACCAACACGCTGCACGACCAACGCACACTTCGACCTATGCCTCCCCTTCAAGATGTTTATGAAAATTTAACGAGCCGAAGGCGAGCTGGAGGTTCCCCGCGCCGTAGGCGCCGTGTGACACCACGACGGACAACATACCGCGTGAACCAACACACTACACGACCAACACACACTTCGACCTATGCCCCCCCCCTTCAAGATGTTTATGAAAATTTAATGAGCCGAAGGCGAGCAGGAGGTTCCCCGCACCGTAGGCGCCATGTGAAACCATGACGGACAACGCACCGCATGAACCAACACGTTGCACGACCAACACACACTTCGACCTATGCCCCCCCTTCAAGATGTTTATGAAAATTTAATGAGCCGAAGATGAGCAGGAGGTTCCCCGCGCCGTAAGCGCCGTGTGACACCACGACGGACAACGCACCGCACGAACCAACACGCTGCACGACCAACACACACTTTGACCTATGCCTCCCCTTCAAGATGTTTATGAAAATTTAATGAGCCGAAGGTGAGCAGGAGGTTCCCCGCGTTGTAGGCGCCGTGTGACACCACGACGGACGACGCACCGCACGAACCAACACGCTGCACGACCAACAGACACTTCGACCTGTGCCTCCCCTTCAAGATGTTTATGAAAATTTAATGAGCCGAAGGCAAGCAGGAGGTTCCCCGCGCCGTAGGCGCTGTGTGACACCACGACGGACAACGCACCGCATGAACCAACACGCTACACGACCAACACACACTTCGACATAGCCCCCCCCCCCCTTCAAGATGTTTATGAAAATTTAACAAGCCGAAGGCGAGCAGGAGGTTCCCCGCACCGTAGGCGCCGTGTGAAACCACGACGGGCAACGCAACGCACCGCACGAACCAACACGTTGCACGATCAACAAACACTTCGACCTATGCCCCCCCCCCTTCAAGATATTTATGAAAATTTAACGAGCCGAAGGCGAGCAGGAGGTTCCCCGCGCCGTAGGCACCGTGTGACACCACGACGGACAATGCACCGCACGAACCAACACGCTGCACGACCAACACACACGTCGACCTATGCCTCCCCTTCAAGATGTTTATGAAAATTTAACGAGCCAAAGGCAAGCAGGAGGTTCCCCACGTCGTAGGCGCCGTGTGACACCACGACGGACAACGCACCGCATGATCCAACACGCTGCACGACCAACACACACTTCAACCTATGCCCCCCCCCCTCAAGATGTTTATGATAATTTAATGAGCCGAAGGCGAGCAGGAGGTTCCCCGCGCCGTAGGCGCCGTGTGACACCACGACGGACAACACACCGCATGAACCAACACGCTGCACAACCAACACACACTTCGACCTATGCCCTCCTTCAAGATGTTTATGAAAATTTAACGAGCCGAAGGCGAGCAGGAGGTTCCCCGCGCCGTAGGTGCCATGTGACACCACGACGGACAACGCACCGCATGAACCAACACGCTGCACGACCAACACACACTTCGACCTATGCCTCCCCTTCAAGATGTTTATGAAAATTTAACGAGCCGAAGGCGAGCAGGAGGTTCCCCGCGCCGTAGGCGCCGTGTGACACCACGACGGACAACGCACCGCATGAACCAACATGCTGCATGACCAACACATACTTCGACCTATGCCCCCCCTTCAAGATGTTTATGAAAATTTAACGAGCCGAAGGCGAGCAGGAGGTTCCCCGCACCGTAGGCGCCATGCTTCAATTTAGTAAAGTTATACAAAACATACCTCTGCTACTATACGCCTGTGCCTATACATAATTCACACATTGGCATTGACAGGATTGAGCGATGCCTCTGCACTCTTCACGACCGTGCGTCAACCCATGCCTTTGCTCCCTGTGTATGAAAAAGTTGCTGTTTTTTGCTTACTTGAAAGGTCACATTTGATAGTGTTGGAAGCCTCCGCCCGTAACTACCCCATAAATCTCCATTTCCCAGAAATATAATGGGAACAAAAAGGGAAACAAAAAGGAAACAGGGAACCGACGCGGTTGGCCGTTATTTTCTGTCTGTTATCGCGCGAAAAGGGAAAAACGGAAAATTCAAGAATTTGGAGGGTTAAACTGCAAAATGCATGAAACCACAAACCAGAAAGGGAAAACCAGGAACCAACCGCGTCGGGTGGTTTTCCCTCGCGGGAGCGCTCCGCACCCGACACTTGTCGCGCGCGGAGCGCTTGTTAACTAGTTGCTCTCAAGTAAACAACCCTGGGTCGACACAGAATTCATAATCCTTATCATCAACAAAGATAGGTGAGGTTGCAAACTGAGGATCACATTTCATTTTAGCATTCAAAGTCTTTTCTTTATACTTGCATAATAATTTCTTCAGATCATCTCTATCCTTACAAGTAATAATATCCCTAGTTACCTCTCCATCCATAACATAACCCGCAGGTATCTTAAGCAGTTCATATCTAGGAGAGCTAGGTCTTACAGGTGTTTCAAGATTTTCAGTTTCAAGTACTTCAGCAGTTTCAGTGATCTCATCAGTTTCAATAATTTCTTTCTCTCTAACTCTAGCAATTTGTTCATCAAGAAATTCACCTAATGGCACGTCATCATCAAGCAAGGTACCAGCATCATCATGAGTAGCATTCATAGAAGTAGCATTATCAATAACTTGCGACATATTAGGATTAATAGCATGTGGTGGTGTTGCAAGTCTACTCATAACAGAAGGTGAATCAAGTGCAGAGCTAGATGGCAGTTCCTTACCTCCCCTCATCTTAGAGGGAAAAATCTTATTATTGGTATCCTTCAAATTCTTCATAGTGATAAACTGATAATAATCCCAAGTGACTCAATAAATATAGCTATGGTCCCCGACAACGGCGCCAGAAAAAGGTCTTGATAACCCACAAGTATAGGGGATCGCAACAGTTTTCGAGGGTAGAGTATTCAACCCAAATTTATAGATTCGACACAAGGGGAGCCAAAGAATATTTGTAAGTATTAGCAGTCGAGTTGTCAATTCAACCACACCTGGAGATTAATTATCTGCAGCAATATGATCAGTAGCACAGTAGTATGATAATTTTGATAGTAGTAGCAATAGTAACAGTAACGGTAACAGTGATAGCAATGGTTTGTAGCAGTTGTGATAGTAGCAATAGTAATAGTAACTTAGCAAGAACAATATGTGAAAAACTCGTAGGCATTGGATGGGTGAATTCGTTGGATGATATTCATCATATAACAGTCATAACCTAGGGCAATACGGCACTAGCTCCAGTTCATAAATATAATGTAGGCATGTATTCCGTAAATAGTCATACGTGCTTATGGAAAGAACTTGCATGACATCTTTTGTCCTACCCTCCCGTGGCAGCGGGGTCCATAAGGAAACTAAGGGATATTAAGACCTCCATTTAATAGAGAACCGAAACAAAGCATTAACACATAGTGAATACATGAACTCCTCAAATTACGGTCATCACCAGAAAGTATCCTGAATACTATCACTCCGGGGTTTGCGGATCATAACACGTAATAGGTGACTATAACTTGCAAGATCGGATCTAGAACATAGATATAATGGTGATAACATAAACGGTTCAGATCTGAAATCATGGCACCCGGGCCCAAAGTGACAAGCATTAAGCATGGCAAAGTCATAGCAACATCAATCTCAGAACATAATGGATACTAGGGATCAAGCCCTAAGAAAACTAACTCGATTACATGATGAATCTCATCCAACTCCCTCACCGACCAGCGAGCCTACGAAGGAATTACTCACTCCCGGTGGGGAGCATCATGGAATTGGCGATGGAGAAGGGTTGGTGATGACGAAGATCGAAGATTCCCCTCTCCAGAGCCCCAAACGGACTCCAGATCTGGCCTCCCGATGAAGAACAGGAGGAGGCGGCGACTCCGTCTCGTGAAACATGATAATTCTTCCTCCCCGATTTTTTCTCCGAAAATGTGATTTTATAGCGTCAGAGATAGGGTCGGCGGGGCCACCAGGTGGGCACAACCCACCTGGGCGCGCCAGGAGGGGGCGCGCCCCGGTGGGTTGTGCTCCCCCATGGACCCCCCCCTCCGGTGGTTCTTGGCTCCAGTATTTTTCTTTTATTCCATAAAAATTCTCCAAAAAGTTTTGTTCCATTCCGAGAACTTTTATTTCTGTACAAAAACAACACCATGGTAGTTCTGCTGAAAACAACGTCAGTCCGGGTTAGTTTCATTCAAATCATGCAAATTAGAGTCCAAAACAAGAGTAAAAGTGTTAGGAAAAGTAGATACGACGGAGACGTATCATTCGTGAATTTATTAGAATACTCTATGTGCTTCACTTATATCTTTTGAGCTAGGCAGTTGCTCTAGTGCTTCACTTATATCTTTTTAGAGCACGGCGGTGGTTTTATTTTGAAGAAATTGATGAACTCTCATGCTTCACTTATATTATTTTGAGAGTCTTATAAATAGTATGGCAATTTGCTTGAGTTATGAATTTAGTCCTAATATGATAGCTATTCAAGAGGGATATAATAAAAACTTTCATGAAGATCATTGAATATATGAGAAGTTTGATTCCTTGCATTTGTTTTGAGATATAAAGATGTTAATATTAGAGTCATGCTAGATAGTAATTGTGGTTTAGTAAAAATATTTCTGTTAAAGTTTGTGATTCCTGAAGCATGCACGTATGGTCTCTCGTTATGCGATGAAATTGGAGCATGTTTTATTATTGATTGTCTTCCTTATGAGTGGCGGTCGGGGATGAGCGATGGTCTTTTCCTACCAATTTATCCTCCTAGGAGCATGCATAGTACTACTTTGCTTCGAGGGCTAATAAACTTTTGCAATAAGTATGTGAGTTCTTTATGACTAATGTTGAGTCCATGGATTATACGCACTCTCACCTTTCCGCATTTTGCTAGCCTCTTCGCTACCGTGCATTGCCCTTTCTCACCTTGAGTTGTGGTGCAAACTTCGCCGGTGCATCCAAACCCCGTGATATGATATGCTCTATCACACATAAGCCACCTTATATCTTCCTCAAAACAGCCACCATACCTACCTATTATGGCATTTCCATAGCCATTCCGAGATATATTGCCATGCAACTTCCACCGTTCCGTTTTATTATGACACATACCATCATTGCCATATTGCTTTGCATGATCATATAGTTGGCACAGTATTTTTGGCTTGGCCACCATTCATATTTTTTATACATGTCACGCTAGATCATTACACATCCCAGTACACCGCCGGAGGCATTCATATAGAGTCATATTTTTCTTCTAGTATTGAGTTGTAAGTAAAAAGAAGTGTGATGATCATATGCATTATTAGAACATTGTCTCGGTGAGGAAAGGATGATGGAGACTATGATTCCCCCACAATTCGGGATGAGACTCCGGACGAAAGAATAAAAAGAAACAAAAAAGAGAAAAGAAAAAAAAGAAAATGAGAGAGAAAAGAGAAAGGAGAATGTTGCCATCCTTTTCCACACATGTGCTTCAAAGTAGCACCATGTTCTTCATGATAGAGTGTCTCCTATTTCGTCACTTTCATATATTACTAGTGGGAATTTTTCATTATAGAACTTGGCTTGTATATTCCAATGATAGGCTTCCTCAAATGTCCGAGGTCTTCATGAGCAAGCAAGTTGGATGCATACCCATTTAGTTTTCTTTTGAGCTTTCATACACTCGTAGCTCTAGTGCATCCGTTGCATGGCAGTCCCTACTCCTTGCATTAACATCAATTGATGGGCATCTCCATAGCCCGTTGATTAGCCTTGTCAATGTGAGACTATCTTCTTTTTTGTCTTCTCCACACAACTTCTAACATCATATTCTATTCCACTCATAGTGCTATATCCATGGCTCACGCTCATGTATTGCGTGAGAGTCAAAAATGCTGAAGCGCATTAAAAAGTATGAACCAATTGCTTGGCTTGTCATCGGGGTTGTGCATGATTAATACTTTATGTTAAGAAGATAGAGCATGACAAGATTATATGATTTTGTAGGGATAACTTTCTTTAGCCATGATATTTTGAGTAGACATGATTGCTTTTTAGTATGCTTGAAGTATTATTGTTTTTATGTCAATATTAAACTTTTGTTTTGAATCTTATGGATCTGAATATTCATGCCAACATAAAGAAAGATTACATGATAAAAATGTTAGGTAGCATTCCACATCAAAAATTCTGTTTTTATCATTTACCTACTCGAGGACGAGCAGGAATTAAGCTTGGGGATGCTTGATACGTCTCCAACGTATCTATAATTTTTTATTGTTCCATGCTATTATATTATCCATCTGGATGTTTTATATGCATTATTATGTTATTTTATATCATTTTTTGGGACTAACCTACTAACTTAGTGCCCAGTGCCAGTTGCTATTTTTTCCTTGTTTTTGCCTTTACAGAAAATCAATATCAAACGGAGTCCAAATGGAACAAAACTTTTTGGAGATTTTTCTTGGACCACAAGACACCCTGGAAGCTTCGGGAGGGGGCCAGAAGGGTCACAAATTGGCGACAAGCTCACAGGGTGCGCGCCCCAAGCTTGTGGGCCCCCCGTGGCTCCTCCAACCCTATTTTTTCCTCTATAAATACCCAAATATTCCCCATAGACCAGAGGGCACACCAAAAGTACTTTCCTGCCGCCATAAGCTTCTGTTCTCGAGAGATCCCATCTGGAGACCTTTTCCGGTACTCTTTCGGAGGGGGATTCGATCACGGAGGGGTTCTACATCAACCTTGTTGCCCTTCCAATGATGTGTGAGTAGTTTACCATAGACCTACGGGTCCATAGCTAGTAGCTAGATGGCTTCTTCTCTCTCTTTGATCTTCAATACAATGCTCTCCTTGATGTTCTTGGAGATCTATTCGATGTAATCTTCTTTTGCGGTGTGTTTGTTGAGATTAATTAATTGTGGGTTTATGATCAGATTATCTATGAATATTATTTGAGTCTTCTCTGAACTCTTTTATGCATGATTAATATAGCTTTGTATTTCTCTCCTATCTATTTATTTGGTTTGGCCAACTAGATTGATTTTTCTTGCCATTGGAGGGGTGCTTTGTAATGGGTTCAATCTTGCGGTGCTCAATCCCAATGACAGAAAGGGACATGACACATATTGTATTGTTGCCATTAAGGATAAAAAGATGGGTTTTATATCATATTGCATGGATCTATCCCTCTACATCATGTCATCTTGCTTAAGGCGTTACTCCGTTCTTGTTAACTTAATACACTAGATGCATGCTGGATAGCGGTCGATGTGTGGAGTAATAGTAGTAGATGCAGGCAGGAGTCGGTCTACTTGTCACAGCCGTGATGCCTATATACATGATCATTGCCTTGGGTATCTTTACAATTATTAGCTTTTCTATTAGTTGCTCAACAGTAATTTGTTTACCCACCGTATGCGTTCTTTCAAGAGAGAAGCCTCTAGTAAAAACTATGGCCCCCGGGTCTATCTTTTATCATATTATTTTCAGATCTATAAAACCAAAAACACAAAAATACCTTGCTGCACTTTATTTATCTTTACCTTATTTTGCACTTTTACTTATCTTTTATATCAATCTCTATCAGATCTCATCCTTGCAAATAACCGTGAAGGGATTGACAACCCCTTTTCTGTGTTGGGTGCAAGTATTTGTTTGTTTGTGTAGGTGCTATCATTGGAGACTTGTGTGTTCCTCCTACTGGATTGATACCTTGGTTCTTAACTTAGGGAAATACTTATCTCTACTTTGCTGCATCACCCTTTCCTCTTCAAGGGAAAAACCAACGCAAGCTCAAGAAGTAGCAGGTATCTGCTAGATTCTTAGTCGTTTGGATATAATCCAAGGCTATCACTCCGGAGTTTCTTAATTTTCTGACAGCTTTTAATCTCGTTCTTATATGTTTGTTGGACTTCATGTTGTCCTTTCAACTCTTCACTTTGGCAATAACTATTTGATTGTCACAATTCATAAGGATAGTCGAAACCGGCTTTTCAACCACTCGCAAGTCCAACAAAAGATCTCGAAGCCATTCTGCTTCGATCCTAGATGTGTCTAATGCTGCTAATTATGCTTCCATTGTCTATCTTGTTAAGATCGTTTACTTGCAAGACTTCCAGGAAACATCGCCACCTCAAAGAGTAAACATATACCCAGTTGTGGTCTTCGTCTCATCAGCATCAGAGATCCAATTCACATCACTATACCCTTCAAGTACTGACGGGTATCCAGTATAGTGAAGTCCATAGTTCATAGTACCTTTCAGATAGCGCATAACTCTTTCAATAGCGTGCCAATGTACGTCACCCGGTTTGGAACAAACCGGCTCAGTTTGCTCACAACAAACGCAATGTCAGGCCTCATTGCACTCGCTAGATACATGAGTGAACCAATAATTTGAGAGTATCTCAATTGATCCTTGTGCCTTCGAACTTTTGATTCAACACACTAGGATCATATGGTGTTTGAGATGGTTTGCAGTCCGAATATCCAAAACGACTCAACACCTTCTCAACATAATGGGATTGCAGAAGTGTAATCCCACCCTCATCGTCTCTCGGTAGCTTGATATTCAAGATAACATCAGCCACACCAAGGTCCTTCATCTCAAGGTACTGAGATAAAAATGACTTTACCTCCTCAATCACTTTGAGGTTGGTTCCAAATATCAGTATGTTATCAACATACAAGCACAGTATAACTCCTTTGCCCTATACACATTTGTCAGCTTCATTAACAACAAAGCCGACATATGTCATAGTTGTATTAAACTTCTCATGCCATTGCTTAGGTGCTTGTCTCAGGCAATATAAGGATCTTAGCAACTTACACACTTTCCCTTCCTGGCCATCTATTACAAAGCCATCTGGCTATTGCATATAGATTTCCTCGTCTAGGTCTCCATTCAGGAAGGTCATCTTAACATCCATCTGGTGGATTAGAAGACCATTTGAGGCCACCAACGAGAGTAATAATCGAATGGTGGTTAGTCTGGCCACAGGTGAATAAGTATCAAAGAAATCTTCTTCTTCTTTCTGGGCATAACCATTGGCTACAAGCCTAGCCTTGTACTTTTTAATAGTATCATTGGGCCTAAGCTTCTTTTTGAACACCCACTTACATCCCAACGGTTTACCACCACAGGGATGTTCAGTGATCTCCCATGTCCCGTTAGCCATGATGGAGTCCATCTCGCTACGAACCGCATCCTTCCAGTAGTCAACATCTGGAGATGCATACGCTTCTGAAATAAAAGTGGGAGTATCATCCACGAGGTACATGAGGAAATCATCACCAAAGGTCTTTGTAGTCCTTTGTGTCTTGCCCCTAACAAGGTTTCCTTTTCATCCTCCTCATGATTTTCATCATGTGTTTGTTCATAATATTCCATGGGAATGGTAGGCCCAGGAGTCTCCTCAGATTCCTGTCTAGAAGAGCTTTGCATATCTCTCATTGGAAAAATATCCTCGAAGAATGTAGCATCCTTAGACTCCATAGTTGTACTGACCTTCTGGTCAGGTACCTCAGATTTCACTACTAGAAATCTATAGCCAATGCTATTCTTAGCATAGCCTAAATTAACACATTCCACTGTCTTTGTTCCAAGCTTGCACTTTTTGGAGATCGGCACATTGACTTTCGCCAAATAGCCCCAAGTACGCAAGTACGAGAGTGTTGTCCTTCTCTTCGCCCATTTCTCGTAGGGAGTGATCTCATTATCCTTTGTCGGAACTTTATTTAGGACATGACATGATGCCAATATAGCCTCCCCCCATCATGCCTTAGATAAACCCGTTGTATCTAACATGACGTTAACCAAATCAGTTAGAGTACAGTTTTTCCGCTTGGCAACCCCGTTCGACTGGGGTGAATAGAGAGGCATCCTCTCATGAATAATACCGTGTTCCACACAGAAGGAGTCAAACTCACTAGAGAAGTACTTTCCACTATGATCTGACCGGACTCGTTTAATTTTCTTTTCAAGTTGATTCTCAACTTCTGCCTTATAGATTTTAAAGCAGTGCAAAGCCTCATCTTTAGTATTTAACAGATACACATAGCAATATCTAGTGGATTCATCTATCAATGTCATGAAGTATTTCTTTCCACCTTTAGTCAACACACCATTCATCTCACAAAGATCAGAATGTATGAGTTCTAATGGCGCCATGTGTCTCTCCTCCATAGCCTTGTGAGGCTCGCGAGGTTGCTTAGCTTGCACGAGGCACTTAGAACCTTTGGCTAAAGTGAAACTCGGGATTAAATTCAAATTAGCTAGCCACGTCATAACACCGAAACTAATGTGACAAAGACGTGAATGCCAAACTTCAGATTCATTAACACTCGAATTAATATTGTTCACAACTTTATTACAAAAATCTACAAGGGAAAGGCGGAACATTCCTCCGCATTCATAACCTTTTCCAACAAATAGTTCATATTTCGTAACAACTAATTTATTAGACTCGAAGACCAACTTAAACCCTTATCTACACAAAAGGGAGCCACTAACAAGGTTCTTCTTGATGGTGGGGACATGCTGCACATTCTTCAGCCGCACGGTCCTTCCAGAAGTAAACTTTAGATCGACCATGCCAACACCATGAACAGAAGCACTCGCGCCATTTCCCATCAATACGGACCCGTGGCCTGTGACCTGGTAAGAAGAAAACAATGAAATATCAGCACACACATGAACACTTGCACCTGTGTCCACCCACCAATAGGTGGACTGAAACACTAAAAATACAGTAAATAAATTACCATACCCGGATGCACCATTCTCATTGTTTCTCACAATCATATTGCCAGACTTGGAGTCCTGCCCTGGCTTCTTGTACTTGTTTGGGCACTTGTTGGACAATGTTTCTTCGAACCACAAGTGAAGCAGCCATCCCCCTTCTTGTTCTTCTTGAAGGTCTTCTTACACTTCTTCTTAAAGTCGGTATTCTGTTGGACACCGTTCTTTCCATTGGACTTGTGGGAGTCGAAGTTCCTCTAATGCACCATATTGGCGACAGAAGTACCTTCGACCCCTTTCCTGTGTGAGTCCTTTGCTCTCGAGTTCTGCTCAACACTCAGTTGGCCGATGACATCCTCTACTGAGAATTCACGCCTCTGATGTTTCAAAGTGGTAGCAAAGTTTAACCATTTATTAGGGAGCTTAGCGATTATGCAACCCACGACAAATTTGCCCAGTAAATCGCACTTAAGCAGCTCAAGCTCCTTAGCACTGCATATTATCTCATGAGCCTGTTCCAATACAGAACGGTTCTCGACCATTTTGTAATCGTGGAACTTGTCGATGACATAAATCTTGCTCCCAGAATCGGTGGCGCCGAACTTAGATTCAAGCGCCTCCCACAAGTCCTTGGCAACCCACACATATAAATATGCGTCAACCAGCTTATCTCTGATCACGCTTAGAGCTGCTCCGAGAAATACGACGGTGGCTTACTTGAACGCCTTCTCCTGTTCAGGAGTAATCATTCCAGTGGAAGGGACACCGACGACCCAGAACCGGTTCATAGCCGTGAGCCATAAGGCGGTTTTGGTCTGCCAACACTTAAAGTATGTACCGCTAAACTTATCGAGTTTCAGTGCAGCGGCAAAACCACTAGCCGAAAAATGCCTACACAAATTGGGTTTTTGGATTGCGGAGTAAATAAGCAATTTTTTGACTAACTTAATCCAAGATTAAATCATGAGCATGACGTAAACAATGCTAAACAGATATTGATATTTGACCATATTAGCGCGTACTAGATGATATGTCTCTGACGTATCTATAATTTTTGATTGTTTCATCTCAATATTCTACAAGTTTCACATTGTGAACATTTTTATTATTTTTTGGGACTAACATATTGATCGAGTGCCAAGTGTCAGTTCCTGTTTGTTGCATGTTTTTTGTTTCGCAGAATATCCATATCAAACAAAGTCCAAACGCGATAAAAATTTATGGAGATTTATTTTGGAATACATGTGATTTTTGGGAAAAAAGAATCAACGCGAGACGATGCTCGAGGGGCCCATAAGCTCAGACCACACGCCCCCTACCCTGGGCACGCTGGGCAGGCTTGTTGGGCCCCTGTAAGTCGGTTGGAGGTGTCCTTTGCTCGCAAGAAAAATAATATTCGGATAAAAATCACCTCAAAATTTCAGCCCTATCGGAGTTACGAATCTTCGAGAATTTAAGAAATGGTTTTCGGCCAGAAAACAGGAACGTGAAACAGAAGAGAATAGAGAGAGAGAGATCCAATCACGGAGGGGCTCCTGCCCTCTGGGAGCCATGGCGGCCATGAACCACAGGGGAAACTCTCCTTCCATCTAGGGGGAGGCCAAGGAAGAAGAAGGAGGAGGGCTCTCTCCCCCTCTCTTCCGGTGGCGCTGAAGCGCCGCTGGGGGAACCATCGTGACGGTGATTTACACCAACAACTTCGCCGTCGTCAACACCAACTATCTCCCCCTCTATGCAGCGATGTAACACCTCTTCTCCCCGCTGTAATATATACTTTAACATGGTGCTTTATGCTATATATTATTACCCAATGATGTATAACCATCCTATGATGTTTGAGTAGATTCTTTTTGTCCTATGGGTTAATTGTGGTATGGAGTGATTGATATGGGTTTTATGTTGATATGGTGTTGTCCGATGGTGCCCTCCGTGTCGCGCAAGCGTGTGGGATTACCGCTGTAGGGTTTTGCAATACGTTCATAATTCGCTTATAGTGGGAGGCGAGAGTGACAGAAGCTTATACCCGAGTAAGGGGGTTGTTGCGTATCAGAGTAAAGAGGACTTATTACTTAATGCTATGGTTGAGTTTTACCTTAATGATCCTTAGTGTTGCGGATGCATGCTAGAGTTCCAATAATAAATGCATATGATCCAAGTACGGAAAGTGTGTTAGCGTATGCCTCTCCCTCATTGCGTATGATAAGTATCTCTCGTGTTATATTCAATTGCCTATGGACAATCTTTCTCTTTGTGTTACAAAAAACTCTCTACTAAACAACTAACTTTTATTATCTCGCAAAGTACTCCTAGTTTTATTCTTGTAAAGTAGCTCTAGCATTACACCTACAAAGTACTTCTAGTGTCATACTTGTTCTAGGTAAAGCAAACGTTAAGTGTGCGTAGAGTTGTATCGATGGTCGATAGAGCTTGAAGAGAATATAAATTCTACCTTTAGCTCCTCGTTGGGTTCGACACTCTTACTTATCGAGAAAGGCTACAATTGATCCCTTATAATTGTGGGTTATCAAGACATTTTTCTGGCGCCGTTGCCGGGGAGCAATAGCATGGGGTGAATATTCTCGTGTGTGCTTCTTTCCTTTATCACTAAGTAGATTTTGTTTTCTATCACTAAGTAGATTTTATTTTCTATTCTAAGTTGTCTTATATCTTTAGTTGTGGATATGGAACACGAAATACCAAAAAAATAGTTGTACTTGCTACTCATGGAGATGGCGAACCTTCTAAAACCCTCGATGCTCGTTATGTGGAAAATATTAATTACCACTTTGATAATCCTGATAAATCTCCATTCAACTTGATAATTGGGAGATACTTTGGGTCACCAAGAATACTTTAGGGATTATCACTTGTCTCAAAAAGGGAAACAATTATGGAATCAAATAAAAATGTTGTGTTGGTATGCTTGAAATATATGCTTAAGATATGATTGGATTTGTTGCTCTAAGATGGAGGCGCCACACCTCCCCTTTCAATGTGAATTTATTGATAATGAAACCTTAGCTTATTATGCTAATAGTGTATATGATTACTATGATGTGGAACAAATAGAAGAATTTGTTGCTTTTAAGGGTGCTTATGAAATTTAGAGATCTAAAAATTATGCTATACTTAAATATTTCTATAAGAACTATGAATATAATGCCTATATTAATGAATTTATTGAGAAAGTCCCCACTGTCCAAGAAGAGATTAATATTTTGCAGGAATCTACAGAAGAAGAAATTGCTGAAACTGTGAGCTCATTAGATGAAAAAGATGAGGAGGAGAGCGAAGAACAAAACGAGGAAGACGGATTAGCTACTCGTGCCCACCTTCTAATGAGAGTAACTCTTCAACTCATATATTGTTTAATTTCCTTTCGTGCTTACCGAAGGATGAATGCTATGATCCCTTGGATTCATTTGAAATATCCCTTTTTGATGAAATTGATGCTTGCTATGCCCGTGGCCATGATGCCAATATGAATTATGCTTATGGAGATGAACTTGCTACAGTTCCTTATGTTAAGAATGAAATTGTTTCTATTGCACCCACACATGATAGTTCTATTATCTTTTGAATTCTCCCAACTACACTATATCGGAGAAGTTTGTGCTTATTAAGGGTTATATTGATGGGTTGCATTTTACCGTTGCACATGATGATTTTGATGGATATAATATGCATGTGCTTTCTGCTCCTACTTGCAATTATTATGAGAGAGGAACTACATCTCCGCCTCTCTATGTTTCCAATACGATAAAATTGCAAGAAACTGATTATACTATGCATTGGCCTTTACTTTGTGTGCATGAATTGTCCTTTTATGACATGCAGATGCATAGGAAGAGAGTTAGACTCCGTTGTTACATGATATATGTTGCTTTGTGCTCACTACTAAATTAAAAATCATTGTTAATTAAAACTGGCTTTGATATACCTTGGGATCCGGTGGATCCATTACTTGAGCACTATATGCCTAGCTTAATGGCTTTAAAGAAAGCGCTGCCTTGGAGACAACCCAGAAGTTTTAGAGAGTCATTTTATTTTGTTGTGTGCTTTTAAAAAGTTTAAAAACAAAAAATAAAGAGGGAAACCTCAAACTTTTTAAAAAATAAAAGTGAAAGTGACAAAGATGAGCATTGTTGAAGTGGGGGATATCCTTGAACTTTGTTCATGCCGATGGAAACTTTGTGAATCTTGAATTACAGAAAATTTTCAACAAAAGTAATAATCCCCTTGTACAAATCCATTGTAATACAAAAATAATGTGCCAAGATTTGCCTTTAGGATGTTTAAATTGCTTGTTTGGTGTGTGCTGTGAAAAAACAGAAACTTTGGATGTAGTGCGTCAATTTACATTTTTTACTGGAACGTCGAGAGTTTCGGAAATTTTTACACAGTACTTCTATGCAAATTTTTTATCTTGTCCTAAGTTTTAAGATTTTTTTGATTTACAGAAGTATACGTACCATCTGCATCTTTACAGACTATCCTATTTTCACAGATTGTCATTATAGTTTCTTTATGTGCTCATGTTTGAAATCTTGTTGAGCCCCATTGACTTGAGATCCATAGAATTGTGATAGCATACAATGGGTAATGTCTGATTATAATTATACAATAATGTTACAGCAGTACATGATGGGATTTGATGTTATATGTACTAACCCTTCTAGTAAAAAGTTTGGTTAAGTTTTGTGTGGATGAAGTGTTCGAAGATCGAGGAGGTATCGATGTGAGAAGAATGAGGAGAGGCAAGAGTTCAATCTTGGGCACAAGGCACCCCAAGTAAATATTCAAGGAGACTCAAGCATCTAAGCTTGGGGATGCCCCGGAAGGCATCCCATCTTTCTTCTTCGACAATTATCGGTATGCTTTGGTTTTTGTTTTGTTCACATGATAAGTGTAAATTCTTGGAGCATCTTTTGTGTTTATTTTTTCCTTTTCTTTTATGCACCATGCTGGTATGAGATAGTCCTTGGTTGATTTATAGAATTCTCTTTGCACTTCACTTATATCTTTTGAGTATGGCTTTATAGAATGCTTCATGTGCTTCACTTATATCATTTGAAGTTTGGATGCACGTTTCTCTATATATAGAAAACCGTTATTTGTAGAATGCTCATTTGCTTCACTTATATTTATTAGAGTGTGGGCAAGTCTTTTGTAGAAAGAATTAAACTCTCATGCTTCACTTATATCTATTCAGAGAGTCAACAGAAATTGGTCATTCACATGGTTAGTCATTATATCCTACATAAAACTTGTAGATCACTGAATATGATAAGTTTGATTCCTTGCAATAGTTTTGCGATATTGAGATGCTAATATGTGGGAGGTACTAGTGAACGATTGTGGTTTAGTAAGAATATTGGTGTTAAGGTTTGTGATTCCCGAAGCATGCACATATAGTCTCTATTATGCTAAGAAGTTGGAGCATTATTTATTATCGATTGTCTTCCTTATGAGTGGCGGTCGGGGATGAGCGATGGTCTTTTCCTACTTAAGGCCTCCTTTGGTTCATAGGAATTTTGTAGGAATTGTGAAGGATAGGAACTTCATAGCAAATATTCCTTTGAAGCCCTTTGGTTTGTAGGAATGCATCCTATTCCTGTGTAGGATAGGATTCAATCCTTCACATTTCAAAGGAAAAAAACATTAGCCTAGACTCAATGGAAAAATTCCTATCCTATGCATCAAATGACATGTCTTTCTCTATAGGAATTGAGATGCATGCCATCTCACTTCCTATGATTTTCCTATTCCTATACTATTCTTATCCTATGAACCAAAGGAGGCCTAATCTATCCCCCTCGGGGCATATGCGTAGTAGTACTTTGCTTTGAGGGCTAATAAAATTTCACAATAAGGATGTGAGTTCTTTATGAGTAATGTGAGTCCATGGATTATACGCACTCTCACCTTTCCGCAATTTGCTAGCCTCTTCGGTACCGTGCATTGCCCTTTCTCACCTCGAGAGTTGGTGCAAACTTCGCTGGTGCATCCAAACCCCATGATATGATAAGCTCTATCACACATAAGCCTCCTTATATCTTCCTCAAAACAGTCACCATACCTACCTATTATGGAATTTCCATAGCCATTCCGAGATATATTGTGCAACTTTCACCGTTCCATTTATGACAAACATCTTCATTATCATATTGCTTTGCATGATCATATAGCTGACATAGTATTTGTGGCTCAGCCGCCGTTCATCATTTTTTATAGGGATAATTGGTTTTATACCCTTAGTTGTGTCCCCCTCGTCTGGATTGCCCCTAGTTTCTGAAAACACGTGGTCTTGCCCGACCCACTTTGGTGTCTTGTACTTCTGCCCTTTGACTGTTTGACCGTCACTTTGAAAACTTCATAACTAATTCATACTAAATCAGAAATATGCAAGTAAGATACCAAAATGTTCGAAAAAACATCACCTGTATGTCAATGTCACTTGCATTCATGACAAAAGTGTTGGTAAGTGCCCATCCAAGTTTTAGCTCTTATCATACCATCATGAATAGTAAAATCAAAAAAAATCAAAAAATTCAAAAATAAAGTTGGTGGCAAAGAATGACAAATGTTTTAAGTGCTTGCCAAGTTTCATCGGGGAATGACATTCATGGAAGTCGTGGCAAAAAAAACAATCAACACTCGAAAATAGATTATTATTTTTTTGCCACGACTTCCACGAATGTCATTCCCTGATGAAACTTGGCAAGCACTTAGAATATTTGTCATTCTTTGCCACCAACTTTATTTTTGAATTTTTTAACTTTTTTAGATTTTACTGTTCATGGTGGTATGATAAGAGCTAAAACTCGGATGGGCACTTACCAACACTTTTGTCATGAATGCAAGTGACATTGACATACAGGTGATGTTTTTCCGAACATTTTGGTATCTTATTTGCATTTTTCTGATTTAGTATGAATTAGTTATGAAGTTTTCAAAGTGACGGTCAAACGGTCAAAGGGCAAAAGCACAAGACGCCAAAGTGGGTCGGGCAAGACCACGTGTTTTCAGAAACTAGGGGCAATCCTGACGAGGGGGACACAACTAAGGGTATAAAACCAATTATCCCTTTTTTATACATGTTACGCTAGATCATTGCATATCTTGGTACACTGCCAGAGACATTCATATAGAGTCATATGTTTCAGTTTTATCGAGTTGTAAGTAAATAGAAGTGTGATGGTCATCATTATTAGAGCATTGTCCCAGTGAGTAAATAAAAAAAGAGGCCAAAAAGAGCCCAACAAAAAAAATAAAAAAAGAGAGGCCAAAAAGAGCCAACAAAAAAAGAAAACAAAAAAAATGAAAAAGAGATAAGGGACAATATTACTATCCTTTTCCGCACTTGTCCTTCAAAGTAGCACCATGTTTTTATATAGAGAGTCTCCTACATTGTCACTTTCATATACTAGTGCAAACTTTTCATTATAGAACTTGGCTTGTATATTCTGATGATGGGCTTCCTCAAATGCTCGTGGTCTTCATGAGCAAGCAAATTGGATGCACACCCACTTAGTTTTCAGTTTGAGCTTTCATACACTTATAGCTCTTAGTGCATCCGTTGCATGGCAATCCCTACTCCTCGCATTGACATCAATTGATGGGCATCTCCATAGCCCATTGATTAGCCGCGTTGATGTGGGACTATCTTCCTTTTTTGACTTCCCCTTATTAATCTCTATCACCGTATTCTACTCCACCCATAGTGCTATGTCCATGGCTTACGCTCATGTATTACGTGGGGGTTGAAATGGCTGAAACGCATTAAAAAGTATGGACCAATTGCTCAGCTTGTCATCGGGGTTGTACATGATAAATACTTTGTGTTAAGAAGATGGAGCATGACAAGACTATATGATTTTGTACGGATAGCGTTCTCTAGCATTTTATTTTCAAAGGCATGATTGTTTGTTAGTATGCTTGAGTATTGATGTCTTTATGTCAAATTATAGACTATTGCTTTGAATCACTCGTATCTTAATATTCATATCATAATTAGATTACATGATCAAGATTATGCTAGGTAGCATTCCACATCAAAAATTATCTTTTTATCATTTACCTACTCGACGACGAGTAGTAATTAAGATTGGGGATGCTAATACGTCTCCATCGTATCTATAATTTTTTATTGTTTCATGCCAATATTCTACAACTTTCACATACTTTTGGCAATATTTTATATTATTTTTGGTACTAACATATGTTTGTTGCATGTTTTTTTCACAGAATATCAATATCAAACAAAGTCCAAACATTATAAAAATTTATGGAGATTTATTTTGGAATATATGTGATTTTTGAGAAAAAGAATCAATGCGAGACGATGCTCGAGGGGCCCACAAGCTCAGATGGTGCGCCCCCTACCCTGGGCGCGCCGAGCAGGCTTGTGGGGCCCCTGTAAGTCGATTGGAGGTGTCCTTCGGCCGCAAGAAATATAATATCCGGATAAAAATCCCCTCAAAATTTCCGCCCAATCGGAGTTATGGATCTCCGAGAATTTAAGAAACGATTTTCGGCCAGAAAACAGGAACACGAAGCAGAAGAGAACAGAGAGAGAGATCCAATTTCGGAGGGGTTCCTGCCCTCCGGGAGCCATGATGGCCATGGACCAGAGGGGAAACTCTCCTCCCATCTAGGGGGAAGGCCAAGGAAGAATAAGGAGGGGGTCTCTCTCCCCCTCTCTTCTGGTGGTGCCGAAGCGCCGCTAGGGGAACCATCGTGACGGCGATCTACACCAACAACTTCGCCACCATTAACACCAACTCTCTTTCCCCCTCTATGCAGCGGTTAACACCTCTTCTCCCTGCTGTAATATCTACTTGAACATGGTTCTTTATGCTATATATTATTACCCAATGATGTATGATCGTCCTATGATGTTTGAGTAGATTCTTTTTGTGCTACGGGTTAATTGTGGTATGGTGTGATTGATATGAGTTTTATGTTGATATGGTGTTGCCCTGTGGTGCCCTCCATGTCAAGCAAGCGTGTGGGATTACCGCTGTAGGGTTTTGCAATACGTTCATAATTCGCTTATAGTGGGTGGCGAGAGTGACGGAAACGTATACCCGAGTAAGGGGGTTGTTGCATATGGGAGTTAAGAGGACTTATTACTTAATTATATGGTTGGGTTTTACCTTAATGACCTTTAGTGTTGCGGATGCATGCTAAAGTTTCAATCATAAGTGCATATGATCCAAGTACAAAAAGTGTGTTAGCTTATGCCTCTCCCTCATTGCATATGATAAGTATCTATCATGTTATATTCAATTACCTATGGACAATCTTTCTCTTTGTGTTACAAAAAACTCTCTACTAAACAACTAACTTTTATTATCTCACAAAGTACTCCTAGTTTTATTCTTGCAAAGTAGTTCTAGCATTACACCTACAAAGTACTTCTAGTGTCATACTTGTTCTAGGTAAAGCAAACGTTAAGTGTGCGTAGAGTTGTATCGATGGTCGTTATAACTTGAAGAGAATATAAATTCTACCTTTAGCTCCACGTTGGGTTCAACACTCTTACTTACCGAGAAAGGCCACAATTGATCCCCTGTACTTGTTGGTTATCTCTAGACAGATACTAGAAACATCTACGCAGATCACTAGTACGACTAAAACAGTAATGAACAGGAGAGGGATAAACGAGTTATACCCTCCGGTTGGCCAGTTGGTCGTAGCAGCAGCAGTGGCGACGGCCTCCTCGACCGCCTTCTGTTTAGCGGCGGCTCTCTCGGCGTCGAAAGACATGTTGATGGTGCAGCGGACGTGCATGAAGTAGAGAAAGTAGACGAACGTCAACGAGCAGTCGCGTAGAGACACTCCCCAAAAACCTAATCGTCCCTCTCCCTTACAGGATCCGGAGAGGCGGGGTTTCGGAGGCCTGCTCTCCCGTCGACCGTGTACGCAGTGAACGGGGTGGGATCACCGACGGTAGCAGCAACAATGAAATGGCAGTGGGCGTGGAGGTGGATGCGATCTGTTTCGCGTAACGGCTAGGATTGGCATTCGCCTCACATATATAGGCACGACCACGTGGAGAGACATGGGCTGGACCCACGTCCGAGTCGGTGATAGCCCACGATCCGACGTTTCAGATCATGGCCCGGCTGTCAAAAACTCTTCGTTCCTGACCGGCAAAAATAAGCGCATAGGTGTGAGCTCGGCTCGGCTCATTCCGCGCGCGGCGAAGCGGGCGGAGGAGGAGTGCACGGGAACCACTTCTCTTCTCAAGCTCCAATAACATGTGGAAGAGAATCCCTTATAAGAAGGTCCAATTCCTCTCCATCTAGCAATGTGAGACTAAACTTTCGACCACACCTAATGCCATATAACCCACATGGGCCCTTAGAGATTTTCTAAAATTGTTAGATGGGCCCAAGGCCCCTCCTCATATTTCAACAATGGAGTTTTTTATGTGTGCGTGTGTGTGTATGAAATCCGTCGTGTTTGCACGAATTTCTTCCGGTTGGTTCATAAAGTAGTTTAAATGTATGCGGGCAGCGTTGGATGGTGGCCTCCCGCATCCGCCTTCATAAAGTAGTTGAAATATGTGCGGGCAGCGTTGGATGGTGGCCTCCCGCATCCGTGTCCGCGGGCGGATGCGGGAGGAAATTTGCGGGTCGCCGTGGGAGATGGCCTTAGGGCATGGACAATGTGTAGCCTCAGGGTGATGCCTCGCATGCCATGTATGATCGGATGTAGGAAAAGTAGGTTCGGATGAGGAAGCGGGATCCTCTGCAGAAGGCGGGTGCTTGGAGAGAAAAACTGTGGTCCGATGTAAAGAGCTGAAAAGGTTGAAGTGGAGAGTAGAAATGCATATGTAGTACTCCCTCCTTTTCGGTTTATAGGATTTATCTCAACTTTTTTGTTTTACCAATTTAAAGGGTTCATCTCCATCTCCTATTGAGACTCTGAGGCGTATTAAATATTTGCATGAAAGAATTAAAAAGGAACTCAGCAATGCATGTAATGTTTCTACTCATCTACTACCTTCTTTCCAGTTTATAAAGCTTATCTCAAAATTTCTGTTTTTCCGTTTTATAAGTCTCATTTCTATTCCTTCACATCACATGCTCAGATTTCAAGGTGCTTTAAATTGTTGCATGCGAGGTTTAAGAGAAAACTCACCAATGCATGTAAAAGTTGGTGGTTATTTATTGGTCGCACATGCATGCTTTGCAATCAATGCATTGATAAACATAATTTTTTGAGGTAAACGAGTATATTAATTGTGTACTTTTACAAACTACAAAAAATATTCCACCACTTATCATCTATCTTGGTTGGTGAGATTTTCGATTTGAGCCATATAAACCGGAAGGGAGGGAGTAGCCAAGCATGCATGCACTGCAATTAATCCAAATTAATGCATCAGTTTAATTTGGGTAGTTTTTTAAAGTACGAGATACATTTCTCCACTCATCATCTACCTTGGTTGATGAGATTTCAGATTTGAGCCTTATAAATCGGAAAGGATAGAATAGTCTTTATTTTTTATTCCTTGATGACACCCATTAGTGATAGTTTGCATTAGAGGAAAAAAATCAATGTAGGTGCTTTGAACTATTTTTTCGCATGAGGCGTGCTACCATAGTTCATGCCTTAGTTTAGTGCGTATGATTAGGATAATTTATGTGCGAGGCCCATGTGATTTATGTGCGAGGCCCCTGTGATAACGACGCGATTAGGGAGGGCGCATCAGCAAGCAGAGCTGCTAGCTGAAGCAGAAGAAACATGGACTGAACCACATACAGGTCCGCCGTGCGTACGTCGCCACGTCGGCCCGATTACGACGTGCTTATACATTGCTGATAGGCTTGACGTTTTTTCTAACAACAACAAGTTGCCGCGTGTGAAGGAGGAGTCCTTTTGTGTGTGCGTGCGTGTGTGTGTGTGGACGCACGTCGTGGTCACGCCAGGACCGACCCACAGTACGTACTCTCCAAGGACAGTCCAGTTGCACGGACGGACCATACATATATCTATGCCATGGCACCTACGTGCGGGATAGGATATACTAGAATTCATATAAGTAGATTATATGATACAATCACCAGAAGGCCACAACGTCCTTGCGTTTGAAATTCTCGCTGCCAAGATTGCATGTGGGTAGTTTTCGCTTTCAGCTTTGACCTATGGACGAGTCGCCCTCACGCCCTCGTCCCATCCTGCTGTCGTTTTTCACTCGCGATAGATACCGCATCGGAGAGAGAGAGAGACCACAAACTGATCTTCTCATCTTGTTTCTGCAAACTGGTCAGTTCCCCAAGTGACCAAGTGGTGCAAAATAGCGATGCCAAGACCGGCGCGGCACGCAATGTGCCACAAAGATATCGAAAAATAGCGATGTTTGCAGGATCGCACTCTCTCCTCTCTCTCCTCGGAATACATCGGAGTGGTACGGTGGTTCGATGGAATCTGGATATGCCAATTTAGCTACGTAGTTAGCAAACACACGAAGTCGTTCGATCTCTTTTGGGTGCTCTTGCTCTGCACAAGAATATGTTGTATTATAGTACTCTCTCCGTCCCAAAATAAGTGTCTTAACCTCCGTCCCAAAATAAGTGTCTTAACTTTATACTAAGTTTAATGTAAAGTTGTACTAAGGTTAAGACACTTATTTTGGGACGGAGAGAGTATGTTATATACTTATATGGCTGTTGTGTGTGTGTGCAGCTCGTGCCTGTCATCTTCATTCATTCCATGCTCTTAGCTCTTAGTTTTGGGTCCACGGAGGCAAAGTTTTCTCGGCATGGGATCTCATGCTTAATTTGGGCAGGTTATACTAGCTAGCTAGTACGATCTGCTTGCTCTAGCACTAGAATTAGCAGCTACGTGCCTCCTGCATGCCTTGTGTGTTTCGGTATATAAGTTAGAAAAAATACGTGAATGAATACTGATGGACTACATGGCGGGGAAGAGAGAATGGAGCGACTACCAGCTCCCCCTCGCATGCAAATTAATGGTCCACACACTCGACTCTCCATTAATTCTCTGCATTAGTCAGTTCTCCGTCGCTGCCAGGCTTGACAACAACGACGCGCGTACGGTCGACACTGCCATCCTTGTCCGGCCAAAGCTGCATGTATACATTATTACTGATGATTACTACTCCTATGACATGCATGGTAGAATCATCGATCCTCCGAGATGCCCCGGTCACTTTCTACTTGATTAATTAACTAGACCCCCGCTAGATTCTACGATGAGTGTTTAATTTGGCGCATGCATCATGTAAATCATACTACCACTGTTAGTTCGATCCGTTGTCCGGAGATAATCGGGTACGTATGTGTACCACGATGTTTGGAGGAAGAGGAATCTTTTGTGTTCCCTCTCGACCATCCCTGCATGCATGCCTTTTAACGCGTCCTCCGCCACTGTGTGGTGTACGCGTGTACCTCCATCCGCCTCAGGCTGCAGCTGTGCAGGGACAGAGAGGAGGGGTTCGAATTCGACGGAGGTCCGTACGGGAGTAGGTCACGTGTGATCTCGCCGTCAGCCAGCAGTAATCTGCCCGCGCGTCCACGTTGCGCCACGTCCGCCTGATTAAGACGTACTACTCCTACAAACAATCCTTTTGTCTCGTACATATAGGTTCACCGATCTGCTGCAGCTGGGAAACTAAAACACTGCTCGCTCGCAGTCGTTGTACTGACGCTGTTGTTCTAGTCCGCTGGTTGGACACAGTTACGGTTTAGGTGACCAGTGTCCGCTGGTTGGACACAGTTACGGTTTAGGTGACCAGTGAAGCTGTTGTGCTTGCCTCGTTGCTTCAGTCTTCAAAAGTATTGTTGGCGTTGCAAGGGAAAACTGTGCAGCAGAGAACAACAATGGACGAGCAGCACACCGCACTGGAGTATTTAACCAAAAACTACCACAATTGACGGAAACGTGACGAAAAACTACCACTTTACGATTTTGTGCGGAAAACTACCACTTTTCTCCTAATCCGTGGCAAAAAACTACCAACTCGCCAAACCGCTCGCTTCGTCCGCGCTAAGCACCAAACTGACCGGCCGGTCCCACGAATCAGTTGCCACCGTGGCCAACGGACGCCCGCCGTGCGTTAACGGCCGTTAACGCCGCGTCTGCGGTCGGAAACGGCGGCTATCGGTCGTCCAATAAGTGAGAGCGAGCTCAGCCACTCACTCATCCTCTTCCTCCACGCTCGCTCAGTCTTTCCTCCTCATCCTCTCCCTCTCCCAGGTGCTCTGAGCATATCGTCGTCGCCGCCGCCGCCATTGCTGCCGGTAGAACTTGAGGATGCCATCCTGGAATGACGAGGAGAGCTCGGACGAGGACATCTGCATGGTTTCAATGGATCCTCAGCTCTTTGTAAGTGCATAATGATGGAACAGAGTTAGGGTTAGGGTTAGTTCATCCAAATTGAAGATTCCAAGTTACTTTTGGTTTGATTCGAAGTTTCTTTTGCAGGAAACCCCTGACAGTGTGGTGGATCCATCTTTCTGTGGTTCTTTCACTGAATCTGAGCCGACGTGCATGATGCATCATCAGAGGCCGAAGAAGATGGTAGCTTTTGAAGGTGCTTTGACTGGGAGGCGATATCTCGGTTGTCCTGTGCAGCAGGTATGAAATCTTGAACGCTTACTTGTTTTGCTGGTGGAGATGTGTGGTGTGTGATGTGTTTTGCTGCTGGAGATGTGTGGTGCAACAGGTATTAAGTTGTGCAGAGATGTGTGCTGTGTTTTGAACTGAAATTGAAAAGTGCCATACATATGGAAGCATATATGTGAAAGTAGATCTTGAGTTAACTGAATTCAATAAATGACTGAACCTGAGAACACCTGTTAAATGTGAACTGTGAACTGTGAACTGAATATATCTGTTAGCTGTTAACTGAATATAGCTGTTAACTGAAAAGAACAGAGTTAACTGAATTTATCTCTGCTGCTAAATAAGGTGTTGTGTGCTTAGTTTCGAAGAATTATGTTAGCTGAATTCAGAGAGCATTGATGTAAACATAGGGTTTCACTTAACTGAATTGAGTTTATGACTTGAGTTATCTGTACTAAGTTTGTTA
Organism: Thinopyrum elongatum; assembly: GCA_011799875.1. NCBI lineage: Eukaryota > Viridiplantae > Streptophyta > Magnoliopsida > Poales > Poaceae > Thinopyrum > Thinopyrum elongatum. The sequence continues at coordinate 528,384,742 of CM022303.1, read as the reverse complement.
CTAGGTGCTTTGTGCTTAATTATAAATAATTGCTTCTGTAGGATGTAGGTGTCAACTGTGGGGTTGTGGAGTGGGTAGATGGTCCTTGGCCAGAGATTCTACAAAGGTGCCTAGAAAGGATTTGGGACATGTACCATGAGCAGAACTTGGGTAGGGTGAAGGACAAACAAGCCCATGAGAAAGAGGTGGGCAAGCTAAAGAAGGAAATTGTTTTCCTGTCAAACAACTACAGCCAGTTGGTGGAAGATGTATCCAAGCTTTTTGACTATCAAGATGGCAAGATGTCTCATGACATGGACTATACCAGTCAGGCAATCAATGAACTAAATGAAAAGAAGAAACAACTTGAGGATCAGGCAAAGATTGAGATAAGTATGGAAAAGCTGAAGCTTGCCAAGGAGCAAAGGTGCATTCTTCAAAGCCAAGCAGATATCATTCAGAACGTGAGGAAGGCCAAGAAGGAAATGGAGGGGGACAGGGACCTACTTAAGCAAGAGAAGAAGAAGCTGGAGTATCTGATTGCTGATCTGCTCAATGCTGGGCATGCCAGCAAAGATAAGCTGGAGAGGATCAAGGCAATAATGAATGAGTGAAGTGCTTGCTGTGTTGGTTAAGTAATGGCCTATATATATAGCTGGCCTTGGAATGTCATGCATGTTAGGTGTATATTTTGGGAAAGTTTCATGTGGTTTCAGAACCTGAATCAAGATGGTATGAGCCAGCTACTGTTATGGTTTAAGAACTAGATGGTTTTATCTATGATGTAATGACTTTTATGTTAAGACCTACTATGCTAAGTGAGTACTCATGCTAAGTTAAGTAAGTAAGAATGTTTTATCTATGATGAGGCTGCTTTACTCTGCATATATTATGTGTAGCCAATATCTGCATATATATCTAGCTAGCTGACAGTAGTGACATACTTGGAAATGATAACATAGATAGTCAGTGTTGCCCATATCCAACTTAGATAGTCTGACATAGATAGTGAACTGAGAACATGGTAGTGGCATACATAGATAGCAAGTAGATAGTCTGGCATAGAACTGAACATAGTGCTGGCATACATAGATAGTAGTGGCATAGATAGTCTGACATAGTGCTGGCATACATAGATAGCAAGTAGATTACCAAACTAACTGAACTGACATAGAACAGCCCTAGGAGTCCCATAGTGCTGACCAAACTGAACATTTTAACTTACTGAACTAAGATAAGACTGACGAAACTGAACATTTCTTGGACTGACGAAACTGAAGACAGCATCTCAGTCCTCCTTCTTCAGCATCTTCAGGCGTTGGGAGCTCCGCACCGCAGTCTTCTTCACCGCCGCCCTCTTCTTGCCCGGCGCCGGGGCGACCACATCTTCCTCCTCAACCTCTTCCTTCACGACGACGACCTCTGGGAGATCTGCGACCTCCGGCAGCTTATCCACGTCAATTGGGAGGTTCTTGTCCCCCTCCACGGCGTCGAGGACGGGCGCCCGCAGCTGCACATCCGGCTCGTCGTCGAAGAGTACGACGAGCTCCTCCACCTCGTCGTCAGAGGACTCATCGTCAGAGTCGTCAGATGAGTCCACCTCGGAGTCGTCGTCTGGCCCGAGGACCCACGGATTGCGCCTCTCCCAGTAGGCGTTGTTGATGGGGGATGGGAGAGCTAGGACGGCGTCGGTGACGTGCTCCGCCCTGGACGCAACGCGCGCAGGATCGTCGCCTGCCGGCGGCGTGGTGGATGAGCGGTACATCCACCAATGGGCGCGCTACCTGGGGTCGGGGGAGCGCTGCACCTCGCGCATCGCCCACAGAAGAATGGTCACCGGCGGGACGGTGAAGCCGCGAGGGAAGCAACGCTGCTTTTCAGCAGCCGTCATGACCTTCACGAGGCCGCGGGCGTGATTCCTCATCATCTCCACGCTGGGGAACCAGCGCGCGATCTCCCTGTACTGCGCGCGCAGCTCCTGGTTGTTGCCGGCGAGCTCCTCGACGGCCCTTTGCCAGCCTAGGCTCCCGTCCATGGCGACGGCGGAGGGGTGGTTGTCGGCGTGGATTTCGACAGGAGAGAGGGGGGAGTGTAGTGGGTGGTGCGAGCGGCGAGTGGGCGAGTGAGAGAGCGGCGAGTGGACACGTATTAATGCCCTGGGAATCCGAAACGACTAGCGGTACGAAACGGACGCTCACGACGCAGCCGGCGCAACGCACGCTTAACACAGTACGTGCCCACCAACCAACATAACTAGGATGGCCGGTGCTAGTCAAACAAATCACTAGCACTAGCCCACTGGTATTGAACGCATGGTTACACACCCTGGTCCTGGGTTCGAGCCCCAGGCCAAACAATTTTTTTATTATTTTTTATTAAAAAAAATTCTAGTTTTTTCTGAGCTGTAGATATGCCAAGTAGCAAAAACAAATATAAAAAATTTCTGAACTGTAGAAATGCCAAGTAGCAAAAACAAATTAAAACAAATATAAACATGCACTTGCCACTATCACAAATTCAGTACCATATATTCAACATTCAAGTTCACAAGTCTGAATTTAACCATTCAAGTACCAGAACACAAACTTAGTAGCATACAATCAACATTCAAGTAGCACAACAGAAGCTTAGTAGCATACACTCAACATTGAAGTAGCAGAACAGAGTTTCAATGATTTCCACTTGCACTGAAATAGGCTGCAAACTTGCTAGTAGGTTTCCTCTTCCTCTTGCCTGTTAATATCCCAGGTTCTCCAGTGGATGTTCTGGGTGCATTGAATCCTCTTGGAGCTCTTGTTGATCCTGATCCTCTTGGAGGTGCTGGTGAAGACTTGGCTGGTCCTGCTGAAACTGTTGATGCTGAACCTCTCTTAGCTGCTGCTGTTTTTCTGTTCCTCGTTGCTTTAGGAGGTAGAGCAGATGAGGCTGGGATGTGTGAACTTTGGTGTTGATGTGGTGGTTGTGGAGGTACATGTGTAGCACTAGATGAACCCCTGAAAATTTCTCTATTCTCCTGCATGACAAAATTAAAACAGTTAGTAATTCTAGATGAAATATCTATGGCCTTGTAGAGATATCTATGGATTTTCAAATGACCTGATGTAAGTTCTTTCTCATCTCAAGACTTGGTTTCAAAGCTTTCCCACAGTTTGTATATCTATGGCCTTGTAGACCACAATTGCTGCATGTAATTGTTCTCATCCTGCTTATGTCCTTTGGTGCAGGCACCTCAAACTGGCCCTTCCTCCTAGCTGTCTGTTTCTTGCCTGGTTTTTCTTTGAACACTGGTGGCTTAATATCCTGAGTATGTGTGTCAGGCCAGAATTCAGGACCAGGGACAGGGTACACAATGTCTTTGTATGCTTCAATATATAGTGGTTTTTTGAAAAATTCATGCACATAGTCCTCTGGGTGCATGTGAAGCTTGCTCATTGCTGCTATTGCAGGACTGCATGTCACACCTGTCATGTCCCACCTCCTGCAGTCACATGATTTAGTAGCTATGTTCACACAGTACTGATTTTCACCACTTGACACTTGCCAAATGTCAGGACCAGCCCTATGTGCCTCACAAAATTTGGCATACTTCTTATTCTCCTCCAGTTTCTCTGAATAGTTGGGTGTGATCATCCACCTGCTGGTCTCTGTCTTTTCCCTAGTCTTCTGCCTTTTGATCATCTGCTTAGTCCTAATTCCTTCAAACATTGTCCTAATTGGTTTGGCCCTAACATCAAGGATCATTTTGTTGAAAACCTCACTAAGGTTGTTCACAACAAGATCAGTTTTGCAATTATAATCCATTGCAGACCTACACCAAGTCTCCTTTGGAATTTTCTTAAGCCACTTCCAGGCATCCTCACACTCTGCTTTCAGCTCTGCCATTGCTAATTCATGGCCATGTTTGGTGAATGAGTAGCTAGCCTGATCTACTAGCTTCTTTAGTTCTGCTCCTCTGAAACCAGCTGACTGAAAATTTGCATATATGTGCCTGAGGCAGTATCTCTGAGGGGAATCAGGGAACACCTCATTTATAGCCTTAAGAAGACCCTGTTTATAAATTAATAACTATGGTCATGAACAAAAAGAAATTAAGCCAGTAATATCAATATTTCTGAAGTACTGGCAAAGATAGGGTGCATACCTTTTGCCTGTCAGAAATAATGGTGTAGGTTCCAAATTTGCTTCCACTTCCAATGCAACGTCTTAGCTGGGTTAGGAACCATGTCCAACTATCAGAATCTTCCTTATCAACCACACCAAAGGCTATGGGGTAGATGTTGTTGTTGCCATCTCTTCCTGTGGCTGCAAGAATTTGCTGTCCAGTGGTTAGCTTGATGAAGCAACCATCAAGCCCTGCATCCATACCCAAATTAGCTACCATAATTTTCTCAACAAGATATTTTGAAGAAAATGCAGTTGTACATTTACCTATAAAGGGCCTGCAACCATTAAGAAATCCTTCCTTTGATGCATGCAAGCGGTAGAACATGTACTTAAATCTAGGAGTTGGTGCAGGGTTTTCTGGGTCCTCAAATGTTGTAACTATACACCTGCTACCAGGGTTTGTATCAATAACTGCTTGTAGGTAGTCCCTCAGTCTATAGTACTGCTCCTTCTGGTCACCTTGCACAACCTTAAGAGCCTTCCTCCTTGCCCTATAGGCCACACTCTTTGATACATCAACAGAAAAATTGACTTTGCTGTTTTTAATAAGTGCATCCACAGGAGCTCTAGGATCTGCTCTAAGAGAAGGCTCAACTGCTTTGGAAAGCCACTTAGTAGTAACCTTTGTGTTCTCTGCTGATGCTGGACAAGTGTGCTCCATGTTACACTTCTTAATGCAAAAAGTTCTTTCATGAGCTATCCTGGAGGCACACATGTAAAATTCACATCCATGCTCTCTCTGTGAACACCAAACAATAATTCTTGTTGGGGAGTTCCTGTGGTAGTGAAAAGACCTCAAAGTCCTTATATGAAAATCCCTTAATGCTTCTCTAAACTGGTAAACACTGTCAAAACACAAGCTCTTGCACAACAGTAAATGTGAATTGGGAATTGAGGGGTCAAAATATACCCTATCCTTCATCTTTTCCTTATTACTCTTTGGCTTCTTCAGGAGGTATGGTAGTTCAACTTCATCTTCTTCTTCCTCATCACTTATGCCTACTTCACCAGCAAAACAAAAATCATCTGCTTCAGGAAACCAATCTTCAAAGCGTTTTTTTCTCTACCTCATTGTGACATCTGCTAGTTGGACCAGGATTCATCACGTGTTTCACAATAGCAGTAGTTTCCAATGCTCTATCCTCTTCAGAGGCACACTCTATTTCCATTTGAACAGCTTCAGCACTCCCATCTGAATGAACTGAATCATCAGAACAAAATTCAGACACTTCAGTGTCTCCTTCAAAGTGGTTCAAATCTGCCTCTCTTTGAATCCTGCTCCTCTCAAGCTGAGCCTTTCTATCATTTATCTGATTCTGAAGCTCAGATTGCTCCACTATCTTTTTCACACAGCAGCTCTCTTGAGTGTTCATGTAATTCTCATTAGCCTGTGTACTACTTGCAGGTTCAACATCTCTCACAACCCTTATGTTCACAACCTTGACATGATGATAAAACTCCAACATTTCATGAACACTAGCTTCATTACCTAAATACTTTACTCTTTCAGATCCAATTTCCTCCTCCTTCACATAATACATGTAATCACTCTCCCCATACCCTTCACTAGCAATGAGTGATTGTAGAGTAAGAAAGAAATATCTGTCTCATATATACCCCTTTTCACAGGGTTTCTTCCTTCGAAATGAAACCATATGTCCCACTTTTGTCAGCCAAACGTCACAAATAAGTACTCATGAATTGAATTGAAATTGACAGAATACAAGTGCAATACAGTTTACTACACATGTTCAACAAACAGAAACAAACACATCTTACTAATTTGCCAGATTGAAGAAAACATGTTCATTTAAGCAAGAGATATTTCCATACCTGCACCCATAGAACATCCAGGCGCCGGCGATGACTGGGCAAGCGCGTGCCTCCGGCTGCTGCGAGCCTGCCTGCGTCGAGAAACTGGTGCTCCCCAACCAGTTATCGACTGAGCCACACGTCCAAACTTGTGCCGCCGCCGTCGCCACCACCCATATCGCCGCCGCCCCCCTCCGGAATCACCGATGACATGGCGGCCGCCACCTAGGTCAGAGAGAGGGAGAAGAGGGAGAGAGTGAAGCGAGAGGGGAACGGATCAGATCTTGACCCGCACCCGACCGACAGCCGCCGTTCCGACCGCAGACGCGGCGTTAACGGCCGTTAACGCGCGGCGGGCGTCCGTTGGCCACGGTGGCAACTGATTCGTGGGACCGGCCGGTCAGTTTGGTGCTTAGCGCGGGCGAAGCGAGCGGTTTGGCGAGTTGGTAGTTTTTTGCCACGGATTAGGAGAAAAGTGATAGTTTTCCGCACAAAATCGTAAAGTGGTAGTTTTTCGTCACGTTTCCGTCAATTGTGGTAGTTTTTGGTTAAATACTCCACCGCACTGCTTATTCGTCCTTGCGTGAGCGCGTTGATGATGAAATCAGCCGCCGGCCATCGCCGTCTAGGCCCCGGGGGGGGGGGGGGGGGGGGGGGCAACTTGGAGGAATGGGAAAGGAATGATCTCTTGCTTGCTGTTACCGGCGGTTTTCCCTTTCATCATCACATCTCTCTTTCTAGCATGGGCTGAAAGCCACATTCTTAAGTGCCATCTCCTTGTCATGACACCGAAATCAACCAATGGAACAGTGTCATTGTAGAGACAAGTACAAGTCTGTAACTGGTATCACAAATAATTCCCTCGCCTACACGTGCATGTCGCTGACCTGTTGTTCAACATCAAGCTGCAAAAAACGATTAATTCCGATAGGTGTCAGCTACAGCGCCGCTTCACGATTTGATAGAGGCCACCGCTGCAATTGGCAATGGCAGCGATTTTTCTTCCCTCAGGGAACTGCAGCGGGACGGCGAGATACAGCACGGTAAATTTGCAGCTTCAAGTGGTGCACATGGTCGATGATGCCGCGCCGTGTAGCATACGGGGCTGACCTCCTCCACTTTATCGACACGACGGAACTTCAGAGAGAAAATAGAGGTTCGGAAGCTTCCGGGTGATGCCACGGAAAGGAAGATGGAGCACGTGACAGAACCAACAGAGGCTCAAAAAAAATGCTGAGACCACATTCTTCTCAAGGAGCGGTGCATTTTTTGACATTGCATGTACTTAAAATGTTACTTCCTCCTTCCGTTTGAGCGTCAAGTATGGGACGGAGGGAGTATCAAGCTGAACATTACGACCAGCTGCAGCTCTGCTTTGATACCAGACGACAAGGGATAGGGGCTTGGGAAAACGTTTGAACACTATATTTCTCGAACAAACCATCCGATCGCCTTCATTACAAAAGATTTTTACATGTATTCTCTCTACAAGAGCTATGGTGACAACAACCAACAACATCACAAAAAGAAGAAGAATGATCATTAACCACAAGACAGAAAGAGCAGGGGTGGGGGGCAACAACAAAATCAGGGGAGGGAGCCATATAATGAGCAGCGGTAAAATTATAACCAGATACAATTTTTTTCGCATGGTTTACTTAATGCCGTCTTGTGTTTGCCCCCCGTATTGTAACACCATGTAAAAATTTGGTAAACCCAAGAAAGTTTAGCTTGCCGTCTGTTTTCCTGATCCAATCTTGCACGATGGAATAATGGGTCGGAGCAAGATTTAGTTCCTGCATACAAATGGAGAGGCCAGGTTAGCTATTCGTGTGGCAAGACAACCTAAAGGCTATCCTATGCTCCCAAGCCCGACTGACACTAATGCTGTTAAAATTACTGTCAATCTGCATACCTGTGCCAACTCCTCGACTGATATGACTCGGTTGCCCTCCTGTTCAAAGTGCTGAAAAGCTGTTCCAGCAATCTCCTCCCATCTGTCCAGGGCCTCAAGCTGGTAAGGGCTTATAGCTGCGGCACAGAATTCTTCGAAATCCATACTCCTGTATGCAAGTGGTTCCAACTGAGAGAAACAAGAACGAGGTCAGCAACTTCGACTACTAATTGCACAATGTTATAACAGGAAAACGAAAACAAAACAAAATAAAATTTGGAAAAGAAGCTCAACCAAAAACAACTACATCAGGTATCATCGCATGGCTTTCAACATTGTATTAAAAAATGGAATTTGTCCAGTAATATGAATGGTCAAACAGATATGTTGACTGGGCGGTTGCATAATTCATGCTATCCAGCAAAACTAATCAAAGTATGCTAGAATTATGGTTAACAGTATTAAAAAGGCAAACTATGTCTACATGTGTAAGATTTCAAAGGGAAACCATTAATTGACACCACCCCAGATAGGATGATCAAAAACTCCCCTTGCTGTCAAACTCCAAAATACAGCACATAACATTTTTTTTGCAATATAATACAGTGCATAACTAGACAAGAAGGTAATGAATTCAAATGCGGTAAAAAACAAATTAACCCTCTATAGAAGCACCAATTATGTTAGTTGGACAACTATGTTCTATGATAATTTGGCATGTCTTAATTCAAAGTTTTCAACACAGGCACCAGATTATTATGATATTAGTAGCAGCGCCAAAGTAACCAAAGAGGAAACCATCCATTGCTTATGGCCAGTAAATAAAGACCCTTACCGCATGCAAAAACTCAAGAATTCTTGATTCCTTCATTGCATCAGTTAGATACCGCGTTAAAGCCTGGATAAGACCATGAAACACTATGATTAAAAGGTTGTAATAAGTATACATGGAGATAATGTATCATGTCATTTCATCAGACGCCAATATAAGTTATCCACATTTCTTCATCCTTATTAAATACATCCACTCATGGTTTTTACAAGCACCAAGAAAGTTTTCTTAGAATTGAACTCTGAATGATAGTTTCTATTACGACATGTAAATAAGTTGCAAAACATCGCACTGAAGTACTCAGATAAAAATCTAGCACCACCATCACTCATGTATCACTAAACCATATTGTTACAGTGATGGTAAACGATTGCAACGTTTGAATTTCAAATGTGTAAATGTCTGACAAAAATAAACACAGTGAGTAATCCGTAAGAGCATCTCACCGTCCGAAAGTTGTCAAGTGACACGACTCCATCTCTAGGTTCAAGTAGATCAAACTGTAGCCTAAGATACAAGAGTTCGTCATCCTTTAAAGCCTTGGATAATGCCTGAGGTAAAGAGCTAACTGTCAGAACTTTCTGATTGTCAATAAGAGCAAATGTTCTGCTTATGGTCCAAGTTACACCACAACTCTGGTACAAACTCGTATAAAAGAGTTACATGGGGAAGACTGGAAGAAAATGTCTAAGCAATACCATGACGAATAAAAGTATCATACAAAACACCCCATAAGAACAAGCATGCAATCCTAAATAGTAAATGGAAGATAAAACTCATTGTATTGGCAAAAGGCTTAGTAAGAATATGTCAAAACAGGAAAGAGATTCGCATTGGCACACTGACGCACATAAGTGGGATCCTGCTTGGACAAAGATGGTCTACCCCACCCATGCACATTTAGCGCATCACTATCAATAAGATCGATAAAACATCAAAAGAACGCTTGGAAACAAACATAATGTCATGGGAGTCAATGGTGTACCTTTAGCGCCAAATGTTTAAGAGGAGTGGCACGAAGGTATTGCTTAATTAATCTGTAGACAAGAATATCCAACGGAATCTGTCTTTGGTCATCCCGCAACCAAGGGTGAGCTGCAGAAAAAGACGGAGTATGTTTGTATTACGGTCTCAGTATCAATACTATACATATGGTTAATTTTTCATAAAATAGTCTACCAAAAATGGCTTCACAAAGAAAACACAAAATGAGTACTGTGACATCACACAACAATATTTAATAAGCAATTCTGACAACTTACTCAATGCCTGGACAGCTGTCATTCTTTTGCGGTAATCCTTGTTAAGAAATCTTTTCACAAAATCCTTAGCTTCAGCTGACACTGAAGGCCATGGTGAATCATCAAGGTTGGGATCAGCTCTCAATACAGATCGGAAGATTCCAGATTCTGTCCGTGCCCAAAATGGCCGACTACCACAGAGCAGAATGTATGTTATGACACCTATACTCCAAATGTCTGCTTCCATACTGTATGATCTGTGTAGAACCTCTGGGGCAACATAATACGCACTTCCAACAATATCATTGAGCCTTTCATCTGCATTATATAACACGAAAGAGTATCTGGTAAACTAAATAAATATGTAGCAGCATTTAGGTGGAAAATAGCACAAAGTTCATTCCAAGCACTGTTTCCTGAAATATATAAGCTAGCACATATCAAAACATGAAAGAGGTTCCCACTGGAACATCAACAGGACAACAGCTATGTCAAGCTATAAGCCTTAGGTGAATTGTATTATCATATGCAGATTGGAGGTAGCGACCACAATATGGCCAATAACCAAATGTTTTTATATAACTCAAAACCATGCACAAGTCGCACGTAAAACATCAGATACAGATAATCATTTTTCATTTTATTGTTAATATTCACGCCAATCATCAAGCTGCAGCATATGACAATGTACCATTTTCTTGACACGATCGTTGAGTTACTATCTTTATTACTCCAAGACACTAAGTCTTAATTTTACTAAATTATCAACATGATCTCTTTTACAGTTAACAGTTTAACTAATTAACAGACAAGTTATGAGATCAAAATGGCAATGCAAACCAATTCCGCGAGTCGAAATACACAGACAAAGGTAAAAAGGACATTATATCTGCGCGATCATACTGTTCGTTTCTGTCGCAGTCAAGATACTTTAACTAAAACATTCCATCAAAATCAAGATACTCATCTTAGAATATAGATAAATATAAGGTGGAAAGGATGTGAACAGATGGAGATGAGAATCTTGTTTATTTATCCTGTGAGATGGTAGAAAGCTGACATAAAAAGTGTAAGCTAAAGAGACCATCCTCTAAATCTATGATGTTCCTTCAAAAGACTTCTGCAATTATTTCACTTTTAGCATATTGTCTTGTGATGTCTGGCTGCCACATAGAAATCACGCAAATGTAACTACAACGTACAATGTGGCGAGTGGGGAAATAAGAATGTTGGTTTTACAAAATAGAGTGTCAGTTCCTGAAGAGAGTTCATCTTAACCCAAGTAAAATTCAGCATTTATGCGCACATTAGCTGGAGGCAGAACCTATGTGACTGCAATGTGATGAATGCCAGTTTTAATCGAAGCATTTTACAAGGAAGCGATTTAAAATTGATGGTAAAGTTGCATATGAGGGTTACTCGCACAGTGAGCTCTGAATAGAGTAGCTTCACTTATTCAAGAACATTAGTTTTCTGGATATGCCATATAACAAGTTGACTGTCAAGTTCCAATGGATGGGATTTTTTGGCTTCATCAGAAACACCAGGTCATAGTTCGTAATATACTAAAAGATGTACTGATGTTTACCATGGTAGGGATGTTGAATCATTCAAGCAAAACGGCCAAAGTAGCACAACAAATCACGCCCAGTGTTTCTTTGCTAAGTTGCTTCATGTGCACTTTCTTTTTACAATAAGCAATTAAGCAGGAAAGAGAGATATCCAATAAAAAGGAAACAAATAGAACAGAAAATGGGATTTGCTTGATCAAGGTGACGATCCCTTTAATAAGCTTGTAGCACATTTTAGTGCGTATAAAGATGAAAATCAGTTTACTATACCTGGTCTGATGAAATCAGAGAGACCAAAATCAATCAACTTCATGGGCGCATTTTCATCTCTTGTTGTGAAAAGGAAGTTCTGTCCAAATGAAAATAACTATGTCATTAGAGGTGGTTTATTATTTTACAGGATTTGGAGGCTATAGACATAATAAATGTCCCTTGGAAGAAAGAACAATAGAGTGCAATGGGATAAGATGGCAGAGAAGGAATCCATAAAATACACAGAAAATAGTTTTTTAAGACTTCAAAGAGTACCTCTGGCTTCAAATCACGATGCACTACTCCCTGAAGATGACAAAAGGCCACTACACTCAAAATCTGTACAACGATCGCTTTAGCATCTTCTTCTGTGTATCTCCCACCTCTTCAATAGTTCAAGTTTGCATCCTTGGTAAGTATTACTAAGAGATATTGCTAGTTTGCAGTGGATGAAGAAATTGCAAAACGTACCTGGCTAATATTCTGTCTAGCAATTCTCCACCCTCACATAATCTGTTAAAAGGGAAACAAGATGAGAAAAATACTGCCTGGCACATGTTACAAAAGATGCCGTAAATAATGCTTATTTATAATGATAGTACATCCAAAGATAGATAAAATAGTTATTAAGTAGAGGCACGAGAAAGTGTTTTTCAGACATGTGAGAAGAATCTGAAATCTCTTATGTATTAGAGGAGGACAAATTATAAGCAATTAAAATGGCATATAGAAAGGACATAAAAACATACTCCATGACAATGTAGACATTGAGGGCATCCTCACATGCATCATAGAATTTGACAAGATTGTTGTGACCTGATAGAGCTTTCAAAATCTTCACTTCCCTACGAACATCTTCGATGGAAATGGCTGTTGTCATCTGTCAAACACAAAAGCAAATTGCTTAATTTATTAAGTAGTGCTATCCAAATGAGGAGCTGACCGAGAAATACTTTTTTCAGTCGCATAGTTGTCTTCTACTATTAAGAATATCTGCGATTATTTCTCCAAAAGTGCTAGTAACTGTACGAGATTTACAGGCGGCATTTTCGAAAGGCTACATGCATCATTGCATATAGTCATAAAACGAGAGGGAATAAATCAACCATCAGTACAGTCAGATTTATTTCCAAATTGTGCTACTTACTGCCCTCAGCATTTGCTGTCTTCAAATTTGCATACAATATTTGATTGTATAATAAAACTGTCATTTCTCAAAAAGACCTTTATAATTATTTTTAGAAACCGAACAAAGCATGGATCAAATGTTAGAGATGGAACACCAGAGCTCACATCATGAACTATGCTACAGTTTAATTCATTGTTATTTCACACAATTATTTGATGTGAAATTACAAGAGTATTGCCCCGCACAAAGTAAAGCTGCCTATGAACAAATGATGTCCTGTGATGTCTTTTTCGCCTTTGGAAACTGATATGGTTAGTAGCAGGAGCTTGAGAGAAGAATTTTTTTAGGCAAGTCAGAGCTCTGTTCAACATGGGTGGCCCAATTAATGATAGGATTAATTATCGTGGCTTACACCAACGCCTCCAGTCCCACTGCAAAATCCTAATAAGTTAGTATAACAAGATGCCAGCTATTGGAGTACAACACGGTCTGCCAGTCGGGCCATGTTTACCAAACATCATTGTTTGGCCAGCAAACGTACAGAATGTATTAAATATCAACATGTGTTTTCTGAAAACATGAATGCATCGCCTAAATCTAGAAGTCTAAATGTAAAGCAGCCCACCAGTGCACAACAGTACATTCTGATCCCACGGGCAGACCAATAAAAACCACCAAACAATTAGGCATTGGCTAACAACATCCCTGATGTTCTAAGAAGATATGTTAACCATCCTTTATTTTTCTAGCGATTGGATCAATCCAGGATTCAGATCATGGGTATGCCATGCCGGCTCTATGAAGTCCCTGACAGTTGATGCCACCTACAGGACAACATAGATCATTCTTTCTGATACTGTTCAACTGAGCAATGCCACCCTCCAGTGTCTTTTCGCCTAATAAACTTTAACCTAGTAGCCTCCTTTGATCTTTCTTCACTTGATATATATCTATCCTGCTGATTGCAAATGGCAAATGGGCCTGATATTCCAACTCTGTGATCAAAACTAACAATACCGACAGGGTTGTAACGGCAGCTCTTGTATTCTTCAGATGACTGACTACTTGGACTGGTACAATAATATCATTATCAGCTTTCCCTGAGAGTATTGCAAAATCCACCTCAAAATCTACAGGCATTAATTAACTATAAACGAAGGACAGGCCTGGCGCAGTGGTGAAGTACTCCCCACTTGTGCCAAGAGGTTCTGGGTTCGACGCGGCCTCTCTGCATTGCATTGTGCCGGGGTAAGGCTTGACTCATATAATTCTTCCCAAGACCCCACCTGGTGTGGGAGCTTCTAACACTGGGTCTGTCCTTTTTTTTATTAATTAACTATAAACAAAAAGGAGAGGTGACAAGGTAGGTTAGGACTTAGGACATGTACTGCTGATTTGTTAGAATATCATTTATCGTTAGCAAGAATAGGGTAGGCCACCAAGAACACTGTACTAGTCTAACGCCTAAAGTTTCTACGTGCATCCACATTACATTGAATTAAGATTCAGATAATTTTCAGCTAGAATTGAAACCCACCTTAAACCATCTAAAACCTTAATTCATACCACGAAGAAACAATTAAATATAAACAATCTTCAACCATCCCAAATCTAACTACATACTCCTACATGGGAAGAACACTGTAGAAATTTTTAGTAGTAAGAATTAACCATGTTATGGTATAATATTTAATTTATCTGGTACAATCTTACTTTCTAAGAGTCGAAATCCTCAACTCAACAGAAAAACGTGAAGCATTAGTTTTAGTCTAAAAATTGTACGTGAGCCTATAACCACATCAATTAGACAACTACGTAAATTTCCCATATTCCTGTTCGCGCCAAGATTCAGTGACAAATCTAAGAGTGATCCTAAAATTTACAGAGTAAAAAAGGAATCACCACAGTGCTCGTGTCATTCAATCTCGATCATTCAGATCATCAAAAAGAACGATATATTTCCCTTACTAGCTATGCAATGGCGCGAAATGCATGGCGGTTACCGCAACGGAACGGCTTACATTTGAAAATTTTAAAATCTCATAGTTGAAGCTTGAAATCAGCATACCACCGCAGGTCCCTCACCTTAGCTTTGGAGATGATCTTGACGGCGACGGTCTGGCCCTTGTACTCGCCCTTCTTCACGACGGCCGAGCAGGTGTGCCCGAAATGGCCCCTCCCCACCTCCTTCCCGAGCTCATATTTGGCCCCGAAGTTTTTCCCGAATCCGAACGTCTTGTCTAATGGCCTTTCCGCTTCCGCCCCATCCGCGACGGCTCCAGCGCCGGCTCCGGCAGCAACCGCGCCTTCCTCCGGTATCGGTCCCTCCTTGGGCTTCACTCCGCCCAGCCTCTTGGCGAGCGTGGCCTTGATGTGCTTGGCCGGCGAGGGCGGCGGGAAGGGGCGCTTGAAGAACCGCCTGGGCGTGGACCTGGCCGGTGAAGGCGACACCCCGGCCGGCAGCGGGCTGGTGCCCCCCGCGGGGTACGGGCTGGGCCAGGCGACCCCGGGCGTCTGGTGCACGGGCGTGGTCGATCCGGACTTGCGGCGGCGCGGGGTCCCGGTCCCGGCCGCGGCGGCCGGCGCGGGGTGCCGCGGCGGCGGCGTCTGCGGCGCGCCGTTGGCCGGGGGTGGCGAGTGCGTCTCCGCCACGACCCCGAAGTCGTCCTCCGCGGCGGCGCCGCGCGAGGACGCGCCCTTGCCGTAGCACTGCCCCATGGCCGGGCCCCCGCCTCGGCCTGCCGGAGGCGGAGGACCGCTCGGGCTAGGGTTAGGGTTTGGGGCCTAGCTCGCTAGCTAGCTGGCCCGGGCACGACAGCGGCGGCCGCACCGGCGCGCGCGGGCGGGAGGGGGGGGGGGGGGGGGGGGTCGTCGCCCTCGTCGCGAAGGCAGAAATGTGGGGACGAAGAGGGGGAGGAGGAGCGAGGGGGAGAGAGAAAATGGCGTCGTGTTTCTCTCTCCTCGCCCCTCGGGTAACAGCCCGGAGAGGCAAGCGAGGGAGGCGACTGTGAACTCCCCGGCCCGCCGGGGGGCGGAACGTAAAAAGGCCGCGAGGGAGAAAGTGAGATCTCCCCTCGCTCGCTCGCTCGCTCGTACGGGGAGAGAAAATTCAAGTGTAACGCCTTTCTGGCCGGTGGGGCCGGGCCGGGCGGGCCCCGCCCGTCATCGGCGTACCGCGGCCGTGCGTGGAAAATTCGAAAGGGGGCGGATGGGAAAGGAGGCGAGGTGGCGGTAGTAAATGCGGGGTCAGTGACAGGTGGGGGCGGGGCGCGCGGGTGGGGGCGGGTAGGGCGTTTGGTGTTGCTTGCGACGCGACGGAGCTCGCCCGTCCGTCCTCGGTGGCCGTGTGAGGGTGAGGGTGAGGGTGATGAGTGCAGTTGGTGGCACCGTTGTCCACTTGTACCCGTTTTTATCACAGCGGGAGACCTGCCCGTTTTCGGCGTAGGAGTGGTTGATTCTAGCTGGCCGTTTTAATGGATTTTAGTGTTGCCTTCCTGGTTTTAGGTCATCTTTTCTTTCTTTGCGCTGCTTTTCTTTTTGTTCGTTTGATTTGATTGATTGGTTGATTGAAAGTCGGAAAAACGAAAAGCTAACATTCATGTCGGCCCAAAATTGCTCCCACATAAATGGAGTATATAGTAAAAAAAAATCAAGGAAGAGAAACTAATCTTGAGACACATAGTCTCGCTAAACATACTCTATGCCTTTCTTTAGGACGCCATGTGTGGCTCCTTAATCCGCCGGATCTACATTGTATTCCTATGAACTTTTATAATCAATAAAGTCGAGTGTGTTTGGACTAAAACAAAGATAAAAAAATCAAGGATTTCCAATGTTCAAGGTAGGGGTTTTTTCCCGCTTGAATATGCTGGCGTTTGTTGCAAGATTTCCAATTTGGTTCCGAACTGGTTGCGGGTTTCATCGTGAGGCTTCAACTTTTTAACAAAGGCCGTGTGTTGCTGCATGCTCATGCAACCGATCGACATCAAGATGTAGTTCATAATTGGTGGATAAAACCTCCAAACAAGACTGGAGTCATTGCATGCATCTTCTGTCGCGAGCAGGTAAACAACAATGGCAATCGATTCTTGTAGGATCGAAAGTAGGTCTAGAGAGGGGTGATTAGACTACTTTACCAAATAAAAATCTAACATTTTCCCAAATTTAATTGTTGGCAGATTTTAGCAACTAGTACAAGTCAAGCAATCAACCTACACATGCAATTCTAAGAGTGTAGCAGCGGAAAGTAAAACATTGCATATGAAGGTAAAGGGAAGGGTTTGGAGAAGGCAAATGCAATGTAGACACGGAGATTTTTGGCGTGGTTTCGATAGGTGGTGCTATCGTACATCCACGTTGATGGAGACTTCAACCCACGAAGGATAATGGTTGCGCGAGTCCACGGAGGGCTCCACCCACGAAGGGTCCACGAAGAAGCAACCTTGTCTATCCCACCATGGTCATCGCCCACGAAGGACTTGCCTCACTCGGGTAGATCTTCACGAAGAAGGCGATCTCCTTGCCCTTACAAACTTCTTGGTTCAACTCCACAATCTTGTCGGAGGCTCTCAAGCGACACCTAACCAATCTAGGAGACACCATTCTCCAAAAGGTAATAGATGATGTGTTGATGATGAACTCCTTACTCTTGTGCTTCAAATGATAGTCTCCCCAACACTCAACTCTCTCGCACAGATTTGGATATGGTAGAAAGATGATTTGAGTGGAAAGCAACTTGGGGAAGGCTAGAGATCAATATTCTTGTGGTAGAATTGGAATATCTTGGTCTCAACACATGAGTAGGTGGTTCTCTCTCAAAAAATGAGTAGTGGAAGTGTAGGCACGTTTTGATGGCTCTCTCACATATGGAGAAGGGGATGGAGGGGTATATATAGCCTCCACACAAAATCCAACCATTACACACATTTGACCCAACTCGGTCGGACCGAATAGAAGAACTCGGTGAGACCGATTCAGTTCAAAATGTGAACGTTAGGAATCTCGGTGGGACCGACTGGAACAACTCGGTGGGATCGATGTGCTAGGGCTAGGGCAAAACCTCATCTCGGTGGCGCCGATTGCGTGAACTCGGTGAGACCGATTTCAGCAAAGAGCAAACAGATAGTTGGTCAAGCAAACTCGGTGAGACCGATTGCTCATTTCGGTGAGACCGAGATGTTACAAAGGGAAACCGAGAGTTTGCAGGGCCATCTCGGTGAGACCGAGATCTGTATCGGTGTGACCGAATTGCTAGGGTTTCTGGCAGTGGCTATGTCAACTGAACTCGGTGGTGCCGGATGGATCAAATCGGTGGGGCCGAGTTTGACCTTGAGTTTTGGACATATTTGGAAGAGAAAGTAGTTGAGGGTTTTGGAGTGATATCACTAAGCACTTAGAGCAAGTAGACCATTAAGCAACACCTCATCCCCTTTTAATAGTATTGGCTTTCCTATGTACTCAATGTGATCTTGGATCACTAAAATATAAATGAAGAGTCTTGAGTTTTTGCCAATCTTTGTCCTTAGCATTTTGAGGGGTCCACATCTCTAGTCCATGCCATGCCAATCATTAAACTTTCTGAAATATTGAACTTGAATGGATATTAGTTCAATGAGCTATATGTTGTTATGAATTACCAAAACCACCCGGGGATTAGTTGCACTTTTAATCTCCCCCTTTTTGGTAATTGATGACAACATATAGATAAAAGATTCGACAAATGATAATATGAATGAAATACATTATCACTTTTAGAAGTATGTGATAAGCAAGAGCTCCCCCTAAATTTGTGCATTATTTAAAATTTGTTTTTGAATGCAAATGCACAATCGATTAGGATCATGTGTCACTCTTCCATGTCACATACATCTTGATGGAGCGCTCAAAATGATAAGAGTTAAATAGCATGCACTCATCATAAAAAATAAAAGTGATTGATCATACATAAACAATCATAAAGATATAAGCATGCAACCACACATTAAGCATAGTATGATCAAACACATGATCACATAAGTATCTCACGAGCATAACACAAATTGTAGCATAGGAATCAAACAACCAAACGATCAAAGTAGCAAGACAAGCAAATGAAACCAAAACACTCTCTCTCTCTCTCTCGAAGCCTATGATCTATACACTTTCTCCCTCTTTGGCAACAAGTTACCAAAAAGTTTGAAAACGTATAGTGCTATCTGGCACTCTAGGCACGATCTCCGGGAGCCCCTGAAGGGGTCTTCTGGCTTGTCGCTCCGGTGTGCATAGATGACGTGGAGAGGAGGGCATCTGCAAATGCTTCTGAAGAAGTCTGTGGAGCTGGAAGGGGTTGACACTGGAGGTACAACCATGGCAGTTGCTGCAGGTGCTGAAGTGGTAGTCCCGGAGTCTCTGACAACTGGCACAGCTGATGACCTTTGTGCCCTTGGCACTCTCTGAAAAGTATATGTAGTTGGTCTATCTTCTCTGTCCTCAGCATCTTCTTGGAGCTTCTCCACAATGGTCTGTATCTTAGTGACCTTCACATCTAGGTCATGAAATTTTGTCTCTATGATCCTTTCGAGACTTTCCTGATTTTGTGTCAGGGTGGCCAAGCCCTTCTCAATTTTCACTGTAGCCTCGAGCAGATAACTAAGTTGATCTTCCTTGGTCTTGAGTAGCACTGTGGAGGCATCTGGTGCACTTGCTGCCTTTGCTGCTTTTGCAGCCTTTGCCTTCTCTATCTTCTCCTGGGCTTCTGCACAAGTAGGATGGGATGCATCCATGACAACCTCGTTGTCCTCAAAATCTGGCCTTAGGGGTAGATGCTCACTGTCTAGTAGGTATGTCCCGGTTCCCATCTTGGAATTGATCAACATTTGAATGTGAGGGGCATATCCACAAGATCTCTTCTGATCTGCAGCTGTTCTCTTCACAGTTTCTACAATCAAGCTCATCACCTTGAATTTCTGTGGCACATCAAATAAGTGAAGCAAGTTGATTGAGTGACCACGGATCATTCTATGATCTCCTGACTTGGGCAAAAGAGTGTGCCTCAATATAGTGTTCATTGTGGTCAAGCCAGAGAGCAAATAGTAGATAGATCCAAGCTTATGAGTCTCCAAAGCTTTGTCAGGAATCGACTTGTACATGTTAGCCATGGAGTTGTGATCCTTTCTAGGCTTAGCATACACATCAATGTCATTCTCCTTTTCCTCTGGGGCATTAATCAGTTTGGCCCATTCTGAGATAGTAGAGTGATATCTTGTTACTTCTGTCATCCAGACAATCTTTCCATCAGGGTAGAAGTGAGCAGTGGAATAGAATTGCATGATCATCTCATCGTTCCACTTTGCCAACTTCTGACCAACAAAAGTGTCAACACCATTCAGTCTGAAGCTCTCATGCACACCTGGAAAGTAATCTTCATTGTCATCAATGTACTTCCAGTCCACCCATTTCATGTCACACACTATGGGCTTCTTGTCCAAAAGGACAGTCTCATAGAAATCCTGCTGTTCCTTGGTGTGAAAGCGATAGTCCACAGCAGTTCTTCTTCTAGTGGCATAGGGGCATGTCTGTCTCCATAGTCTCAGACCTGCATCCTTTCTCAGTTTCATATTCTCTGCCACAGGATGATCATCACTATGATCTGGAATCTCCGGCTTCAGTTTTCTGAGCACTAGTGGCTCATCATCTTCTTGAACTTCAGGCAATGGGGCCTTGTTCTTTTCAGCAGCAGAAATGTTCCTAGTTGATCTCTTTGGTGCAGATGGCTTGGGGGCTTGAGCTGGAGCTGAAGGCTTGGGGGCAGACTTGGGCTTAGATGGAGCAGCCCCAGTCCTTATGGCATCCCCCATAAGCTTCTGAGTCTTTGCAGGAGGTGCAACTGACTCATCCTCCTCCTCATCTTCTTCATCAGAATCGCTCATCATAGAAGGTTTACCAATGACTCTGGCAATAGTCTTTCTGACCCTTTCCCTCCTCTTCTTTTCTTTTCCAGCACCACTTGCTGGCTGTGCTTGCTCTTGAGCAACAGAGGATTGCCTAGCTTTAGACATTGGAGCTCTTTTAGCAGGAGCCTTCTTCTGCATTACAGGCTTTGTGGCAGCAGCCGCAGCATATTCCTTTTTTAGCACATTCTTTTTGGAGGTCACTTCCTCCTCAACAACGAAGTCCTCATCCTAAGATTCAGATGTTCTCTTCTTCCTTTGCCTAGTAGTTGCCTTAGGCAAATTGTTGGGAGTGCTCCTACTCCCCTCATCATAGCTACCAAAGGGACTAGTGCCCTCACTGAGGTTGAGCTGCTCTTCAGACCTGTTCTGACTGTCACTGCCCTCTGACATTGCTAAAACTGACCTTGTGAATAGTTGGGTGTAGATAGAGTAGATGAGCATCATAAAGTACAACTTGTTTTGCAAAAATATGAGACAAAAACTTAACTTTAGTTTTCTGCAGAAAGCATTTTGGAGCTACCGATTTGACAAACTCGGTGACACCGAAACACTAACAGAGTCTAAACACACATTTTCGGTCACACCGAAATGCAGTTCGGTGACTCCGAGATGCTAGGGTTTCATAGAGAAAGTGATTTCGGTCGCACCGATTAGTACACTTCGGTCAGACCGAGTTGTAC
This sequence comes from Thinopyrum elongatum, assembly GCA_011799875.1. NCBI lineage: Eukaryota > Viridiplantae > Streptophyta > Magnoliopsida > Poales > Poaceae > Thinopyrum > Thinopyrum elongatum. Next base: position 528,363,257 of record CM022303.1, on the reverse strand, counting down.
TTGTGCAATGGCCAGGGCCAATCGGTGTGACCGAGATCCTCAGATCGGTCGGTCCGAGATGGGTTCGGCGGAAACTAATCCTAAGTTTTTGCATCAAATCTATTCTAAGGAGTTCATTTGGTGGATAGATCAATCTCATACGTGGGAAGAACATATGCATTACACTTTGTGCAAGAATCGGAGTAAAGGAAAGCACAAAGGGTCAAATTCGTACCCTAACTTGGCGACGGACTTGCTACAGCGACAACAGCGGTGAGGATTCCGTTGACGGCGGCGGAGACCAGCGGCAGAAGGTCACTGGCGACGACGGCGACGATCCGGAGACCAGGGGCGGCAGTGCTGGGGCGCGGGCTCATGCGGTTGAAGTGATTTTCAACCGTACGGGTACGCAGAGTATAAATACCCAGGTGTTGTCGGTTTGACCGAGTGGAACTACTCGGTGGCACCGAGATGCGAAACTGCTACCAGTTGCTGCAACTCGGTGTGACCAAATGGTTCTAATCGGTTGCACCGAGATAAAAACCTAGATCAACTTAATGACTTCGGTGAGACCGAGTAGGAGTGAATTGGTCTGACCGAAAGGCATTAAGAGGTTTTGGAAGTTAAGCCCTTCACGGATCGGCGGCTTCGAGTGCTCCTCACCCGGAGGGTCCGAATTCGACTTGTTCAAACTTTGTGATGTAGCATGAATAGAGTTTGAGACGAGAAAAAGCATAGATAGCTAGAGGGAGAACTTAGGCATTCTTGTCCATCCATTTGGCAAAAAGAAAAACCAAACAACCAAAGTAACAAATGGATGTCCTCGAATGGAGAAAATTATGCAACCAACATGCTCACACAATAAGATAGCAAATAAAACATGTCTCAAAGCATGCACAAACACTCTAGCATCTATCAAGCAATTGGCGATGACTAGGTCATCTATATATGAGTATATTGACTTAGGAGTCAAATGAGAATATTTGATCATAGGTCATACTCATCATTTAAGCACAAGTGGGGTTACCACTTTTACATAAAGCATCGTTGTATTCGCACCATTAGAGTTGCTTTAGCTCAATTTTTAGAGCAAAACTCCCCCTAGATGTGATATCCCCCCTTAGAGGGATGAACTAACATTGGGTTTTGTCGATGATGACTTCATGTAGGTGTTGAAGATGTGGATGCTCAATGTTGATGTAGATTATTTGGAGCAATCTATTGGAGTGAGTTGCACTTTCAATACCTACATGGGTTAGTCCCACAAGGAACACACAAGGATATCCATAGACATAGAGTGAAACACACATATGATGATGTCCATGAAAGCATTAGGTTACCTTGTCCCTTGTCTTACCAACAAGAGGGTTTGTGACTCCTTGAACCAGTGCAAGATATGGAAATTGATTGCACTTGCCCTTGCCAAAATGAATATGAGTGAAGTATGTTGGCGGAGTCTGTTGGGGAACGTAGTATTTCAAAAAAAATCCTACGATCATGCAAGATCTATCTAGGAGAAGCATAGCAACAAGCGGGGAGAGTGTGTCTACGTACCCTCGTAGACCGAAAGCGGAAGCGTTAAGTAACGCGGTTGATGTAGTCGAACGTCTTCACGATCCAACCGATCCAAGTACCGAACGCACGGCACCTCCGCGATCTGCACACGTTCAGCTCGGTGACGTCCCTCGAACTCTTGATCCAGTTGAGGCCGAGGGAGAGTTTCGTCAGCACGACGGTGTGGTGACGGTGATGATGAAGTTACCGGCGCAGGGCTTCGCCTAAGCACTACGACAATATAACCGAGGTGTGTTTCTGTGGAGGGGGGCACCGCACATGGCTAAAAGATCAACTTGTGTCTTCTAGGGTGCCCCCTTCCCCACGTATATAAAGGAGGGAGGGAGGAGGTGGCCGGCCCTAGAGGGGGCGCGCCAAGGGAGAGGGGAGTCCTACTAGGACTTGCAGGATTCCACCTAAAGGAGAGGGGAAAAGAGGGGGGCTGCGCCCCCAACCCCTTGTCCAATTCGGACTGGGCTTGTGGGGGGCGCGCCACCTCCTGGCTGTTGTCTTCTATTTCCTGTATGGCCCAATAAGGCCCATTACTTCTCCCGGTGAATTCCCATAACTCCCCGGTACTCCAAAAAATACCCGAATCACTCGGAACCTTTCCGATGTCCGAATATAGCCTTCCAATATATCGATCTTTACCTCTCGACCATTTCGAGACTCCTCGTCATGTCCCCGATCTCATCCGGGACTCCGAACAAACTTCAGTCATCAAATCACATAAACTCATAATACAAATCATCATCGAACGTTAAGCGTGCGGACCCTACGGGTTCGAGAACTACGTAGACATGACCGAGACACATCTCCGGTCAATAACCAATAGCGGAACCTGGATGCTCATATTGGCTCCTACATATTCTACGAAGATCTTTATCGGTAAAACCGCATAACAACATACGTTATTCCCTTTGTCATCGGTATGTTACTTGCCCGAGATTCGATCGTCGGTATCATCATACCTAGTTCAATCTCGTTACCGGCAAGTCACTTTACTCGTTCCGTAATGCATCATCCCGTAACTAACTCATTAGTCACATTGCTTGCAAGGCTTATAGTGATGTGCATTACCGAGAGGGCCCACAGATACCTCTCCGATACACGGAGTGACAAATCCTAATCTTGATCTATGCCAACCCAACAAACACCTTCGGAGACACCTGTAGAGCATCTTTATAATCACCCAATTACGTTGTGACGTTTGATAGCACACAAAGTGTTCCTCCGGTATTCGGGAGTTGCATAATCTCATAGTCAGAGGAATATGTATAAGTCATGAAGAAAGCAATAGCAATAAAACTTAACGATCATTATGCTAAGCTAACGGATGGGTCTTGTCCATCACATCATTCTCCTAATGATGTGATCCCGTTCATCAAATGACAACACATGTCTATGGTCAGGAAACTTAACCACCTTTGATTAATGAGCTAGTCAAGTAGAGGCATACTAGGGACACTTTGTTTTGTCTATGTATTCACACATGTATCAAGTTTCCGGTTAATACAATTCTAGCATGAATAATAAACATTTATCATGATATAAGGAAATATAAATAACAACTTTATTATTGCCTCTAGGGCATATTTCCTTCAGAGTCACCCTCAAGAACTCTCTAGTTCTTCTTCTTTGGGATCCACATCAACTTGATGGGAATCCTTGGAGTTGTAGTCGTACTTGATGAAGTAGAACTTGATGTAGTCTTGGGAACCCACTTGACCAAGGCCTTAGGAGCTTCTTCAAATGAGTCAATCTCTTCTTGAAGCTTGTCCTTGCCTTTTAGCTTGTGGTCTTGTGGTGGAAGATCATCTTGAGCTTTTGTTCCCTTGAAAGAAGTGGTGTCATACTTCTCTTGTTGAGAAACAAACTTTGTCTTGGGGTATTGATCTTCTTCCCACTCAACTCCATTGACATTGAACTTTCGTTCAAAACCAACACCTTGATTCTTCCGGTGCCTTCCTTGCTTGCGTACAATTTCCTCAAATTGCTTACTTCCGGCAAGGCTCTTATAAACACCTTTCTCTATAATTACCTTCAATAAGCTATTTTCTTGCTCAAGTGTAACTTGGCTAAGAGAATCATTAGTGTGGAATCAAGAGAACTACTAGAAGCAACAATATTGGATTTAACATGATTATTGTTACTACTAGAAGAAGAATCTTTCTTGTTCTTGTTGCTAAATTTTACTTGTGGCATATAAGTAGACAAGATTAAACGCCTGACAATGCAAGAAGAACTCTTCTTTTGAAGATCATCATTGATAGTTTTTACGAACTCATGCTCTTGCTCTAAATTTAGCTTCTCGAAGCATAGCTTCTCATGAGTCTTTAGGAGCTCTCTATGATCCTCTAGAGTTGTTTCATGAGCTAACTTAAGAGTGTTTAACTCCTTAGTTAGACGCTCAATCTCCTTCTTATCATTGTCATTCGTTTCATTTTGATTAGCATGATTAATAGCAATTTCATCATAGTTTTCATCACTAGTGTTGTCAACAAGTAAATCATCATCACCTAGCAAATCATCTTCATCACTATTGAAATCAAAGTACTCGGGGTGTGATACCTTAGGGCCTTTAGCCATGAAGCATCTTCCAATTCCTTCATTTGGTGAGTCAAATATGTCGTAGGAGTTGGATGACACAAGTGCAAGACCGGCAACACCTTCATCTTGAGTATATTCGGAGTCGGAGTGATAACTTCTCTCGGAGTAGTTCTCGGAGTCGGAACCGGATACCCATTCACCAATGTGAGCTTGATGTCTTCGTCTTGTGTAGCTATTTGATGACTTGTCCTTCCTTTCCGAATCCTTGCTTCTACAAGAGGATCTTCGTTCATAACGATCATCTCTACTCCTTCTCTCTCTTGGTGGTGATTCATCTCTTTTACTTCTCCTTTTAGGTGAATCTTCTCTTTTCTTATAGGGAGCCGTACACTCATTGGAGTAGTGTCCGGGTCTTCCACAATTGTAGCAATTACGATCACGACTAGAAGATCTTTTGTCATTGTAGGACCTTGACTTGGAACTTCTCTCTTTGCTTCTATTCTTGTAGAATTTATTGAAGTTCTTCACCATTAAGCTCAATTCTTCATTGAAGACTTGTTTCTCACTTGATGTTGTAGGAGCATCACATGAAGCTTTATAAGCACCACTTGACTTGTTGTGGAGCTCTTCCTTATCCTTGAGTGACATCTCATGAGCAACAATTCTACCAATGACTTCCATTGGCTTGAGATCTTTGTAATTGGGCATCATTTGGATCAATGTGCACACGGTATCATATTTTCCATCCAAGGCTCTTAGGATCTTCTTGATGATGAATTTGTCGGTCATCTCTTCGCTTCCTAAGCCGGCGATCTCATTTGTGATGAGAGCAAGCCTAGAGTACATCTCAGCGACTCCTTCACCATCCTTCATTTTGAACTTGTCAAGTTGACTTTGAAGCACACCCAACTTGGATTCCTTGACGGACTCGGTACCTTCGTGCATATAAACCAAAGTATCCCAAATTTCCTTTGCATTCTCAAGGCGGCTGATTTTGTTGAATTCTTCGGGGCACAATCCGTTGAAGAGAATATCGCAAGCTTGAGCATTGTATTACAACATCTTCAATTCTTCCGCGGACGCTTCACGATCCGGTTCTCTTCCATCCTCGAAGTATTCACCTTGCAAGCCAATACACACAATAGCCCAAACGATGGGGTTATGGCCAAAAATATGCATTTTCATCTTACCATTCCAACTAGCAAAATTTGTACCATCAAAGTAAGGACCTCTACGGTGATAATTTCCCTCGCTAGACGCTGTAACACCCCTGTGTAATAATCACTGTGATCATCTGCTAATAATGCCAAGTCATCTTCATTTGCAGTGCTTAGTCACAATGGTTAAAGATTCAATTCAAATCCTTCTCTGGAAATCAACTCAAATTCAAAAGTGCAAATTGAAGTGGTTCAAAACATGTTGGAAAAATGTTCATCTTATAGCAAATAATCCAAAACCATTTACTGTTAAGGAACACAACATCATCATCTACTCTATGTGGGCCTAATGCATTTTTGCAGAGCCAAAACAGCACCTACAATGCCCTATTCATTTTTGAAAAATCCAAATGAACTCCAAAAATGCCCAAACTTTTTGAGGCAATGCAGAATATTCCAATGTACTAATGTGAGCAAGTTTCACATTTTTGCATACTCATTTGGTGGCTCAAAATAATACAAAACCCTCTCTATAAAAAAAGAAAACGCAGAAACAAAAAGGGAAAATAGAAAAGGCCACTGTGCACTGGTCTAAGTGCACAGTGCCTGGAGCCCAGCCCATCGGGCCTATTTCTCCCTCCTTCCCTCTCTCTCCTTCACCGTGGCAGCTCACCTGTGGCTGCGCGCGCGTGATTCGGCCGTTCGCCGACACGGCGACACCCACCGATGCCACGAGGAGATAAGGGCGAGGCCGTGCGTTCCCCCTGGCCTCCACTGCCATTCTCCCCCTCTCCCTCGCTCGCTCCTCGCCTCCTCTCCTCCTTCAGATCCGTCGCCCGAGCGCCATCGCCGCCATGCTTCATTGATTGTCGCGGCCACCGGCGCCTGCTGCTTCCTCCGTGGTGCTAGGGAGGTCCGCCAGCGACCGCCTAGGCGACCGCTGCACCCAGCTGAAGCGGGGAGGCCCTGTAGCTGCCGGACACCACCGCCCCTTTCTTCTCCGTCTCCGGTGCTCGCCGACGACCTCGAGCTCCTCTGCTGCTCCTAACCTGCCAAGGGCTTTTCGTAGCCGCTCGGCGAGCTCCTCACTCCCTCCATTCTTCTTATCGCACCGCGTGATCCTCCCTAGCTAGCTCATCGCCGTTGCCATGAGCTCGTCACCGCAGATCACTTCGCCACCGTGGCCATGGCCCCTGTCGCTCTCGCCTGAGCACGACATCGAGCTCCTGGCGCTCCCAGGAGCCCAACGAGCGTGCGCAGGAGCTTCCCCGTGCTCCCTAGCATAGTTTTTGTCGAGGTATCGTATGAGCTGCCGCCGTAGCTCGTCGCTGGCCCCGTTTCCGGCGACCATTTGGTTCGGCACCACCACTAATCGACGCGGAACGCTTCCGCGGGTCGAACGCAAGTTGTCGCGCGCGTTTTGGCGCTTCGTAGCGCGTTTCCGACGCCGGGCCGCGCCCTCCGCCGCGCCTAGAGGTCGCCGGCGTCAAGCCGCCGGCCGTGCTGAGCTGGCATACCTGGGGCCCGCCCCTGGGTCACTGCAGTGGGGCCCCTGGCCCCAGTTGACCACGTTCATCGTGGTCAACTGTGCTGACTGGACGGTCCCAGTCGCTGACATGCGGGCCCCATCACATTTTAGTTAATTAAAACATTTTTATAAATAAAAGTTAATTAGTCATTGACAGGTGGGGCTTACTGCCTAATTAACTCTGTTTAGTTTAAAATTAAACTCTGTTAAATAACAGAGGCTGACATGTGGGACCCACTGGTCAGGTTTGACCTGGTCAGTGCGGCTGATGACTGCTGACGTCATCCCCACGTCATGCTGATGTCATATCTCATTTCTGCTGATTTTAAATAATTTCAGAAAATGTTTAAATCTTCTAAAATCCATAGAATTTAAACCATAGCTCAGATCGAAAAACTTTCTACATGAAAGTTGCTCAGAACGACGAGACGAATCTGATCGTGTCGTCTGTTTCCATGTCGGAACCCTCTACGTAGGTGAACCCGCAACTTTCCTTCCGTTTCCGGTAGATGAATAGTGCATATACACCGGTTAATAAATCCTACTTTAATCCTAAAATAACTAAAATGACTTAGACAAATCTTTAGGCAACCCTGCATTGCACCGTAGGCATGGCATACTCTGTGTTGCATATGTTTGTTGTGTATTTATTTGTTTCCTCCCCCTCTTCTCTTTCGGTAGACCCCAACACCGACGCTGCTCCGGAGACCGACGACACCACTGACGACCTTGCCTTTGCCGCCGAGCAACCAGGCAAGCCCCCCCCTTTGAACATTCCGATATCGCCTATTCTCTTCTGTCTTATGCTTGCATTAGAAAATTGTTGCTGCTACTGCTTTACCTATTCTGATGCATAGCCTGATTTTGTAACCTACTATTGATACATTACCTGTTTTCCTAAACTATTTAGCTTAGACTGGTTAGAGACCCGTCAGAGACCCCATTTTGACCCAACTACCCCGTTGGATTATCAGAAGACTCGATCAACGGGATTGAAGACCAGGCCCCGGCACCGCACATCACCCCCCTAGTTGTACGACACTACTGGGTTACTATCGAGTGCCGAGGGTGATGCCTCGTCAGCACTTCTAATGTTAACCTTGTAGGTTAGTTCATCGGTTGTGGTCCTCGAGGGTGATTCCTCTTTCTCCACTCCCGGTAACGACGTTGTCATGCAACTCCTCAAGAGTGGACCTCGAGGGTGATTCCTCCTTAGTTCACCTTGACGATTACATCAGGTGGAATTCCATCGAGGGTGATTCCTCCGGGTTCCCCCTTGGTGTTCTGGACACACGGATACTATGACTATACCACATAACCATGATACTAAAGTCGGGTCGGCCCTGAGGGGTACCCGCGCGAGCAAGTGATGCGATTGATGTGTAGTCGGGTGACCAGAGCGAGTACCCGCGAGATAATTACGAGGCGTGGCCGGGCATTCTTAGCCCTTGCCGCAAGTCCTCGAGACGAGGCGACGGGGTCACATCGATCGTGAGTCTCTGCTCGTTATCGCGCGCTCCTAATTCACTAACGGTTTGGATATTTGATCCGAGTGGGCCTCTAGCCCGATAGCACTAACCATCACGTGGGAACAATTATGGGCACTCTGCGTCGTATGCATCAGCCGAAGCTTAATAGACGTCAGCAACTGAGCGGCGCGCGCCGGGTTGGACCGCGTTAAGCACCCTCCGTTGTACTGGAGGCTGCTAGGTCTGCTCACCGGCCGCGTTCGCAACGTGCAGTAGTGTCCGGGGCGATGGCGCAAGACCCCTGGGGGCATAGGTTAGTCCGGCGTGCTGACCTCTCTGTTAAGTTTTCGGTCGGGTTGCGGCGTATCGTTTGGCCGAGGCCGGGCATGACCCGGAAAAGTGTGTCCGGCCGGAGTTAATCGAGCGTGGTGGGTAAGTTGGTGCACCCCTACAGGGAAGAACTAATCTATGCATAGCCGATCCTCGGTAACGGACGCTCGGAGTTGTATCCCGATCGATACAACTAGAACTGGATACTTATGATGAGAAATGGATACTAGGGCTCTGGGATTGCTTTCTCGCAGGGAGTCGAGAAATGATCTCTGGCCGAGGTTGATACTTAATGGTACTACTACTTTATGCTGTACTGATGTACACTCTTCTAATGCTGCAAGACCGCTGAAGATGCTAGTCTTCGATAGGACTAGGCCTTCTCTCTATTTTGGCATTTCTGCAGCCCAGTCCACATATACAGCCTCTCTTTGAAAATATTGCATATGTAGTGTAGATCCTTGCTTGCTGAGTACTTCGGATGAGTACTCACGGTTGCTTTGCTTCCTCTTTTTCCCCTTTTCCCTTTTGATGCAACCAGACGACGGAGCCCCGGAGTCAGCTGCCCCCGCCGACGACTACTACTACCACCCCGAGGGTGGTTACTACTACGAGCTTACCGACGACCAGGAGTAGGATCGGAGGGTCCCAGGTAGGAGGCCTGCGCCTTTCGATCGTAGCTTTTGTTTTGCCCCGCCTTTCTAAGGGCTTATCTGTTTCTGTTTCATATCTGTACTCAGATATCTGATGCTTCCGCTGACGCTTGTTCGCGAGCATATGTATTCGAGCCCTCGAGGCCCCTTGCTTGTAATATAAAGCTTGTATGACTTTATTTATGTTTTAGAGTTGTGTTGTGATATCTTCAAGTGAGTCCTTAGGCTTGATCATGTGCATTTGCGTGTATGATTAGTGCATGATTAAGCCGGGGTCGTCACAAATGCCATACTCTCCTAGGTTGTGAAATCAAGGCTATGATCACCAAAGCTATGGAAATCAAGGCAAATGGAGACCAAAGCTCTGATACCACTTGTAGGATCGAAAGTAGGTCTAGAGGGGGGTGATTAGACTACTTGACCAAATAAAAATCTAGCATTTTCCCAATTTTAATTGTTGGCAGATTTTAGCAACTAGTACAAGTCAAGCAATCAACCTACACATGCAATTCTAAGAGTGTAGCAGCGGAAAGTAAAACATTGCATATGAAGGTAAAGGGAAGGGTTTGGAGAAGGCAAACGTAATTTAGACACGGAGATTTTTGGCGTGGTTCCGATAGGTGGTGCTATCGTACATCCACGTTGATGGAGACTTCAACCCACGAATGGTAACGGTTGCGCGAGTCCACGGAGGGCTCCACCCACGAAGGGTCCACGAAGAAGCAACCTTGTCTATCCCACCATGGCCATCGCCCACGAAGGACTTGCCTCACTTGGGTAGATCTTCACGAAGTAGGCGATCTCCTTGTCCTTACAAACTTCTTGGTTCAACTCCACAATCTTGTCGGAGGCTCCCAAGCGACACCTAACCAATCTAGGAGACACCACTCTCCAAAAGATAATAGATGGTGTGTTGATGATGAACTCCTTGCTCTTGTGCTTCAAATGATAGTCTCCCCAACACTCAACTCTCTCTCACAGATTTGGATATGGTGGAAAGATGATTTGAGTGGAAAGCAACTCGAGGAAGGCTAGAGATCAAGATTCTTGTGGTAGGATTGAAATATCTTGGTCTCAACACATGAGTAGGTGGTTCTCTCTCAGAAAATGAGTAGTGGAAGTGTAGGCATGTTCTGATGGCTCTCTCACATATGGAGAAGTGGGTGGAGGGGTATATATAGCCTCCACACAAAATCCAACCATTACACACATTTGACCCAACTCGGTCAGACCGAATAGAAGAACTTGGTGAGACCGATTCAGTTCAAAATGTGAATGTTAGGAATCTCGATGGGACCGACTGTGGAACAACTCGGTGGGACCAATGTGCTAGGGCTAGGGCAAAACCTCATCTCGGTGACGCCGATTGCGTGAACTTGGTGAGACCGATTTCAGCAAAGAGCAAACAGATAGTTGGTCAAGCAAACTCGGTGGGACCGATTGCTCATTTCGGTGAGACCGAAATGTTACAAAGGGAAACGGAGAGTTTGCAGGGCCATCTCGGTGAGACCGATATCCGTATCGGTGTGATCGAATTGCTAGGGTTTCTGGCAGTGGCTATGTCAACTGAACTCGGTGGCGCCGGATGGATCAAATCGGTGGGGCCGAGTTTGACTTTGAGTTTTGGACATATTTGGAAGAGAAACTGGCTGAGGGTTTTGGAGTGATATCACTAAGCACTTAGAGCAAGTAGACCATTAAGCAACACCTCATCCCCTTTTAATAGTATTGGTTTTCCTATGGACTCAATGTGATCTTGGATCACTAAAATATAAATGAAGATTCTTGAGTTTTTGCCAATATTTGTCCTTAGCATTTTGAGGGGTCCACATCTCTAGTCCATGCCATGCCAATCATTAAACTTTCTGAAATATTGAACTTGAATGGATATTAGTTCAATGAGCTATATGTTGTTATGAATTACCAAAACCACCCGGGTATTAGTTGCACTTTCAATTCTCCTATTGCCCGGTGGTGATACTAGAAACAACCTCTTTCACGACAAGTGGTGTAATTCATTCCGAGCTTCTATAATACACGAATTCTTCTATAAACACAGAAAATTAAGAGCGCTTTGGGCCACACATGACATTGATTTGCGAATATAGTCAATGTAGTGTGCAGAGCTAGGAATCACTCCATCATCATTCGCCTTCACTAACATTTGGTGGATGAAGCCTCACATTGCTTATTAATCCAATCTAAGCTCACACTATCCTCACGTTCCTTTAGAAAATTAGGGCTAATGCCAAAGCTTTCCATGGGTATTGACAAAACAACTATTAAGGTCACCAACATTGTATATAATCAAACATTTTGGTCACATAGGTTGAGAGTAACTAATGAAATGTGTTGACATGTTTGTTGGGACTACCTCGCCTAGTGGATCGTCCTCGCATGTTTTAGCTAACATGTCAACTTGCCAAATTTTCCAAAGTTGACTAGGCTCTCGTATCCTAAATGCCATGTACTTTTAAGCATGATTTCATATATTTTTAAGTGGTGCAGTATATAGTTTGCACTTCTTTACAACTGTAGTATTCCCTCCACATCACAAACAAGTCACATTTTTTGGGTATTGATGCATTCTTCAAGATATAATTTTGACCATTGATTTGTTTTAATATGTGTGCAAAACCCACGAAAATATAGTATTCTCAAAAAAATTGAGACAAATATATGCATGTGATTTTTAATTTTTGGTATGAAAAATTAAAATGCTATTTGTAGTTAATGATTTCAAAGTTTGGCTGAAATGCATGTCCAAAACGTCACGTGTTTTTGATAGGAGGAAGTACTTATTATTGTAAGTAGCGAAGTAACATTTTAGCCAACGAAAGTGCTTTTCTGCTCCCGAGCCCAAATGAGCTCGGTGAACAGTAAAGTCAAAAAAAATTCAAAAAATTCCAAATTTTTTTGGGAGAAACATTGACAAAAGCTAATAGCATGCAAAAGATCGTTATGAAATCACATTCCTGTAAGGCGTGACAAAAAAAACAAATTCTATGCTCCAAAATGCTTTTGAAAGTAGCATTTTCAGTGTACGGATTTTGTTTTTTTTTTCACGCCTTATGGGAATGTGATTTCATGACAAATTTTTGCAAGCACTTAAAACTTTTGTCAATGTTTCTCCCAAAAAAAAATTGGAATTTTTTGATTTTTTTTTCGATTTTGTTTTGATTTTACTGTTCACCCGAGCTCATTTGAGCTCGGGTGCAGAAACTCTGCGTCCTTTAGACAATAACTCTGACGCCATGTCCAACTATAAATGTGAGCAGTACTCCATCCGACTACAGATACATAGGACACATAATTTGCGTATAGAGTGTTTTGGATAGTAGTCAATACATACCCTACCAGTTTTATTTTATTTTAGTCATGACAAAAAAATCGGTGCGTGTTTGGATGATTGCTATTATGTTGGCTTGCTCATGACTATTTGACAACTGTAGTTCAACTTATTAGCCCGGCTTTTTTTCGAATAATGTCAGCTTTTTTTCCAAATAATGCCGGCTATTTCCTTTGCAAACAAAAAAGCTTGACCAAAATATCAGTTAGTCAAATGTTTGATAAGACTAACTTGGGCTCAAACAAACGTGCCCAGAGTCAATGTTCAAAACTTTAACCACTATGCATGTGAAAGCGCGTGGATTGAACTTGCAAGAGTAACATTACTGCAATTGCCTTTTTTCTATTATATAATATTTCCATGATAAAATAGTTCATATTGACTTGAATTAAGTCAAACTTTTTTCGTTGCAAAAAAATAAGGTTATGTCAAACTTTGTTAAGTTTGACCCAATATATAGAAAATTTATCAGTATTTACAGTAACATATCAATATTACAAGATTCAACATAAACTATATTTTATTTACTATTTGGTAGTATATATGTTGATATATTTTTTCTGTAAACTTGATCAAAAACTTTATCTAATTTTGACTCAGGAGTCAGGACAACACTAATATGCACCATCATATTTTAACACGGATGAATAATCTTTGTACTATTTTAATGTATATCATAAGTAAAAAAAATCACAATATAAACCGTCGTCAGAGTCCGTGAAGAGCCAAGCAAACTTTGTGATATCAGACGGTGCGAGTGGTAAATCAGGTGATGGTTTGCCCATTTCATTTTCTTTTCCTTTTCTGAGTTGATGATTTACCCATTTTCCGAATCAATGACTGGAGTATTGATCATCCAAGGCAAGAATAGTCAGATGGTTGTTCTAAACTTCTCCTTCGAAGCATATTAGCACCGCGACCTGAAACTGCTGTTAGAATTTGACCGCGGAAGAGAGTGTGCGTCTTTTTGAACTTTGGTTCATTGGTTGCCTTTCAGGTTGCGGTGTCCACGTGACACTTGTGCGGTGGCGTGTCTCGGATGCAACCGTGTTGACATTTCCAGCTTGGCCGTATTGATCAAAGGCCACCTTGTCTGACTCTTTCGTTTCAAACGTAACACGAGGACTAATCGCTAGACCAGTACTGGTCTGGTAATATGTTTTTCGCTGAACAATCGAGTCGTTTTAGTTGTCTCTCGGGTCTTGAGAAAGTTGGCCATCTGCCCGAAAATTGCTTTTGGAGCTCGGCCTCTATGGAGGCCGGTTCTTGAAAAATTCAAAATTCAACAAAATTCATATTTTTATATTTCAAAAAAATCTGAAAAAAAATAGACATATATGGAGGCATGGCACATATGTGTGTAAATTTTCAGGACGAAATAAGTTGAAATGAGGGTTATGCAAAAAAGACAAATCTGCGCCTTTTTAACACATGATACTATTCATCCTAAAAGTCCATGAATTTTTTTTTTACACAGATCGCATCTCAAGGTATTTTATCCTAAAATTTCACACGCATACACATCACATCCTTGTATACTTATACAATTTTTTTCAGATTTTTTTGAAATAAAAATGTATGAATTTTGATTTTTTTAAAAAGAGCGGCCTCCATGGAGGCCGAGCTCCAAAATGCCATTCTCGCCATCTGCCAGGCTATATACGCAAGAAATTAAAGCCCTCGAGCCTTGAGACAGAATAATGGGAACGAGGCTATATTCCACGACGAAAGAAGAGTTCAACCGCGAAGACGGGGCGGCAGTACGTGTGTGGACATGGTCGTGCGCCACCTGACCATTTCTTTAACATCATTTTGAAAGGACACCGATATCCACCATACGTGTGGCATCTAGCGGGTTGTGCCGCACGTCCTGTGTGGCACGGAGACAACCCCGTCCGCACGACGGCGTCCGGGCGCACCCAGCCACAGCCCGCACGTCCGGTGTGTGGCACAATCGCCTACACGTCCGGGCGAACGACCCCGCTGCCCGCACAACCTAACGCGCCCGTCGTCCCTACCCGCCTTTGAACCACAGTGCGACCTGCCGCCGTCGTCTCCTACCTCTCGATCGGCCAATCTTCCCCTACATCCATCGTCTTCCTTCTCTAGTTGCCATGGCAACCAGACCAGATCTCTAGCGCCACCCCACCCCCCACCCCCATCCCCCTCCCGATCGACGGAAAACACGACGACGAGCTAACAGGTCGATCTCCGATCTCCTCATCTTTCTCCTCCTTCCCCTGTCCCAAATAATTGCACTTCCAGATTGCCCACGAAGATGGCGACTAGATCCACACTGTCATGGCAAACACACCACGGATTTGTGTTTATTCCCCCTTTGCCCACCAACGTACGCAAGATCTGCCATGTTCTATCCTAGATCTGAACCAAGCTTGTAGGTTGGGTTGATGCGAGTAGTTGCTCCATAAGGATGTGTAGGATTCACTAAAATCAGGGAAAGAAATGAGCAATTTGGGCGGTACATAGGGAGATAGAAAATTAATTGCCACCTATATTTGCCGTTAGCTGCCACCATGTTATGGAAACCGGCTCCTCTAACTTAGCTCTTGCGAAGTTAGGATCCTAACTTAGCCATGTTTCATCCGTTGGATCTAGAATAAATGGCTGAGATCTAGCGCTACAGTCTTGAACAGTGGCAATTGCTACATGTAACCCAATAGTAATTTTAGCTACAGTACTTGTCTAAACAGTATGGTACCGGCCTTGTGAACAGTGGAGCATCCTGGCCATCTATTTTCCATCCATCGGTTCACAGACTAAGTTAGGCTACTGTTTCCCTAACTTAGCAGAAGCTAAGTTAGAGGAGCCGGTTCCCATGTTATGTTGTTACTTGCCATCATATTATGTTGGTTGTTGCCATCGGTTTAAAATGATAGGTGGCATCCAGATTGTAGAAAAGAGAATGAATGTGCATGTCCTACTTGCCATGATGTATTGGTTGTTTATGCAAGAAATGTGATAAGATTGCCGTGTTTTCTTTTATGTGGAAATAGCAAGAATGCATTTCGAATATTCATGCGTTCTTGTTCATGCAGTGACTGAAAACACGGTGGGAGAAAAGCAGAAAAAAAAATGAATCATGAAGACGGCACTGATCCTTGGTTTTCTCAAAGGCCGCAAGCGCCCCCTTGGGATGCAGTAGAGTATAATCAACTCATTTCCGCAGGGCCGTTGCTGCCACTACTAGAGCAGTACGCGAACATCGGTATGATGCATGATAAAAAAAAGGACAGTTGACATGTTTGTGGGCATGAAAATGGCATTCTACTTATGTGCTACAATGTCCTTGTTCGTAGGTTCTTATGACACAACCACACACACAGGGATACCATGGCAAGTTCCAACACAGGGCACTAACGCTGATAGATGTACGGGAGACCGACTTCAAGTAGCAAATGTGGCAAATCAAGGTAACGCATAGAAAAATAGCATACTGATGTGGCCAAAAAAGAAAACTTGCAAGGATGGCAAGACTTACGAGTTTTTTGGAAAAACGCAGGACCATCATGTAGCACGTGGCGACAGGCGACAACCGGGTACCTGCCATCAACGTCGTACGCAGGTGAGTCGTATGAAGTGATTTTCTGGACAGTGAATCAGGAAAAGGAACATAGGTGACATTGGTCTTTACGTGGTGTGAAGACAAAACGCAGTTGCCATGTCTGGGCAACTGCAGTTGCCGTGTCTGGACAACTGCAGTTGCCATGTCTGGACAACTGTAGTTGCCATGTCTAATCAATTGTGGTTGCCATGTCTAAACAACTCTGGATGCCAAGTGTGAACAAATCTGCTTGCCATGGTTGAACCACTACATGTGCCATGTTGTAGAAACTACGGTTGCCATGCATTGACCAACTGCTCATGATCGCAGGTTGTTATGGTGGAACCACAACAGCAAATGTATCATGGAAAGCTTCACCGTTGTAGGCCATCGCTATTCCAGATAGAGCACAGCAAATTGAAGTGACAGACCAGCTTCGATTAGCACATGCGGCACAACAAGGTAAAAAATGTGAACCAACAAAAAATAGTGCATTTGCTTTTGTGGAAAAGCATGGGGGAAAGTGGATTTGTCACGGTGGTGGCGGCAAACAACAAAATGCTATCAAGTGGATACGTGCAATAGTCATCTATGGTCTTCAGGATTTGTCAATTACTGTGTGCGTGTGTATGCCATCGTGATTAACTCCATTTGCCTAGTGGGCTCGTACGTAGAATGCAAGTTTTGATGTTAAAGATGCTGGTTGCCATGTCTTGGCAACAGTAGCTGCCATGTTTGTTGAACTGTAGCTGCCATGGCTGAAAAACTGCAGTTGCCATGCATGTCCAGATGCAGATGCCATGGCTTGCTGTATGAATGATATCATGCCAAATCAGATGCAGATGCTATATTCCATTTACGATAAACCTGCCATTCAAAGCAATATTGCTTACACATGTACCTATTTTTTTTTTGTAGGAGCTTCAACTACAATCAACAGCGGTGCGGGGACATCTACTGCGGGAACCTCGGAGCACACGGAAGGAGCGTTCCACGAGCAAGTCACCAATGCTGCCACAAACAATGCAGAATCAGTGTCGGAACTGGCAATTGTTGCAGCAATGACAACAAGCACACCTGTGCACACCAGCACAAGCAACAATCAAGCAGATGAAACAGCCGCCAATACTGAAGTGAATGATGAAACTGATGACGAAGCGCAAGGGGAGGAAGAAGATGGGCAATCGGAAATCATGATACCTCAACCACCATATGTTGGGCAGAGATTTGGTTCATTTGAAGATGCCAAGGAATACTACCAGAGATATGCAATGTTCCATGGGTTTGCGGTAAACACCGAATACCATAAGAAAATAAAAAAAACTAACGAGTACAACAGAGGTGAGATAAGGTGCTACAAGGCACGCAGGAACAAGAAGGGTAAAGGTGTTGTGCCTGTCGTGCCGGAACGAAAGAGAGGCATCGTTCTCAAGACGGAATGCCCTGTCCGGTGTAAGCTAAACGCAAATGGAGCATGGTGGGTGGTCACCGAATATTTCGACGAACACAACCACAAACTCATAAAGAAGTTTGACCTGGTAAAATTTCTGAGCGCCCACAGAGGATTCAGCCCCCTCGAGAAGAAATTCATAAAGTTGCTACATGATTGTAACGTCGGTCCATCAAGAATGGTCCAAATACTGTCCCTGATCCACAGCGGAGATGGTAGTCTGAGTAGCATGCCCTATATACCAGCAGACGTCACAAACCTAAAGGCAAAGTACCGTAGAGAGAGCAGGTTGACTGACATAGAAGACACAATAGCCTACTTTGAAGAGAAAGCAAAAGCAGATACTGATTTCTTCTACAAGATAAGATTGGACGATGAGGACCGTGTCAGAAACATGTATTGGGTGGATGGTGCTGCAAGAAGAGCCTACAAACATTTCCGTGATTGCATTTCGTTCGACGCGACATATCTCACTAATATGTACAAGATGCCATGCGCTCCATTCATAGGAATAAATAACCACAATCAGTCATTGCAGTTCGGTTGCGGACTCGTTCGGAACAAAGATACGGATGGTTACACTTGGCTGTTCAAAACCTTCTTGGAGTGCATGGGTGGACTTGCTCCGATGAACATAATAACAGACCAGGATTTTAGCATGCGTGCAGGCATAGAGGAGGTCTTTCCATTGGCAGTGCACAGGCACTACAGGTGGCATATTATTAAGAAGGCTGAGGAGACGCTAAGACCATTCTTTGCTGACCGTCCAGAGCTACACAAGGCATTCGAGTTGTGCGTGGACCACAGCTTGACAGTGGAGGAGTTTGAACGGAGCTGGGCGGCTATGATTGAAACACACCAAGTACAAGACAACGAGACACTTACTAGCCTGTGGGAGAAGCGAATGTACTGGGTGCCGGCCTACTTTATGCAGTGCTTCTTTCCATTTCTGCAGACTACTCAGCGCAGCGAGGGGTTCAATGCTGTTTTGAAGCGGTACGTGAGCCCTGGCAACTAATTGCTGCAGTTTGCCAAGCAATACACAGCTTTGCAACATAAAATTCTGGGATCTGAGCCACAGCAAGAAGCAAACACCGTGCTCAAGCAGCCTAAATTGCTAACATATTTACCAATGGAGAGGCAGATGAGCAAGATATACACCAGCAAGATTTTTAACAAGTGGATTATCTAACCGTCTTATTTGCACTACCATGAAGATAGTGGGTGCCATATAGAATGCAATGTAGTTGCCAACTTTTTGACATGCTGATATATTGAAAAATAGCTACTGATTACATTACAAGCATAAATGTAGTTGCCATGTAAAAATGAACTATAGTTGCCATGTGTATTGATCTGTAGTTGCCATGTGTAATGAACTGTAGTTGCCATGTGAAATGATATGTAGTTGCTAGGTGAGACAAATCTGCATTTGCCATGTTAAATGAACTGCAGTTGCCATGTTAAATAAACTGCATTTGCCATGTTAAATGTTATGCAGTTGCCATGTTAAATATCATGCAGTTGCCCTGTGGAAACAAACAATCCAAAAAATATATGGGAAAAAAAGGCTTTCCATGCCATCACTGATTTAAATACGTTTGCTATGTTGTGACCTACCTCAACATAAGGTGCTAAAAACATCATATAAGAGTTTAACGAGCACAAAAACATGCAGATTCCAGGAAGAAATAAAGCGTGCCAGCATGTACACAGCTTACCAGGTTGACGAACATACGTTCAAGGTGTGTTCTCTAATGGGCATGTCCGATTCAGAACCTGAAGACTCGGACAAGGGAAGAAACTACTTTGTCAAGGCCTCGATAAACAAAGGCGAATACTACTGCCAATGCTGCAAATTTGAACGGGACGGGATTGTGTGCTGTCACATACTCAAAATAATGGACATGCACGTGGTCACGCGGTTGCCCCGCCATTTCATACGACGGCGATGGACTTGGGACGCTGACGATGCGTTGGGGCCACAAACATCAAATGCAGTTTTGGCTGTGCGTGATGACACACCAGAGGCAACCATGGACGCCGTGAGGCATGTTGTCTTAACCAAGAACTATGCTGAGCTAATAGATGAAGCATGCAAGAGTGATGAGACAGCGAGGGTGGCAGAAAAACACAGGAAGGCCCTGAAAAGAGAGCTTGATGAGATCAAAAAGAGGAAGGCTGAAGAAGCCTTACACAGGTTCCCCCGCACCTCAAGTGTGCCTTCGTCCACGGGTCCATCCTCTGAAAACTTGGAGGTAGGGTCTGGAACAGCAAGCACGCAAACCCAGGTCAGGAACCCGCCCCGTTCCATCACAAAAGGGCGTCCAAAAGAGGTGAGATACAAATCGGGGTTGGAAATTCAAGCAAAGTACAAGAAAGCAAAGAAAGGAACGGGCAATCCGTAAGCAGCTGTGGAGGATTACAACTTAGGTGTTGGAGACAATTTTGTAAAGTAGATGGTCAAGATTTTAAAAATGCGAGAATGACTGTTGGTGGACAACAGATTTTGAAGAAACTGCCATGTATGCATGACTAAAAAATGCCATGAAGGTGCTACTAAATCTGCCATGCAGCTTCCATCGAATCTGCCATGTAATTGCTACTAAATCTGCCATCGCGTAGATTTCCGTTTTCAGTCCATGCATTTTTGTTTCACGCACATTGTATTGTATACATACTCTGAACGAACTAGTTGAAACGATCACGTGCAAAAACATGAGAGAGAACAGTTGCTTATGAACTACCATGCTAACCGATACAGTTATCAATGCAAAACCCCAAAAACAAAACGAAACAAATACTTTCACTATCCCTGCCTGATCAACTATATTTGCCATGTTTCAGGCATCATAGACGCATTCAAACCCTCAACTGGTACTCACAATCACAAACACATAATAGTAGTGAACATAAGCGTAGTTGTTGTCACAAATAAGCAGGTTCAGATCCACACATATATTACAAATATTCAATGGCACTCACACGCCACCACTATATACTAGACTACGGGGGATGCAGTCATAACATAGCACACGGACATAGTTTTAAAGAACAAAGGTGATACCTTACATTCCTCAGCCACATAATGTAAGGTAGGCATGCGGTATGGAGCATCACGTGATCGCTTGTACTTCTTGTTGGCGGATTTGACAGCTCCCTCTATGAACTCTCGTGCTGAAGCCCGCGTGTTGAAATCTTCATTCATCAACCAGTTCCATGTATATATTTTACGGAGCTCGACAACCATTGCAGCTGTGATCACAGGGACCCATCGACCTTCCCACTTTGCAAGGTATTCCAACATGTAAAAGCCGCAGTCATGCCTATAAGGAAAGAAACAGGTGAACTCATGCCAACAGAAAATATGATAAACTTCGATGAAGAGGTGAAAAGGTTTAAAATTGATGTGCAGGACACATGAAAAGATAGTAATTACCCATTTCCTTGCTTCTCAGTCGTGACATACTCGATTGGAAAATGACTGATCTGGACCTTTGAGTTTTCGTAATGACGGATCCATGTCTCTTTCAGGTTGTTGATAAAGAATTCAGCATGTGTAGTAAGGTCTTCGTCATCTCCTGAACGGATTGAATCAAGCACCTCAAATCGTTGGTTCTTCAGGTCAAGGCAAATCGCGTAGTGGTGAGCACACTTGTCATCTGGGTTGTCTGGTGCAAGCTCCTGGAACATGGGAAACATGACCTGCAAGTAAAAAAGAGGAAAGGAAAAACAGAGTTCACATCAAAACAGAATGATAAAGTTGGAAAAATGGTATGTAAAAATATTGCCAGATGCAGTAGGAGATATATGAATAAGCAAGCATCAAGTGGCCAAGTGCACACATGGAAAATGTTTATTTGCCATGTGCAATTTTAAGAAGTTGCCATCCATGGATAAACAAAGTTGCCACATGGCATTAAAAGTTCACACTTATTTTACATGGCAGCTGTTATCACATGAAACGTCTCTCACGAACAGTATGTAACCAACATATGAAGTAGAACTACTGACAAAAACATACCATGGAAAAAAATATGTACAATGAGAAGAAACACTCACATATTTCTTCATTGTGAGCTTGAAATCACCATGCGCGGCAAAATGCTTCCTCAGGATTTTATGATTGAAGTCACCGTCCCATATTTTGCAGGTCACGCTGTACTGCATGATCGTCTTGTTGGGACAAATTTACACATGCCTGTTGATGAAGTCAATCCCACACGCAACTACATTCTTCGACATTTTACCAGTAGGCCTCATAGACTCGGCAAGATCACCCAGGTCAACATATGTCACATCACATTGTATGATTTTGGTTCTGTCCAAACATGAGCTATATGAAAATGATATAACATGAAAGAATCATGTCTACTAAAAAATAAAAATAAACATAAACAACGCATGGCTAAAAAGGGGCAAAAAAATATATCGGAGAAAAGCAAGTGAGGGGTTATGTGGTGTGGACATTACGCTTTCAGCTCCTTCATGTGCTTGCTGTTCGACCTCGCATTTCCAAAACGCTTGACAATATCGAATAGTTGGTTCTGCTCCTTTGTGGCCTTAACATCGGGCTCAAAGTCATCCGCTGCTGGTGCGTGAACTACCCTAGCCTGCCTCACAGATCCAGGGGTTGCACTTCTAACGGTATCCTCGGATACTGACTCAGCAGGCACGTCAGAACTTGATTGCCCCTGACCCCGTGAGGACCTCCTCTTCAATGCTTCCTCCTCAATCCTAAGGTAAACTTCATCGAGTGACGGCGAAATCTCCTCAGGGGTGGCTGGAAGAATAAAACAGTGGGTTAAGAAACTTGGAAACAACAAGTTATTGTGCGAAAAGTTCAGACTGTGAACTGTAGGTGCTAATAAGAAAGTGTCAGTGTCAAATGTCACTTGGTAGACAAATGTTTGCCAGGTGAAAAGTGCACTACAGTTGCCATGTGCATTGCACTGCAGTTGCCATATGGCAACTACTGCAGTTGACATGTGCATTGCACTGGAGTTGCCATGTGGCAACAACTGTAGTTGCCAAGTGGCAACAACTGTAGTTGCCATGTGGCAACAGCTGCAGTTGACATGTGCATTGCACTAGAGTTGCCATGTGGCAACAACTGTAGTTGCCATGTGGCAACCACTGCACTTGACATGTGCATTGCACTGGAGTTGCCATGTGGCAACAACTGTACTTGCCATGTGGCAAACACTGCACTTGACATGTGCATGCAGTTGTCATGTGCAAATGCACTTAAGTTGGCATGTGGCAGCAACTACATTTGCCATGTGTAACGAACTAAAGTCGTCAAGCGACAACCTATACAGAAAACACATGTGATGAATGTGCATGGAAATGACAACTACATGTGCATCCCATGAGATTTGCCATCACAATTCAGAAACCAAAAAGCTTGTGACGAATGTCAGACAAAAAATGTAGTAACAAAATGATAAACACACAAAATTTTACCTTGCACTATCGGCTCTGCAAACTTCACAGCCTTCCTGCCATCAGCAATTGGCTGCGCCATCATTGGGGCCGTGCCTGCCGGGAAAGCAAAGGCAATAGGCACAGGATCTTGCACCATTGGTTCATCTTGAGTGCGATCGATGCCAAGGCTAAAGCTCGGTGGGTTGAAAGCCATGGGGTGCCTCTCCTGCCTACCAGCCAGATCGCGAACAAGTTGCTTGGCAGAATCTAGAGGTGACAGATCAACAAACATTTTTGCCTTGTATGCTGCAGGACCATCAGGCTTATTAGTAGGGCGGGGCGTGCTGTCAGCGATCTCAATCACAACTTTCTTGCCTATCTTCCTGTTTGGGCTGTAGGGGACACCAATGTTGACAGGGAGATTAGAAGTGCGCAGATTTAAGCTGGTGTTCTCCACGGCGGTGAAAGACTCAGTCTGCTCCGAACGTCCACCTCCTTCAGTCGTGCACGGCTTACCACCTGCATCTGTTGTATTCCAGACTTCCGTCTTCTCCACAACATTGCTTTCGGCAGAAGGTGGGAACAGTGTGGAAGCAGGCACGTAATCAGAGTCACCTCTACTGCTCTTAGCTGCCTCTGGTGCATTGGATAACTGTGTAGGATGCTTACGGGGGCTACGCCGCCTAGGTGGCAGGCCAGCTCGCGCAACGGTCGCAGTAGCAGCCTCTGTGCCACCAGCCGCTGGAGCTGTTGTGCGATGAGTCTCACCTGTGGATGGCCTCTCATTCTGAAATGTGGCCGCAGCCCCTTCTTTTGTGGACACAGAAGTGCCACCAGCCACACGCTTGGAATCCATATCAGATGAGCGGGAATCTTCCTTGTTTAGGTTGATCTCGGGAGCGTCCACTTCAACACTTGCTGATCGGGTGGCATGGGTCACAACAACATCCCTCATTGCCACCAGGGTGGGCAATATCTCAGCAGTCCTGCCAGATACTGACTCGTCACTCCCAGATGTACGGATGGCTGTTGTTGTAGTCTGCACATCTGCAACCGGCGAAGATGGGCGGCCGCTTGCATCGGAGCTAGTGGGAACAGTGGACGGTGCAACAGCAGTTTTGTCGACTGGCGGCTCATGAATATCTGCATTACCACTTGTCGACAACTTGGAGTGAATGCGTTCAAGTGGGTCTTTGGTAGTGCGATTTGTCGAGCGTGTAGTAGTCTTCTTCACCATGCAAAGAAAACGCATGAAGAGTTCAAAAAAGTGAGCAAAATAATTGCCATGGTAGTCATCATAAAATGAAAATGTGTGATATGCCAGAGCTGCCATTTGAAAACAAGGTATGGATGAACACACATGAAATGCAAGTGGTTGAGGTTAGTGCAAAGCTACCAGTTGCCATATGAGTGCAAAAGATTTGCAGATGTGGTCTAGTTAGCAGTTGCCATGCAGAAGAAGCAGGAGTTGCCATGCAGCAAAAATTAGATCATGAAAACAACAGTTGCCATGTGGGACAGATAGCAGTAGCCCATGTGGCAAGTTAGACAGCTGCCATGAGAAGCAGACAGTAGTTGCCACAGAAATGGATTCAAGTAAAAGGTTGTATATGATTTAGAATGCATCAAACAAAAAATAGCATTATGACAATAAAAAACAGGGAGAACCCACTTCTTGATTGTCTTCCTCAAGTCTTTCAGCACGACAGGATCCCCGATGTTGGATGTCGACGTACGAGGAGACGACCTAGTGGAAGTGGTGGCACCAGCAGTGGGAGCACCCTTGTTCAATCGGGTAGAAACACGGGTTGGTGTGGGTGCTTGTTTCTTCTTAACTGATCGTCCACCAGCTGTCGCCTCACTGCACGTACAAAAAAATGGCAAAAAAGATACCAAGTGTGAGACACAAAAATCGTACCGCACTTAGCAAAAAATGAAAAAAAGGTTGGGCTTTTAAAAAGGAAGGACAAACAAAACACTAAATAGCCGTCGAACCTCCTCCTAGCAGCTACGGGATCGGTCCTACACCTCTTGCCAGCAGATCCTTGCCCAGCATCCTCTGGAGCCCTGCCCCTCTTTGAGAGCGACACCCCCGTGTCTCTCGCAACAGTTTGATCAATGCCTTCCTTCGGTGGAGGAACTTTTGGTGCAGCCTTATCGTTCTTACCACCTACACGAACTTTAACATGTTCATCATCATCGGTTTCATGTTGCACATTCTCCATGTCATCGTCATCGTCCTTGTCGAGACCAGCATCTCCATCTAGCTCATCTTGCGTGTCAGGGAGCTCCTGAGAGCTGTTGTAGTCGTACCGGCCACGACAACCAGTTGGTCGATGTGTCCGTTCTCCAATGAATGATGTGAACTGCCTCGCAACCGCGTCGCTGTCAGAACCATTAAGTGTCATCCAACCCTCAACCAACTTCCCAAGCAAGTTGGTCATGCCGGAACCAAACTGCCCGACTAGGTGCTCAACAGGTGCCCTCGCCTTAGCACAGAACAAAAGGTAACAATAACTAAACATATTAGAGTCCCGTGCATAAGAAAAAATAAGCCAAAACAACCAGAAAGACATATCAAAATGCAATGAAAATATAATTTCAAAAAACAAAAATAAACATCCTTGATTACCTCAGCAGGTCAAGATGGAGCTGAATGCACATCCATCCACTTGCCAAAGTTTTGTGGCCCACCAAACACACTATAGTCTATAGCATGCTTGGCCATCAGCTGAAAAAACAGCAAAAAACAACTAAGATGTCAAAAGAAAAAAGGAGCAGTGACTATAATTCATGGATTGCAAAAAAGGAAAAAAGAAGGAGTATCGACACGGAATGGCGGAGTTGCCGTATGGGGTCAAACATGGGTGCCATGTGCAGACAACCATGGTTGCCAAGGTAATTATCGCTTGTTAGCCATAAATGGTTGCCGAATGGGGATTTTTTCATATGTTATGCAACATCAAAATTCAAGAATGCCGTGCAAGAAAGAAGGCATAACTAACCTGCAGTTTCCCATATTTTGTATCAGATATCATGTCTGCGGCAAGCACAACCTTGACAGCATCGTACGTCCACACAGAGACAGCAAACTTATGTGGAGGCGGCGGGCCTCCTATCTCAGTAAAGTCGACAGTGGACAGATCAAGACGATCGACGTACATGAGATGGTATACACAGTAAAAAGCAAGCTATGTTAGTTGCCATCATGCTATGTTGAAAGAAGCTTATGTAGTTTCCTTGAGTCACAAGTTGAAGAGAAGGGAAGAAAGATTTGCCATCTATCTATGTTAGTTGACATCATGCTATGTTGGCGGTTGCCATCCTATTATGCTGGTAGTTGCCACCAGTTCAACATGGTAGTTGCCATCCAGATTGTTTAAAGAGAATGAATGTATGAAATGAACACTTTTTGTGTTGTAGAAAAATGTTGTTGCCTTGTCGGCGGCAACTACAGATGCCATGGATCAAACAAAATTCACTTTCACATGTAAAAAAGTCACACACAAAATGAAACAAAAGGTTGACATGTACGATCTTATACGGTTGCCATAAAAAAATTGAAAATACAAAAATCCAGTTAAAGGATCAGTCAAAAACTTTGGGTTGGCAGACTATGGCCAAACAGAGATACCAAAAATGCAAAATAATTTGGTTCACACTTATGAGCAGCTGCAATGTTGATTTAGGAAAAGAATGAACCGTGATAAGAGCATTTGCAAAAGAGTAGGGGAAAATACCATTAGGTGCAAGCGACAACCCTTCTGGTACATCTTGTTTGAGAATGCATCATGCAGGAAGTCTGCGATGAATTTACACCAATTCATGTTCTTAACGTCTTTCAGTTTCGCCTGCACAACACAATTTCAGGACAAAAAGTTGCCGCATCAGCATTCAAATAAAAAACATCAAAAAACTGGCAGTGACTAGCTTCTAGATGACATCAAAATCTAAAGATTCTGGGAAAAAAGAAATAGAGAGAGAGCATTCATCAGGATAGGGAAGCACTTGTTGCTTGGGCGAAGAGATGTGGTAGGCGCAAAGACAGCTGAGATCAAGTACATGAGCAACTTCATCTTAAATACCTCGCCATGGGTTTTCATGCCCTCCAGCGAAGTTGCCAGCACAGTCGTATTAGGCATGGATGCCATTCCAGGAAACAAACGGGCGAACAAGGCTTCCTCAATCTTATTATTCACCTCATACGGGACTTTGATTTCTCCATGGGGCACACCCAAAGTGCAGAACACAGATTCCTCATCCAAAGGCAATCTTCCACGTCCCGGAATCACGAATTCCTTAGAGGCAGGCTCATATATCTCACCGAGCCAGTCGCATATAGGGTTTACTAGGTTCGTGCACCGAACATTCATCAGAGCCTGCATCCCCATCTCACCGGCAGCTCCCTTCTGCTCGTTAGTAAATCCTTCGTTCAATATAGTCAGGCGTTCTTGCGAAGCCCTATTGCGCTAACGTTTCTTCTTCTGCATAACACAAAAGGATCATTTGTTGCCATGTTCAATGTAGTAAAAATTTAGTTCTAACATAAGATTGAAAACTCAATGTCAAATTAAAACATAGGGGGGAGAGTGACCTCATCGCCATCTTTTGTCCGACCGGTCGCACGATTCTGTGGCGGTAACTCCATGAAGTCATCATCATCATCTTGATGGTCACCGCGAGCCATTGTGCTACGGTAAGGACAAAAACACGTTAGGGTGAAATGAAAAACACAGCCGACGGATACGGAAAGAAATGCATGAAGTAACGATTCACTGGATATCATCGATGAACAAAAAATGAAAACTGCCATGGTTACCCCAAAGTTTAAGCATCTGAAAAGGCAGTAAATGCCATGTGCTGAACATGCACAAAAAGGCAGAAAAATAATCAAATGGAAAAGCAATTGCCATCTACCAGAATCAACTTGCCATGCTGGCTCCAATGTAGGTGGCAAATGAGGCAGAACAGAGGAAAACCCAACTAGGATTGTCCAACATGAAATGTGGCAACTAACACATTGGCTTCATAAAAAAGTACAAGGTCACATCTACTAGGTTCAAGTTGCCATGTTAACAAACAAAAGATGTGGCAGCTAAGGCACTTCAAATAGGGCAGACAACTTGCACTGTACAACATATATTGTGGCAACTCACAACCTGGCCTCGTAAAAAAATGAGTTGCCATGTAATGCAATCAAATATGTTTAGCTATCACAAATCAGCATGGCAAACGTAGTAGAGTGTATTGTATAGTCAAACTGCCATGACTCTGCATATAACATGGCAACTGGCAAAGTTGATTCACAAAATTAGTTGCCACTTAGAGGATAGTTGTAGGCAAACAAATGCAATGAAAATTGCCGTGACTGCCATTATCACACACTTAAATATGCAACTACCTAGATATAGAAATCATACACAAAAATTACTCCCTGACTTGGATCTCATAAACTGACATTACTAGAAGAACGCCCGTGCGTTGCAACGGGGCCACATTAACTTTAAGAGTTCAATATTAATCATGTTAATATTACATTTAATATTCTCATACATATCAAGTGACATTGGCGACCTTTTTTACCATCAAATCCTCACACACACACACTCTCCCTCCCTCTTCCTCACTCTCTCTTCCCCTCTCCCTCTCTCTCTCTCTCTCTAACACACACACACATATCCATCTTATTGGGTACGGGACCATAATCCATCTATTTCACACACACACACGCTAGTGCATAACAATATGGATTATGTGTATTATATTTGCCACCACAACTGAGGGAATTAATTTCATGTAAATCGGCCAGCCACAGCTCCATGACAAATAATACATCTAAATTCTCAGCGTTATTTTTATGTAATATGCATTATCTTTATACTATTTATTGAATGTGTTCAAACTATTACTTGAACTTGCTACCACCAAATGATCTCTCTCTCTCTCTCTCTCTCTCTCTCTCTCTCTCTCGCCCCGGCAGCTGCTCTGCTTCCCTCCCCTCTTGCAGATTTCTAGGTAGCGTGACTCTACCACTAATCTCAAGTTCTTTCCGTTCTTCTGCTGCTTCCTAGTGTTATTTTCACCTGTATGTGCGGTAACACGCAACTGATTACCACCAACCGTCCTCCTTGTTGAGTTGCTGATTAGTACTCCTAATGAACGCTCAATCTAAATCTCGGGTTATTTGGAAATCGGAACGAATCATGTATTTATTCGCTCGTTAAATTCACCCTTAATGATGCCTATGCAGACACAGGAAACACAGGGGACAAAAATGGCTTCCAACTACGTGGACACCACGGGGGAGGAGGGAAGGTTCCACAGCCACGGCACGGCCACCACAGCAACAGCACGACGCCGACCGGCGAGGCGGCGTCGCCCAAGAATACGCGGAGGAGGTGGCCCGGGTCGGCGTCGGTGCCGTCCGGTGCGGGCCACGGGCCCGCTTCCAAGTGCGTCTGCGCGCCGGCCACCCACGCCGGGTCCTTCAAGTGCCGCTTCCACCGCACCAACTCCCAGGGCCACGGCCACGGCCACGGCCAGGGAAGCCGCCCTTCTTCGCCCCCTTCACCGGCTGCGGCCAACGCGGTGCCGCGGCACCCGGCCTCGCCGTCCTCGTCCTCCGGCACCGTCGCGACCCAGTGACGCAGCCCAAGCATCGGCCTCGAGAATCAAGAACGCTCGACAACGGAGAGGGAAGGGAAGATCATATACATGTCATAAGAAAGGGAGTTTATTTACTGCTCCCTCGATGTATTGTTTCCTTTGTTTGGAGATTGATTACCATCCGTGAGTTAAGCTGGGTACTAAAGAAGAATCTGATTGTGATACGTGAATTGATTGTTGCCTTGTATGTTTGGTTTTGGTATTTGAAGATTGATTACCATTCGTTAGTTGGGTTACCAAAGAAGGAATCAATCACCATATGTGAATTCATTGTGTTACCAAATAAACGTTGGATTTGTCCGGCCAGTGGGAGGGGGCGAATAAAAAACCGACGAAAAAAAACCGACGAAAAAAACCGACGAAACTGGGAGGTGGGATCGTTACTGCGGGGGAATTGGGAGGTGGGAGGGAGGACGAAAAAAACCCAGGGGAGGTGGGACGAAAATTAACCGCGGAGACTACCAACTGAGACATTAGGAGTAGAGATCCTACAAATAACATGGCAACTGACATAGTTGATTCAG
This sequence comes from Thinopyrum elongatum, assembly GCA_011799875.1. Taxonomy (NCBI): domain Eukaryota; kingdom Viridiplantae; phylum Streptophyta; class Magnoliopsida; order Poales; family Poaceae; genus Thinopyrum; species Thinopyrum elongatum. Next base: position 528,333,059 of record CM022303.1, on the reverse strand, counting down.
AAAATTAGTTGCCATCAGTGACGATAGTTGTTGAAATTGCCATGACTGTCATTATCCTACATTTTGAAATGCACCTAACTAGATCTAGGGTTCACTCACAACTATCATACCCTGATTTCAACAACAAAAAAACACCCTAAAAAACACTGATGCCCATATCGTTCGAGGCAAATCAGAACTAACAGCTAGAAAATCGCTCGCGCAAGCATAGGCAAATACAGATGTGGTTGCCGACCGGGCGAGCCTCACCGGCATGACTGCCACCGCGACGGCGACGAAACTGCGCAATGCCGACCTAAATGGCAAACACGCGACTCCACCGCCGACGGGGACACCGGAGCGCCGCGAATCCATCGGAATCTCGAGAAAACTCGAGGGGAAAGTGACCACGGAGGGAGGGGCAGAATTCGCAGGGAGGAATGTGACCACGGAGGGAGCCTTACCTTCTCACTACGGCTGCTCCGGCGACGACGCTCCAGCCCGGTGAACCCCAGCAACGGCCGCGAATGCCGTCGACTCTTCCGTCGCCGCCACCGCCTCCTCCTCTCGTCTTCTCCTCCAATCGACTGGAACCGCTGTGGATGGTGGGTTGGGGAGAAGTGAATGCGTGTGGGAGTAATGAACCGCAGCGAGGGGGGGAATGGCGAGTCGAGGAAGACGCCAACCGAAGTCGTGCGCGGCGTGCGGGCGCGACGGCAGTTCCACTGCACGCCCCGACTCGCAAACCGCTGTCGTCCGAGGAAGAAACGGCGTGCGGGCGAACCAACTACACACCACACACAGGCTTTGTCCTACGTGGCACACGAAATCTGCCATCCCGTGTCAAGATTCGTGCAAAAACGAATCGACGGCGATCAACACGTGTGGGCGAGTTGGAGAAGTGCCACACGTGTGGGCGTTAGTGTTTTCGTTTTGAAAAAGCAAAGATGCACACGATCAACTACGAAACAGCCGAGCATATGGTAACATGTGTGCAAATTTAGTGCCAAAACCCCGCGACTAAAACCGACTCCGTTTTAGGCAAAGAGACGAGCAGCTTTCGCGCGCCAGAAGTGTGTAGACAAATCTACCAGTGCCGAACCGTCGCTAGCAGTATCTGTCAAAACAAAACTTATTCATAACAGAACCCATGGATCAAAGCGGCTTTAGTCCGTGTGCCGTTGCGTCAGGATGCAACATGGCTTAGCCAGGAAATATCCCTGGGAATAGGATATGTCACGCACGCCCGATCAAGTAGTGAGCATGTATGACCTCGACGTCCAGATATCCACCGTACCATAACCATCTCGGGTTAGGACAACCAGGACGAGACCATGGCCGGATCAGCGAAAGGCTGGCACGGCCGCGCCGCGCCGGAGCTATCACCAGATCTCCTATTTTTAGCAGAATCTGGCGGGTGCGCAGCCGGAGTTGCCATGTCCGGTGTGTGCGATATGATGGCTTGTACCAGATTTCGCAGGACTGGACCGGACGGGCTCGGTCACTCTCGCCGTGGTATAGAGACGGCTCGAGGGGATCCAAATAGCCGGGTGCATCTTTTGGGGAGAAATTGTTTTCACTCCTTGATTTGCATTTGCAGGTCGACAGCGGCATTGGCGGCCAGTGATTCGACCCATTGCTGTCCGGTTAACCGTGAAAGGGTAGAATGATGTGAAGGGCTTTTATGTTTTTTTTTTTGAAACAGAGGCAAAGATTGCCTCATCTATTAATTAAGCAGAAGAGAATTACCGGACGCAGAGTTTCTGCATCCGAGCTCAAATGAGCTCGGGTGAACAGCAAAATCGAAATAAAATTGAAAAAAATTCAAAAAAATTCAATTTTTTTTGGGTGAAACATTGACAAAAGTTTTAAGTGCTTGCCAAAATTCGTCTTGAAATCACATTCCTAGAAGGCGTGGCAAAAAAAAAAACAAATCGGTACTCTGAAAATGCTACTTTCAAAAGCATTTTGGAGCACTGAATTTGTTTTTTTGCCACGCCTTACAGGAATGTGATTCCGTGATGAATTTTTGCAAGAACTTAGAACTTTTGTCAATGTTTCTCCAAAAAAAATTGGATTTTTTTCAAATGTTTTTGATTTTTTTCGATTTTACTGTTCACCGAGCTCATTTGAGCTCAGGAGCAGAAAGGTACTTTCGAGAATTACCCAGTTAATTATGAAAAACCGGGCAAAAACCGGAACAACAAGGGCAAAGCCCACTCCCATAGACTGAAACACACAGGGCAAAGCCCACCCTAATCGACGACAAGTCGACCTGCGGCCAGACAACGCAGCTCCGACTCTGACTAAAAACTCAGAAGAACAAAACCAGGCACGGCTGGCGCCACGGAAGATCGCCGAACGGGCCACCTATAGCCAGTCATCGTACACCACAGGGCCCCGCCGCCGCAGCTTCGACTCCACAGCAACAAGCAAACCGAGGCAAAACCGTGGACACGCCGGAGAAGAGCCGACTACCGCAACCATTGCTGCGTCGCCGACATCGCTCCCATCATCATCGTTGCCACAAAAGTCTGGTCGCCACAGTGATTCTCTCGAGGCCGCCGCCCCGACATCCACCGCTCCGTCGCGCCCAGCGCAATCAACCGGCACCGCCTTCCGAGGCCGCCGCCCCGACATACCACCGCTCCCCTCGAGCAGCAACGCCGCACAACCCAGCTGCCCGCAGCCCACGCTGCTCAGGGCAACCGCTCGCAGACCACGAACGTCGCACCACATCCGGGGCCGCCGCCCCGACGTAAAGTCAGACCGCCTCCTCTGAATTATCTTGGGCAGGCCAGACGGAAGGAAAGCACATAATTTCTGCTCGCAACCACTAGTTTGGTCTTCCCCGTTTTCGTCTTGGGTTGGGCTGGCCGCAAACTGGTTTGTTTATAGTACTTGGCTTCGCCCCGGAAAGAGAACCTTGTCAAGTGTGCTCGAATTTATCCAAATTTATTCTAGAAATTTCATTGGTATTCGTTCAGTGGTAGACGACGTGTCGATTACAAGGTGTGTATATATGTATAAGTGTCTACGTTCATATTGTCTTTTATCAGAAAAAGAAAAGGAATCATGTGACTTTGAATCGTTTAAGAGATGATGGAAGCGAAAGGAAGTAATGGACGAGAACGGGTCAAGATGGCAACGAGTACATACTCAACCGGGTATAACCATGTCATTCCCATCATAAAGCCCCAATGTTGTGGACATTTTTCGCCGCCGCCCATCCCGACAAGAAAGGGGCACCGGTGCAGGCTTGCTCCACCTTTGAGCTTGGGGTGGCACACATGAAGCGTGAGAGCAACGAGAGGGGGCTAGAGGGGTGTGTGTGGGTGGGGGGGGGGGGGTGCAAATCAATGTGAGGTTGTGTGTAGCATCCCATTTTTTCTAAATTTTTGAATGTTGAAACAATAACTGTGATTGATTGAATTTGATAGGCATTTAAAGCTTTTTGAGTTGAATATTTAAAAGAGAGGGGAAAATAGGACTTTCCCATGTGTTTAATTTGAGATTTTCTTTGCTTCTTAGGTATTTAAACCCAATCCCTATTCAAAAAATATTTGGAAGCTTGACTATTTAACTGGATCTTAGTTGATGTTATTTAAAATCATATTCCAAATCAAAAAAAGATAACATGTCGTCAAATATTAAAGGATTGGAAATGTTTTTAAATGTTTATTTTTTTGAGAAATTAGGATCTCATCAACTGATCGTATGGTTACCATCGTTTTGGAATGGCCTCCCTAACTTCCAAAGGAACATTTCCCAGCCAACAGGCCATGCGCTGCTGACCTCTAGCTAATGCGGCCATACCATGGCTAGCATAATTTTGAGTACGACTAATCTTAACAAGGTTCACCGACCATTGTCCTTCCATGAGGGCCTTGACTTCCTTCACTATGTGTGCATACCTTGACCTATTGATGACCCACAAGTATAGGGGATCTATCGTAGTCCTTTCGATAAGTAAGAGTGTCGAACCCAACGAGCAGCAGAAGGAAATGACAAGCGGTTTTCAGCAAGGTATTCTCTGTAAGCACTGAAATTATCGGTAACAGATAGTTGTATGATAAGATAATTCGTAACGGGTAACAAGTAACAAAAGTAACTAAGGTTCAGCAAGGTGGCCCAATCCTTTTTGTAGCAAAGGACAAGCCTGGACGAACTCTTATATAAAGCAAAGCGCTCCTGAGGACACATGGGAATTGTTGTCAAGCTAGTTTTCATCATGCTCATATGATTCGTTTTTGTTACTTTGATAATTTGATATGTGGGTGGACCAGTGCTTGAGTGCTGCCCTTCCTTGGACAAGCCTCCCACTTATGATTAACCCCTCTCGCAAGCATCCGCAACTACGAAAGAAGAATTAAAATAAATCTAACCATAGCATGAAACATATGGATCCAAATCAGCCCCTTACGAAGTAACACATAAATAGGGTTTAAGCTTCTGTCACTCTAGCAACCCATCGTCTACTTATTACTTCTCAATGCCTTCCCCTAGGCCCAAATCATGGTGAAGTGTCATGTAGTCGACGTTCACATAACATCACTAGAGGAAAGACAACATACATCTCATCAAAATACCGAACGAATACCAAATTCACATGATTACTTATAACAAGACTTCTCCCATGTCCTCAGGAACAAACGTAACTACTCACAAAGCATATTCATGTTCATAATCAGTGGAGTATTAATTAATATTAAGGATTTGAACATATGATCTTCCACCGAATAAACCAACTAGCATCAACTACAAGGAGTAATCAACACTACTAGCAACCCACAGGTACCAATCTGCGGTTTTGAGACAAAGATCGGATACAAGAGATGAACTAGGGTTTGAGAGGAGATGGTGCTGGTGAAGATGTTGATGGAGATTGACCCCCTCTCGATGAGAGGATCGTTGGTGATGACGATGGCTTTGATTTCCCCCTCTCGGAGGGAAGTTTCCCGGCAGAACAGCTCCACCAGAGCCCTAGATTGGTTCTGCCCAGGTTCCGCCTCGAGACGGCGGCGCTTCGTCCCGAAAGCTTCCTCCTGATTTTTTTCCAGGTCAAAACACACCATATAGCAGAAGATGGGCATCGGGGGCCTGCCAGATGGCCCACAAGGCAGGGGGGTGCGTCCAGGGGGTAGGGCGCGCCCTCCACCCTTGTGGATGGCTGGTGGCCCCCCTCTGGTGCTTTCTTCGCCCAATATTTTTTATTAATTCCAAAATGACTCTCCGTGAAGTTTCAGGACTTTTGGAGTTGTGCAGAATAGGTCTCTAATATTTGCTCCTTTTCCAGCCCAGAATTACAGCTGCCGGCCTTCTCGCTCTTCATGTAAACCTTGTAAAATAAGAGAGAAAAGGCATAAATATTGTGCCATAATGTATAGTAACAACCCATAATGCAATAAATATCAACATAAAAGCATGATGCAAAATGGACTTATCAACTCCCCCAAGCTTAGACCTCGCTTGTCCTCAAGCGAAAGCCAAAATTGAAAAATATGTCCACATGTTTAGAGATAGAGGTGTCGATAAAATAAAATATGAACATGAGGGCATCATGATCATCTTTAGAGCAGCAACATATATTGTCATAAAATTTCTTATTCCAAAGTAACAATTCATTCGCAAGGTAAAGTATGAATCAAGAACTTCATTGAAAACCAACAAACTATGATCTCAGTCATTGAAGCAATTGCAATTTATCATAACATCGGAAAGAGTTAATTTAAGGGCTTTTCAGCAAGTCCACATACTCAACTATCATCTAGTCTTTCACAATTGCTAACACTCACCCGATACTTATGGGTTCAAAGCTTCAGTCGGACACAGAGAAAGATAGGGGCTTATAGTTTCGCCTCCCAACCTTTTACCTCAAGGGTAATGTCAACAATAATACTTTATGATGACCTACATCCGAGTGGATATATATATCTGGATCTTTCTCCAACACATAGTGCTTGCCAAAAGGAAAAAAGTGTAAAAAGGAAAGGTGAAGATCACCATGACTCTTGTATAAGGGTAGAAGATAAAAGTAAAAGACAGGCCCTTCGCAGAGGGAAGCAGAGGTTGTCATGCACTTTTATGGTTGGATGCACAAAATCTTAATGCAAAAGAACGTCACTTTATATTGCCGCTTGTGATAAAGAACTTTATTATGCAGTCCGTCGCTTTTATTTCTTCCATATCACAAGTTCGTATAAAGCTTATTTTCTTCACACTAATAGATCATACATATTTAGAGAGCAATTTTTATTGCTTGCACCGATGACAACTTACTTGAAGGATCTTACTCAATCCATAGGTAGGTATGGTGGACTCTCATGGCAAAACTGGTTTAAGGGATGTTTGGAAGCACAAGTAGTATCTCTACTTGGTGCAAAGAATTTGGCTAGCATGAGAGGGAAAGGCAAGCTCAACATGTTGGAGGATCCATGACAATATAACTTCTATTCGGATATAAGAAAACATAAACCATTATGTTGTCTTCCTTGTCCAACCTCAACCTTTTAGCATGTCATATTTTAATGAGTGCTCACAATTACAAAAGATGTCCAAGATAGTATATTTATATGTGAAACCTCTCTTTGTTTATTAGTTCCTATTAATTGCAACAATGACCAAAACTATGTTTGTCAACTCCCAACAAATTTTATTCATCATGCTCTTTATATGTGAAGTCATTACTCTCCATAAGATCAATATATGACCTCTTTATTTCCTTTTATTTCTTTCTCTTATTTTTATTCCCTCAATATCATAGCAAGAAAGCAAAGCCCTCAACTCAAAACTACTCTTTATTATATATAGCTCACGGACTCGATTACAAAGAGGGAACATAAAGCAAAACTCAAAGCTAGGTCTTACTAAAACTTTATTATACTAGATCAAGATATAACCAAAAGGATCGAACTAAGAAAAAAAATGATAGAAGTAAAGGTGTGATAGTGTGATACGATACCGGGGCACCTCCCCCAAGCTTGGCAGCTGCCAAGGGGAGTGCCCATACCCATGTATTTATGTTTCTTTCTTCTGAGGCGGTGATGATGGAGTTGTTTATGACGAAATTTTATCCTCCGTCTTCCAAGGCATAGGTTCACCATCGTAAAAAGATGAACGAGTCTCCGGGATCCTCAAATCTGCAGCCAAACTCATCCTCTTAAATCTATATTCATACTCATAGTTTTGGTTCTGTAGGTCATAGATCTGGGCTTGGAGATGCTCGATTTTCTCATGAAGCTTGAAGATGGCCTCCCCAATGTTCTCGGCATCCAGCTTGTGACCACTAGTAAATTCAGCGATCATCATGTGGTTGGCGTTGAGTCCGCGTTCCACCATCCCTTGGCACTTGAAGACTTGCTGCTCCACTGCTTCGAGCCTTGTCTCCACGCTTCCGATCTTCTTAGACCCTTCGGTATCACGGATGTGCAGCACCCCCTCACGTAGCTCAATGGTTTGAGGGTGTTGCAGCACCTCCGCGAGATATGGGTTGATGACCTTCTTGAAAAACTTGTCCTTGGGGGCGCTTGGAGACGTCATGGCAATTTGGATCTGTCAGAAAAACAGCTCGAAACAAGAACAGGAGATATTGCCGTGGTACGGTGGTCAAAATCTTCGGGAGATTATATAATGAATTTTTACCGACTAAAAGAAGTATTGTGCAAGAAAACGGAGTCCGGAGGGCACACGAGGTGGCCACAAGGCAGGGGGGCGCGCCTAGGGGGTAGGGCGCGCCCTCCACCCTTGTGGTCTCCTCGTGCAACTTTCGGACTACTTTTAATTTTCCTAATTTTTTAAATATTCCAAAACGGAGAAAAATTATCATTGGAAACGTTTTGGAGTCGGTTTACTTACCGCACCACATACCTATTCCTTTTCGGAGTCTGAAACGTTCTGGAAAGTGTCCCTTATGTACTCCTCCGGTGTTACGGTGTCAATTATATTGGTCTCAACATTTATGGGATTACCTGAGATATAATGTTTGATTCTTTGACCGTTTACCACCTTCGGATTTGTGCCTTCGGCGTTGTTGATTTTTATGGCTCTGGAACGATAGACCTCCTCGATAATGTAAGGACCTTCCCATTTAGAGTGAAGCTTTCCTGCAAAAAATCTTAAACGAGAGTTGTATAGCAAAACATGATCACCTACATTAAACTCACGCTTTTGTATCCTCTTGTCATGCCATCTTTTAACTTTTAACAACTTGGCATTCTCATAGGCTTGGGTTCTCCATTCATCAAGCGAGCTTATGTCAACTAACCTCTTCTCACCGGCGAGTTTGAAATCATAGTTGAGCTCTTTGATTGCCCAATAAGCTTTGTGTTCTAGTTCAAGAGGTAAGTGACAAGCCTTTCCATCAACCATTTTATATGGAGACATACCCATTGGGTTTTTATAAGCAGTTCTATAAGCCCATAATGCATCATCAAGTTTCTTAGACCAATTCTTTCTAGATCTATTAATAGTCTTTTGCAAAATCAATTTAATCTCTCTATTGCTCAATTCTACTTGACCGCTAGACTGAGGATGATATGGAGATGCAGTTCTATGGTTAACATCATATTTAGCAAGCATTTTACGGAAAGCACCATGAATAAAATGTGAACCACCATCAGTCATTAAATATCTAGGGACTCCAAACCTCGGAAAAATAACTTATTTAAGCATCTTAATAGAAGTGTTATGATCAGCACTACTAGTTGCAATAGCTTCTACCCACTTAGTAATGTAATCAACAACAACTAAAACATGTGTATACCCATTAGAGGAAGGAAAAGGTCCCATATATCAAAGCCCCAAACATCAAATGGTTCAATAATGAGTGAATAATTCATAGGCATTTCCTGACGTCTACTAATATTACCAATTCTTTGACATTCATCACAAGACAAGACAAACTTACGAGCATCCTTGAAGAGAGTAGGCCAATAAAAACCAGATTGTAATACCTTGTGTGCAGTCCTATCTCCAGCGTGGTGTCCTCCGTAAGACTCGGAGTGGCACTTGCGTAGGATCTGTTCCAGTTCATGCTCAGGTACACAATGTCTAATAACACCATCTACTCCTTCTTTATAAAGATGTGGGTCATCCCAAAAGTAATGTCTTAAATCATAAAAAAACTTTTTCTTTTGCTGGTATGTGAAACTAGGTGGTATAAATTTAGCAACAATGTAATTAGCTTAATCAGCATACCACGGAGTATTACGAGAAGCATTTATGACAGCTAATTGTTCATCAGGAAAGCTATCATCAATAGGCAGTGGGTCATCAAGAACATTTTCTAACCTAGACAAGTTGTCTGCAACGGGGTTCTCAACTCCCTTTCTATCAATAATATGCAAATCAAATTCTCGTAGCAAGAGAACCCATCTAATAAGTCTAGGTTTAGCATCTTTCTTTTCCATAAGATATTTAATAGCAGCATGATCAGTGTGAACCGTTACTTTGGAATCAACAATATAAGATCTAAACTTATCACAAGCAAAGACAACTGCTAGAAATTCTTTTTCAGTAGTAGCATAATTTCTCTGGGCACTGTCTAGAGTTTTACTAGCATAATGAATAACATTCAATTTCTTATCAACTCTTTGACCTAGAACAACACCAACAGCATAATCACTAGCATCACACATGATTTCAAAGGGTAGATTCCAATCAGGCGGTTGAACAATAGGTGCAGAAATCAAGGCTTTCTTAAGTATTTCAAATGCTTCTACACAATCATCATCAAAAACAAAAGGAACATTTTTTTGCAAGAGATTGGTGAGAGGCCTAGAAATTTTAGAGAAGTCTTTAATAAACCTCCTATGGAAACCAGCATGACCAAGGAAACTTCTTATACCTTTGATATCTTTAGGACACGACATCTTTTCAATAGCATCTACTTTAGCTTTATCAACTTCAATACCTCTTTCAGAAATTTTATGCCCCAAGACAATACCTTCGTTAACCATAAAGTGGCACTTCTCCCAATTCAAGACAAGATTAGTTTCTTCACATCTCTGCAAAACTCGATCAAGGTTGCTTAAGCAATCATCAAAAGAAGTTCCGTAAATAGAGAAATCATCCATGAAAACCTCAACAATATTTTCACAAAAATCAGAGAATATAGCAGTCATACATCTTTGAAAGGCAGTAGGTGCATTGCATAAACCAAAAGGCATACGTCTATAAGCAAAGGTACCGAAAGGGCAAGTAAAAGTGGTCTTTTCCTGATCATCTTTTGACACGGGTATTTGAGAAAAACCAGAGTAACCATCTAGAAAGCAAAAATGTGTATGTTTGGATAGTCTTTCTAGCATTTGATCCATAAAAGGTAGAGGGTAATGATCTTTTCTAGTAGCTTTATTTAATTTGTGAAAATCAATTACCATTCTATAACCTGTAACAATTCTTTGTGGAATCAATTCATTCTTATCATTTGGAACAACAGTAATACCTCCCTTCTTAGGGACACAATGAATGGAACTTACCCATCTACTATCAGCAATAGGATAAATTATACCTGCCTCCAAAAGCTTTAGTATTTCATTTCTTACCACTTCTTTCATCTTAGGATTTAACCGTCGTTGGTGATCAACAACTGGTTTAGCATCATGCTCCAAATTAATTTTGTGCTGACATAGAGTGGGACTAATGCCCTTAAGATCATCAAGAGTATATCCAATAGCAGCACGGTGCTTCTTCAGAGATTTCAATAATTTCTTTTCTTCATGCTCTGAAAGGTTAGCACTAATAATAACAGGATATATCTTCTTTTCATCAAGATAAGCATATTTCAAAGTATCAGGTAATTGTTTAAGCTCAAACACGGGATCTCCCTTGGGTGGAGGAGGATCCCCAAGGATTTCAACAGGCAAGTTGTGTTTCAAAACAGGCTCTTGATTAAAAAATATTTCATCTATTTCCCTTCTTTCATTCATGAACATATCATTTTCATGGTCTAGCAAATATTGTTCTAAGGGATCAGTAGGAGGCACACCAATAGAAGCAAGACCAATAATTTCATCCTTACTAGGCAATTCTTTATCATGGGGTTGTCTATGAAATTTAGAGAAATTAAAATCATGAGACATACCCCCTAAACCAACAGTAACAATATCTTTCTCATAGTCTATCTTAGCATTAACGGTATTCAAGAAAGGTCTACCAAATATAATGGGACAAAAGTCATCTTGTGGGGAAGCAAGAACAAGAAAATCAGTAGGGTATTTTATTTTCCCACACAAGACCTTAACATCTCTAACAATCCCAATTGGTGATATAGTATCTCTATTGGCAAGCTTAATAGTAACATCAATATCCTCTATCTCAGCAGGTGCAATATCATTCATAATTTCTTGATATAAGGTATAAGGAATTGCACTCACACTAGCACCCACATCACATAAGCCATGATAATAATGATCTCCTATTTTAACAGAAACAACAGCCATGCCAACAACAGGTCTATGTTTATCTTTAATATCGGGTTTAGCAATTCTAGCAGCTTTATCACAGAAATAAATAACATGCCCATCAATATTATCAACCAAGATATCTTTAACCATAGCAATGCTAGGTTCAACTTTAATTTGTTCAGGGGGTGTAGGTGTTCTAGCATAACTCTTACGAACCACAGTTGAAGCAATAGCATGATCCTTTATTCTAACAGGAAAATGTGGTTTCTCAATATAAGCAGTAGGAACAATAGGATCAACATTATAAGTAATAGTTTCTTCTTCAACTTTAATAGGTTCAACTACTTTAGCTTCAATGGGAGGATGATATTTAAACCACTTCTCCTTAGGGAGATCAACATGAGTAGCAAATGATTCATAGAAAGAAGCTACTATCTCAGAGTCAAGTCCATATTTAGTGCTAAAATCACGAAAAGCATCGGTATCCATAAAAGATTTAACACAATCAAACTTAAGGTTTATACCTGACTCCTTACCTTCGTCGAGTTCCCATTCTTCAGAGTTGCGTTTAATTCTTTCCAATAAATCCCATTTGAATTCAATATCCTTCTTCGTAAAAGAACCAGTACAAGAAGTATCGAGCATGGATCGATCATTATGAGAAAGCCGAGCATAAATTTTTTGAATAATAATTTCTCTTGAGAGCTCATGATTGGGGCATGAATATAACATTGACTTAAGCCTCCCCCAATCTTGAGCGATACTTTCTCCTTCACGAGGCCAAAAATTATAATATAATTCTGATCACGATGAACCAGATGCATAGGATAAAACTTCTGATGAAATTCCAATTTCAATCGATTGTAGTTCCAAGTCCCAATATCATCGCATAGCCTATACCATGTCAATGCATTCTCCTTCAAAGATAAAGGGAAGACCTTCTTCTTGACTTCATCCCCGGGCAAACCTGCAAGCTTAAATAATCCACAAACTTCATCCACATAGATTAGATGCATATCAGGATGTAGTGTTCCATCTCCTGTATAAGGATTAGCTAGCAGTTTCTCTATCATACCTGAAGGAATTTCATAATAAATATTTTCAGTAGGTGCAGTAGGTTGAGGGGCAACTCTTTGATCTTCCGGTTGGGGTGAAGATACCTCGAACAAACCCCTCAAAGGATTATTTTCCATAGTAACAAGTAACAGTAAATTTCAGCACACTATATAAATGTTTCCTTACCAAATTCCACTTACCAAAGGCGCTTCACTCCCCGGCAACGGCGCCAGAAAAGAGTCTTGATGACCCACAAGTATAGGGGATCTATCATAGTCCTTTCGATAAGTAAGAGTGTCGAACCCAACGAGGAGCAGAAGGAAATGACAAGCGGTTTTCAGCAAGGTATTCTCTGCAAGCACTGAAATTATCGGCAACAGATAATTGTATGATAAGATAATTCGTAATGGGTAACAAGTAACAAAAGTAACTAAGGTTCAGCAAGGTGGCCCAATCCTTTTTGTAGCAAAGGACAAGCCTGGACGAACTCTTATATAAAGCAAAGCGCTCCCGAGGACACATGGGAATTGTTGTCAAGCTAGTTTTCATCATGCTCATATGATTCGCGTTCGTTACTTTGATAATTTGATATGTGGGTGGACCAGTGCTTGGGTGCTTCCCTTCCTTAGACAAGCCTCCCACTTATGATTAACCCCTCTCGCAAGCATCCACAACTACGAAAGAAGAATTAAGATAAATCTAACCATAGCATAAAACATATGGATCCAAATTAGCCCCTTACGAAGCAACGCATAAATAGGGTTTAAGCTTCTGTCACTCTAGCAATCCATCATCTACTTATTACTTCCCAATGCCTTCCCCTAGGCCCAAATCATGGTGAAGTGTCATGTAGTCGACGTTCACATAACACCACTAGAGGAAAGACAACATACATCTCATCAAAATACCGAACGAATACCAAATTCACATGATTACTTATAACAAGACTTCTCCCATGTCCTCAGGAACAAACGTAACTACTCACAAAGCATATTCATGTTCATAATCAGTGGAGTATTAATTATCATTAAGGATCTGAACATATGATCTTCCACCGAATAAACCAACTAGCATCAACTACAAGGAGTAATCAACACTACTAGCAATCCACAGGTACCAATCTGAGGTTTTGAGACAAAGATCGGATACAAGAGATGAACTGGGTTTGAGAGGAGATGGTGCTGGTGAAGATGTTGATGGAGATTGACCCCCTCTCGATGAGAGGATCGTTGGTGATGACGATGGCTTCGATTTCTCCCTCCCGGAGGGAAGTTTCCCCGGCAGAACAGCTCCGCCGGAGCCCTAGATTGGTTCTGCCCAGGTTCTGCCTCGAGACGGTGGCGCTTCGTCCCGAAAGCTTTCTCCTAATTTTTTCCAGGTCAAAACACACCATATAGCAGAAGATGGGCATCGGGGGCCTACCAGGTGGCCCACAAGGCAGGGGGCGCGCCCTCCACCCTTGTGGATGGCTGGTGGCCCCCCTCTGGTGCTTTCTTCGCCCAATATTTTTTATTAATTCCAAAATGACTCTCCGTGAAGTTTCAGGACTTTTGGAGTTGTACAGAATAGGTCTATAATATTTGCTCCTTTTCCAGCCCAGAATTACAGCTGCCGGCCTTCTCCCTTTTCATGTAAACCTTGTAAAATAAGACAGAAAAGGCATAAGTATTGTGCCATAATGTGTAGTAACAGCCCATAATGCAATAAATATCAACATAAAAGCATGATGCAAAATGGACTTATCACCTATCATAAAAAGCACAATTCAGGAGCGAAACGGCCACGACAAAATTTTACTCCATCACGATCGGGAGTTGAGACCACTAGAGCGCTAGCCAGGGGCGGATCCAATTGTACTTCAACATGATGGTGAGACCACTAGAGCGCTAGCCAATGGCAGATCCAGAGAAAAACTTGAGAGGAGTAAAGAATGTATGAATAAGGCAAACACGTATATAAACTAAAATATGGGCATAATCACTCCATTCTTTTAAATCATCAAGGGCAGAGCCCCCCCCCCCCCCCATTCCATGGCGGGGGCTAGAGCTCATCCCCTCGGCTCCATTATCAATTATTTTAAACATGAAACTTATTAAGGTGCACCGTCATTCCTTGTAGGTGTCGCTATTGGGCTTGGTATTGGCCTCTAGCTTCTACTTCTTGTTTTAGGTGCAATGTTTATCCTACATAGATGGAGAACAGGCATCTAAAGCAACTAAGAAGGAAGTATTTTATAGAGAATCATGGCCTCCTTCTATAAAAATTAGTGGCATCGAGTGAAGATGCAAGTGAAAGGACAAACATTTTCTCACTAGAAGAGTTGGAGCAGACAACAAACAACTCTGATCACACATGGATCTTTGGTCGTGGATGACATGGCATGGTTTACACATAGTTGCCAAGGGTCGAGGGGCAGGAATGAGGGTCAAGGATTGTTGGTTGCCAATAACAAGGAACGACATGGGTATACATCTTTGAAACGACCCATCGATGGGTGGAACACATCCCCAACAGTCTAGGAACGATGACCCCATAAAGATAGGATGGTTCAAGGAATGCTGGAGGTGCATTATAGGATAGCTAACATCAAGAAAGGATACAACTGATTGCCGTGTATAGAGATACCATATCGCTAATTACTTGATCGTAGGTAAAGCTAAAGACCAACCCTTTCCTTTATCTACGTTTGCCATACATGGTTAATTTTCTTCATAGCATAAATTATGGAGAGAATGTCTTAATCATCAAAATATCAACCGCTAAAGTTCTAACGACAACTCGAGGTAAACATTCAGCCGCTGGTTAAGCACTTTGGCACCATCTCCATGACGTTGCCGCTCGCCATGGCGGCTTGCCTGGTCGGCGACATGGAACGGCATCGGGATGGGGGACTCCGAGCAGCTGGCCGCATGTCACCACGTTCACACGGGTGGAAGGTGGACGCGATGGACTCCTGGCTCCTGGTAAATCTCGACATCTCCTCCTCCATGAATCCATCATTCAGTTTCCTACTGGCAATTGTGAGTTTGAATCCATCAATCTCGATCCGGGTCGACGATCCTGGTTCGAGGGTCGCTGCTTCTTTCCCCTTTCCCGACAGTGTACAAAGGCATCTCATCTGACCAACGTGTGGTATCTATAAGGAAATCTAAGGTCATTGAGCAAGGTGAGATTGACCAGTTCATCAATGGTCACCATCCTTTCACGTGTCACCACAGAAACATTAAGCTTTATGGTTATTGCCTTGAAACAAAGGTAGGGGCGGATCCAGAGAAAAAACTTGAGAGGAAGCGATATTGTATGACCATATTATGAACGAACAAGCCAATCATCAATATAAACTACATATATAGGCATAATCACTTCATTCATTGGGCAGAGCCCCCCCTTCCATCATCAGTTGAAATCAAGGTAGGGGACCAGAGCCCCTGATACGTCCATTTTGCATCATGTTTTTCTACTGTTATTTATAGTGTTTTTATTCAATATAACACTTTGTGGAGTAATTCTAATGCCTTTTCTCTCATAATATGCAAGGTTTACACAAAGAGGGAGAATACCGGCAACTGGAATTCTGGACCTGAAAAAGCTATGTCAGAGATACCTATTCTACACATCTCCAAATGAGCTGAAATTTTACGGAGAATTATTTTGGAATATATAAAAATACTAGAGAAAAGAAATACCAGAGGAGGCCACCCAGGTGCCCACTAGGCACCAGGGTGTGCCTACCCCCCAGGCGTGCCCTGGTGGGTAGTGGGCTCCCTGGCCCACCTCTGGTACACATCTTCTGGTACATAAGGTCTTTTGACCTAGAAAAAAATAAGGAGAGGACTTTTGGGACGGAGCGCCACCTTCTCGAGGCGGAACTTGGGCAGGAGCACTTTTGCCCTCCGGCGGAGCGATTCTGCCGAGGGAACTTCCCTCCAGGAGGGGGAAATCGAAGCCATCGTCATCACCAACAAACCTCTCATCTTGGGGAGGCCAATCTTCATTAACATCTTTAACAGCACCATCTCATCTCAATCCCTAGTTCATCTCTTGTGTTCAATCTTTGTGTCAAAACCTCAGATTGGTACCTGTGGGTGACTAGTAGTGTTGATTACATCTTGTAGTTGATGCTAGATGGTTTATTTGGTGGAAGATTATTTGTTTAGATCCATTATGCTATTTAATATCCCTCTGATCTTGAGCATGAATATGTTTTGTGAGTAGTTACTTTTGTTCTTGAGGACACGGGAGAAGTCATGTTGCAAGTAATCATTTGAATTTGATATTCGTTCAATATTTTGATGATATGTATGTTGTGATTCCCTTAGTGGTGTTATGTGAACGTCGACTACATGACACTTCACCATCTTTGGGCCTAAGGGAATGCATTGTGGAGTAGTTATTAGATTATGGGTTGCTAGAGTGATAGAAACTTAAACCCTAGTTTATGCGTATTCCGTAAGGGGCTGATTTGGATCCATATATTTAATGTTATGGTTAGATGTTATCTTAATTCTTGCTTCGTAGTTTCGGATGCTTGCGAGGGGGTTAATCATAAGTGGGAGGCTTGTTCAAGTAAGAACAGCACCCAAGCACCGGTCCACCCACGTATCAAACTAGATGATACCCCGCGCGTTGCTGCGGAAATATATTACATATTTTTCGAGTAACATGCTAGTCAATAAGAAGACAATAATTGGATATACTATTACAATACCTCAACATTACTGCAGACATTTGTATGAATTAATTGTACCAAAAATGAGGTTAGGATGTTGTGGGAATTTCCTAAAGATCCCACATGTGTGGCAATGACTGCGACCAAGAATCGGCGACAATATGCATGTTAAGCATCTGCAGCAGCCAGCAGAAGGCATAATAAAGTAGAGCAAAGTATATCATAGAAAAGAAAGATAAAGGGCATAAATATGATTTCTTCTTTCAAACTCCAAGAAGCTTTTACTCAGTTTTATACATGTAACTAAGAAAATAGTAGTAAAAATGAAAATTGGTTGTCAACTTTTCTCAAGAACATCTTCTCAAATCTAAATGCCTGTAGAAGGATCCTTCCTCCTCGACAACACAAATTCTAAATTGGATCGTAAGTGTGTCTGTCTCTATGACTCTGTCAACATGCCCTTCATGCCAAAATAAATCCCACAATGCGATTGATTTCAAAGATAGTCCCTCATAGATGGGAACGACAAAAGCTTACGATTACGGATAAATGTCAAATTTGGTGCTTGCAAAGATTATCTGAATTATTCCTTTGACTGTTGAGTTAGTGAACATCATGTTAAGAGGTATAGGTCTGATTGATACCAAGAACATGACGCTCATATGAGTTGTAGATAAATCAATAGATATCATGCATACCGCGGGACAAAAGATTTCAGGTGGCTTCAAGAACCTAACTAACCCTGTTAAGTTGCATATGCCTACAATAGTTCTTAGCAGCTGCACTGGGGCTGGTCAAGGGGACTGGTCGAATAGCACGACCCCATGAAGAACTTTCTGAGATATCCATTTTGTGCAGTCTTACGAACAGAGGGCCTCAATACAAATATTTATTAGAAACCTGTAATCAACTAATGGAATGATGGTCACTTTGTTTTGTTAGGCGTGCAAATCAAACTTAACATTGTTGTGACGAACTGGCTTATACAATCGATCTAGCTAATAATGTGTAGATATATTAAGTATGGGGGAAAATGCTAACACACACCTATTGTCTCATGACAGAAACATCGACCCATCTCTGAACATGCTCAAGGAAGGCAAGACAAACATATTCAACAGGCCAAGTGCATGATATAGTAAAGAAGCAACAGAGTAGAGGAAGTGTGAGAATGGAGAGATCAGGAACATGGTACGTATTGCAGCGGAACTATGTTACAATTTTTTTAATATTAAGAGATAAAACATAGAAACACTGTGTGCAAATGTCCTATTTGGTAGGAAGGAAGTGGGCTTAACTACCATGTTGTAAGAGACATCTGATTGGTAAATCTCGTGGTTAGTAATACAGATTCATGACTGAGTGTGGTGAGAAGCATGATTCACATACTGGTTGACAAAACACAACAAATTTACTCACAAACTGCTAGTACTCCGAAACTAACCAAAGGATTTTGTCCAAAAAGGAAATTGTACTGCAACAAACCTCTGAATAATCAATACACATACTTGGAGTTTTACCAAAGCTATCAACTTGTTGATGGGATTACGCAGACTTAGACAATGGGAGTTCTGGCGAGTTCAGTATAAACCTGCACAGTTACATGAAAGAAGAAGAATAAGTCATGTCATCCATTATTTAATTAATGGGATTCATGGCCACGCCGTGAGGAGATAATCTGGATCAGTGCTACTATGAACAATAAAATGTTTGACTAATTTAGTAGGGGAGGGGGGGACTGAAAAGGGTCACATCAGGCGCGTCCGAGGCCGCCGCCACAATGAGGGCTCAGAGCACAGCAACAACATGAGGGAGCTCCTCCTTCCCGATCACGCTGGAACTGGGCCGCGCCGGGGATGGCCGTGCACGATGCATCCAAGGCGGCTGGCGCTAGGATGGTCCGGAGCAGAGCAAGGACATGAGGGAGCTTCGAGGAGAGTCTGACCATAGGCGTGGGGAGACCGTGAGGTACTCGTTTAGGATGGCCGGGCCAATC
Source organism: Thinopyrum elongatum (assembly GCA_011799875.1). Taxonomy (NCBI): domain Eukaryota; kingdom Viridiplantae; phylum Streptophyta; class Magnoliopsida; order Poales; family Poaceae; genus Thinopyrum; species Thinopyrum elongatum. The sequence goes on along the minus strand of CM022303.1, from coordinate 528,313,957 downwards.
CCGGCGCGGCTGCATCCTCCGCAAGGCGCTGTTCTTCCATGGCGGGGGCACCTACGATAGGGAAGCCGGAGGCAGGGCAGGGATGGCCGCCGGGGTACCTCATCGCCGAGGAGGAACGCCTCTCACCATTGCTCACTGCCACACCCTGCCAAATTGCGCGCATGTGAGCGAACATAAATACCAGATGGAAGAGCAACTGAATCGCCAGAGTAGTGGGATTTGATGGAGGGATAAGAAAACCTATCTATCTCGGTTGCAAAAATAATACAGTGGGATTTGATGAAGGTTGGAGAAGACGAAGAGGAAGTTGAATCTGTTTCGTTGGAAAGATGAGAGGGTCTACGTTGGGAATCATAAATGCCATGTGAGTTGATTTGGTATTTTTTTTCCTCGAGGGGAGAGGGCTGGAGGTGTGGATCCTGCGGGAGGGCCGGCGGCCGTGCGGTCTGCAGGTGAGGGGAAAAGCAGGTCTTTTTTCCATCGTCGTGACCGCAGGGTAATAAGAGTGGTAATAAGAGTGATTGGGCGATTTTGGAAACTGAAAAATGACGTGGCAATCCGCTGATGTGGACAGTGTGCATGATGAGAGAATAGGGAGAAGTGGGGAGGAACTTCTTAAGAATGATAGATTATCGAAGTAGCCAACGCAAATCAAACCAACATGACGAAAGTGACTAGATGAAATTCCCGTGTATCCTCAAGAACGCTTTGCTTATTATAAGAGATTGTTTTGGCATGTCCTTTGCTACAAAAAGGATTGGGCTACCTTGCTGCACCTATTGTTACTATTGCTACTTGTCACTTGTTACAAATTATCTTGCTATCAAACTACCTGTTACCGACAATTTCGGTGCTTGCAGAAATTACCTTGCTGAAAACCGCCTGTCATTTCTTTCTGCTCCTCGTTGGATTTGACACTCTTACTTATCGAAAGGACTATGATTGATCCCCTATACTTGTGGGTCATCAAGACTCTTTTCTGGTGCCGTTGCCGGGGAGTGAAGCGCTCTTGCTAAGTGGAAATTGGTAAGAAAAAATTTATATTACGTACTGAAATTTACTGTTACTCGCTACTATGAAAAACTATCCTTTGAGGGGTTTGTTCGGGGTATCTTCACCTCGACCGGAAACACAAAGAGTTGCCCCTCAACCTACTGCACCTACTAAAAATAGTGGTTATGAAATTCCTTCGGGTATGATAGAGAAACTGCTAGCTAATCCTTATGTAGAGGATGGAACACTACATCCTGATATGCACCTAATCTATGTGGATGAAGTTTGTGGATTATTTAAGCTTGCAGGTTTACCCGGAGATGAAGTTAAGAAGAATGTTTTCCCTTTATCTTTGAGGGGAAAAGCATTGACATGGTACATGCTATGTGATGATATTGGAGCCTGGGATTGGAATCGATTGAAATTGAAATTTCACCAAAAGTTTTATCCCATGCATCTAATTCATCGTGATCGGAATTATATATATAATTTTTGGCCTCGTGAAGGAGAAAGTATTGCTCTAGCCTGGGGGAGGCTTAAATCAATGTTATATTCATGCCCCAATCATGAGCTCTCAAGAGAAATTATTATACAGAATTTTTATGCTCGGCTTTCTTGTAATGATCAATCCATGCTTGATACTTCTTGTACTGGTTCTTTTATGAAGAAGACTATTGAATTCAGATGGGACCTTTTGGAAAGAATTAAACACAACTCTGAAGACTGGGAACTTAATGAAGGTAAAGAGTCAGGTATTAAGCTTGAGTTTGATTGTGTTAAATCTTTTATGAATACCGATGCTTTTCACAAGTTTAGCACTAAATATGGACTTGACTCTGAGATAGTAGCCTCCTTTTGTGAATCATTTGCTAATCATGTTGATCTCCCTAAAGAGAAGTGGTTTAAATATCATCTCCCTATTAAACAAAAGATTGAGGAGCCGGTTACAGTTAAAGATGAAATTATCATTTACAATGTTGATCCAGTTTTGCCTACTGCTTATATTGAAATACCACCTTTCCCTGTTAGGATAAAGGAACATGCTAAGGTTTCAACCGTGATTAACAAGAGTAACATTAAAGTACCTAGACCCTCTAAAAAAATTAAAATAGAACCTAGTATTGCTATGGTTAAAGATCTCTTGGTTGATAATATTGATGGGCATGTTATTTATTTCTGTGATGAAGCTGCTAGAATCGCCAAACCCGATACCAAAGATAAGAATAAGCCTGTTGTTGGCATGCCTGTTGTCTCAGTTAAAATTGGAGATCATTGCTATCATGGTTTATATGATTTGGGTGCTAGTGTGAGTGCTATTCCTTTTACCTTATACAAAGAAATTATGAATGATATAGCACACACTGAAATAGAAGATATTGATGTCACTAGATACTATCAAACCACTTGGGATTGTTAGAGACGTTGAAGTCTTGTGTGGAAAAATAAAATACCACATTAATTTTCTAGTTCTTGATTCTCCACAAGATGATTTTTGTCCCATAATATTTGGAAGACCTTTCTTGAACACTCTTAATGCTAAGATAGATTGCCATAAAGAAACAACCAGTGTCAATTTTGGTGATGTGTCTCATGAGTTTAATTTCTCTAAGTTTTGTAAACAACCTCATAATAAAGAATTACCTAGTAAGGATGAAATAATTGGTCTTGCTTCTATTGTCGTACCTCCTACTGATCCACTAGATCAATATTTGCTAGACCATGAAAATGATATGCACTTGCATGAAAGAAATGAAATAGATAAAATATTCTTTGAACAACAACCTATCCTTAAACACAATTTACCTGTTGAAACTCTAGGAGGTCCTCCTCCACCTAAAGGTGATCCTGTGTTTGAATTAAAGCAATTGCCTGACACTTTGAAGTATGCTTATCTTGATGAGAAAAAGATATATCATGTTATTATTGGTGCTAACCTACAGAACATGAAGAAGAGAGATTATTAAAAAATTCGAGGAAGCACTGTGCTGCTATTGGATATACTCTTGATGATCTTAAGGGCATTAGTCCCACTCTCTGTCAGCACAAGATTAATATGGAACATGATGCTAAACCCATCGTTGATCATCAACGACGATTGAATCCCAAGATGAAGGAAGTGGTAAGAACTGAAATACTAAAGCTTCTGGAAGCAGGTATAATCTATCACATAGCTGATAGTAGATGGGTAAGTCATGTTCATTGTGTCCCTAAGAAAGGAGGTATTAGTGTTGTTCCTAATGATAAAAATGAACTCATTCCACAAAGAATGGTGACTGACTATAGAATGGTAATTGATTTTAGAAAATTAAACAAAGCTACTAGAAAAGATCATTACCCTCTGCCTTTCATTGATCAAATGTTAGAAAGATTGTCAAAGCACACACACTTTTGTTTTCTTGACGGATATTCTGGTTTCTCTCAAATATCTGTATCACAACCCGATCAAGAGAAAACCACCTTTACTTGTCCTTTTGGAACTTATGCTTATAGACGTATGCCTTTTGATTTATGTAATGCACCTGCTACCTTTCAAAGATGTATGACTGCTATATTCTCTGACTTTTGTGAAAAGATTGTTGAGGTTTTCATGGATGATTATTTCATTTACGAAACTTCTTTTGATGATTGCTTAAGCAACATTGATCGAGTTTTGTAGAGATGTCAACAAACTAATCTTGTCTTGAATTGGGGAAGTGCCACTTTATGGTGAACGAAGGCATTGTCTTGGGGCATAAAATTTCTGAGCAAGGTATTGGGGTGGATAAAGTTAAAGTTGATGCAATTAAGAAAATGTCATGTCCTAAAGACATTAAAGGTATTCGTAGTTTCCTTGGTCATGCTGGTTTCTATAGGAGGTTTATTGAAGACTTCTCTAAAATTTCTAGGCCTCTTACCAATCTTTTGCAAAAAGATGTTCCGTTTGTTTTTGACGATGATTGTGTAGAAGCCTTTGAAACACTTAAGAAAGCCTTAACTTCTGCACCTATTGTTCAACCACCTGATTGGAACTTACCTTTTGAGATTACTAGATAATTCCCCCGCGCGTTGCTGCGGGAATTCTTAGTCCTACGCATATGGTAATGCATAAATGGAATAACTTTGTTTGAATGATATGGATATGATCTTAAGATGATTTTTTTGGAATGAACATAATACTTGCAATATAATTATAAAGATAGCAAATATATATAGTGTTATGCATAAGTAATCTCGTATCATTTACATTAATAATTTTGTACACTAAGAACCGGATTCTCAAATGGAGATGCGACAAAAGGAATTGCCATTTTGATATACTTATTGTGTATTCTATGTGAGTCTTGTTGTAAATATATCTTGTGCATGTTATTAGATCACACACTGAGATTGGACAGAGATCAGTAACATTGTGCATGTAGAATAAAGAAGATGGAACTTCACAATTGACAGATCCAATGAATATTTTTAGGAGAAATCCAATAAATATTGCAGCTGAAAGAAAATAGAAGAAGGTGCCTGCAATAAATGATGATGTAGGTGAAAGCAACATATCAATCACCTTCTACTTGAGCAGGTTAAGGAACGTACATACGTATAATGGAGATAAGAAGGCAGAGGGAATTGCAAGCTTTCCCTTTTAATAAAGTGTCTAAGGCATTAAGGCAATCAGCAAGAGCACCACCAAAATCTATGTGTGTTGGAATAGCACCACTTGAGCTATCAAATGCTTAATATAAAAAAATAATTGCACAGCTGCTAGTTTGATTCACGGCATTAAAACTTGTGTTAAGCAATTCAGTAAGCATCTCTCAACAAAGCACAGTAGTAAAGGAGCAGAGATACTAAATTAACTTAAAAGGTGGGTTCCTCCAGAAACAATGACATAAAATTCATATGCAGAAGAAAAACTATGTCTGAAAACTATAGATGTTCTAGGACTAAAGGTGCCAATGGCCATGGGAAATAAATAGCAGGAATTCTAGCCCTTGAAGCATGGAACAAACAGAATAGGCGTTGATGGTGCCCGGCGAAAATTTCACTTTGTTGGAAGGATTTTTTAGGGGTTTCTGAAAGGTATACACCGTAGTATTACTGGACTTGTATTAAGGTAGTACTCCTGCAATAGTACAATACGCAAAGGACGACGAAGCCGCAGACGAAGAAGAACACCTGCAGCCAACCCTGGTCACAGAGAGACACCATCGCTCGACGCTCTGTGCGCCGCAGTTGTTGTCCGTCCTTGAAGATGAAATCTTGAAGGCGATAAACATGCATCGGCCGAAGACACGCCCCATGCCTCGTCGAAATCGCGCCGGAATACCCCACCTAAATAGGTCGAGGCCTGATTCCGCCGAGATCGAGCCACATGTTTGAGTGGTGACCAGGTCGTGTATTGCAGAGCTGGATTCCAGCGGCGGCGGCCCGGCGGCCGAAGATGAGATGCGAAGACGAAGCGCTGCTTTGTTCATTAGGGAAAATGCGGTGGGAGCCTGGGAGGTGGAGGATACGATGCATCTGGTCTTTTAGAGTGGCTCGTCTGTTACAGAAAATGGAGGCGATGACCACTGTATGTATCGCAAGGAGAAGCAGTATTGGGATCATGTGGAGCTCAAGAAAATTTATAGGGAGGGCAAAAGAAGATGCATGGAAGGGGAGAGGACGACTCATTTTTTTCTTGATCGCCTAGATTAGTTCCCGTCCAGTCGTTTCTGGTGGATTTATGATGGGCTGCTTTTATTGCCAGTTCGCTAGTGGCAGAAAATAAAACGATTGGAAACGGATGGGCTGCCATGTACGCTAGACTTATGGGCTGCCAGTTTGCTAGCAATAGAAAACTGAACGCGCAGAAAAACAAACCACAGGACAAAAACCGAATGGCCACTTTTTTAGAGGAAGGCTGCCTAAAAAAAACTTTTTTAGAGGAAGGCTGTAGAGAGGCGATGACATGGCAGAATAGCTGAGGTTGATAGGTTGATGAGGTGGATAGGCTGCATGTTAAGAGAAATAAGTTAGTGGGGATGAACTATTTAGGTATTATAGATATGTGATGCTAGTGATTATGCTGTTCGTGATGTTCTAGACTTCTAGGACAAAGTGTTGATAAAAAATCAAATGTTATCCATCATGCTAGTAAAACTCTAGACAGTGCCCAAAGAAATTATGCTACTACTGAAAAAGAATTTTTAGCAGTTGTGTTTGCTTGTGATAAATTCAGATCTTACATTGTTGATTCTAAAGTAATTGTTCACACCAATCATGCTGCTATTAAATACCTTGGAAAAGAAATATGCTAAACCTAGACTCATTAGGTGGGTTCTTTTGGTACAAGAATTTGACTTGCATATTACTGATAGGAAGGGAGCTGAGAATCCCGTAGTTGATAACTTGTCTAGGTTAGAAAATATTCTTGATGAACCACTACCTATTGATGATAGCTTCCCCGATGAACAACTAGCTGTCATAAATGCTTCTCATAATACTCCTTGGTATGCTGGTTATGCTAATTATATTGTTGCTAAATTTATACCACCTAGTTTCACATACCAACAAAAGAAAAGAAAAATCTTCTATGATTTAAGACATTACTTTTGGGATGACCCACATCTATATAAAGAAGGATTAGATGGTATTATTAGACGTTGCATACCTGAGCATGAACAAGAACAAATCCTACGGAAATGTCACTCCGAAGCCTACTGAGGGCATCATGCGGGAGATAGAACTGCACACAAGGTATTACAATCTGGTTTTTATTAGCCTACTCTTTTTAAGGATGCTCGTAAGTTTGTCTTATCTTGTGTTGAATGTCAAAGAATTGGTAATATTGGTAGATGTCAGGAAATGCCTATGAACTATTCACTTGTTATTGAACCATTTGATGTTTGGGGCTTTGATTATATGAGACCTTTTCCTTCCCCTAATGGGTATACACATATTTTGGTTGCTGTTGATTATATCACTAAGTGGGTAGAAGTTATTCCAACTAGCAGTGTTGATCATAACACCTCCATTAAAATGCTTAAAGAAATTATCTTCCCGAGGTTTGGAGTCCCTAGATATTTAATGACTGATGGTGGTTCGCATTTTATTCATGCTGCTTTCCGTAAGTTGCTTGCTAAATATGATGTCAACCATAGAATTGCATCTCCTTATCACCCTCAATCTAGTGGTCAAGTTGAAATTAGCAATAGTGAAATAAAATTAATATTACAAAAGACTGTCAATAGGCCCCGAAAGAATTGGTCTAAGAAACTTGATGATGCATTTTGGGCCTATAGAACAGCTTATAAGAATCCTATGGGTATGTCCCCATATAAAATGGTTTATGGAAAAGTTTGTCACTTGCCTCTTGAGTTAGAACATAGCATATTAGGCAATTAAAGAACTCAATTATGACTTCAAACTTGCCGGTGAGAAGAGGTTATTTGATATTAGCTCACTAGATGAATGGAGAACCCAAGCCTATGAAAATGCCAAACTATTCAAAGAAAAGGTCAAAAGATGGCATGACAAAAGAATCCAAAAGCGGGAATTCAAAATTGGTGAATATGTTCTATTGTACAATTCTCGTTTGAGCATTTTTGCAGGAAAACCTCTTTCCAAATGGGAAGGACAATATATCATTGAAGAAGTTTATCACTCTGGAGCTATCAAGATCAATAATGCCGAAGGCACTAATCCGAAGGTGGTCAATGGACAAAGAATTAAGCACTATATTTTAGGTACACCTATTAATGATGAAACTAATATTATTCAAACCATGACACCGGAGGAATACATAAAAGAGACCTTCCAGAACACTCCAGAACCCTGAAAAGGAAGAGGTACATGATACGGTAAGTAAACAGACTCCAAAAATTCCACAAAAATATTTTCTGTCAGTTTTGGAATATTAGAAAAAATAAAAAAAATAAACACTCGGGAAGGCAACCCAGGTGCCCACTAGGCACCAGGGCGCGCCTACCCCACCTGGCGCGCCCTGCTGGGTAGTGGGCCCCTCGATCACCTTCCCGACTCTGTTTTCCTGTGGTATACTTGTTTCCCAAGATAAAAAATTGTTTATATATAACCCTGGACGATTTGACCACCGCATCGCGGAGAAATCCTCTGTTCTTGTTTCGTGTTATTTTTCTAACAGATCTAGATCACCATGGCTGCACCAAGCTTTTCCAAGGATAAGTTCTTTGAGAAGGTCATCAACCCCTACCTACCGGAGGTGTTGAAGCACCCTCAAGCCATTGTGATGCGTGAGGGGGTGCTTCACATCCGGGACGTTCAAGGCCCCAGGAAGATGGGAAGCATGGAGGCCAGGCTCGAGGCGGTGGAGCAAGGGATCTTCAAGTGCCAAGGGATGGTGGAGCGTGGACTCAGTGCCAATCACTCCATGATTACGGAATCCACCTGTGATCACAAGGTGGATGTCCGGTCTATGAAGGACATTGTCTTCACCTTCAATGAGCAAATAAATTTTCTGCAAAGCCAAATCTATGATCTTCAAAATCAAGTTTTCGAGTATGAAGCAAGATTTAAAGGTATGAGTTTAGCTGCCAGTTTCAGGACTCAGGAGACTCGTGCATCCTCTTGTGATGGTGAACCCCTGCCATGGAAGCCGGAGGACAAGCCTACTACCTCATCACCGCCACCATCACCAAAGAAGGAGACTTGAGTACACGGGTATGGGCACTCCCCTTGGCTTGTGCCAAGCTTGGGGGAGATGCCTCGGTATCGTATCACCATCACTTTTACCATCCTTACCTATCTTAGTTCGATCCTTAGTTATTTCGTGATTTAGTTGAATAAAAGTTTTGTATGATCTATTTTCTGGTGCTAGTTCCATGATCTATCTATCTATGTAATCGAGTTGAGAGTTATATAATAAAGTTTAGTTTGAGTTTTTGCTTCTTTACTTTTATGTTTCAATCAAAATAGAGGAAATAATGGAAAATATCATATGCTAATCTTATGGTAAGTAATGACATCACATAAGGAAAAGTATAAGTGGTAAAAATTATTGAAAGTTGACAAACATAGCATTGGTCAATGATGCAATTCATAAAATAATTAATAAGGGAAGAGAAGATTCACATGCAAATATACTATCTTGGACATCTTTTATGATTGTGAGCCCCCATTAAATATCTTATGCCAAATTGTTGATGTTGGACAAGGAAGACAACGTAATAATTTATGTTTGTTCATATTCACATAGAAGTTATATTGTCATAGATCCTCCAATATGTGGTGCTTGCCCAATATCTTTGCTAGCCAAAAATCCGCACTAAGTAGAGATACTACTTGTGCATCCAAACACCTCAAAGCCCAAATTCATGTTTTGAGAGTCCACCATAGCTACCTATGGATTGAGTAAGACCCTTCAAGTAAGTTGTTATTGATGCATAAGGTAATAAAAATTGCTTCTAAATATGTTTGATCTTTTAGGAAAATAAGCGTTGTAGGAACTTGTGATGGCAAAGTAATAAAAGAGACAGACTGCATAATAAAGGTTGCTATCACAAGGGCCAATATAACATGACGTTCTTTTGCATTAAGAGATTATGCATACAAAACCAAAAAGCGCATGACAACCTCTGTTTCCCTCTGTGAAGGGCCTATCTTTAATTTAATGTATTTACTTTTTATGCAAGAGTCAAAATGTTCTCCTCTATTCCTTTTTATTTTATCTTTTGCAAGCACCATGTGGTGGGGAAAGATCTAGGCACATATATCTAGTTGGATATGAGTGATCATGAGTTATTATTGTTGACATCACCCTTGAGGTGAATAAGTTGGGAGGCGAAATTATAAGCCCCTATCTTTCTATGTGTCCGGCTGAAACTTTTTGCTCCATATATATATTGTGAGTCTTAGCAATCATAGAAGACTAAATGATGGTTGAGTATGTGGACTTGCCAAAAGGCTCCGATACGAGACCCTTCCTGAAAATATGATGAATTGCAATTGCAAAGTTGACTGAGAACATAGTTTGTTAGTTTTCAAGAAAGTTTATGCTTTATACTTCGATGTTGTGATGAATTGTTACTTGCTCATGAGAAGTCTTATGATAAAGTCTATTGGTGATATAACAATAAGCACGATGCTACTATGTCCGTATTTTGTTTTTATCGACACCTCTCTCTCTAAACATGTGGACATGATTTTCGATATTGGCTTTCGCTTGAGGACAAGCGAGGTCTAAGATTGGGGGAGTTGATATGTCCATTTTGCATCATGTTTTCCTACTGTTATTTATAGTGTTTTTACTCAATATAACACTTTGTGGAGTAATTCTAATGCCTTTTGTCTCATAATATGCAAGGTTTACACAAAGAGGGAGAATACCGGCAGCTGAAATTCTGAACCTGAAAAAGCTACGACAGAGATACCTATTCTGCACATCTCCAAATGAGCTGAAATTTTATGGAGAATTATTTTGGAATATATTAAAAATACTAGAGAAAAGAAATACCGGAGGAGGCCACCCAGGTGCCCACTAGGCACCAGGGCGCGCCTACCCCCCCCCCCCCAGGCGTGCTCTGGTGGGTAGTGGGCTCCCTGGCGCACCTCTGGTGCCCATCTTCTGGTACATAAGGTCTTTTGACCTAGAAAAAATAAGGAGAGGACTTTCGGGACGGAGCGCCGCCGTCTCGAGGCGGAACTTGGGCAGGAGCACTTTTGCCCTCCGGCGAAGCGATTCTTCCGGGGGAACTTCCCTCCGGGAGGGGGAAATCGAAGCCATCGTCATCACCAACAACCCTCTCATCTTGGGGAGGCCAATCTTCATCAACATCTTCAACAGCACCATCCCAAACCCTAGTTCATCTCTTGTGTTCAATCTTTGTATCAAAACCTCAGATTGGTACCTGTGGGTAACTAGTAGTGTTGATTACATATTGTAGCCATGCTAGATGGTTTATTTGGTGGAAGATTATTTGTTCAGATCCATTATGCTATTTAATATCCCTCTGGTCTTGAGCATGAATATGTTTTGTGAGTAGTTACTTTTGTTCTTGAGGACACGGGAGAAGTCATGTTGCAAGTAATCATGTGAATTTGATATTCGTTCGATATTTTGATGATATGTATGTTGTGATTCCCTTAGTGGTGTTATGTGAACATCGACTACATGACACTTCACCATCTTTGGGCCTAAGGGAATCCATTGTGGAGTAGTTATTAGATGATGGGTTGCTAGAGTGATAGAAACTTAAACCCTAGTTTATGCACTATTCTGTAAGGGGCTGACTTGGATCCATATGTTTAATGCTATGGTTAGATGTTATCTTAATTCTTCTTTCGTAGTTGCGGATGCTTGTGAGGGGGTTAATCATAAGTGGGAGGCTTGTTCAAGTAAGAACAGCCCCAAGCACCGGTCCACCCATATATCAAATTATCAAAGTAGCGAATGCAAATCAAACCAACATGATGAAAGTGACTAGATGAAATTCCCGTGTGTCCTCAAGAACGCTTTGCTTACTATAAGAGATTGTTTTGGCCTGTCCTTTGCTACAAAAAGGATTGGATACCTTGCTGCACCTATTGTTACTATTGCTACTTGTCACTTGTTACAAATTATCTTGCTATCAAACTACCTGTTACCGGCAATTTCAGTGCTTGCAGAAATTACCTTGCTGAAAACCGCTTGTCATTTTCTTTTGCTCCTCGTTTGGTTCGACACTCTTACTTATTGAAAGGACTATGATTGATCCCCTATACTTGTGGGTCATCAGCCCCCCTCCCCACCTCCATTATCAATTATTTAACATGAAATCAATATTAAGGTGCACCACCATTCATTGCAGGTATCACTATCGGGCTTGGCATTGGCTTCTAGCTTCTACTTCCTGGCATAGGTGCAATGTTTATCCTACATAGATGGAGAAGAGGCATCCAAAGCAACTAAGAAGGAAGTATTTTACAAAGAACCATGACCTACTTCTAGAAAAATAATATCATCAAGTGAAAATGCAAGTGAAAGGACAAATATTTTCTCGCTGGAAGAGTTGGAGCAGACAATGACAACTTTGAGCATACATGGATCCTTGGCCATGGAGGGCATGGCATGGTGTACAAAGGTATATTATCTGTCCAGCGTGTGGTGGTTATAGATAAATCTAAGGTCATTGAGCATGGTGACATTGACCAATTCATCAATGGTCACCATCCTTCCACAGATAAATCACAAATTCATCGTAAAATTTATGGTTGTTGCCTTGGAAATAAGGTAGGGACGGAACCATGAAAAAGCTTGAGAGGGGGTAATAATGTATGACCATATTCATTAACCAATAAGACAAGCATCCATCTAAACTAAATATATGGGCATATCCGCACTCATATACTTAATAGAACGAACACACTCCACAACGCAAGAAATCTAGGCAGGGGAGGAACCCCATTTATTCAGAGCACGTTCTATAAAATCCTAGTCAACACGATCGTACGCCTATGATAAATCCAGTTTATATGCACAAAAATCATTACCTCCGGAGCCCATAGTCTGAATACGATGGATACACTCGAACGCAATAATGGTGCACAAAAATCATTACTTCCAGAGCCCCCAATCTGAATATGATGGTGATGTCTACTACACAACTTGTTCTTGTAGACTCGTGTTGGGCCTCCAAGCGCAGAGTTTTGTAGGACAGTAGCAAATTTCCCTCAAGTGGATGACCTAAGGTTTATCAATCTGTGGGAGGTGTAGAATGAAGATGGTCTCTCTCAAACAACCCTGCAACCAAATAATAAAAAGTCTCTTGTGTCCCCAACACACCCAATACAATGAAAAATTGTATAGGTGCACTAGTTCGGTGAAGAGATGGTGATAAAAGTGTAATATGGATGGTAGAAATATATTTTTATAATCTGAATAAATAAAAACAGCAAAGTAGCAAGTGATAAAACGGAGCACAAACGGTATTGCAATGCTTGAAAACAAGGCCTAGGGTCCGTACTTTCGCTAGTGCAATCTCTCAACAATGCTAATCTAATTGGATCATATAACCATCCCTCAACGTGCGATGAAGAATCACTCCAAAGTTCTTATCTAGCGGAGAACAAAAGAAGAAATTGTTTGTAGCTATTCTTTCCGATCGATCTATCCAAGAGTTCGTACTAAAATAACACCAAGTTATTCTTTCCGATCGATCTATCAAGAGTTCGTACTAAAATAACACTAAGTTATTCTTTCCGATCGATCTATCAAGTGTTCATACTAAAATAACACCAAAGCAAATTCAGATTCATAATACTCAATCCAACACAAAGAACCTCAAAGAGTGCCCCAAGATTTCTACCGAAGAAAGAAAGGACGAGAACGTGCATCAACCCCTATGCATAGATTACCCCAATGTCACCTCGGGAATCCGCGAGTTGAGTACCAAAACATATCTCAAGTGAATCAATATAATACCCCATTGTCACCACGGGTATTCATATGCAAGACATACATCAAGTGTTCTCAAATCCATAAAAGTATTCAATCCAATAAAACGAAATCTCAAAGGGAAAACTCAATTCACAACAAGATAGAGAGGGGAAAACACCATATGATCCAACTATATTAACAAAGCCCGCGATACATCAAGATTGTGCATCTCAAGAACACGAGAGAGAGAGAGAGAGATTAAACACATAGCTACTGGTACAAACCCTCAGCCCCGAGGGTGGACTACTCCCTCCTCATCATGGTGGGCGCCGGGATGATGAAGATGGCCACCGGTGATGATTTCCCCCTCCGACAGGGTGCCGGAACGGGGTCTAGATTGGATCTCGTGGATACAGAGGCCTTGCGGCGGCGGAACTTCTGATCTAGGGTTACCCCGAGGGTTTTTGGAATATTTGATGATTTATAGGGCGAAGAGGGGGTGCTGGAGGCCACCGAGGTGGGTACAACCCACCTGGGCGCGCCTGGGCCCCCAGGCGCGCCCTGGTGGGTTGTGCCCCCCTCGGGGCACCCCTAGGTTCTGCTCTGGCCCATTGGATGTCTTCTGGTCCATAATAAATCCACAAAAAGTTTCGCGGTGTTTGGACTCCGTTTGATATTCATTTCTTGCGATGTAAAATACAAGCAAAAACAACAACTGGCACTGGGCACTGGGTCAATAGGTTAGTCCCAAAAAAATGATATAAAGTTGCTATAAAATGATTGTAAAACATCCAAGAATGATAATATAATAGCATGAATACTTCATAAATTATAGATACGTTGGAGACGTATCAGCATCCCCAAGCTTAATTCCTACTCGTCCTCGAGTAGGTAAATGATAAAAGAAATAATTTATGAAGTGTGAATGCTAGCAAAGTGCACAAGTTTGATCAATGACAATTTCAATCACTTTTCCTAGCATCATAACAACAATTCTTTCTTATAAAACTTCTCATGTTAAAGTAGCAACCAATTCACATGTTAAGGTTCAAACAATGAATTCTCTTGAAACTCAACAACCTATGTTCTCAGTCACCAAGCAATTGCAATTAAACTTATTCAACAGAGTCTAAGTAAGAGCTCCACATACTCAACCATTATATAGCCTTCTATGATTGCTAACACTCACCGCATACACATGAGCAAAACGTTTCAACCGGACACATAGAAAGATAGGGGCTTATAATTTCGCCTCCCAACGTATTCACCTCAAGGGTGATGTCAACAATAATAATTCATGCTACCCATATCCAACTGGATATATGTGCCTAGATCTTTCCTCACCACATGATGCTTGCCAAAAGAGAAAAATAAAAAGGAATAGAGAGAAAAACTTTGACTCTTACATGAAAGTAAATACATAAAAGTAAAAGGTAGCCCCTTCGCAGAGGGAAGCAGAGGTTGCCATGCGCTTTTTGTTTGTATGCTCAATTCCTTAGTGCAAAAGAACATCACGTTATATTGCCCCTTATGATAGCAACCTTTATTATGCAGTCTGTCGCTTTTATTCTTTGCCATCACAAGTTCGTACAACGCTCAATTTTCTCTTACACTAAATGATCTAACACTTTAGAAGCAATTTTTATTACCTTATTGCACCGATGACAACTTACTTGAAGGATCTTACTCAATCCTTAGGTAGGTATGGTGGACTCTTGAAAATAAGATTTGGGTTTAAGGGTTTTTGGATGCACAAGTAGTATCTCTACTTGGTGCGGAATTTTTGGCTAGCAAAGATGGGGGGCAAGCACCACATGTTGAAGGATCTATGACAATATAACTTCTATGTGAATATGAACAAACATAAATCATTACGTTGTCTTCCTTGTCCAACGTCGACAATTTTGGCATATAATATTTTGATGGGGGCTCACAATCACAAAAGATTTCCAAGATAGTGTATTTGCATGTGAAAGTTCTCTTCCTTCTACTAATCATTCATGAATTGCTTGTATGACCAATATTGTGATTGTCAAGCCTCAAAAGATTTCACTTTCTAAACCCAATGTGAAGCTACCACTAGGCATGATATGAACATATAATTTCAACTTCATGATATTCAATTCATTCAACAATTTACTCATAGGATATAAGTGAAGCACAAGAGTAAATGAGACGCTACTCCAAAAAGATATAAGTGAAGATCAAGTGACTAGTTAAGTAAATAGGTAACTAATTGTGGACTCTCTCTTACTTAAAAACTTTCAGATCTAAGTATTTTATTAAAACAGCAAGCAAAACAAAACAAAATTACATTCCAAGAATAGCACAACTCATGTGAAGAAGCAAAAACTTAGGCTCAACCGATACTAACCGATAATTGTTGATGAAGAAAGGTGGGATGCCTACCGGGGCATCCCCAAGCTTAGATGCTTGAGACTTCTTGAAATATTATCTTGGGATGCCTTGGGCATCCCCAAGCTTGAGCTTTTGTGTCTCCTTAATTCCTTTTATATCACGGTTTCCCTAAATCTTAAAAACTTCATCCACACAAAACTTCAACAAGAACTCGTGAGATAAGTTAGTATAAACCAATGCAAAAACCTTATCATTCTCTACTGTAGCAAATCACAAAAATTATTATTCAACATTGCATACTAAATGCCTATGCATATTTAATACTCCTATCCTCAAATAGAATCATTAAACAAGCAAACATATGCAAACATAACAGCAATCTGCCCAAACAGTACAGTCTGTAAAGAATGCAATAGTATCAATACTTCTTTAACTCCAAAAATTATGAAAAATTACCACACTGTAGAAAATTTATCGTATCTTATTGTGAAAAAAGTTTCAACATTTTATCACATTCTGACTTTTCTAGAGAATTTTTGCAACAGCGATAAACTTTCTGTTTTGAAACAGCAACTCATATACTTGCAAAATAAGCATGGTAAAGGCTATCCTTGACATTTTTATTGAAAAGAAAGATGCAAAACATTATTATAAATAACAGCAAGCAAATCCTAATAAGAGAATGATGCTCCAAGCAAAACACATATCATGTGACGAATGAAAACATAGCTCCAAGTGAGGTTACCGATAATGTTGGAGACGAAAGAGGGGATGCCTTCCGGGGCATCCCCAAGCTTAGTTGCTTGGATCTTCCTTGAATATTACCTTCGGGGTGCCTTGGGAATCCCCAATCTTAGGGTCTTGTCAATCCTTATTCTCCTCATATCGATATCTCACCCAAAACTTGAAAAGTTCAATCACACAAAACTTAACGGAACTTCGTGAGATGGGTTAGTATGATAAAGGCAAATCATTCACTTTGGTACTGTCAAAGACAAGATTCATAATTGTTTCCACACAATGCCTACTATAGCATATCATTTCCACAATTTATATTGATCAATATAAGCCATAGAAACTAGGAAACAAGCAAACTATGCATTGAAAACAGAATCTGTCGAAAACAGAACAGTACATAAAGATCTGAATATTAGTCATACTTATGCACCTCCAAAAATTCTGAAAAATTAGGACAACGTAGAAAATTTGTATACCCATCAACTGTAAAAAATGAAGAGTGTTTAGACTCTCCAGTGAATTAAAACAATTCTATTACTGGGCACAAAAGTTTCTGTTTTTGCACAAAATCAAGTCAACTATCATCCACACTATCCCAAAGGCTTTACTTGGTACTTTATTGAAATAAAAGTTATAAAACATGATTAATACAGTATCATAATCATGTGAACGCACAAAAACAGTAGGGGTAAATGTTGGGTTGTCTCCCAACAAGCGCTTTTCTTTAATGCCTTTTAGCTAGGCATGATGATTTCAATGATGCTCGCATAAAAGATAAGAATTGAAACACAAATAGAGTATCATGAAGCATATGACTAGCACATTTAAGTCTAACCAACTTCCTATGTATAGGGATATTGTGAGCAAACAACTTATGGGAACAAGAATCAACTAGCATAGGAAGGCAAAACAAGTGCAACTTCAAAACTTTCAACAAAAAGAGAGGAAACTTGATATTATTGCTATATGTAAAAGCATATGTTTCCCTCTCATAAAAATTTTCAGTAGCATCATGAATGAATTCAACAATATAGCTATCACATAAAGCATTCTTTTCATGATCCACAAGCATAGAAAATTTATTACTCTCCACATAAGCAAATTTATTCTCATGAATAGTAGTGGGAGCAAACTCAACAAAATAACTATCATGGGATTCTTGATTGGCATAATCAAATTGAACATTAAAATTATGATGAAAAGTTTCATGGTTATCATTATTCTTTATAGCACACATGTCATCACCATAATCATCATAGATAGCAACTTTGTTCTCATAATCAATTGAAACCTCTTCCAAAATAGTGGATTCATCACTAAATAAAGTCATGACCTCTCCAAATCCACTTTCATAATTATCACAATAAGATTCAACACCCTCCAAAATAGTGGGATCATTAGTACCTAGAGTTGACACTCTTCCAAATTCACTTTCATCAATATAATTGTCATAAATAGGAGGCATGCTACCATTATAACAAATTTGCACATCAAAACTTGAGGGACTAAAAATATCATCTTCATCAAACAAAGCATCCCCAAGCTTGTTGCTTTGCATATCATTAGCATCCTGGATATTCAAAGAATTCATACCAACAACATTGCAATCATGCTCATCATTCAAAGATTTTTTGTCAAACATTTTATAGAATTCTTCTTCTATCAATTGAGCACAATTTTTCTTTCCATCATTTTCACGAAAGACATTATAGAGATGAATAATATGATGCAACCTTAATTCCATTTTTTTTGTAGTTTTCTTTTTATAAACCAAACTAGTGATAAAACAAGAAACTAAAAGATTCAATTGCAAGATCTAAAGATATACCTTCAAGCACTCACCTTCCCGGCAACGGCGCCAGAAAAGAGCTTCGTTGACGGGGTGTGGGTGCCGCTTACCTAACCTCCCCGGCAACGGCACCAGAAAAGAGCTTGATGTCTACTACACAACTTGTTCTTGTAGACTCGTGTTGGGTCTTCAAGCGCAGAGTTTTGTAGGACAGTAGCAAATTTCCCTCAAGTGGATGACCTAAGGTTTATCAATCCGTGGGAGGTGTAGGATGAAGATGATCTCTCTCAAACAACCCTGCAACCAAATAATAAAAAGTCTATTGTGTCCCCAACACACCCAATACAATGGAAAATTGTATAGGTGCACTAGTTCGGCGAAGAGATAGTGATAAAAGTGTAATATGGATGGTAGAAATATATTTTTATAATCTGAATAAATAAAAACAGCAAGGTAGCAAGTGATAAAACGGAGCACAAACGGTATTGCAATGCTTGAAAACAAGGCCTAGGGTCCGTACTTTCGCTAGTGCAATCTCTCAACAATGCTAATCTAATTGGATCATATAACCATCCCTCAACGTGCGATGAAGAATCACTTTAAAGTTCTTATCTAGCGGAGAACATAATAAGAAATTGTTTGTAGCTATTCTTTCCGATCGATCTATCCAAGAGTTCGTACTAAAATAACACCAAGTTATTCTTTCCGATCGATCTATCAAGAGTTCGTACTAAAATAACACTAAGTTATTCTTTCCGATCGATCTATCAAGAGTTCGTACTAAAATAACACAAAAGCAAATTCAGATTCATAATACTCAATCCAACACAAAGAACCTCAAAGAGTGCCCCAAGATTTCTACCGGAGAAACAAAAGACGAGAACATGCATCAACCCCTATGCATAGATTACCCCAATGTCACCTCGGGAATCCGCGAGTTGAGTACCAAAACATATCTCAAGTGAATCAATATAATACCCCATTGTCTCCACGGGTATTCATATGCAAGACATACATCAAGTGTTCTCAAATCCATAAAAGTATTCAATCCGATAAAACGAAATCTCAAAGGGAAAACTCAATTCACAACAAGATAGAGAGGGCAAAACACCATATGATCCAACTATATTAACAAAGCCCGCGATACATCAAGATTGTGCATCTCAAGAACACGAGAGAGAGAGAGAGAGAGAGAGATTAAACACATAGCTACTGGTACAAACCCTCAGCCCCGAGGGTGGACTACTCCCTCCTCATCATGGTGGTCGCCGGGATGATGAAGATGACCACCGGTGATGATTTCCCCCTCCGGCAGGGTGCCGGAACGGGGTCTAGATTGGATCTCGTGGATACAGAGGCCTTGCGGCGGCGGAACTTCTGATCTAGGGTTACCTCGAGGGTTTTTGGAATATTTGATGATTTATAGGGCGAAGAGGGGGTGCGGGAGGCCACCGAGGTGGGCACAACCCACCTGGGCGCGCCTGGCCCCCCAGGCGCGCCCTGGTGGGTTGTGCCCCCCTCGGGGCACCCCCCAGGTGCTGCTCTGGCCCATTGGATGTCTTCTAGTCCATCAAAAATCCACAAAAAGTTTCGCGGTGTTTGGACACCGTTTGATATTGATTTCCTGCGATGTAAAAAACAAGCAAAAACAGCAACTGGCACTGGTACTGGGTCAATAGGTTAGTCCCAAAAAAATGATATAGAGTTGCTATAAAATGATTGTAAAACATCCAAGAATGATAATATAACAGCATGAATACTTCATAAATTATAGATACGTTGGAGACATATCAGATGGATACACTCGAACGCAATAATGGAATTATCAGGGACCAGACATCCAGGGATGAAAACACTATGATTTTCTAATATTAAATCCGCCACGAGCAGTTGGAGACGATTTATCATGCATTTTGATATAACCTTATAAGATATGGACCAAAAATCTTTCACAGGCGACGGGGTGGGATTTTAGGAATCAACCAAATGGTCGTGTGATTAACCCTTGTAGGCATGTGACCCACCGAGAAAAATAACCAGACCGCAACAACACCAGTTTTCAAACTACCTTGATTCCTCGGATAGAAAACGAGAGGGGAAGCCATCTGGTCTAGGAGCTTTGAGGGGGCCAATTTGGAACAAACCATGCAATATCTCATTAACAATAAATGGTGCATTAAGCCTTTCATTCATATAATCAGACACCTTTGGCGTTATTTTTTCCAAAACCTCGTCAGCTCAAAGCGGTGGATCCTTTGTGAAAATTTCATTAAAATATGATGCAACCATCCATTCCATCTCCATTGGGGCATTACACCAAGTACCATCCTCCTTTTGCAAACAACGGATGTTATCCTTACACCCTCGAAACACCACTTTTCCATGCAAGTATTTTGTATTACAGTCGTCTTCTTTCAGCCAGGTGATCCGACTATGCTGTAACCACATCATGTCCTCCCTGTAAAGTAACTCATCCATTCTTTCCATCTTTTGGCGTATCAGTAGACGATCACTATTATTTTTATGTAGAGTCTCAAGCTCCTTGGAAAGCCCAACCAACTCATTTCCAACATGTCCAAACTTTTCCTTACTCCATTTTCTCAGGTCATCCATAACACGTTTTAGAGATATCGTAATGTTCCCCCAGATCGCCCTTGGTCTTGGTCGATGCCAAGTAGAACTGATGATTTCCAGCAACGAAGGATCGTGTTCACACATGATCTCATAGAGTGGGCATGCCTTGAATCGACCGTCACCACCAGCATGACAGAGCAGTGGTCAGACCTAGGGGATACCAAATGCTTAACCCTAGCGTACGGGAAAAGACCTTTCCACGCCTCATCTGCACATGCACGATCCAACCGAACACGAACATTATTGTAACCCTGCTATAGCCGTCATTGAACGTGAAAAGGTAGACCGGAGAAGCCCAGGTCAGCAAGCTCACAATCAAACAAAACATCCTGAAACACTTCCATTTGACTATCACTTCGGGCTACCCTGGAAGCGGAGTCGGTCGGTCAGAAGCGGAGTTCCTGCGCCGGATTCTAAGCAGCCCGCATATCTCCGAAAAGGGCCCCCCTGACTGAAGCACTTGTAGGTGTGAACCCTAGCAAGGGACAACCTGTGTACGCTCTCATTAATGACTGGATTCATCAACATCGGTTTTTAAATCGTCGAATTCCTCGCCATCCAGATGGAGCTAGTCGAAGAGGTCTCCTAGATCGCTAGGGTTTCCCATCGCGCCACTGCTTGCTGCTAACTGTGCGTCGAATGGTGTCGCCATATCTTCCAAAAAAAGGGGTGGAGGTGAGTGTGTGTGTGAGGTGGGGGGGGGGGGGGGGAGGGGGGGGGGGGGCATCACGATGGCGCCCGAGGGGAGGGGAATGGCCATGGGGCGGCTGGTAACGAGGGAACACATAGGCGATGAAGATCGAGGATCTTAAACCCTAGCCGCCGCGTGGAGGAAACGCACTCGTTGCCATCTTAAGAACGGTCGAATGATCGGTCAAAGTTTTGTGGAGAGGTTCTCTCTCTACATATATTATTGATGGAAGGCCTTGAATCTTGGCATACTGTGCTCCATTTTCTTATCCTTCCATCAACATCATTTGGCATTTCCCCTCCCAGCATAATACACACACTTTTGACCCAAGAAAACGTCGCTAGCCCAGATGTGCACAGATGCATAGGCACCACGACACGACTTCCTTCTGATCCATAATCCTTGCCATAACACATCTCGATCAAACAACATGGCCGTCATGAACGGACCCAAATGCCGTCGACATATAGTATGTCAAGGCATTGGTAGTTTGGTGCTTAAATTGGAGCATCATCAGGCACTCAACGCCTAACAGCCTACTTAGTCAGCACGTGTGGATCCGTTGACGACTGATGGCGACGCTTCATCACATATATAATTATTAAGAATATAAAATAACATATAACCTCTCCCTGTAATGTGCATGTCATCCGTGATGCAATACTTTGACATATGGTGGTTTCTGTACGCGTGCTTAATGGTGCTACTAACAACCTTTCTTGGCCGGTCTGCCGTAGCATTCATCAGCTGTGTGGTCAAGTCCCATCTGCGGCTGTTAACTTTTAATCGGGTTAGGTTACGCGTGATGCCCGGACGAGACCCTGCGGCCGTATCACCTCGTCACCTGCTTTGCCTCGTCGCCCTCGCGCACGCCGTGTAGTTTGAAAAACGCTGCTCCCTGCGGTCATGGCCTGGCTAATTCCGAAGAATAACGAGCCGCAGCCGGCAGTGGTGGTGATGTGGGTTGGATCTCCGGAATCTGAGCCCGTCCGGCCTGACGGAAAATGGCGCAGCGCAAGCAGACGCCTCGCTCGAGTAAACAAATGCTCAGAAGAGGAGCAGGTGGTACAGTGCGGAAGCATCTCCGTGGCATAAAACAAGCACCGCAACGCATCACGATTTAGTTTGGTACAAAGTTATAATAATGCTGCATCACTGGGTGCAGTAAAATACCATCACTGTCGTTTGTACTCTAGTTAATTAATCACTTAGCAGCGGGTGCATGCGGGGACTGACACCCGAAGGTTCCAAGCCATTAATTAAACATCCAAGCTGCGAAAAGGTTGTCCCTGTGCTCATCAAGGTGCTACGCATTAGTGCCGCTATCATGACTTGCGTTGCAGACTGTGCCGCCCGCTGCTGCTATGGACTGCTAGAAACGTGGCGTAGTACTTGTGTGCAGTAAAATGCTGCATCACGGGGTGAGGTAAAAATGGTGGACCGTTTGCTGCCGGCAGTAAATCGTTACGCTGACACACGAATCTTCCAAGCGGTTAAAGAAAAAAACTAAACATCCTTCTTGTGTATTCTTCAGAGCAGCCACAAGGACAGATTGTTTCTAGCCGATCCTTGTCGAAATCATCTTCTTGTGACTTGTGAGCACACCAGAGAAGAAATGCAGCCCCGCAAAAAAAAAAAAGAGAGAGAAGAAATGCAGTTTCTAGCACTGTACTGCTACGATCAAGAGTCACACTGCCAAGTTTCTAACCGTGCGGCGTGTACGTGTACTGTATTGGTATAAAGTACGCGGACAGAGACATGTGAGGGTAGTAACGGAATAGGATTTGTGGCTCTCAGGTGCCACACACCCCTATATGAATATAACATTAAAAAAACATATTAGGAAATTTCAAAAAATCTGAAATTTTGGGATATGAAACCTGTTGCCCGTTGTACACACGTGTTCAGTTTCGTGGGGAATGGATGCCCGTGGTAATGTCAGTAAAAAAGACGAAAAAGTCGTATGTGTAGAAAAAAAACTGGGTGTAACATATGTCGGATCGTAATTCCTACGTCGGTGAGCCCGTTCCCGCTATGTACACACTTTGCTGGCCCAACTAGCTGCTTTTGTTTGTTTTATTTCTTTCAGGCCTTTACCACTTTTTTCTATTTCATTCTTTCCTTTATTTTTTCATATTTATTTTTTCTTTAACCTTTCATCTTGCAAAAATATTTGTAAATTTTGTGAACATTTTTCAAAAAATGTGATTTTTTCTAAAAAATCATGGACATTTTAATTTGTGTACATTCTTATGAATTTGTGAACTTTTTCTAATTTTTCAACATTTTCTAAAAATCTGCTAAAATTGTTCTTAAATCATGGACATTTTTTGAATTTTTGAACATTTTTTATCAAATTCTTGATTTGTTTTTGGAACTTGTGAACATTTTTTGAATCGGTGAACATATTTTCGAATCGACCAACATCTTTTGAAATTTGGGAACAATTTTGAATTCATGAACATTTTGTTTTGTTTGATGAACATTTGCTTTTGAAATGCTTAAACATTTTTTGAATTCAAGAATATATTTTTAATCAGGTTTTTTAATTGATGACCTATTTTTTTTATTGATGAAAAAAATATTTTTGTGAAAGTTTATAAATTCCTGAACATTTGTTCAAATTCACAAGCATTTTTTGAATATGTGATATTTTTGTAAAACCATGATCATTTTTTATTTCACGAATATATTCTTTCAATGTCGTTAACATTTCCCTGACACACCAAATAATTGGTTCTGACCAAAACAAATGCCCAAGCAGCAACGAGCTCTAATCCAAACGCACCTTAAGCACCTGGCTTCAACATGCTCTCGCACGTAGTATTGAGCAGTGCCGCAACAGCGGCACGTTAGCTGCACATGCACATGGTGGGAGCAAAACTGCCCGGGACTCCCACTCGCCGCCAGTGCCTGCTCGTCGTACAGGCAGCAGGCACGAGTAGCATCGGGTAATCTAATTTCTTTCCCTAAATTGAAAAGAAAAAGAGATGGCATAAATAAGTCGAGGAAGATCCTGGATTGCCCTTGCTTGAGTTGGAGCAACAGCATAACGAAGATGAAAGACTTCCTCGAATTGGAACAATAACATAACCATTATTACTAATGCCAATCATTTAGTATTTCAGTCTCGCCTGCCCAGTGTGGCAGAGCCTGGGACCGCCGGGTTTCGGAGTATTTTCGTGTGAGACCCCATCGTCAGTCCGACATGATGAACGCGTCCAGACACCCCCAAATTCACCCTATATTTAGCCTGGGTATGAAGGGTGCCGGTCAGCCCGCGCGTCTGATGTCTGTTTGAGGAGCCCGTCTGGGTCGCATTTTCGTGACCGGGCTGTCCGCCTGGACGTTTAAAGCGGGTTTGGGGCTCCCGACTGCAGATGCTCTAATTACCGAGAATTACGAGCCCGAGGCCGGCAGTGATGGTGTTGGTGATGTGGGTTGGATCTCCGGAATCTAAGCCCGTCCGGATGGCGCGCTGCAAGCAGACGCCACGCTCGAGTAAAGAAATATTGAGAAGCGGAGCAGGTACAGTTCCGGAAGCATCTGCTCGGCATAAAAAAAGCACTGCGACGCATCACGATTTAGTTTGGTACAAAGTATAATAATGCTGGATCATAGGGTGCAGTAAGATGGTACTCTTACTGTTGGTGGTAGTTGATTAAGAGCATCTCCAGCCGCGCCCCCAACAGACCCCCGAGGGCGATTTTTCTTGCGCCGACGCCGAAAAAACCCCCCAGTCGCGCCCCCAAGACGTCGAAATCCGCCGGCTCGGCCCGTTTTTGGGCCCGGCGATCCCAGGCCGAACCCAGCACACTGGGGGGGCGCTCGGGGGCTCTGGCGGAAGGGGAAAACACGCCTGGGCCACACTGTCAGACGAAAAGTCAAGCCAATCGTCCAGATTCTCCCCCACCCCCGCGCGCTCGGCCACCATCCTGCCGATCCCGGCGCCGCCCACCGCCCAGCACCGCTAGATAGGCCATTCCCCGCCGAAAAGAGAGAAGGTTTCGCCGCGGCAACCTCTCCACCACCTTCCGGGCGAGTTTTCCGGCGCTCTGGCCGCGCAGGGCGGTATACCGGCGGTTGTGCGCCCACCACGCCCGCCAGGTGTTCGGCGATTTGTCTGCTCGGCGATGGACTCGGACGACGAGGAGGCGCTCGCGGCGTTGCTGGAGGAGGAAGCCGATGCCGATGTCCAGGACGAGGAGCATCTCATGGTCCTCGCCGCCCTCGCCGGCCTGCTCGCGAGCAATGAAAAGCCGCGGCGAGGTGGCTCGGCGCCGGGGCGGCTGAAAGCAAAGAACCGACATCGTCTGGAAGGTTATTGAATGCTCTACCCCGACTACTTCGCCGACGCTCCATTGCACGGTGACAAAGTATTTCGGCGCTGTTATCGGATGAGCCGAAAGCTTTTCCTCAGGATTGTGAATTCCATCCGGGAGTTCGACAGTTACTTCAAGTGCAAGAAGGATTGCACCGGCAAACTTGGATTCACCTCAATCCAAAAGTGCACTACAGCTATGAGGATGCTTGCATACGGAGCTCCCGGTGATTCACTTGACGACTATGGGTGCATGGCCGAGTCCACGACCATTGAGTGTTTCTACAAGTTCTGCAGGGCAGTGGTGGCAGTATTTGGACCGCAATACTTGCGATCACCCAATGCTGAAGACACTGCTCGGATCCTAGCACAGAATGCAGCAAGAGGATTTCCTGGGATGCTTGAAAGCATCGACTGCATGCATTGGAAATGAAAGAACTGTCCATTTGCTTGGCAGGGGATGTACAAATGCGCCAAAGGCGGTTGCAGTGTGGTACTTGAGGCAGTGGCCACACAGAACCTCTGGATTTGGCACTCCTTCTTTGGTATGCCAGGAACTCACAATGACATCAACGTGCTGCAGTGCTCCCCTATCTTTGCCGAGCTTGTTAAAGGTCATTCTTCTCCAGTGAACTTCGAGGTCAATGGGTGGCACTACAACAAGGGGTACTACCTAGCTGATGGCATCTATCCGAGATGGTCTACATTTGTGAAGACTATCTCAAACCCTGTGCCAGGAGGCAAGAACTCCCACTTTGCGAAGGTTCAGGAGGCTTGCAGGAAGGATGTCGAGCGGGCATTTGGTGTGCTCCAATCTCGATTTGCTGTTGTCCGGTCCCCTGCTCAGACCTGGTCGAAAGATCAAATGTGGGAGATCATGACTTGCTGTGTCATCTTGCACAACATGATCATTGAGAGGGAGCAGGAAGAGCCAGTGTTTGACACTGAACCATATTACAGGCAGGGTCCTCTTGCGCAAGTTGATCACCAGCTACCGGCAACCTGGACTGCCTTCCTCAATATGCGTCAGGAGATCCGAGACCCACAGGTGCATCAACAACTGCAGCAGGATCTGGTGGAGCACCTATGGAGGCTCAAGGGCAACGCCTAGCTCGACGTGTGATGAAATATGAGTTTTTATTTGTTGAACTATATAATTTGTATTGAACTATTATTTGTTGAACTATTTGATTTCTATTGATTTTCTGTGATGAACTATGTGATAAGAAAATTACTTTTGTTGAATTTGCGCCGAACCACGACGAATATGAGCCGATTTGCGCCGATATCGGGCCGATTTTTTGCCCTGAGTGTGGGCCGAAAAGCGGGCATATTTGCGCAAAAAATGGGCCGATATCGGCGCTTGGGGGCGACCTGGGGGCGGCGGCTGGGAACCCAATCGCCCCCAGAGCCGATTTTAGCGCCGGCTCGCCCCCAGGCGGCAATTTTTAAGCCTCCTGGGGGGCCAACGGCTGGAGATGCTCTAAGTGCTTGGTAGCGTCTGCATGCGCTGCGGAGGCTGACACGCGAAGGTTCCCGGCCATTAAACAAGCTGAGCAAAGGTTCGGAAAAAGGTCACTGTGCTCTTTAACTTCGTATCTGTTTTTTTTTTAGAAAATTTTCTATCTATTCATCAACTGTCAAGGCAGTACAAAGAACACTAGAGATAAAAATTACATCCAGGTCCGTTAGACCATCTAGCGACGACTACAATCACTAGAGTGCGCCGAAGGCGCGTCGTCGCCATCTCCCTTCATCATCAGAGCCGGACAAACCTTGTTGTAGTAGATAGTCGGAAAGTCATCGTGTTAAGGCTCAAATGGACCAAAGCACCCATGAGAGCAAACTTGTGTAAGTTCCATTGCAAACTGAACTGCTATAGATCGACCGGAGAAAAAAAAGGAACAAAATGGCAGGGCAAGCTCATCAATTAATTAGTAGGGTACTAGCATGCTTTAGTGCCGCTGCTCATGGGCTGCGTTGCAGACTGACTGTACCGCTCGCTGCTGCTATGGGCTGCTAGAAACGTAGCGCGTACTTGTGTGCAGTAAAACATAATGCATCATTGGGTGCACTAAAAGAGCTGCACCATTTGCTGCTGGCAGTAGTTCGTTACGCTGACACACGAATCTTACGAGCGGTTAAAGAAAAAAACTAAGCATGCTTCAGAAATGGTACTTTCATTTCCTTATAAAAGGCCACAAACTCATATTACAAGTATCAAGGTAAAATTTAATGATTATTTTGAAAGCCAATTTTTCTTTTCGTTAACCGGAATCATTAATATGCCTGCATGCATGCAAGGAAGGAATGTGAAGGAAGTACTAGCACACTGTCATTATGACTACATGCATGTAAGTATTAAACAAGTTGTTAGTATGAGAAAACATCATTAATTTTTGCCTCGATTACTGTTAGTGGCCTTGTATAGATGCAAAATGTAATTTTCATTGTGGCCTTGTATAAGGGAATGGAGGGAGTACCTGTGTTCTTGTGTATTCTCCAGAGAAGCAACAAGGACAGATTGTTACTTTCTGAACCAATTCTCCGTAGTATACTTGCTAGCATATCCTCGTCGAAATCATCTTATTGTGACTTGTGAGCAGACCAGAGAAGAAATGCAGTTTCTAGCACTGTACTGCCAGGATCAAGAGTCACACTGCCAGGTTTCCAACCGTGCGGCGTGTACGTGTACTGTACTGGTATAAAGTACGCGGAGAGAGACAGGTGAGGGTAGTAGCGTGCTTCAGAAATGGTACCATGGGTGGATGGATCGCAGTATCCTGAACGTCAACGACTTTCTGGTATCGCTGTTCGTACACGCGATCCGTCCAAAAGGGAATGGCGAAAAATGATGTTCACTTGAGAAATGGAAGGGTGCCGATGGATCGCATTCGTACATGGTATAATTTTGCACTGAATTTACTTTTTTTTCTTCTAAAAAAAGTGAAATTTACTTTTGTTTTTAGAATATTCATTCATACAGCGATGCCTATTTAGCAAATTTAAGTTTATTAAAGGCTTCGCTGCATCGGGCCTAAAATGTCGCTTTTTTGCGTGAGTCTATGGCCTAGAGACCACTTTTATCAAGTCATCAACATTGATCAGCTGACTATGAGGCAAGAGATTTGAGCCCCCAATCTCATCAACTGATCATCGTATCATGAACGTTTCAACGTCCATTTATTTATATATAACATGTGAGGACATCAAACACAAGCAGCAACTGGCAAAATAATAATACTAGCAAACTACAAAGGAACTTTTCATGTACCAAGGTCAGCTTGACTAGAGCTGGAATATTTGACTTTGATACATTTTTTTCACAGCTATTGACTTCAATTTGTATTTTCTTTTCTTTGATGGCTCAAAACCAGACATATCTCCTACAAAAAAGGCTGTAATGTTGAGAAGAAGCTAATGGCTCAAAATTCGCTCACCCGCTCGCTCGCTTCGCCCGCAACTTTTGTTTTTCTATTCTTTTCTTTCTTCAGCAATTTGGTCTACTACGAAAAAGCACCAGTTGTATTTTCATAGTACTTTTAAAAAAATCCTGAATTTTTAAAAAGTTCACGCACTTGAATAAATGTTCCTGAATTTGTGGATTTGGAAAAATTTCATGAAATAGAAAAAACAACGATTTGAAAAGGTTCACGGATTTTAAGAAATCTTCACAAATTTATGGATTTGAAGAAAATTCATGAATTTAGAAAATGTTCAGGGATTTGAATAAATGTTCATGAACTTATGGATCTAATAAAAAGTTCATGTCTTTAAAAAAACTCAGCGAATTTGAAAAAAGTTCATGAATTTGGAAGAAGTTCACAAATTTGAAAATTGCTCATGAATTTAAATTTAAAAGGTTAATGAATTTGAATAAAGTTCAGGAGTTATGAAAGAAGTTCATGAATTCAAAATTTAAAAACTTTATGAATTTGAAAATATCTCACGAGTTTGAAAAAGTGCTTTTGAATTTGATTTTTTTCAAAATTTCAAAAATTGTAAAGTTCATTAATTTGAAAAAAGTTCACAAGTTTGGGAAAATGCTCGCAAATTTGAAAAGAGTTTGTGGATTTGAAAAAATGTTTCATGAATTTTTAAATTGTTCAAAATTTCAAAATAAAGTTTGTGGAAAATAAAAGCAAAGAATAGAAAAATAAAAATGAAAATCAAAAAGAGGAAAAAAAGAAAAAGAAATAACCGAGCGAAAGCCGTGCATGCAAAAACCGTAGGAAAAAATGCCTAGAAAAACCCTGCGGAACTTGAACTGGTAATGTGCACATCAAGAAGAAAAAGAAGTAGATGTAAGCATGGCAGGTGATTTGTCCCAGTTGATTACAATGGTTGGAAATAAACCAGGAGGTTTGAAGTTTGAATCTCACTTCTCGCGCCAATATTTGAACCTTACAGAAAGGTAAAACAAAAGTAAATGGGTCGAGCCCAGGACAGAGAGGGGTTGTGCTCTGGTTTGTAGGTTAGTCTATAATCGACGCTAAGGGCGCCAAATAGGAGTTGGCCGCGAGGGAGGGTCCAGTGGCGGATCCAGGATTTGAAGTTACCCGGGGCGGACTTTTAAAGAAAACAAATTTTTAAAGCCACGATGCTATAAAAGTGGACAATCAACAAAATTAATGGACCAAATAGCATGGATCCAGGCAAGATGATCAATATACAATCAGTATTGCAAAGTACTTTAATATAGTTTCATTCTCAAGGCAAAAAATATATAACGCGACAAAAAAATCATACAAGGTCTGCTCCATCTTCTTAGATTCGTAGAACATCAAATTTTGTACTTATTTAACTTCCAAGAATTAGGCCAACATAACAAGAAATTAAACAAATATATAAGATTAGATGAGAATGAACAAACTTGTTGTTTGCTGACTCTATTGGCTGATCGCTTGCAGTTTTAAAGGGGGCGTTGGCGATGCGGCCTCCCGCATGGATAGCAAGCTGGAACAAGTGGATTCCTCTCTTTCCCCATCAAGCACCATCGGTTGAGGAAGAACTGGGGCAACACTGCGGCGAGGCTGCGGACCGGCAGCGTAGGGTGCCGCGTCATGGCGAGACGGCGGCAATTGAGGGCAGCGTGATCGCACAATACATTTCTTTTTTGAGCGGTGATTGCGCAATACATTGTTGGCTGATTTGGTTTCCTATATCGACAGAATTGGGAACGCCAAAACTTTACCGAAAATAATGGGCTCACATAGTCACGTTCAATTGGGCCTTAGTCATTGGCCCATCTTACAACTTAGAAACGAATCGTTATCTTCTCGTCTTCCTGCTCGTAACTTCCGATTGTGAAACTACAGATCTATACGAGAGCTGCTCTCCCTCCCATAATGGCGGCCATTGGAAAAGCAGTAGGGTACCCTAGGCTCAGAAAATTTACCCGGGGCGACCGCCCCCACACGACCCCACGCTGGATCCGCCCCTGGGAGGGTCGAACATGAGACCTTTCTGTTACAAGCGCGCGTGGAAAATCACTCGAGCTGATGGTGTTTATAGTGACTAAATGGCAGCACATGATGATAAGAACTAGCAACAATAATCAATTTTTTCGAGTAATTTTTAAAACATGTGAGCAATTTAAAAAAAATGTGGATGTAAAAAAGCACACTGAACTTTTTGTGGTATACGGTGAACAATTTTTATCCACAGTGAACATTTTTCAAATGCAAACTGAACAAATTTCTATACACGATGAACATTTTTTGAAATTGCCAACAATTTTGGAATTCCAAACAATTTCTTCAAATTGTAAACAGAATTTTAATTTTTTTGAAAACATGAATACGAATTTCAAATAATGTGAATATTTTTTGAAATTGTGACCAATTTGGAAATCTAAACAATTTTTTCGAATTATGAATCAATTTTTAAAAAGTGAAGCAAATTTAAGTTTAAAGGCTTCGCTACATCTGGCCTAAAATGTCGCACTTTTGCGTGAGCGTATTCTCTCAGGTCTATAGCGTGTAGACGACTTATCCAAGTCATCAACATTGATCAGCTGGCTATGACGCAAGAGATTTGAGTCCCCAATCTCATCAACTGATTATCATATCATGAACGTTTCAACGTCCATTTAGTTTGATCTGGGCATGTGAGGACATCAAACACAAGCAGCAGCTGGCAAATAATAAGGGCGAGCTCTTTCCTCACCATTGCAACAACAACAGTGTTGCAGAACTGTTTGCAACAGACCTTTTGTTACAGAAATATTTGCAATAGAGATTCTGTTACAGATTTTTTTTCGTCTTAACTTTGTTGAAACATGAGTGTCGTTGCGGAATGACTTCTGCAACACAGTTGACGTTGCAGAAATTTTTTCTCATCTGAATATTTTTGTAATATGGATGTTGTTGCGGAAAGACTTCTGCAACATAGTTGATGTCGCAGAAAGTCTTTCTCATCTTAATGTTTTTGTAACATGGATGTTGTTGCGGAAAGACTTCTGCAACCCAGATGATGTTGTAGAAAAATGGTAGAGGCATGCGTCGAGTGGTGTAGGTCTTGGGCGGCTGATAGAGGTTGCGCGTTGTCCGATTAAATTCGTATCTGACGGCAGAACTATAGTCGTGATCTGTTGGGTGATTCTAATCGTTTCCCAAATAATAATACTAGCCAACTACAAAGGAACTTTTCATGTACCAAGGTCAGCTTGACTAGGGCTGGAATATTTGACCTTGATACTAGTTTTGCTCAGCTATTGACTTCAGTTTCTATTTCTATTTCCTTTTCTTTTCTTTGAAAGCATTTGACCTAAGAAAAGGGTGTATGTACCATAGGCATTTCCTCTCTTTTAGTTGAAAGAAGCTAATTCGTCCGTCAAGAGTTGATGCAAAACATGCCGCTCCCGAGTGCATTTTTTTAACCTTTGACAGCATCAGAGCAACCCACATAGCCTATTTTCTTCTTACTAGTGGTGAAAGGCGCGACGGCGTGAGAGAGCCCCATTAGGGAGCCGTGTGAGCAGCTCTTGTTGCTTTTGGTAAGAAAAATTGGAGTGAGACGGAAAGTAATATTGAACATGGTAGATAGATTCAAGCCACGCTATTATCACCATAGGACATGGCAAGACTATTTCAGATTTTAAGCCATATAATATGTTGAAAGCTGGATGCATCTAGAATATTTTGGTTACAGATTATTTTTCTCTAATTTGGCACTGTTTGTGAAATATAGTAATTGAATGTCGCATGCATGTTCCAATTGTTTTGAACATGGTATTCGGTTCTGCTACTATTTTGATGGTAATTTGTGTGAACAAAGTGGCATTTTTATTTTATTGAACCATGTCCCCAATTGTATGGCCGTATATCTGAAGCAACGTTTATCATATGAACTGACAATACTTAAAATGAACAAAAGGCAACTCCAAGGGGTATAAACAACATTGTGAGATCCAACTTTACACACACATAGCTCCATAGTACGTTCTGTTACTATTTTTCTAGATTGGGCATAAAAGTGGTACAGTAGACATTATATAACACTAAAAGGGCAAAGCGCACCAAAAGAGCATAAAAGTGGCGGCTAGTTATGCAGCGGCGGGCCATATGACCTTGGATCGGCGGCGACGACATGGAGGACCTGGTGGACGGGTTGACTGCATGCGTAGTCTGGCCTCCAGTCAGATTTGATCTGGCCCGTGTGGCCTACTCGCTGCGCGGCGGCGGAGATCGGTGGCAGTCTCGTGCACACGATGCTGGATGGAGGTCCGTCGAGCAGATCTGGGTGAAAACTGTGACGCCCCGGCTTAATCGTGCACTAATCATACACGCAAATGCACACGATCAAGCCTAAGAGCTCACTTGAAGATATCACAACACAACTCTAAAATATAAATAAAGTCATACAAGCTTTATATTACAAGCCAGGGGCCTCGAGGGCTCGAATACATAAGCTCGCTTACAAGCGTCAGCGGAAGCATCCGATATCTAAGTACAGATATAAAAGAGAAACAGATAAGCCTTTAAGAAGGCGGGGCAAAACAAAACACTACGATCGAAAAGGCGCAGACCTCCTGCCTGGGACCCTCCGAAACTACTCCTGGTCGTTAGCCAACTCGTAGTAGTAACCATCCTCGAGGTGGTAGTAGTGATTGTCGACAGGGGCAGCTGGCTCCGGGGCTCCGTCATCTGGTCGCATCAAACGGATATGGGGAAAAAGAGGAAGCAAAGCAACCGTGAGTACTCATCCGAAGTACTCAGCAAGCAAGGATCTACACTACATATGCAACATTATCAAAGAAAGGCTGTATATGTGGATTGGGCTGCAGAAAAGCCAGAATAGAGAGAAGGCCTAGTCCTATCGAAGACTAGCATCTTCAGCATCTTCAAGCATCTTCAAGCATCTTGCAGCATTTAGAAGAGTACAGAATAGCATAATATATAGTAGTAGTGTTATCAACCTCGCCCAGAGATCCTTCCTCGACTCCCTGCGAGAAAGCAATCCTAGAGCCCTAACATCCAAGTATCAACCTCGGCCAGAGATCCTTTCTCGACTCCCTGCAAGAAAGCAATCCCAGAGCCCTAACATCCAAGTATCAACCTCGGCCAGAGATCCTTTCTCGACTCCCTGCGAGAAAGCAATCCCAGAGCCATACCATCCATTTCTCATCACAAGTATCCAGTTCTAGTTTTATCGATCGGGATACAACAGCGAGCATCCGTTATCGAGGATCCGGCTATGCATAGATTAGTTCTTCCCTACAGGGGTGCACCAACTTACCCACCACGCTCGCTTAACTCCGGACGGACACACTTTTCTGGGTCATGCCCGGCCTCGGCCAAACGACACACCGCAACCCTACCTAAAGCTCAGCAGAGAGATCCCCGTCGGTCTATATCCTAAGCACTCAGGGGTCTTGGGCCATCGCCCTGTGCACTCCGGGTCGTTGCGAGCAGGGTGGATACCAGCGCCAACGGCATGATCCGACCCGGCCGCCATGCTGAACTGGACGTCTGACAGAGCTTTCGGCTAATGCATATGATGCAGAGTGCCTATAGCTATTCCCGCGTGATGGTTAGTGCTATCGGGCCAGAGGCCCACTCAGATCACATATCCAAATCGTTAGTGTATTGGTAGTGCAGTAACGAGCAGAGACTCACGATCGACGTGACCCCGTCGCCCCGTCTCGAGGACTTGCGGCAAGGGCTAAGAATGCCCGGCCACGCCTCGTATTTAACTTTCGGGTACCTTCCAGGTCAACCCGTTTCTACATCACTCGCGGGTACCCCTCAGGGTCGACCCGCCTTTCCAAGTAATAGTTGTAAAGTCCAAGTATCCGTGTGTCCATAACATCAGGGAATCCGAGGTATCACCCTCGTTGGATTCCTACTCGATGTATCCATCAAGGTGAACTTAGGAGGAATCACCCTCGAGGTTCACACTTGAGGTGTTGCACGACATCGTCGTTATCGGGAGTGGTGAAGGAGGAATCACCCTCGATGACCCCGACCGAGTAACTACTACACAGAGTTAACATCAGAAGTGCTGATGAGGTATCACCCTCGCCACTCGATAGTAACGCTGCAGTGTCGTACAGATAGAGGGAATGTGATGTGCGGTGCTGGGGCCTGGTTGTCGAGTCTTCTGATAATCCAGCGGGGCAATCGGGACAAGTGGGGTCACTGGGGTTGCTAACCATCCTATTCTAAGCAGTTTAGGATAAGCAGGTAATCATCAAAAAGCAGGTTACAAAAAATCAGGCTATGCATAAGAATAGGTAAAGAAGTAGCAGCAGCAATTCTAATGCAAGCACAAGATAGAAGAGAATAGGGGATATAGGCATGCTCAAAGGGGGGGGGGTGCTTGCCTGATTGCTTGGCGGGAATGGCAGGGTCGCCAGTGGGGTCGTCGATCTCCAAAGCTACGTCGTTCTCGGGGACTACGTCGGTACCGGAATCTACCGGAAAGAAGTAATGGAGGGGAAACACAATAAATAACAGAGCAATAAAAGCATCACAAAGCATAACTTGGCAAATACGCGGTGCTAGGGGTGACCTAACGCAGGGATACACGTTACTGACGGAGTAGGAAAACATCCGGAGGTATTTTACGAGCTCCGGGCAATTATCGGTCAGATGAACCGAAGGGGAAAAGTTCCATGTTCATCACGCTAGAGGCATGTGACAGGTATGAGGAGGGCATATTCGGATTCGTCTCGTCGTTCTGAGCAACTTTCATGTACAAAGTATTTTCATCCGAGCTACGGTTTATTTTCTATGATTTTCTAAAGTTTTAATAGTTTTCTGGGATTATTTAAATTATCAAAAATGGAATATTGCGTCAACAGTGATGTCAACATGAGGTCAGCAAGTCAACTGCCACTGTTCAGGTCAAACCTGTTAATGGGTCCCACCTGTCATACACAGTGATTAATCCAGAGGGTTAATTTTAACTAAAATGATTAATTAACATGTGGGCCCCATTAGTCAGTGACTAGGCTAATTAACTAATTATTATTAATTCATTTTTAGTTAATTAGGGGGAGGGCCCCACTTGTCGGTGGCTGGGGCCAGCCCAGTCAGCGTGTGGACCTGGTCAACGGGTCAGCCGGGCCCGCTGGCAGTGGCACAAATGCGGGCCCCATGTGGCGCCATGTCAGCGTGGTCGGCAATGTCGCCGGAGTGGCTCCGGCGACAACATTTGCGGCGGCGCGCGTCGGGGAGTGGCCGGATTTCGCGTACGGAGGCCCATTCGCGACGCGGTTGGGCGCGTTGGATCGGCCGTTCCTCGCCGCGTCTCGTGGTGGTCGTAACCGGAGCTGAAGCGGACGGAAACGGCGCCGGCGTCGAGCAAGGGCGGCGGCCGAAGTTTGACGAGATGGTGATTGGTGCTGCGGCCGTGCTTTCGACGAATTACGCGCGCGGGCAGCACCTACGCAGCACTACGAGCGCAATGGTGTGCTCGGACGAGCTCGTGAGGCACGGGAGCGCGCTGCTCGCCGGCCATGGCGGACGGCGGAGCACGGCACGCGGCGACGCGTCTATGGGCTACGGGGGAGACAGAGGAGAGAGGGGAGTCGGACGGTGTGCTCACCGGGCCCTGCAGATGTGCAACGCGGGCTCGGGGAAGGCGCGGAGCAGACCGGATGGCGGCGGCAGTGGCGGACGATGTCGGGGAAGAAGAGGTTGAGGGCGACGGTGGGGAGGCGCAGAGCTCGAGCTCCAGGGCGCAATCGATCCGCCAGAGTTCGGGGCAGCTCGCGAACAGGGCTTCAGGCGCCGGAGGGGGCGGGGGCCTCGCGTTCCACGACGGCCATGGCGGCAGCGCTCTCGGGTTTGGGGGGGGGGGAAAGAAAGGGAATCTGGGCGAGAGGGAGAGGCGAGGGCTAGGGTTTGAGGGGGGGCGAGGTGGTCCTTATCCACCTTCGTAGCTCGCCGGATGCTCGACGCGTGCGGCACCGTCGGCGTGTCAGCGCGCGCGGTCGACAGCGCGCGAGGTAGGGGACGGGCGCGGTGGTGGGCTGGGCCTCCCTGTTTGACTTAGGCCCGTAGGTACAGTAGCACGTAGGCCTTTTTCCTTTTTTCTTTATTTCTTTTCTGTTTTTCTTTTGTTTAACAAACAGAGAGAGAAAAGAAGTTAATTGGGCATCCAAATATCTTAGATAAATTATGGACTTGGGCCCATAAAATCCAAGGCATTTTTAGTCAGTGCCACAAAAAGTTTGGAGGCCAGGGGATATCATTTACATTTTTCACAATTAAAATGGCATTCAAAAATGCTGAAATTGCAATGAAATAATTGCTACTGTCCATCTTAGCTCAATGGTGATGTTGTTTTACTTAACAAGTAAATGTTATGGAATTTTGGCTAAATGATGAACATTTTTCCAGCAACTTTTGAGCAACTTTAAAATTTCACTTGAATTTGAATAGAACTCAGAGAAGAAGTTTGAAATGAGTTGCTTATCCACTGTGATCAAGAGTTGCAATGATGATGACTTGGCATATTTAAGAGGTGATCACTGTAGTTGATACATGGGGGTGTTACAAATCTCCTCCACTACAAGAAATCTTGTCCCGAGATTTAAGTGGGGAAGTAAAGGGTAACTTCGGGAGAACTACCCTTATAGGGTTGATTATCTGGTGAACAATTCAGGGAATGTGGCAGAAGTATCTCTCGAGTTGAAACTTAGGAAACATCGAGAGCAAAGTATGAAGGTACAATAAGAAGTTTCAAGCGAATGGACATCCGATCGATATGTGAACAGGGTGTGAAAAGGGGTTTAGAACATCGGGAATAGATCATCTCTCGGAGGGTGGGTCGTGATATGATACGAAGCCAACTGCAAGAATATTTTGGAAGCAAGGTTGTTCAGGAGAGTTAGGTTCCGATCCTGTGGAACTGTGATGAGGGTTGATCGAGAGTAGGGAGAACGGTGTCATCTTACCGGCCACGACAGCAAGGTATGTCAGAGAATAGTCTGTCAGTTATGTCGGTGACAACATCGGTACCAAGGGCGAGGGACGAAGAGAACCATTTTCCTGCTCGTTGAACGAGGCGGACCAATAAGGCAAAGTTCTCGTCCATCAGTGATACTGAAATGTCATCAACAATGGTAACAGGGTCTCACTGACAGAGTTGTAGACCGGGGTGTTACATAAATAGGGAATTATTTCTGCTTATATCATATAGATCACAAGAAGGTTAAACAAACCAATGGAAAGGAAAATGTGTTTACACACAAAAATTGGGAGTACATCCTACTCAAGGAAAAGCGGAGCAGGATATACATGATAGGACAACAAGTACAAAAGTATGTAGATAAAAAGGGCGAGGAAAGATTAATGATATTACCCATACAACGGTGTTTGGATATTAGATCAAGAAATATTTAGCGTTGTGCTCACAATGTTCTTATTGATGTTCGGAGTACCACAGTCATGCTTCGAGGCAGCAATGATATGGTGTCAAGTAAAGATTGGGTTCGAAGATCTCAAGAGTTACCGAGAAACAATTCCAAGATTATCTCAGAACGTAAGGAATAACCTAGCACAACCAGGTCTGTGTTGGCAGAAAGTCAAGATGTCATCGATGATATCACAAATCACCGAGGGGCAGGGATGGTATTTCTAGCCATGAATTTCAATTGATATCCTGGAAGAGCTCAGAATGTTGATGATGATCACGACACATTTGTCGAAAGATTTTGTGACGACCCCGGCTTAATCGTGCACTAACCATACACGCAAATGCACACGATCAAGCCTAAGGACTCACTTGAAGATATCACAACACAACTCTAAAACATAAATAAATTCATACAAGCTTTATATTACAAGCCAGGGCCTCGAGGGCTCGAATACATAGCTCGATGGCTTACAAGTGTCAGCGGAAGCATCAGATATCTGGGTATAGATATATTACAGAAATAGAGATAAGCCCTTAGAAAGGCGGGGCAAAATAAAATACTACGATCGAAAGGCGTAGGCCTCCTGCCTAGGATCCTCTGAATCCTACTCCTGGTCGTCTGTCGGCTCCTCGTAGTAGTACTCGCCTGGAGGGTAATAGTAGTAACCGTAGTCGTCAACGGGGGCTGCTATCTCAGGGGCTCCATCATCTGGCGGCGTCAAATGGATATGGGGAGAAAAAGAAAATAAAGCAAACTTGAGTACTCATCCGAAGTACTCAGCAAGCAAGGATCTACACTACATATGCAACATTTTCAAAGGGGGCTGTATAGGTGGACTGGGCTGCAGAAATGCCAGAATAGAGGGGAAAAGCCTAGTCCTATCGAAGACTAGCATCTTCAATCATCTTCATCAGTCTTTCAGCATTAGAAGAGTGCAGATTAACATAATGTAAAGTAGTAGTAATGTTATCAACAACCTCGGCCAGAGATCCTTTCTCGACTCCCTGCGAGAAAGCAATCCCAGAGCCATACTATCCATTATCATCTCAAGTTCTAGTTGTACCAATCGGGATACAACTCCGAGTGTCCGTTACCGTAGGACAGGCTATCGATAGATGTTTTCTTCCCTGTAGGGGTGCACCAAGTTACCCACCATGCTTGATTAACTCCGGCCGGACACACTTTTCTGGGTCATGCCCGGCCTCGGCCAAACGATACGCCGCAACCCGACCGAATACCTAACAGAGAGGTCAGCACGTCGGACTAAACCTATGCCCCCAGGGGTCTTGGGCCATCGCCCCGGGAACTCCTGCACGTTGCGAACGCGGCCAAGAGCAGACCTAGCAACCCCTTAATACAAGCGCAGTTGCGTAACCAGTCCAACTCGGCGCGCCGCTCAGTCGCTGACGTCCACTAAGCTCCGGCTGAAGTATACGACGCAGAACGCCCATACTATGCCCACGTGATGGTTAGTGCTATCAGGCCAGAGGCCCCTCGGATCAAATATCCAAACCGTTAGTGTGTTGGTAGTGCGGAAACGAGCAGAGACTCACGAAAGATGTGACCCCGTCGCCCCGTCTCGAGGACTTGCGGCAAGGGCGAGGAATGCCCAGCCACGCCTCGTGTTCAACCCTCAGGCACCATCCAGGTCCACCCGATCCCACATCACTTCGCTAATAAGCTCGCGCGGGTACCCCTCAGGGCCGACCCGTCTTTAGTATCATGTTACAGTGTTCGGTCATAGTAACCAAAGTATCCATGTGTCTGACACCAAAAGGGACCCTGAGGAATCACCCTCGATGGAATCCCACTTGATGTTTTCGTCAAGGTGAACGAAGGAGGAATCACCCTCGAGGTCCACACTTGAAGCGTTGCACGACGACGTCGTTATCGGGGGTGGTGTAGGAGGAATCACCCTCGCTTACCACGTCTGATTAACTAACCTACAAGGTTATCATCAGAAGTGCTGACGAGGTATCACCCTCGGCACTCGATAGTAACCCAGTAGTGTCGGCAACTAAGGGGGAAGTGACATGAGGTGTCGGTGTCTGATCTTCAATCCCGTTGTTCGGGTCTTCTGATAATCCAGCGGGGCAGTCGGGATTAAGTGGGGGTCTCTGTCGGTCTCTACCCAACCTATTCTAAACAGTTTAGGATAACAGGTAAGTATCAACAGCAGGTTACAAGTAAACAGGCTATGCAGCAGATATAGGATACAGTAACAGCAGCAATTCTAATGCAAGCATAAGAGAGAAGAGAATAGGCGATATAGGCATGTTCAAAATGGGGGTGCTTGCCTGTCTGCTCTGCGGCAAGGGCAAGGTCTTCAGTGGTGTCGTCGGGGACGTAGTCATGCTCCGGAGCTGCGTCTGCCTCGGGAGCTACGTCAACGTCGGGGTCTAATCGAGAGAGAAGAGGGGGAGGAAACAGGTAAACATAATGCAAACAGATGCAACACGGGGCATGCTATGCTATGATGCAGTGCAGGGTTGCCTAAAGACGCATCTAGGTCATTTTAGTTATTTTTAGGATTATCGTGGGATTTATTACCCGGTGTGTGTGCACTATTCATCTACCAGAATCGGGCTCGGAGTTACGAGTTCTCCTACGTAGGAGGTTCCAGCATCAAAACAGACGACACGATCAGATTCGTCTCGTCGTTCTGAGCAACTTTCATGTTTTAAGTTTTTTGATCTGAGCTATGGTTTAAAAGTTATTAATTTTCAAAGTTTTAAATTGATTTTCTGGAATTATTTTTATTTACAGAAAATGATTTATGATGTTAGCATGACTAGGCGATGACGTCAGCAGTCAACAGTGACGCTGACCTGGTCAAATCTAACCTGTGGGTCCAGTGGGACCCACATGTCAGTGTCAGTGGCCTTAACAGAGGATTAACTAGTCTAACTAAACTAATTAGGGGTGTGGGCCCCGGGTGTCAGTGGGAGTTTAGTTTAACTAATTAGTTTTAATTTATAAATCGTTTTAATTATACTAAACAGCAGCGGGGCCCACATGTCATCCATTGTGGGTGAACAGTAACCACGTTGACCAAGTCAACGTGGTCAACCGAGGCGCTGGGCCCCACCTTGCCACGTCGGTGGCCGGCGGCTGAACGCCGGCGAGCCCGAAAACGTGGCGGAGGGACTCGGGCGTCGCCGGAAACGAGCTATACTGCGCCGTTTAGTGCGTGGCTGGGCTCGTTCGAACGAGTCGAACGAGCCGCGTCGTTCGGTGGCAGTTGCGTAGTCGGACTCGGCCGGAAACATCGCCGGCGATGAGCAAAGGCGGTGGCGCGTTCGGGAGCTCAGTGGAATCGGCGTTCCGGTGCGCAGACGCTCGAACGGAGTAGCTAGGCGTGCTCTACGCAGTGCGGCGGAGCTAATGGACACGCGCCTGTGACCATATGGTCACCGGAGACTCGCCGGCGACGAGCTCCATGGCGGCAGGTTCGGGCTAATGCGGATCGGCGCCTACGGGCAATTTGGAGCGGGGAGAGGTAAACTGAGAGGAGCTGCTACTCACCTAGCAGCCACGAAAGGCCTTCGACAGCTTAGGAGCAGCAGGCGTCGTCAGAGTCGGAGGAGATCGCCGGAGCCCGAGAAGAAAGGGGCGGAGAAGATCCGGCGTTGCGGTGCTCTCCGGCTCGGGCTGCTTGCACCAGACGGCGTAGAAGACGATGGCGAAGACAAGGGACACGGTGGCACGGCCCGGGGATG
Source organism: Thinopyrum elongatum (assembly GCA_011799875.1). Taxonomy (NCBI): domain Eukaryota; kingdom Viridiplantae; phylum Streptophyta; class Magnoliopsida; order Poales; family Poaceae; genus Thinopyrum; species Thinopyrum elongatum. Next base: position 528,271,500 of record CM022303.1, on the reverse strand, counting down.
ACGGTGGCCGCGGTGGACGGCGAGGTGCGGCGGCGAAGGCGTTCGGCCACGGTGGATCTGGAGGGGGAGTGAGGTGGGGAGCGAGTGGAGAGAGGGGAGAATGAGGAGGAGGCCAGGGGGAATGGACGGGGCCGGCCTTATCCCCTCGCGGCGCCCGCGGCGTCGCGGTGTCAGCCGCTCGTCGGCGCGCGCCGGCGCGGCCACAAAGAAGGTGACAGCGCGAGGGAGAGAGAGTAGCGCGGGCCTGGTGGGCTGGGTCTAAGTGCACTGTGCACTTAAGCCCAGTCCACAGTAGTTTCTCCTTTTTTCTGTTTTTGTTTTCTTTTCTATTTTCTGTTTAGCCTTTTCCTTTTATTCCAAATGGCTTTTGAAAAATAAGAGACTTGTCAGATTAATTACTATGCATTATTGGCCACTGTTAGATAATGGTTTGGAGGCAGCTGAAATTCATACAAGTTTTATATTAAATAAAATGCATTAAACCTTGCTGTTTTGGAACTGTTTCATCTTGTTGGAGTCATTTAACTAATCCTAGTATCATTAGTTATATTTTTATGAGTGCTTCTGGAATATTTGCTATTTAGTGAACATTTTTCCAGAAGTGTTTGAACAAATTCATTTTGCACTTTTGAATTTGAGTTGATTTCCGGAATAGATTTTGAATTGTTTTGGTTAACCACTATGACTAGGCACTGCAAATGACATGACTTGGCATTATTGGCAGTTGATCATAGTGGTAATTACACAGGGGTGTTACAGATTTCATGAAGATGTAATCGATCGGCGATGACATCAAGTCAAAGGAATGATGAAGTGAAAGTTTGTCGGAACCACGATTACAAAGGATCAATTCACAGATACAAGATGAACTTATACCAAGGGAACAATTGAATTTAAGAGAAGCTTCCATGATAAGTTCTACATCGTGTCTATGGGCATGAACACAAAGGTTCAAGGTCGACTCCCACTTCTTCAATGCATAACCTTTCATTTACTCCTCGTTTTTGAAGAAGTTGTAGAATTGAAAATTTATCCGACGAAACACGAGTAAATATAACCCGCATAACTTTCAATTTACACAGGTTAAGGAAAGCATATGTTCAACCCATCCGGGCGTCTTAGGAACATACACCGCAAATTGCAGGAGTAATGAACTCACGCTCGGAAGCAGAGCATGGTTGACAGAAGGAGATGATACATTTTACCAAAGACATTCTGTATCCGTGGAAAGACTCGCAAGGTTATTGAATATGAACGATGCTGTCGGATAATAATCCAACAAAAGATGAGATGGTAGGCAAAGGATCCGATGTGAGTATCGGTACTCAAATAGAAGAAGAAAGAATGTGAAGGCATCGGATTATATAAGCATCTGAATAATTCGGCATTCAAATGCAAAAGAATTATAATTTCCAAAATGAAGGATCAGGGGCAATGCTCCAATAAAGGATGGTTAAGTTGAAGAGAACTAGATGGACAATCAATTGCAACATGATTGGTCGAGAATCAACTCAGGTCCAAAATGACGTCTGAGCTGGAATGACGAATTCTAGGAATCAACTGATGATAGGGAGTATGCACATACATAATGAAACAAAAGGTTCAGAATGATACTGACAAAGGATGCTAATGAATATTGCGAAACAGATGGATTTAACCATAATGCAGGCAGACAAGAATTTCAAGAGCAATAGGCTGCAGAGGATTTTCGGGAGATCAGATAGCAATTCAATGTGTTCTGGGAAGCTCTTGTGTAACTGGGGATGAAGGTACAAACAGCAAGGATGTTATTCACGGGGATTATCGGTGGTCAGGAACTGCAAAGCAGTGGGCACAAGGGAAACATCGAGGAGTATCTGAAGAATCTTCTGGCGAAGCAAGCGATCATCTGTAGTGAAGGGGCTCTCTGGGATGAAGTGGTTATGAGAACCTAATGTCAGAGTTAGCAAAATCATTTAACCCGAATAGAAGGGAGACCAGAGTCCCAGAGTATAAACGAGGAATAAAAGATCCTAATACAACCCAATTGGCGACGTGGGCCCGTAAGCCACACATCCAAGTTAGTAAAACAGTTTTGGACGACTAGACTCAACTTCGGCTAAGGAGTTGGAAAGGGGGATTCCTACAGGCAGTCGGCCCTGATACCAACCTGTGACGCCCCGGCTTAACCGTGCACTAATCATACACGCAAATGCACACGATCAAGCCTAAGGACTCACTTGAAGATATCACAACACAACTCTAAAATATAAATAAAGTCATACAAGCTTTATATTACAAGCCAGGGGCCTCAAGGGCTCGAATACTTAAGCTCGCTTACAAGCGTCAACGGAAGCATCAGATATCTGAGTACAGATATAAAAGAGAAACAGATAAGCCTTTAAGAAGGCGGGGCAAAACAAAACACTACGATCGAAAAGGCGCAAGCCTCCTGTCTGGGACCCTCCGAACCTACCCCTGGTCGTTAGCCAACTCGTAGTAGTAACCATCCTCGGGGTGGTAGTAGTGATCGTCGACAGGGGCAGCTGGCTCCGGGGCTCCGTCATCTGGTCGCATCAAACAGATATGGGGAAAAATAGGAAGCAAAGCAACCGTGAGTACTCATCCGAAGTACTCAGCAAGCAAGGATCTACACTACATATGCAATATTATTAAAGAAAGGCTGTATATGTGGACTGGGCTGCAGAAAAGCCAGAATAGAGAGAAGGCCTAGTCCTATCGAAGACTAGCATCTTCAAGCATCTTGCAGCGTTTAAAAGAGTACAGAATAGCATAATATATAGTAGCAGTGTTATCAACCTCGCCCAGAGATCCTTCCTCGACTCCCTGCGAGAAAGCAATCCCAGAGCCCTAACATCCAAGTATCAACCTCGGCCAGAGATCCTTTCTCGACTCCCTGCGAGAAAGCAATCCCAGAGCCCTAACATCCAAGTATCAACCTCGGCCAGAGATCCTTTCTCGACTCCCTGCGAGAAAGCAATCCCAGAGCCATACCATCCATTTCTCATCACAAGTATCCAGTTCTAGTTGTATCGATCGGGATACAACAACGAGCGTCCGTTACCGAGGATCCGGCTATGCATAGATTAGTTCTTCCCTGCAGGGGTGTATCAACTTACCCACCACGCTCGCTTAACTCCGGCCGGACACACTTTTCTGGGTCATGCCCGGCCTCGGCCAAACGACACACCGCAGCCCTACCTAAAGCTCAGCAGAGAGGTCCCCGTCGGTCTATATCCTAAGCGCTCAGGGGTCTTGGGCCGTCTCCTTGTGCACTCCGGGTCGTTGCGAGCAGGGTGGATACCAGCGCCAACGGCACGATCCGACCCGGCCGACATGCTGAACTGGACGTCTGACAGAGCTTTCGGCTGATGCATATGATGCAGAGTGCCCATAACTATTCCCACGTGATGGTTAGTGCTATCGGGCCAGAGGCCCACTCAGATCACATATCCAAATCATTAGTGTATTGGTAGTGCGGTAACGAGCAGAGACTCACGATCGATGTGATCGCGTCGCCCCGTCTCGAGGACTTGCGGCAAGGGCTAAGAATGCCCGGCCACGCCTCGTATTTAACTCTCAGGTACCTTCCAGGTCAACCCGTCTCCACATCACTCGTGGGTACCCCTCAGGGTCGACCCGCCTTTCCAAGTAACAGTTGTAAAGTCCAAGTATCCGTGTGTCCATAACATCAGGGAATCCGAGGTATCACCCTCGTTGGATTCCTACTCGATGTATCCGTCAAGGTGAACTTAGGAGGAATCACCCTCGAGGTTCACACTTGAGGTGTTGCACGACAGCGTCGTTATCGGGAGTGGTGAAGGAGGAATCACTCTCGATGACCATGACCGAGTAACTACTCCACAGAGTTAACATCGGAAGTGCTGACGAGGTATCACCCTCGGCACTCGATAGTAACGCTGCAGTGTCGTACAGATAGAGGGAATGTGATGTGTGGTGCTGGGGCCTGGTTGTCGAGTCTTCTGATAATCTAGCAGGGCAATCGGGACAAGTGGGGTCACTGGAGTCGCTAACCATCCTATTCTAAGCAGTTTAGGATAAGCAGGTAATTATCAAAAAGCAGGTTACAAAAAATCAGGCTATGCATCAGAATAGGTAAAGCAGTAGCAGCAGCAATTCTAATGCAAGCACAAGAGAGAAGAGAATAGGGGATATAGGCATGCTCAAAGGGGGGGTGCTTGCCTGGTTGCTTGGCGGCAAAGGCAGGGTCGCCAGTGGGGTCATCGATCTCCAAAACGGCGTCGTTCTCGGGGACTACGTCGGTACCGGAATCTACCGGAAAGAAGTAACGGAGGGGAAACACAATAAATAACAGAGCAATCAAAGCATCACAAAGCGTAACATGGCAAATACGCGGTGCTAGGGGTGACCTAACGCAGGGATACACGTTACTGACGGAGTGGGAAAACATCCGGAGGTATTTTACCAACTCCGGGCAATTATCGGTCAGATGAACCGAAGGGGAAAAGTTCCATGTTCATCATGCTAGATGCATGTGACAGGTATGAGGAGGGCATATTCGGATTCGTCTCGTCGTTCTGAGCAACTTTCATGTACAAAGTATTTTCATCCAAGCTACGGTTTATTTTCTATGATTTTCTAAAGTTTTAATAGTTTTCTAGGATTATTTAAATTATCAAAAATGGAATATTGCATCAACAGTGATGTCAGCATGAGGTCAGCAAGTCAACTGCCACTGTTTAGGTCAAACCTGTTAATGGGTCCCACCTGTCATACACAGTGATTAATCCAGAGGGTTAATTTTAACTAAAATGATTAATTAACATGCGGGCCCCATTAGTCAGTGACTAGGCTAATTAACTAATTATTATTAATTCATTTTTAGTTAATTAGGGGGAGGGCCCCACTTGTCGGTGGCTGGGGCCAGCCCAGTCAGCGCGTGGACCGAGTCAACGGGTCAGTCGGGCCCGCTGGCAGTGGCACAAAAGCGGGCCCCACGTGGCGCCACGTCAGCGTGGTCGGCGCCGTCGCCGGAGGTGAGGGCTAGGGTTCGAGGGGGGGGGGGCGAGGTGGTCCTTATCCACCTTCGCAGCTCGCCGGATGCTCGACGTGTGCGGCATTGTCGGCGTGTCAGCGCGCGCGGCCGACAACGCGCGAGGTAGGGGACGGGCGCGGTGGTGGGCTGGGCCTCCCTGTTTGACTTAGGCCCGTAGGTACAGTAGCACGTAGGCCTTTATCCTTTTTTTCGTTATTTCTTTTCTGTTTTTCTTTTGTTTAACAAACATAGAGAGAAAAGAGGTTAATTGGGCATCCAAATATCTTAGATAAATTATGGAACTGGGCCCATAAAATCCAAGGCATTTTTAGTCAATGCCACAAAAAGTTTGGAGGCCAGGGGATATCATTTACATTTTTCACAATTAAAATGGCATTCAAAAATGCTGAAATTGCAATGAAATAATTGCTACTGTCCATCTTAGCTCAATGGTGATGTTGTTTTACTTAACAATTAAATGTTATGGAATTTTGGCTAAATGATGAACATTTTTCCAGCAACTTTTGAGCAACTTTAAAATTTCACTTGAATTTGAATAGAACTCAGAGAAGAAGTTTGAAATGAGTTGCTTATCCACTGTGATCAAGAGTTGCAATGATGATGACTTGGCATGTTTAAGAGGTGATCACTGTAGTTGATACATGGGGGTGTTACAAAAACCTTGCTCACGGCTAGTTGCCAAGGCCGGCGATGGCGGCGCTCTTCTGTGTTGTCCCATTCTTGAAGGCATCGCCGTGGAGAAGCTCCAGACCTCTATCCGCTACCTCCGGGGGAAACCTTAGTTCAGTCAATCGGATGATGGCGGCGGTCTTGTGTCATTACCCCCTTGGGGGCGTCATTCTTGGAGGTGTGCATTGGTTCAAGGGACCAGTGGACGGTTTTAGCGGTGGAGCAGCGTTTCATGTGACACATCGATGGCGTCGAGTCTCGGCGGCATGACACTACATGGTCTCGGTGACAGATGCGTGATGATGGATGTGCGTAGGGAGGTGTCGTTGTTTGGCTTCGCGGTGGCGTCGACAGCTGGCCTGGCAAGGTCGATGCGTCGATACCTGCTTTGAAGATGGATCGGTGGAAGACGGTGGTGTGGCGGCCTCTGCAACATGAGCATGCAGTGCTCGCCGAGAGTGCGCTAGACCGGTGTGTGCCCGACCCAGACCCGGCGATTGCGGCTTGGTTGAGGCCTCCGGTTTTAGATGTTGGGTTTTGGTGTGAGGCCAGGGCAGTCGGCCTGGATAATACGCATCCTTTCATCAAGTTGATAGGAGTAGCGATAGATGTTGTCAAGATGGTGGCATCAGACTTATTGATTTTTTACTTGAGATGCACCCGCGTGAGAGACGAAGGCAACATGCACCATCGAGTGAATAGCAAAAAACTACCACATTACGGGCTATCGTTCCAAAAAACTGCCGCTTTTTTTAATTTTTCAAAAAACTACCACAAAAGTGGTGGGCTGTTCCAAAAAACTCAAGTGGCCGAACGGTTACCGTTTAAGTGTGTTTATGACACGTGGGGCCCGCCCGTCAGTGTTTTGTCGGCCAGAGGCTAACGGCGCGCGGGCGAACGGCCGTTAGGGCGAACGAGCTGTCCCGACCAGGTCAAGACGACCGAGCTGTTCCTCTGTCCCCCCTCTCTCTCACTCACTCTGTCTCCCTCTCGGACCTAGGCGATGGCGTCGGCGGCGGCGAAACCAGTCGACGGCGGCCACTCGATGGGTGGAGGTGGAACGGGGGATGGCGGCGGAGAGTACTCGGAGGTTGATAACTGGCTGGGGAGCGGTAGCTTCGCAACCCAGTCGGCGGTGCCGCCGCCGTCGCAGCGGACACCACAGGGTGCACCACCATCGAAGGCTGCGACGCCACAGGCTGCACCGTCATCGCCGTAGAATGGCCAGTTCTCGCTTGAGTACAAAGCGGCTAGGTCTCTTGCTGGCGCTGTGGCGGCAGATCCGGCCAACTCCCACCACTGGGCCTTTGCGTTTGGAGGGGTGGAGTAAGATTTTTTTCTTCTCTTCATGAGCTCCTTCAACAGTTTCTGCATTTGTGCTAGTTCAGTTCAAAGTCCAGGCAATCTTTAGTTAAGTTTTTGACCAAACCCTAGGTTTATGTTGCTGTGATTCATCTTAGAACATGAACATGATCATGAACATGAACTGAATCAAAGTTCATGCAACACTCTCTGCATTTGTTGGATGCACCAGTTGCATTTTGCACTGAAGGATTAGTTGGATTGAGTAGAAATGCATGGTGGATTCAGAGAAGCATTTGTTGGATTTAGATTCCTTACTGTACTTTTTAGTTAGTGTGAACTGAATTTTGTAGCAAAAAACACTTATTTAGGCTTTTGAAATAACATATTATGTAATGCAGGCTGGATGATGAAATTTGGGAGGTGAGGCTGCATTTCCAGGGCAGAGATAACATGGAAAGAAGGTTTTCTATTTCAGACATCACTTTTCTCAACTTGATAGCACTTACTGAAACTGAAGGTTATGGGTCATATGACTACATGTACTGGGTAAAAGAACAAGGGATTGGAGAGGAAGGTTTATTGCTTCTGGACAGTCAAGATGTAGTAGAAGAAATGATAGACCACTCTGATTTCACAGTGCTGAATATCATTGTGGCCAAGGCAAATGAAGATAGAGATGTTGAATGTAACAGGGCTCACAATGTTTGTGAAGGACAAATTCCAATAGGCAGTTCAGTGGGGGGGCCTAGTTTTGTGTAATCCTGTTTGAAATGTAATTATTGGACATAGTTATATAATTTGACCCTAAGTATCATTGTTTATGCATGACTTGATGGTTGCTTCATCAAGTTATCCACAGGCCAGCAGATATTGGCAGCAACAGGGAGAGATGGGAACAACAATGTCTTCCCAATTGCTTTTGGGGTGGTTGACAAAGAGGATGGTCCCAGCTGGACCTGGTTTCTAAACCAACTTAGAGTCTGCATTGGCACCAGTAACTAGTTTGGGAACTACACCATCATGTCTGACATGCAGAAGGTATTTTCTCTGACTCTGCCTTAATCTTATGCACATAGCCATGCTGCTATAGTTATCTTATTATTTGCTTATGTAATCAAACAACAGGGCCTTCTTAAAGCAATTAATGAAGTATTTCCTCAATCCCCACAAATATATTGCCTTAGACACATATATGCCAACTTCCAGTCAGTTGGCTTTAGAGCAGAAGAACTTAAGAAATGGGTTGACAAAGCTAGCTATTCCTTCACTGAACATGGTCACAAAGAAGGAATGGCTGATTTGAAAGCAGCATGTGAACGAGCCTACATGTGGTTGAATGGCATCCCTAAGGAGTGTTGGGCTAGATATGCAATGGATCATGTGTGCAAGACTGACTTGGTTGTGAACAACCTTAGTGAGGTTTTCAACAAAATGATTCTAGATGTTAGGTCCAAACCAATTAAGACCATGTTTGAAGGGTTGAGGACCAAACTAATGGTTAAGTACCAGGGCATCAGAGAGAAAACATAGAGCTGTAGGTGGGAAATAACCCCACATTGCATGGAGAAGCTTGAAGGGAGCAAGAAGTGGGCTAAATACTGTGAAGCAAACATGGCTGGTCCCAACATCTGGCAAGTTACTAGTGGAGAGAGCACTTATTGTGTGAAGCTGGATGAAGGGATCTGCTCTTGCAGGAGATGGGACATGACTGGATCACCTTGCCACCATGCAATAGCTGCAATGCAGAAGATAAAAGTTCACCCAGAAGATTATGTGCATCCATTCTTTAAGAAGCAAATGTATAAGGCTGCATACTAGGACATCATCTACCCTGTTCCTGGGCTTGAATTCTGGCCCAACACCAACACACCAGACATTGAACCACTAGTTTTTAGGGAGAAGAAAGGGAAGAAGCAGACATCTAGGAGAAATGGTGAATTTGAAGTGCCAGCTCCAAAGGATACACCAAGGATGGGCAGAATAACATGCAGTAACAGTGGGAAGCAAGGCCACAGGTGGACACTCTGTGAAGACAGGCTTAAGGCCAAGTTTATGACAAGGAAGAACAATCACCAGGTAACTAAGCCAATGCACAATATTTCTTAAAATTCTGCAGCAAATATCAATGCATCAATCTTTTCACCTGCTACTTGTTTTAACTGTAGGAAAACAGAGCATCCTACCCAGCAGCTTCAGCACCACCCAGGCTACCTACAACAGGTGCACCTCTAGTTAGGGCCACATCATCTGTTGCTACCCAGGCTTCTGGTCCTACTGCAGCTTCTGGTCCTGCTCCAGCTTCAGCAAATGCAGTTAGGGCTAGAAAACCAGCTACAACTTCAACAAGAGCAACCACTGCTGGTACTGTAGTCTCAACAGCTGGATCAAGAAAGAGAAAGTACCCGACAGCTTCAACACCAGCCAACAACACCAGGTCAAGTGCATCATCTCCAGCAAACAACACCAGATCAAGAGTTGCAAGAGGTTTCAATGCTCCAAGGGCAGCATCAACCTCAGGTCAAGCTGATGTTGATTCAAAGAGGAAGAGGAAGGCCCCAAGCAAAATTGCTTTGTATTTCACAGCCAGTGGCAACCATTGAATATGTTGCAATATGGTTATGAAACATATATTTGTCATGCCTTGAACTATGTTTGTTAGGCATGCTTGGGACAATTAGTTTGGTATCTTTGTTTGTTGCCCTGAACTCTGTTGGTTGCCCAGAACAAGGTTTGTTTGAACTGCTTGGAACAATTAAGTAATGTGGTGTCATGCTGTTGCCTGAACTATTTTGATTTGATATGAGCCTGAGTATGTTATGAATTGATTTCATATGCAGATCATTGTTTGATATGAACTGATTTCATATGTTGATCATTGTTTGATATGAATTGATTTCATATGTTGATCATTGATTGATATGAATTGATTTGATATGTTCTCATCTAGGGGGGCAAGTTGTCGGCCAACCCTAAAATGGCCTAATTAGGCCATCTTAGGGGGCAATTTGTCGACCAACCCTAAAATGGCCTAATTAGGCCATCTAGGGGGCCAAGTTGTCAACCAACCCTAAAATGGCCTAATTAGGCCATCTAGCGGGCCAAGTTGTCGACTAACCCTAAAATGACCTAATTAGGCCATCTAGGGGGCCAAGTTGTCGACCAACCCTAAAATGACCTAATTAGGCCATCTTAGGGGGGCAACTTGTCGACCAACCCTAAAACAACCTAATTAGGCCATCTTAGGGGGCAACTTGTCGACCAACCCTAAAACAACCTAATTAGGCCATCTAGGGGGCCAAGTTGTCGACCAGCCCTAAAACAACCTAATTAGGCCATCTTAGGGGGCAAGTTGTCGACCAACCCTAAAATGGCCTAATTAGGCCATCTTAGGGGCAACTTGTCGACCAACCCTAAAACAACCTAATTAGGCCATCTTAGGGGGGCAACTTGTCGACCAACCCTAAAACAACCTAATTCGGCCATCTTAGGGGGCAACTTGTCGACCAACCCTAAAATGGCCTAATTAGGTTGTTTTAGGGCTGGTCGACAACTTGGCCCCCTAGATGGCCTAATTAGGTTGTTTTAGGGTTGGTCGACAAGTTGCCCCCTAAGATGGCCTAATTAGGTTGTTTTAGGGTTGGTCGACAAGTTGCCCCCCTATCTTAGGGGGCAAGTTGTCCTAAAACTAGATAGATCATTCATACATACAAATAAGCCATCTAGGCCATCTAGGGGACCAACCCTAAAAATCATCCATCCACATAAAAAATGCTTTCATTCCTAAAAGTACATAGATCATTCATGAATTCATTCATACATACAAATAAGCCATCCTTTTCATTCAAACACATAATACTAGATAGATCATTCATGAGTTCATTCATACATACAAATAAGCCATCCTTTCATTCAAACACATAATACTAGATAGATCATTCATACATAGATCAGTACATATAGATATATCCTTCAATACATATATCAGTACATATAGATAGATCCTTCAACACATCAGGGAACTCTTCATACATAGATCTAGGATTAATATAACATAACCAGAACACTCCTCATGGGTACAGAATCCTGGTCCACCTCTGCCTAGTTACTTGAAATGGATGAAAGTTGGCCCTCCTCCTTGCCCAGTAGATGATATCATCATCACTAGGGTTAGAGCCATTGGAGAATACCTCCAGGAACTGCTCCTTGTCCTTGCGGTTGCGAGCTGCCAATATCTGCTCAGCCAGACGGCGGCGATACTCAAGCCTGTATCTTGTTGCCGCCGCTGACCTCCTCCCCCTATGCTCTGCTGCTCTTCTTCCCTCTCTCTGCAAGTCTCCCATGGCCACCTCCTCTTCTGCATCTACAACCTCTCTCGGGTCCATGCCCACTGAGCTACGGATCTAGGGATTTCTTTGGCGGCTGTGGGGAGGAGAAGGTAGGGGCTTGGGTTACAATAGGGTTACTGGCTTAGGGTGGGATTTATAGGTGGACACTGGGTGCTAGTAGGCAGGCTGCAAGTTTGGATAACAACCCAGTTCCAGACCCACATTGGATAAGTGAGACATTTAGCCCAACTATCAAATAAAATAGTAGAAGAGCACAACAACACTTATTCACTGCAATAAAACAACTATAGAACTAATAAAACAACTAGAACTAATAAAACAATTCTTCACTGCATTACTTAAGATAGGTTCTGAACACTACATCATTTAACATAACCATAACTTAAACATTGGCACCTCCCTTCACTCCAGTTACCATAACTTAAGCAGTTCATATAGTGCTGCACACAATATACAACTACCACCATTAACTTGCAAGGCCTGTTATATATAGTAGGCCAACTTACTTACTTATCAACCATAGTCTGATCTTCATGACTCTAGTATGGCCTTGATTTGCTCAAGTTTTTCCTTGCTCCCATGGCCAGCATTGAGCAGATCAGCTACAACTTTCTCCAGCTCTTTCTTCTCTTGTGCAAGAAGATCCCTGTCCACCTTGATCTCTTTCATAGCCTTCCTAGTATTGTGAATTATGTCTGCCTGGGCCTGAAGGATACACCTCTTCTCCTTTGCAAGCCTAAGCTTGTCCATCTTCATCTCCATCTCTAGCTCTTCCTTCTGCTTCTCAAATTTCTCAGCATCCATTGCTTTCTGGTAGTCAATCTTGCCAACACCATCCCGCCAGTCAAACATCTTGCTAACATCATCAACCATTTTATGATACTCGGTGTAGAGATTATCATACTCCTTCTTCAACTTGGCAACCTCATCCTCATATGCATGCTTGTCTTGAATCCTGCCAAGGTTTTGCTCATGGAACATTTCCCACAGCTTGATGAGGCAGTTCTTAAGTACATCAGGCCAGACAAGATCAACCCACTGAACTACACCACAGTTCACACCTCCCTGTTCAATCAAACAACAGTTATAAATTCAGAAATAATTTAAGTTTGATCAGACAACACATACTTAAGAAAATGCATAAATTCAGTACTAAATTCAGTTAAAACAGAGTTAATATACAAGGAGATGTACAAATTCAGAAATTTATGCAATTCAATACAGTTAATATACAGAGGATATATACACATTTATAACTCAATCCAGTGCCAACTATTTTGAAATAGAGATAGATAGCATTTCTGCACTCTAGCTACAAAGACAGAGCATTTCTGCTATCTACTTAATGCAAACAGAAACCAACACTTAGCATAATTGAATCACTGACTTCCTGCAAACTCCAAACCACTACACAATAACTGAATCCATCCAGCATAACTGAATCCACTAAGCATAACTGATAACCACAAAGCATAAATGAATCACTGACTTCATATATCAAGTAGAAAACCACTCTCTGCAAATAAGAACATTGACTTCAACTAACAATGAGCTACTGATTTACTACATTACTGACCTGAACAGGGCATCCATAGAACCTCCTCCCGGTGTTAGCACCTTCAAAAGCAACACACTTCCTAGGCTTCATCTGGTGCAGAGTGCACTTGGCAACTTCCTCCATGGGAGCACCACACCACAGTGGCTCAGGGATGGTGCCAGGTGTGTCCTACATGCAGTACAAGGTAAGACAGACAACCAATGCATCCAATAAATCCATCAAGCACTGACTAAACCAAAGGAATCCATCCATCCATATGTGCAGATCATCAACCCTAATTCCCAAATCGATTGAACCCTAACCCTAACCCTAAATAATGACAGAGGGAGGAGGATGAGGCTTACAAAGTACTCCATATCCATTAGGTTGCCCCCCATGCTGTCGTCGTCGGAGCTCTCATCCCCATCATTCCAAGAAGGCATCCTGGCCAGCGACGAGGAAGGGAGGTGGCCGGCGACGATGGCGAGCTCTCGGGCAGGGGAGAACAGAGCGCGGGGGGGGGGAGAGTGGGAGTGGGTGAGCGAGAGTGAGGTGGATCGGATAAGGCACCTGGTCGGGACGGCTCGTTCGCCCTAACGGCCGTCCGCCCGCGCGCCGTTAGCCTCTGGCCGACAAAACCCTAATGGGCGGGCCCCACGTGTCACAAACACACTTAAACTGTAACCGTTCGGCCACTTGGGTTTTTTAGAACAACCCACCACTTTTGTGGTAGTTTTTTGAAAAATAAAAAAGGTAGTTTTTTGGAATGATAGCCTGTAATGTGGTAGTTTTTTGCTATTCACTCTGCACCATCGGAGTGGAGGATGGAAGAGAAAGGAGTAGCGGTGGTACGGTAGGGATGAAGAGGATAGAAAAAGACGGTGCGGTGTTTGGATGGAAATCTAGATGGCGATTGGGATAGTAAGATGTGACAGGATAAAAAAAAGAGAAAGATAGCAGCGAGGTAAGTGGCGAGCGGTGCAACCAAATATTTTGGGTAGCCGAACTATCTAATTGGACACACTGTAATCCTTCAATGAGCAGTAAAAAAATCAGAAAAAAGAAAAGAAAAGGTATCACGTGTCAACCAGGAGGGAACTCATGCCTAACACTATGGATGCATGGCGTGAGGGATAGCTTAGCCAATTTAATTTCTTTATATATTCAAATAACCCTAGAGTCCATTGTTCCGCTAAAGATATCAAGCATCTTGCAGGATATTTTCTGAGAAACACTTGTAACTTGGCAGACCCAAGAGCACAACTGTGTACCTTGGCAGACCTAAAGTTTGAATCCTGTGGGCGGAATTTATTTCACAGATTTAAAACTTGGTGTCTCACATCTTCCTTCTTAATTATAATGCCGCCGGGCTCCTTCCCTGTTGTTGGCCAGATGACAACCAACACGAGGTGAAAACGGCTACGGGAGGACCTCCGTCGACTCTTGGAAGGCGAATGCATAGCCGAAAATCACTGACACCGCGCCGTCGACGCCACCCCAAACTCGTCGATGATCCGCTCGGTGGTGGCGGTCGGGCATCAAGCAGCGGTGCTCCATCGGCCGCTAGTCCACCTTGAATGGACATGGCCGAGCGGTGACAGCCATACAGGCGGCGGCAGAGCAGCGACGGTGGCTTTTTGCGGCAAAAAATCGCCGTTTCGGGCCGGCGGAGTGGAGGTCCAGCCGCGCACGAGAACAAAACAGATGAGGTTGGGCGAGCGGGACTATTTTGCGTCAGCCGTCCAAGTGTTGTATATTTGCAGCACTTGGGGCTGCATTTTAGGACTGCCTTTTTTTGCGAATTTTTTATGATAGGGCAACGGTTGGAGGACTGTTTTTTTTTTTTTGCCTCAAGTGCCCTAAAAAGGCCTAGTTAGGGCAGCCAATGCACAAACTCGGTAACGCGTACTGCGCCAGCCTGTTTAACTAGGTCCAGAAAGACCTAATTAAAGCCCAACAAAGGTATGCCGGCCTAGTCGCCCACCCACCTAGCAACTTGGGCTTCCCGATCGGGTCCCTTCCTCCTCCGCTCCCCTCAATCCGAATCCACCAACGCAGAGGAGTGGAGAGAGAAACTAGAAGAAGCAGGAGCGGGTGCGGCGGCGAGGTCGATGTCGACGACGGCGGGGTACCTGGCGCGGCGCGCGGGGCAGAAGGAGCGGGTGCGGCTGCTCTACCGCCGCGCGCTCAAGGACACCCTCAACTGGGCCGTCCACCGCCACCTCTTCTACCAGGACGTGAGCGCCCCTCTCCCCCACCCTCCCCCGATCTCCCCGCCCCCTCGCGGATCTGACCCCGTGTTCTTCTCCCGTGCAGGCGTCCGAGCTCAGGGACAAGTTCGAGGCCAACAGAAATGTGGTAAGGCTGAAGATTCGCGTCTCCCCCCTTCGTCTATTTGTTGACGATTCGCATCTGACGCCGATCCCCGTGGTGTTCTCATGGATTTCCTGTGTGTGTGTGTGTGTGTGTGTGTGTGTGTGTGTGTGTCGCAGGAGAACCTGGACGTGATCGATAGGCTCATCGAGGACGCTGAGGCGCAGCAGAGGAACTTCCAGCACCCGGATCCTTACATTGGTAAGCCATGAAATGATTGCGCCCTTCGTTCCTGCTCTTGGTGCCTCTGTTTGTGGATGCGATGCTGCGCCGGTAAATCATGTAGCGTGATACTTGCAGTTGTTTCGTTACGCTGTTGAACATTGAGTCACTGATCATTCAGTCGGGAATGTTTTTGATCACTCAGGCCCGATGAATTTGTATGGTTTACTGAAGCTGTGAGCTCAAGCCTGCATTTTTTAATGATTGATTGCGTATAGGCAGAGGTGTAGAGCTACTTGGAGACATGTCTTGTCATCACTTAATTCATCACATTATCTTGTTATTTCATTTTGCTGGTTTGTAGAACTACTTATTAGCTTTCAGTAATAGAGGAGTATCCTCCTCTCTAAGAAATAATTCAGGTTATCTTAGGATACCAATATTTGCTTGAGGCGTGAGCTGTGTTGTTTAGTCACAACTAACTGCTGTAGTGAGTAGTGACATGATCTTCATGTTTTAGTCAGTGCTAACCTTCACTGCAAACGTAACATTCTCAGGCCAGAAATGTACAGACTAGTTACATATTCATTTCAGTGTCACGCTATTCTGATTCAGGCCAAACTTTATTTACCATCAGTTTATCCTTGAGAATAGAGGCTGCTTCAGCTTTATGATACACATTCTGTTGTGCAAAATAGCGTTTTTTTAGAAATAAAATAAAAATTGTTGCGCATACTTTTGTTTCATAATTGATAGATAATGCACTTAGGCTTTAGATTAAAGTGAAAAAATGCCACATTTTCAGATAGGTTATTGTCGGTACTATAGCATCTTAAGATCATACTACCTGTGACAAACTGCTCATGTGCATCCTAGGTATGCTTTCCTTTGATGCAATTGCTTTCTTACCCTATGTTACCTGTTTAACAAATGTGATTTTGGGGTTTTGGTATGCTGTGATTCTTCTGATCGATGAGGTTATGCAATGTATCTATCTCTGCAGTTCCATGGGCTCCTGGTGGCACTAAATTCACAAGGAACCCTCCTCCACCTGAAGGGGTAAGAACATATATGAAATTTATTTAACATATCTGAGTTGTTGAGGTACTTCTGTTTATAGTGCTGTGTTTGGAGCTTCTCATGTGAGATATCTTACAAAAATTCTTATGCAGATCTCAGTTCAAATTAGTTGACTAGTTGATTAATTAAAACAGTTTACTTTATGCAGCGTTTGTCTGTCAAAATGCACGACGACTACTTTTTTACTAAACCTTTTGTTTGTTGCCAGAAATGTGTTCAATAAGCTTAGCTCCTCAACATTTTTTTTTCTGAAGTGTTTAGAGTACTTTAGACCATTTTCTTGGTTAACCAGTCATCTCGTGCATGCTGCTGCCGAAGAGGCAAATTTCATGATATTTATTGTTTGATGTAGTTCCCCTTGACCATGCAATGCCTATGAAACTGTTACACTACTGTTGAAATGGTATATTGTCTTTGCAGATTGAGATTATCTACAACTATGGCAAAGAAGACCAATGAACAAGAATCATGCATTTGTGAGCAGAGCCTGGCACCTGCGTAGTGCAAAGGACTTTCACTTTTCCAGATGATAGCATGCAACTGAGCTGCTGTATGATTGTTAAGAACAAAATAAAATTACTCGCCTCCTTCCATGTGTTTCTTTTATCATGGATGTTGTATGCCAACTATTTTGTGCTCATCAGCTAGTTCATCGTTTACATTTACTGAGCTTTCTTTGTCAAGTAAGTTATGCATGAGTAAAATGTTTGAACGCACAACCATTGATATGCTGCTATTCGTTTGGTGGCCTTGCTGGTAGTCCCAAAATGAGGGTGGGGTTACCTAGGTTAGGCTTGCCGACGGAGGCTAGCCAAATCGGCTTGCCTGCTCGATCGAAGGAAAAGCTGGAAGCCACAGGTAACGAGGCATGATCGCCCAGGTACCAAATAATTGGCTTGCTTGCTAGGGCGGGCAAGGAGATCGCTTGCCAAAGAACCAAACAGACCCCTAAGAGAATAATTGGCTTGCTTGCTAGGGCGGGCAAGGAGATCGCTTGCCAAAGAACCAAACAGAGGGCATCATTGCTCCAACAGATGATGTAAAATAGGACACTACAATTACATACATATTGAAACAAATAATATCAAAATCATCTCAATTGAGTCCCAAACAAATAAAACACAAATAGTACAAACATAACATCAAACTCATCAATCCACTACATCAAATTATTACATAGTTCATCAATGCATAACGTCATATTCGACACAAATTTGTCATCACACATAACAACTAAGTTTGTCAAACATGACAACAAAGTTTATCACACGTGACATGGAACACGGAGATAAAGCTAGTGCTCTTGTTGCCCATGCCATGTCCACCACTCCTCAACAAGATCTTTTTGAAGATCGTCGTGCTTACAGGAATCTCGAATGACATGGTACACCTCAGAAAGCGTCGGATTCGGTCTTCCCTTCTACAGGACCGCATCGGTTGTCACATGAGTTCATAGAAGGTGTAATTCATATCTTTTCCACACTCATTCTCAATGATCATGCACATGCTGTGCATGATCATGTAAGTTGTGATGATGTACCAACCAAGGATCACTTGATCCCAAAACCTAGCCGGTCCTCGCATAATAGCAAATCGGGATTGCAAAATCCCAAAAGCCCTCTTCAAATCTTTCCTAGTAGTCGCTTAAGTATTATGGAAGTAGAGTTCTTTTAACCTTGGGGGTTTAAAATTGGCTTCACAAAAGTAGCCCACTTCGGTTATATCTGATCTGCAAGGTAGTGGCCCATGTTGTACGTACGACCATTTGCTTGTAACTCAATCGATGGTGATTCCCCATTGGCTAACTTTGCAAAGAGAGGTGACCGTTGGAGCACACTGATGTCATTGTAAGATCCAGACATCCCAAAATGTGCATGCCAAATCCATGTCTCCAGAGCGGCCATGCTATGCTGCATGGCGGTTCTACCATTTCTAGTGCATGCAATCAATTGAGCCAAGCATACCTGGAAACCCACATGCTTTGTTCATCTCCAAAAGTCCCGTCGTGTCTTAGCATTGCGTGCTCTCAAATACTCTGGCCTGAACACTTCAACTGCTTCTGTCGCTTCATTCCAGATATGGAGCCCCGTGACGTTTGGCTTCATGGTCGCCGCTACACGTGGGCTCATGAGCAAGACCACCCTGCTCTTGTGCGGAACAATATGGTGTTGTGCACACATAGCTGGGATTTGATGCAACCGTAGTGCTTACTTCGCTGCCTATCTTCCGCGGCCTCGGACCATTTTCCTCTCTTCATTGAATGCGCCGCTGCCAAGCGCTTCCACTTTGAGCGGTTCTGTCCTAAATTAGATGTCTACCTCAGCGTGGTTTCTGAGGCGTGGAACTCCGTCCACCTGGACGCCAAACCTTTCCGACGCAACTTTGCACGTCTCAAGGAGACGGTCTGACAGCTTCGTAGTTGAACTAAAATGGCGGGAAACATCTCTCTGCAGTTGCTTCTTGTGCATGAGCTTATCGCGCGTCTGGATGAGGCTCAAGCTAGGCGACCGCTCTCTGCCTTCGTGTCTTGGCTTCGCCGCAGGCTGAAGTGCACCTACCTAGGTTTGCCCTCTCTTGAAAGATCTATCATGCGACAGTGTGCTCGTTTTTCCTGGCTGCGCAGCGGCGAGACCAACTCGTGCTTCCTTCGCATTCACGCCTCGCGCCGCCAACAGGAGGGCAGGATCTTTATCCTCCAGATGGGTGACCAGCTGATCTCAGACGAGGTTGCGATGGAGGAGGCGGCCTTCACCCACTTCTCCCGGATTATTGGCTCCCCGGACGACCGTGAATTCACCCTTGATCTTGAGGCGATCAACCCACATTCTTTTGATCTCTCGAGCCTCGAGCAACCCTTCACCGAGGAGGAAATTTGGAATGCTATCAATCAACTCCCCATTGGCAAAGTACCTGGGCCTGATGGATTCACGACATAATTTATGCGCTCTTCTTGGGAGGTGATCAAGGGAGATACTGTGAGGCTTTCGACAAGATTTGTACGCTCATTGGGCGTGGGATGAGCCCCTCCTCACCCTCTTGCCAAAGAAACCTGATGCCTCCTCTCACTTCTGTTGGCAAAGCTTTTTGCCAAGGTTCTCTTTCTCTCTCTCTTTTCGGATTACTCTGCGTCTGGGCGAGCTTGTGTTTGCTAACCCAAGCGGGTTTATCACGAGGCACTACATCCATGAAAATTTTCTCTTGGTTCAGCAGTTTGCCCGCCACCTGCACAATCAAAAGCTTCTGAGGGTTCTTCTCAAGTTGGATATTGCTCGTGCATTCGACTCTGTCTCCTAGCCATTTCTCCTTTAGACTTTGCGCCACCTGGGTTTTGGCCCACACCAGAGAGTGTGGATCTCTATCCTTCTATAAACATCTACTCGCATCCTCATGAATGGATCTCCAGGTCTTCCCCTCAGGAATGCTAAGGGAATGCGCCAGGGCGTCCTTCTGTCCCTGATGCTATTCACTATCGTGATTGATGTGCTCAATTCCCTCATCCAGCGGGCGATTCAGGCTGGAATCCTTAAGCAGCTAACTCCTCATCATATGACCTCTAGTGTCCCGTTGTACACCGACGACGTCCTCGTATCTTGCCACCTCGATTCAAGAGACCTTATGCTATGCGCAAGCTGCTTCACGTCTTTGGAGGTGCGTTAGGGCTACACACCAATTTCATGAAGTGCTCTACGACCTCCACCTAGTGCGTGCCTATGGATGATGTGGTCATTGCGAACGAGCTAGCGTGCTTGGTTCAGGCATTCCCAATAACTTACCTTGGGTTGCTGCTATCAGTGAGAAGAATCCACTCTTTCCACCTCGTACTGCTAGTTGACCGCATGCGCAAGAATCTGTCTACCTGGAGAGCATCCCTGATTGCCCGAGGAGAAAGACTTGCCCTCTTGCGGCATTTTCTCTATGCCATGCTTGGACACCTGCTCAGGGCCATCGTTCTCAATGATGCCATCCTCAAGAAAGTTAGTGGGTAATTCGCAACTTTGTGTGGCATGGGCGGAAGGATGCGGTCGCTGGCCACTGCACTGCTAATTGGTGGCTGGTTTGTATGCCGCTGTAGTTGGGCGGCCTTGGCGTCCAAGACCCGCATCGCATCGGAATCTCTCCCGCACGCGCCGGATTTGGCTGCAGGCCACAAACCACTACCATCCTTGGAGCCATTTATCCCTTCCCTATGACCCTGAGGTTCGTGCCATCTTCTGCACTTCCACAAATTGGGAACTTTGGGATGGTTGCTCCTACAAATTATGGGCAGATTAGTGGATTCAAGGCTAATCCGCTGCAGAATTCGCGCCAGCTGTGTTTGTGACGGTTCCGCAGCGGCGGCGCCGGCTGTGTTCAGCTGTCGATGGGATGCATGGTCGCGCCTGGGTCCAAGACATCACCGACGCCCTCACTGCTCTTGCCATGGTCCATTACATTGATTTGCGGCGGCGTGCCCATCATACCGCTCTTACTGATGCCCCGGACAGGATTCGATGGCGTTGGACACAAGATGACCGCTACTCGGTGTGCTCCTGCTACACCGCGTTGTTCCATGGCTCCACCACCTCGCCACATTCCACGCTTACCTGGCGGACTTGGGCGCCGCTTAGCATCAAGTTTTTCTTGTGGCTCGCGCTCCAAGACCGATGCTGGACTAACACGCATCTCGCTTGGATTGGCCTCCCTCACAATTCTGCTTGCGCATTCTGTGACTAGGCTGTCGAAACTACGCAGCACCTCCTCATCAGCTACTCCTTCTCTTGGATCGTATGTCATGGTGTCTACTCATCTCTAAGGCTCGCCAACAATCTGCCACGAGGCATTGACTGCTTCTTTTGACTGTTGCAATCTTCTATATTGACCTCTCTAGCTTCGCTTCACAATATGGTGGCCTCGCTCGGGATCATCGTCGCTTGGTCTCTCTGGAAGCACTAGAATGCTTGCACTCCCGACAATGCGTGCACGTCGTCCTCCGCAGGCTATTCTCTACGAGGACAAGACATTGGATTTAGCTGGTGCTAAGGGCCTCGCGGTAATTACCTTTGACCTGGCTTAGTTCATGTTTCTGTTCTATAACTACTCCCTGTCGATCTAGCCATACATCTTATTTCATGACTATTTGCTGGCTCTTCGGAGCTCTCTCTCTCTCCTTTGTGTCAATGAAATGATACACATTTTTCGTATTCGTGAAAAACACTTCAACCGCTGCCTTTGCAAATTGTTTGACGTAAAAGATTGAAGTGCTCTCTCCCATTGCCAAGTTATTATCAATGAAATCTGCTGGAAAGCATATGCCATCATGCGCAATGTGGCAGTCACATTATGGATAGTCCTATCTTCAAGATTTCCGGTGCAATTCCTCCTCTGTTCGAAGGACCAATCTTGTTGCTTGACACAGTTAGCAATGTGAAGGAAAAAAATTGGAGACGTCCTAATTCGACGTCGAAAATATCGCTCTAGATACACCAGATTTTGGGCAAAATAGTTGCACATCAATTTACAGTGAGCATATTTCCTATCCCCCGAATTAACTCAACGGGGGAAAATAGAACCACCATGCTTCGGCCTCTTGTTCTTGTGCATCATCAAGATCAAAGCAATGTCCTCCTCTTTTTTTGACCTGAAAGCAGTAGGAGAGGCTCCTACTGTGCTATATTAATATAGGGTTTAATTTTACATATGTATAAATGAAGAGGGAAGCCCTCAAAGAGAAAATATATTGTCAAACCAGAAAAGTAAAAAGGTCTAACACAAAAAGGTCAAAGGCCAAAGATAATAAAAGAAAGGGTCATAGAGAAACGAGAAGCAGAGTGATATAATCCCAAAGAAGGGGGCACTGTCTATATTTAAGCCAGAGTAAACATGAAATTGCAACATCCCAAAGGCAAAACTTGGCACAAAAATCAAAGCAAAGATACAAACATAATTACTATAGTAGCAATAATCATGTTGACACACTGAAAACACAAAGCAAAAAATAAAGATATTTATTGGATTGCCTCCTAACAAGCGTTATTGTTTAATGCCTTCTTGCTAGGCATAATGCTAATATCAAGTTTTTTCATCATTCATTTCCTTTTCATATTCTTTCCTTTCCGCAACAAGTTTTCTAATGGGCAAACATAAATAGTTGAAAGGGCTATATTTAGTTATTTTGACATTCATGAACTCAAATTCTAGTGGTGGTGGATCATGTTCACAGAATCCCTCATACATCACAGTTATCTCAACCTCTATAGGGTTTCTAGCGGTATGCCTAAATAAATTTTCTGAGAACCCATCATTAATCCCTCTAACAATCCATTCAACCTTATAATTAGTGTGCTCAAATAAATTCCTAACCAAGACTGAAGGTGGGATTCTTTTCCTAGCATTTTCTCCAAAAGCCACATAATATTTATATTTCATTCTACACATAACATATTGATCATATAGGACTTGTTCTATAGGAGGACATTCATGATTATTTTTATAGAAAGCAAAGATGTCCCTAGCTTATTTATTATGGAATCAAACTCATTCATTAAGATAATAACGACTAACTTTTTAGCTCTAGGATCGTGGATATTAGGTAATTCAAGAAACAATCTTTGTAATGCTAGATGCATATGCTTGAATTTTCTCTCTAATTTTATCACCAACATAACTATGGCATCCACATAGCTATTTGTTTTCATAAGTATAGACCCCTCAAAAGCTGGTATGACCCTTGAACGAGTAAATAATTCATGAATAACACTTTCCCCAATGACATTTCCACTTCCTATATGAAATCTTTTTGTTTTCCAAGTTAAAGGAATATCATCATCATCATGAGAATCATTATCGTAAATAGGTGTCTTAGGTGTTTGCTCATTATTTTCTATAGGGCTATCTTTACTAGCATCCTCAACAGTAGACATGATAGCAACAAGAGTAAGAATAGCAACAAAAGGTATTTTTGAAGATTTTTTTAGGCAAGCAAAGATGCAGGAAAGGAAAAAAAAAGCAAAAGTAACTAGGTAAGATAGATAACAAGTAAGTAATGTGTTTGTTTGAAGGTACCTCTTTGTTAGTCGAAGACTCGCTGACAACGACGCCATGAATCTTGCTTCTCCCGTAGGAGTTGTTGGGATTCCCCCTAGTGTAAGGCTGAATAAGAATGGTAGCAAGTATTTCCCTCCAGTTAGAGAACCAAGGTTATCAATCCAGTAGGAGTCTCCCAAGCTAACAAGGTAAATAGTACATGTGCACAGAACACGAACACACTCGTCCCCCACATAGAAAGAGGGTTGCCAATCCCCTTGTCTTGCTAGTTACAAGATTAAAGACAATTGATAGGGATAAATAGTAGCAAGGTAACATGGCAAAATAGAACTAGCAATTGTGTAGAAGAATTCAGTAATGGAGAATAGACCCAAAGGGCATAGGTTCACTAGTGTCATCTCTCTTGAAAACAGGCAAATGGCATGGTAAACATAAATTACAGCTGGGCAGCGACTAAATTGCAATATTTATATTTATGACTATGATCATTCATGGTATAATCTCATATAGGCATTACGTTCGTGATAAGTAGACTATTAATCCAACTGCATTGATACGTCTCCAACGTATCTATAATTTTTTATTGTTCCGTGCTATTATAGTATCAATCTTGGATGTTTATTATGAAATTATATATCATTTTTTGGGACTAGCCTATTAACCTAGTGCCCAGTGCCAGTTGCAGTTTTTTGCTTGTTTTTGGCTTTTCACGAAATCAGTACCAAACGGAGTCCAAACGCTATGAAACTTTTTGACGATTTTTTCTGGACTAGAAGGGACCCTAGAAGCTTCGGGAGAAGACTTGAAGAGTCATGAGGGAGCGACAAGCCTGCCAGGCGCGCCGGGGGGGGGGGGGGGGGTGTGCCCCAGGCTTGTGGGCCCCTCATGGCACCTCTTGACATAATTCCACTTCTATAAATTCCCAATACATCAGAGAGCCGCCCGAAACACTTTTTCCGCCGCCGCAAGCCTCAGTTCCTTCGAGATCCCATCTCTTTGATCTTCAATACAATGTTCTCCTCGATGTTCTTGGAGATCTATTCGATGTAATATTTTGCGGTGTGTTTGTTGGGATCCGATGAATTGTGGGTTTATGATCAGATTATTCATGAGAAATATTTGAGTCTTTTCTGAATTCTTATATGCATGATTGTTATAGCTTTGTATTTCTCTCCGATCTATCCGTTTGGTTTGGCCAACTAGATTGATTTATCTTGCAATGGAAGAGGTGCTTTGTGATTGGTTCGATCTTGCGGTGCTCAATCCCAGTGACAGAAAGGGACATGACACATATTTGTATCTTGCCATTAAGGATAAAAAGATAGGGTTTATTCATATTGATTGGGTTTACTTTGTCTACACCATGTCATCTTGCTTAAGGCGTTACTCTATTTTTATTAACTTAATACCCTAGATGCATGCTGGATAGAGGTCGACGGGTGGAGTAATAGCAGTAGATGCAGGCAGGAGTCGGTCAACTTGTCTCGTACGTGATGCCTATATACATGATCATTGCCTTGAATATCGACATAACTATGCGCTTTTCTATCAATTTCCCAACAGTAATTTGTTTACCCACCGTATGTTTTATCCAAGAGAGAAGCCTCTAGTGAAAACTATGGCCCCCGGGTCTACTTTTATCATATATAAAATCCCAAAAATACCTTGCTACAATTTATTTACCGTTATTTTATTTTGTGTTTTAATCTATCTATCTATCACTACGAGATTTGATCCTTGTAATTAACCGCCGAGGGGATTGACAACCCCCTTGTTTGTTTGGGTGCAAGTATTTGCTTTTGTGTGTGTTGGTTCTGCTAACGAGGTTCTGTGTGGTTCTCCTACTGGATTTATAACCTTGGTTCTTAACTGAGGGAAATACTTATCTCTACTGTACTGCTTCATCCTCTCCTCTTCGAGGAAATCCCAACGTAACTCACAAGTAGCATCCTTCTACTACTCATACTCCACCTCAAAACTGCTATCTAGCATGCATCTCAAGGTATTAAGTTTGCAGGAAACAGAGTATCACAATAAGCAAGATCACATGATGTAGAGAGGTGCTACTCTCGCAGGAGTTGTTGGATTTCCCCGAAGAGGAAGGGTGATGTAGCACAACAGTATAAAGTATTTCCCTCAGTTAAGAACCAAGGTTTACCAAACTAGTAGGAGGTAGCACATGTACAACATTAGCAACACCTGCACACAAACAAAGTAATTGCTTGCACCCAACAAAGGCAAGGGGGTCGTCACTCCCCTTGTTCTTGCTAGCCACAATGTTAAAAGAAAATAATAGTAAAGATAGCAAAGGATATTAGTAACTAGAATAATGATAGTAGATTGATAACATATGTAGGAACTTGTAAATATATGGAGAATGGACCCGGGGGCCATAGGTTCAATAGAGGCATCTCTCTCGACAGCAGAATAGTGAAGGGTAAACAAATTACTGTTGGGCAATTGACAGAACTGCGGTTATGAAGATCATCCAAGGAATAATCATTATACTGGCATTACGTCCATGACAAGTAGACCGTTAATCCAACTGCATCTACTACTATTACTCGAACCCAAGACCGCTATCCAGCATGCATCTGAAAGTATTAAGTTCATACAGACAGAGTAACACATTAAGTAAGATGACAATGTAGATAAAATAAGATCAATCAATATGACCAAACCCCATCGTTTTATCCTTAGTATCAAGAACTCAATGACGTGCCCTTATCCTTTCTATCATTGGACAAGATCACCGCAAGATTGAACCTACTACAAAGCACCTCTTCCACTGAATATAAATTGATAACCCACAAGTATAGGGGATCGTTCGTAGACTTTTTCGATAAATAAGAGTGTCGAACCCAACGAGGAGCTAAAGGCAGAACAAATATTCTCTCAAGTTCTATCGACCACCGGTACAACTCTACGAACACTTGACGTTTGCTCTACCTAGAACAAGTATGAAACTATTTTGCAAGAATAAAACTACGAGTACTTTGCGAGAATAAAACTATGAATAAATTGCAAGACAATAAAAGTAGATAGCTTTTGTCAACAAGAAAGTCATTTGTCCCTAGGCAATCGATAACTAGACCGGTAATCATTCTTGCAATTTTATATGAGGGAGAGGCATGAGCTAACATACTTTCTCTACTTGGATCATATGCACTTATGATTGGAACTCTAGCAAGCATCCGCAACTACTAAAGATCATTAAGGTCGTGAAACCCAACCATAGCATTAAGTATCAAGTCCTCTTTACTCCCATACGCAACAACCCACTTATCCGTGTTTAGGTTTCTGTCACTCCCGCAACTGACAATAAGCGAATCATGAACATACTGCAACACCCTACAGTGGGGACCCCTCCGTTTGCGCGACACGGAGAGCACTGTAGGACAGCACCATAAATAAAATATACACTCATACCAACCAAGATCACGATTAGCCCATAGGACAAAACGAATCTACTCAAACATCATAAGATAGCCATAGATCATTGGGAAATAATATATGGAGTTGAGCACCATGTTTAAGTAGATATTACAGCAGGGAGAAGGGGTGTTACACCGCTGCATAGAGGGGGAGAGAGTTGGTGTTGACGGTAGCAAGATTGTTGATGTAGATCGCCGTCACGATCCTTGCCCCGGCGGCACTCCGGCGCCACCGGGAGAGAGCCCCCCTCATTCTTATTCTTCCTTGGCCTCCCCCCTAGATGGGAGGAGAGTTCCCCCTATGGTCCATGGCCTCCATGGTGGCGGAGGGGTGGGAGCCCCTCCGAGATTGGATCTCCCTCTCTGTTCTCTTCTGTTTCGCGTTTCCCAGATCTGGCCGAAAACCGTTTCTTAAATATCCGGAGATCCGTAACTCCGATTGCGCTGAGATTTTAACATGATTTTTTTCGGATATAAGCTTCCTTGCGCCCAAAGTAGAGCTTCAACCGACGTGCACTAGGCACTGGAACATGCAAAAAACAGGAACTAGCACTGGGCACTGGATCAATAGGTTAGTCCAATAAATCATATAAAATGTTGCCAAAAGTATGTGAAAGTTGTATAATATTGGCATGAAACAATAAAAAATTATAGATACGACGGAGACGTATCAGCATCCCCAAGCTTAATTCCTGCTCGTCCTCGAGTAGGTAAATGATAAAAAAGAATAATTTTTGATGTGGAATGCTACCTAACATAATGTTGATCATATATCTAGTCATGGCATGAATATTAAGACACGAGTGATTCAAAGCCATAGTCTATAATTTGACATAAAGCCATTAATACTCAGGCATCCCAACAAACAATCGTGTCTTTCAAAATACCAACGCTAAAGAAAGCTATCCCTACAAAATCATATAGTCTTGTCATGCTCTGTCTTCTTAACACAAAGTATTTATCATGCACAACCCCGATGACAAGCCAAGCAATTGGTTCATACTTTTTAACGCACTTCAGCTTTTTCAACTCCCACGCAATACATGAGTGCAAGCCATGGATATAGCACTACGGGTGGAATATAGTATGATGATAGGGATAAATATAGAGAAGACAAAAAAGTAAGAAAGTCTCACATCGACGCGGCTAACCAACGGGCTATGGAGATGCGCATCAATTGATATCAACGTGAGGAGTAGGGATTGCCATGCAACGGATGCACTAAGAGCTATAAGTGTATGAAAGCTCAATATGAAAACTAAGTGGGTGTGCATCCAACTTGCTTGCTCATGAAGACCTCGGGCATTTGAGGAAGCCCATCATCAGAATATACAAGCCAAGTTCTATAATGAAAAATTTCCACTAGTATATGAAAGTGACTAAATAGGAAACTCTCTATATGAAAAATATGGTGCTACTTTGAAGCACACGTGTGGTAAAGGATAGTAACAATGCCCCTTCTCTTTTTTTTCTTTTTCCTTTTTCTTCTTCTTTTTCTTCTTCTTTTTCTCTCTCTCTTTGTCCGGAGTCTCATCCTGACTTGTAGGGGAATCATAGTCTCCATCATCCTTTCCTCACTGGGACAATGCTCTAATAATGAGTAATGATGATCATCACACTTCTATTTACTTACAACTCAAAAGAAATAAAAATTACAACTCGATACCTAGAACAAAGTATGACTCTATATGAATGCCTCTGGCAGTGTACCAGGATGTGCAATGATCTAGCATAACAACGATATCAAAAAATGGACAAGCCATGGAAATATCATGCTAGCTATCTTACGATCATGCAAAGCAATATGACAATGAATGCTCAAGTCATCAAAACGGAGGCGGTGGAAGTTGCATGGCAATATATCTCGGAATGGCTATGGAAAGGCCATAATAGGTAGGTATGGTGGCTGTTTTGAGGAAGATATAATAAGGCTTATGTGTGATAGAGCGTACCATATCACGGGGTTTGGATGCACCTGCGAAGTTTGCACCGACTCTCGAGGTGAGAAAGGGCAATGCTCGGTACCGAAGGGCCTAGCAAATTATGGAAAGGTGAGAGTGCGTATAATCCATGGACTCACATTAATCATAAAGAACTCATATACTTATTGCAAAAGTTTATTAGCCCTCGAAGCAAAGTACTACTACGCATGCCCCTTGAGTGATAGATTGGTAGGAAAAGACCATCGCTCGTCCCCGACCGCCACTCATAAGGAAGACAATCAATAATAAATCATGCTCCAACTTCATAGCATAACGAGACACTATACGTGTATGCTTCGGGAATCACAAACCTTAACACCAATATTCCTACTAACCACAACCATTTACTAGTACCTCCCACATATTACCATCTCTATATCGCAAAACTATTGCAAAGAATCAAACATATCATATTCAGTGATCCATAAGTTTTATGTAGGATTTTATGACTAACCATGCAAATGACCAATTCTTGTTGACTCTCTAAATAGATATAAGTGAAGCAAGAGAGTTTAATTATTTCTAAAAAAATACCATGCTCTAACAAATATAAGTGAAGCAAAAGAGCATTCTACAAATAATGGTTTTCTATGTGAAGAGAAACAGGCAATCCAAACTTCAAATGATATAAGTGAAGCACATGAAGCATTCTTTAAAGCCATACTCAAAAGATATAAGTGAAGTGTAATGAGAATTCTATAAATCAACCATGGAATATCTCATACCAGAATGGTGCATAAAAGAAAAATGAAAACTAAACACAAAAGACGCTCCAAGATTTACACATATCACATGAACAAAACGAAGATGAAAACATACCGATACTTGTTGAAGAAAGATGGGATGCCTTCTGGGGCATCCCCAAGCTTAGACGCTTGAGTATCCTTGAATATTTACTTGGGGTGCCTTGTGCATCCCCAAGCTTGAGCTCTTGCCTCTACTCCTTCTTCTCATATCGAGACCTCCTCGATCTTTGATCACTTCATCCACACAAAACTCAACAGAAACCTCGTGAGATCCGTTAGTATAATAATGCAAATCACTACTTTAAGTACTGTTGCAAACCAATTCATATTTTGTTTTTGCATTGTAGCTACTGTAATATAAGTTTTCCATGGCTTATACCACCGATACAATTGATAGTTTCATCAAAACGAGCAAAACAATGCATCAAAAACAGAATCTGTCTTTAACAGGACAGTCTGTAGTAATCTGAACATTCACCATACTTCTGTAACTCCAAAAATTCTGAAACATTAGGAAAAAATAAACATTTTGTATAGCAATACTGTGCAAAAAGTTTCAGAAACTTTTGACGTTCCAGTAAAAAAAATGTAAAATCACGCACTACAGCCAAAGTTTCTGTTTTTGCACCGCACATACCAATAAGCAATCTAATCATCCTAAAGGCAAATCTTGGCACATTATTTTTATAATACAATGGATTTGTACAAGGGGATAATTATTTTTGTGAGAAACTTCCATGAAAAATTTACATTGTTTCCATGAGCATGAACACAAGTGTTCAAGGTCGACCCTCACTTCTCCAATGCATCACCTTTCAATCGCTTCTCTTTTTGAAAAAGTTTTTAGGTTCCCCTCTATATTTTTTGTTTTTAAACTTTATAAAAGCACTCAACAGAATAAAATGACTCTCTAAAACTTCCGGTTTGTCTCCCTGGCAGTGCTTTCTTTAAAGCCATTAAGTTAGGCATAAAGTGCTCAAGTAATGAATCCACCCGGATCCCAAGGTATATCAAAGCCAATTTTAATTAACAATGATTTGGTATTTAGTATTGAGCACAAAGCAACATATATCATGCAATGACGACGTCTAACTCTCTTCCTATGCATCGGCATGTCATAAAAGAACAATTCATGCACATCAAGTAAAGGCCAATACATAGCATAAGCAGTTTCTTGCAATTTTATCGTGTTGGAAACATGGAGAGGCGGAGATATAGTTCCTCTCTCATAATAATTGCAAGTAGGAGCAGAAAGCACATGCATATTATATTCATGAAAATCATCATGTGCAACAGTAAGAGGCAACCCATCAATATAATCCTTAATAAGTGCAAACTTCTCCGATATAGTGTAGTTGGGAGAATTCAAAAAGATAACCAGACTATCATGTGTGGGTGCAATAGCAACAATTTCATTCTTAACATAAGGAACTATAGCAAGTTCATCTCCATAAGCATAATTCAAATTGGCATCATGGCCACAAGCATAGCAAGCATCAAGTTCATCAAAAATGGATATTTCAAAAGAATCAACGGGATCATAGCAATTATCCTAGCATTCATCCTTCGGTAAGAACGAAGGGACATTAAACAATGTATGAGTTGGAGAGTTACTCTCATTAGAAGGTGGGCACGGGTAGCTAATCCGTTCTTCCTCCGTTTGTTCTTCGCTCTCCTCATCATCTTTTTCATCCAGTGAGCTCACAGTTTCATCAATTTCTTCTTCCATAGACTCCTGCAAAATATTAGTCTCTTCTTGGACAGCGGAGACTTTCTCAATAAATACATCAATATCGGAATTGTATTTATAATTCTCATAACAATATTTAAGTATAGAAAAATTTTCAGGTCTATAAACTGAATCATCAAAATCTTCATACTTTTCAAACAAAGATTCAATTTCATAAGCACCCTTAAAAGCAACAAATTCTTCTATTCGTTCCACATCATAGTAATCATATATACCATTAGCATAAGAAGCCAAGGTTTCATTATTGCTAAATTTGCATGAAAAGGGAAGGTGTGGAGCCTTCATCCTAGAGCAACAACTATAATCATATCTCTGGCATAAATTCCAAGCATACCAATGCAACATATCAATTTGATCCCATAACAGTTTCCCTTTTTGTGTCGAGCGATAATCCCTAAAGTATTCACATTGATCCAACGTGTCTCCCATTATCAAGTTGACTGGGGTTTTCTCAGGATTATCAAAGTATTGCATAATATTTTTCACATAACGAGCATTGAGGGTTTTAGGAGGTTCCCCATCTCCATGAGTAGCAAGTATAACTAATTTTTTTGGTGTTTCGTGTTCCATATCCATCACTAAAGATAGAGAACAACTTAGAACATAAAATAAAAACTACTTAGTGATAAAGCAAACAAGCACACACGAGAATATTCACCCCACGCTATTGCTCCCCGGCAACGGCGCCAGAAAACGGTCTTGATAACCCACAAGTATAGGGGATCGTTCATAGCCTTTTTTGATAAATAAGAGTGTCGAACCCAACGAGGAGCTAAAGGCAGAACAAATATTCCCTCAAGTTCTATCGACCACCGATACAACTCTACGCACACTTGACGTTTGCTCTACCTAGAACAAGTATGAAACTATTTTGCAAGAATAAAACTACGAGTACTTTGCGAGAATAAAACTATGAATAAATTGCAAGATAATAAAAGTAGATAGCTTTTGTCAACAAGAAAGTCATTTGTCCCTAGGCAATCGATAATTAGACCAGTAATCATTCTTGCAATTTTATATGAGGGAGAGGCATGAGCTAACATACTTTCTCTACTCGGATCATATGCACTTATGATTGGAACTCTAGCAAGCATCCGCAACTACTAAAGATCATTAAGGTCGTGAAACCCAACCATAGCATTAAGTATCAAGTCCTCTTTACTCCCATACGCAACAACCCACTTATCCGTGTTTAGGTTTCTGTCACTCCCGCAACCGACAATAAGCGAATCATGAACATATTGCAACACCCTACTGCGGGGACCCCTCCATTTGCACGACACAGAGGGCACTGTAGGACAGCACCATAAATAAAATATACACTCATACCAACCAATATCACGATTAGCCCATAGGACAAAACGAATTTACTCAAACATCATAAGATAGCCATAGATCATTGGGAAATAATATATGGAGTTGAGCACCATATTTAAGTAGAGATTACAGCGGGGAGAAGGGGTGTTACACTGCTGCATAGAGGGGGAGAGAGTTGGTGTTGACGGTAGCAAGATTGTTGATGTAGATCGCCGTCACGATCCTTGCCCCCCGGCGGCACTCCGTCGCCACCGGGAGGGAGGGGGAGAGAGCCCCCCTCCTTCTTCTTCTTCCTTGGCCTCCCCCCTAGATGGGAGGAGAGTTCCCCCTCTGGTCCATGGCCTCCATGGCGGCGGAGGGGCGGGAGCCCCTCCGAGATTGGATCTCCCTCTCTGTTCTCTTCTGTTTCGCGTTTCCCAGATCTGGCCGAAAACCGTTTCTTAAATATCCAGAGATCCGTAACTCCGATTGCGCTGAGATTTTAACATGATTTTTTTCCGGATATAAGCTTCCTTGCACCCGAAGTAGAGCTCCAACCGAAGTTAGAGGAGGGCACAACCCACCACGCCACGCCAGGGCCCTGGGGCGCGCCCTGGTGTCTTGTGGTGGCTGTGGGCCTCCGTTTGCGTTGATTCCACCTCCCAAAAATTACAAATATTCCAAAATAATTCTTTGTAAATTTTCATCGCATTTGGACTTCATTTGATATGGATATTCTGCGAGACAAAAAACATGCAAAAAACAGGAACTGGCACTGGATCAATAGGTTAGTCCAATAAATCATATAAAATGTTGCCAAAAGTATGTGAAAGTTGTATAATATTGGCATGAAACAATCAAAAATTATAGATACGACGGAGACGTATCATAAATCAATCAAACTTGGCCAAAGTAGACCGGTAGATTGGAGAGAAATACAAAGCTGTAAAATTACACAATAAGGAAGGCTCTAGAAATCAAAATAGATCAATAAATAATCTGATCATAAACCCACAATTCATCGGATCCCAACAAACACATCACAAAAGATTACATC
The DNA here is from genome assembly GCA_011799875.1 of Thinopyrum elongatum. Classification (NCBI taxonomy): domain Eukaryota; kingdom Viridiplantae; phylum Streptophyta; class Magnoliopsida; order Poales; family Poaceae; genus Thinopyrum; species Thinopyrum elongatum. The sequence goes on along the minus strand of CM022303.1, from coordinate 528,237,702 downwards.
AAATTGATCTAAGGGGAGATCATTGTATTGAAGATCAAAAGAGAGAGAAAGACATCTAGCTACTGCTATGGACCTGAAGGTCCTGTAGGAACTACAAACACATCATCATGGAGGCATCAAGGTTGATGAAGATAGCCTACCAATGGTTTCCCCCTCCGGCAGAGTACAGACAAAGGGCTCCAGATGGGATCACGTTGGAACTTATGCTTGCAGTGGTGGAAGAATTGTTCCGGGTCTCGCCCTGAGGGTTTTGGAATATTTATAGGCCAAAGATTAGGGCAAACAGAGCATCAGGGAGCCCACAAGCTCCCCGGCGTGCCTACCCCCTAGGCGTGCCACCAGGGCATGTGGCACCTACGTGTGTCTTCTGGTCTCTCCTCGAAGCTTCTAGGATCTCTTATGTTCGAGAAAAAATCACCTTAAAGTTTCATCGTGTTTGGACTTTGGTAGGTATGGTTTTTTTGCAAAACAAAAAACATGCAAAAAATAGGAACTGGCACTGGGCACTAAGTTAATAGGTTGGACCATAAAAATGATATAAAATGGCATATAAAGCACACACGAGTGATAATATAATAGCATGAAACAATAAAAAATTATAGATACGTTGGAGGCGTATCAACAGGAAGACGTCAATCAATATGACAAACCCCATCGCTTAATCCTGAGTGGAAACAATACTAAACGTATCTTAGCCCTTTTTGTCACTGGGTTAGATCACCGCAAGATTGGACCCACTACAAGGCACCACTCCTTTTGAAGAAAAACCTATCAAACTTGGCCAAAGAAGATAGATAGGTCAGAGAGCATGCAAAACTATTTAATTATACAGCAAGAAAACCTCAAAAGATTCGATTGATTTCAAAGGATAATCTGATTATAAAGTGATAATTCATCATATCCCAACAAACACACTACTGATTACATCAAATTGATCCCTATGATGTGAGGTAGCTCACGGGAACATGGTATTGAAGATCCAAAAGAGAGAGAGAGATCTAGCTACTACTATGGACCCTATGGTCCTAATGGAACTACTCACACATGGTCATAGAGACAACAAGGTTGATGAAGAAGGATCCGACAGTTGTTTCATCATCCGGCAGGGCTCTGGAATAGGCCTCTAGATTGGATCTTCACGAAACATGAACTTGTAGCGGCGATAAAATTCTTCTAAAAATACAACAAAGGGCTTTGATATTTATAGGGACTTATGGTGGTAGAACGGAGGTAAGGCAGTATTTGTGGGCCCCACGTGCCCTGGCGGCACGCCCTAGGGCCAAGACACGCCACCTGGCCATGTGGGCCCATGGTGGGTCATCCGGTCCTCCCCTGAGCTTCTAGGGTCCTTCGTCGTCCAGAAAAATCATAAAAAAATTGGCATCGTGTTTTGACCTTCCTAAATATTGATTTCCAGCGAAACCAAAAACAAGTAGAAAACAAGAACTAGCACTGGGTAGTAAATTAATAGGTTAGTCCAAAAAAATAATATAAATTCTATCAAAGTATATAAAAGTGATAATATAATAGCATGAAAGAATAACAAATTATAGATACATTGATAGTGTTGGGATTTCCCCAAAGAGGAAGGGTGATGTAGTATAGTAGCAGATAGTATTTCCCTCAGTTAAGAGCCAAGGTTTATCAAACCAATAGGAGACTGCACACAAACAACGTGAACAGTACCTGCACACACACACACAAAGCAAATGCTTGCACCCAACAAAGGAAAGAGGGTTGTCAATCCCCTTGTTCTCGCCAATTGCAAGGATCAAATATGGTAGTGATAGATAAACAAATAAAAACAACAAGCAATTTTAGGTTTTTAGTAATAATGGAGAATAGACCCGGGGGCCATAGGTACACTAGAGGCATCTCTCTCATAAGCATAGCAATGGTGGGTAGACAATTTACTGTTCGGCAATTGACAAAATAACGCATAGTTATGATTATGATTCTTCATGGCATGATTCATACGTAGGACTTATGTCCATGACAAGTAGACTGTATAATCCAACTACATCTACTACTATTAGTCCACCCCAAGACCGATATCCAACATGCATCTCAAAGTATTAAGTTCATGACAAACAGAGTAACGCTTTAAGATAGATGACATAATGTAGAAAAAGTAAGACCAAGCAATATGTTCAAACCCCGTCATTTTATCCTTAGTATCAACAATACGATATGTGCCTTGCAACTCCTCTTGTCACAGAGTAAGGACACCGCAAGATTGAACCCACTACTATGCACCACTCCCTCTGAAGATCTAATCATCTAATTGGCTATAGAAGACTCATAGATCATAAAGCATACATAGCTATTAAATCACACATACATACTTAGAAAATAATCAAATAATATCAATGAATTATCTGATCATAAACCCACAATTCATCGGATCCCAACAAATGCACCGCAAAAGTTACATCAAATAGATCTCCGAAGATATCATTGTATTGAAGATCAAAAAGAGAGAGATAAAGCCATCTAGCTACTGACCCATAGGTCCTGTGTGAACTACTCACACGCCATCATGGAGGCAGCAAGGTCGATGAAGATTGTCTCCCCAATGGTTTCCCCCTTTGGCAGATCACCAGAAAAGGCCTCCGGATGGAATCACGGAAGAATAGAGGCTTGCTACTTGTGATAGGCGCTGGGATTCCCCAAAGAGGAAGATCGATGTAGTGTAGTAGCAAAAATTATTTCCCTCAGTTAAGAACCAAGGTTTAACGAACCAATAGGAGACACCACATGGACAAGACAAACGGTACCTGCACACACACCCCCCCCCAATAAATGCTTGCACCCAACGATAACAAGGGGGTTGTCAATCCCCTTGTTCTCGCCAACTGCAAGGATTAAATCTGATACGTCTGTGATAATTAGACCATTAAACTTACTGACGCCTACTACTATTACTCCACCCTTTGACCGCTATCCAGCATGCATCGCAAGGTATTAAGTTCATAACAAACAGAGTAATGCTTGAAGCATGATGACACAATGTAGACAAAGCTAGACCAATTAATATGTTCGATCCCCATTGTTTTACCCTTAGTAGCAACAATACAAATACGTTCCTTGCAACTCCTACTGGCACAGAGTAAGGATACTGTAAGATTGAACCTACCACCAAGCACCTCTCCCACTGAAGATAAATCAATCTACCTGGCCAAAGAAGACGGATAGATTGGAGAGAAATACAAGGCTATAAAATCACACATGGATAAATCTCAAAAAAGACTCCAATACTTTCAATGAATAATCTGATCATAAACCCACAATTCATCGGATCCCAACAAACACACCACGAGAATTACATCAAATAGATCTCCAAAGAGATCATTATATTAAAGGTCAGAGAGAGAGAGAGAGAGATAGAGAGAGCCATCTAGCTACTGCTATGGACCCGTAGGTCCTATGGGAACTACTCACATATCATCATGGAGACAACAAGGTTGATGATGATTGCCTCCCCAATAGTTTCCCCCTCCGTTAGAGTACCGAAAAAGGCCTCCAGATGGGATTGCAGAAGAATAGAGGCTTGCAGCCACGATAAAATTGTTTCGAGTCTCACTTGGGTGGTTTCTGGATTTTAGGGAATTTATAGCACTGGAATTAGGTCGAACGGAGCCACGTAGTAGTCACAAAGCTCACACGGCATGCCCCCTAGGGGCGCGCCCTCTGAGATTGTGGCTCCCTCGACCATCGTCTGGTGCATTCCCGAAGCTTGTAGGGTCTCTTCTGGTCCTAAAAAAATAACCGTAAAATTTCATTGTGTTTGGACTTCGTTTGGTATGATTTTTTTTGTGAAATAAAGAAATACGCAAAAAACAGAAATTGGCAGTGGGCACTAAGTTAATAGGTTAATCCACAAAAATGATATAAAATGGCATATGAAGCATACAAGATTGATAATATAATAGCATGAAACAATAAAAAATTACAAATACGTTGGAGACGTATCAGCATCCCCAAGGTTAATTCCTGCTCGTCCTCGAGTAGGTAAATGATAAAAATAGAATTTCTGATGTGAAATGTTACCTAACATGTCTTATCATGTAATTTGTTTACGGTATGAATATTAGGAAGCGATGAAGTATTTGATATTAAAATGATAATATGCAAGAGTACTGAAAGTAATCATTACCCTTCAAAAATAAACAATGCTAAAGAATATTATTCCCTACTCATTTAATCATGCAAGCATGGCATGACTCGGTCTTCCTTGCAATAAAGTATAAATCATGAGCACCCCGGTGACAAACCAAGCAATTGCATTGTAGTTTTTCTTGCTTTAGATTTTTCAACTTCACTCAATACATGAGCATGAGCCATGGACTTAACACTACGGGTGACAAAGAGAATGATGGTAGAGGTGTATAAGGGAATATAAATGTTGAGAAAGTCTCGCATCAACTAAGCAGATCATTAGGAAATGGAGAGGCCTTACAATCAATATCAATGCAAGGAGTAGGGACTGCCATGCAACGGATGCACTAGAGCTATAAGTGTATGAAAGCTCTCTATATGGAACTAAGTGGGTGTGCATCCAACTTGCTTGCTCATGAAGACCTCGAGCATTGGAGGAACCTCATCATCGAAATATACAAGCCAAGTTATATAATTTAAAAATCCCACTAGTATATGAAAGTGACAAATCATGGAGACTCTCTATACGAAGAACATGGTTCTACTTTGAAGCACAAGTGTGGAAAAAAGGATAGTAGCATTGCCCCTTCTCTGTAGTTTCTATTTTTCATTTTTTAGTACAATATCATGAACCTTATCCTCACTTTTTTTAGGACTCATTTATCTCCATCATTATTTACCTCACTGGGACAATACTCTAATAATGATGATCGTCACACTTCTATTTACTCACAACTAGACAAACTGAAAGAATATGACTGCATATGAATGTCTCTGGCAGTGTACCTGGATGTGCATTGATCTAGTGTAATATGTATAACAATGATGAATGGTGGCTTTGACATAAATATCATGTCAGCTCTATATGATCATGCAAAGCAATATGACAATTAACACTCAAGTCATGTGAATAGTAATGGTGGTATTTTCATGGCAATATATCTCGGAATGGCTATGGAAATGCCATGATAGGTAGGTATGGTGGCTGTTTTGAGGAAGGATGTATAATGTTTATGTGTGAAAGAGCGAGTCATTTCATGGGATTTGGATGCACCGGCGAAGTTTGCACCAAGTCTCGAGGTGAGAAGGAGCAATGCACAGTACCGAAGAGGCTAGCAAAATATGGATAGGTGGGAGTGCTTATAGTCCACAAACTTACATTGGTCATAAAGAAATCATATACTTATTGTGAAATATTTAGAAGCCCTGAAGGCAAAGTAATACTCGCATGCCCCTAGGGAGGAGGTTGGGAGGAGTTAACCATCGCGCATCCCCGATCCGGACAACACAAAGGATTTCAATCAGGGATACATTACGCTCCAACGTCTTGGTCATGCCATGGCTGACACTTTAATGAATAGACAATCACAAACCTTAATATTGATATTTTTACTAACCAATGATTATCATCTAGTAAACCTTCATATTATAACCTCAATATCATTTAAGTCACACGCATCATATTCAACGATCTACAAGCAAGTTTTTATTATACCACCCTTGTATACCTATCATTTTTAGACCAAACATATAACTCGTGCAAAGTACCACTACCTATTTAACTCTCAAAAACATATAAGTGAATCATGAGAGTGCAATTAATTTCTATAAAATAAAAGTACCGCCGTGCTCTAAAGATATAAGTGAAGCACATGAGCAACTGCCTAACTCGAAAGATATAAGCGAAGCATAATGAGCATTCTATAAATTTTGATGAATGTGTGTATTTCATAATTCGTGCAATCAGGAAACAATGATTGTTTCAACAAGCAAACAAAATATAATATAATACATGATGCTCCAAGCAAAACACATATCATGTGATGAATAAAAATATAGCTCCAAGTGATATTAGCGATAGATTGGAGACGAGAGAGGGGATGCCTTCCGGGTCATCCCCAAGCTTAGATGCTTGGATCTTCCCTGAATATTACCTTGGGTGTGCCTTGGGCATCCCCAAGCTTAGGGTCTTGTTGCTCCTTATTCTTTCGTCCATCATCATCTCAACCCAAAACTTGAAAAGTTCAATCACACAAAACTCAATAAAACCTCATGAGATCCATTAGTATAATAGATAAATCATTAACTTAGGTACTGCCATAAATAGATTCATAATTTTTATTTCATAACACCTACTATATGCTATCATCTCCATGGCTTATACCCCCGATACAATCCATAGATACTTCAAAATAAGCACACTATGTAGTAAAAATAAAATCGGTCTAAAACAGAACAACACGTAATGATCAGAACTAAAACCAAACTTATGTAACTCTAAAAATTCAAAAAATTAGTACATCATAGGCAATTTGTATCCCAATACTGTGTAAATATTCAAACCATTATCACGTTCCTATAAAACATGATAATTCAAATACTGGGCACAAAACTTTCTGTTTTTGCACAAAATCAATTCAACAATCATCCAAATCATCCTAAAGGCTTTACTTGTCAAAAACTCAAAAGAAAAGATATAAACCTAATCATTACAGTAGAAAATATCATGTCTACACAAAAAAATGAAAATAAAGATAACTATTGGGTTGCCTCTCAGCAAGCGCTATTGTTTAATGCCCCTAGCTATGCATAATGCATAGTATCAAGTATTATCATCTTTCAAAGTAATGCCATAGGTGGCTATAATTATAGATTCATAAGGAGATTTAATTATCTTTATAGGGAAATTTTCCATTCCTTCCTGTAGGGGAAATTGGTCTCGTATGTTACCTTCTTTAATGTCAATTATTGCACCTATGGTTCTTAAGAACGGTCTACCAAGTATAATGGGACAAGAAGGATTACATACAATATCAAGAACAATAAAGTCCATTGGCACATAATTTCTATTAGAAAGAATAAGCACACCATTCACTCTAGCCAATGGCTTTTTAATAGTAGAATCCGCTAAGTGCAAATTTAGAGAACATTCATCCATATTAGTGAAACCTAGGACATCATATAAAGCTTTTGGCATGGTGGAAACACTAGCTCGTAGATCACCCAAAGCATTGCACTCATAATATTTATTTTTAATTTTAATTGTTGGTTCCCATTCATCATGTAATTTTCTTATAATAGATCTTCTAGATCAAGTTTCTCTTCATTAGCTTTAATAAGAGCTTCTACGATATTTTTAGTAAAAGCTTTGTTTTGTGCATAGGTATTAGGTGAATTGATCATGGATTGAAGCAAGGAAATACATTCAATTAAAGTACAACTATCAAAATAAAGTTTTTGTAATCCAAAGTAGTGGCACACCACTATCTAAAGTTTTAACCTCTTCAAACCCACTTTTAGTATTTTTCGCATTATGATCATCGCCCTCCAAATTATTGAGATGACTTATAGCTAAAGTGGACTCCTATCTAGTCCCTTTATCATCAAGTTTAATATTAGTAAATAGGATTCAATGACAAACCAATCATTTTAGTATCTTCATCATTATTATCATGAAAATCGGATGCGAATGTTTCTTCTAAAGATTCCCGTTTAGCTCTAGCCTTTCGGTTCTTATTCTAATCTCATCAATGGAAACTCGGATAGCTTTTAAAGATTCAGAAATTTCATCCTTTTTAGGTGGCAAAATTTTAATTTTGAGCATATACACATCATGCACAAGTCTATCCATGTTTCTAGACATATCATCAACTTCACTCAAATTTTCTTCAATCGGATGAAAACTTTTTGAGTACTAATAAATTCTTTAATATTGTTCTATAGATCAGAGGGCATCCTAATATTATTATTATTATTATTATTATTATTATATGAATTGCCATAGGAATTACCATAACTATTAGAGGGATTACTGGGGTACGACCTAGGATTGTTAAAATCCCTCTATAAGCATTATTATTGAAATTATTCCATGAAATAAAATTCACATCAATAGCATCATTATTTTTCTCAATCAAAGTAGGCAAAGGAATATCATTAGGATCAATTGGAGCATTTTTAGTAGCAAGCATAGTCATGATAACATTAATTTTCTCACTCAAGGAGGATACTTCCTCGATAGAATTTACCTTCCTACCAGTTGGAGTGCGCTCGGTGTGCCATTGGGAGTAGTTTTCTGTCATGTTTTTGATAAGCTTCGTGGCCTCTACAAGTGTTATTATGATGGCCTGCAAGTGCTCAGGGTTTAGTTGTAGCTTTTTTGAAGTAAGAGTATCAATCTCACATGGAGCACATGAATCAATCTTTCATCTTTTGAATGATACAAATAGTGTGCATGTAAGTTATGAGTAATCCAAAGCAATGGTAATGTAATGAAAATGGTGTATCAAGCAAAAAGGTGAATGTTTCAATAAAAGTAAATAACGAGAAGGGTAAATAAGGGGCTTAAAACCAATAGGACTAAAGCGTTCCCAGGGAGTTCGGAATCCCCTCTAGTGTGCATCTATAGCGGTGCCTAAACACAATGCTACTTCGGATTCTGTTGGGGATATTACTACTCGGTATAAACCGGCCAGGAGAGGCCGGGTTATCCCCATAATGGGTTATTATACTTGAAGCCCACGAAGACAAAGATGGAGGCGCTTTATGAAGGCCCAGGGCCCAACGGCGGATTAAGGCCTGTAGATATAAACCGACATTGATATGTAAACTTGTGCTATAAGATAGAAAGAGTAGAGACCGAGCCGGAGATGTTCATGAGCCGGCCTCGGGATCTTGTAAACCGACGGGCGTCAACCCATGTATATAAAGGGACGACCCGGCGGCGGTTTGGGGACGACGGACAACAACTCGAGAGCCAGGCATAGCGGATTCGCTCCCTGGTCATAGAAACCCTAGCAATTCCACAACAACTGGATTAGGCCTTTACCTTCACCGCAAGGGGCCGAACCAGTATAAACTCTCTGCGTCCCTTGTCCGCTTTAACCCCTTTAAGCTAACCCATCGCGATGGCTCCGCGACTAAGTCCTTTCTCTAGGACATCTGCCGTGACAAGACCACGACAGTTGGCGCCCACCGTGGGGCTATCGCACGATGGTTTCGAGTTCTTAGAGGGCAGCTTTGAAGGACTCAAGGGATACGCTGTGGGCCGGATGACCAAAAGTCGTCACGACAAGCTCTACATCGACGACGCAGGCTGGGGCCCCGAGGCCGGTTCAATTGAGTACGGGTACTGGGTCCCCTTCGGCGGCATTCACGTGTTCATTGGCAAGATTGGCGAACCGGGCCCTGAGCTGGACATCTGCACCGACATCGTCGAAATGGCTCAGCGTGCGAGATCTGCCCGGGTTAAGCCTGTCATGAAGCGTGCCTTCGTGGGAGTCATCCACGGAGTGGAATCTGAAGATAGATCGGAATATGATGGCGAAACCGTTGTTTATTCCGGTGACGAGTCATCTACTGGAGAGACCGAGTCATTGTACCAGCTGTAGGATGGCCGGTTTGGTGGTTGTTCCGATGGCGATAGTATTCCGGACTCTCTTGACCCGCCAAGCCGGGTTGCGATCTTCATGGCCGGTACACAGTCAGCGCCACAATCTTCGACCGCTGCGGCGATGATCTCCAGTTCAGCGGCGGCGACGGCAGCTGTGGCAGGAGGCCCTGCGCCACCGCCGGCTCAGGCTCTGTCCGATTTATTCGACACCTTGGTAGCACTGTTAGCGGCCGAAGTCAGCCCGGCGGATCAGGAGCGGCACAACGCAGAAGTGGCGAAGGTGAAGGATCAGATAGCCCAAGCCAAGGTGGATTTGGCAGCTGAAAACGCCAGGATGGCTGCAGAGCGGGCCGAGTTAGATGCACAGGCCTATCGGCTTACGTTGGATCAGAACGCGTCAAATGATGTAATGAGGAGAAGGTACCGATCTCACCTGCCTCCGGTTTACGAAGCCAGGAATCTCTTCAATACGCCAGGGGCCGGAACCAGCAACCAGCCAGTGGTAAACCGGGTAGAAGTGCCTGGAACGGGGACGCCGGTTCAGCCACGCGCAATGGATCCGCCTCTTCAGAATATCCCATCCCAGCATGTGCCCACGCCTCCGGGTCATTACTCCAACCCCTTGGATAACATAGTCGCGGCCGCTTCACGATTGGCGGCCCTTCTAGTCGATGGTGAGTCCCCTATAGCGGTGGAGACGCGACGGGCTAGGGAGCTCCTTCAGACAGCTTTGACTCAGCAACAGGCTTATTCGTACAGTCGCGAGAGGATTCATTCCACCCCCCGCCCAAGCCAGAGTTACAGCAGGCATGTTGATGAACCGGCTATGTCTAGCAGTGCCCGCAACCGTAATCCGCCACGAGGCCATAACCCGGCGGGTGGCGGTGTTGATGCTCAGGATGTGGTGGACCGTGCTAGGGCACGTCGAGAGGCTGAGTTAGCAGCACAGAACGCGGCCCGTCAGCTTACTCCGGTTCGTCCAACAACTTCGGTGGAACCAGGGGTTACCTCCAGTTCTTTGGGGGTGCCGTGTCTCGTCCCAGCATTACGCAATGTACGGCTGCCCAAGGACTTCAAGGGCCCACGTAAAGTGCCGAATTACACTGCCGATTTATCCCCCGAGTCGTGGGTGGAGAGTTATGAGATGGCGATGGAGATGCTGGACGTAGATGATGCGGCATGTGCTAAGTACTTCACCATGATGTTGGAAGGGACAGCTCGCACTTGGTTGAAAAACCTACCAGCTAACTCCATTGGGTCATGGGCCGAGCTAAGAGCCCGGTTTATTCAGAATTTCAAAGACACGTGCAAACAACCCATGTCAATTGTGGATTTAGCTGCCTGTGTCCAGGAGGAAGGAGAATCAACAACCCATTGGGTGCGCCGGGTTTCAGAGATTTTGCATTCATCGGACCGCATCAACGCTGATACGGCCGTTTTGACGTTGGAAGGCAATTGCCGGTTTACGCCTCTTAAGTTGAAGCTGGGACGGCTCAAACGCCATTGCAATGACATGGGGACACTTATGGCAGCTCTGGTGAAATATGCCGACTCTGATAGTACCAAGGACCCTGAATCTGATGATGACAAGACAGGAAAGGGAAAGAAGGGTGGCAGCACCAAAGGGCAGCAGCATAACTCGGCGGGGCATGGAAACAGCGGTAAGCGTAAAGCGGATAACAGTTCAGATTTTGTAGCTAATACCAACGCGTAGGGTAATGGTCAGCGTCGGAAGGGTAAACCGCCCCCGCGTGGAAGAGAACCAAGTCCCAATCCGGAGCGCCTGAATTACCTGTTGAACCAGCCCTGCCCAAAGCACAGATCGCGGGACAAGCCGGCCACGCACCTCTGGAAGGATTGTTATATTATGCGAGAGTTCAAAGATTCAGATTTTTTCCGGAATGATAATGGACCGGCTGGCGGTTCAGGCCCCGGGTCTCATGGGCCGGGTTATGATGGAGGCAGTTCCGGTTCAGGATTCCATGGTAATCAAAGCGGACATGGCAATCAAGGCAACCAAGGTGGTTATAATCATCAGGGGAACCAACAGCAGCAGCAGCAGTCGGGTTACCAGAGCAACCCGAAGCAGTTAAACAGTGGACAGTACCATGTCTTTACCACCAGCCTGTGCAAGCGCGATCAGAAGCTTCATAAAAGGGCAGTGAACTCCGTTGAACCGGCGGTGCCCCGTTACTTACGCTGGTCTGAACAACCCATTGTGTGGAGTCGAGAGGATCATCCACCTCGGGTTGATAATCCGGGTCATCTGGCGTTGGTGGTGGCACCTCAGGTGGGAGGTTACAAGTTCACTAAAGTACTCATGGATGGGGGGAGTAGTATCAATATCCTTTATTATGAAACCTTCTGTCTCATGGGGTTAACAGATAAAAATCTTAAACCATCCAGCACGGTCTTCCATGGTGTGGTGCCTGGTAAATCGGCGTATCCGATCGGTAAGATAGATCAGGAGGTTGCTTTTGGTGATGAGCATGATTCAAGATCAGAAACATTGACCTTTGAAGTGGTGAAAATCAAGAGCCCGTATCATGCCCTGTTTGGGCGGCCGGCTTATGCTAAATTCATGGCGAGGCCCTGTTATATCTATCTGTAGCTCAAGATGCCGGGTCATAAGGGGACCATCACGGTACATGGGAGCCGTAAGATCGCTTTGGAATGTGAAGAAGGTGATGCGGCTTATGCTGAGTCGGTTTGTGCAACAGAGGAGTTGAAGTTTTACAAAGACAATGTTGATCCGGCAGATATGACTTCCTTGAAGAAGCCAACTACAGAGCATGATCCGGCCTTGAAGTTTAAGTCGGCTGATGAGACTAAGCTGGTTGATTTCGTTCCTGGCAATTCATCCCAGCAGTTCAGCATCAGCGCTACCTTGGATCCGAAATAGGAAAGCGCGCTCATCGAGTTCATCCGTGAGAACCGGGACATCTTTGCGTGGAAGCCTTCTGACATGCCAGGTGTACCGAGGGAACTCGCTGAGCACACTCTTAACGTTGATCCCAAGTTTAAACCGGTCAAGCAGTTTCTCCGCCGGTTCAATGAAGAAAGACGCAAGGCTATTGGTGAGGAAGTGGCCAGGCTCTTGGCAGCTGGCTTTATTGTTGAGGTATTTCATCCTGAGTGGTTGGCTAACCCGGTGCTAGTACTTAAGAAGAACGGCACTTGGCGTATGTGTGTGGACTACACAGATTTGAACAAGGCTTGTCCAGCGGATCCTTTTGCCCTCCCTCGTATTGATCAAATCATTGATGCTACGGCGGGTTGCGAGCGTTTGAGTTTTCTGTATGCTTATTCTGGCTACCATCAGATCAAAATGGCAGTTAAGGACCAGGAGAAGACAGCTTTCATAACTCCCTTTGGAGCCTTCTGCTATGTGTCTATGCCCTTTGGGCTAAAGAGTGCCCAGGTGACTTATCAGCGCTGTGTGCAGAACTGTCTTCATGATCAGATCGGCCGCAATGTTCATGCTTATGTGGATGATATTGTGGTGAAATCCAGAGAGAAGGAGACATTGATAGATGAGTTGGAGGAGACCTTTGATAACCTCCGGGTTTATAAGATGATGCTTAATCCGGCCAAATGTGTCTTTGGTGTACCGGCAGGCAAGCTCTTGGGCTTTCTGGTGTCTAACAGGGGCATTGAAGCTAATCCGGAGAAAATCAAGGCCATAACTTCTTTGGCTAAACCGAAGTGCATCAATGATGTTCAACGCTTGGCAGGACGGATTGCAGCCTTGAGCCGGTTTATCAGTCACCTCGGGGAGAAGGCTATTCCTTTATATCAGATGCTGAAGAAGACGGATAATTTCGTCTGGAGCGACGCCGCCAATGAAGCGTTTGAGGATTTAAAGCGGCAGCTAGCCGAGCCGCCTGTCCTTGCTGCTTCTGTTGATAAAGAGCCTTTGCTGTTATATGTGGCTGCCAATGCCCGGGTAGTTAGCGTGGCTATTGTGGTGGAGCGCAAGGAGACTGGAAAGGAGTATCCGGTTCAACGGCCGGTTTATTACATCAGTGAGGTACTTATTGAGTCTAAGCAAAGGAACCCACATTGGCAGAAGCTGGTGTATGGAGTTTTTATGGCGAGCCGGAAGCTTAAGCAATATTTCCAGGGTCATCCCATCACTGTGGTCAGCTCTGCTCCTTTGGGGGAAATAATCCAGAACAGGGAAGCGACTGGCCGGATTGCCAAGTGGGCCATTGAGCTTGGACCTCACGGGTTAAATTATGTGCCTCGGACGGCAATCAAATCACAAGCATTGGTGGATTTCATCAATGATTGGACAGAGTTACAGGCGCCAGAAGAGAAGCCGGATCATACTTATTGGACTATTCATTTTGATGGGTCCAGGCAATTGGAGGGCTCGGGGGCTGGAGTCGTATTAACTTCCCCACGAGGTGATAAGTTTTGTTATGTTCTCCGTTTAATGTTCCCTTGCACTAACAATGCAACTGAATATGAGGCCTTACTCCATGGTCTTCGGATGGCTAAGGAGATGAATTTGAGCCGGGTTAAGTGCTTCGGTGACTCGGACCTGGTGGCTCAACAAGTGTCTGGTACTTGGGATTCTAAGGATCCGCTCATGGCTGCATATCGTCGAGAGGTGGATATTGTTGCAGGTCACTTCAAAGGCTATCAGGTTGATCATGTGGATCGATGGAAGAATGAAGCGGCGGACGCTTGAAGCCGTTTGGGTTCCCAGCGTAAGCCGGTTCCACCCAATGTCTTTTTGGATGTGCTGCATAATCCGTCGGTTAAACTTCCCACAGAGGAGGATCTGGCTGTTCCTGATCCGGAGGCTCAATTGGTGGCAGCACTTCATGTTATTCCGGATTGGACCGTCCCATATCTGGCGTACATGAACCGGGGCGAGTTACCAGAGGATGAGACTTTGGCCAGACAGATAATCCGGCGATCCAAGTCAATGACTATTGTCAATGGCGAATTACATCACTGCAGTGTAACAGGGGCGTTTCAACGTTGTGTATCTCCTGAAGAGGGCCGTGAGATCCTGTGTGAGATCCACGAAGGGGATTGTGGTCACCATGCCGGTTCAAAGTCCCTGGTAGCTAAAGCTTTTCGTCACGGTTTTTATTGGCTGACGGCTCATGCTGATGCGGAAGACTTGGTGAAAAAGTGCGATGGTTGTCAGAAGTTTTCACGCCGAGCTCATGTTCCGGCCCAGGAATTGAGGATGATTCCAATCACTTGGCCATTTGCAACTTGGGGGCTGGATATGGTTGGGCCCTTTAAGAGATCCAAGGACAAGAAGACCCACCTTTTGGTGGCGGTTGATAAGTTTACTAAGTGGGTGGAGGCAGAGCCAGTCAGTAAGTGTGATGCAGCTACGGCGGTTCAATTCATCAAGAAGGTGATTTTTCGGTTTGGCTTTCCGCACAGCATTATAACTGATAATGGTACTAATCTGTCCAAAGGTGCTATGAAAGAGTTCTGTCAGCGTGAGCACATCCGACTTGACGTATCTTCAGTGGCTCACCCCCAATCTAATGGTCAAGCGGAGAGAGCCAATCAGGAGATCTTGAGAGGCATCAAGCCCCGGCTTATGGTTCCTTTGCAACGGACGCCGGGTTGTTGGGTGGAGGAGTTACCTTCTGTGTTATGGAGCATCAATACCACGCCCAACAGGTCTACGGGTTACACACCTTTCTTCATGGTGTACGGAGCAGAGGCAGTTCTCCCGAGTGACATCCGTCATGACTCGCCTCGTGTGGCGGCTTATGTTGAAGCTGATAATGAGAAGGCACGGCAGGAAGCACTTGACCTGTTAGATGAGGAGCGTGACATTGCAGCAGCCCGTTCGGCGATTTATCAGCAAGATCTGCGTCGTTATCACAGCCGCCGGGTTAGAACCAGAACTTTTCAAGAAGGCGATCTGGTGCTCCGACTCATCCAGGATCAGATTGATATGCACAAGTTATCCCCGCCTTGGGAAGGACCCTTCGTGGTCAGCAAGAACCTGCACAACGGGTCATACTACCTAATCGATGTTCAAGAGCACAAAGACTCACGTAAATCGGAGGAGGAGACCCACCGGCCGTGGAATATCGCTCATCTACGGCCTTACTATACCTGAGCCCTAGGCTCTGCTTATGTACATAGTTATGACAATGTATATATTATGATCAATATAATAAACCGGAGCCTCAGCTAAAGCGGGGTATCTGTTGTTTTTTCTTACATCATGTGTGATTACATGGAGGTTTCTGTTTATAAAGCGGCGTCCGGTTTACCCCTTGATTCGGCTTATCAAGCCATATATATAAATCACTTGGGGGCTTGGTCGTATTCGAACCTTAGCTACACCTCTTGATAGGCGCAAGGCCACCAGAAAAATCACTTGGGGGCTTGGTCATATTCGAACCATAGCTACACCTCTTGATTGGCTCAGAGCCAAAAAGAAAAATTACGTAGGGGCCAAAGAGAGTGTTCCAAAAGAACAACTCAAACATAGGCACCCACTGAGCACAGCTCAAAATATTGCTTGGAGATTCTTTGCTATCGCAATGAACAAAGAATCTACACTTGTAATAGGCTATCAAGCCACGGCTTGGAAGCCTAGTGTATAGACCTAAAACCCCGGGTTAGCCTGCCTTTTTTAAGTAAGTCACTCCGTCCAGATAAACCTGGTATGACCCGTCGAACTTCGACAAGTCAATCTCATAAGACCCTGAACTTGTCAAAGTTAAAACGACGATTGGTTAAAGATTGAGGTCCATCTTAAAAGGCTTTGTAAAATGGTTTAACTCAACGGCTTGGCAGCCCATGAAAAGCCTCGAATTTGGGGCCTGGCAGCCCGTGAAAAGCCTCGACTACAAGTTTTCATATGCTTTTATTTGCCAAGTTTTTTCTCCTTTGATGAGATTTATGATGATTTTGGTAAACCGGCGTTAATCAACCCGGCTCGGCTTTCAACTACAAGTTGTCAGTACATGATTAGTCATAATCCGGTGCTTATTACCCGGTCTGGTTTTGACTATAAGTCGCCAGTATTATATATGAGTAATCCGGTGTTTTTTCACAACCCGGTACGGGTTTATCATAAACCGGCACAATATGGAAGGAGTTATCAATACTCATGATTAGGGGTATCGCCCTTACTACAAAAGTTGATCAACCTACGATGTGATTCAATGTCACAGGTATCATTTATTTTCATATTTGATTATTTTTAACAGCCTTGTTTATAAACCCAGGCTATATGTTTGGGCATCATGACCCGTCCGGTGGTAAACCGCCAGGACAAGTTCAACTTTTTGTATGCAGGAACAGCCTGAATAAATCGCTCTGGATTATGAACATCATATATCTTAAGCATGGTGAATTAACGGTATCAAGCAAAGTAAATATGCACGATGGCATAGCAGGCCAAGTGTTTAAACTAGCCTATTACAAGGCGTTTCAGTGCCCAAAAGAGTAATTGTTTTTTGGCAAGTATTGCAGCACGCGGAAGGTTAAATCGGCCTCCGGATCATGACTCATCGCCGGGCTGCCCTGACGGTTGTGGATCGCCTTGCGCCGGTTCATCCTCTTCCTCTCTACCCAGCGGCTGGAAGTCAATGGTGGCCCAATCGATCCCAGTTAAGGCTTGGAACATAGCTTCATCGCTTATAAGTGTGGACGGTTCAACGTCAGGGGCATAGGTGTGCTTACGGATTGGCGGGATAAGATTTTGAGCCTCAGGGGTTGGTGCAGCAACCCATTTGTTGTTGACATCATAACTCGCCTGGTAATATGAAAGATCAGTTTCTTCAGCCAGTTCGCAAGCCAGTGGACATACTTCCCGGTTTATTGCTCAGAGGTCCTCATTGCCAAATTCTGATCCGTCTTCTTTTAAGCTTGGATAGCCTTTA
Organism: Thinopyrum elongatum; assembly: GCA_011799875.1. Lineage (NCBI taxonomy): Eukaryota > Viridiplantae > Streptophyta > Magnoliopsida > Poales > Poaceae > Thinopyrum > Thinopyrum elongatum. The sequence goes on along the minus strand of CM022303.1, from coordinate 528,220,269 downwards.
GCCACATCCACCGGATCAAGATCAGGCCCCCATGCTTTTGCCCAGGTTAGTGCGGTCAGAGCACCAGCCCTTGCAGCAGATCTCTTTAGCTCTTCTACCCGGACAGGCAGCATTGACAACCTTTCTAAGGTCTCCTTGATTAAAGTTGGGGGCGGCTTGTTGTGAGAAGCAGTGCAGATGATCCGTTGTGCGCCGGTATATAACTGCTCTATAAGAGTATAGGCAGCCTTCAGCTTCTTCTATACGTCAGAGCCCAGATGACTAATGCGAGTTCCTGCGCCATTGCAAACATCAGTAAACCGGCAATGTATGGGATGATATGTTGAAAATTTAAAGCCAGGATATTTACCAAACACAGCAGCAGTCATGGCATGTATTTGCCTCTTTACACCAGTTAGCTCGTCTACCACCGGTTTAAGAGCTGCTTCTGCGTCCTCGGCTCTTTTTTACAATGCGGATTTTTCTGTGTCCCAATCCGCCCGCTCCTTGTTGAAACTCTCCTTCAGCTTTTCCATAGCGGCTAAGGCACTGGTCAGCTCATCTTTGGTTTTGGAGGTTTCTGCCTGCTGGGACTTGATGTTTTCTTGCAGATCAGCGGTTTGAGTTTCCTTTTTGCTCAGCTCAGCCTATAAGAGACAAACATATCATGAATTGGCAGTGCATATTTGAAGTACCAAGCACATAACAAGTTATGCACCTGATACTTGGGGGCTAATGCATATTTGCTCGTAATCAGAAATTTCTACAAGTCCCAAGTGCAATACAAGTATTACTCTTGGCACTTGGGGGCTAATGTATGCTTGCTCAAAGTGACATTATGAGTATTCTTCTAAAAGTCCCGGTGCATCTTCATCAGTTAAACCGGCCCTTGGGGACTATACTGGTGAAAGTTGTAATATTGCAATTCTAAGGTACCGGTTCATGTTAGAAAGATAACCCGGCCCTTGGAGGCTAAGCATGCAAAGTTGAGATATTACAAAGTCCCAGTTTAGATGACTATCATAAACCGGCACTTGGGGGCTACTGGGGTTAATATTTGGAATTGAACACAAGAGAGAAGCAGTTATGCAGTTACCTCATATCGCTCCTTCATTAGATTCACTAAACCGGCTTCAAAGTCGCGGCTTGTGTACAGGCGGTTTAAAAAACCAGAATGGATGTCTTGGGTGTTGAGGTGAGCATAGGTTGACAAATCTGTGTTCCATTTGCCTTTGCCCATAGCAGAAACCTCGTCCTTGGCACTATGCTTCGATAAAGCAACAGGATTGCCAGGAGCGGTGTGGCCGACGCCAGTAGTCATAATATCATCTTCTTTATCATCAGCAGCCTTCACGGGAGTTGATGGTTTATCAGCAGCCTTAGCTGGGCTGGCCGACTTATCATCCGCGCGAGCTGGGCTAGTCGGTTTATCAGTGTGGCCTGTGGTGTCAACTTCTGTTTGTTCAACTATGAAGTTATAATCTTGAGGCGGTGGATCATCATGTGTAACATCAGTATTTGTTCTTTCCAGATCTGGAGTCTTCTCCGGTTCAATATCCACATTGTCATCAGACGGTTTATTTAACCGGGCCTTCTTACTGGGTCTAGGCTTGGTACTGAGAAGAACAAACATAAAGATCAGTACAGTATGCAAACATAACACATTAAGGATAAGATTAAAGCATAACCTACCCAGGGACCGTCTTGAGGGTTGGAAGTTGTGTGGCCGTTGACTCGCCAGAGGACGAATTAGGTGTTCCCTGATAATTTGAATCAGACGGATTAAGAGGCTGTCGAAAACAACCCGCCTTGGGGCAAGAAATATCAGGAGTATAAGAGACCTCTGATCGATGTTTCCGGACCGAAGTGTTCGGTAAACTGGCAGAGGTAACTACCTGGCCACTGTGCCGGGTTGTGCGGCGGGCTTCGTGTTGCTGCTTCTTCAAAAGAAAGTTTGGGTCCAAGTGAGCTAAGGGGTGAGAAAATTTTATTTTCCGGTTTGCTTGACGGATTTTCTGTGTTGGCAGAGGGTCTGAACCGAAAGAAAGGATAATTACCTCTGCATCATCAGCCTGGCTGCCTTCAGCGTCGTCCTGATAACAGTCATTGTCAATAAGGTGTATGAAAAAAGAACCAAGAGAGTCAAGTTCTACCTCTGAGTCCGGATTAGCCAGATCCGCATCAGCATTTGGTTTAGAAGATTCAGTGGTCCTCTTCTTGGCAGGTTTCTTGGTGACCTTGGTCTTCGGGCGAAGTGGTTTTGCCGGTTTATCCTGTGGTTTGGCCGGTTTATCCTGTGGTTTTTTCTTCCAGAATGGGTCATCGCCCTGTGAAAGATGGACAAAATTTTGAGACTATCTGAAAAGGGGTAAACTAAAACAAGAAAGTTGTGATTCTTACAGTTGGCGGTTTATTGGAGACGCAGAAAGGGCTTAACCCGGTCTGGCTACAGACAGCTTCCGGTTCATTCAGTATTTTCTTGACAGCCTCAGTAACTTCGGCTTCTGTTAGCTGAATGTCGATGTGTTGTTGAGGGTCTTTCAAATCCCCTGTGTACTCACACATTAAACCGGGGCGCCGGCTTAAGGGCAGAACGCTCCAAGTTATCCAACAATGAACAAAGTCGACACCTGTCAAACCGTTTGCCATAAAGGCTCTGAGCTTTGACAATTGTGGTGCATAGTTGGACCGTTCCTTGGCAGTCAGCCTGTGAGGGAAGGGATGAGTGTTGCTAAGCCGGTGGAGACGGTAACCCGGCAGAGGATTTTCATCAGTTGGAGATGTGTCTTTGCAGTAAAACCAAGTCTGATTCCAGTCCTTGGGGTGACTATGAAGCTTGGCATGAGGGAAGCTGACATCCTTCCTCTTTTGAATTGCCATTCCACCAAGCTCAGTGTTGGGTCCGTCTGTGAACTCTGTGCGATGGTTTAAATAAAAGAAATCCCTGAACAGTTCAACTGTGGGCTCCTCTTGAAGATAGGCCTCACAAAATACTTGGAAATTGCAAATATTGGACACAGAGTTTGGTCCAATATCTTGAGGGTGGAGTTGGAAGCTGGCCAGCACATCCCGGAAATTTTTTGAACCGGGAGGGCTAAAGCCTCGACCCAGATGGTCAGTAAATACAACTACTTCTCCGTCCTTGGGTTCAGGAGGATTTTCTGGACCAGGGGCCCTCCAGTGGATGACTTCTTTCTTGGCTAAAGCTCCAGTTGTGACACATCTGTTTAATTGCTCTTCAGTAACCCGGGAAGGAACCCAGTTGCACTCGTAAACTTGTTTGGCCATTTCAATGGGAAGCTGAAACATATTTATTGCCGGTTTAAGATTTATGACGGGCGAGCATAAAGCAATGCAGGATAAGCAGAAGCAGAGGTATATGCATATTGTTAAACCGGAGTTTGATATTACTAAACCAGAGTCTGACAATGGAGAAGGTGCAAAGATCAATGAATCGGCGGTTTAAGAGGGGACTAATGATGCCTACCGGATTATTGTTCTTTGACAAAGCTAAACCGCCTATATTGGTATGAAAGATACAGATCTAAAATACCTAAGTGAGGGAAAAACAAGTTTCACAAAGTGATATGATAATTTCAGATCTGCAGTGCGACAGAAAACTAGAATATACTCAGACCTAAACTTCAGGTACTTAAACAGTTCATCAGGTTCAGATGAGTTTTCTGTATGAAAGGGATGCTCTAATGGGGAAAAAGGGAGCTTTAACTACAAAGGCACTGGAAAATATCAGATCTAACTTGCCATTTGCGCTACTGAGAAGAACAGTTCTAGAACTTCGAAGAACTCCGATGAGTACAAACCCTAATGATAAGATCTAGGGTGGAAGGAGAGAAGGCTTACCAGTATCAAAGGAACAGCGGAGAGGCGTCGCGGCTTTCTGGTACGATCAGGGTGATGCAGCGGCCTTTGTTGGGGCAGATGCGAAGGTCGACGGCGGCGGCGGAGCTCCAACGTTCGGGCGACGCGAGGAAGAGGATGATGTGAAGGGGCACGAAGGGAAAAAATGAAAAGGACCCTTCGGCTTTATTTATAAGGTGAATGGATAAGTGACAGGCGCGAGAATCGAGGAGCCCAAAGCTGGATGTGTGGCAGAGCTGTCGCCTCGATTGTCGGAGGCTCATTAATGAAGGTGAGAGATATACCATTTTTAATAACAGGTGATGTCATGGCGGTTTATCAAGATGCTGGAAGATGACGTCGTGGCGGTTTACAAGATTTATGCGAAGATGCTGAAAGAAGAATTTTTCTCAAGTTGAAGATTGACATGAACCAGCTCAAATCAATCTGGGGCCTAATGTTGGGGATATTACTACTGGGTATAAACCGGCCAGGAGAGGCCGGGTTATCCCCATAATGGGTTATTATACTTGAAGCCCACGAAGACAAAGATGGAGGCGCTTTATGAAGGCCCAGGGCCCAACGGCGGATTAAGGCCTGTAGATATAAACCGACATTGATATGTAAACTTGTGCTATAAGATAGAAAGAGTAGAGACCGAGCCGGAGATGTTCATGAGCCGGCCTCGGGATCCTGTAAACCGACGGGCGTCAACCCATGTATATAAGGGGACGACCCAGCGGCGGTTTGGAGACGACGGACAACAACTCGAGAGCCAGGCATAGCGGATTCGCTCCCTGGTCATCGAAACCCTAGCAATTCCACAACAACTGGATTAGGCCTTTACCTTCACCGCAAGGGGCCGAACCAGTATAAACTCTCTGCGTCCCTTGTCCGCTTTAACCCCTTTAAGCTAACCCGTCGCGATGGCTCCGCGACTAAGTCCTTTCTCTAGGACATCTGCCGTGACAAGACCACGACAGATTCCTAAGCCACTTTACATGTTTCTATTTGTGGGTAGGGCCGGTACAGATATGTGAATACACTTGGCAGCCCCGTATCACATACGCCACCATCGTTCTCCCCACTCCGGTTACAAAATGGTGATTAAGGGAAAAAAGGTCCCCGTGGACGCAGCCTATAGGTGGTCTCTATTTTACCCCGGCCTGCTGCAATGATCTGCTACGAAGGGAGATGGGGCACGTCACGTCGCCCGCCTACACAACCACACAGTTAGCCAATAGTAATAACCTTTCGTCCAAAATTGGCCTACATTGGATGGTCGACTTCAGCCAACGTCAAGAAGATCATTAAAATAAACATGCAAAGAGGATATTAAATCCTAATATCAATAATCTATTACACACTAGGGTTCATCAATATCCCTGAGAACTAGGGAACTACTCACTCATCAAGGCAACAAACATCATAACACTAGTGATGGCGGACATGAATGAATCACATATGTAATACACAAGTCGTTCCCTTTAGGGTTCTTGTGATTACAATGAATAGGAAGTGGATGATGATGATGATAGTGGTGATGATGTTGAGGCCTTCCTAGTGATGGTGATGGAGGCGATGGCCTCCTCCTTGCAAATTCCTCCCTCTAGATCGCTCCGGCAGCTAGGGTTCCTACTTTTGGACAAGTTTCTGGTATCTCTAGGTGTCTGATCTCCGGTCTGTCTTCAAGGGTCAATATAGTTGACCCGGCGGCAGCAACAACACTCCATACGACCGCCCATATGAGCGGGTGCGGTCGTATGGAACACCATCTTTTGCATTGGAAGCTCGGCGATGATTGCTTCTTTGCCATTTTTGCTTGATTATTTTATGGTAGGTGATCATCACTTTAAATACGTGATTCCACTGCCATTTCCTAGGATTTTTTTCCATAAAATAGTATCCGGTCCAGAAAAGCATTATCTGAGAAAAATGACAAAAAGAAGTGCACGGACGCGGTAAAATTCCACAAAGCCTACTAAGTAGGCACAAAAATACTAGCAGAATAATCACGTAATTTGGACTCATCAACTCCTTCAAACTCAGAGGTTTTCTCGTCCCCGAGCAAATGACATAGCTTGTAAGAAAGATGTCATCTTTATTATGAGATGCGGATGGTTGATAATGAATGAGTCCATCATGAAATTCAGTATTTGCATTATATGATCGACTCTTTTGTCTACTACCATATCTCTACCTTAATCAGATGAACATGAAGGCTTCCACACCTTACTATCCATCATTAAGAAAACGCTTTTCAACTCTAAGGGATAGTTACTCCATTCTTTCAGTTGAAGAAGTTCCTTCATTTTTGCTTTTTAAGGAAAACATTCTTTATTTCCCCTTTTTCTTGAAGAGTCAAGCCTATCCCATGTCATTGCAAATTTTCTTTTTCCTCATTTAGAGGCGTGACTTGAAAAGATATGCTTGATTGTGCCAGTTCAACTGTGGTGGTTTACACAGTTCTTTCAGTTTTTTGGTTTCAAGTTTTGTTTTTACCATAAAGGAAACTTGCTCTTTTTCATACCGGGTCATTAGCTTTTAGACTTCACCAAGTAATCATGAGGTAAACTTAAATAAAGTTGACACACCCCTTCAAGTTGTTAACATTTTATTCCCGATTGATACTAAAGATGTGGAAGACATATAATCATCATCTAAAAGCAAAAATATTTAGCACACAATAGGGCCCAACATTCTAAGAAATTTTAGATAAAAACCACGATAGAACATTCATTAAAACATCCATGACCCATTGGATAAGATTCTTCCCTCTTTCAAGAAAGCATGACTGTCCTTACTTATTCAAACTAGACGGAAACTTTAATTAAAATTTTACTGGAAAGTGATAAGGGATACGACTTCCCCAAGCTTAGTTGCTTGGTAGTCCTTGAATATTACCTTGGGGTGCCATGGGCATCCCCAAGCTTAGGTTCTTTTCATTCCTTATTTCTTCATCCATCATGATCTCACCCAAAACTTGAAAACTTCAATCACACAAAACTTAACAAATCCTTCGTGAGATCCGTTAGTATAAGAAAACCAATCACTACTTTAAGTATTGTTGCAAACCCATTCATATTTTGTTATTGCATTATACCTACTATATTCTAACTTTACCATGGATTATACCCCCAATACAATCCATATATTCCTCAAAATAAGCACACAATGCAGCAAAAACAGAATCTGTCAAAAAACATAATAGTCTATAGAGACTTGAATTTTGCTCATACTTCTGTAACTCTAAAAATTCTGAAAATTGAGGGCGACGCGAGAAATTTGTATATCAATCCTGTGTGAAAAAATCAAATCAAAACATGTTTCTGTGAATTTACAAAATTCCAGAACTGTGCACAAAAGTTTCTGTTTTTCAACAGGATCAAATCAACTAGCATCCAACATAATCCTAAAGTCTTTACTTGGCACAAACACTAATTAAACACTAAAACACAATCATAACAGTAGCATAATTGTGCAAACACACAAGAACAAAAGGAAAAAGTGAAAAATTTATTTTATTCATTGGGTTGCCTCCCAACAAGCGCTATTGTTTTATGCCCCTAGCTAGGCATAATGCATAGATTCAAGTATTGTCATCTTTGGTTTTTGCTACCTTTGTAGGTGTTTTCTCAAACCCAGGAGGCTCTTTACGCTTCCCATTATTTTCAGGAAATTATACCATTTTAAGATCTAGAATATCCAACAACTTATTACACAAAGTAATCAAAGTATTCATGCGATTGAGGTTTCCATTAATAATTTTTGAGAGGTTCGTTAGACTTTTGCAACTCAACAAATTTTTCTGTATATCACCCAATTTGTCTAATATTTGAATCCTCTCTTGAGTAAAAGTAAATCCCTTTTGTGGTGGTGGAACTCCCAATATTCCCTCTATTATTTCATAAGCAGCGTTGGCATCAATCTCAACAAAATTCCTTTTAGCGGCAAAATCCAAAAGTTGTCTATGATGCATGGTTAAACCTATATAAAAATTGCGAAGCAAAATTTTTTGCGTCCCCTTTTATATTGCAAACACGGTAAGATTCCATTAACCTATACCAGGCATCTTTTAAATTTTCTCCTTGTTTCTGCTTGAAGTATAGAATACAGTGTCAAAGGATGGGTAGTTATACTAGACATCATGATGAGGCAAGCAAAAAGAATCAAACAAGAAAAAGGCAAACGGAAAGAAGGCAAATAAAAAGGCAAATATTTTTGTGTTTTTCTGAAAACGTTTTAGAAGTGGGGGAGATGACAACGAGAGGAAAATGGCAAATAAATTAGTTGCATGGAGATGAGAGTTTATGCGTAGGTACTTGATAGATGTTGATGATGTCTCCCCGGCAATGGCACCAGAAATTCTTCCTGATTGCTTGTATCTGAGTTGGTATTTCCCCGAAGAGGAAGGGATGATGCAGTACAACAAAGGTAAGTATTTCCCTCAGTTATGAAACCAAGGTTATCAATCCAGTAGGAGAACCAAGCAACACTATGTAAACAACACCTGCACACAACAAAAACTTGCAACCCAACGCGTAAGAGGGGTTGTCAATCCCTCAACGGTATTGAGATAGATTAAATTGTATAGGTTTTGATAAATAGATCTAACTAAAACACAAAATAAAATAACTAAAGAAAAACTTCAGCAAGGTATTTTTGGTTTTAATATGATAGGAAATAGACCCGGGGGCCATAGTTTTCACTAGAGGCTTCTCTCGAGAAAATAGCATATGGTGGGTAAACAAATTACTGTTGGGCAATTAATACAAAAGCAAATAATTATGACGATATCCAAGGCAATGATCATGTATATAGGCATCACGTCCAAGATTAGTGACCGAAATGATTCTGCATCTACTACTATTACTCCACACATCGACCGCTACCCAGCATGCATCTAGTGTATTAAGTTCATGGAAAAATGGAGTGATGCAATAAGAACGATGACATGATGTAGACAAGATAAACCCACGTATGAATAAACCCCATCTTGTTACCCTTAATAGCAACGATACATGCATGTCATGTCTCTTTCTGTCACTGAGATTGAGCACCGCAAGATCGAACCCATCACAAAGCACCTCTTCCCATGGAAAGATAAATCAATCTAGTTGGCCAAACCAAACCAATAAATCAGAGAAGAAATACGAGGCTATAACAATCATGCATAAAAGAGTTCAACAAATACTCAATTAATATTCATGGATAGAACTGATCATAAACTCACAATTCATCATATCCTAACAAACACACCGTAAAAAAGAGTTACATTAAATAGATCTCCAAGAACATCGAGGAGAACATTGTATTGAAGATCAAAAAGAGAGAAGAAGCCATCTAGCTACTAACTACAGAACCGTAGGTCTGTGGTAAACTACTCACGCATCATCAGAGGGGCAGCAAGGATGATGAAGAACCCCTCCGTGATCGTTGCCCCCTCCGGCAGAGTGCCGAAAAAGGCCTCTAGATTGGATCTCGTGGTTCTGGAACTTGTGGCGGCGGAAAAAGTGTTTCGTCGACTCCCCTAGGGTTTCTGGGATTTTAGAGTATTTATAGAGGCGGAAGTAGGTCAAGGCGGTTCCCGTGGGCCCCACTACCCATGAGGGTGCGCCAGAGGCCCCTGGTGCGCCCTGGTGTCTAGTGGGTCCCACGGGCCTCCTCTCATGTAATCTAGAATCTTCCAGGGTCTCTTATCACCAGAAAAAAATCTCCAAAAAGTTTCGTGGCAGTTGGACTTCGTTTGGTATCGATATTCTGCGAAGTAAAAAACAAGCAAAAACAACAACTGGCACTGGGCACTATGTCAATAGGTGATGACCCACAAGTATAGGGGATCGATCGTAGTCCTTTCAATAAGTAAGAGTGTCGAACCCAATGAGGAGCAGAAGGAAATGACAAGTGGTTTTTAGCAAGGTATTTTCTTCAGGCACTGAAATTATCGATAATAGATAGTTTGGTAGTAAGATAATTCGTAACGGGTAACAAGTAACAAGTGTAGCAAAGGTGCAGCAAGGTGGCCCAATCCTTTTTATAGCAAAGGATAAGCCTGGACGAACTCTTATGTAAAGCAAAGCGCTCCCGAGGACACATGGGAATTATTGTCAAGTTAGTTTTCATCATGCTCATATGATTCACATTCGTTACTTTGATAATTTGATATGTGGGTGGACCGGTGCTTGGGTGCTGTCCTTACTTGGACAAGCCTCCCACTTATGATTAACCCCTCTCGCAAGCATCCGCAACTACAAAATAAGAATTAAGATAAATCTAACCATAGCATGAAACATGTGGATCCAAATCAGCCCCTTACGAAGCAACGCATAAACTAGGGTTTAAGCTTCTGTCAGTCTAGCAACCCATCATCTACTTATTACTTCCCAATGCCTTCCCCTAGGCCCAAATCATGGTGAAGTGTCATGTAGTCAATGTTCACATAACACCACTAGAGGAAAGACAACATACAACTCATCAAAATATCGAACGAATACCAAATTCACATAATTACTTATAACAAGACTTCTCCCATGTCCTCAGGAACAAACGTAACTAATCACAAAGCATGTTCTTGTTCAAGATCAGAGGGGTAATAAATATCATTAAGGATCTGAACATACGATCTTCCACCAAATAAACCAACTAGCATCAGCTACAAGGAGTAATCAACACTACTAGCAACCCACAGGTAACAATCTGAGGTTCTGAGTCAAAGATTGAATACAAGAGATGAAGTAGGGTTTGAGAGGAGATGGTGCTGCTGAAGATGTTGATGAAGATTGACCCTCCCACGATGAGAGGATCGTTGGTGATGATGATGGCTTCGATTTCCCCCTCCCGGAGGGAAGTTTCCCCAGCAGAATTGCTCTGCCGGAGCCCTAGATTGCTTCTGCCCAGGTTCCGCCTCGAGACGGCGGCGCTTCGTCCCAAAAGCTTCCTTCTTATTTTTTCCAGGTCAAAACCCTCCATATAGCAGAAGATGGGCACCAGACGATGGACAGGGGGCCCACAAGCCCTGGGGGCGTGCCCCCAGGCTTGTGGCCACCTGGTGGGTCCCCTCCGCCCCCAGGGCTTGTGGCCACCTGGTGGGTCCCCTCCTGTAGTTTCTTCACCCAATATTTTTTATATATTCCAAAACAATTCTCCATAAAGTTTCAAGACATTTGGAGTTGTGCAGAATAGGTATCTCAGAATTGCTCCTTTCGAGTCCAGAATTCCAGCTGCCGGTATTCCCCCTCTTCATGTTAATCTTGCAAAATAAGAGAGAAAAGGCATAAGTATTGTACCATAATGTGAAATAACAGTCCATAATGCAATAAATATCAACATAAAAACATGATGCAAAATGGACGTATCAATAGGTTAGTCCCAAAAAATGATATAAAGTTGCTAGTTAATGTATATAAAACATCCAAGATTGATACTATAACAGCATGGAACAAACAAAAAATATAGATACGTTGGAGACGTATCAAAGAGTCATACCCCTCTTGCTCTAGATCGTCCTCCTCTTGCGAGGAGGTTTGCCTCTCATCCCATGAACTAGCCATTGTTTCCCCGCACTTCAGAACTTTAAAACACTTGGGCTAGATTGGTTTGTTAGCTTTGATAGAGAAGGAGGCAAAGGTTCTATATATAAGAGGTTGGAGGCATAGGTTTTGGTGAGATAAGGAAGTTAAAGAGAATCAAAAACAAACCAGACAAAATCGGGTGAAATTCTATTCAGGATCAAAAAGAAATCACGATTGACGGCATTCCATACTATCGCGACCAGACGTACGAGTGGTCACATGGATCCCTTCAGCAGAGGTCTTCCTTCTTAGAGCGTGGTCACATGGATCCCAATGACCATGCCCACTTGTATAAGCGCCCATTCGTCCTTCCTTTGCATGCGAGGTATTTTTTTAACAAAAGCAAATGAAGGTTAGCCTTGGGTGAGAGAGCGATCGACGGCCTTCTATAAGACCGCGGCTGGTCATACGAGCGGTCGCATCATCCTCGCCCAAGTCACCATCAGAATTAGAGTGAAAGGCGGCCTTCTATATGACCGAATCCGGTCGTATGAGAACCCGTATTACTCCGAAAAACATAAAAAATTGAAAGCACAAGTGCTCCCTGGGTGATTTTGGTAATTAATGTCAACATATCTCTTGTTGGACTAATGGTTTTATCTAGTGTATTTCAGACAAGTTCAACAATGGCGTGGAAAGGACAAGAGGATGTGGAACCCCTTCAAGATGCTAAGGACACATATTGGCAAAAGCTCAAGACTCTTCATTTATATTTTAGTGATCCAAGATCACATTGAGTCCATAGGAAAGCCAGTACTATTAAAACGGGATGAGGTGTTGCTTAATGGTCTACTTGCTCAAAGTGCTTAGTGATATTGCTCCAGAGCCCTCAACCACCTTCTCATTCCAAATATGTCCAAAACCCAAAGTCAAACTCGGCCCCACCGATTCTTTCTACCTAGAGCCACTGAGTTCATATGATATAGCCACTGCCAGAAACCCTAACAGTTCGGTCACACCGATACGGATCTCGGTCTTACTGAGATGGCCTTGCCAGCGCTCTGTGACTTGTTGCATTCATTTGGTCTCACCGAGTTATGCGATCGGTCACACCGAGTTGGCTTGACATTCGCTCTGTTGCTTATTGCTTCACTTCGGTCTCACTGAGTTGATGCAATCGGCACCACCAAGTTGATGTTTGCCCTAAGTCCTAGCACATCGGTCACACCGAGTTGTTCCAGTAGGTCCCACCGAGATTCCCAACGTTCACATTTTGAACTGAATCGGTCTCACCGAGTTCTTCTATTCGGTCTGACCGAGTTGGGTCAAATGTGTGTAACGGTTGGATTTTTTGTGGAGGCTATATATATACCCCTCCACCCCCTTCTCCATTCAAGAGAGAGCCATCAGAACGTGCCTACACTCCTAGCATACATTTTCTGAGAGAGAACCACCTACTCATGTGTTGAGATCAAGATAAACCAATCCTACCACAAGAATCTTGATTTCTAGCCTTCCACAAGTTGCTTTCCACTCAAATAATCTTTCCACCATATCCAAATCTATGAGAGAGAGAGTTGAGTGTTGGGGAGACTATCATTTGAAGCACAAGAGCAAGGAGTTCATCATCAACACACCATCTATTACCTTTTGGAGAGTGGTGTCTCCTAGATTGGTTAGGTGTTGCTTGGGAGCCTCCGACAAGATTCTGGAGTTGAACCAAGAAGTTTGTAAGGGCAAGGAGATCGCCTACTTCGTGAAGATCTACCCGAGTGAGGCAAGTCCTTCATGGGCGATGGCCATGGTGGGATAGACAAGGTTGCTTCTTTGTGGACCCTTCGTGGGTGGAGCCCTTCGTGGACTCACGCAGCCGTTACCCTTCGTGGGTTGAAGTCTCCATCAACGTGGATGTACGATAGCACCACCTACTGGAACCACACCAAAAATATCCGAGTCTACATTGCGTTTGCACACTCCAATCCCATCCCTTTACTTTCTCGCAATTAGCATGCTTTACTCTTTCCGCTGCTCATACTCTTGGCATGCTTGCTTGAAAAGTATTGTGAATGCTTAAACTTGTGCTAAAACTCCACCTCAACTTGAAGAACTAAAAAATTTCCACTTTTACTTGTTGAGGGTCTAATCACCCCCCTCTAGACCCCTCTTCTCGATCCTTTCAATTGGTAACAGAGCAATGGTCTCCATTGCTTTTGTTTAATCACCATTGGAGGAAGATGGATGAGTCTACGGTCGGGAGTATTAGATGTAGAGTGCCCATGCTTGACGGAGAGTTCTACATTTCTTGGAAGAATGAGATGCTTGAGTTTTTCAATGAATATAATTTGAACAAGTATATTACTAGCCCTTATGTGCCCCCTATTGATCCTTTGCATCCTACCCCCGATGAGTATCTTGACATGACTCGCAATCTTAGAACTATTGATCTTATCATTAGAGGATTGCCTAGAAATTTGCTTGTATGCTTGCCTACATTTGAATGTGCTTATACTATATGGAAATATCTTGAGGAGCGCTTTCCAAACTATTCCTTGAAAAATCTAGATGAGATTCTTCAAAAGTCCATTGCTTTTCATAAAATGAATCCTAGTGACCCTAATTTTGATGACTGTCTATTTGAGCTCCGTGATCTTATGCGTGCCAAAGGAGATGTTGGAGTCATTAGTAGCATCATCTCACAAATTATTAGAATTCATAAACATGCACATTGTCATGGTCATAAATCTAATGAATCACTCCCTCTAGGTGATGATCATTCACATGATGATGTTGAACATGGATATTATGAAGAGGATGATGATAGTGACTTTGATCTTGATGAGTCTATGAGACACTTTGGTCTTATGGCTAACCTTCGTGGTTACATGGCCAGAGGAAAGGAGTGGGTTCTCGATAGTGGATGTACTGATCATATGACCGGAGACAAGGACATGTTCCATGAGCTTGCAAAGAACGACGGTCCACGCAAGTATGTCACTTTTGGAGACAACTCCAAGGGTAAGGTGGCCATTTCCAATGATAGCTCTATCCAAAGCATTATGCTCGTTGAATCTCTTGGCTATAATTTACTTTCCGTATCTAGACTAGCTGACTTCGGTTTCAATGTTCTATTTACTGAAGTAGAATGCCAAGTGTTTCGAACAGATAATCATAACATGGTCTTTACCGGTATTCGTAGAGGTGATCTATACATTGTTGATTTCACTAAGAGAGCTCAACCTCGTACTTGCTTAATTGCTAAATCTTCTAAAGGTTGGTTATGGCATAGAAGGTTAGGTCACGTGGGCATGCGGAATTTTGATAAGCTTATTAAAGGTGATCATATCCTTGGCGTTAAAGATGTCATATTTGACAAGGATAGACTTTGCAGTGCTTGTCAAGCAGGAAAACAAGTTGGAGGAAGTCATCCCGTGAAGAACATCATGACCATGAGAAGACCGCTTGAGCTACTTCACATGTATCTTTTTGGTCCCAACGCCTACAAGAGTTTCAGTGGTAACTCGTTTGGTTTGGTCATTATTGACGATTTTTCAAGATTTACGTGGGTGTTCTTTCTTGATGATAAATCACAGGTCCAAAAGATCTTCAAGAACTTTGCTAGGAAGGCCCAAAACCAATTTGAAGTGAAGATCAAGAAGGTTCGAAGCGACAATGGAATGGAGTTCAAGAACGCCAATGTGGATACCTTTCTTGAAGAAGAAGGTATTTCACATGAGTTCTCGGCTACGTACACGCCTCAACAAAATGGAGTTGTTGAGAGGAAGAACCGGACACTTATTGAGATGGCAAGAACGATGCTTGATGAATACAAGATGCCAAAACACTTTTGGGCGGAAGCGGTTGAGACAACTTGTCATGCTACGAATCGACTATATCTTCATAAGCTTCTCGGCAAGACGGCATACGAGCTTCTCACCGGTAACAAACCCCAAGTTGGATACTTTCGAGTATTTGGCTCAAAGTGCTACATTCTTGATAAGCATCGTCGTTTGAAATTTGCTCCTAAATCTCATGAAGGTTTTCTACTCGGTTATGGCTCAAACTCTCACACTTACCGTGTCTACAACAATTTCACCTGAAAGGTTGAACAGACGGTAGATGTGAAGTTTGATGAATCTAATGGCTCGCAAGTAGAGCAATTGCCAATTGATGTAGGAGACAAAGATCCTTCGGAAGCAATCCAAGATTTGTCCATTGGCAAGATTCGCCCAACGGAGGTGAAGGAGAGTACTTCGTCTATTCAAGTGGAAGCCTCAACTTCACATCAAGGTGAACCACAAGTTGACTTGGAGGCATCCACAAGTGGAGCACGTCAAGACCGAGGAGATGAGGAAGTACAACAAGATGATCCACCTTGACCTCCTTCTCCACCTCCACAAGAGTACGACAATGCCAACAACAATGAAGAAGGAGAAGAAGAAGACGACAATGAAGAGGATGTTCCACCTCAACCCAAACAAAAGCTCTCACGAGTTAGAGCAAGAGTTACAAGAGATCATCCCATCGAACAAATCTTCGATGACATTCAAACCGGGAGAATCACTCGCTCTAAAACTCGTTTGGCAAAGTTTTGTGAACACTACTCATTCATTTCTAGTGTTGAACCTATGAAGGTTGAAGAAGCTCTTGAGGATCCGGATTGGGTGAACGCTTTGCACGAAGTGCTACACAACTTCGAGAGAAATCAAGTGTGGACATTGGTAGAAAAGCCCGACGACAATCACAATGTCATTGGAACCAAATGGGTGTTTCGGAATAAGCAAGATGAGGATGGACAAGTTGTACGCAACAAGGCCCGTCTCGTCGCTCAAGGCTACACTCAAGTCGAAGGTATGGACTATGGTGAGACATATGCCCCCGTTGCTAGACTTGAGTCCATACGCATCTTACTTGCTTATGCCAATCACCATGATATCACTTTATACCAAATGGACATTAAAAGTGCTTTTTCTAAATGGTGAAATTGAGGAGGAAGTTTATGTTAAACAACCTCCCAGCTTTGTTAATCCCAAGAAACCTAATCATGTCTACAAACTTCACAAAGCTCTTTATGGTCTTAAACAAGCTCCTAGAGCATGGTATAAACGCTTGACCAAGTTTCTTATTGAAAAAGGCTTTGAAATTGGGAAGATTGATTCTACACTTTTTACTAAAAGGGTTAATGGTGAATTATTTTTGTGCCAAATTTATGTCGATGATATCATATTTGGATCTACGAACCCCCATTTTAGTGAAAAGTTTGGAAGGCTAATGTCGGAGAATTTTGAGCTAAAGCAACTCAACAAGGTGTGAATACATCAAAATACTTAAACGAAAAATAGTAACCCCATTTTGAGCTTAAACTATGAGTATGACCTATGATCAAGTGACCTCACTTGACTCCTAAGTCAATATACTCTAACATAGGTGACTTTGTCGCCGACCCTTTCTAGATGAAGTTCTGTAGTGTTCTTTTGCCTAATTGTTTTCTGTTTTTCTTGTTCAATTTCATTTAGATCCTTTTATTTCTATGTTTAATTCATTGCAAATCTTTCTGTTAATTCCTTGCAAATCCTTGTGAGATTTCATTTGCCAAGTGAGCTGAATTGACAAAATCTTTACTCTGTGTTGAACTCGGTCCGTCCGATCCAACCTCATCGGCTCGACCGAAACACAAGGTCTCCTTGTGAATAGTTCATCGGTACAACCAACATGGACTGCTTCGGTTTCACCGATTGGGACTTTCTGTGACTCTGGTATCTCGGCGTCACCGACGGAAAACAAATCGGCGTCACCGATTTCAACTCTGAGAAAATATTTTGCCATTTCTTATTGCCTATTTTCTTCAGCTCCACTCAATGATTCTTCCCTCTACCCGCATCTTAAGCTACATGCTGCTTTGTAGTGTCTCTCCAGGACCACACCTACTTGACTTAAGCTCCAGGAAAGCCCTTCTTGGAAATTGATGTCAAATGGGGAGAGAGAGAACATCAAAGCTTATCAAATGAGCACATCTAAGCTCTTGTACAGATGCTTGTTATCAAAGAGGAGAGAAGTCACATGTCTTTAATGTAACACCCCCAGTGGTTAACTACAGTAATTCCATTTTGATAATGCCAAGTCAGCATGATTAACAGTGCATGATCATCATTTGCATCATAATGCTTTTCAACTCCTAAGTCAAAACCCAAATTTAAGTGAAAGTGGAAAATAAAAGTTGCCTGAACCTGAAAACTAAAATGTGCATCATGTTGCAAATATTCTCATAGCATTTATAAAAATGATTGCAACATTTGTTGGAATTGTAAAAGGACTCGAACAACAAGGAACAGCAGCAACATAACACTGTTTAATCCTTTTTCAATTTAAATAAAATCCAAACAAAAAGATATGGACCCCAAACCAATTTCTAGCAGTGACAGATAATGCACTGTAAATAATGGAGCAAGTCTCATATTTTACAAAAGTCTTTTGGAATAAAAATAAAAGAGAAAACAGAAAAGGAAAATAAATAAATTGAAAAAAAGAGTAAAAAAAAAAAAAGAAACGCCCCTCCCCCCCGGACCAACTGGGCCGTGGCCCAGCTGGCCACCAGGCCACCACCAGGCGGCACCCCGGGCCTATAACCCCCTCCCCTCACCCCGAAACCCTAATCCCCCCCCCTCGATCCAGTTCTGGATCGGGCCGCGCCGACGCCGCGCCCCATCGCCGCTCGCCGTCTCGGTGCCACCTCGCCGGACCTCGCCTCTCCATCGTCACCTCGTCTCCGTCGTGCCCCCTCTCTCCCTCGGCGCGCGACGCCGCCGCGCACGGTGCTCGCCCCCGTCGCCTGTTGGACGCCGCCTCGCGAGCGTCCCCCGCTGGCCTGCTTCCGCGCCGTCCCCGTGTCCCTGTCACCCTCCTCGCGCACCGCTGCCTCTTCCCTCCATCACCGGTGAGGCCGTGGCCTCCACTCCCTCCTCTCTGCCCGCGGTCATCACGCCGCGCTGTCCCCGCCGCGCTCCCGACGCCCTGAAGCTCCCTCGCCGCGCCCTTCTGTCGCTCGCGCAGGCGCCCCGCGACGACGCTCCGCCTCACACCGCGTGCCCCGCTCTCCCTGCTGCGTCGCTGCCAGCACTGCCCCGCACGCGCCCGCACCGCTACGGCGCCGCTTCTCCCCTCTCGCCACCCCGCACGCTGCGCCGCGCGCCCCACACCCCCTGCCGCTCCGCCCGGCGCACTGCGCGCGCTGCGCGGCCTCGCCCGCCCGCCGCGCGTGCATTTGGGCACGGACATGTCCGGCCCCCAACGGGCATGCTCCGGCCATGTCGGCCCTGGTCCACTGACCAGTGGGCCCACAGCCCTGCCTGTTAATTAAAATAAATAATAATAAACAATATAATTAAAATAATAATTAATTAGTTAATTAACACTGTTTAGATTAGTCTAATTTGATTAATTAGATTAATTAAATGTTAATTAACTTAAGTAACCTGGTTAATTAGGAGCTAATTAATTAGTTAACCTATTAACCTTGCTGACATCAGCATGAGTGTCATGCTGACATCCAGCGAGCACTATTCTGGATAGTTTAATTTAATAATAAAATAAATTCAGAAAATTAATAAAAGCTTTAGAAAATCGTTAAAATAATCCGTAACTCAGATCGAAAACTTTGTACATGAAAGTTGCTCAGAACGATGAGACGAATCTGAATACGCGGTCCGTTCGTCCGCCACACGTCTCTAACTATCCGAACATGAACCGTTCCCCTCCGGTCATCTGTCTGACAAATGCCCGGAACCGGGAAAACATTCCCGGATGGATCCCTCCTTCTCGGTGACGTGCAACCATATGTTAGGACACACCCGGCACTGCACATTGTCATGTCGTACTTGTGTTGCTCTTGTTTGCTTTATATTTACTGTTTCCTCCCCTCTTCTCTCTCGATAGAGCCCGGTGCCGACGAGCTCCGGTGATTGGTTCCCGTACTGACACCTTGCCTTTGCCGCCGAGCAACCGGCAAGCCCCCCCCTTTGATCATCCCGATATCGCCCATTCATTTCTCATGCTTGCATTAGAATTGTGCTGCTGCTGCTGCTTTACTTCTGATGCATAGCCTGTTCATGTTGAACCTGCTGTTGATAATACCTACATATCCTAAACTGTTTAGTCTAGGCTGGGTAGAGACCTATCAGTGACCCCACTTATCCCGACTGCCGCGCTGGATCGTCAGAAGACCCGATCAACGGGATTGAAGACCAGGCCCGACACCGCACATAACCCCCCCTTAGTTGTAACGACACTGCAGCGTTACTATCGAGTGCCGAGGGTGAAACCTCGTGTAGCACTTCTGATGTTAACTCTGTAGAGTAGCTTTTCGATCGTGGTCATCGAGGTGATTCCTCCTTCGCCACTTCCGGTAACGACGCTGTCGTGCAACACATCAAGTGTGAACCATCGAGGGTGAATCCTCCGAGTTCACCTTGACAGACACATCGAGTAGGAATCCAACGAGGGTGATACCTCGGATTCCCCTGTGTTATGGACACACGGATACTTGGACTGTACTGTTGATTACTTGGAAAGGGGGTCGACCCTGAGGGGTACCCGCGGTGCGCCTGAGAGCGAGTGTTGTGAAGACGGTGCCAGTGTGGTGCCCGAGGTGGTGAATACGAGGGCGGCCGGGCATTTTACCCTTGCAGCAAGTCCTCGAGACGGGCGACGGGGTCACATCTTTCGTGAGTCTCTGCTCGTTACCGCAAGCCCTAGTCCTAACGATTTGGATATTTGATCCGAGCAGGCCTCTGGCCTGATAGCACTAACCATCACGTGGGCATAGTATGGGCGTTCTGCATCGTATGCATCAGCCGAAAGCTCTGTCAGAAGTCAGTTCAGCAGTGCGGCATGGAGTGATTGGCCATTTCGGTGGTGCTGGATCTGGGCCATGTACGCACGACCGGAGGGCGAGGGGCGATGGCTAAGACCCCCTTGCGTTAGGATGTAGACCGGCGGGGACCTCTGCTTAGCTGTAGGTAGGGTTGCGATGTGTCGTTTGGCCGAGGCGGGCATGACCCAGGAAAGTGTGTCGGCCGGAGTTAATCGAGCGTGTTGGGTAAGTTGGTGCACCCTGCAGGGAAGAACACTTCTATCGATAGCCGGTCCTACGGTAAAGGACACTCGGAGTTGTATCCTGATTGATACAATTTAGAACTGGATACCTGTGATGAGACCTGTATATATGCTCTGGGATTGCTTCTCGCGGGAGTCGAGAAGGGATCTCAGGACGAGGTTGATGACTGTATGGATCTGGGATTGCTTTCTCGCAGGGAGTCGAGAAAGGATCTCTGGGTGAGGTTGAGACTTAATGATACTGCTACATTATATTGTACTGTTCTACTTCTTCTACTGCTGCAAGACCGCTGAAATGCTAGTCTTCGATAGGACTAGGCCTTCTCTCTATTCTGGCATTTCTGCAGCCCAGTCCACAATACAGCCTCCCTTTGAAAATGTTGCATATGTAGTGTGAATCCTTGCTTGCTGAGTACTTTGAGTACTCACGGTGCTTTGTTTTCCTTTTTCTCCCCATATCAGTTTGTGTAACAAGATGACGGAGCCCCTGAGACAGCATGTCCTCGCCGACGATCGCTATACTACCCAGAGGATGGATACTGCTACGAGTTGACTGTCGACCAGGAGTAGGATCGGGGGTCCCAGGCAGGAGGCCTACGCCTTTCGATCGTAGTGTTTTATTTTGCCCCGCCTTCTAAAGCCTTTCTGTATTTCTTTTATATCTGTACTCAGATATCTGATGCTTCCGCTGACGCTTGTTCGCAAGCTTATGTATTCGAGCCCCTCGAGGCCCGGCTTGTAATATAAAGCTTGTATGACCTTATTTATGTTTAGAGTTGTGTTGTGATATCTTCCCGTGAGTCCTTAGGCTTGATCGTGTGCATTGCGTGTACGTATAGTGCACGATCGGGTGGGGGCGTCACAAGTTGGTATCAGAGCGACTGCCTCTAGGAAGCCCCTTTCCAACTCCTTGGCCGAAGTTGAGTCTAGTGGTCCAAAAACATTTTCTAACTTGGCTGTGGGCTTACGGGCCCACGTCGCCAATGTGGGTGGTATTAGGATCTTTTACTGCTTGACCTTTACTCGGGACTCTGACCTTCTTCTATTCGGGTTAAATTTTACTAACTCCAACATTAGGTTCTCGTGATCACATCACCCGGAGTTCTGAAAATATCCCCCCTTGCTTCAAGATTTTGGGCCAGGTTCTGCTTAAGGATCCTTTTATCGAGGGCACCCGTGTTTGTCACTTGCAGATTCCTCGCCCAATAGTTTTCTCTCCGACGTTGATGTAGCCTTGCTATGTCTCGTTGTGTACTTCCATACCGCGTGCCTGCGCGCCGCCTAGATGTCTAGCCTTCCCCTTCAGCTGTCGTAATGCCGGATGCTAACCGAGGCTATGTGTGGATTCGAATGTCTGGTGCGAATATGATGAAGTATCTATTGCACTTCCTTCTGTTGTGCGTGTTACTTCATGAATCATTCATAACCGCAGTTTTCTTGCTAAACTGCCCCTGTTGATTTGGCAGGATGGCTGACGATCCTCCACCTCCACTATATTGCCGCAATGATGCAGCAATTTGAACTGAAGTCAGGTATGACCGGATATTGGCTCAGTTCCCAAACCAGAATGCTCATCAGCAGCCTACACCCATAACACTGTAAATTCGTGCGCCTCAAACCGTCCACTTTTGCAGCTCGATGATCCAATGGATGCTGACGATTGGCTCCGTGACATTCCTTCCAGATGAAGTCAGCCAATGTATCCCTGACAGTTACGTCACCTATGCGACGTATCACCTGAGGGGTCAGCTGCTCAATGGTGGGAAAGCCACAAGGGTATGTTGCCTGCTGAAACTGTAACCACTTGGCAGGAATTTCAGTCAGCTTTTCGTGCACGGTACATTCCAAGGTCTGATCGACAGAAGAAGCAGGAGTTCCGCAAACTCTCACAGGGCAAAATGGCTGTGGATGAATACCAGAGGAAATTTCTTGAATTGTCCCGCTATGCTGCGGATGACGTCGACCAACACACACGCAAGCAGGAGACATTCCGTGAAGGACTACGTACTGATATAAAATTGCACTTGCTGTCCATGATTTCACAGACTTCGCAACGCTTGTCAGCAAATCTTTCCAAGTTGAAACAGCTCTGACTGAGTACAGGAGTCACTCAAGCGCACTCATGGAGCGGCTCATCCTCGGTCCGCTGTTCAGAAGCGTCGAGTGTGGGTCCCGCACAATGTACACCACCGACCTGCTCCAACACCAAGGCCGTCCATGTTGCAACCTCGTTTGCCTTCACCGCCGAGACAGCATCGGTCCATGCTAGACCGCCTGATGCTATGGCTTTTCGTCAGGATGCAACGTCTTGTGCTGGTTGCAGGAAGAGCCGTCGAAAACCATCCTTCTAGGAACGTTGGAACCAGACTACCTGCTGTCAACGTGTTCATGTCAACCAAGTCAACATGAAGAAGCTCGACAGGACCCCAACATTGTGATGGGCACCCTTCTAGTGAATTCAATCCCAGCTTCAGTCCTCTTTGATTCTGGAGCATCGCACCCTTCATGTCTGAAAGTTTTGCGCGAAGCCATGATATACTTTTCGAGGAGATGTCATCCCATTAGTAATCCATTCACCTGGGGCTAATGGAAACTACCAGGGTAAGCCAGGTAATCAACATTGTGATTGGAGGATTGATGTTCCCCGTTTCTCTCATTGCCCTTAAGACCTCCAACATTGACATTATTCTGGGTATGGACTGGTTGAAGCCTCATAAAGCTTTGATTGACTGTGCCATGAAACAGTCCGCCTCACACACCCTTCCGTCAGACTGTCAGTAACTCCGCTCGACAGTGCAGGACGCCGAAGCTCAGATAATGTCGTAAATGCACTGAACGCTTCACCTCTTGAAGGATCGAGAACGTTCCAGTTGTTCATGAATTTCAAGATGTCTTTCCAGAAGAACTTCCAGGAATACCGCTGCTAGAGCTGTTGAGTTCGTCATCGACTTGAAGCCTGGCACAACTCCTATTGCGAAGCGTCCTTATAAGATGCCTCCGCACCACCTCTTGAACTTAAGAAGAAATCGACACGTCACTTAAGAAAGGTTTCATCCGCACCAGTTCCTCTGCTTGGGGAGCACCTTCACTCTTCGTTAAGAAGAAGGATTGGAACTAACCGGTGGTTCAGGATTACGACCTAAACCAAGAACAAATCCAGAACAAATATCCGCTTCCCGGATCAATGATTTGTATGATCAACTTGCCGGTTCCTCAGTATTCTCTAAGCTTGATTTGAGATTGGGATACCATAGATCCGTGTTCGTGAAGAGGATTCCGAAGACTGCATTTGTTACTCGCTATGGCTCTTATGAGTACACTGTCAGTCATTTGGCTTAACAATGCTCCAGCCATTCTCCCGCTAATGAACTACATCTTCAGGATTACCTCGATAAATTCGTCGTGGTATATCTGGATGATATTCTGGTTTATTCGAAGAATAAAGAAGAACATGCTGAACACCTCCGTCTAGTACTGGAAAGGCTCCGAGAACACCAGTTGTATCCAAATACTCCAAATGTGAATTTGGCTATCTGAAGTAACCTACCTTGGTCATGTGATTTCCAAAGATGGAATTGCGTGTTAACCCCAGACGAGTTCAGGCTATTCTGGCCTGGACTCCTCCGAAGAACGTCAAGCAAGTGAGAGTTTTTCTTGGCCTAGCAAGCTATTGCCGTCGATTTGTTGAGAATTTTCTAAGATTGCTAAGCCCCTAATGATCTGTTCACAAGGCGTTAAGTTTGAATGGACAGAAAAATGTCAGCAAAGTTTTAAAGCACTCAAAGACAAGCTAACATCTTGCCCCAGTACTATCTCCTCCAGATACGCGCAAAGACTTTGTGATCTATTGTGACGCATCCCGTGAAGGATTAGGCGTGTCCTAATGCAAGAGCGTAAAGTGATTGCTTATGGCTCTCGTCAGTTGCGCCCACATGAAGAGAATTATCCGGTACATGATCTAGAACTAGGCTGTATCTATGCACTACAATTATGGCGACATTACCTCCTCGGTAATCGTTGCGAGATATACACGGATCATAAAAGTCTGAAGTACTTGTTCACTCAACCTTCTCTAAACCTCCGTCACAAAGATGGATGGAGGCCATTGCGGACTATGATTTGGGTATTTCCTATACCCCTGGCAAGGCTAACGTGATGGCTGATGCCTTAAGCCGCAAGTCCTATTGCGACAACCTCATGGTTAGGCGGAGCTCAACCTCGACTTTTTGAAGAACTATGCAAGCTGAATCTGCGTATTGTTCCACAGGGCTCTCTGAATAACCTTGTGATACAACCAGATCTTGAGAAAGCTGTTAAGAATGCGCAAGCTAAAGATGCTGAAATTGACCTCATGAAGAAAGACCTTACCTTGTAAAGTACAGGGATTTTCGCTGTCTGAAGATGAACTGTATTTCAGAACCGCATTGTCGTACCTCGCTTCGAGCTTATGACTGACAAGGTTATGAAGGAGGCACATGACACCCCATTGTCTATTCATCGGGTAGCCACAGATGTATCGTGATCTCCGTCAAAGGTACTGGTGGTCTAGAATGAAGCAGGACATTGCTCGCTTTGTTGCTGAATGTGATGTGTGTCGCCGCGTAAAGCAGAACATCAGAAGCCTGCTGGAATTCTGCAACCACTTCCTATTCCTCTATGGAAATGGGATAGGTTCAGATGGATTTCGTTACACGGACTTCCCAGGTACAGAAGGGTCACGATGCTATTCTTGTCGTTGTCGACCAACTCTCTAAAGTTGCACACTTCTGCCCTGTCAGAGACGATCACTGCTAGTCAGTTAGCAGAGGTGTATATCTCCAGATTGTATCACTCCACGGTATTCCGAAGGAGATCAGTTCGGACCGTGGCGGTCTTTTCACCTCAAAATTCTGGAAAGTTTCCAAACAGCTATGGGAACTCATTTTACCTGGAGTTCAGCTTATAACCTCAATCTCAAGGCCAAGTCGAACAGTCAATCAAGTGCTTGAAGACATGCTTCGGGCTTGTGTTATTTCATTTGGCAGAAGTGGGAAGAATCTCTTCGTATGCCGA
Organism: Thinopyrum elongatum; assembly: GCA_011799875.1. Lineage (NCBI taxonomy): Eukaryota > Viridiplantae > Streptophyta > Magnoliopsida > Poales > Poaceae > Thinopyrum > Thinopyrum elongatum. The sequence continues at coordinate 528,194,761 of CM022303.1, read as the reverse complement.
GTTCTCTTAAACAACAGCTATCAAGCCAGTTTGAAAATGGCTCCCTCGAAGTACTCTATGGACGTAAGTGTCGAACCCCTCTGAATTGGTCAAAACTGGGGAACGACCGCTCGTGGTCCGATATTATTCAACAAGCCGAAGAACAGTTCGTATGTCCGGGAAAATCTCAAGGCGGCTCAGGACCGCCACAAGAGCAACTATGATCGCAAAACGATGGGATTGACTTTCAACCTGGTGATCAAGCTTATTTCGTGTACAACCTATGAAGGGACCTCACCGTTTTGGAATCAAGGGCAAGTTAGTCTCCGCGCTACATGGTCCTTTCCGCATTATATTGCTAGACGTGGTCAAGTGGCATATAAATTGAGTTGCCGCCGCAATTCTCTCCATATCCACGACGTCTCCATGTGTCGCAACTCCGTAATGCTTCAAGGAATCTCCGCACCGATCTGTGGATCACGGATCTTGAATTGCAAGATGATCTATCTTAAAGGAGCATCCGAGCATTCTCGATGAAGCTGAACATCGAACCCGTCAGAAGGTTACCAAGTTCTTCAAAGTACAGTGGTCAAATCATACTGAAGATGAAGCCACTGGGAAGCGGAGGATAATCTTCGTGCGAATACCCCGAACTTTTTCCTTCTACTTCTTAATTCTCGGGACGAGAATTCTTGTTAGTAGAGGAGATTTGTAACACCCCCAGTGGTTAACTACAGTAATTCCATTTTGATAATGCCAAGTCAGCATGATTAACAGTGCATGATCATCATTTGCATCATAATGCTTTTCAACTCCTAAGTCAAAACCCAAATTTAAGTGAAAGTGGAAAATAAAAGTTGCCTGAACCTGAAAACTAAAATGTGCATCATGTTGCAATATTCTCATAGCATATAAAAATGATTGCAACATTTGTTGGAATTGTAAAAGGACGAACAACAAGGAACAGCAGCAACATAACACTGTTAATCCTTTTTCAATTTAAATAAATCCAAACAAAAAGATATGGACCCCAAACCAATTTCTAGCAGTGACAGATAATGCACTGTAAATAAGGAGCAAGTCCATATTTTACAAAAGTCTTTTGGAATAAAAATAAAGAGAAAACAGAAAAGGAAATAAATAATATAAAAAAAGAGTAAAAAAAAAAGGAAAAGCCCCCTCCCCCGGACCAACTGGGCCGTGGCCCAGCTGGCCACCAGGCCACCACCCAGGCCGGCCCACCCCGGGCCTATAACCCCCTCCCCTCACCCCCGAAACCCTAATCCCCCCCCCTCGATCCAGTTCTGGATCGGGCCGCGCCGACGCCGCGCCCCATCGCCGCTCGCCGTCTCCGGTGCCACCTCGCCGGACCTCGCCTCTCCATCGTCACCTCGTCTCCGTCGTGCCCCCTCTCTCCCTCGGCGCGCGACGCCGCCGCGCCACGGTGCTCGCCCCCGTCGCCGTTGGACGCCGCCTCGCCGGAGCGCTCCCCCGCTGGCCTGCTTCCGCGCCGTCCCCGTCGTCCCTGTCACCCTCCTCGCGCACCGCTGCCTCTTCCCTCCATCACCGGTGAGGCCCGTGGCCTCCACTCCCCTCCTCTCTGCCCGCGGTCATCACGCCCGCGCTGTCCCCGCCGCGCTCCCGCACGCCCTGAAGCTCCCTCGCCGCGCCCTTCTGTCGCTCGCGCAGGCGCCCCGCGACGACCGCTCCGCCTCACACCGCGCTCGCCCCGCTCTCCCTGCTGCGTCGCTCGCCAGCCACTGCCGCCCCGCACGCGCCCGCACCGGCTACGGCCGCCGCTGCTCCCCTCTGCTCCGCCACCCCCGCCGCCTGCGCCGCGCGCCGCCACCCCCCCTGCCGCTCCGGCCCCGCGCGCACTGCCGCGCGCTGCCGCGGCCTCGCCCGCCCGCGCCCGCGCGTGCCATTTGGGCACCGGACATGTCCGGCCCCAAACGGGCATGCTCCGGCCATGTCCGGCCCTGGTCCACTGACCAGTGGGGCCCACAGCCCTGCCTGTTAATTAAAATAAATAATAATAAACAATATAATTAAAATAATTAATTAATTAGTTAATTAACACTGTTTAGATTAGTCTAATTTGATTAATTAGATTAATTAAATGTTAATTAACTTAAGTAACCCTGGTTAATTAGAGCTAATTAATTAGTTAACCTAATTAACCTTGCTGACATCAGCATGATGTCATGCTGACATCAGCGAGCACTATTCTGGATAATGTTTAATTTAAATAATAAAAATAAATTCAGAAAATTAATAAAAGCTTTAGAAAATCGTATAAAATAATCCGTAACTCAGATCGAAAAACTTTGTACATGAAAGTTGCTCAGAACGATGAGACGAATCTGAATACGCGGTCCGTTCGTCCGCCACACGTCTCTAACTATCCGAACATGCAACCGTTCCCCTCCGGTCATCTGTCTGACAAATGCCCGGAACCGGGAAAACATTCCCGGATGGATCCCTCCTTCCTCGGTGACGTGCAACCATATGTTAGGACACACCCGGCACTGCACATTGTCATGTCGTACTTTGTGTTGCTCTTGTTTGCTTTATATTTATACTGTTTCCTCCCCCTCTTCTCTCTCGATAGAGCCCGGTGCCGACGCAGCTCCGGTGATTGGTTCCCGTACTGACGACCTTGCCTTTGCCGCCGAGCAACCAGGCAAGCCCCCCCCCTTTGATCATCCCGATATCGCCCATTCTATTTCTCATGCTTGCATTAGAATTGCTGCTGCTGCTGCTTTACCTATTCTGATGCATAGCCTGTTCATTGTAACCTGCTGTTGATAATTACCTACATATCCTAAACTGTTTAGTCTAGGCTGGGTAGAGACCTATCAGTGACCCCACTTATCCCGACTGCCGCGCTGGATCGTCAGAAGACCCGATCAACGGGATTGAAGACCAGGCCCCGACACCGCACATAACCCCCCCTTAGTTGTAACGACACTGCAGCGTTACTATCGAGTGCCGAGGGTGAAACCTCGTGTAGCACTTCTGATGTTAACTCTGTAGAGTAGCTTTTCGATCGTGGTCATCGAGGGTGATTCCTCCTTCGCCACTTCCGGTAACGACGCTGTCGTGCAACACATCAAGTGTGAACCCATCGAGGGTGAATCCTCCGAGTTCACCTTGACAGACACATCGAGTAGGAATCCAACGAGGGTGATACCTCGGATTCCCCTGATGTTATGGACACACGGATACTTGGACTGTACTGTTGATTACTTGGAAAGGCGGGTCGACCCTGAGGGGTACCCGCGTGCGCCTGAGAGGCGAGTGTTGTGAAGACGGGTGCCAGTGTGGTGCCCGAGTGGTGAATACGAGGCGCGGCCGGGCATTCTTAACCCTTGCAGCAAGTCCTCGAGACGGGGCGACGGGGTCACATCTTTCGTGAGTCTCTGCTCGTTACCGCAAGCCCTAGTCCTAACGATTTGGATATTTGATCCGAGCAGGCCTCTGGCCTGATAGCACTAACCATCACGTGGGCATAGTATGGGCGTTCTGCATCGTATGCATCAGCCGAAAGCTCTGTCAGACGTCCAGTTCAGCAGTGCGGCATGGAGTGATTGGCGCCATTTCGGTGGTGCTTGGATCTGGGCCATGTACGCAACGACCCGGAGGGCGAGGGGCGATGGCTAAGACCCCCTTGCGCTTAGGATGTAGACCGGCGGGGACCTCTCTGCTTAGCTGTAGGTAGGGTTGCGATGTGTCGTTTGGCCGAGGCCGGGCATGACCCAGGAAAGTGTGTCCGGCCGGAGTTAATCGAGCGTGTTGGGTAAGTTGGTGCACCCCTGCAGGGAAGAACACTTCTATCGATAGCCGGTCCTACGGTAAAGGACACTCGGAGTTGTATCCTGATTGATACAATTTAGAACTGGATACCTGTGATGAGACCTGTATATATGGCTCTGGGATTGCTTCTCGCAGGGAGTCGAGAAGGGATCTCAGGACGAGGTTGATGACTGTATGGATCTGGGATTGCTTTCTCGCAGGGAGTCGAGAAAGGATCTCTGGGTGAGGTTGAGACTTAATGATACTGCTACATTATATTGTACTGTTCTACTCTCTTCTACTGCTGCAAGACCGCTGAAGATGCTAGTCTTCGATAGGACTAGGCCTTCTCTCTATTCTGGCATTTCTGCAGCCCAGTCCACATATACAGCCTCCCTTTGAAAATGTTGCATATGTAGTGTAGATCCTTGCTTGCTGAGTACTTCTGAGTACTCACGGTTGCTTTGTTTTCCTTTTTTCTCCCCATATCAGTTTGTCGTAACAAGATGACGGAGCCCCTGAGACAGCTGTCCTCGCCGACGATCGCTACTACTACCCAGAGGATGGATACTGCTACGAGTTGACTGTCGACCAGGAGTAGGATCGGAGGGTCCCAGGCAGGAGGCCTACGCCTTTCGATCGTAGTGTTTTATTTTGCCCCGCCTTTCTAAAGGCCTTTCTGTACTTTCTTTTATATCTGTACTCAGATATCTGATGCTTCCGCTGACGCTTGTTCGCAAGCTTATGTATTCGAGCCCTCGAGGCCCCTGGCTTGTAATATAAAGCTTGTATGACCTTATTTATGTTTTAGAGTTGTGTTGTGATATCTTCCCGTGAGTCCTTAGGCTTGATCGTGTGCATTTGCGTGTACGTATAGTGCACGATCGGGTCGGGGGCGTCACAAGTTGGTATCAGAGCCGACTGCCTCTAGGAAGCCCCCTTTCCAACTCCTTGGCCGAAGTTGAGTCTAGTGGTCCAAAACCATTTTTCTAACTTGGCTGTGTGGCTTACGGGCCCACGTCGCCAATTGGGTGGTATTAGGATCTTTTACTGCTTGACCTTTACTCTGGGACTCTGACCTCTCTTCTATTCGGGTTAAATTTTTACTAACTCCAACATTAGGTTCTCGTGATCACATCCACCCGGAGTTCTGAAAATATCCCCCCTTGCTTCAAGATTTTGGGCCAGGTTCTGCTTACAGGATCCTTTTATCGAGGGCACCCTGTGTTGTCACTTGCAGATTCCTCGCCCCAATAGTTTTCTCCGACGTTGATGTAGCCTTTGCTATGTCTCGTTGTGTACTTCCATACCGCGTGCCTGCGCGCCGCCTAGATGTCTAGCCTTCCCCTTTCAGCTGTCGTAATGCCGGATGCTAACCGAGGCTATGTGTGGATTCGAATGTCTGGTGCGAATATGATGAAGTATCTATTGCACTTCCTTCTGTTGTGCGTGTTACTTCATGAATCATTCCATACACCTGCAGTTTTCTTGCTAAACTGCCCCTGTTGATTTGGCAGGATGGCTGACGATCCTCCACCTCCACCTTATATTGCCGCAATGATGCAGCAATTTGAACTGAACCGTCAGGTTATGACCGGGATATTGGCTCAGTTCCCAAACCAGAATGCTCATCAGCAGCCTACACCAATAACACTGTCAGAATTCGTGCGCCTCAATCCGTCCACTTTTCGCAGCTCGACTGATCCAATGGATGCTGACGATTGGCTCCGTGACATTGCCTTCCAGATGAAGTCAGCCAATGTTATCCCTGACAGTTACGTCACCTATGCGACGTATCACCTGAGGGGATCAGCTGCTCAATGGTGGGAAAGCCACAAGGGTATGTTGCCTGCTGAAACTGTAACCACTTGGCAGGAATTTCAGTCAGCTTTTCGTGCACGGTACATTCCTCAAGGTCTGATCGACCAGAAGAAGCAGGAGTTCCGCAAACTCTCACAGGGCAAAATGGCTGTGGATGAATACCAGAGGAAATTTCTTGAATTGTCCCGCTATGCTGCGGATGACGTCGACACCAACACACGCAAGCAGGAGACATTCCGTGAAGGACTACGTACTGATATAAAACTTGCACTTGCTGTCCATGATTTCACAGACTTCGCAACGCTTGTCAGCAAATCTTTCCAAGTTGAAACAGCTCTGACTGAGTACCAGGAGTCACTCAAGCGCACTCATGGAGCTGGCTCATCCTCGGGTCAGCCTGTTCAGAAGCGTCGAGTGTGGGTCCCGCACAATGTACACCACCGACCTGCTCCAACACCAAGGCCGTCCTATGTTGCACCTCGTTTGCCTTCACCGCCGAGACAGCTATCGGTCCATGCTAGACCGCCTGATGCTATGGCTTTTCGTCAGGATGCACCACGTCCTTCTGCTGGTTGCAGGAAGAGCCGTCGAAAACATCCTTCTAGGAACGTTGGAACCAGACTACCTGCTAGTCAACGTGTTCATGTCAACCAAGTCAACATGGAAGAAGCTCGACAGGACCCCAACATTGTGATGGGCACCCTTCTAGTGAATTCAATCCCAGCTTCAGTCCTCTTTGATTCTGGAGCATCGCACTCCTTCATGTCTGAAAGTTTTGCGCGAAGCCATGATATACTTTTCGAGGAGATGTCCATCCCATTAGTAATCCATTCACCTGGGGCTAATTGGCAAACTACCAGGGTAAGCCACGGTAATCACATTGTGATTGGAGGATTGATGTTCCCCGTTTCTCTCATTGCCCTTAAGACCTCCAACATTGACATTATTCTGGGTATGGACTGGTTGAAGCCTCATAAAGCTTTGATTGACTGTGCCACTGAAACAGTCCGCCTCACACACCCTTCCGGTCAGACTGTCAGATACTCCGCTCGTACAGTGCAGGACGCCGAAGCTCAGATATATGTCGTAAATGCACTGAACGCTTCACCTCTTGAAGGCATCGAGAACGTTCCAGTTGTTCATGAATTTCAAGATGTCTTTCCAGAAGAACTTCCAGGAATACCGCCTGCTAGAGCTGTTGAGTTCGTCATCGACTTGAAGCCTGGCACAACTCCTATTGCGAAGCGTCCTTATAAGATGCCTCCGCACCACCTTCTTGAACTTAAGGAAGAAATCGACACGTCACTTAAGAAAGGTTTCATCCGCACCAGTTCCTCTGCTTGGGGAGCACCTTCACTCTTCGTTAAGAAGAAGGATGGAACTAACCGGTTGGTTCAGGATTACCGACCTATCAACCAAGCAACAATCCAGAACAAATATCCGCTTCCCCGGATCAATGATTTGTATGATCAACTTGCCGGTTCCTCAGTATTCTCTAAGCTTGATTTGAGATTGGGATACCATCAGATCCGTGTTCGTGAAGAGGATATTCCGAAGACTGCATTTGTTACTCGCTATGGCTCTTATGAGTACACTGTCATGTCATTTGGCTTAACAAATGCTCCAGCCACATTCTCCCGCCTAATGAACTACATCTTCATGGATTACCTCGATAAATTCGTCGTGGTATATCTGGATGATATTCTGGTTTATTCGAAGAATAAAGAAGAACATGCTGAACACCTCCGTCTAGTACTGGAAAGGCTCCGAGAACACCAGTTGTATGCCAAATACTCCAAATGTGAATTCTGGCTATCTGAAGTAACCTACCTTGGTCATGTGATTTCCAAAGATGGAATTGCTGTTAACCCAGAACGAGTTCAGGCTATTCTGGACTGGACTCCTCCGAAGAACGTCAAGCAAGTGAGAAGTTTTCTTGGCCTAGCAAGCTATTGCCGTCGATTTGTTGAGAATTTTTCTAAGATTGCTAAGCCCCTAACTGATCTGCTTCACAAGGGCGTTAAGTTTGAATGGACAGAAAAATGTCAGCAAAGTTTTAAAGCACTCAAAGACAAGCTAACATCTGCCCCAGTACTATCTCCTCCAGATACCCGCAAAGACTTTGTGATCTATTGTGACGCATCCCGTGAAGGATTAGGCTGTGTCCTAATGCAAGAGCGTAAAGTGATTGCTTATGGCTCTCGTCAGTTGCGCCCACATGAAGAGAATTATCCGGTACATGATCTAGAACTAGCTGCTGTCATCTATGCACTACAATTATGGCGACATTACCTCCTCGGTAATCGTTGCGAGATATACACGGATCATAAAAGTCTGAAGTACTTGTTCACTCAACCTTCTCTAAACCTCCGTCAGCAAAGATGGATGGAGGCCATTGCGGACTATGATTTGGGTATTTCCTATACCCCTGGCAAGGCTAACGTGATGGCTGATGCCTTAAGCCGCAAGTCCTATTGCGACAACCTCATGGTTAGGCGAGCTCAACCTCGACTTTTTGAAGAACTATGCAAGCTGAATCTGCGTATTGTTCCACAGGGCTCTCTGAATAACCTTGTGATACAACCAGATCTTGAGAAAGCTGTTAAGAATGCGCAAGCTAAAGATGCTGAAATTGACCTCATGAAGAAAGACCTTCACCTTGTAAAGTACAGGGATTTCTCGCTGTCTGAAGATGGAACCTTGTATTTCAGAAACCGCATTGTCGTACCTCGCTTCGAGCTTATGACTGACAAGGTTATGAAGGAGGCACATGACACCCCATTGTCTATTCATCCGGGTAGCACCAAGATGTATCGTGATCTCCGTCAAAGGTACTGGTGGTCTAGAATGAAGCAGGACATTGCTCGCTTTGTTGCTGAATGTGATGTGTGTCGCCGCGTTAAAGCAGAACATCAGAAGCCTGCTGGAATTCTGCAACCACTTCCTATTCCTCTATGGAAATGGGATAAGGTTCAGATGGATTTCGTTACAGGACTTCCCAGGTCACAGAAGGGTCACGATGCTATTCTTGTCGTTGTCGACCAACTCTCTAAAGTTGCACACTTTCTGCCTGTCAAGGAGACGATCACTGCTAGTCAGTTAGCAGAGTTGTATATCTCCAGAATTGTATCACTCCACGGTATTCCGAAGGAGATCAGTTCGGACCGTGGCGGTCTTTTCACCTCAAAATTCTGGGAAAGTTTCCAAACAGCTATGGGAACTCATATTACCTGGAGTTCAGCTTATAACCCTCAATCTCAAGGCCAAGTCGAACGAGTCAATCAAGTGCTTGAAGACATGCTTCGGGCTTGTGTTATTTCATTTGGCAAGAAGTGGGAAGAATCTCTTCCGTATGCCGAGTTCTCTTATAACAACAGCTATCAAGCCAGTTTGAAAATGGCTCCCTTCGAAGTACTCTATGGACGTAAGTGTCGAACCCCTCTGAATTGGTCAGAAACTGGGGAACGACCGCTCGTGGGTCCGGATATTATTCAACAAGCCGAAGAACAAGTTCGTATTGTCCGGGAAAATCTCAAGGCGGCTCAGGACCGCCACAAGAGCAACTATGATCGCAAACGATGGGGATTGACTTATCAACCTGGTGATCAAGCTTATCTTCGTGTCACACCTATGAAGGGCACTCACCGTTTTGGAATCAAGGGCAAGTTAGCTCCGCGCTACATTGGTCCTTTCCGCATTATTGCTAGACGTGGTCAAGTGGCATATAAATTGGAGTTGCCGCCGCAATTCTCTCATATCCACGACGTCTTCCATGTGTCGCAACTCCGTAAATGCTTCAAGGAATCTCCGCACCGATCTGTGGATCACGAGATGCTTGAATTGCAAGATGATCTATCTTATAAGGAGCATCCGATCCGCATTCTCGATGAAGCTGAACATCGAACCCGTCAGAAGGTTACCAAGTTCTTCAAAGTACAGTGGTCAAATCATACTGAAGATGAAGCCACTTGGGAACGCGAGGATAATCTTCGTGCGGAATACCCCGAACTTTTTCCTTCTACTTCTTAATTCTCGGGACGAGAATTCTTGTTAGTAGAGGAGATTTGTAACACCCCCAGTGGTTAACTACAGTAATTCCATTTTGATAATGCCAAGTCAGCATGATTAACAGTGCATGATCATCATTTGCATCATAATGCTTTTCAACTCCTAAGTCAAAACCCAAATTTAAGTGAAAGTGGAAAATAAAAGTTGCCTGAACCTGAAAACTAAAATGTGCATCATGTTGCAAATATTCTCATAGCATTTATAAAAATGGATGCAACATTTGTGGAATTGTAAAAGGACTCGAACAACAAGGAACAGCAGAACATAACACTGTTTAATCCTTTTTCAATTTAATAAAATCCAAACAAAAGATATGGACCCCAAACCATTTCTAGCAGTGACAGATAAGCACTGTAAAATGGAGCAAGTCTCTATTGTACAAAAGTTTTGGAATAAAATAAAAGAGAAACAGAAAAGGAAAATAAATAAATATAAAAAAAAGATAAAAAAAAAAGGAAAAGCCCCTCCCCCTGACAAGGCCGTGGCCCAGCTCGGCACCAGGCAACCACCCAGGCCGGCCCACCCCGGGCCATAACCCCCTCCCCTCACCCCGAAACCTAATCCCCCCCCCTCCTTCCCCGACAGTTCGGATCGGGCCGCGCCGATCGACGCGCCCCATCGCCGCTGCGTCTCCGGTGCCACCTCGCCGGACGCGCTCTCATCGTCGCCTGTCTCCGTCGCGCCCCCTCTCTCCCTCGCGCGCGCGACGCCGCCGCGCCCCGGTGCTCGCCCCGTCGCCGTTGGACGGCGCCTCGCCGGAGCGCTCCCCCGCGGCCTGCTTCCGCGCCGTCCCCGTCGTCCCTGTCACCCTCCTCGCGCACCGCTGCCTCTTCCCTCCATCGCCCGTGAGGCCCGTGGCCTCCACTTCCTCCTCTTGCCCGCGGTATCCGCCGCGCTGTCCCCGCCGCGCTCCCGCACGCCCTGAAGCTCCTCGCCGCGCCCTTCTGTCGCTCGCGCAGGCGCCCGCGACGACCGCTCCGCCTCCCACCGCGCTCGCCCCGTCTCCCTGCTGCGTCGCTCGCCAGCCACTGCCGCCCCGAACGCGCCCGCACCGGCTACGGCCGCCGCTGCTCCCCTCTGCTCCGCCACCCCCGCCGCCTGCGCCGCGCGCCCCACCCCCGCTGCCGCTCCGGCCCCGCGCGCACTGCGCGCGCTGCCGCGGCCTCGCCGCCGCTGCCCGCGCGTGCCATTTGGGCACCGGACATGTCGGCCCCAAACGGGCATGCTCCGGCCATGTCCGGCCCTGGTCCACTGACCAGTGGGGCCCACAGCCCTGCCTGTTAATTAAAATAAATAATAATAAACAATATAATTAAAAAATTAATTAATTAGTTAATTAACACTGTTTAGATTAGTCTAATTTGATAATTAGATTAATTAAATGTTAATTAACATAAGTAACCCTGGTTAATAGAGCTAATTAATTAGGTAACCTAATTAACCTTGCTGACATCACATGATGTCATGCTGACATCAGCGAGCACTATTCTGGATATGTTTAATTTAAATATAAAAATAAATTCAGAAAATTAATAAAAGATTTAGAAAATGTATAAAATAATCCGTAAACTCAGATCGAAAAACTTTGTACATGAAAGTTGCTCAGAACGATGAGACGAATCTGAATACGCGGTCCGTTCGTCCGCCACACGTCTCTAACTATCCGAACATGCAACCGTTCCCTCCGGTCATCTGTCTGACAAATGCCCGGAACCGGGAAAACTTCCCGGATGGATCCCTCCTTCCTCGGTGACGTGCAACCATATGTAGGACAACCGGACCAACTGGGCCGTGGCCCAGCTGGCCACCAGGCCACCACCCAGGCCGGCCCACCCCGGGCCTATAACCCCCTCCCCTCACCCCGAAACCCTAATCCCCCCCTCGCTCCTCTCCCCCCCGATCCAGTTCTGGATCGGGCCGCGCCGATGCCGCGCCCCATCGCCGCTCGCCGTCTCCGGTGCCACCTCGCCGGACCTCGCCTCTCCATCGTCGCCTCGTCTCCGTCGCGCCCCCTCTCTCCCTCGGCGCGCGACGCCGCCGCGCCCCGGTGCTCGCCCCCGTCGCCGTTGGACGCTGCCTCGCCGGAGCGCTCCCCCGCCGGCCTGCTTCCGCGCCGTCCCCGTCGTCCCCGTCACCCTCCTCGCGCACCGCTGCCTCTTCCCTCCATCGCCGGTGAGGCCCGTGGCCTCCACTCCCCTCCTCTCTGCCCGCGGTCATCGCGCCCGCGCTGTCCCCGCCGCGCTCCCGCACGCCCTGAAGCTCCCTCGCCGCGCCCTTCTGTCGCTCGCGCAGGCGCCCCGCGACGACCGCTCCGCCTCACACCGCGCTCGCCCCGCTCTCCCTGCTGCGTCGCTCGCCAGCCACTGCCGCCCCGCACGCGCCCGCACCGGCTACGGCCGCCGCTGCTCCCCTCTGCTCCGCCACCCCCGCCGCCTGCGCCGCGCGCCGCCACCCCCCGCTGCCGCTCCGGCCCCGCGCGCACTGCCGCGCGCTGCCGCGGCCTCGCCCGCCCGCGCCCGCGCGTGCCATTTGGGCACCGGACATGTCCGGCCCCAAACGGGCATGCTCCGGCCATGTCCGGCCCTGGTCCACTGACCAGTGGGGCCCACAGCCCTGCCTGTTAATTAAAATAAATAATAATAAACAATATAATTAAAATAATTAATTAATTAGTTAATTAACACTGTTTAGATTAGTCTAATTTGATTAATTAGATTAATTAAATGTTAATTAACATAAGTAACCCTGGTTAATTAGAGCTAATTAATTAGTTAACCTAATTAACCTTGCTGACATCAGCATGATGTCATGCTGACATCAGCGAGCACTATTCTGGATAATGTTTAATTTAAATAATAAAAATAAATTCAGAAAATTAATAAAAGATTTAGAAAATCGTATAAAATAATCCGTAACTCAGATCGAAAAACTTTGTACATGAAAGTTGCTCAGAACGATGAGACGAATCTGAATACGCGGTCCGTTCGTCCGCCACACGTCTCTAACTATCCGAACATGCAACCGTTCCCCTCCGGTCATCTGTCTGACAAATGCCCGGAACCGGGAAAACATTCCCGGATGGATCCCTCCTTCCTCGGTGACGTGCAACCATATGTTAGGACACACCCGGCACTGCACATTGTCATGTCGTACTTTGTGTTGCTCTTGTTTGCTTTATATTTATACTGTTTCCTCCCCCTCTTCTCTCTCGATAGAGCCCGGTGCCGACGCAGCTCCGGTGATTGGTTCCCGTACTGACGACCTTGCCTTTGCCGCCGAGCAACCAGGCAAGCCCCCCCCTTTGATCATCCCGATATCGCCCAATTCTATTTCTCATGCTTGCATTAGAAATCTGCTGCTGCGGCTGCTTTACCATTCTGATGCATAGCCTGTTCATTGTAACCTGCTGTTGATAATATAACACATTCCTAAACTGTTAGTAGTAGGCTGGTGGGTAGAGACCTATCAGTGACCCCACATTATCCCGTACTGCCGCGTGGATCGTCAGAAGACCGATCAACGGGATTGAAGACCAGGCCCCGACACCGCACATAACCCCCCCGTAGTTGTAACGACACCAGCGTACTATCGAGTGCCGAGGTGAAACCTCATGTAGCACTTCTGATGTTACTCTGTAGAGTAGCTTTTCGATCGTGGTCATCGAGGGTTGATTCCTCCTTCGCCACTGCCGGTAACGACGCTGTCGTGCAAACACATCAAGTGTGAACCCATCGAGGTGAATCCTCCGAGTTCACCTTGAAAGACACATCGAGGTAGGGAATCCAAGGGGTTGAGTTACCTCGGATTCCCATGATGTTATGGACACACGGATACTTGGACATGTAAATGTTGATTACTTGGAAAGGCGGGTCGACCCTGAGGGGTACCCGTGCGCCTGAGAGGCGAGGTTTTGTGAAGACGGGTGCCAGTGTGGTGCCCGAGTGGTGAATACGAGGCGCCGGCGGGCATCTTAACCCTTGCGCAAGTCCCGAGACGGGGCGACGGGGGTCACATCTTTCGTGAGTTCTGCTCGTTACCGCAAGCCCTAGGTCCTAACGATTTGGATATTTGATCCGAGCAGGCCTCTGGCCTGATAGCAAACCTCACGTGGGGCATAGTAGGGCGTTCTGCTCGTATGCATCAGCCGAAAGCTCTGTCAGACGTCCAGTTCAGCAGTGCGGCATGGAGTGATTGGCGCCCATTTCGGTGGTGCTTGGATCTGGGCCATGTACGCAACGACCCGGAGGGCGAGGGGCGATGGCCAAGACCCTTGCGCTTAGGCTGTAGACCGGCGGGGACCTCTCTGCTTAGCTTAGGTAGGGTTGCGAGATGTGTCGTTTGGGCCGAGGCCGGGCATGACCCAGAAGTGTGACTGTCCGGCCGGAGTTAATCGAGGGTTGTTGGGTAAGTTGGTGCACCCCTGCAGGGGAAGAAAACTCTATCGATAGCGGTCCTACGGTAAAGGACACATCGGAGTTGTACCTGTTGATACAATTTAGAACTGGATACTGTGAGGACCTGTATATATGGCTTGGGATTGCTTCTCGCAGGGAGTCGAGAAGGGATCTAGACGAGGTTGATGACTGTAGGATTCTGGGATTGCTTTCTCGCAGGAGGGAGGCGAGAAAGGATCTCTGGGTGAGGTTGAGAACTAATGATTACTGCTACATTATATTGGACTGTTCTACTCTCTTTACTGCTGCAAGGGACCGCGAAGATGCTAGTCTTCGATAGGACTAGGCCTTCTCTCTATTCTGGCATTTCTGCAGCCACGTCCACTAATACAGCCTCCCTTGAAAATGTTGCATATGTAGTTAGATCCTGCTTGCTGAGTACTTCTGGAGTACTCACGGTTGCTTTGTTTTCCTTTTTCTCCCCATATCACGTTGTCGTAACAAGATGACGAGCCCCTGAGACAGCTGTCCTCGCCGACGATCGCTACTACTACACCAGAGGAGGATACTGCTGACGAGTTGACTGTCGACCAGGAGTAGGATCGGAGGGCGCCAGGCAGGAGGCCACGCCTTTCGATCGTGTGTTTGTGTTTATTTTTGCCCCGCCTTCCTAAAGGCCTTTCTGTACTTTCTTATATCTGTACTCAGATATCTGATGCTTCCGCTGACGCTGTGTTCGCAAGCTTATGTATTCGCGACCTCGAGGGCCCCCTGGCTTGTAAGATAAAGCTTGTATGACCT